>OX421971.1:51360287-52657787 GCA_949128135.1 Parasteatoda lunata
CGTGAATATGAAAAAAATGTAGGGAAACAAAAAAAAAAAAAATATTGTCAAGTAATGCGGAAATAAAATGAAAATTAATTTTAGTGGACCTGGTCATGTCATTATAGAACAAAAAGAATTTTTATATTATTTTGAAATCCTGTTATTAGTTCTGCTAATCGTAAAAAGTTGAAGGAGAAATGGGGTGATTATGTCTGAGTATAATATGCATAAAACTATATACCGGTGGGAAATTCTTTAGAATATTTTTTATGAATTGAATTTATGTGTTTGAATTTTTTTATAACTGATATATTCTTTATTGAAATTGGAATTTAGTTACTTTTATTGGAAATACAAACATTGTATAATGCTCTGCAGAATTAAAATACAAAATAATTTTAGAGGAAACGCTTATGTCATTAGATAATAGAAAAATGTTTGTTTTATTTTGGAATCATGTTAAATTCGTTGGTAATCATATAAGTTTGAAGAAGATAAAAAATAATTGAATCTCAGTTTTGTACATGTACAGATATATGGTATTAAAGATATATGCCATGTATACCATTTTTTTACAACTACTGTTGGACAGCCGACCCAATATTGGGTTTACGACTATGTTAATCTCTAATCTACCTTAATCAATGACTATTAATGTCAATCTAGAAGACAAGGGATCAATTTTGGACGAAAATTGAGCCTTCGTGTTGGACTTTTTGGTGGAACTAACCCGCATTTGCGTTTCATGGAGAGGGAAACCGCGAAAACCTCCCACGGTTAGCCTGGTGTCAAAGGGACTCTAAACCATGATCCGTCTACCACTGAGGACATTTTTTGTCAGTACTGTGGTTGGTTAGAGCCGGTTGCGGAATTCGCATCGAACAGTCTTCGCTGGGATTCAAACTCAGTTCACCTCCGTTAGGGGCCGAGCGCTTTATCCTCTGGGACACCACGGCTCTACGCATACCATACTTTAACATCCTCTTTCTTATGCTGTTCCACTCCATAGGAAGAGGTAGGGTCTTTGTTGCGATTCTCCAACAGAACACAAGAGTGTTTCCTTATATCTACAATTATTATATATAAGGATAAAAAGCTCGATAATCTTAAAAAAACTAATGTATACGTGAATTTAAAAATCCGATGTTCCGTTTAATCATATATTTTCTTTAAGCAAATCGTATAAAATACCATAAAATTTTATTTAATGATTAAGTCTATAATGCATTTCTGAAAACCCCATAAACTGAAAAGAACATCTTTTAAGTAAAAAAACAAAATGCCGCCAATCTAATCTTTAACCTACCATAAAGGTACTTGTTGGGACAAGTGAAATTACTTTCTTAGTAGAAACAGTGGAGTTTGTAGGTTCTTATTTAAATTTTTTTCTCCTTCTTTCTCCTTTATTTTTTTTGGTTTAATATGTTACCCTTATAAGCCTTAAACGACGAAAATAGATGCACGATTTAGTATCTTACATCGATAAAATCTGAGAAAAAGTCTTCCTAAAATAATTTTTGAATTATAATAATAGAAAAAGGGGCTATATATCCATGATTACAATATGATAGTATATTTTAGCGAGTATTTTAGCATAACCATTCAGATTTCACGCTGATAGTTTCCCCCAAAAATAGCTCAGTTTTTAGAGGCTCAAACAAGCGAAATATCTCATTTACTGTTCCTTCTGTTTTAACGCGTGTAACAGTGTGGTCTTTATTTCTTCGTTTTCTTGAAATTGATGAAATGTAAAAACCAATCATAAACGTATAAAATGTTTTCTATCAAAATTACATTGTGTAAATTTCTGAAAATCCCATAAATTAAAAAAAAATAAATAATTATTTGAAACAAAATGCACCGCCGAACTAATCTTTTACCTGCCGTATAGGTACTTAGTGTAACATTTTCCCGTCCTTCTTCCTCTTTTCTCTTATTTTTTGATTTGGTATATTTCCTCTAAAAGCCTGATTTTTTTTAAGAATGAAGGATTTAGTATTTTACTCTTAAAAATTTAATACAAAGAAGAAAAAAAAAGTCATCTCAAAATATTTTAATTTTATATTGAATACTAATAATATTAAATTCCCAATAAATTGGATATATATCAATGATTATGAATAAAATTATATTTTATCTCAGCATTCAATCATAACTAACAATTCCAATCACGATAATAGTTTTCCGAAAAATACCTTAGACTTAAGGAGGTTCAGTACCCAAAAACCTTTAAAAAATCGAATTCGAGATTTTGATCAATAATTAAACTAGAAACTATTAGCTTTCTAACGATATATTGCTTTTGTTTGAAATCCACGTAGAAGTGCACTTAAACTTAATTTAAAAAATGTAAACAAACCGAAAACACACATGCCACGCCCACTTTTGACAGACGATTTCGTAAACATTGTAATGTCCATTATTTTGTTGCATGTGCTATTACGAAGCCATTAATAAATTATTTATAATTTCAACTTTACAATATCTTTACTTGATTGTAACTTTAGCTGGATTATTTGCTTATTCTTAATTCCATGCGATTTTCGAGAATTTTGAATATAAAACTGAGATTTACATTACTTTGATTTATTAAGTCTATTTTTGTTTTGTTCTTTTATTATAATGTTATTAGGTTATTATTTTTACGTTCTTTTTTATTCTTCATTACGTTTTTGTTTACTTTCGTTGTTCATATTGTTATTTTCATTGCTTCAATGGGAAGATCTTCTGGGAGAGTGTTCAAAAAAAGAAAGGGAAGATATTATGCTCGACAAAATGATGATGCCCTGAAAAATAGAAACGAATTAGGTTTTGAAAAGTGTGCCCGGGAAAAGAAAGTTCCCGATTTAAATGAAAGTTACTCTAACGTATCTTCTTTAGGGTCTACAAACATATCTTGAAATATGCATTTTCTTAGATATTTTTTTTTTGTAATATTGTTATTTTTTTTAACAAAAATACTTTTAACTCATTTAAATTGAACAAAACTTCTTGGTAAAGTCTTGAATATTCAATTTTCATGAATAAAATTTATGGGGGATTTTCAATTATACAATTTTATAATTATCGCATTCAGTTTGATCATTTTAAGAGCTTTTTATTCGTTTTTTATTTAAGAGCTTTTTTATTTAAGTTGTCTTATTTTTTAGATGGCAAATCAAAGCTTTGACAAAGAAGAAAAAACTCATCTCAGGACATTTCAATCTTATTTCGAGTAATAATAATAGCTCAATAAATTGGCTGTATATCGATGATTATAATATAAAATTATATTTTACCTGAATGTTCAATCATAACTATTCAGATCACGATTATAGTTTTCCCAAAAATATCCTAGTTTTTCAAGACTCAAACAAGCGAAAAATATCCCATTTACTGTTCTTTCAGCTTTAACACGTGTATACATCAGTATGGTCTTTATTTCTTCGCTTTCTTCAAACAGATGAAAAGTTGTCTGATTCTTCAGATCACGAATCAAAGCTATTGACTCGAAAGAATCGTGATATCGGGGCTTCCGCTCTGCTAAATGCTTTATAGTTTGTTAGGTTTTACTTCCTAAAAACAGAGATTTGTGTTGAAAAAAAAAAGACAAGAAAGCGATATAGAATAGTTGTTGTTGCTTTCTGATTTATGTCCCGTGCTTGAGCAGTTGTTGTACATGAAAGGGGTTTTTAAAACTTTTTTCCTTCCCAAACCAGAAGTGTTCTAACGGAATTGCTGAATCGTAATAATCATACAATAGATGAAAAGGTTCAACTACTGTAAACGTCAAAGTATGATTTCATTTTTCCTGTCTTCTTCTGAAATAGTTCTTTCAATCTAAAGAAAGTTTTTCCGAACGTTTCCGTATTTATGTTCTGAGATTTCCTTTGTAGCCGAACTAGGGTGTTATCTGGAAGATGTATTTTATTTGAAATAAAGATTTATATTTTATTTATTATAGTATGACAAGTACGAGAGCTAAGGGGACTTGACCAACATTTTTAAAACTCCTTTTACAAATACATATATTGTGTTAAATTTATTTTAGGCTTTTATGCTACACAACAAATGTTCAACACTGTAAGACATTTTGGATAAAATTGCATTAAAAAGAACCAGCATTCAGGGTGCCGATAATTTTTATTGCAAAATTCTTTTTTAACGGAATTTTTTTTAAGGAAACAAAATCAGATATACCGTAATTTTCACAGTGATAATCATTGTAAAATCACTAAATAACTCTAAATAAATAAATATTGCTGTAAAATAGATGGCATAGTGTTTTGCAGTAAAAATGAATTTTAGGATTAAATGGATTTTATGGTTAAATGGATTTTACGTATAGTGCCGAAAGTACTAGTACTTTATACCGTAATTTGATCAAGAAATTTTTTTTTCAATTAAGTTGTTTTGCAAAGAGTAACCTTAATGTTAATTTTTTGATATTTTTTTAAATGAAAGAAGAGTACACCCTGCCTGGATCTCAAATCAATATTTTAGCAAGGAATAATCAAAATCGCAATCGAAATGACTGATGAGGAAGGTGAAGTAATAAAATTAATGAAACAAGTTTGTCTGCAGAATGAAATCTGCAGATATTTTCAACAATGGTGATTACTCAACAACTTTTAATATCATTTATGTTTGATCTAGCAATCTAACAAGCTTTGAATTTTCTCAGTTCTGCTTTTATTGGGTTAAAAACCATTTTTTAGAATCTTTTTTTATATTTGTCTGAATTCTAAGTTATGTCTGAATTCTTAAAAGACAACATATTTTCTTGAGTCTTCTTTGTTACGCTAATGGTATTTTAACTAATGGTATTTTATAAAATTACTAATTGTCAATATATTTATTGACACTTTGACGTATTGCATATTTAAAATAATATAAAAACGTAAATAACAACGTCTTAACAGTGCTCATGTCGCAAAAAAATGTGTTAATATGTGTTTAGAAAGCATGTGTAACAAAAATATTCGTTTCACGCTTACAGTATGATTAAAACTGTCAAAAATTTTGATTTAGATATATATGTGCTGCAGTCAGTTTTTTTAATATCAATATAAATAAAAACATTTTAAGCAAAACATTTTAAAATAAAGTTAGCGATATTTCATCACATATGCTGGAAAAAAATAACTTTCTCATTTATTTTTCAAATTGTGTATATAATTATTTGCAGCAAAAAAAAATTTTTTTTACGTGAGATTTTATTAGCAAGAAATAATAAATAATAGTTTAAATCTTGTCTAAGTAGATCCATATATTTTAGAGCATGTCAGAACTTCATTTTAAGAGGTATTCACAGTAATTATTTTTAATGACGCTTCATTAAGGTCATTATTATGATCACTATCTTCTACACTACATGAAATTCTTCAGAGTCTTTTTTTTTCTGCAAATTACTTAATCCTGATTCAGCGTTCTGATTTTTAAAAAAAAAATCTTGTCGTAATTAATAACGTCATCTCGATGGTAACGGTGCATTAAAAACAGTATTGAAAAGCCCTGAAAGATTTACGGTCGGCAAAGTGGTTGAATTTCCGATCATATGTGTTTTTTGCATAGTTTTAAAATAAATTCTTTTCGGCGTAATTATTTTTTTTGTGTTTTATCATTCGTTAAACTTAACCTGAGTATAGCATGAAAAGATTAAACTGGCTGTCTTTTTATCGTCAAATGAGTTCAGAAAAGTAATGCCCAAAGACATTTTTATTTGTGGAAAGATAACTTAAGTAATTTTAATATTTATTTAAATTGATTTATTAGTTTCAATATTTTAATTTCAGCATGCTTGCATTTTATTAAAGGTATTTTAGATAATTATTATTTTTTTTTGCATTTATATAATTCCCTTTCCAGTAGTTAAAAATCTTATATTTCAAGATTTAAAATAAAAACATAAAATGAAATTCCTTTTTTAATTACTTCTCCCTATCTTTCTGTAAACCTTAATTTTGCATGGTAAAATAATACGGTTAACAGTAGTGGAACATCATCGGTAAAGTTAATTTTAGCGTAAATTCCATTTCTACCGTAAAATTTTGTAACGTATATTTTACAACAATAATTATTCAACCGATTTTACAATAATTTTACAATAGTATTACTGTGAAAATGTCAGGTGCCGATACATTATACCTAAATTTGCTCCATAATTTTGTACATGGTTGTTTTTAAACAAAGCAATATTTCTCACAAGATTAACAATATCTTACTACATAGGCAGACAAAGAAATATTTCGCAGTTTTTTTTAAAAAATAATTATGCTTCAAGACGTAATATAAAATGAAATTAATTTTATCAAAGTACTTCTACATGTATTTTTTAAACGTTTTTTGACAATTCACGTCTTTTAAATGAACAAAAATTCTCCCACGAATAACGATATTTTATTGAATACTTGTGAAAATGATAATTTTTTTTAATATTCTTTTTAAAAATAACTATAATGAGATGTGATAAAACCAACATCTTGCAATATTTACATCAGATACATAATTTTCGTTGTTTAAATTTCTTTTTTTACAAAAGAAACGATAAATTTAAACAACCAAAACTTTCATCATATATCAGACAAAATTCTTTTTGAAAAAGATTATTAATATTTTACATTATAAGTGAGAAAAGAATAAGTTTGTAATTCATTTACTGAACTGTATGCTACTAACTGATCTGTACTATCTATTGAACTGTATGCTATTTATTGAAGAAACTAAGAAGTGTGTATTTAAATAAACTCCTCATCACATTCACAACAAAAATGGAAAAGTTTAAATTGTTCATTTTACAATGCTATTTATTGAATGTATGCTATTTATTGAACTGTATGCTAATAAACTCTTCATCACATTCACAAATGAAATTGAAAACTTTAAATCGTTTATTTTACAATGCTATTTATTGAATGTATGCCATTTATTGAATGAACTGTATGCTATTTATTGAACAAACTGTATGCTATTTATTGAAGAACTGTAATGCTATGTATTCTCTAAATTGAAGAAACTAATAAGTGTGTATAATACTAAACACTTCATAACATTCGCAGTAAAAATTGAGAAATATAAAAAGTTCATTTTATAAAATAAATACTAAAATTTTCCAACCAAATTTATCAGTATTAAGTTTCTTCTTAATGAAATAGTATTATTTACAGTAAGAATAAAATATTTGAGGCTTAAAAAAATAAAACAGAGTTTAGTTCTTGTTTAATAAACTGTCTGCTTCAAATTATCACCTTGGCCCGTTTATAATTGAAATAGAATTTCCTAATAGTATTAATTTTTTAAAACAAAAAACTAAACTTTAGCAAAACAAGCATCTTTACCTAAATTTCCAATCTATCACAGATTCTCTGATAAAATATTTCGGATAACAATAACAATATTGTGTAAAAAAATAAGAAGTTTGCGTTTTATTTAGTAAATTGACTGTCTCAATTTAATAATTGATTTTTTGAAATATATTTCGCAATAAAACTACAAAAACAAGCATTTGTTTCTGTATTTTTTTATATAACAGAAACCCATGTTTTCTAATTTACATTCGAGATCATGACATGGCCCTCTAATTGAAAACAATAGAACTTTTTCATTCTTGGTTTCATGAACTTCAGTAACACAAAATGCTTTGTAGTCTTCTTCTTGTTAACTAACTTGTTTTGAGTCCTTTTTTTTTTTAGATAAAAAGAACAAAGTTATTTTGATTTCTTTCTTTTTTTGCTTCTAAAGTTTTCTTTTTACTTGAACGCTTAATCAGATGCATTCTAAGAATTCAAATCAGTGTTTCCTTTGTACTCTAGGGGAACAAGCTAAACTTCGCCAATTAAGCAAGTTTTTTCTGAAAATGTCTTTTCAGATTTAGAAAACAAGATTTAATTTCAAATGCTGATTTTTTTTTTTTTGGGGGGGGGGTGTGCTTACGTTTGAATCTGTAAAAACTCGTAAAATAAAATTTTATGTTTTGATTAATATAGCGAAAAACTAACTTGCACGACCTGATGATTGCCTAGACACAATATATCTGGGCTTATGGCTTAGAATTTCTTAAAAGTCTCAAACGTTGGTGTAATGTCATCACAATTATTAGCCTTTTTTAATATATTTTTTATTTTTAAATTTAAAAAAATAATTTACATTTACCTTTAATACAAAGATGTATAAATTTATTTTAACGAATATAACAAACTCCATTTTTAATTTTAAAGAATATTTTCCCTGTATAAAAAATTTTACGAAAGTTATTAAAAAATATCCTAAAGGAAAGCATGCAGGTCAAAATGTTTTTTTTTTTTTCTTAAGACTCTATTTGTTAGTAGATATAAAATATTTTGTCATGGTCCTGGAAATTTTTTTTTTCGTTTGGAACCCTGTATGTCACGATCGGCTTCTGTTGACTTGTTTCAATTCTTTTTTAAGGAATGTGAGAAAAGGCTTCCCGAAATTGAGCAAAAACGTACCAAAATATTTCTGAAACAAATAATAGCATAATTTGAAAATCCCTTGCATCTAAAAATGAAACAGCATATACTCATTTTTGAGCAAAATGCAATGATTTTTGTTGGCTGGCAGCAGGATTCGGTCCAAGGACATCAAAAATTGTCAATTGTATTAAATAATGTTTATAAGAAATAATGTATAAATCCCCCTAAATTTATTATTTTTGCTTTATATTGAATCGTAAAAAACAACTTCCTTGACTCTTATGGGAAGCATTGTGTCGTCCACTTTACACTAGTAAATGCAAAATAGCATTTGGGATGTCTCGCTATAAGGGACTATACTGTTTGTCTAAGATAGGTACTCATTGTGTCGTCCACTTTACACTAGTAAATACAAAATAGCATTTGGGATGTCTCGCTATAAGGGACTATACTGTTTGTCTAAGATAGGTACTCTGCCAGACATTCGTCTGACGCTGTGGCGGTTACTATGGTAACGAGGTATGATTATTTCAAGTAGGGGTTCGGGGTCCCTCTTTAGGACTGGTTTCGGCGAGAGAGAATGAGACCTCTTCATCGAAGCTACCCTCTCTAAAATGCCCTCTTCTTGTTTCCATAGCACCACACTGCCGCAGACTTAGTGGCGGTCAGAGTACCTATCTTAGACAAACAGTACTTCATTTTTGGTATACTTTTCGGATTACCACTTTGGAATATTGTAGTTGCCATCATTTTTGGTGTTAAGAAAAAAAAATTTTCAGTAGTAATTACAAATAATTTCGTTTGGTAAGTATTGAGAAATAAAAAAAAAGCTTTTTCGAAGTTGAGTAAAGATTTAAATATATTATGTTATTTTTTTTATGTTTCACTGCAACAGAAATTAATAACCCTCATCTAAAACTGTTTAACACAACTAAAAAAATAAGTTTATTCAAACTGAGTTAAATGTTAACAACTACTATTGAAAAAACTTAACTACTATTAATACATTTTACTATTTCTTAATTAATAATAAATTTTTATTATTTAATTATATTTATTAAGTGATTTTTAATATTATTTTGAGATTAAAATGTACTAAACATAACTATAATTTAATGGTATAATAACTCAATCTTTAATAGATCTAACAACTGGTTTTTTTCAGTAGATTGAAACACTTAAAATGAAATTACAAATTTCCTAGAAATAATAATTTAAAGTATTAAATTTTTTTCTTGCAATTTGATTCACATTTATGAAAAGAAATTTAAAAAGTTTAAAAGTGATTTTACCACATTGATTGGAGAGGCTTAGTGTTGGTCCATTGATTCATGTTGACTTTTAAGATAATTGGTAAAATCTTTGCATCACTACATAACATTTTTAATTAAAATATATTTCAAGAGATAAACAGTTAGAAACCTAAAATCACTAGATACTTTTACAATTAGCATGGATGCACTTCAAGATGGCTAAATTGTAATACGTTTTTATTGGTTGAACAAGAATATTGTTTTTGCTAGCCTTTTTGCAAAATAATTTCAAACTTCTTGTTGAATTGATTTGATAAACTGATCACGTTAACTGTTGTAAAAGCCTTGTAATTTTGTTAGTTGTATAGAAAAAAATATTTATGTTTTCATAAGCAGATTAACATAAATATGTCAATTGTATTAAATAATATTATGATATTTAACTTCCGTTCCCTTCGGTTTTGTTAAGCCTAGTCTGAATTCATATACTCTCGCTGTTCTGTGTGTTTGATTAGCAAATACTCTGTGCTGTATGATTTGACAAGTTGGCAAATTTTAATTAAATTGCAATAAATCGGCTATTTATTGGAAAAATTTTGAATTATTAAAAAAAAAACAAATACTGGATAAATTATTATGAAACAAAAATTATTAGAAAACATAGAATTAAGATAATTTAGGTAAATGAGTGTCACGGTTTAAGTGTCAACTAACAGGAATTTTAATTCAGAGAAGCATTCATTAAGATGACTTTTCCGGCAATAAATTACTGTACAATTCCCATTCCTTAAAACGTGCCCTTTTTCCTCCTCAAATTTGTAAACGCTGTACTAAACCACACTGTAAATATATCTAAGTGATTTTAACTTAATTATATTTTTTTTTCTGTTTTGCTTTATACTTTCAGTAAAGTAAAATTATGTCTGTTACAACTATTGCATTAGAAATCCATTTATTATGTAAAATATGTAATACTGCTTGGGAAATAAAAAGAAACACAAATTATTTTAAAACTGTATTTTTAACACTTAACATGTTCCAAATAGTATTTTACAACATTTGTCAAACAAAACAATTTCAATAAACTTTACATTCTATTCTATATTTAACAACAAAGTCACAGATAACATAGCACTATTTCTACGAAGTGCAATAAATAGTTATGAATTTCTAATTATTTTCTAAATCATAAACTAATTTTTTCCATTTTCTTAAATATAAAATTCAGCTGTTTATTATGTATACGAATTTCATTGCCCTTCTTTAATTCCGAATAGATAACTATGGGTAAGATATTTGTTTTACATTTAAATATTTATTCACACAGCAATTACGTAAATTTTTTATATTCCTAATCATTAATTCTACAGCTGAATAATAATAATAATAATAATAACATAAAGCCAGTTTCTTATATAATCCAAAATAAATCCAACTAGTGCCTGATGATCAGTTAACTTTTATTTTAAGAATACACAAAAAAAACTATAATTATGTGATCAAATTTTTAGTTGATGGAACTATTATGTTATCAATACTTGTAATTAATGGAATACTGATAAATTAACTAATAGAAAACATAAATTTAAATTGATTTTAATCAAGTATTGTTTCACACAATTAGTTTTTTTTTTTTAAAATGTCTGAGTGATTTTTAGTTTTAAGGGATTCAAACAAACATAAAAATAGTGTTTTTTTAACTTGAGAAAATAATATTGCTGAAATTAATTTTGAGTAAAAAAAAAATATTAAAAGCATATTTCGAAACAAATGTATCTAATTTTGTTAAAAAATAACTAAAATATTGATAAGCCTAATGACGAAATCGAAGTGAAAAAATATAAATGTATTGGATAATCTATGATAAATTATGTTAGTATTTTACTTTATGAAATTAAAATTGAACTTTGAAATACTTTTTATTAATCGCAGTTCATTTTTATGCTATGTTAAAAATATCTTTGCTAATTTACGAAATGGGACTTTTAGAAAGAATAATTTATTCCCAAAAGAAAAAAAAATATTATTAATGCACTGTTTTCATTTTAACTTATGTAATTGTAAATCTGGTTCTTATCCGTTTCTTTTTTTAAAAAAAAAAAAGAGAAAAATAGTGGCAAGAATAATGGTTTATTAAATGCACGCATACATAGCCTCGTGTTTAATAATATTCTTCTCGATAGATTAATCCTTGTATGCGTTCTTTTTTTTTTTAAGTTAATAAAAATTATCTAAATATTTGTTTTCATCTGAATAAATGGTTAAAGCATTTTGTATTAAAGTTTCGTGTAATATTTTTACCATACTTCAAAGCACTCTGCAGTTTCCTCAAGAAAATCTAATTGCCAGGAACAAAAATTAATAAAACAACTTTAATATGCCGACTTTTGAAGCAATACAAAAGCGCAGCATTCTAAGAGGCTTGTACAGATAGAGAACCTATTACTGAACAAAGTAGAAACGATATAATTACTTCCAAAACAACAAAACCTGCCACTCAACAGAAGCATTTTCCACACAATATCCCTTCATGATCCTAAACTTTCTTTCGATAAATCTGGAAATACTTTTTCATTATGTTCCTTACTCAGCCAAGTTAGGCCATAATGTGGCCTTAATTAAGTTTAATATTTTCTTAGCGTCCCGGAGCATGCGCAGTTGTGATTTGCTTTCAAAATGGGAGAAAATCATCGTTAATTTCAATAAAGTAATATCGCAGCTCCCTTCATTAAAGCTGCTATTTTTTTAATCTCTCTTTTCTTTGCTATCAATGTAGAAAATGGTCGACCTCGTTAAATTATGACAGGCCTTGGCAGCCGCGTTTAATTTTCTGCATCTTTTATTCATTTTTTTCTGTCAAGACTTATGATAAAGTAGCTTTCATTCTCATTTTGATAATATTTAAGCCCAGTTTATACGTTTCGCATGTTAATTAATTGCTACCATTAGCTTTTTAAAGTTTTTTTTTATTAAAATTTCAAGCGTGGAAATTAAGAAAGAGATTCTATGAATCAATACTTATAAATCATAATGTAGGGTTATTAGCTACTTTTAAAAACGTTAAAATAAGTTTTTAGGTTTAATTTAAGCAGCTTTCATGCATAATATTTTTAAGACGCATTCGCATTTAAATTATCATAAGCTTAAAGTAAATAATTTAGTTTAGCCCAGCATACATTTATTAGCGTAAATATTTTTTTTACTTAAAAAAGAAATATTTCTTAATAGTGTCTTTACGAAAAACTTCTCAAGAAAATAAATGGCATGAAATAATTCTTTAAAATTACGGTAGACATGAATAAAATTTCATTTTAAAATTCATTCTTTTTCTCAGATTTCACCTGACGTTTCTAAAAATATTTATTAATTTTAAATCTTTTTAAACCTCCAACTTTAAAACTGTTTATGTAGAAATTGAAACGTTGTTTTACACACAGAGGAGTATTGAAGAGCTTCCACTCTCCTTCAATAACATGCATAAAAGTAACTCTTTTTTGCTGAAAGGCAGCCAACACTTTTTGTCCTTAAATACACAGTGCCCCCCTTCGACAGTAAGATTAACTAGTAGTTGGACAATAGCTGTATATTTTTAAATATTTATTTGAATGATTTTTTATTTTTCAATAATAATTTGTTTATTTGTCTAATTTAAATCACTTAAAATTATTGAATTTGTTTTTAAAAGAATAAAAATTGTTTAAATTAATAAAAGTTCATTTTTAGTTAGCATTTTAAGTAAATTATTTGATTTCATTATTTTAATCTATTTTTTATCTTCTTCTTAAATTTATCTTCATGTTGAATGTAGCACATGTTTATATTAAATAAATAATCCCAAGAAACTGAAGTGAAAAGATAAACTTAATTCATACATTATTTGTCTTCGAAAAATATAAAGATGGTGAGATAATGGCTCATGTCAAGCACATATTAATCTGCATGACATGCATCGTTAATTCTTTTAAACTAATTGTGAAATAAATATTTTCTATACATCATATAGTTGTTGCATAAATGATTTTTAGCAAAACACCAATTTAAATTTGGATTTTCTGTTACTAGTTAAATCTATCATTCAGTAATGTTAAATGAAAGGGAAATTAATGAAGTATATAAAATACGACGGTGGAAGTTTTAGCAAAATGTCTTCTATTAAAGCCCATCATTAGCTAAACGTTTCCTCTTAGAAATGTTTGAAGGATCTATTCGACTAGAGCAAGAAGAAGTGTGAAAAATGCATTGTTGTGTTATCATAGGGAAATACCTTTAATTATGAATATGGTGCATAGATTCCAAACAAAGTATAATTTTTTTTACAACTTTTTTGTTTTATAAACTTCTGCTGTTCTTGAAATCGTTATAACTTGTTTTGAAGTAAAAGCTAACTATCAACAGTGAATTTTTAACTACGGTGATATTTTTCTACAGTGATATGCTAGCTTGCTAACCTGAATGATTCAATGTATGTGTAATTGGAATTATATAATGTTACAATTAACAGAGGAATTTTTTGCATCTTATTCTATTAAAAAAAATGAAATTAAAATCACACCATAAATATTTTACAAGATCAGAACTAGATCAAGAACTAATAAAATAGAAAATATTGCTTTGTACCATTTAAAACAAATATTTTATGCATAATTATACAATCAGTATTTTATATATAATTCAGGAAGTAATTTTAAAGAAACTAACCAAAAGAGGAATAAATTATGGAGGATTGTTTTTAAAAAATCTGCAGTACATTCAAATTATACTCCTACTAAAATTTATTAATCTGTGTTATAATTTTCCATTGCATTTTGATACATCTAAATTACAGTAATCCGAAAATTTACTTACAAAAATAAATATACAATCTGTTAAATTATACAAGCACATAAATGTTTAACGAATACTAGCTTATTACGGAAAATCATAGTTAAACTTTATACAAAAGTACATTGTTTGATAGATCTTTGCAATATACTAGAAGTTTAAACTAAATCGTGTTTAATAAATTTTATACGATAAAATGTCATTTTTTTACATTATAGCTGTGCATTTTATTGCTTAAATTTTTTTTTTTTAATCAAATGAGAGTGAATTCTAAAAAGCATTTTTATGATTCTAAATTTTTTGCTAGTAGCAATTTAGTCGAAATTTGCACAAATAATACTTTTAATGAAATTTAAAAATTATGCCGTTTTTGAAATTAAGTTATTTATATTATATATATATATATATATATATATATATATATATATATATATATATATATATAATGTATAGCCAAAAAATTATTTTGCCAGTGAAGTAAAATAAAATTAGCTTAGTAACAATAAAACAAATAAAATAACACGTGTCACGTGTTATAATTTAATATTTTGTACTTCAAAAAATATAAGCTATAAAAGAATTATGCAAAATTTAAAAAAATCTTATAATTATATAATAATGGCGAATAGTTTGTTCGATAAATCTGTAGTTAAAACATACATAAAAATACAATGAGTAATAATTTTGTAAAATATAGCGAGATACATTTTATGTCATTATTTTAAAATTTTCTTTCTTTTTTGATTTCAGTTTTAGTTTGTCCAATTGGAAGGGAATTTTATTTTTAACACTTCAATTAATCGCGTGAATAAAAAATGATTAAAAATATTGTAAGTGAAAATCAGGGTTGGAATTTGACAGGAAAGAACCTATTACTTATTATATTAGATATCTGACATACTACAACACTAAACGTAAATTTTTTATTCCTCTTATTTACATATTGTATTGTTTAACATAACATTTTTCAATATCGTTAAAATATATGTACTAATAATAAATTTTCAAAAGATACTTAGGTAAATAATATTGCATGTACGTAAACTAAATGTTTATAGCGTAAGTATATTCACTTCCTTTTTATATGTAACAGAATTTCTCCTTTTTTTCAAAAGTTTGTTTACAACATAAAAATTAATTATGCAGCTTTCTAAAACGGTGTGGTAAATTTTAAGTAGAACTATATCATTCAATAATATTATAAATTTTATAATTGAAAGCTTAATTTTTATTTATTTATATTCTAAATCAAATTATCTAAAACATACTTGTTTAGAAAATAATTCTGTTAATGCTATCAAATTGTTGAAAACAACTAAACGTCAGCAAGGTCAGTAAAATAACTCTTTACAGTGATTAATAATTCTTTACAATATAACAAGTGTTAAAAATAATTTTACCTTCATATAGTTTTCAATTTAAATTTTAGTTTTTCCAACTTGCAGAAAATTTTTAAAACTTAATTAAACAGCGTGAAAAAAAAAATCATTAAAAATTATAAATGAAACTATAATTGGAATTTATGATGATTTTTGCTATGTATTAGATACTTGAAATATTATAACACTGACCGTAAATTCCTTATTCATCTTATTCACATCTTTTATTGTTTAACGTTTGCAACTAAATTTCTCCTTTTTTTAATTTTTTTTAATTACATAGATAGTAATTAATTAAAACGGCAATGTTAAACTCTAGGCAAAACAATATTGTGTAATAGACATCATTGTACCATAAGTATAAGTTATGTGTTATACATAACGTAATTTAATATGGCATTTTTCAATCTGTCTAAAACATCTTGCTAAAATTTTGAGTGATAAAAGAAGCTTCTGTTAATGCCACCAGTTTGTTGAAAAAAAAAATAAATGTCAAAAATGTCCGTAAAATAACTTTTCTCTTTTATATTTTACAGAATTTTTCCCGTTTTTTTTTCGGGTAACAACTTCATCCCTTCCTGAGAATCCAGGACATAAACTGCTCCTTTCAATTCAGTAGGAGATCATCAGTTTCAACGTCAGATACTGACAGATCCAAATGACGGCAATGAAAAGTTGGTTGAAGGCAGCCATTTCTCTTTCTGTTGCTCGGTTTCCAGAACTTAGAGATGTAATGAAATCTAGAAAGAGGAAGTGTGAAAAAAAAAGAATTTTTGTAACATCTTTTTCAAACAGGTTGCATTCACATAAATTTTGACTTTATTTCGAGGAACAAAATAAAATTGGCACATATAGGCAGCAGGAAAAAGTGTTGAGTTGGAAAAAAAGAACTAAAGATTTTTACATCAACGTGAATGAAATGGTGGTTCCTAAACATTTTAATAAATTGATAAATAAAAATATGTACGTTATTTATACATATATCGATGCTGTATATTATAATATTAAATATTATCTGGTTATACTTAACAATATTTTAAGTTGTTTTGATACGAAACAAATAAAGTACATTGAAAAGAAAATCCCTCAAAAATTACGGTAAAAAGTTCCGACATTCAGTGTGTCAGTACATTTTACGTAAAATCCATCTTTACCCTATACGTTTAAAGATATCTGGTATACTGTAAATTTCACAGTAATATTTACTGGATCACTTTAATTCAGTAAATATCCCTATAAGTCAGTAAATTAAGGTATACAATTATAAGGTAAAAATAGATTTAACAAGAAGATGTTCTGGCACCGAGAAAGTCGGTAATTATTAACATAATTTTTCAGGAATTTTCCTCATTGCACATAACTTGTATTTTAATATCATTTGTCGTAAACTGGGTTGACTTTGTTAATGCAAGTTAATTTTTTTATGGTTCTTATACTTAAACAGATCAACATTTTATCAATAGTTTTTTCTAGTTATAAAACAAATGAACAAGAAATTTGTTAAACTGTTTAGTTATTATACAATTATAAGGTAAAAATGGATTTAACAAGAAGATGTTCTGGCACCGAGAAAGTCGGTAATTATTAACATAATTTTTCAGGAATTTTCCTCATTGCACATAACTTGTATTTTAATATCATTTGTCGTAAACTGGGTTGACTTTGTTAATGCAAGTTAATTTTTTTATGGTTCTTATACTTAAACAGATCAACATTTTATCAATAGTTTTTTCTAGTTATAAAACAAATGAACAAGAAATTTGTTAAACTGTTTAGTAGTTATCAACTAAAAGTGGAATAAAAATATTTTAGTAAAGAAAACAAGTTATTATTTATGAAAGCACTTTCTATTAAAAAATTGAGAATCTTCTCAGCGTAGATTGATTTTGCCTAATCAATGGTAGCAATTGTGAATAACAACATTTTCGGACTGACAAATTAATGAAAAAAGTAAAAAAAATAGCTTTGTCATATACTTTTAAAGCCCTTAAATAATTCTGAAAACGTAAGCACCTCATTTAATGTGTCAACATTCAAGTGAACTAATTATTGATTTCAATCAACTTGAGTAGAAATTCAGTTGATTTACAAATTAATAAATATATGAAAACCTTTATATTTAATTTCAAAGCCTTTATTTTTAATTCATTGTTTTTGCTTACATTTAAAGCATCTGTCATTGTGAAAACCTCAATCAATGCATCAAAATTCACGTATATAAATTCTTGTTTTTACTAACTTACGAAGAAATAAAGTGAATTTATTTAATCAAGTTTAATTCTCAATACCGATTAGTTGAAATATGCAGTTAAGGATATTTTTAAAATGTACGCAGCTATGCAATAAAATTCGTTATCTGAGTCTACAGGCCGCGGGCTTTTAACAGAAAATTTAAATTTTCAGGTCTAGTTTAACTTCAGTATTTTAACAACAATGTCTGATTACCATAATCCCCAAATGTTAGTTGAATTAATAATTCGCACTAATGATTAATTCATAAATTTTTGAGCAGATTCATTTCTATTTCTTACATACTGGTGTGATATATTTATCCAGAGCGCAATGCTGTAACATTTTTAACCACAGCAAAATATGGGTCACTTCTAAACATTACGTGATTACATTATAGTATTTGGCAAATATTTATTATTTCTTGATATGTTTCGAATAATTTTTCGTGAATGATTGATTCCAGCTGCATGCAGAATTTTTAACGTATGATCATAAAATATTAAACTAACGTAGCACATCAATTTTGTAAATTAAGCTTGAAAAGACCTACCAAGGTTGCATTTTTATAAGACTGAACCCCATAAGGATGAATGTATAAATATAGCTTTTATTTGTTATTCATAACACCTTTTAATATATTATAAATTTTAGGACTTAAAAAAAAACGAGCTTTTTCTTACAAAAGGAAAATAATAATGCAGTCAGTCTTCATTAAATTGGGGGGCAAATTATAGTTTTATCATAATTAAGGAGCAAAAATAATCCCCCCTTTTGTTCGCAAATTGGACTTAATACTCTTTTTTCAGTATAGATTTTTTTTCATTTTTTGATACTGACGGCATTGAAATGTAGACAATTTTTACTTAAGATAATTTTCCTTTATCATTGAAGTTAGTTTAACATTCTAAGGTTCTACTTTTTATTATATAACATCAAAAATTAAGGATTAGAAAGCATGAAATTTCACAATTAGAATTATTATCTTTTTGTTTTTAAATTGAAGCAGAAAATAAAAAATATATATATAAAAAGGAGAAAGAAAAAATCAAAACTGAAGCCTTTCAGTTACATCAAACATCAGGGAAAAATATTTAAGTTTTCTCTTCCTTCCCCTTCGATCAAAACCCATGAGACTATTTACCACATACTAAGAGGTAGATACTTAGCAAAAGCTCCGCAATGAAGATCCTTTTTGAAATGTTCATATTAAACTTAACTAAT
This sequence comes from Parasteatoda lunata, assembly GCA_949128135.1. Classification (NCBI taxonomy): domain Eukaryota; kingdom Metazoa; phylum Arthropoda; class Arachnida; order Araneae; family Theridiidae; genus Parasteatoda; species Parasteatoda lunata. The sequence continues at coordinate 51,379,587 of OX421971.1, forward strand.
TTGTACTTTATGCTATCGCCTTTACTATTGTAATGGCACGTGAATACATTTATTCGTGTATTCAAAGGGCTATTCTTATATATTTTAGTTGCCGACAGTAACTGTATTAAAATATTTTTTAAAACAAATTCTATGGTGAGGCGAATTGAAAATTCTACTCGCCAGTTTTAGACGACAACATGCAATATTAAGCATGAAGGTTTTAATCACGATTTGTAAATTTTTTAGATAGAAAGTTTCGATGCATTTAAAATATTTTAGTTCCTATATTAAATATAATAAGAAGTCGGAAACGAACAAGACAAGATGCATGCCGAGACCTATTTTCATTTCAAAATCAAATATTCTACCTTTTGCCAATTCATTTTCATTAATAGATTCAAGATATCATTAAAATGCGGCAAAAGCGTTCAGCAAATATTCAACAAATTTTTTAAAAAATAAGCATTGTAATAACCAATTAATACAAAGGGCTTCTTATATTTTGGTTACCAGCAAACATTATTAGTAATTAGTTTTTTTTTTAAAAAATAAATACACTATGGAAGAATTTCAAATTCTCCCGACCAAATTTTCTTTGATTTTAGGAAACAATGTAGAGTATTAAGTATGGAAAGTTTTAATGCTTTAATAGCGATATTTATTTTATTTTATTAAAATTAAAATGCTTTAAAATTTTTATAGACCATATACATGTAGAGAGATATCTTCATTTTAAAATCAAATATTCCACCTTCCACCAATTCATTTTTATTAATAAAATCAAGATTTTCTTAAAATTCATTCAAAAGGATTCTGGAATGATGCAAGAATGTGAAAAGGAAGAAGCAATATATTATTCAAAGTGTACAAATAGATTTTCTTTTCATTTAAATTTCCAAGAATGAAGAATACTAAAAAAAATTTTAAAGCATTTACTATAGCTGAGTTTCAAATTCTCTCCTTTTTCTTGAATTTTAAACGATAATATATATTAAGCATGAACAGTTTTAATCACGATTTTAAATTTTTTCCCTTATTAAAAGCTACAATGCTATATAAATATATTTATTTTTGTTTTAATCTTAGGTAAACAAAGAAGAAAACCAGATACATTTCGAAACCTATTTTAATTCTAAAATCAAATATTCTACCTTCCTCCAATTCATTTTTAATTATAAATTCACGATCTTTTTAAAATGGATTTCAAGCATTCTAGAAATATGCAAAAATGATTTAACGAACTAGAAATTTTTTTATGCGATGCTTGCAAGAGGCTTTTCTTTTTTATATAAGTTTTCAACAGTAACTAAATGCAAATATATTTAAAGAATGTACTATGGTAGAATTTCAAATTCTCCTCGTCTCTTTTTCTTAAACTTCAGACTCTAATACACAATATCAAGTCTAAATTTTTAAAAGTTTATAAAAAAAGTCTTATAAAAAGTTTTAATGCATTAAAAATATTTTATTTCTAATACTAGTTTAAAAAAATTTTAAATTTTTTTACAGAAGAAGTTAAAAAAGAACAAGACTAAATGCGCTTAGAAACATATTTTTACTCTAAAATTAAATATTCTACCTTCCAACAATTCATTTCAATAAATTAATTCAAAATTTCTTTAAAATGCATTGAAAAGAATTCTGGAAATATGCAAAAATGTTAAAATGAACATTATTCAAAGTATACAAAGAATATTTCTTTTAAGTTGCCAACAATGGCAATACTCAAATATTTTTTCCTCCCTTCTGTTTTTCTTGACTTTCGGACGAAAATATAATATATTAAGCATGAAAGATTTTAATCGTGATTTGCTTCACTTTTTAAAAGTTTCAATGCGTTAAAAAAACTTTATTCCTCATATTAAACTTTAAAAAAAAAATTGTTGAAATTACTCTTGGCGGAAATAAAAAAACAAGACTAGATACATTTCGAAACCTATTTTTATTCTGAAATCAAGTATTCAATCCTTCCGCCAATTCATTTTCATTAATAAATTCAAGATGTCATTAAAATGCATTCAATAGTGCTCTGGAAACTCGACAATTTGCTAGTTGGATGGAGGCCAAAGGAATATCACGGTCTCTACTTACTCGATATACTCTGCCTCTCCAGGTGAGAGCTTTTGGGCAAGCGACTCTCTTTGGTGTTGGTATTCCTCATTAATTCATAGCTGGCATCTAGAGGTAAAAAGAAAAGTTTTACCAGCAGAGACTGATAGCACGAGTACGAGTTATTAAACTGTTCATTCATAATAATCTTGATGAAAGAATGTTAGTTATGATAAAGGGAAGTACTCTTTTAATCTTGGTTGAGTTTTTTTATGGCTTCGCATTTTTGATGATATAAATTATGATGAAGAGAAAGTATCAAAGAGAGTTTGAAGCATAATCCTAACTTTGAAGCATTAAAGTTCTTGAGAATTTTTTTAGTGTTTAGCTATATATTTAAAGGATTTAAAAGTTTTATGCAAGATGAATTTTAGAATTTTAATTAAAATAGTGCTTACTCATTAATTTTTTTTATTTAATCTTTTATTTTATATTTTTTAATCCCTCAAACTTCCCTTTACTTTACCCTGATTTGTTTGTGGTCTACTGTTCTGGTAATATACATGTTATTATTCAAATACAATGCACAACTAATAAAAAGTATCATTTAATTACGATCGTAAATTACTGTTTTTTTAAAAAAAAAGATGTAAATTAAAATAAAGCTTTCTCAATAAATTTCAATTTAATATATGTTTTTTTTTAACTCTCAATTTAACTCTCTAGTTGAGCATGAGTCTTTAATTTTGATACTATTATCCTTATTATTGAAATAAAATTCACGGATCACTTGAGATAAGTAAAATTTCATTCTTATATATTTAATTTGTGAAACTTGAAAAAAGCCTAGAAATAAATTACATTTTACAGCCCAACTTTCATAAAACATTATTTTTAAATTTTTTCAACTCTTAATTAAATATTGCTGTTATTTGAAAGATTCGTGCAATCAAATATTTCCCATTTACGAACTATAATAAACTAAATTCAACGTGAGGTAAATTGCTTTGTCTGAATTAATGATTTATACATTGAAAATTGCTTTTATAAATTCCTAAAATTGTTTTTATGTAGTTGTACGTTTGTCATTGAATCTGAAACCCCTTAAACATGTAAAAAAGAAACTTTAACCTACTCAAAGATTTTGTTTTTTATCGAAATATTTTGAATGTTCTAAAAAATATGATAATATTTTGCATTGCTTTGAGAATGATATTGCTTTGAAAAAATTTATTGTTGAAGATTTTTTGCTTGTAATTAGACACCCAGAAAAAGTATAGTCAAAACTACCAAAATATGGTTAAATCTACGGTATTTCTGTTTCTATGGCAACGCTAAAAAGCCTGGTAAGTTTTACCGTTATGATTTTGGTTAAATTATCTTTGTTTAATTTATTTAAATTGATGTGAATTTAATAACGTGTGATAAAATTCGGTACTTTTATCCATGGCTTAAAAACCATTTATTCGGTTTAATTTAAAATTCAATTTCGTATTTTTTACTAACTGTTTGGTAATAAGAACTATACTTTTGAAAACCAGAATTTCCGATTATCCGTTACTATATGAACAGAAAAAAGTACCAAATGAATGAATTATATACTTTATTACTTTATACTTTATTACTAATATCATATACTTTTGTTTTATTATACACCATTATGTGTTTATTGAACAAAATTGTCATTACCATACAGTACGGTTATTTTACTGTATTTTTTTCACTACATTTAAATACATAATAATATACATTTAATTCATACTAATTTTTATTCTGAACGAATATAATAAACTAGAAAAAGCTATTGTTTCCATATTTTTAAATTATTTTTATTCTTTACAGTATAGAGGAATAATTATAAGAATTTTGTGGCAAACATTTTTAATTTGAGTATTTGATTGTTTAAACACTTAGAAAGCGAAGCAATTAATATAAATAATAATAAAATAACAATTAAATAATAAATAAAATAAATAAATGAAATGAGAATTGTAAGTAAAATAATGTAATTTTCAAAAAAAAAAAAAAAAAAATCTGAAATAAGCACTTGTTTTTTTATTTATTATTAAATAATCACATGACACCATTAACTTAGTTTAATTAATTATTATATTACTGTATATATATTGCTTTATTTATTTTCTTTAGAAATGCGTGCATTATTTTTTAATACAGCGCAAATATTCTGATCTAATTAATAAAATATTTTTCCAAAACGACAAGGAAAAAAAAATTTATATAAATCTGAATAATCTAATTACCGCTATTTGTTTTAGGATATTTACAGTTTACATCCTTTCATTTCAATTTAGAGTAAAGCATTTAAAAATACATTTGTGTTCATTTAACGAATTTTTAAAATGAAGTAAAAAGTCTAACATTTACCTTTATCGTTGGAAACTTTAGAATGTTTAAATAAAAAACTTCTCAAATTTTGTCAAAAGTTTTTTTTTTAATATTTTCTGCTAATTTTATTTTTTCAATTCGCTTAAAAATTTGACAGTGTAAAAACATCTCTCGATATTGCCTCGGCTCCCAGTATATATTACATGACAAGACAAGAATGACAGAAGTTATCAGGGTTTAACTGTATTCTAAGATACTTATTTTATATTGAATATAAAGATGGTTTTTAGTTATTAAGCCCTTTTAAGTTCGTATTTTAATGTGTCTTCAACTAATATAAATAAATTTCAGAAATCTTTGTTAAATAAATATTTTAATTTATCAAAATTGACTGTTTAGAAAATCATGAAAGTAACCAATATTATTTAGCTTTGACCTATGATTTTCAGTAACTGGTGTTCTTTTCATTTTTACATTCAAAATAATTACTACTCTTTTCATTTTTACATTTAAAATAATTATAATACAGGTCATGTTAATGGGGCATTATGTAACTAGTTTTTTTTCTACGCTTTTGTCAACATGGAAAGATTTCAATTTTAACTATTTTACAAAGATATCCTCTATATTTTTCAAAATTCTCCATGTATTGAATTTTAGTAATAATTTAATATCTTCCTGGTAGCCATTGAATCACGTAAACCCTCATAAGTATGAGTTCTGGTCTTTCAGCTTTCTTTCCTTATCTGTCGTGAGATAAGATTAAAAAAAAAAAAAGAAAATAAATCTATTCATGTGCTCCACGTGCTGTACTACTTCCTCGCTCACCTATAGAGGGATAGCTTGAGTATCGCACAGTATATATGCTTTCGTTCAAGAAAAGCAAGCTCTGTCATCGTATGGCAGACAAGCTCCGGAATGGTAAGACAGTATGCGTCACTGTAGCACCTTTAATGTTTAAAATTTCTACAGTCATTTTAGAAGGGATGGAAAAAAAATCTAAATAACTAACTAATCGTAACTAAGTTTTTATTCTCATAAAAACACAATATCATTCTAAATAAATGTTTAACAACCTAACATTCAACACCATTTTAATTACTATTATTATCATATGTCAGCCATTAGGTTTAAACGAAAAATATGGGCTGGAAGACAATTTTCACCTGTTAGGACTGCAGTCGCACGAGGTGAGTTAGGAATTGCTTTGGTTTAGAGAAGAGTGCATTCCAAGTGTTAACCCAGTGTCAAGCGGAAAACCCGCTTGAAAGATTGAAAGTCGTCTCACGAGAGAAGCACTTGGAAACCCCAGTAATTTAGCTAAAAGGAATCTCAAATTTCCAGAAGCTTTCTGGGGAACCGAAGATCCCTTCATGGTTAAACATTCCGTATTCTTATACCCCGCAATGCCTTAGTGGGTGGGACTCCACTGAAAATACAGTTAATTATGGAAATTCTCAAGCAAAGTCTTGTATGCCACAACACGTGACTTCTTGGCCTCATTATCAGAGGAAAAAGCTAGTGGTACAGAAATAGAGTCAGAAAGGGTCAACTGCTCTTTCAAAACAATCTCGTCGAATGTAAAGTTATTTGATTGTTATAAGAATCGACTGTAACTCTCCACCAAAGTTAGTCGCAAAATTTCCAACCAGGAGACTGGAAACTGTAGACGAATGATTCCAGCTCCAGCGCAATCAGCAAGAGATGTTCAGATATGTAATCAGTGATAATTGCAGCAGTGGATAGTCTCCAAAGCTATCACACGGGTTTCTTCAGAAGAAATATAGGACTTTCTAATTTTTCTAGGTAAGATCCAGCTTCACATAAATTATGACTCCAGCCTCACATTGATTATCTGAGAAAATGAACGACTAACTTACAGTATAGCTAAATCTCTAATATTGCTAAAATTATAGCTTAAAACAAACTGAAAAAGCCAATTACTATAGATGAGCATAATGTTTCCCATTTAAATAAGAGAAATGAATTGCTACGGGAGTATTATGAAACATAAAGTAATTAATATTTCCATGTCAAGCTGACTATCTATGGGGAGTGGATTGTTTCCTTTTTGTTCGCAAGATTAGAGAGATAGGAAATGCATCGTATTAACATCATTGTTGTTTTTCTATTTCGAAACGCCATTTTCCGCTATAAACTAGCCTGATATTCCATACACTGATCTTTATCCAAATGCAAGAGACATTGCTAAACATTTCCTTTTGAGATTTAAAACCTAAATTGAGTGAAATTTGCAGACAAATAACTATCCCATTTGTTAAAGAAAATTCAATGAATATAATAGTATGAAATAAAGATTAATAATAATGATAATTACAGTATAGCAAATTATAAGCGTTGAAAAGATTTTAAATGCATTTTCGATATTAAAAGAGTAATATTTTGTTTTTGATTAACAAAATTCGAAATTGAAAAGAATTTTGTCTTCTGTATATGTTTCAGGAAAGATGTTGACATGTATAGCCTACTTTTCCCACCTTTAAAAAAATCTAAAATGCTCTTTCTGTAGGGAAGTAGCTTAAAATGAGAGGACTTGTTCTTCACACATGTTTTTTTTTAAAGCTGCATAAAAAACTTTGACACAGAAAGCAATTTTTTAGGTTTGTGAGACATCAGTTTCTTACCTTAAAAATCAAAAAATCAAACAATAGAGAATGCAATTTTGCACTATTGTTTCCTTTAGAAACTTACCAAAGCTTTAAAAAAATCACATTAAAAAAACTGGCAAAAGTTGTTCATGCATGTGCCAATAATGAAATCTCTATGCTCATTTCAAATTGTGCCATTAGAATGTTTTTATTTTTAGAGGAAAAGACTCTTTAGTTTGAAATTTGAATCTGTCTTCCGTGAATATAAATGAGTTTAAATAATCTTTTCTGACAATTAAAAAATAAAAGTATTCAACTCCATTATAAAGCTGTCTGTTTAGCGAATGATTAAAAGGTCATTAAAAGCTAATTAGTTGTTGACTAATGCTTTCAGCAGCTGCAACATTTTCCCAGACCTCATTGTTCGAAAATCTTGAAAGTCAAAAAAACACGATCACACTCAGTATGTATAATGCAGTTAAAAAGTTTGTGAAATTAACTTTTGTCGAAAGTCATTTACTTAAACTTCATTTCCTTTTTCACAATTTCAGGATTTGCGATTAAAAAAAGATTTTTAATTTTTAGTTTCAACTAATTTGAAATGCTTATTAAAGGCTCAATAGTTTCACATTTCTGGATTTGTAACACTAATTTACTCCATGCTTTAGGCTGTTTTTGTGTTTTTTTAAATGTTACAGAAATTTAAAATTTTTTTATAAATTAATCTTTGTTTATGAAAATCCTAACTAATTGATATTTGTTAAATAAAAAAAGATATTGCGTTAGTAATAGCTGTTAACCTAACATTTAGTCATTAACAGCAATTTTCACAAAAGTTTTTTTATATATATATAATCAGAATTTAAGATGATTTCTGTTTGATACCTGAAGGTAAAATTGTCTTATTTGTTTGAGTGTAAATATTTCCGTAAAAAGAATTATCGAAATATATAAAATAATAAGGCAATAATTTTTTAAAAATATTATTAGCATACTCTTTTAAAAAATATTTTGTAACTGAGAAAATTTTTTATTATTTCAAAAGTTAAGGGTCCTTTTAAGTTAAGGGTGGAATAGGGTGGTATTTGCTCCCAGTAAACCTAAGGAGGATTACATGGACACATTTATTAAGTAATTAATCTATATTTTTAAATATGTGTTGCTTCTCTTCTTTTAATTCAAATTAGATCAATTAAAATTAATTCCAAACTAAATATTTTGGAAATTTTTTGTTTTTATTTTTTAAGTTTAAATTTTAGAAATGCTAATTAACTAGAAATGTATGCATAATTTTATAACTAGGCTCAATGAAACAAACTTCTATGAATAAAATGGAAAAAAATCAAAATATTAATTTGTCACTTAATAAAAAAATGGAATCAATTCTCTGTAATTTAAAATGAGTTTTCTTTAGTTTTCAGATGAAGGGGACCCTTATATACACTCTCATGGTCGTGAAATTTGCTACACCATGAAGGTATTATGCAAATTGATACCCAATATACACGAAATGTAAAGTAACACATGTAAATGATTATAATTACAAATCGATTGCGAGTGTGCGGAACAAGAACCAACTCCTTTTCCGCCACTTTTTCCACGTCAGACTGTAAATATACGTTGTTATCAGTTAGACATCTTCTGACTGCGATGAACACTTAATTAGTAATCAACATGTCTCGTCAAAAGCGGATGCCGCCATACCAACAACTACTAACATGGTTCATGTGGTTGTTGTTTCATGTCCTCCTTCTCCAAGAACGCTTAGAGCAGGGCCATGACACAATATCGCTGTGACAGCTCCATTGGTTCATCATCATCCACATTCTCCACAGTCGACAACGATATCCCCAGCAGAAGCAGGATATGAACAAGGACTAGGTGAACAGATCTTTTCCTTATTGACAAATTTCAAACGTGATTTAGCCATTTCGTAACCTGGCCGATGCTGATTGTACAGATCTTGTGCAGCCTTAGACTTGTAGAGACAAAAACGAAGTTCGTGTTGTTGTTATGTTGTTGTTACACATCCCCCTGGAGAAGGAAAGCCTAGACCAGGTCCTGAAGGCTCCGTCGCGTCAGTTCCCCATATATCTGCTGAAAGTCCCGATCAACCAGCAGCGGAGTTCGTACGAGGCTGAATCGCTGATATTCTTGAGGGTGGTATTTTATATCAAGAAATCACATCCTACACGCAGTTTAATGCCACAATACCAATGCATGTTTGGAGGAAATGGACATAGATTAAACAAACAAGGTGATAACCTGACTGATGCGCACACTATAGCAAAACAGGAAGAGACGGTACACACCTCATCTGCATGACTGTGACAGACAGTACATCATTTTCTCGTGTTAAAGCACAAAGTTGAAGCTCGGCTACATGTATTTTGTTGTCTATTTCAACGACTCGTTTCCACCTGCTGCAGCATCAACTGCGTGTGATGGTTTCTCTTTGCATGATTACTCTGACGCTGATTCTCAGAAACTACCGACTTCAATGGGCTAAGCGACGCAGAAGCTATAAATTTTTTCCCCGATGAATTTCGCTACAATATCTGAAGTACAACGATGGAAAAGTCTGTGCCAAACTTTCCAGAGGAAGCGTCACCTCTCACAGAGTAATTTCCAGAGTCATACATATAAACACCAAGCATTATGGTAGGAGGAGTTATTTGGATATGATTATCAATCTCATTAAGTGCAAATTACGGGCAACTTCAAAAGTGGTGAGCTACAAAAGGATCATGTGCAGATGTAAGCTCTCTTTATTCTTCAATTCATTCCTGGTGCTTTACTTCAGCAGGACAATACCCATGCACATGTTTTTAAAACTACACAACGCTTTTTCAATACTCGACAGGTTTCGCTTCTTCCATGGTTTGCCCGGATATGTCACTCATTAAGCATGTTTTGGATTCATTGACTTGCTTGTACAGCTGGTGGGGCACACAATAATAGTTTTGGAGTCAAATCGAAGCTATATGAAATGCTATTCCCCATTATTTCATTCGGAGCCAGTACAATTCAATGCCGCGACGTGTAACATAATCTCATCACTCAGCATGGTGGACTCACAAAATACTGTTTTCCATCAACAATATTTTCGTTTTCTTAACTTGAAAAATTTGATCGTTTATTTGCATGTGAAATAAATTTCCCATTTTCAACAGTCCCTTTATAGTGTTGCAATTTCCTATACGTTAGTGTATATCTATATCTATATATATATATTATATATATATATATATATATATATATATATATATATATATATATATATACATATATATATATATATATATATATATATATATATATATATATATATATATATATATATATATATTATAGATATATATATATATATATATATACATATATATATATATATATATATATATATATACATATATATATATATATATATATATATATATATATATATATACATATATATATATATATATATATATATATATATATATATATATATATATATATATATATATATATATATACATATATATATATATATATATATATATATATATATATATATATATATATTCAATTTTATCTATATAATAAACTATTCAATTATTCAACTTCAATTATTGTAGGACTGAAGTCGTAATACTTTAGCTATTATCAGTGATTATATTTAATTAAATGTCATATATAATCTAATTGCTACTAGCTTGTATGGAATCTCATGGTATTTTGATACGCTGATTTTAGCCGTAAAATTTTCTATTACGGAAGAAAAAGTAAGGTGATTTTCTTTCTATTTGTTCGTATATAATATTATAATTCTAGTATTTATATGTAACTTAAATTTTAGATGACTTATTTAACAGTATTTGCCACATTTAGTTAGTATTATTGAATCAAACAATTATATAAAATATATAAACTAATGTTAGTGTTGGTATGCTCTAGAGAAACGCTTTTCAACATGAATTATTATTGAAAATGGAGATTCATTTGACTTAAGTAGCTTATTTAATTCAGTAATAAAATCTAACTCTTTTGATACAAATATTTATTAAAAAATATTGTTTGAAGTTTGTGGTAGAAATAAAATATCTCAAATTCCTTTCTGGAAAATGTAAAAATAGAATTCTTAAGAAAATATTGTTCCATACGCTTTTTAACTATAGCTACTTTTTTTCTTTCGATATAAATTTTCAAGAGTAAAGAAATAAAATGTATTATATTATTAAAAATTTATAAATCGCTATAAACATATTCTTTTATAAGCATTCTTTTAAACAAGCTTAAGAAATATTTTTTTTTGTTTTTGAAAAAATGGCATTATTCAGTTCAGCGAGGTAGGAAAAATGGGTATCATCAATAAAATCAGCCTTTTTTATATTTTGATAGACATAAAATCATAGAATAAATTTAAGATAAAGAATTTTGTTTCTACTTTATGTTGACAGTTATGAAAAATACTTTTAGATTCTGATTCTAGAAACAATAATGATAATTTTTAAAAATGCATTTAATAAATCTAGAATGAAGATATTTTTATTTATCTCATTGATACCGATTTAGTTTTGCAAATGCAAGTTTTACTCAGAATTTTTATTTTCTAAAACAATAAGTTTGTCTCAAGATGAAAAATACGTGTTTTGTGTCTATAATCGATAGCTCAAGTGATCTAGAAGAAAAATAATAAATGAATAGTTCTTATTTATTTTCAAATTTAAAAAAATATTCTAAGCTAGAGCTATAAAACCATTTAGCATAATTTTATTGATTTATCAGCCAATAAAAAGATAAGTTTTAATTATAAAACACTGAAATAATGTTATAGTTACGCAATATTCCTTCTGACGCAATATTCTTATTACGACCGAACCTGCTTTGGATAACTAAATTATTTGTATAAAAAGAGATAAAAGAATTTAATTTAATTTTTTTTTAAACTTAGAAATTGAGTTTTTTTAATAAATAAAAAACTTTACCCCTGCTCACTCGTCAACCCCTTCGTCAACCCCCGTAGTTTCTACTCATTCATTATTGCCTTTATTCTCGAAGATAAGTCACGTAGTGAACTGATCTTAAAGACAAGGTTCCCAGTAAAACATCGAAGTCAAGCATCACTGGTTGAGATCAGCAAGGGGGTAAGTGACCACTCTGATCAGCCTGCATAATACGGACCGAGAGCGTGCGGTATCAGTTCGGAAAACTGTTCAACCGTAAAGTCCTCGACTTTACGCACAGGTTGTCAGGCTTCCAAAGTCGGGCAGTCACCCCTCTAGAGAGGATTGAAATTGCGATGTCACGTTTTCGGATCATCCTCAGGGATATTTCCCACTCCCCGTTTTCCCCTCTCATTTTTAAAAAATTCAATATAAATGTTACGAACAACATGTAATCGTCCACTCATTAATTTTTTTATAATTATTTTTGAGCTCGAGTGAGCTAATAAAATGAAGAAATAAAGATCTCGTGACTGAAAAAAAAAAATTCCGACAACAATGGATAAAAAATCTATATTTAAAGCAAAAAAGCGTAAAAAAAATAAATAAATAAAAAACACTTAAATTTACTCTAACTTTAAAAAAAAGTGGAATTAATTGCGATGAGCTCAAAAATAAAAACGACATGTCAAATTTAATTCAGTATTTGCATTTTAGCGGGCTGCAGATCGACCAAACAAAACTTTTGTTGCCTTCAATTTTAACAATTGATAATTCTCAAATTAATTGTTGAATCTTACTTTTTTTTTGTCATATTCCCTGTACTTTTTATTTCCAGATACCTTCATAAAATTGTACTGAATTTTTACCCTGTAGTTGCACACCGTCTGTCTGTCGAGCGGCCACAGATCGACCAAACATGGCTTTTATTTCCTTCAAGTTTAACAGTTGATAATTCTCAAAATCATTGTTGAATCTTACTTTTTTTTCTGTCATATTCTTTGTACTTTATTTTTCTAGATATCTTAGTAATTTTAAACTGAACTTTTACTTTGTATTTGCATTCTAGCTGCCTGCTTGTCCAGTGGCTCGTAATGTATTTTTCTGCAACAGGTTTAATAGTTCTCAAACAAAACATAGAATGTTAAACTTTTTATAACATTGTATTTTCTTTACATTTTTTACACACATTTGTTATTCAAAGTTTCTAAGTTTTATAGTCTTTACGCTGCTAAAAAAGAAGAAAAAAATTTACGTTTGGTAGAACACCCATAACAGTGACATCGGTGGTGTTTACGATTTTATAAAACAGTCCTTTTAGTCATGTTAAATCACAACTGTTAGTCTCAGAAAATATTGAACCTCTTTGTCTTCATTGCAATCTCAGTACTTGCTTGGATCTTCCCAATGTTAGTTTCCATGAAAGCCTCCCTACCACGCTTGTTAAGAAAGACTCTGTGCCTAACTTCCTCAGACAATTGTCCCTGAAAATCATCAATACAATCCCTCCAAATGATATCAAAATATACTCTGATGGCAGTAAAATGGATAGACAGACAGGCAGTGGAGTGTTTATTGAAACACCTCGAGAGAACTACACTCTTCATCAACGCAACCCCGAATTCTACCCCGTCTTTCGAAGCGAACAAACTGCAATCGACAGGGGACTAGAGAAAATCCTGAGTGAAGGGCACTTTGGAAATACTTGGATACTATCTGACAGCTGTAGTTCAATTCAACACCTCAAAAATTGGGCCCTGATTGGAGATAAAACCAGTTTTTCGATCTTACAAAGAAGTAAAGCTTATTTCCCAGCAGCATGAAGTCCACTTTCAATGGATTCCGTCCCACGTCGATATATACGGAAACGAGTTAGCTGACACTCTTGCAAAGAAGGGACTAGACCATCCAGTCCCCTCCACCTCAGAGCTTACGTACCTTGAACTTTTCGCAAGGCAAAAGGCCCAGAACAAACAAAAGTGGATCCTTCCTCCTATTCACTACTGGTATAAAGCAAAAAGGCCAGGACTCTCTCTATCTCTTCCTAGTGACAGGCAGACCAACACTTGCTTATCCCGACTCGCCAGTGGGCACCTGAAAAGTCTCACATTTTCTGCTAATCAAAAGATATTTCCTCTTTGCCCTAAATGCCAGCAAAACCAGGCATCACCTGGGCATATCTTGAACTGTTTAGGGCTGGACTGTAACGATATTCATTCTTCGCCCCTTTTAGTTTCGGTCTTCCTTAATGTCAACGGATTTATTGATCTGGTCTGACTCCGTCAGACCAGATGGGACAACGACAACAACAACGACATATATATATATTGAATTAGCTACTAAAGCAACAAATAATCAACAAAATTGTAAAGTAAGAATGTGGAATTTGTTAGAACTTTGCCAAATTTGATAATCAATTCCAAAATCTCTCTATTTTGATATCCCCCGATAAGTTAAAAAGTACATTTGCTTAATTTAAGCAAAGAAAAGTTCGTAAGTATCTATAAACGCAAAGCATGGTTTATATATATTTAATTTTTGTTATATCTTTTCTACTAAAAAAATTCTTATCAGGGAAAAAATTGTTAAACATGAGTTATGGAAGTACATACATTTACCTTTAATCCGAACTTCTTCATACGTCTCACGATAAGTTGAACCGGTTTCTAATTTATCTGAAATAAATAAATAGGAATTAATACTTTGAATCTTTAGTGTGCTAAAGACTTATAAATATTGATTTATTAAGTAATTTTATTGCTTTAAAAATATGCGTAATAAATTTTACATGCACCCTCAAAAAAATCGGTTCAACATCAAAACATAGTATCTGTACTACAAATTACCAGCATCATTTGAAGGTCAATTTTTAAAGATCAAGGTGTTAAATCACACCTTATTTCAATTTAAGGCATCGTTTAATCAAGTTCAAGAAACATAACACTGTAGTTTGACTTAGCTGCGGTATTTCAGTGAATAGATTGCTTGCCTCCCATTCAGATGACCCAGATTCAAATCCCAGCGGTTGCTGTTGGATGCGAATTCTGATCCCGGTTCGCATTGACCGCAGTGTTGACGTAAAATACCTTCAGTGATTGGCGGATCATGGGTTAGAATCCCCTTGTCATCAGTCTGACCATGGGAGGTTTTCATGGTTTTAATCTCCATTTAACACAAATGCTGGTTAGTTCTATCAAGAAAAGCTTCCACAAAGGTTAGTTTGAACGTGTATTTCGTTCTAAACTATAAGACCGTGAAGACTACTGCGTTAAAATTATAAGGCCTAATATTTCGATCCCAAGCATTGTTTTTCCATGTCTCCAACCATAATTGTCACAGTCATGTTTTGTAACTAAAGGTGTATTAAAGAGAAAAAAGTAACAATGAGCATAAGGTCTGTAAACGGTCAAAAATTGTGTCAAAAATTGACTTACACCATTGATCTGCTGATGGTAAATTATTTATTTATTTTCATTCAAATCTACTTGCTGATTTTCCTACTTATATCAATCACCTTCTATTTTTCCCTATTTTTAAACACGCATCTTTTTTACCCGATAATCTTCAGATAAAATGTAAAAATAATTATTTTGATCGATTACCATAGTCACTTTATCCACAAATTTGTTTTTGAAATTCCTTTCATTTTAATTTTGGTTCAAAAAATCTTTTAAATATTATTCTATTTTCATACTTTTGCGTCTTAGTAGGATTTATTAATTCTTTAAAAAAAATGCGTGCTATCCCTTCCCAAAGACTCGTTTCAAAAGCACTACTATAAACTGAATAAGTACATTTTTTAAGTGACTTTAATAATACTAATTCAGTGACGTAATACCGATATTCATGTCATCCATGTTAGTGACTAAACTTACGAAAAATAATTAGAAGCTAAAGAACATGCGATAAAATCATAAACAGAATCGTTTACAATTTTATTTATTGCAATGGATAATGTTAAACTAATACGAAAGAAAATAAATTTTTTTTAAATTTTTCTCGGACGAATAATAAAAATGTTTAAACGACTATTCGGATCAAAGGCTCAAGTTGGTTCTGGAGTTATAAAAGGTACAAAATAGTATTCCACTACAAAGGATGAAGGCAAAATATTCAGTTAGCACAAAAGAAAAGTTATAAACTCCTACTTTTCTATTTGAGATGCATATTAAAAAGGAAATTAATATAAAAAAATTGAAAAGCATATTAAAAGAACAAATAATTAAATATTTCCTTTTTAAGTGAAGTACTAAAAAAAATACTTGTTTATTAAATGTAATCCTCAATTATTGGTTTACAAATTATAGGTTTGACGTATTTTTCCTTTACTGATTCTAATAAACAAGTTAATTTGCTCATTTGTTGATTAGGGCTTTCATTTAACGTTAATTCACTGAATTACTTTTTCGTTATTTTTATTTAGAAAGAAATTGTGAGAATTACTTAAAATGAATGAAATGCATTTAATTATTTTATTTAATTAAGAATATATGTGAGTAATAAAAATTATATTTTCTGTAAAAAATTGGAGGAGGGGCGATTTTATTCTTACATTTTCTAAGATACCAATTCTTTTACTCTAACACAATAATTAGCCAGGTGATTATGTTATTATTTGTCATTTATCTTTTATTTATTTATTCTCTAAAAATCTAAAAATATTCTTGAAGCAACAACCTAGTGTAATCCAGAGGAGTCATTTAGGTTAAGGCTCCACAATATCATGACCAAAGTCATACTAGTCATAGTCTCGATGTGGTTGCTATTGAGCCTAATGTCGCTGCTAATTTTTGGTTGCTATCGATTTGAGGTAGAGTGGGTATGAGGAATGTAACCCAGTCATTGAATATGACAGCTTTATGTCTTTAACCATTGAGCCTTCGCGGTCTAATACATGTCTCGAGTCATAGTCTCGATGTGGTTGCTATTGAGCCTAATGTCGCTGCTATTTTTTGGTAGCTATCGATTTGAGGTAGAGTGGGTATGAGGAATGTAACCCAGTCATTGAATATGACAGCTTTATGTCTTTAACCATTGAGCCTTCGCGGTCTAATACATGTCTCGAGTCATAGTCTCGATGTGGTTGCTATTGAGCCTAATGTCGCTGCTATTTTTTGGTAGCTATCGATTTGAGGTAGAGTGGGTATGAGGAATGTAACCCAGTCATTGAATATGACAGCTTGATGTCTTTAACCATTGAGCCTTCGCGGTCTAATACATGTCTACGAGCCCATTAAAATATCAACGCAATCAAAAAATAATTTGATGAATAATTAGCGAAATGAATAGTTTGTCTTCTGACTTTGAGCAAGCACAACTTATATCATTTTGGAGCAATGATTTAATAAATTAGTAGTCGCCAAAATGTTGTAGAACGTGCACTTTTGTAGTTAAAATAAAAGGATTATAATAATGAAAAAAATTATTTTCCTTCTACATTGTTTCAAATTCTATTTTGAAACATATACTATTACGCAGTTAATTTCCATTAGTAAAAGTAAAACATAGATTAAACCTACAATAGTACACGATTGCCAGGTGAATACAATTGAATTATTTTTGGATTTATATAAAAAGCATTTCTTAGTCACCATCACCAGAGGTATAAAATCTGGAGTCTTAAAATGTTTGTTAACATGTGTTTTAAAAAAGCGCAAAATATTATTCATTTGATATTTTAAAACTAAATTTAAAATTTCATGTTACAATATAGTACACAAACAGTTTTTGCAAAACCAAATTATTCTCCAACTAATACCCAACTTACACGTTCTTTATAAAAACCGTCAATTTGGCGATTTTACTTTTATGATGTAAGGTGTGATAATACAGAAATTTTGGTGAAGAAAGTTTATTTTTTCAAAATTTATAAATTCAAAATTTAAGAAGTCTCACATTTTTTATTTTTTTAATTTTTAAGAAACGGCATTGTTTGGTTGGCCGGGTAGAGAGAAGCGAAAAGTCAATAAAACCTTTTTTTCTTCTGTTTTTAATATTTTTTTATAATTTTTATGCTCATAAAAATTATATAAAACGAACCAGAAATAGGTGAATTTTATTGAGGTCAGCTAATCGAAAAATACTTAAAAATTCGTATTTATATTACGTGGTGAATTAAAAAAAAAAACAGCATTGCATCAAGTTTTTAAAAGAATATCATTTATGTCAGCAAAGGAAGGGAAAGTTAGCGAGGAAAGGAAATAAAATCATCAAAGATGTGTGAAAGAAAAGTACAACTTAGTTTCAGTGATTCTTGAATTTTTTTCTAAATGGGAAATCCGTTATTGCATATGAAAATGTTGGCGGAGATTCATCACATTAAAAAATAAAACTTAACGTTCCCCCAGGTGGTTGCTTGCAACACAATGGTAAGCATTTTTCTGTTATTTTTATAATAGAGAAATGGTAAACCCGAATTTCGATGTCAATTTTTAATTTTTTTGGGATCTTTTTGTAAAATTACCAATGAAATAAAGATAACCCTTACATAATAATAACCATGTAAAATAATAGTAGCCGTAAAATGATAACCCATGAAAGAGAATAATAATAATTAATTTTACGAATATTCCTTTAATTTTTCATGTATGCTTTAATCTAACACAAATATGCTGATGCTTAATTAAAATTATTCCAATATTTAAACTCTACGTTGGCGAGAAACTTAAAATGAAAGTTCCCTTATTGCATATTAAAATGGTCGAGGAGATTCGTCATATTCTAAAATTAAACTTGATGTTCCACCAGGAGGTTGCTTACAACGGGAGGGTATGCATCTTTCCGTTATGCCTTCAAACGTAATTGGATTTCGGATGATGTGTTTTCTGAGTTTCTTTTCCCCATCTGTAATTTGGCAATTGCAGCCAGTGATTGGGTCTCGTTTGACTATCAGAATTTGCATTGGCTTCTTTGGCGGATCGAAATCAAACGCTGTGGATTTAAATCTATTGCGCAGACTTCTTCGACCAGCAGAAGGTGGCTTTTGGAATAATTTGTAGAGAGTAGTCTCTTCCAGAGGAATCACTCGATGTGGTGGAGATATACAAGGACCTTGAAATATGCAGGATTTGAAGTGATCTTTAACATACTTTCTGGCCGGAAGTTCTTTTAAAGGTTTCCTGTACGCATCAAACACACCGGATTCTGAACCACCTGGGGGCTGCAAATGCTTAAGCGTTTTTCCAAGACCATACAGTTCAGCATTTAAGGATTTGTCATTTGGTGAGCATTTATAATCTCTCGACCTGTCTACGTAGGGTCGCTTTGGACTGACTTCAGTTGTTGGAATGCTGTATGTGGCTGTAATTACAACCATAGCTTTGGTTTTCTATTATACTTTAGTATATTTTGCAACTAGCTATTAGTGGAAACATTAATTTTTTTAGACTTAATCAATCACAAACTCTCTAAGATTTTACTCAAATTATAAATAAAAAATAAATACTGATTTTTAAAGTTGTTCATTCACGCGATATTGGATTTTCTTTTACCCACGTGCAACCAAATTTAATTTAAAAATAAATTATTTAATTTCTATAAATCACATTTTTCGTGTTTTATGTGATTTTAAGCTGAATTTAGATAGGCTTAGGTTAAGAACATAGATATTTCTTAACTACAAGCTTAGTTCTCAGTTTTGTATATCATTATATCGAAGAAAGAGACGTTAAGAGGTGGTTAGTAAATTATATTGTGGGTTTACATAAGTATTAATTATTTTATTTTATTACCGTCGTTGAACTACCGACCCAATTTTTGGGTTTACGACTACTAATGTTCAACTCCGTAGCCTTGTAATTTTGATCCCAATCCAAAAGACAAGGGAACTCCTGAATCAAGTATTGGGAGAAATTTGCCTTCGTGGAGGACTTTTCCTCCCAGGGTTAGCCTGACGGCAAGGGGACTCTAACCCATGATCCGTCTACCACTGATGATATTTCTCGTCAGCACTGTGGCCGGTGCAAGCTGAAAGTAGAATTCGTATCGACTAGCCATCGCCGGGATCGAACCCCGGTTCACCTCATTGGAAGGCGAACGCTCTATCCCCTGAGCCATCCTGGCTCTGTACTAATTTTTTATGGTCAATAAATTAAGTATATCAATAGTATTTTGCACAAAGCGATAGAAAAAAAAAAGAAAGAAAAAGATTCTTAAAGCAAATTGAGGTCTTGTTTTAATATTTTTATTTAATTATTAGTCGATAGTATATTATATGATTCAACATTATGATTTATTTCAATTCTTTTACTGAAATTCCGTATAAAATTACGGCGAGAAGTACTGGCACACTGAATACATCATCCATAAAATATATTTATTTTACTGTAAAATCTATTTTTACCGTAAAGTTTTATACCGTAACTTCTACACTAATATTTATTTAATTACAGTGATTCAGTAAAATTTACAGTAGAAAATACAGTATATCAGATATTTTTTGTGCAGCACTGATTCTATTATTCTTGTGCTAAGAGCCAAAGTAGAAAATATTTTAGTAGTTATTTACGCACGTACTTATGTCAGTAGCCATCTTTCACTCACTTCTCTCTAGTCTGATTTTCCCCAAAATATGAGCAAGTTTATTCCATTTGTAGATTTATTCTCTTTTAGGTGCTTTTGCTTATGAAAACTTCAACAATTCCTTCATCCGGTTCAGAGGAAACTGCGGAATTTTCAATTACTAGCCAATTTAAAAGGTAATGAACAGTGGATCTGCTTCAAATTTGTAGAAACATTGGTGATGCTATACTCTATCTGTCCAATATTACGAAGTCAATTTGTCAGAGCAAACCATCATTCCTTAGAAACTAAACAGATGTTATCTAAAGCTCGAAACTTGGCACAGAAAAAGTATAGACATTCAAGAAGATTTTGGAAATATTGGCGAGTTTACCATTATTTACGTCTCGCAAAAAACAAGCTCAGCAACTGCCAAACCATTAATTATATATTTATATTATTTCCTATTTCTCCTGCACGTGATATTTTCGGGACGGAGCGTTCAAGAGTAATGCAACAAAAAGGTTTAAACATATTCATCTCTTTCCCCCGGAAATTTGTTATTTTTTATTTTATACAATGGAGTGCTACACCAGACTATTTAAAGGAAATTAGATGTCAACGCTATCCAAGTATAAGCATTTGTGATATGTATTTCTTAGTCTTAGAGGAGTTACTTATGATCATTATGATTGCACGTGATTTGTGTTTTTGTAAAATTGAAGGAAATTATGCCTGAGTGAATAAAATGAACTATTTTGAAGTTAATTAGCTTTTTTATACATAAAATATATGATTTTTGACGTGTCTTAAGTACGCTTTTGAAACTGTTCTTGGAGTTATCTAATTATATAAAGAATATTTCTCGATGTAAATGTGCGTTTATTTGAATGAAACTAGCCCTAAAATGATCTGACTAATAGTTATAAAAGTTTCTATAAATAGAAAAATTACAGCTTTGTACTTATACAAAAAATTTATCTCGTAGACATATTCTTCGTAAATAATAAAACCCTATATTTGTTTTCACCGTAATTTTTTTTTATGTCATAATAAAAGAGGGCTGAAAACTCAACTACTCTTTACATCTCATTTTCTCTATACGCTTCACTTTCTTTCTTTTTTTTTTTTTTTTTTTTTTTTTTTTTCTGCCCCAACTTTATCACCGTTTCGGTGATGAAATTGGGGCAGGTATTGAATATCCCTTATACCTTCACGCAAGGCGTTATTTCCATTCTAATTCTTGCACTAAATCGAATGAGCCTAATTCCGAAATGATCGGGCCAATAGTTTAGAAATTACAATGTTTTATGTAGCACAATGTACAATTTTGTATTTGTACTTATATTTATGCATCAGATGAGCTATCTAGCCAAATCAAGTCTTGTTACCTTCGTACTATATTACGCTAAATTGAATAGATTAAATAGTAGTCAATAGAACAAGTAGTATTTTGTGTGTCAGGTTAAAATCTATTGTTTCTGAAACTACGAAGTGTAATGAAAGAATTGTATATAACGAATTATAAATTTTTGAATGTACAAACCATATAACTTCTTAACTATTGGTATGGTTGTCTCATAATTGATGTCATTCTATTTTTCACTTAACAGCATAATTTTTTACAATTACTATCCCAAATCTCCCATTCCCTTTCAAAAAAAGGTAAAGCGTACAGGAGAGTTTTTAGCCATTGCGTAAAGTGACTTAAAAAAGCTGTTGGTAAAGTCAACTATTTATTTTTTAAATTTTCATTCTATTTTATTTCATTTAATTTTTATGCATTTAAAAATTAAAAATAAATGGAAAATAATGAATAAGGTAATATTAAATAATAATAGCAGAGGGGTAAATTTTTTGGCGACTTTTCTCTTGTGCTCGGCTGATCTAAAAGTACCAAAAACAACACTTGGGTTTAATTTCCCTGAAAAAAAAAATCTTTTTTTCCTACTTTTTGCTATAACTTTGCTATTTATGATCGTACTAATACTGCATACTGAAGGACAAATTCATTTTAATTAAAACCACTTTCAACAAACTTTAAACAAGTAAAGATGGTTTTTCAAATAAATGCATTTAATAAATCGCAGATCTGTCAAAATGTTTTTTTTACGCATACATACAAAGCGTAAAGGCGTAATTAAAATTCATAATAAACTTGACTGAAAGTAAAATAAAAATTTATTTTCAAATAAAAGATTTAAACAATTTTGTATTTCTTAAAATTAATTTCATTATGCTAACTTCAATTACTAACAAACAATTTTAAATTAAATAGAAGTTTAAGCATTTTTGTATAAAAAGTATTCTTCTTAACATTCCTAATCACACAACTATATAAAACGATATTAATTTTTTAAAATGGCTGAGGCTTTTCATTATATTCTAAGACAAGGCCCGATTTTCCGCCAGGAGGCTGCTTGTAACACAATGGTTTGAAACTATCCTCAATGCCTTCAGAAGTAATAGGGTTACGAATCTCGTACTTTCTATTCATTATTTTGGTATCATCCTTCCCAATTATTGGATTATTATTATCAATTTTAATTCTCAGTGGTTTTAGAGGTTCATCAGGCTCAAAAACAGTTGATTTATATTTATCGCGCCAATTTCTTCCGGATGGTGAATTGGTTGGAATGTTATCATTCGATAATGGAGACGTTTCAAAGATTTGTGACTTCAAATAGCCCTTTACTTTTTTGGCGGTAGAAATTGTTTCCATAGGGTGCCTGAAAGCATCAAATACGCCAGTTTCTGATCCACCAGGAGGTTGTAAGTGTTTCAATTTCCTTCCAAGACCATAAATTTTATTATTCAAAAAATCATTACTTGGCGACTCATTGGATTCCATTGGGCATCTGAACACATCGGAAACACCAGTTTCTGATCCACCAGGAGGTTGCAAATGTTTAAACTTTCTCCCAAGGCCATAAATTTCAGCATTTAATAAATCATTCCCTGAGGATTTCTTAGATTTAATTTGTTTGCTCGATACATATTTAGGCGGCATTCTCAGCAATAAACAGACTTTTCAGAGAATAAAATTCTAGTTTTGTCCGCTGAATGGAAAAAGTTTAATTCTCTATAAATTATTCATTTTTAATTCAAATTTATTAAGCATAAACATTCACAAATTTTAATTTCACCGACTGTTTTTCAAATGTCGCTCATATGCCTCCGTTGAGATTTGAATAATAATATTTAATATGTCGTTTCTGTTTGCACTATTTTCTGCCGAATATTAAATATATAGTTTTGCTAACCAAAGAAATAAAAATTAAACCTTTCAGCTCCATTTTATATTTATAATTTATTAAATGAACTAAAAGTTTCATTCAATTACTGTGCATTTCTTTGATAGCAAATTTTTTCTAAAATTTTATTTAACGAAAAATTTTTTTTCTTTTATATTAAAAATTGTCTACTGTTGTGATTTAGTAATATTTATAAAAAAAAGTTTCTTGTGCCATATTTTTTTTTTCTGAAGTAAAAGTGACAAAAAATTAATTTTGATATTCATAAAAAATGCTCATTTGTAGCTTAAAAAGACATAAAAATAAGAGCTAACCTTTAATTTTTTGATGTTTGTCAGTTAGTAAGTTAATTAAGATGCAATGTAAGTTAATTAGGAACTTATAAATGATATAAGATGTTAGCTAAAAAAAATTATATGAATTTTTTCGAAATTGTTTTTTTTTCATAATAAAAATATAGATTTTTTTAAATAAGGTAAGTGGGGTTTTGTTATATAGTAATGAATGCATGATATTTTTATGATTTTTCTTAATGTACTGAGAAAAAGTAATTTCTAAACATGCGGATTACGATACGTTTTTTGGTACTTTGTGACTGATAAGGTAAATTAAATTGAATGGTAGTTTTTAATGTTCAATTTTTTGTTCAAATGACCTCCCAGGCATTTCTTCTCATTGAGTCACACAATCTAAATTCCCAAGTTTATTTTTTTTCTAGTACGTTCGATTATTTCCTAAGTTAATTTTTTTTTCCTGTACGTTTGATTATTTTTCTAATATGAGTAACCACTTATTTTATTTACGATTATCTTATATTAATTAAGGGTTTATACAAAAAATATATTAATTCCATTACACTTTTTAAACATCTTTCTTGTTTTTATAATAAATACCGAAAAAAAAGACGATAAATAAATAGGACAAACAGGAGGCGGTGATTCCAAGTTTAATAAAAGTAAATTAATCTAAAATTATTTAAAAAAATTACAGAAATACCTAAAAATTTACAAAAACAGAACTGTAATTTTCAACTATTTAGCCTGTTCTGAGCAGTCGACGTCTAGATCAAAATAATACTGTTGTTATACTGAAGCAATATATTGGTGGCGATCTTTTCTTTTATGTTATTTGTTATTTGCAGCATGAAACTTTTTAAAATATTACTCTTTAACTTCCCTTAGGTTTTAGTGATTTTTTAAAAAAAATTATGATTGCATTTTAATACAAACATATTTCATTCTAATGTACCATACTTTAATCTTTTGTCTGTGATCAATAACAACGAAGAATATTTTTGAACCAGTTGAAAAAACGTGTCTTCACATTCTCAAAGGAAGGCAGTTTAACATTCATCGCTAAGTTTTTATTTTCTGCCGCTAATATCAGTTATTACATAAATTACTTATGTTAAAACTTTAAAAAAAACTTGAGGTGAGTTTGTCTAGATTTAAAAATAAATATTGTCAATTTAATTTTTAATAAATTTATAAAATTATTATTTCTGTTATATTCTCGTAGAAATATTGTTTTTGTGACACGTTAAAGTTAACGAGATTTTGTAAAGATTTATTTAACTCTCTATTCACTGCGGAAATTAGAAGATACGATTTAGAAATGGTAGAAATATTTATAAAAAAATACCATCTGCTATTTAATTTGCATTTTAAAATTAAAATAAAATAATTTTTACTTTCTTACATTTCAATATATGAAAAAAGGAAGAAAACTATAACTAAATTTATCCATTACGACGAAACTTCATTTCATTGCTGGAAACTAAGCCGAAAAAAACTTTCGAAACTGTTGAAAAAATACGCATTCGCAATGTAAAAAATGAATCTAATATTAAAAGGCAACTTTTATGTTTTTTTTTCCACTGTTTTACTTCGGAAGTTAATTAAGACGCTATATGTTGAAGCGATAAAAAGAAATTCACTTAGGCGGAATAAAATTAAAAGAAATGGTGACAAAATTGAAGAAAATTATCTAACTTACTATTCTCTTGGCTTTCTTCCTCTTCCTTTTCGGTTTCTTTTTTGTTGTTCTGCTTGGAAATTGGCGGCTTGGCCTCTGCGGGTTAATGAAAAAAGCGATAAGACAATATATCGAGTTAGAGAAAGTCGATGCATTGGAGTGGACACAAATGAGTTAAAAAAGTTTGAGCTGTGGGAGAAAACATAAAGAAAAGGTATATTTTCGAACGAAGAAAAAATGCCGTACTTGGAATGAGTTGAAGATCGATTCGTCATCATCAAATTCCGCAATTATCGAAAGTTCTA
Source organism: Parasteatoda lunata (assembly GCA_949128135.1). NCBI lineage: Eukaryota > Metazoa > Arthropoda > Arachnida > Araneae > Theridiidae > Parasteatoda > Parasteatoda lunata. Next base: position 51,405,536 of record OX421971.1, read on the forward strand.
CGCCTCATTGGATTTCTTTTATAGTTAGGGAAAAGAATATGGTGTAATTCGAAAAAAAATTTCTTTGTTTCTAACATGAATATAATTTAGTATAGAACTTAACCATTTATATTAATAAATATGGTGTAAATATAGTTCTACACTGTAAATATAGTTCTACACTGTAAATATAGTTCTGCACTGTACATATAGTTCTACACTGTAAATATAGTTCTGCACTGTAAATATAGTTCTGCACTGTAAATATAGTTCTACACAGTGAATTTAGTTCTACACTGTAAATATAGTTCTACACTGTAAATATAGTTCTACACTGTAAATATAGTTCTACACTGTAAATATAGTTCTGCACTGTAAATATAGTTTTACGCTGTAAAAAGATGTTTCTCTAAATGTGTCAAAATGGCTCCGAAACAAATAATAGTCGAATTTGAAAACCCCATGTACTCAAAATTGGAACAGCATATACACTGTAAAAAATCCGGACTAAATTACAGTAAAAAGTAAAGGTACCGATACCTTTTAAAACGAAATTCATTTTTATTCTAACATGTCACGAAACAAAAAATCTACTACACTTTAATTTATACAGTAAAAATTACCTCAAAATCACTTATCACTCTGATTACGTCAATAATATTGTAAAATTTGTGGCATACTGCTTTATGGTAGAAATGGTTTTTGCGGTAAAATGAATTATACGGATGATACACCCATTTAAGTACCAGCATACGGATGAGGCTGGTACTTTATACCGGTATTTGAATTTGAATTTTTTACAGTGTAGGGGAAAGTGGAATAACAGGTAGCTGAGATTCGAAGACCTATTGAAACATGTCTTTTAAACCAAGAAATTGTCCGATTTAATCAAGATATTAAGATATTTATAAATTTATAATTGGAATATTGTTGCAAATTTATTTATTTTAAGAAATATTTTTAAAACCTATTGCAATTTTGGAAATTGTATTTTCATTTCGAACAGCCATACACTTCAAATTTGATTTTGGAGAGTTGTAATCATAATACCAAAGAATATAGTTTTAGTTTCCAAAATTAATAAAATTTAGAGAAGAAATAATTTATTCATATTTAGTATACCAAAAAATAAGGAGGAATTTGAAAAATAATATTTTTTTTTCATAACGTGAATATAGCTTAAACAAAATATAGCATTTTATAATTATATCATTAAAAAATATAATATAATTCGTAAAAAATCTTTTCGTTTCTACAAATCTGCAAAATCTAAAAATATAAGTAAAAATAAGATTAATAAATAATTAGTATGTATGAACAGTTAGTAAATGTATAACCATTTATTTTTTTTTTTGGTATTTAATAAATGGTCATATTTCATAAAACAATTTTTTGAAATTTCAACTCTACATAAACATGCATTTGTAGAAAAATGTAGTAACATAATTTATTGAATATTAACAAGAATGGTTAACATTTAAATAAATGTACTGACCAATTCGGTCTAAAGACAGTCGTAAACGTCTTCACTGACAATTTGCTAAATTTTATACTGGTTCAATATATTTATTGGAATAGTTAATAAGCCTTTACTTAACTTTATTGCAAGTTAAAGTGCAAAATAAAGTGTAAAACATCCACGCCATAGTGATTAATTCAGGCTCTTAATCTTCATACTGAAGAAAATTAAAAAAAAAAAAAAAATGAGAACTTACCGTACAATCGAATAAGTCCTTCAGTTGATCCAAGTGAATTTTTGGCGATGCATTTATAAACGCCAAAGTCATCTTTGCCAATGTTGGAAACCACCAGTTTCATGCTCACTTGGTAGATATTGTCTGAAATGCTGACAGCGTACTTGTCGTTGGGATGCAGAATGTTGCAGCTGTCCGCCTTCGTCCAGTAATTGATAGACATAGGGAATGCCTCAGTGTAACAATCTAGAGAAACTGTCTCACCAAAAGACGAGAATATTAGTTGATGAGGAATCCAAATCATTGGAGGAACTAGTTGAGAAAGGATGAAAAACAATATTAAAAGAAGAAATTCATTTTTAATGCAAAGCTACGTTAAAACAAATGTATGGAAAAGAAATATTTGTAGAAAGCGATTGCTTTATGATTGTTCTTAAGCTTTATAAGCATAAATACTCTTGGCAGTTTTTATTTAATTTTTTGGTAATTTTTGTTACGATACTAAGAGAAATTACCCCTGTTCGTTCCCCTCATCAACCCCAGTGGTTACTTCTCATTCATCATTGTTCTTTTCCTTCAAAGTCGTTAAAAAAGATAATTTTGTTTCTAAAATACGTAGTTATCATAATTTTACGTAAGCTTATTTTATTAATATGAAAAACGTCATGAAATGATACTTAGATTTTGAAACATTCAACTGATCAATTGAAAAATTAAATTTAGGAATTTATGAAAGATAATAAGTATTTTTACTTGTTGTAAGTTGTACTTTTACTTGTTGACAATATGTTGACTGTACAAAAGATAATACACTTGTTGACTGTAACCTTATATCATTTAGCAATTCACACTGGAAATAGTACTAATCTCTCTTCAGTCTTTGTATTTTTTAAAATTTCGATATAAATATTAAGATTAATATCTGGCAACATCTAATATCATTATTTCCGTTTCAATTTATTTATTTTTTGTTACTTTTGACATCGAGTCTTTTTCATTTTTTTTTTATTTTTTATTAAACGACTGAGAAACTCCTCATGCACCACAAAGTATTCGCGATCGCAACGAACTATAGGGGGCGTTGTTGTATGAGACGAATACCTGCGATTTCTATATGAACAGTCATTCAGTTACACTGGAGACGTCTTTAATGTAGTATTGTAACGTTCCATCTTTATTGTGGCTGATTAAATTTGAAAAAGAAAAATGTTTGATATTCTTTCATATGCAAACGAAAACAAAATGGTATCTCTTTTTTTTAGAGTAGGAACAACCAAAACAAATCGGAAAAATATTTGTAAATAAAGAGAAAAAAATAGGTATATTCTTATAAGAGTTCAAACCTAATGCCTGAGAAATAGTTTTACTAAATTTAATGGTATAACATGAAAGGCCCATTTAAATTTTACATTCCATAGTTTTAAGAATCATATTAGTACTTCAAAATTTAAAATGAAAAAAAATTAGGACGTAAAGCCTCATAATTTTATATAATTTGACCTGGTAAGTTTTTTGACAACTATATCAAAAAATTTTAAGTTTCAATAAAAATCATTATTTAGCAACTAAAAAATGTAAAATAAAGAATGCTTACGAAAAAAAAAAAAAAAAAAGAACAATTCTTTTTTTTTTGTCGCCATTTTTTAGTGTTACGAAAATGCGTCTTTGGGATTTGCCAAAAACAAAACAAGATGCAATTTTATTTTTTCAGGAGTGAAATATTTTATGGAGTGAAATATAACAAAAATGTACCAATGTCCATAAAATGAAACTTTATCTTAGTATCTCGTTTTGGAAATGTTATTTCATTTTGAATCTTATTTATTAGAGTTCATAATGGCTATAGAATCAGGTGAGAGAAAAGTTTTTTTTGAATCTATGCTAAACTCTATATCGGCCCATTTTCCACCGAAATCCGATTGACTACTTTGATTTTAAACAAAGTGTTTCATTTTAAGATTTTTTCCAAAAATTTTAAGTGTAGATTGGCGGCACTTAAAAATCTGCCAAATCTATAGCTGTGGTTAATACGTAAGTACCGAATTTTTCTTCCATACTTTTCTGAATCATATTACTCCAAATATTAGAATGTGTAAGAAGTATACATAAACACATAATTTAATACCGTTTAAATTTTCCAAAAAGGTTGACAACAATTATTTTGACAACAATTTTATCAAAAAATTATAAACTAAAAAACGTAAAATAAAGAATTCTTAGGATAAAAACGATTTTAAAAATTCCTCATTTTACAATGAAAACTTTCGTATTGTTACTTTTTTTAATTCTTATAGTATTTAATCAGACGTAAAAAACCATTTTGTAGAGAACGATCATAAAGTAAGAAAAAAAAAATTTACAAGCGAATTTTTTTGTATCAAAATCATAACACTTACCTGTTTCAGAAATCCGCAGAATTCCAAATGAAATGTTTTTCGTTTGAAAATTTTATTTTCAAATAATATATACATAGATTATCCCTTCATTACTTTTATATAACATACCACACATCAAAATTTTATAATTGTAAGATCTCGATATGAATTAGAATATGTAGCTTAACAACAGAACAGCTGAATTCTAGTTGAAATCATTCTTTCAAAACTAAAAAATACTTACCAAAAAAACGATATTTTTTTTTTAATAATCAGCACAAATGAAACTATTTCAAGTTGTTCGGATGATTCTTTATTGTTGTTTTCCGAATTATATGGATACAGATATATATACTATTCTATGAAGAGGAAGAATATTCTATAACTATTACAGTTCTGTATGGAATTCATTGGAACACATTTATTCATTGGAATGACGAAAGCAATGTTGACTTCATTTTAACTTATAATGAAATGAAGACAGAAAAATTATTTTACCGCAATACACACATCTGCAACAGCAAGTGATCATGAAATTATGTTATGTTGTTGGTAATAGAAAGGTAAAAATTATTGAGAAGTTGTTCTTCAAATGCTTGGCGTGTTCTGCTTCAATGTTTGGCATGTTCTGATTAGTTTTTTCAAGAAGTTTTACCTTTTCTTTAGGGAAATTTTGCTTCTTTTTTGATGCTAAGAAAATGGCGTCCGTCATTGCCAATGGTTATGTGGGAACTAATGCACGATATTTTCAGGCTCCCGCTAGATGGCGTACTCGAGCGTTGCGTTCGCGAATAGCATGAGGCTTACAGAAGTAAGTAGAAAACAAAAAGAAAACAAGAAAAATTTACAATTTACATTAAAAACAAAATTCCGCGAGGCAGCAAGAATTTTGTTTTTAATGTAAATTTGTAAATTCTTCTTGTTTTCTTTTTTGTTTTGACATCGAGTTTGACTGACAATTTTTGGCGCGAGTTACGAAAATGAAAATCGCGAGGGAGAGAGAAATTATTTTTTACATCAATGAGAAAGTACTTAGAATTTATAGATAATAAAAATATTGCAAGAAAGCATACATTATATATATATATATATATATATATATATATATATATATATATATATATATATATATATATATATGTGTGTGTGTGTGTGTGTGTGTGTGTGTGTGTGTTGACAAGCGCCGGCAACCGAGGACACACACAGGCAATTTCACCTACTAACCGAGGACCTCGTGCCAACCGAGGACGTCCTCGATTAGAAAATGATATTTTCGTACTCAGGGGGTCATGAAATAGTCCCAGAAAATTTTTTAGCAAAATCTAATTTTGTCCTCGATTGGCAGTGTTTATTAACACTGTGTATAATGAGCCGAGTCGAAGTGTGTATGCGTGCAAAAACGACGTCCTCGGTTGGTCGATAAAACCACACGTTCAGCGGGGGTCCTCGTTTGCACTGTGAAACCGCCTACTCGGAAACACCCACCCCGGTCTTTTTCGTATTTAACGAATAAGCATGAAACAAATTAAGGAAATGCTTAAACATATTGACATACAATTTTAACGGACATTTTTATCACTTAAATGTAAATGAAAGTTCATCAGTTAATGCATAGGAATAAATAATTGTTCCGATTTGAAAAATTATCCCATCCATATTTTAGTTACTGTTTTAATATGTATGAAATGCATAGAAAATTTTTCACACTATTTTAAGGGAAATTAATGATTTTCTTTACTTTTATTTAACTGAAGGTGTTGGTATGTTTATAACGAAGAACATGTTAATGAAAAATAATATTTTTTAGTCATTATTAATTAAAATGTAGTGATTTAAGTTTAAATTGTTAAAAAACTCTTATTCTTTATTTATTGCTTTAAGTTTGACAAGAATTACTTTTTAAAAAAATCAGCTTTTTAGAAATTCACCTTACACATATTTAAATATTTACACACTTTTTATTAAATATTTACACACTTTTTAAAGAAAACTATTTTTCTTACTTTTTCTTGTATGATAAAACTTCTTTTTATAAATTGTAATCAAATTTTTTTTTAATTTTGTTGATAAAGTATTTTACGGATTACATTAGAAGCTTTTGAAAATTTATATCTGACATTTTCTTAGGATTAAAATATTATTTAAAACTCTATTAATAATTAGAACTTATTATAACTATACGTTCGAAAAAAAATTTTTAAACATATTTTGTAATTAAATTTATTATTCGAAATAAATTGCTTTAAATTTAAAAAAACTATTAAATTTTTTACTATTTAATAGATTCTAATTGAGATTAAGCTGGAAATCAGTTTCAGATATTTTCTTCAAACTAGAACTTTATTATTATAAAACGCACAGGCAATCGCAGACCTACAATACACGCAGCCAATCAAGAACCTACAATACATACAGCCAAGCGAGGACCTACAATACACACAGCCAACCGTGGACCTACAATACACACAGCCAATCGTGGACCTACAATACACACAGCTAATCGAGGACCTACAATACACACAGCTAATCGAGGACCTACAATACACACATCCAATCGCGGACCTTAATTACGCGCGGCTAATTGAGCTTTTTTAAGTGATAATGGAGAGCAAATTTTATTAAAACTAATCATCCAAATGATATTGACTTACACTTTAAGGGTTTGTTAGTGATATTTTTTTCCTCAGACTTTCATTTAAATTAATTTTCAAAATTGCAAACTAACTGATAATGCTCTGATATTTACAAATGCTCGGCATGAAAATTTTTATTTTTAGATCATTCAGAGTGTTTTGTAAATACTGCCCTTAAAATTTTTTTTATAATATTTGTCGAAATTGAAGACAAAAAATACGTTTATATGGAGTCAAAATTTCATATTAAAGCAATGTAAAAATCAAAAACACAAAAATACAGTCGAAATATACCAAATAACAGTACAGTGAAGCAAATGAAACAGAGAAAAAACAGTTTTGATTGTAAAAAGATACAGAAAATAGTCACAAAAAGATCATTAAAAACATTTAACCCGCAATAAAACTTATTTTTGTGCTTATTGGACATTCACAGTCCTCTATTGTAGTTTGTTAGATTTCTATAGGCTTTCTGTTTTGAATCACTACTTTTGGATGTAACTAGCCCGCATTTGCGTTAGATGAAGAGGAAAACCACGAAAATCTCTCGCTCTTAGACTGACTGCAAGGGGACTTTAACCCATGATCCGTTAACAACTGAGGATATCTTAACTTAGCACTGAGTCGGTGCAAGCCGGGTGTAAAACTCGAATCAACCAGGCATTGCCGGAATTCGAACGTAGTTCACCTCATTGGATAGCAATCGCTCTATCCTTTGACCCTAAACTGTTCTCCTAATCTTATTTTCCTTTTTTGCCACCACTTTTAAGTCTTTCTAAACGATCGTTTTTAAGTAGGCGTGAAAGTATTCATCAGACTTTTATTTAAATTAATTTTTAAATTGCAGACTAGCTGATAATGCTCTGATATTTACTAATGCTCGGCATGAAAATTTTTATTTTTAGGTCACTCAGAGTGTTTTGTAAATACCGCCCTTGAAAACTATTTTTTTAATATTTGTCGAAATTGAAGACAAAAAATACGTTTATGTGGGGTAAAAAATTAATAATACAAGATAAAAATCATAAATACATAAATACGGCCGAAATATAAAAAATCACAATACAGTGAAGCAAATGAAACAGAGAACAAGACGGTTTTGATTGTGGAAAACAGCTGACCCAATTTAGGGCATACGACTACCAATTTTACTTATTACTATACCATCTTCATATCCTTCCAATTTTGAACCTAATCCCAATCCTGAAGACTAAGGAACTCATGGATCAAGTATTGGGAGAAATTTGATTTTGTGGAGGACTTTTTGATGGAACTAACTATTATTTGCGTAACATGAAGAAGAAAATCACGAAAAACTCCCGCGGTTAGCCGGATTGAAAGAGGACTTTAATCCATGATACGTCTACCACTGAAGATATTTTACCTCAGCACTGTGGTTGGTGCTAGCCGGGTGCAAAATTCAAATCAACCAGCCATTTCTAAAATTCGAACCTGGTTCACCCCATCGGGACGTAAGCGCTCTATCCCCTGACATGCAACTGCTCTCCTAATTTTATTATCCTTTTGCTACCACTCAGTAAAGTCTTTCTCAACGATCGTTTAGGCATGAATGTATCTGTTTTGGTAAGCTGGCCTACGCCCTCAGAGAACTCAAAATTGATTCCGAAATTTCAAAACTAATACATGAAATTAAATATTCTGAGAACAGAAATACTTCGCAGAGGTTCTCTAACATTTTTTTTTCGATAATTAGGAAGGTAAAGATGTGAGTTCTTGAATGTTCTTTTAAAACTGTTTCTACCAGTTTAAAGTTTTCTGAAGACCATGATCGCCTTACGTAATGCGGCAGTGCAGTGGTCTACATATTTCTGCGAAAAATGTTGCTTATGAAGATACTATAGGAATAATTTATTTCCTACGATATGATTTAAGTTTCAAAATTACCACAAACGCTTGAATTTCATAGAATGAGACAAAAAAAAAGTATGTCACAGATTATAAGGCTTTGCTTCTTCTTTACAAAATATATTTGTACAATTAGGCTACAAATAATATGATATAAAATTACAAGGAACTGGAGAAACAATTGTAAGTCTTCATGTTCTATTTTACTTTCATAATATTTAACATTAACCAAGAATAACTTGGCACTGTAAAACAATTGAAATCAGTGTTGTTCTTAGTATAATATGAATGGCCTCCCATTTTCTATCAGAAACTTTCCCTCTCAAATTTAATGAACATAAAATATAAAAAATTTTCAAATTCCATAATTTCAATTCTATGATTCCAGAATTACTGAGTGATCTTTTATACCCTTGAATGACCTATTGAACATTTAGTTTTATCTAATACATAATAAGCGTAAGCATGAAACCAATATATTTTAGTTGTACATATTTCACGTTTCGAAAAGATATTGCTCTTTAACGAAAAACTACTGCACATGAAATTTTCGACCTGCGTATGATATATTCATTTTTTTTTACAATTTTATTAATCGTTTTAAGATTTTTAGTTGATGCGCTTATCTATTCATTAAAAACTGTCAATTTTATTAGAGAATATTCTTATGCTAGATATCAAACACGTTTTTCTAAGAACTACTTTTTTTAAAGTTTTCAAGCGTGCTTTAAAAAAAATCGTGAACTACCTACGTTATCCATTATAAATATGCACATTGTGTATCTTTTTATTTATTTATTTATTTTTTTTTTGTGAAAAAAAAAGTAATAAAATAATTTTTTATTACTTTTTTGTAACACATTACTTTGCTTCATTAGGAAAAAGCCGAACACTTATGTTGTAAAACGAGTACATTATTCTGGCAGTCAATCTTATAACCGAAAGTTAAAAAATCTTTTTCAATATATATTTTTTTAAATTTTATTTTTATTACAAACATTTAAATGCATCATATGATTCGCAAAAGAACCACTGATACTATCTCCGCTATAGTTTTCAAATAAAACAAAATTCTTTGTACCAATTTTAGAATTTTGCGTCACTTATTTTGTTACTATTTAACAACAATTTTCTCAACATCCATGTCAACTACTACGCGTTTACTTAATTAAAACATCTATCGTAGTTCTTTAATTCATTTATTTTCTCTTTTTGCTTGATTCTTATTCCAAACTACTCTGACACTCTGAAGAGTGTGGCTATATATATATATATATATATATATATATATTCAGCTTTCAGTTCATTTTTTTTAAAGGGTATTATATTATCATTATTAAATGTATTTCAAGCAAATTCTTCATATTTCATGCATACTTTTCCAAATAAAAATGTTAACGATCTAAGCAAAAGCGGGCTCTTTTACTTTTTTTTTCTTTTTCTTCTCTGACTATTTACAACGACATGGAAGTATGACATAACTCTCACTGAGGGAAGAGTAAAACAGGTTCTTGACCCCCCGCCCCCTAAGAATTGTTTCCAAAAGCCTTCTAGCTTTTGAACACCAGTCTCAATCTTTGGAGACCAGTCCAAGAGCATGTAATTAAGGGAATAAAAATATATATTAAAATGATTATCCTGTTATATTTTTTTTTTAAATTTTTGATGCTTTTGTCATTTATTATACTACTTTTACATATTTTATTTTATTTTTGGTATTTTATTATTTTTACTTTGTTTCACATTATTACTTTCTTTATATTACTATTTTTATTTTCGTACAAAAAATATTATATTTGTATCCATTTTTTGGCATATTTGAAGTGATCAATTTCGAAAACGGAATATGGTTATCGAAATTTAAAAAAATATCATGACAAAATCGATCTTCATATTTTACGAGATATTTTTTAATATTGAACCTAAATCATAATTAAGAATTCCGGAATAAAGCTGTTACGGGACGAAGGAAGAACACCAAGTTGGTAAAATAATAAACAATAGTTGAAACATAGTATAAATACATACAAGAAATAGAATAAATATGTCTGAAGAATCGATATATCTAAAGATAGATATTGAGTATAAATTTAGCTTTAAATTGTTGTAATTGCGATTTGTAAAAGTAATAGTTAGAGAGATAAGGTTGTTGAGGCAATTATTTTGTCACTTTTTAATATTACAATAAGATCACTAAATACATGCCTTTTCTTTTGTTAAAAAACTGCTGGAATAAGATCCACTAAAATTTCGTTTTGGAAAAGCAAGCTTTACTAAACTATACAACGGTGGTATAGCATTGAGTAATTTTAAAAATATTCAAATACAAATAAAAATAATTTAAAAAAATTTGTGATGAATATAATAATATTTTTCAGAAGAATGCTTGTAAAAATTACTGATATATGATTAACAGGATTACGTTTTATATAACATACCGAAAAAAAAATGAATTATGAATTGCTTCAAAATGCTTAATATACAGATAATTTATCAAGAATTACTGATGTTTTACGTTATTTTGGTGCAACTCCTTGCTGAAATGCTTAATTGACTTGATAAATAATAAATTTCAAAATCTCAAACATCAAAATAGAGCACTTAATTTCTTTTTTTAAAATCAACTTTGATTTTTCTCTGAAAAAAATCGAATCAATATTTTGTAAAAAAAAACATTAAATCATGTTAGAAACAGAATTAAATTGTTTGTTGCTTTCAACTTATGATGTTACCAAATGATATGACGATTTGTCATAAAAATTTACAACGAAACCGAAATATGTTACTTTCTATTAAACAATTAAAAATGACTATTCGATAAATTTTTTAAAATGATTATGAAACTTCACATATCTTGTGAATTATAAGTAATAAATTGTTAATTTTTTTTAGGTCTGAGGAAGCAAAGGATCAATTTAAAATTTCGTTTAATCTTCTTAGGAGTATAAATTAATTGAAAATATTAAAAAATCTATATAAAAAAGAAAAAAATTCAAATTTTTGAAGGGGGTCTTTGAAAGTTTTCATTTTGGAAAATATAAGAGTCCACATTTTTTAACTTCTAGAATAGTGGAATTTTCTAAAACTCACAATGTGTTTAAGCTTGCCTTTCGGCAGCGAGGAACACGGAGTTCGACCCTTTTTTTTTTAAGTGAGCGCGATCCTAGTCACTTGTCTACTGACCGATTAGAGCCGATTAAGTGTTTCTTTCGAGGGTGGATGCGAAGATCGTCAGCATTCTTTGCAGTATAAAATTCTTGCAGATTTCGTTTTTGAAATATTAATTAAAAAATTACCTAATTTATTTTTAAAGTAAAAAAATTAAACTATTAAAATCAACACATTTTGAAAAAAGTGTTTTCATTTACCATAAGGTTATTAGTAAGGAGTTGTAGCGTACCATTCAATGTAGAAAATACCTTTATAAATTCATAAACAAAATTACTATTTGTTCCCGTGACTTTTTTTAAAAATTAATTTCTCATCAAAGAGTAACAAACAAACATTTTGCTTTACGAAGCATTTTTTAAAATATTAATTATAATTCTATAATTTGTTTAAATTATTTTACCTTATACTAATTTATTATGCTATTTAAATTTATAATATACTTTTTTGTTATACTAAAGCTTCATCTTTTAAGTAAAAATTAAAGAAAAAAAAATTCTAATTAAAAGCAAATCTATTACGAAACATTTCCGAGCAATCTTAAACCATATCAATTAATAAGTCAACACAGATGCTAATTATGAACTAAAACTTGATAGTAAAAAAAGCTTCGTTTATAGCGTCTGATAATGTAATATATAAAATTTACTTTTATATATTTACGGTGTGGGGTACATACAAGCTAGAAAAAACAATGGGTTTTATAGCTGTTTTTTAATTTAAATCTTTGACTTCATTATTATTTTGGACATAAAAAATATTTTTAAAGGTAATCGTGGATTGTTTTTTTTTTTTCATGAGTGTATCAAAAATATTGTTAAAAAACATAGAATTGGCTTTGTTAATCTACATCAGAATCGCAACAAAATGCCTTTTTAAAATTATGTGTAATGCCTTTTTAAAATTATATTACGTGTAAAAATTACACTGTTGAAAAACAATAACGATTCACAGAGTAAAAATTTGACTTCCTTAGAGCTTTCAAAATTAAAATTCTTGTTCAATAACATGGCCGTAATAATCAAGAGAATTATTTAAGAATAAATTAATTTAATTCTTGCTTGAGACAGTTAACTTATTCTTAAAAGCGGAAGAAATATGTAAATTTATCAGGGATAATGATATCTTTCATTCTGCCATTCTACAGATAGAAGAAAAATGTTGTTTTTTTTCTATCAAATAAATACAGTTGCAAATAATATCTCTCTTTGGCTTTGTATTTCATCATTTCTACTTTATTTGAAAGCAGGATTATTTTATGGTAGGTATGATTTTACTCACTCTGAAAAATTCCAGGTGTTTTTTTTTTTTTAAGAACCTACCTGAGTGGATGAATAATTAATAAAAAATATTTTTTAAATACTATTTCCCCAACTGTAAATCTTGTTATGTACAGTTTGAAATGATTAGACTGAAAATTGTAAAACTTAACCTCTATCACACTCCGGGCTGTTGCAAGAATGCTTGACTGTTTTAAGTGTTAAACAATCAACACTTGACTCACTTTTATTAGGGAGGCTTTTTAATTAAAATTTTTTCGGAAAACAATACAATCAACCAAATATAACGGACAACCATTTAACAATTTTCTACGGCACCCAAGCAACGTTGCTTCAAATTATTAGACTTGTCTCACACCGACTTGCCTCATCTCTGTGAAAATGTCGCACCATCAGAAAAACTACTTCACTGCTTAAAAATGCTAAAATTTAAGCTTAACTCTACTTAAAGTTGAGAATGGAAAATAGTTTTTTTTAAAACTTATACGTAAAAAATAAACTACTCAATTCGAATCACACAAAAGTAATACTAATTTATCTTAAGCAATGAGGACAAAATTGGTTTTTGTGATCCTTGCATTGAGTAATTAAAATGCCTTTTTTTAAAAAAAAATTTATTGTTAATTTTGGAACACCAAAACAAAAAAAAAAAAAAAACAAAAAAAATTATATATCATAAATGCTTTCCTAAATAAAAGATCGTTGTAAAACTAACATCCGATGAGAAAAACTTCTCAACTGCACCCTTATCCACCTTCCTAATTTTATCTACAAACTTCTTTTGGTAGAAGCCGAGGAAGCCTTGTCTTTCAAACTAATTTTCTATAACCATCTGCAGAGCCGTGGTGGCTCATGAGACAGAGCGCTTACCCCCCAATGAGATGAACCAGGTTAAAATCCTGGTCGATACGAATTCCGCACCCGGATCACACCGTCCGCAGTGCTGACGTAAAATATCCTTAGTGGTAGAGGGATCATTGGTTAGAGTCCCCTTGTCGCCATGCTTGCCGTGGAAGGCTTTCGCGGTTTTCCTTTCCATGTAACGCAAAGGCGTTTTAATTCCATCAAAAAGTCCTCCTTGAAGACAAATTTCTCCCAATACTTGATCCAGAAGGTCCCTTGTCTTCTGGATTGGGTTCAAAATTACAAGGCTTCTGCGTTGACATTAGTACTCCAATCGCTGGCCTCACCATACTTTAACTTACTTGGGTTTCTTTTAAAACAATTTTGTTTTTGATGTTCTGTAAAATCTGGTTCTTGAGTTGTTTTCTTTTTCTTTCAGAAGTTCGGATGCAAAGTGAAATTGCGAAATTTTCTGTTTTTCCTTTCTCCCTTTATTCATAAATATATATGAAGGAAAAATCTATAGAAGATCAATAAAGATGATCAATAGAACTAGTTCAATAGATGATCTTTAAATTATACATTTTATGCTCTGTTTGATGTTTTCTGTATGCTTTCATGACTATTCAATTAAATAGTTTATATTTAATTGAACTAAATATTTTCTTTAAGAAAAAAAAAATATTAGATTCTAACAGGTCATAGTACATTTTTACTTCCTATTTTTAAAATTATACAAGCTTCTAAAATCTATTTGAAATTATTTTCTTTTTTCAAACTCAAAAAAATCTACTAAAATTAGGATTTTTTTTAAAAAAAAAGAGGGAAAAAAACAATTTACTATACAGCTAACAAATACTATTTTAAGTAAACTTTATTATGATTAATATTAAGTTTTCAACAATTGTTACATACGTTTTGAAATTAATGAAAAAACAAATATAAAAACTTGTATTGTACTTTTGCTCTTATAACAAGAGATAAACAGGGGGAAAAAAACTCTTATTATAAAATCAAACTGTTCTGCCATTTTTAGAAGCATTGGTCAATACTTAACTGATTAAATTTTTTCACGTAAAGCGTAACATTTACCGTAACAACAACAATCACAAAAATGTACAAGCTGCACATTTTTTTCAGTTTCTTCATTTTGAATGAGCGAGTATGTAAATAACAAATTTAATAAATAAGTAATATGAAGAATGAAAGAAATATATTAGCTTTTAATACGACTAAAAATTTTTAAAGCTTGTGTTCAACTATTTCTATTGAGACAAGAACCGTTTTTTTTACCTCTTTTCATAATGTTTCTATACAGATTTATTAAGTTCATATACTTAGTAGCATTAAATGAGCTACAGATAACGGTTTTCCGCTCATTTATGTAGATTAGGCTCCTGTTTGCCTTGTAAATTTCAGTTATTACAATTCAAGCTTTCAAGTCCTTTCAACAATTAAATTTATTTGGAGTAGTTAAATTGAACTTTATTAATTTATTAACTATTGAAATATTTCCTTGTTAACTTGTTAGAAATCACTTATTTGTTCATTCTTCTTTTTCAATACAGTGTTCTGGGAATTATTTTCGACCAAACAGATATTAGAATGAACAGTGATTTTTACACAAATATCCATTTTTAAGATTTTCAATTTAAGTGGAATTAGAAGGAAATAAAAAAAATACATGTAATCAGTCCCTCAAAATAAAAATCCATTTCCAAATTAAACACCCAGTCAATAATACAAGGAGGGAACTTTACTAGTGTTCTATGTTTTGCAAAAGCGCGGGAAATTCTCAGTAGTAGCATCTTACAGTAATTAGGTAAGGATGATTTAGCATAGGCAATCTTCTGCGCCAGATCGGAAGACCACCCGGGGCAGGGCTCCCATCTTCCCTTCAGAATGAGACAACAAAAGAAATGGTCAAGCCCTTGAATAGTCTTTTGACAGTAGCTTTGTTGGCGCTCAGATAGAAGTTAAATTAATAGAAAAATGAAACATATTCAGGACACCTTTTATATATTTTTTTATTTGCGTATATTTTTTAATTTATTTTACTCTTATTAATAACAATATTTCGATTCAATTGAAACTAAAAAAATTAATAAAAATCAATAAATAAGAAATAAAATTTTATTGTTTATTGAGGTTTTTACAATTGAATTTTTTGAAATACCTAACTTGGCTTATTTATTTATTATAAAAAACACTGAAGAAAATTCCAACTTTTTTTTTTAAGTCATATTATTCTTTTTGTATTATTCTTATCATTATATACTTCTATAGACCATGTATTAAAATAACTTAAAAAATTAGTTCACAATGAAATAACATCCTAATTCATACTTTGAAGGTTTATAAAAGTCAGTGGAAAAAAGTAATTTTTTTAAATCTTAAACAATAAGCTGGATTTTTTTTTTTATTTTTTTTTTTATTTTTTTTTTTTTTTTATACAGCATTATATTTTATTTATAAGACAATATGTAAATTTTCTATAAAAAAAAGTAAGAAATTCCCTTTAGTTTTTAGTTTCAAATTATAAGAAATTATTAAACCGAAGTGGTTAAAATTTTAGATTTTGTTTTTAAAAAAAATAATGGCATTAACACAGTGCATGACAATAGCAAGAAAATTTAAAATTCTGTGAGGAAATTCAATTAAAAAGGAATATTTAATAAATCAATTGAAATATTAATGGTCTCCCTGAGTAAAACTTATATCTTATCTGAAATAAGAAAACAATATTATTTTTTTATGCCTACTGCCAACCGCAGAATATTTACATTACAGTCCACATGCAAAATATTACATAAATATTTACATGCAAAATATTACATTCCCTCCCCTCCAAAAAAATAGAATATTCTAATTCTTTTAAACAATGGGTAGCATGGATTTCGGCTTAAAAAAGAGCAACTGTTTTTGTGTCAGCTGTTTTAGTTTGAATTATAAATTAAGTTTAATTAATTTAAAGTTTAGGAAACAGCATTTGCTATATCCTCTTTTATGTGTCGTATACGGTTTTGATTTATCATATTAAATATAAATGAGAAACATTAATCACTCTCTATAGTAAAACATAGCATTAGTCGCTGTTTTGTGCTTTCAATTTTTCATTCCATTTTATTTTGTGACATAAAACCTGTAAGACATACAAACTTGAAAATAAGAAAGTTAGTCGAAAAATGTATAAGCAATACGATTCACTGAAAAAAAAATTAACTACAGACAGTTTGCTCAAGAATGATTAGCTGTTAAACTTATAAAGAAATACCAAGTGAGGCATTCTGCAGATCTAAGAAATGCTAATACATAGTTGTAATTTCATAAACTGAAAGAAATATTTCGGTAAACTTAACAGTTCTTTTTTTTTTTTATTTATATTTTTTCAAAGTTTAATGTAATTAATTATAAATGATTTTGTGGTGATTTTTTTTTTTTTTTTTTGATTAATACACGATTATTTATTGTTGTAAGAAATTTTGTATCGTTTTCTCGAGATTTGTATTTTATAAGCTCACATACGACTTGATGTGTGAACATATAATTTAGCCTGATATAAATGCCAATATTTTTATTGAAATTTTTAAAAGTAAAAATTAAAAAAAATTGTCCTAGAGAGAAAAAATCTTTTTCAATTCGAACTGTTATATAATCATCGCTATTATTGTCCATGATTAAAATTACATCTAATTGCAAAGTTCATATTGCTATTCTATATTGCTAAGTCCATATTTTTATTTTCAAGTAGAGTTGATTGTTTTTCGAATCTAGGTAATCGCTTATTTCAGTGTAATTAATTTTAACATACCACAAATACTTTTGAATTGAATAGTAATATTTTATTTTTATATTTTTATTTTTATTTTTTTACAAAATTTCTGTTGTTTGTAGGGAAAAAAAACAATGATGAATGTTGAGCAATCAAGGGGGTTTGTAAAATTAGTAAGCCACGTGCGAAATATCCTAATTTCTTTCCCATTTAAATTAATATTATTGAGTAAAAGTGCAAGTTTCGCAAAGAAATATATTTAAATCAAAAGAAACGATTTCTTAACTGTTCGTTATTAATATGAATTTTTGCGCCCTATTAAAGTATTTTTGTCATTTTGAAATTATACAAAGTTATTCAAAACTAGAAGAAATAATAACTTGGAAGGTTAACTTGGATGAAATAGCAATGCTAATTGGAAACGCAATCCTAACTAGATACTTTTTAGAGTCTGACGCAGGTACTGAGTCGACAGTCAAGCGCAAAGGCTGCTCGAATTGAAATTAAACTATGAGTCTACCTTTGAAAAGGTAAATATGGATTCATTTAGGAAGAAGTTTAAAAATGCTAATATTAAAATAAAATATCATTTTCCTGTTTAAGTTTTAATATTTAAGGGGAAGTTTCATATTTAAGGGACCATTCTTACTGCATGCGATTAACCTATTGCAACAAGCAAGAAGTTTTTCTTGAAGTAGTTTCTAGATTTTCTCATGCATGATGAGAAACTAAATGCTTAGGGAATGGGCATTAAGTCGTGCTCAGAATCTCAGATGATGAGGCAAGCAATGGCATGTCTTCCTGCCTACGCGTTGACATGTCTTCCTGCCTACGCGTTGACATGTCTTCTAGGTTCTAAGCAGTGCTCACTGAGCAGTTATGAAACTTACGGTAATTTCATTACTACTCAGAAAAATCATTGCTTGTTTAAAGCAAGATCATCGGTTTGGTTTGAATTTCTGGTGGATTCCTACTTTATTGTCAATATCATTCTATCTCTGACAATCGCTGCCGCCTGGATGTGCGATGTAGCATCTGCGTCAGCCCCTATTAACCTTCTAGCATTAGGTTTGTATTTTCGACCCCGCGTATAAGATTGCAAATTGTTAAAGGTACAGTATCACGTGCTATGATGCAGTCACAATGTTTCATGAGGCTAAAAACCGGTATGATAATTAGATTACATGAGAGATAAATTAAGTTATGAAATCAAAAGCAAAAACGTACTCTCTCTGAAGAAACATGCTTTTTCTTCTACAATTTCGGACTCTTGATCATCACATTATTATGAAGGAGAGTAGCCGTAATTCAGAAAATATATTGTCAAAATAGTTTATGTAGAGAGCGAACGAAAATTTAAGTCCTTTGATGTTAATTTCCCTTTCTGCATAGTATGTCATATCTCGTGAACTATTTAATATCTTTGCACACTCTTATTGACGGTCAAATATTGTTTAAATCATAAGGTACACAAATTTGTACATAATTTCAAAGTACGTTACTATTGTTCATAAAATACGAAATTTTGAGCGAAATCGGCTGAATTGTTTCTGAGTGATGAAATTTTTAAAAAAATATATATTCTTAAGTTTCATTTCCCTACTAAAATTAAAAGATGTCAAAACTTCTATCATACAGGTAGAACTCAGGAGAAATTTCACAAAAAACGCAAATTTAGAAAAATTACTTCAAAAAATTTTAATAAGATAAATAAGATAAACAAATTTAATGTTTATCTAGCACATGAATTTTTCGCATAGTTTTATATAAAGAAAAAGAGTATAGTGATTTTTGATTCTTGCAAATTGTATATATATATATCCTTCTAGTTAAACTGATAAGAATTAAAACTTCCTAAATTATGAACATGATTATATAAAAATGACTAGTTTTTTAAACAAGGAAACTTTTATGTGAAACGCGAAAATTTTGTAGAGACAACGTATAAATTTCTACTATAGTTTGAAACTTATTTGAATTGAAACTTATTGAAATTTTAATCGCTCCCACGAAAATAGCATTTGTACCCTGAAGGATTTCCGTATATAAAGTTCAAAATATTTCAATGGACTTTCCTTTTATTTTACTTGATATGATTCTTTAGTAGACGGTTGGTACAGCGTAACCCCTTTCAGCTTTTTCTCATCAAGCTTTAAATTCAGCCATCTAAAATGTAATCCACAATAAAGTTATGTTTCTTTAAAATTCTAAAAAAGAATTTATTCATCCTTGTGCAATGCAGTTCAAGAATGGCAAGCCTATTGGGAAAAAGTGTCACAATCAGTTGGGGTAGAGATTATGCGTGACACAACTTTCCAGAATTATAAAAATGTGAAAAATATTTATATACTCTGATCAGTTGGGTCTAAATACTTTCAAATCAAATAATTTATATTGAATTAGACTAAACATTTCAATTCGAAGAAAAGTATGCGACTCTAAATGTGAGTCGTTATTTATACTCCGTACTTTTAAAATTATATCTTGTAGAATTATCTATGATTTATTTTTTCAAAGCTTAAAAATCTGCTAAAATTATTATTATTATTTTTTAATTAGGAAAAAAAACTTCAATGTAACTTAAAAATATTCTGTATGAACTCTGAGTGAATAATGATCGACAATAATAAGTTAACAGATCATTTCAGCAATTTTTACGTGTATTTTGAAATTATTTTTACCAGAAGAGTAATAAGCTGTAGAACACGGTTGCACAAATAGATGAAACACAAAGGGAAAAAAAATTATTACTTCAGTTTTTAAATTATTACTTCAATTTTCAAATCAATTATAACGTCAAAGGTCAAATTTTTGTTTTTAATAAAATCTACTGTTGCTGATATTTTCAGAAGCATTGGTCAATATTTAACCACTCAAATATATTACTTGAAAAATACAAATGTAAGCCCCCTAAAAATGCACTAAATAAATATAATTTAAATAAATAAATAATAAAAAGAATTGCAAAGAGCATGCCAGTACCTAACATTTCTTGCGTTGTGAAAAACTTATACTTAATCAATTCAATAAGAGCTGTATTCTGCCTTACATTAATATCCTATCTAGATTGATTTAATAAGTTTACAAATTTTTAGCATAGAATAAAGTAAAAATGGCAACTTTTAGCTTAATTATGTTGACTGAGTTTGAGCGTTCCTGATTATATTGTAAATTTCAAACACAGTTTCAACAATTCAATTTTAAGTCATTTTAATAACTCAATTTATTTTTGAAGTAGTTAAATTGGCATTTTATTAATGTATTTTTGAAGTTGAAATTTAAAATGTCTACTTGTTACATGAGCTGGAATTTGTTGTTTCTTTTCTTATTTTTGTTCTCATTGCGGCATTAAAGTAATGCATTCGAGTAAACAAATATAAGTGTAAAGAGTGATTTTCCTATTTTACCATCATATATATGTTTATTCACGCAGTTTTAAGTAATATGAAAGTACACCTGAAGTCTCTCGAAAATGAATTTCCAAAGGGTGCAGTACATGATCTATTTCTACAAAAAGCGCGGGAATGGAAAATGCGCGGGTAAAAAATTCTCGGAATCATCTTTTAGCCAATTAGGTAGGGGACATTTAGCACAAGGGGCCATCTTGCTTCCCTATCATATGACTGTCAGGCACCAACCTTCCTTTTGCCCCCAATGCATAGTAGGGGGGTCGCTCTCTTTTCCAAATGAACCGACAAAGACCATGGTCAAGCCCATAAATGTTCTAAGGACAGTGACCTTTCTAACAGAAATGCAAATAGCATTAATTTTCGATTACAATGATTGATTTAATTTTCCATTAATTGTTACCATTATTTTAATTGATTACTATTAATTTATTTTGAATAATGCTTCCAATCGTTTAAAATTATAAATTAATAAGAAATGCCAGTATTTATCAATGTTTTAGTTTTTTTCATTTTATTTATTCTTTTTATTAAAATTCTTGAACCGAAAGAAACTTCCCAACAACTTCAACGTTTTATTTTTATACCACACCATTATATATTTCAAGTTATCATTAGCGTATTTCTTTATATCGTAGATTATAATAATTAAAAAAATACTAGTTAAAAAGAAAATGCCCTCATCTATACTTTGTAGGCAAGGCAAATAAACGCTGGTTTATTTATCGTATTATTTCTTAAAATCTCTTGTATTTTATATTATTTATATCTTACCTTAAATATCGTATTTATTTATAAGTACGTCAAAATTTTTCTCACAAAGAAATGAAAAATAGACTTTAACGAAATAATTAAAAACAATTTTACCATTATAAGCAGAAAAATGCACAAAATGTAATTTTGTATTTTTATCTCTAAATTTGCATTTTCTCATAAAAAATCTTAAAAATTAGATATTATTTTGAATAAAAATAATTTTTAAGTGAAATAATATATAATTTCTACAACAAAAAAAAAAAAGAAAAAGAAAACATCATACATTTACAGTTACAGCAAAACTTCAGTGGGTATATTAAGCCTTGCGTTTTACGTTCTTAGGAAGTAAAAATTCAAGTAGTAATAATAATATTTTTACATTCCAATAATCAGGCATAATCCAATTGCTATTTAGCAGCTACTGTTAAAAGAATACAAACATTTAAATAATGTAAAGCATATATGAATAAAATTTGAGGTAGGTAGATATTTTATTTACGTCACACCAGTGCGTCACACGACGGTCTGGAAACATTATTCAAAGACATGCCATCGCAATTTTGATCCTTTGCAGAGGGATGGCTCCTCCGCTTTGGCAGCCCGACGACTTACAAGCGAAGCTTAGGACTTTACGACGGAACAGTTTAACGAGCACCGATGGACCGATACCGCTCACCCTCGGTCCCTACGTAGGCTGATCAAAGTGGTCATCCACCCGCTTACTGACTGCCACCAGTGATTCTCGACTTTAACGTTTTATTGGGAACCGTGTTTTTACGATCAGTCCACTTACGGGGCAAAGAAAACTTTAAAATCCTGAGAAAATTTAATAAAAAATAAGAATATATAATACATCAATTGAAATGCTAAAGCTTTCTCTCTATAAAATTATCGCATTACAAACTACAATAAGATAACCAGGGTTCTTTTTTGTGCCGAGCTCAATTATTTCATACTTTTTTCTCTATTTCGTATTCATTTAGGTCAAAGTAAGTGGAAAATATTATATCTTGCATTTTAATAATTTGTCGTTATGAAAAACAGCATGAAATATCAGGGTCTTAAAAGTAAATTAATAGTTTTTTTAGTAACTAATATTTGACTATTTTTTATACTTTAAAAATACCAAAATATTTTTTTTTTTGTTTGTGATTAGAGGGTCAAAAAATATATATTTATAAGACCCACCTGCGTCAAAGGGCGTATAAAAATTTTTTTTCTCGCTATATTAAAAACTATGGCCTCAAATCAGAAAGGTTTTGAGCTCGAATCCCGGACAAAGCATAGATGTTCTTTCATTCTCTATATTAACTGTCCATACTGTGGGAAAAACGTTGTTCCCCCTTATATGGTGCCCCTGAAAGATTTGCTAACAAATATGCTTTAATACGCCTGAATTGACGAATGTTAACCAAAGTGGGTATTGAAAAAAAAAATTTTCAATAATCATTTCTGTTTTTGATGTATGACTTTACGTTACTTTATGTTTTCTCAAATACTCTAACATAGAAGCTTGAAACTTAAGCAATTTTAGAAGTAAGCGATAAAGTTGAATTGAATATTTTATGGGTTTTTAAAAGAAAGTTAATTTGAAAAACCCTTGACGTAAAATTTTTGTTTCATACTTTTTGCAGATAATTGCTAGTGACAAAAGGGAAATGTTGTTATGCTAACTTCAACACCATTATTTTTTTTTTTTAAAAAAAGAAGAAAAAAAAGAAAGAAAGAAATACAAAATTAACTCAGTTATACTAAATGATACAGGCCTGAACAGCATACGGTACGCAGCTAGGTGCGATCCGGTCCAGCCGCACTCAGTTAGCGTTTGTTCTCCTTGAAGTTTTTACATATATTCCCACTTTGTTTTTGGATATTATTAAATTTGTTTATTATATTATTGAGACTCAGATTTTAATATTTTTTCTCGAATATTCCAGAATACACTCCACAGAACAAAAGACAATTTTATGTTTTTCATTAAAGCATTAAACATTGTTACTATTTTGCTCTTTAGCTTGTTTTTGTTTCACGAGTATCTTAAGTATCTGTATCTTCTTTTTAAAATTCTTTTAGAATGCAGGCATTCTTAAATTAAATTCTTGAATGAACTTAGTACTAACATAATTTATTGTTTTATTTCATATTTTTATTTTAATTTATTTAATATTAATCCTTCAATCTTTTTTATTTAATATTTGTTCGCATAGTATTGCTAAAAAAACCTGGCTTAAAATCGTGTGATATTGCTATAAAATAATAATTAGCTAAAATTTCAAATTTTGCCATAATATATAGTTTTTCGCGGATCTATAAATTACACTGACTAATTAATAAGATGCAAATAGTTATAGTTGAATGATGATCCTAAAAATAATTTTTAAAATTCGGATAATTTAATAAGACAATTTTGAAAATGATTAAAAAGTATTGGTATGTGATTCTCTAAAGTTAAAAACAACAAACTATTGAAAGATAAAATTAGTGAGATCTTCTCTTATATTGTTATTAACCCCTCAAGGTAATCGCGTGATTCTCCCTTCACTGACCACAGTATCAAAATTTTCTCACTCTAGCTGCTTAAAATCACAAAGAACTGATTTCAATGCGTTAGACTCTTATTACATATTGTAATAGTACGTATACATACTCTTTAGAAAGTATACTCTTGGAGTATTCCGGCCTGTGAAAGCTCTTCTTTCTCATTTTAAATTTGTTTGATAATCAATATTTAGATTAAAAATTATATTGTCTCATGTTGAAAAATTGCAAAGTTTTTAGATGTTTGTGCGATGATTAACTATATTGATTTCTAATGATATTTTTCTGAATCGGAGTGCGGATCAGTGATCGCCCAGTGCGGATCAGTGACCCGCACTGGGCAAGGTTGTGAAGGAGTGAATCTGTGCATAAGCTAATCAATGAATAAGCGTATTAGTTCAATATTGAATTCGCAAAGTTTTTTTTATCATTTTTATAACTAATTCTGCTAAATAAATTCACTAAGTTGAGTCGCAATGGGCAACTTAGATAATAATTACAAGCTAACTAGAATGTTCTAAAGTTGTTCTAATTACATCGCCTGAAAATTATAGTTTAGTCGTTGAAACAACAGTTAATGAATGTAGTTTTCAAAATAAATTAAAATAACTGAATCATCCATAAAAAATTTCAATTTTAGGTTTAAATTCATTATGAGTATATAATAAATATTTATAAATATTAAATATTTATTATATAATAATATATAATAAATATTTATTAAATACTGATTTTTGTTTAAACTTCTAAATCAGAATCTAAATTGTTCTAACTAAAGCATGGTATAAAAATACAAATTTATTGTTTCCCTTAAAGTATATTTAGCTATTTATGAGACTAATGAAATTTTCTTAATAGTGTCCTTCCTTAATATCTCCGTAGCCAACTCAATGCAGATTGTTAAAATATCTGATTTTAAAATTGTTTTATATTAATCTGAATTTACTTCTAATTTTTTTTAATAATTCTTAGAAAATTTCAAAATATGTCCGAAAATATCATTTATTTATATTTAGTTTTTTAACTTCTGGCTCGGTCGTTCAACACTGATTTTCATTGCTTTTATAGCTTACATTTACTTTTTAAAAAGGATCTATACAATAGGTTTGCGAAGCGGATTCTGTACGAAAGTATTTAAGAGAAACCTCTCATGACTAGCCAGATGGTATAATCTTTTTGTCCACCTGTTATTGGAAATATTTTGCGTTAGTTTTGGGATCGTTCAGAGCAGAAATATAACACAATTAATGACTGATCACTGAAAAAAGAATTTTAAAAAAAATCATTTTTTTAGTTAATCTGTGGCTTTTGGCTTTCATACAGCATTTATTCAGTTAGAATAGCACTGTGATTGTTCGCATGAAATTGTTCCAGTATTTTTTAAAAATGCATTTTTAAAGTCCGCGGTTGCCGGCGTGTATGACAGAAGTCCGCGGTTGCCGGCGTGTATGACAGAAGTCCGCGGTTGCCGGCGTGTATGACAGAAGTCCGCGGTTGCAGGGGTGTATAGTAGAAGTCCGCGGTTGCCGGGGTGTATGACAGAAATACACAGTTGAATGAATGTATAAGTAGTTTTTGTTCATTGTTCTTTTTATTAGAAATATTTACACTGTTCTATATGTTTTCAGTACCACCTTGGTTGCTGATTTACAAAAATCTTGTATTTTGAAAGGCTTTCCTTCACATACTTAGCTTTCAGAAAAGAAATTAATAGAATATTTGAGAGTTTCATTGATTTTGATACTTTAAGCATTTCTTTTCCTTCTTTCTTCATTCGCTACTTTGCAGTTGAAAACAATTTAAGTTATGAGCATGTTATAAGTTTTATCAATAAAAAATTAAACAGATTTCTTAACAAACTATTTAAAAAAGTGGCAAGCATAAACAAATTAAAAAAAAAAACCTCTAAATTATGAGAACAAAATATCCGTGATGAGCAAGTATCTCCAATTTTATAGGAATTGTGCTGGCAACGTAGTCTGCATTGCGCGCCGACCGCCTTTACTTCCCTAACAAGTTTATTTTTATTGATCTGAAGCTGGATGAGCTTTAATCCGCAACTAAAGTTAGTGCCCTAACATAAGCAAAATAATGAAGAAGAAAAATTGAAACAAGTTATGGTATTTGAGAGTTGAAGGAAAGTATTTTAAATTTTAAAAAAATTTTATTTTTTAAAAAGCTATAAAGAAGAGTCTATTTTGCCGTATGGTTATTAATTTTCATTTGAGTTGCCATATTTCTAGGACCAAAAAGGTATAAAAAAATTCAGCGTCTAAACACGAAATATATAAATTTTTTTCCAATAACATTTTAATAAAATGTAAAAAACTCAAAGGATAAACATCTTTAATTTAAAATTTAATCTTTTAAAATTTAAATAACTTGGAACAGAGTAACTGTGTAAAAATACACGTTAAGCGACATTTTCTACTTGAAGGTCCTCGATTGGCTGTGTAAAGTGTGTATGTTGTGTATAGAAGTCCTCGCTTACCTTGCAAAATTGCATACTTCGAAAAAATAAAAATATTTCAAATTTGAACATTAAACTATTATCTATCACGTATTAGAATATATATACCCAAATTTTATCAAAATACACCCATTATTAACGGACGTCCTCGGTCGCGGGTACCGGCACACATGTACCCGGTTGCCGGTCCTTGCGTACCTGTGTGTGTGTGTGTGTGGTTTATGTTTACAAAAAAGTAACTTTTCTCCATTAATTTAGCATATTAAAACAAAACTTACTCATTTAAATTTGTACCTATTTTCAAAATTAGTTAACTGTAATTTTCGATAATAATCAGTTAAGGACATTAATATTTTTATGATAATTTTCCGTGAACGATTAATATTCCGTTCTTACTTTGAAGGTCATAAAACATCACCAAACTATAATTAACATCAGTAATACTTAATTAAATGTGGCATTAAGCCCTTCTGGTATTGCCCTTATAAATAGTGTGGTAGCAATCACCTTTATATCAGCATCATACACATTATTACCATCTCCATATTTTTGAAGCCAATGAAGCTTTTGATCAAGTATATATACATTTTCAATTCCGTTACTTGATATTATTTATTTAATCTTTACTATAAAAATAAGTATCTGTATGTTGCATAAAACATGAATACAGTATTTATGTGATTTTTCGTTAAATAATTAATAAATGATTTAACTATATGTGTCAAATTTAACTGATGTAGCACAAAACGGATTCAAATTAGAAACAAGAAACCTTTTAATCCTCCATGAAATCATCCAACTTGAACCTAACAATTACGTAATTTGCGGTGTGAGCATTAGCTCGTTATACTCGCCACAGAGGTTAACTGGCACAGTTTAGCTTTGAGGAATTTAGTAAAATGCAAGTCTAATTAAATCAGTGTATAAATTTAACAAAAGGATTGAGCTGCTTACGTGTTTTAAAGTTAAATGCCTTTTTAATTGCCCCTTTTATTTGACTGATTTCCGAAATGAGTATTATCTGGAGTTCATTTTAGTTTTGAGTAGATTTTAAGAGTGAAATAAACTAATTCAAACCATCTGCAGCAGTATATTTAGAGTGATGAGCAATTAAATTAAAAAAAATTAGATATTTAAAAATTTCGTATTCTGATTAAAATTTTAGAATTATTAAATTTAGTATTATTAAATGTCCGCTTCGAAATTTCTCAAATTTTGCAATACTATAATTTGTTCGCGAACCATTTTTTTCTGTTTATTATGTTTTTGAATTTATATTATTTAATTTTGTATACAAATAAAATTTTAAAAACAATTTATTATTTTCATTTTTTTATATTTAAAAAAAAAGTAATCTCTTCTAGTATTTATTTTTTTATCATTGTGTCTTGAAAAGGCTTGCTAGATTCTTATTTTAGATGTTACAGCTAAAACAAAAACAGCTTTGTTTCTAAAAAAAATAATAATAAATCATAAGTAAATATTATCTCATTAAATTTAGAGTTGAAATATGTGTCACTATATACAGTGTGCTCAGTAAAAACCAACTGTTTCTAGTTAGTGACATATTGTTTAATGTCACAAAATAAAGAATAGACCAACGTGATTAACTTTTGATCTAATGATCAGATGTTACCCTTCTAAGACTAGATCTTAATATCTCAAAGGGGCGACTTCAAATATGTTAATTAATAAGAGCAGACGATATTTTAAGTTAGGGTACACAAACGTACTTTCTCTGAATAAAGATACCTTTTTTTCGACGGATTCGGATTTTTGACCACCTATCTATAGGGGTGAGTCGAAATCAAGGAAAAATGGTCACTATAATTTGGACAGAGGAGCAATCCAGTGTCTTGAGCATTTTTTTAATTGAATTGAAATTTTTGCACTCAGTTATAAAATTCGTTCAGCCACAGATAATGTTATCAAGAAGCGATTAGCAGCAAACATCCAAAAATAAACTTTAGTTACTATCCATTATTTTTTATTAGTTTATTCAGTAATAGTCGAAAAAAATTTAAATAAGGTATACTATTTTTTAAATAATTTTAAAGAAAATATTGTTACATGGTAAAATTTGAGCGAAATTAGTCAAATAATTTTGGATATATTCAGGAGAATTTAAAAAAATAGGACTTTTTCAAAATACGATTTTTCAGAAACTATTCTACCTATTTCTCCCAAATTTTGTATTTTGTCATTTAAAAACACACATTGTACTGTATGCCTTACAATTTAACTATTCAAGTTTTTTCGACTATTACAAAAATGAAGTAATAAAAAGTAATAAATACACACTAAAATCTATTTTTTGTATGAAATTATATGTGGTTAAACGAATTTAATAATTATGTGCATAACATTTTCAATTCACTTAAACATTTTTCAAGATATGGCGAAATACGCAAAAAAAAAAAAAAAAATTAACATTAAGGGGTCCAAACTTTAGATCACTCTCCTGACCAAACTATTGCGACCATATTTCCCAGATTGCTAATACCCCCTATACTTTGGGGGTTGGAAAACCGAATCCATCGAATAAAAAGGTATGCTTATTCAGAGAAAGAGCATTTTTCTGTCTGATTTTGCAACTTAAAATATCATCTGCACTAATTACTTAGCATATTTTAGGTTACCCCCTCGAACAGTTAAGATTGAGTCCTTGAACCTAATGATCCGATCATTAAATCAAAAGTTATTCAGGGTTTTGCGTTTATTTTTTTTATTCATACTAACTCAAAATAAAGGCAATAATTGATTTTCATGGAATTAAATTCTAATACGTTTTCCCATTTCATCTCCTAGACGACTAAAAAAAAACAGTATATTAGTGAAATAATTACGCTTTTTTTATATTGCAAGAGGAATAATTTCTTAAAGTTTAAAATAAAAATACATTTTTTTACATTGAAATTAAAAATAAAACTTTACTATAAGAATATGTTTTAGAAATAAAACTATTAAATTTCTAGATTGTTTTAATTTTAATTATCAGCAAAGGTATCATTAACTTTTAAGAGTAATACTCTCTTTGCTATTTTGAGACCTGCTCTGCACTTGTGTTTTTTAAGCTCTTAAGTTCAGAGTTATCACATGACAAGAGAACTAATGACGTCATAGCCAAGTTTCTAGGCATTTATAGTAAAAAAGCAGATACTCTAATTTTTTAACATTTAATCAAACCATAAAAACGGCTATCTAGTTTTACTTTTTAATTGTTAAAATGTATTCTTTATTATCTAAAATCTTCCATTTTGATGAATACATTAAACGCTAAAACCAACCTCAAGAACTATCTGTTTCAAAACTATTCACGTTAAAGTTAAAAAGCCAGTATGCAGTGCGTTTCGTAGTAAATACCCTAAATCAAAAGATTTTTCAAAGCATTTGGGTTTCACGCTTACACTAACGCTACTTTAGCCTCACTGCGCCTGCGCGAAATATTTTTTACAAATGACATAGTTGCTAAAAGGTTGAAAATGAGCATGGCACTACAGTTAACTCCATGCAAACGCTACGCAAAATCTCTACATTACATTTTAATAACTTTAACAAATTCTGTGAGCACGATTTACTGGTTAGTGACATATTGTTCAATGTTTAATGTATACCTAATTTGCTAAAATAAAGATAACAATAAATTTTCATTTAATCTAATTCCAATAATATGCTCTCATTTATACGAAAATCCATTTGAAACCTATATTTTTTTAATGGTACAATTAAGCGATTTTTGTTTTGTTTAAGTAAGTCAAATCCTTAAAATTACTATGGAAAACAGTGCAAAATTTAAAATCAATGCTTTGCCATAAAAATAAGCTTTAGCAGAAAAAAAAAACTATTAAAGATACAACTTGTTTTATTGTAAATTATAAAAACGGTATTATTAACTTTTCAGAATAAAATGCACCTTGGTTCTTAACTTTTAATTATACTATTTACATAAAAAATAAAGCTTTCTAAATCTGCCTTCCAATCATTAAATGACTTCTTTTTCCTTAAATATAATTTCCCATTTTCATGAATTCATTAATCGCAGATAATTAAGTTCTAGAACTAGCTGTTTAAAAAATATACACATTAAAATTAAAGAGCCGAAGTGATTAAAGATAAAAGTAAAGAAAAAAAAACATCTTTTACGGGCCTGAAGGTAACAAGGTCAAACCTTTAAAAGCGTCCCGGGAGAGTGATAATTAAACAGTAATTGGAACCCTTCTTTAAAGTAAAAGAAAAAGGATATAAAGAATAGAGAGTAAAAAATGCTGACATTTACTCTATCTCGTAAAGGATATAGAAGCTGAGTACAGTAGCAAAAAAAATGTTTAAATATCCGATATAAAAAGAAAAAAAAAGGATGTAAAAGAAGTTGCTGAAGTTTAATTGCTGCCTTATAGTTGCTACTATTGGAAAAAAATAAAACTATATAATACATAATTAAAACAGACTTATTTGTGTTGCTTATGTGCAGAATATAACTTGAATTTGAAAAAGCCTGATTAATATAGGAGTTGTTTAGTAATGTCATGTAACTTTTAGTAACTTTCTTAATGTAAACTACATAATTTATAAACAAATAGAAAAAAAAAGTGAATGACGTTGTGCAAGCTGATTCATAAATTATTTTATTTCATTAAAGGTGTTCTTACTTAATGCACGAATGCTGAATCCGTACATTTTGTAAAAAAAAAAAAAAATACCTAAATAATTTTATGATTCATTTAAATAGAAAAAACTCTTGCAATAGAATTAATCGTATAAAGATACTTCAGGAAAAAAAATATTTTAAACCAAATTTATGAACTGTTTTTATAGAATAACTCATAATATAAAAAGGTTTCCTGGAACAAAGTAATTTAGTAAAAATGTTGCGAAAAATAAGAAATGTTTCTGGAAACTACACATTTTTTCACTCTAGAACAACTCAATTTCAACAATGATTCAACAATGGTTTTGAAATAGAATAATTCAGTTAGAGATGGTGTAAAATTAAGAAATATCACTTGTAAGTAAACTTTTAGAAAAAAAACTCAATTATTAAAAAAAATGGTCTTCGTGGTTTAGGTATTTTATTTTAACCATCTTAGATAATTTTAAACGTAATACGATAATTTGATATCGTATCGTATTTGATCGAACGTAATTTGATAATTTTGAACGTAATACGAACGGACTTTTTACCCACAGCAAATCCTGGTGGAAAACATTAAATTGTGTAATTCTCGATTTATATCTTTTTAAGCTTTGTTCTAAATGTATATTTCCAACAACACTCGAAAAACGGATGGGGCCAATTTCTCCCCTCTTATTCTTTGCTATTCTGTTATTCGAAAAAATTACTTACTGAAAGTGTAAAGTTTTTCTGACTTTTAATAATTTGTTTCAGTTTTAGTGCTTATTTTATAATTCAGGTGTTAGCCTAATAAAAATGTATATATAGAATGAATATTTAGAATGACAGGAGGGGCTAGAGTGGCTCCTAAGCTATCTTGTTAGGTATCCCATAAACCCCAATAAATTTGTGTATAAGGTGCCCTTGGATATGTAAAAGGTACATCAGTTTTGTTTAAAAAACAAGAGTATTTCGACGTATCTACAGTTATTATTTATAGAGAAGAAACTTAATTACCTTAAAACTTATGTATACGTATAATTGAAAAGCTAGTATTCAGTTTAAACTAATATTTTCTTTAACTAGATCGATGATCGAGTCTATAACATCTTGTATAAAATTTATTATGATTATATTTTAAGATTTTGAGTGTCTAATTGATCTACACACAAGAAATCTGGAAAGGGACAAACTAGGTGCTAGTTCGTTCCTTTCCGAATTTCTTCAGTCATTCTAGGTTTACATCAATGTTCAGTCTTTCTAGTGCGAATTCAGTTTATCATATACATATAGTATTATTTTTGTTGACATATCATTAATTTCAAACTAACGTAATGATTTAATTGTTTTCTGCTGCTTTTATTTCTGTACCAAAAAGTATCTTTGGTACGGAATCAAAATGAAAACCAAATGAAAGAAGAAATCTTCTTTTTTATAAATAAAAAATTAATATTATAAGAATAGTTTCTGATAGTTTAAAAATATTGATTTAATTCCATATATAAATAATTTTTGCTACTTATTTGTGAGTTTAGAATACTCCATTCATTTCAAAACGATAAATAATTGAAAATTATTTTACTTACACAATACATGAAGCATAACATTTCTTGTTATGGGTTGATAAGCAGGTCCTTGATATATGGAGGAAGTAGCAGTACAAACATATACACCCATATGCAGTCGGCTTACTTTTATGATGCTTAAATCTTCACCTAAAAAGACAGAATTCAAAATGTTTAAATAAATATTGTCTATAATAAGGTGAATACTTATTGTCTAAGGAATCCGAGAATTTCATATATATATATATATATATATATATATATATATATATATATATATATATATATTAGAGATAATTAAAAATATTTAACTTCACTGGAAATACAAAGAAAAGTCAATTAGAACATCAAACAATGCATGAGACTTTAACATTTATCTCATGAAAACTATCATGTAAATTAATAGATTGGTAAAATGTTATGTACATATTTGATCAACCCACCTTGTGCTATCTGTCCTTTAGAATCTGAAATTTCTTGCCCACCCTCTCTTTCCCATGTAACAGTCGGTGGTGGATGACCTTTGACTTTGCAGCTGAGAGTAATGTTAGTTCCCTCTCTTGCCATAACTTCACTTTCTCCTCTTTCTACGAACTTTGGTGGAACTGAAAATGTAAAATAAAATAATATTTACACAGCAATTTGTTTTACGTAGTTATCTAAATTAGAGTTGATAACTGAAAAGAAACAAACTATGCATCAATGCTTGACACACTGCTTCAAATTTTCTTACTGCAAGTTCTAGAATATACCAAATTACTTTACGTATTACAAAATGGAAATGATGCTTTCGGATGAAAGTTGAGAAGTAGTTTGTGGTAGATCTAATTACAGTATTTTGAAAAACTAGTTTATCGTTAATTATTAAGTTAAAATAGGTACTATTATTGTGCATGAATCTCATTCCAGTCCTCATCAAGGCAGTATAATAGGTCTAATCAAGGATGACTGTTGAAAGCTACTTTAGGACTAAAATTTGCTCATAATAAAATTAAAACACTATTAATGCGTGCAGTCTATTTTGATACTAGTCTATTGCAGTGCAGTAGATCTATTTACGGTTTAAGATTTGGTTAGTTTAGTTTAGGGTTAAAAATTTCTGAAACAAATAAAATAAATATATTGGGTTGTTCGGAAAGTAATTTCGTTTTTTGGGGGGGAAATGAAAGACAATTTTCGTATAATGAATAAATATTTTATTAAATTATATATTTTCCATTATGGTCCTAACCTTTTGCCATCCTTCTAGCAGTAGCATGATTCCACACTCATTAAATGTTTGGTCTTTGCTGGCAAAAAACTGATCCAAGTGATTTTCGACCTCTTCATTTAAAGTAAAGGTTTTACAGTCCAAACAAATTTGCAGTTACCAGAACAAACAATAATCCGAAGGCACCAGATCTGTAGAATATGGTGGATGTGGCAGTGTATCCCATTCAAGCTGTAAAAGCTTTTGGTGAAAGACCAAACTTGCATGAGGTCTCGCATTATCTTAGTGGAACACTATGCTTCTTCTGTTGATTAATTCTGACCTTTTCTGTTGAAGTGCATCATTCAGTTTGTCCAGCTGACGACAGTAGACAGTTACGTTCTGTGTTATCCGGTGAAAGCTCAAAAAATATTCCTTTAAAATCCCACCAAACAGACAGCATCACCTTTTTTTGATGGATATTAGCTTTCGAAATGCTTTGAGCCGGTTCATCTTTTTTGCTCCACGATCTCTTGCGTTTGACATTGTTATAGACAACCCATTTTTCGTCCCCAGTAATGATGCGCTTCCAAAATGGATCCCTTTCGTGACGTTTGAGAAGCGAATCACAGACGTCAACGCGACGACACAAATTTCTCTCCGTGAGAACATGGGGAACCCATATATCGAGATTCGAGGTTAAACCCAGGACTTTCAAGTGGTCATTAACAGTTGAATTCGATAAATTTAACCTCTCACCGATTTCACATGTTGTTATTCGCCGATTTGCATCAACTGATGCCTTTATCGTGTCTTTATCAGCTTCAATCGGCCTTCCAGAACGTGGTGCATCTTCGACGTCAAAATTGCCGGATCGAAATTTTGCAAAGCAGTCCTGGTACTGGCATACTGTCAACACATCGTTTCCATACACATTGGTTAATTTCTTTCTGGCATGAATAGCATTTTTACCTTTTCTATAGTAAAAAGTAAAATATGACGAAATTCCTGCTTATTGTTCTCCATATTTAAAAGCGCACCAACCAAAAACTTCTGCGAATAATTAATATGACTTTTACACACACAAGCCTTTCTATATCAGCTCTCAAAACATATAATGATAATGCGGTTTAAGTGTGAAATTGGGCTCTGTCGAAAGAACAATATTACTTTCCGAACAACCCGATACTATTCACTCGTGCAGGTTCCATTATCTTCCTGAAAAGTAGTGCAGTAAATCTAGTTACGATAAATTTAATATCTAGTTTGCGGTTAAAATTTGCTGGAGCAGTGAATTAATAATACATTTTCTAAGTAAATATTATACCTATCATTTTTGCACAACGGTAGAAATATTAACAGATAATGCCACGATTTACACGAAATGAATTTGAGTAAATAAACATTTAGTAAATTTTTAAAATAGGAATATAATTCTTAGAACTGATATTGATTGAAATACTTATTATACACAGAAATGTTATTTTGGATTTGAGTTATAATTGAAAATGATCTTAAGGAAAATTTCGCAGAAAATGTATTTTACCAGTTTCTGACAACCACTTTTAAGGCTTTATGTCAGATGAAAGTCTTTAATTAATTAAGATGATATCTGGTAAGTTTAAAAAACATCTGAGTAAATAAAATTGCTGTAAACGAAAATGTATTATCGATAAGAAATTTTCAATTAAAATAGGCTAATATGTTATTTAAACACTAATTGAAATGGAATTATGGAAGTAAAATAGTTTTTATTGCTTGGTGTACTTCTGAGTATTCAAGGCCATTAATTCGTTATAAGGTTGATATCGTCTTGCTGTTAACTTATAAATAGCATGTTTATGGTAATTACATAAAATTTATTTATAATAATAATAATATATATGTAATTACCATAGCTCGAAATGAAACATGAAATTGAAATATATTATCACCAATCTTACTTATCATTGCTAATTCGAGCGTGGAAAATAAAGTTAAGAAATGATGCCAGATTAACCCTATAATTACTTGGAACAGCCTTTTAAAATTAATGCATTCAGAGAATTCTTCTGGGACTAAAGGAAATGTTGTATTTCAAGGCTGCGAGTTATCGTCCACAGTTCTTTCAAATTCTTACAATTCCTCTTTGTTGACAAAGTTGAAATAAGATTAAATTTGCATTATCAGATTTGTTTATGTTAAACGTTAACTATAGTGCTTTATTCCCCAATGTTTAAATTCCATTTAACTGAATTAATTATCTTTAAATTTTATGAAGCTTAATACTCGCTAAGGTTTCTATATGGTGGAGTGCCGAACTTTACGCAAGTTAGTAATATATATATATATATATATATAAAACTTCTAGGGGAAAGGGGTAGGGCTTATTATAAGAATTAAGAATGGCAACGGATTCCATGACTGGAGATGTACTCGGACGTCGATAGGTACTTTAATTTATTTAAATTACCATAATGTAATGTTTTCAAGTGATTAATGTCGAAAATGGCATGGAAAATGGAAAATGTCGAAATGGCCTGGGATTAGATTTTTAACCCTAATTTTAAAGATTTGGCAAGCTTGTCGAATTAGTCGCGTCAAATCCAGTTAAATTTTGATTAACAATCTAACACAGATCTATTCTAAATGCCATTTTCAACATTGACGACTAGAAGGCATGAAAATAAGATAATTTAGATAAATAAAAGCATTCACAAACAAACGAAGAAAAAGTTCTTAATAGGAAAGCCATGATTTTTCAATTCAGGGGGATTTCTGCATTCCTGTGCAGTTCTTAGTCTTTACAATATTCCCTAATTCCTAGTGGCGTACCCAGATTTGGTTTTTCAATATTACCCCCCCCCCACCCTCTATAAACGCAAGCAAGGTATTTTTCCTTATTATTAATTCGATTATCTGAAATTCACTTATAGAAAAGAAAAATACCTAAAAACTAATTTTTCTTTGAGAACGAGTAAATGAAAACGAGTAAATAAGTTATTGAGTAAATGATCTTCAAACAACATATCATCAAAACAGTTTGATAGGCTTTTTTTTCTGAATCTTTTTCATTTTTTTTTAATTCTTTAAAGGAGGAAAACAAAATATTTCAAAGATACCAATGTAGAAAGAAGGATGACTTCTTTGGTGTAATTAAACAGACACAGGATCTACTACTATTAAATAAAATTATAAAAAGTAATAAAAGAATATTAAAAACTATTTTTTGATTGGTATTGTCTTTGCATAAGCGAGTTTTATAATTGTGTGCGAAAACTTTTCAATTTGCTTTATTTCTCGAAATTAATCCTTTTTTAATTTCTTGAAAATTACGCATAAAGTAAAATTAACTTTAAGGAGTCCAATCTCTAGATCGTCCTCCTAACCAAACTATTAAAATCACGTTTTTGTGGCTGATTTTATAACTTAAAATATCGTAATAGTAAATAGCACAGATTAATTTGCATATTTTGAGGTTACCTCTATGAATCATTGAGTCCCAATGGGTGAAAATCCGATCATTAGATTAAACGTTATTCCGAGTGTTTTTCTCCGCACTATTCTTTCATGAAGAGATAACATTCTCTGAAGAGGATGCTCTGAATAACCTTGTCGAAAGATTTAGGAAAATGGACATAAGACAAAGGTGAAAATTGAAAACATGATATTTTTTATTTATTTTTACCCAATCTACATGTTATTTATTTTAACTATGTAAATTAATAAAAAAATTTGCGTAATAATTTTTTTAATGATGAAAAATAACTATCAGTTAAAAGACTTCGTTTTTATTTAATAAAATATTTTTTTATAACCATTGAACAGTCGACCCGATTTAGGGTTTACGACTACCAATGTTTAACTTCATAGCCTTTTAGTCCTAAATCCCATCCAGCAGACAAGGGAACTTGGAACTGGAATAAGTGTTGGGAGAAATTTGCCTTCCTGGAGGACTTTTTGCGTTACCCGCATTTGCGTTACATGGAGACAAAAACCACGAAAAATTTCACACTGTTAGCCTAACGGTAAGGGGATAATAACACATGATCCCTCTACCACTAAGGATATTTTACGTCAGCACTGTGGTCGGTGCAAGCCGAGTGCGGAATTCGTATCGACCAGCCATCGTCGGAATTCAAACCCGGTTCACCTGATTGAAAGGCGAATGCTCTGTCTCCCAATGGCTCTTACAATATTATTTAAAATATTTCAGTGTTCAACACTTCTGAAAAATAAAACTAAGATTATTAATTTTAAACCCCTCTCCACTAGAACGATTTTCTGAGTGTGCCACTGCTACCTCCCCTAGAAATTTTGTCATCTTTTTCAGACTCATTTTTTAAAATGGTTCAAAATGTTTCTTCAAAAAAATTTTATTTTAAAATGTCGACACAGGTCCACCTTATACCACAGTTTTAGATGCCTATCGGGTAACAACAAAAGAGTGGTGTCTATCGCATTCTTCAAACAATAAGTGTAAGAAATATGGTTAGGTGGATTTATCCTTTTAAGTCTATTGTTAGATTACAATTCATGTTTCCTATTTTAAAGCAAAAAAGTGTTGCTTAAACTTGCGCAAACTATCTCCAAATCAACTGTAGTCGAATTTAAAAACTCCATGTATTTAAAATCAAAACAGTATATACACATTTAAAAAGCATTGTCTTAAAAGTGATGTGGAGCGAGAAATGTATGAGAGTTATGTCCGTTGGCTGCAGACACGATTCGAATCAATGACTTTCGGGATCGTACTGAGACGCTCCAACCACTATATTTGTACAATCCAGTCTAGAAAAAGTGAAAAAAAAAAAAAAAAAAAAAAAAACTTTATATAGTTGATAAACGCAAAAGAAACCTTTTTCACACAGCACTTTTTCTGCTACTTAGGTCTTCTATTTTGGGAATAAGTGCATACCCATTTATTACGAAAGGCGCCTTTAAAAAATACCAAATGAAAAATTTTCCAGCTTTGTACACAAACTAAGGCATTTTTAATTTTTTTCTACACTACGATTTACATTTTAGCATTCTCTTTATTGCAATCTTCGTAGCGAAGCGAATTATTCTTGGCACTTAATTCAAATTATTTATCTCTTTAACCTCAGAAATTCCCAGTGCGTGAGTCTTGAGACTATAGCAATCTTCGCTGTCACTTGACAAAGTGCAATAAGGTGCATGAAATATCGTCTTTGGCTGCAAGGAGAGTTCCCTGCTAACATTATATCTAGAAGAAGATTATTTCCTAACAAACGTTAGCAACTTAAACAGATTAGCGTAAAAACTATGATAGTTTGCTATCATGATTTTAAAAATTCAGCTTCAAAGCTTGCAGGATACCATAACGGAAAAGTAAAATAATAATAACGCATTTATATAAACGATAAAAATAGTGATACATACTTTCACAAAAATCTAAAAGAAAGAAAATAAGAATTGAATTAAAACTCTATCTGCAAGATTATAAAATTAAATTAAAGTGTTTATTTATTATGTAATAGTCTTGTGATAACAGATAAATGACAAACGAACGAAATTTGAAACATAATCCTTTTTTTTCAATTAAACTTCAATTAAATCAAATCACGAAGTCACGTTTTTAATTAAAATGAAACAGCAGTGTAATCCAATGTATAATGATTTAAACACTTTATATTTAAGCTTAAAACATATTATTGTATCAACAAATGATCTCAGAGAAACTCTTCATACTAAAAACAAAACTACTCAATAAATTAATGTCACTTTTCTCAACAACTCGAGACTTATCAGTAACAATGTTATCTTAAGGGTGTTATTTCGGAATGAATTCTGATGCAGGAGTCAGCATTATGCCTAATGCTGAAGTAAGTATTGAGTAAGGGAGATGGAAGTTTGTTTTCAACAACATAAACATTTCAACCTCTGCCCACTCCAGAAACATTTTAAGGGGATGCCCGGAGGTTCCCATGGAAAAGAGCAGAAGGGACTAGCTGACTCTCCAAAACGAACATTTTATCGAGTTAAGACGAGTCCTTACGAACATCAGGACCTAGGCGATCGATCGCAGAAGGGTCGTTAAGGGATGGGACTCGATTATAAGTTTCCTCTGGGGCATTTTTTCTTAGTTCTGTGCTCTCACAGTGATTGAAAAAGACATCCATTGCCGAAAGAAATAAAAACTCTGCAAATAAAGAGATGCCCCTCAAAAAAAAAAAAAAAAAAAAAAAAAAAATCAAAAGATAGAGAAAAAAAAACGAAATCTTTACGAGTTGCTGACTGAAATTGCAACCACCTTTAATCAGGATTCTCTCTGGAAGGTCGTGATTTCTAATGACCTTTGGTCACCGTGAATGTCTCCCATTATGGCCTATTATAGGATTTGAACAAGGTTTTTCTAAAAGGTTAAGATATGGTAAAGGATGAAAAAAAGCTAAGAAGGCTTTCTTGCAATAAAATTCCGGATATTTGTGACTATACATTAAAGGAAGTCATAAGCTATAATGATAAGTCCTTTCTTAAGAGTTGATCTTAGTTATTTCCTTTATTAGTTTTTATATTTATCCGATAAAAGTTCCTTGAAAGATTTATTTCAAAAGTACTATTTTGTTGCTGTTCAATATTTTCATATTTTTCCCGTTATTATTTATTATATACAATGGCTTAATAGTTTAGTAATGAGAAAAAAAAGAATTGTTTTATATAAAATGATCGTAATTTTAATTATATTTGAAATAGTTCTTCTTTGTGTGTTCTTCTCTCGAAGTCATTTTTTCTTAAAACATTTTTTTTTCAAAAAACTATTTCTAAAACAATAAAAAAATAATACATCTATTCCTAAAATAGCTGTTTTTAAAACAGATTTTTTATAGAAAATAATAAGTTTTAAATCTCTGACACATAATGAATGTTACGCAAAATAAGAAAGAATATAAGTTAAAGATACTTAATTATAGTTAAATCTATCATAGCATTAAAATTAAAGATACTTAAATTTGTTATAACATTACAAACTTAGTGGAATTGCATGGGGCACAAGAAATGCGATATAAAAGAACTTGCTTTTAAATAATCACTTCCATTTCAACCTGGTGACCTAATCCTTCGATGATCACGAAAATGCGTGGAGATCAGATAATGTTTTGCTCTTATATGCATCAAATAACATGAAAAAACTGTAGTTGCTTTTGCGTGAAAAATGCAACCCAAAATACGACTTACTTACTAATAGAGTTCATTTTAAAGAGTTAAATAGGATGTTAATATTGATAGAAACTACAAAACTTTTGTTTAAATGTTTATATCTTTGAATTTGTAAATACTAAGAAGAGTTTAGTCTCTTAAAAAATATTTTTTTTAGTGGAGAATGTTAGTATAATGATAATATTTAACTTTCTGTCATTCATTTTTGTAAATCTTACAAGATAAGTTAGTAACAAATATATTTTTTAATTACAATTATTAATTTTGATGGCGAAAAATTCGTTTATAAGTGGCGGCAGTTGTATTGCTTTTGGGTGCCCTATGCGTCGAAGCTCTTATTTGTAATCTTAAACTAAGATGTTTAAATTCCCTTAAGATCCATTACGCCGAATTCATTAAAGTAATGCATTAAAGAGAACAGACTGGAAAAAAGAAATCGACGCAATCTGCTATGACGACAGATAATAACAGTACTGTAACAACACAGTAAGACTTAATGTAGGGTTCTTTTAGGAAAGATGGTGAAAGGTTTTGTAATAAAAATGTATTTCTTTAAAACTAAATAA
Source organism: Parasteatoda lunata (assembly GCA_949128135.1). Classification (NCBI taxonomy): domain Eukaryota; kingdom Metazoa; phylum Arthropoda; class Arachnida; order Araneae; family Theridiidae; genus Parasteatoda; species Parasteatoda lunata. The sequence continues at coordinate 51,447,410 of OX421971.1, forward strand.
TCTAAAATCAATCGTAATTGAACAAAAAAATTATATACTGAAAAATAAGAAAAATAAATGGATGAGTTGTACTAATCTATTTAAGAAGGACGTGAAAAATTGCCGCACCATTTTTTACGCCAATGATGCTAATTGATTTTGGTAATGGTACAACAGAAATTGCAAAACAATATGCAATGTACAAAATTATTATGGACATTGTAACAGTTTAGGAGAAACGTACAGAATTGTCATGCTATTATCGACGCCAGATGCTCAATCAAATTTAGTAATGGACATTACCGGGATTATAGCAATAGGAAGCAAATATACTTACTTTGCACAATGACTTCCATTAAAAATGCACCAATACTGTGCAGTTTAGTTGAAAGTGGTGTGGAAAGAGATTCTTTGCACCCCCATCCCCCGAAAGTGAAAAGCATTGGTGAGAATTGCTTAATAGAAGTAAATTGTGACTATTGTAAGTTGGGACTCAAGCAACGGCATCATACCAAACTGTTCTGAATTTAGTTGCAAAAAGCAGTACTTAAATAAAATACAAAATGGTACTTTGCAATAAGCAGTTTTTTGAAGCCTGCTAAATCATTAAAGCTATGCACACAATTAAACTAAAAATATAATTATAAACATGATATTTTTGTAAAATTTGTTCTGCAAGATTTTTTTTAGCTAATATGACAATTGTATCTTTTATCATTAAATACTATAATAAATTCTAATTTACCTCATAGCTTATTATTTGAAGCTGATGGATTAAAAAAAATATCCTTCGAATACTAGGCAATTCAATAAGTATTTCAACAACCAAATTAAATCAAATGTATTCTGATACTACCCACCCTCTATCATTGATCGAAACTTGATTCTTAATTCTAAGTTCAATGTTTATATATTGTTACATGTTTACGTTTGCATCTTTTGATGCATTTTAATTGATCATATAACTTAATTAAATTGTAATTTTTTATGAAATTTTTATATAATTCTTTAAATTATAGCTAAAATATTAAAACTTTCAAGTCAAATCCTGAATAAGATTATTTTTAGAATTACTTAAACTTGAGATAATGAATCACAACATTATGTAGTTAAGTAAGAAATGCCTAGGAACGTGAAATGACTGATACAGTGTAAAAAATTTTCGTTGTTTTTTTCTCAAATTATTTAACGGTTTACTGCCGTTTCGTTAAACAAATAGTTTTTCTCGGTTTTTACCCGTAATTTTTGACGAATTAAAACAGTCATTTTAAATTCTAGTTTGGTTGCTATGTAGTTTTGCACTTCGTACTATAACTTTACCCTTTCTTTCCAATCAATTTATGATTATTTTCTATACTTGCTGTTATTTTTAGCAATTACTTTGTGGTTTTAAACATCGTATAAATAAAACTTGTTATCATATTCATAAAATATTTTGGAAAAATTCTCACTATCACAATTTCCTCAGATGAAAACATTTGACCTGCAACGGTTCAGCAGACAGATCGCCTCCCAATGAAGTGTCCTAAGTACAAATGTCTGGTGGATATAAATTCTGCCAACATAAAATATTCACATCTGTTACGAGTAAAGATTTATTTCAAATTTTTTACTGAGAAAACGTGTTCCTATTTGTATGGTAAAAATCCAGTCTGTTTACGGATATTCTTCAACATTTTAACGGAAAAAAATGCGTTCTTGTAAATTAAAAAAAATTGGTGAGACTACGGTTTTGCTTCGTAAATTTTACAGTTTTGCACAACCTACCTTATACAATCTACCTGCTAGTTTAAAGCCAAAAATTTTACGGAATTTTTTACAGTGTAGTTGTCAATAGAACATAATTGATTGTAACGCGTTGCAGTACAGATTAATAGTTTGCAGATAACTAAATGCAAATGACCTATAAATATTTAAAAATTAATATTTTTTAATTAAATTTACAAGTAATATAAATAAAGTTTGTCACTATTTAGTTGAAATTAAAACTAAATAAAAAAAAAGCATCGTTAAATAAAACTTAAACCGTCTGAGTTCGAAAATTCGTCGCCAACAACAAATTATTTTCCATTTCCGTTTAGAACTGCACTGATCGAAACAACATCAGTTTCTACCCCTCTCTGCATGCAGTCTTTTCTGGCTATCACTGAAAACAGCTGACACTCTTCGAATGTTTTCCCATCCCCCGTGTGTCGCTGAGTCCGCGAAGCTGACACTAATGTGGTGTGGAGGAGGCGAACTTTAATGATTCTCTAACATCGATTCTTGTGGCTTTTACCTGCCCGAGAAACAGTGAACAAATGGAACGCGGTCGTTAAACACGAAGAGCCGACAAGTCACTAGAGACGAAATGCTGCTGGTTCCGAATTCTTGGAAATGTTTGTGAATGAAATTCGTTTTAAGAGATTATTTCCCCTAGAGAGAATAGAACACTTTCTGGCTCTTAGACAATATTCTAAAAGTGATGCTAGAAGCGCTTTTGCTTTATCTTTTGTTATTTTACATTGTAAAATTATTGCTTTTCTTTTGTAATTGAAGTGTATGAACTTGCTTAAAACATGTTAAATATAAATATGTTATAAGTAAATATGTGGATACATTATCACAATAACATATTTTTTCGCCTCTTTTAATGTTATATATTTGATGAAAAATCAACTCAAACATTGTCTGTTTTTTTTCCCTTTAAATTAAAAAATTCTTTAAATTAAATTAAATTAAATCTTGTTTTTTTATTTCTTCTTTAAATTAAAACTAGTTGAATAGCTTTCATTCAAATTGTAAAAAAAAATTATAAAAGTCTAAAATTATTTGGGATTCGAGAAAAGATTTGCACAATCAAACAAGTGTATACATTTGTATAGATTTAGTTATTTGTTAAATACAGCAACACAAACGGAATATGTGTGGTCACATTACCTGCACCGTAAAAATGCTGGAAAAAGTTACAGTAAACAAGTACCGATACTTAAGGTGCAGATACTTTTTACCGTTAAGTCTATTTTTATTGGATACAGAACAAAAAAATCTGATATATCTTAGCTTTTACAGTAATACTTTTATTATAAAATTAGTGAATCACTCTAATTGAATAAATATTTCGGTAAATATTACAGTATGATATTTTACGAATTGATTCACTTAAAGTTCCGGTATTTCATACCGTAAGTTGATACGGAATTACACTGACTTACTCTAATTGAATAAATATTACTTTGAAAATTGCAGTTATTATTTAACGGTCACCTTATTTTACTGTGTAGTATATTATTGTATTTTACGGCAAGTTTTACTGTAATTTGCTCCGAAATGTTTCGTAAGCCCATGTTCGAAGATTTTCTTTACGAATAAGTTTGAGCGATGATAAAGAGGAAAAAAGTTCATTTTCTAAAAAGTGATGCCGCAGTGAAACGGTTAAGCAGTCATCAAAAATTCTGAGATATATATTTAAAAAAACTAATTTGAATGCAGCTATTTCATTACATCTAACATATAGTGAATACTGAGAGTATGCTTGCTTTCGCACACTATGTTCATTATTTACAGACCCATAATAAATGGATAAAAGTTTATGTGCAGTTTTCTCTATCATCACTTATGCGGATGGCCAGCACATAAACATAAAAGTCATTACCTCACTCGTTTGAAAATGATTCATTACATCGAAGCGCAAAATTTTTGATGATCTTTCGAGAGGAACGTTCTATGAAGCGTTAGGTATAACAGACCTGCTTGTCACATATTAGACACAAAAACAGCTTACAAAGATTAATGAACGCAATTAACTTCAACTTGCTGTGTTAAACTAAAGAATGACATGCAAAGGAATTATGGGTAGAAAAATTAATAAGAAGCTTGACAGGAGATGTTTGTTTATAAAAATTCTTTTCGATGAAAGTACAGCATTGCAATTCGTTGAAATAATAAGTGTGTAAATTTTTTTGTGTAGATTAAACTAATGAATGACTTCGTAATTAGAAATGTGAAACTTAATTGTAATTTAATTAAATGAATGTCAAAATTTAAAATGTCAAAAAAAAATAATTTTTTATTGTTGGAGAATAATTTGAGATTGCTTATTCACAGAATTTATTTATTGACGGTTAATTTTAGATTTATTTTCACAGAATTTATTTATTTAGACAAAAAAGTTATTTGACAAATAAGCGTCAAAACATTACAAAAATTTTATGAAATCATTATTTTGTTGGATGAAATCATAAATTATTATTACTTAACTTGGATTACTTAATAATATTTCTTAGATTAAGCTAAAGAATAACTTTATAATTAGAAATGAATGACTTAATTGTAAATTAATATCTTAAATTTCAATGTTTAAATGATAAAAAAGAATATTTTCTTATAATTGGAGAATAATTTGGTATCGCTTATTCACAGAATTGAATTACTGATGGTTAATTATTAATGTTAATGTTGTTAAAAATAATTTTATTAGTCAGGTGGATGTAAAAATATTTTTTGAAAAAAAAAATAATTAAAAGAAATCAAATAATTGAAACAAATCTTGTTTTTTTTAAAAATTTCGTTTCGTTTTCTGTTGCATTGTCTTTAATTTAATTGATTTACAACATTTTATTTACTTACATCCTTACAACTACTAGAAATTCTCTTAAAGCAACTTACAATAATTTTAAATAACAATTATTTTGAATTACTCCCATATTACTTTAAAGATAATTATACAAATAAATAATGCAGAAAAATAAGTAAGAAGCTTGACTTGAGATGTTAATTTACAAAGTTCTGTTGATGTAAATTGAGCATTTTATTTAAAGAAAATTATTTTTGTGAAAATCTCTAGTTTTGTTAATGAAAAATAAGTTAATGGATAAATTAATAATTTAATATGAATGACGCATCCTCATCTTGATTAAAGAAACGTCAACAACAGTCAATTATTTCATGAAATATGATTTACATCCATTTTTAATTTAAAGAATGTAACTTGACTGCTATGAATAAATAATTAAAAATAGTGGGAGTAAAAAAAAAATTTAGCTTATTATTCATTTTTATGTGTATCGATTTATTTAAATAAACTTGTTTTGACTTTTTGCCATGCTGTCTTTAAATTCGAAACATATCTACAGTTTTAAAAACATTCTTTCTGCTTTAAATCATGTTCAAGTACTTAAAATTATATATATATATATATATATATATATATATATATATATATATATATATATATATATATATATATATATATATATATATTATTCTATTATTTATATTGCTTTACTTTCTAAAGATTGACATTTGAAAAATAATTATGCATGAATGAATAATAGGAAACTTGACAAGAGATGTTTTGCTTATAAAAAAATCTATAAACAATAAACAATACATTTTCTGACATTACTTCCTTTTTTTAAATCTGAATATTAATAAATCAGTAATAAATGCATAATTTACATTTAGCGTAATTAATTAATTAAAAAACTAAATGAAGATAAATAATATATGTATGAGTCAGTTTAATTGTAAAATATCTCTGGTTACTTTTTCTAAAACAGTAATTTTTATACGGTTTAATTTATTTTTAATAAGAAAATTGTAATTTAATCTTGTCTGTATGTTACTTTATCTAAAAATTAAAAAAAGGAAGCAAATAATATTTATCTAAAAATAAAAAAAAGGAAGCAAATAATATTTATCTAAAAATTAAAATAAGGAAGCAAATAATATTTATCTTAAAATAAAAAAAAGGAAGCAAATAATATTTATCTAAAAATTGAAAAAAGGAAGCAAATAATATTTATCTAAGAATTAAAAAAAGGAAGCAAATAATATTTATCTAAAAATAAAAAAAAGAGAAACGGAGGAAGAAGAACGAGACAAAGGAAACAAAAAGAAATTAAATAAACCACTATTAAGATCATCATTTTTTATCCATTTTTTTTAAAGTTTTCATTGTGTTTTTCTTCTATTTTATGAAACATCCTTTTTATTTAGCAAGCCATGTATCCAAAAAATAAAAAATAAATAACGTTATCCTTTTTTCATTAAAAGAACTTAACTAGTAAAAATGTCTTTCACTATATCTAATAACAACGCATTTATAAAATACACACTAAAAGTTAATTTCCATTTTTCCCGCTTTGGCACTTTAAAAATTTTAAATTAAAAATAATTACTTTAATTTATTATATACTTTAAGCTTTTTGTGAAATTTCTAAAAGTACAAAAGGCTGAAATATAAATCTTTTTAGTAAAGCTATTCAAAAAATTTAATTAGAAATAATAGATTAACTGTAATAAACGGATTCTGTTATATATATAAAAAAATGCACTAAAAAGTTATAATTCAAAATTACCTCAAATTATAATTTATATACCACAGCAAGAGCACATTGTCAATAACTTGGTCTTAAGGAACATTATCACCAACATTGGATTATTTGACGGACAGTGTAATTTAGTGGCCTGTATTTCTGAGAAAACACATTAAATTTCAGTTTTTTTTTCAAAGTAGATGGTTTTGGAGATTGTTTAGCATATGTTACCGACGGTATCTCATCAAAATATAACAAGAACTACTCCAGATTGAAGGTTTCAAGAATTGAAGGTTTCAGGAAAGTGTCAGGTCTTAATCGGTTTCTAATAGAGACATGACTCTTTAAACCTAAATCAAAGCGAACAGTTTTCTAACCGGAATTTTATCTTCGTAACCATGGTAACTACTAGTGCATGAGTCTGGTGTCAGGAGGAGTTCTCGTGTTTGCCAAATATTTGATAATTTAGTGGTTAGAGGCTTAATTTTTGAAGAGTTTGTTGTTCAAGATACTGATAGGTTGATTTCCCATGAACAGGAAATATTGGATTGTTGGAAATTTAAGTTTCTTGAAATCCTTATTCTCACATCATTGAAATTTTTCACCTGAAATATCCCGCTACTACATCCTGAAACAGCATATTTCTTGTGAACAGATGAACTAAATTGTAACAAAATTTCCCTGATTTTCGGTAAACTTGGAACTATTGCTGACAAGGAAAAGCTGTCAGGCTTTGTATTTTATATGGCGATAAACTATGAAAAGTTAAAAAATTAACACTGCCAAGCTCCGCAGAATTTAACAAAATTTGAGAAAATGGGCGCGCTTTTGTATTCAAAGAAGTGGTCGTTATTCAAACATTTATTTAAAAACTTAAATTATCAACTTTATGTTAGTTTTCTTAAGCTTTTTTAAAAAATGACTGACAATGCAACTTGTCTCCGTCATAATTTACATCCAACCAAATTCTCAAACTAGTAGGTTTCTAGATATCTTATTAACGTTGACGAGACTTTAAACTCATTTTCTAATTTTTTAAAATTTTTTTATTTTAATTTCTTTTTTATCGCATGCCTGTTTAAGCAAAGGGGGTGCGATTGTTCATGTTTTTAGTGGTGCGATCTATGGCCAAGAATTCGACTTCTGCCACACCATTCACACAACCACAAACCCGTTTATAGGGCGGGTCACATTTACACACAGAAAGGAGAAAGGACATAGAACACACAGAGAGAGAAAGAAACATCCATGCCTTGCCCGGGATTCGAACCCAGAACCTTTCTGATGAAAGGACAGTTCCCTGCCCCCTACACAGACCGGTCGGCCTCATTTTTTATAAAAAATAGAAATTGTGTGCGATAAGAAATAATATATTGTTTAACTTATGATTTAATATTTTCTAATTCGTATTATTTCAATCTTTTAAATGACTCATGTATATATATATATATATATATATATATATATATATATATATATATATATATATATATATATATATATATATATATATATATATATATATTATTTTTATTTATTTTTTATTTTTTTTTGATTAATTGAAGTCACAAAAAAGAGATCATATATGAACTAATCTCAAACGATAAAAATTACGAAAACAAATTTCCGGTTGATTATTTAATGACATAATATAATACTTAGAAATACATTTATGACTTTAAAGTTTGCCAGTAACTTAGCTTGACGAGTTGTTTGCATGAAAATTTAATACTTATAGTTATTTGCGGTAAATGCATTTCTGTAGAAAAGATAATGATGAGAAGTGACAATATTCAATTATAATGAGTTTCTGCGTAACGTGAGGTTTAAGTTCTAATTTAAGTTGGTGGGGTTATATTTAAGTTTAAATTACGTTAAGTGCTTATCGTTAATCTACTTTCTCCACAAGCAGTTTTGAGGGAATTTAAAATTACTTTATAACTCCGAAATTCTCCGTTACTTTAAATCTCTCTCATGGGAGAAATATGACCGCAGTCAAGAGTTACAAATAACAATTATCAAGAATGACATTTCATGGAGCTAATTAACTAAATGGATTCATTTTAAAACACTTGACTATTTGTTTCGTAATTGAAATACATTGATATTCAATCTATTTCAGTTACTATGAAATATATTTTATATCACTTTGATATTTGATATCACAATGATAATTCATATTTTCATTACTTTTGCTTTGAATATCCAGCTATAATGCACCACAAAAAAAAGAACATTTTAATAGCGTTTGACCTAATGATCTGATTTTTATGTTCTAATATGAATTTTTATTGGATCAAGAGATTAAACTTACGTGTGCTAATTAACTCATGCATTTAAGTTACGAAATCAGACAAAAAAACACTTATTATCTGAATAAACATTATCTTTTTTTCCTTTTACATTGACCTATATTTGACCAATCAAGATATATAATTATGTGCAAAATATTCTAATTTACATGGACAGATTAGTATGATAAATACACAAGAAATAAAAATAATTTGAACAGGATTAAACTTTTGTCCAATATCATGACTAAACTATTTGGATATATATATATATATATATTTATATATATATATATATATATATATATATATATATATATATATATATATATATATATATATATATATATATATATATATATATCAGCCTAAATAACTTCTGATCTTCACGTTCTCGATCTTAATCTATATATGCTAATTAATTAGTGCAAACGATAGTTTCAGTTGCAAATTTCGATGGATTTCTGCAATCTTGGAAATATTCAGTCTTTTCTACTATCCCAATAGTTTGGCCAAGAGAGTAGTCCAAATTTTGAACCCGTTTCTGCGTATTTTACTTTTTGCATATTTTACCAAATCTCGAGAAACTTGTAAGTGAATTGAAAGAATTTTGAATATAATTATAAACTGTACTTATCCAAAGACAATTGCATAAAAAAAACTTCTAGTAAATATGTATTATTTTTTAATTCTTTTATTTAATAATTCCTTTTATTTAATAGTTTCTTTTATTTAATAGTTTTTTTTTAATTAACAGTATTCGAATAATTTTGAATTAAAGGTATAGTTTTTTTTTACATCATTTTAAAGAATGCAATTTTGAGTGCCAAAATACAAAATATAAGCAAAATCAGCAGAATAGTTTCTAAAAAAGCGAAATTCGAGAGAGTCGTAGTTTTAAAAATTAATTTCTCAGGAACTGTTCAACAAATTTTGAATTTTACAATGTAAAGATATATTATGTAAAATGATGTAAAAAAATTGTATACCATGCACTTCAAAACTTTTTCGACTACTGTAAAATTATAGTTATTTAATTGTAGTAGAAAAAAATTTGAACTGAACGGTATACATTTTTTACTCCATTTTAAAGAATGCAATTTTAAATGGCAAATGCAAAATATAAAGAAAATCGACTGAATAGTTTCTGTGGAATTGAATCTTAACTAAGTTAACCAATTTTGCTCAAATTTTGCATTTTGCCATGCATTTTTGCATTCTTTAAAATTACATAAAAATTGTATACCTTGTAATTCAAATTCTTTTTGACTATTATAAAATAAAATAACAAAAAATTAGTAAATACTCATTAAATGTTACTCTTCCTTGGTATTATCCTTTACCAAATAAATGTTATTATTTTGTGTAAAAATCGTTTAATTCACTTAAAATTTTTCGAGATATGGCGAAATGCATATGGGCCACTCTCCTGACCAAAATATTAAGACCATATTTTCCAAATTGCGGCTTCCCCCCCCCCATCGAAAAAAAGGTTTGTACGTTTTTGGTATGTAATATGTAAAGTGCGTTTTTGTGTCTGATTTTGCAACTTAATGTCATCTGCACTAATATTTGAGGTCATTAAGATTGACTACTAGAACGCGAATATCCGATCATTAGATCTTAAGTTATTTAGGATGGTCAGTTTATTTATTTTTTTTTTGTGCACTGTACATTGAAAACAGGTGAAAACTTCAAAGTAAGTAGCGAAAACGTAGGTGAATACTCAATTTATGGAAATTGGTTATTTAGTTTTTGTACTGATTAGCAAATCATAATTTATTTTTATTTTTTATGTTACATAAATACAAGTTAGTTTTATTGAAATTGTTTCAATTTTTTTCATCAATTATATGGACTCAATTTATAATTCCATGTTTCTTGTTTTCTAAATTGGGTTCAGAAAACCTAAATGAATTTTTATGCTTATATTTCTATTAGTATTAAATAGTTAAATAGACTCCGAGAAAAAATAATGTGGCAAAATTGCCAGAATATGGAAAAGAATTCAAGGTGATTTTGGTCCTATTGAAACACCCATAAGTATGGTAATTTATAGCGTGGGGCTTTGGTAATAACTTTAGAAAAAATTGCAAATAAAATATAGCTTATTATCATGCTGTTTGGTCTTAAATTTAGTATTTTTATCGATAGAGTTGATACTTTTAACAGTGCTAATATAAATCCAGATAGCACGAGGTTCCAGTTTGATAACCTTTATTTTATTTAGTAAACGTTAACTTTATTTTTGGCAGGTAAGATGTTTTCATTTCTCATCAGGTTAGTATTTTTACTAGATGTGAGGCTATTTTATTTAAAAAAAAAAAAAAAAAAAAACAGCATTTTCGGTAAGCCATTACCATAACAAAGTAAAGATTACCAAATGAATTGTTTAAACACAGCATGTTTTGGTTCAATTATAGAATTATAGATTATTTTATCACAAAAGTCTTTACCATACATGTTTGGTAGACTTACCAGATTTTTTTTCCCTCCATGTATATAATTGCCAATATTTGGTGATAGCCACAATAAATGGAAGATTGTATTTTGAATTGTAAAAAAATTAAAAATCATTTTATAGTTAAATATACGATATTGTTGAGTTTTTTCCGTTACCATGGAATGTTTCGCAAAAACATTGATATTTTAAAATAAAATACAGTTTCAGCAATATTTTACAAAAATATTTATTACGAAAGAATAATTTAAATAAAATATTTATTGATTATATTCGCAAACACCAGAACTATGAATATAAAAAAACTGAAGACAAATTATTGAAAAAGTATACTAAATAGAGTCAATTTCTTATAATCCTTGTTCGATAAGACTAGATTATTTCAATTTTTCTAATTTAATATTTCAGTTTCTGTTCGTAATTTACTCTCAACATAAAAAGATACAAAGAAGAGCAAAATCCGAAACACGCGAACAACTCCAAATCTGAAACCTCGATAAGATTCTTTTTCAACTGCACTTCCAGCAATTTATTATCCACGCCTTCTGTTTATTGAGAGAAAAAAAAAGTAAAAAGTAGGGGCAAAAATTTCATCAAAATACCCCTTGATCGAAGATCACGCAGAGGCGGCGTAATAGCTGCAATGAGCCTGGAATAAAAATGGAGATGAATATGATTATTATACGAGAGGAAAATGTATGTTTTTAGATTTTGCCTTTTTTCCAATAATAAAACTTGAAATTACTTATTGCAGAGAAAGAAAAAGAAACGTTGAGTAGTGAATGCATTAAAATGATTCAATGGTAAAAAGCGTGGAGCATAATCATATCACGTTATTCTTGGATTAAGAAGATTCAGCCATTTTTCTTTCACTAAATGACATATTAATGATCATAAGTATGTAAAAATGATCACTTTCATCTAACTCTTCAAGAGTAATTTAAGTATAATCGTTACTCTTCACTGGAAAGGAACAGTAAAGAGCTTTTATTCTTCTTTATGTCGGATAATTTTCTCCGATACGGTTTTTAATGCCCATAAAATTATGTTTTTTTTTTTAAGGTTGTAGATGAAGATGGTAATTTTTAAGAATGTGGATGCAGTTTCAATAAGAACTAACTTAATAATTAGGGACTAATAAGCTCTTTTTTATGTACGTGATAATTCAGTAACTTTGCCATTATTTTTCAACAAGAGTATTAACGGTTACTAAGATTTTTTTTTTTTTAAATTGATGATCATTAGATTTGAAATAGTTATTGCTTTGCTCCTTATGAGTTACAAGATTTACAAACTGAATAAAATGTTATTTTATAAATCCATGGAAGGACATAGTATTTTTCTCAACGCAATTAGCTAATTTTAAATATAACTGGTCTTCTCATTTGTAGAATAAGTACATGTGTACAAAACATGTTAAAAACTAGTACAGAATTAAATTTGTTCTAAAAGTAAATTATATTTAAACGAGATATTTTTTTATTTATTTCAAAACATAGGCTTAAGTCCGATGCCCACATTCAAGTTATGTATCTTTATGCCTTAGTATATTTATGCTATGTATCCCGCTATGAATCTTCATGTTATGCAGCGAGCTATGTATCTTTAAAATACGTATCGAGTTATGCATTTTAATAAGCCGACCAGTTAGCCGAGTGGTTAGCATGCCTGACTGTGGAGCTGATGGTTGCGGGTTCAAATCCCACTCAGGGCATGGATGTTTCTCTCTCTCTCTATGTTCTATGTCCTTTCTTCTGGGTGATTGTGTGAATGTAACCCGCCCTATAACGGGTTTGCGGTTGTATGACATGGGCAATGCTACTCCACTACTGTGGCTTAGCCATAGGTGTTCACTAGGTAACGATAAGAGAGTAGCAATTCTGGCATTTCTAAAGCCAATGGGAAATAGACCCAAGTGACCACCATTAACCAAAAAAATGCATCTTAATAACTATTTATCTTTTATGAGTATTTTTGAAGAAGTTTGAAGCATTCATCTCTCTTCTTTTTAGTTTAGTGCTTGGGGATTGGATAAAATGTCAAGGCTGAATGGCACTGGAGGCGGACTAAAACAAACGATGCACTCGGAAGAAGGAAGGAACAAAACTGAAGTATAACGATCAACGCGTAGCTTAAAGACGTGAAATCTTAGATTACCGAAAGAAGACAAAACTCCTTGGGTAAATTGGAAGAAAATATTAACACCTATGTTTCTACAACTAAGTAAAAGGACAAAAGATATTAGTTATGATAAAAGATAAAGGACATATTAGGTATGTAAATAGTTCCTGTAATAATTAATCTAAATAAATTGGAACCGAAAAAAGAAATATTTTTAAAAGAAAATATTATTAACATATTTTATTTTAAGTTAGGTTTTTAATACAATAACTTACTGATAAAATGTTTTTATCAACAATATACTACATATAGCTGCTTATATAATGTGACCAAAAAATTCAATTACCTAAATAAACTATCTAAATAACTACAATAAATTGTCTAAAATATTTTAATCAAATAGAAATCTCTAGTTGGAATTAAACCATCAACAATTATGTTAAATTTTAAGGTATCAATTAATAGTCTGCGCTTGATTTGGAGGGTTTGCAAACTAAGTTTAAATGATTGGAATAAAATAAATTTGTAATTTTTTGAAAATTTGTATATTACGCCTACTATTTAAAGTCATCCAGACATAAAGCAAAAAACAAAGTGACTAAACTAAAACGCCTAGACGTCTAAAAATATCATTTCTTTTTTTTTTTTTTTTTTTTTTGGCGCTTAGACTTAGAGAAATGTTCTTGTTTATAGAACTGAAACTATAGTATGCCAATTTGTGTATTTTCATCTCTGCTTTATTTACGTAGTTTTTTGTTTTTGTCTACATAGCACAAAGCATACCCTTTCCTATGTTGGATCATCCAGGCATGTTTAATGTAATAAATATAGTAAAAATAATATTTATTCAATGCATCTGATTACTAAGAAAAAAAAAACTATCATCAAATGTTATCTTTATTAACTAAATATATATTTTTTTTTCTAAAATATATCTTTTAACGTATGAAAAATGATAAGTGCTTTCCGAAAATCTTATATTTAAGGTTCAAAAAATCTTTAAATATTATAGATTCTACTTAAAAGAAATAAAAACAACAAATATAGATAAACTGTATTTTAAAATAGTTTTTTACGTCTCGTCAAGATGGGGTTTTGAAAGAAGAGTTGACATTATTCCGATGGATACTTGAATACGACCAGTATACAGCGGTAATAAATTGTTTTATAATGGCACTCGATTCTAAAAATAAAAATACGCGTATTCTTTTTCTGACAGGAGAGGAAGATGAATGAATTTGCTTTCACGATACTTTTAAGAAGATATATGATAGCAGTAAAATTAATACATAAGAATAATAGCTCAGGCTAAAGGAATTTTCCAGACACGTTTACCTGCATATCGGTAGTTAAAGTTTTTAATATCTTGAGATTTATTTTTTGGAAGAAATTAAATGCATTGTTTGTTAATAAGTATTAAAATAAAGTTTTAGAATATCTGTCTGTTTCACATAAGGTACGAAATATTATTATCTCATAATAGTGAAAGTTAATTATTTATTTGTGTGTTATAATTGAAAAAATGAAATTGTTGAATCAGCAAATTGAAATGTTTCATGTATTTGTAACGGCAAATGAACGAAGAAAAGGGTTTATTTTAGATGTTAGAAGTAAAGAATAAAATAAAGTAATTCAATGCGATAATTCCTGTTTGTTTTTCACGTTGGCAGCGGAGAATTAAATACAATTTTAGGTGATAATTCTTGTTTGTTTTGGATGATAGAAATAGAGAATATAATAATGCAATTCAAATTGATAACTCTTATTTATTTTCAATGTTAGAAGTTGAGAACAAACTAACGCAATTCAAGGTATTAACTCTTGCTTGTTTTGTATGTTAGAATTAGAGAGTAAAATAATGTAAATCAAGGCGGTGATTTGGATTTGATTCGGATGCTGCTTATAGAAACGGAATATATTCTGATTCGAGGAGATAACTATTGTTTAAGGCTGTTTTTCGAAGGCTCTGTCGTAGCATGAAATTATGTGTTTTTGCAAATAATATGATATTTACATTACTCTTGTTGCGAGTTTGCTGCTGTTACTCACGGCAGCTAAGTCAAGTTTAGTCTGTATTTAGCCAGCGTCCTCTACGTTTATTCTAAAAATGGCTAGAGAAAAGCCATATTTTTGAGAAAATGAGAAGCGTTTTGGGTCTAATTTTTTTATATTTAAAATCTCAATCTAATGCTTATCCAATGCCTCAATGCAATATTTGAAATCTCAATATTGCCTGGTTCAGTAAAATTTGCAAAACAAAAAAAAAAAAAAATAAAAAAATAAAACAATGATTATGAAAGTTTTCATCTAAGGTATTAAATGTCACAACATTGGAGTATTTTAACGAAAATTTAATTGCTTTAAAATATGTTACTTATTTGTCCGTTTTAAAGCCTAGATAATTCTTCACGGCAAGAGTCAAAAATTATAGCTTTACCTCAAGTACGGGGCACGTAAACTGTGATTTTTTTTAATTTTTCTTGGATAAAGAGATTCGAAAAATTAAGTTATGGAGTTTAATATTTTTAGGGAATGTTGACTCGTAAAGTTCTTCAAGCTCAAGAAATACAAAGTTCCTCACTACTATGTGAATAATTATTACAGAACAATAATATTACATTATTACGAAATAGTATAGTATGAAGTTGAAGCAATTTTTCCGGCGGAGCATTTCATATAAGAAACTCATATACTTCGAAATCCATAAATAAAAAAATAAATAAATAAATAAATAAATAAATATATATATATATATATATATATATATATATATATATATATATATATATATATATATATATGTATATATATATATATATATACGGTCAAAAATTGTTAATCTGATTACAAGCTAACAAATACGCTAATAATGTATATCTATATAAAAACTGCAGAACAGTAAATCTCAAATTATTCTTCCACCTAGTTATTCATAGAATAATAAAGTAAGAGATTATGATTGACATTATTCAGTCGATAGCTTTATGAGATAGCGAATCATAACTCGATAAAGCAAAGAACGTTGATGCGAAAAGATTTTATCTACTCAACTGCATTACGAAAAGTATGATAGAATTAAATATGTAGGGTATTTAATTGTGTGCAATGAATCAGACGAGTATTCTCGTTCATAATGACTGAATTATATTTATAGATCTTTTTAATTATTTAAAGAAAGAATCATTATTATAAAATATAAGTATTATGTATTTCTTAATACCTCCTTTCCATCGCGAACGGATTAGATTTTGTCACTGAGTTGCGATACATTTAAAAGTTTCATTAATGAAATTACCGGTACTGTATTTACATATGCTGTAAAAATTGATAAATATTTCTTCGTATTTGATATTGAACAATCTATTATATTCTGTGAATGAATACTTAATTTCAAGATGCCATCAAATGGAGCATTCGTATAAAATTAAAGTGTGTAGTTAAATATAAACACCTAAAGTGGAGAAAATATTACACCAAAATCGCGCATGCACACCAAACAAACACCTGAAAACACCAATGCCGGCGTGCATTGAAGATCGTCCGTAAATTGTTTGCAATTTGTTAAATGTGGTGCCTTCCGTTGTTGCCATTTATAGCTGCTTTACATCTATTGACACAAATTCTCGTGGTTTAAAAATGTATGCATATTTTTAGTATAGAATAATTATAATTATATTAAAATTTTTAAATATCTGTCGACTGATGTAAATAATTATAATACTTGTAATACCGTATAATGCCTTTATAATACTTAAGCCTGAAGATAATTCGGTTTAATATTCTCTGAGTTGCGCGTGTTTGATTTATTAACGAACTAATTTTATTTTAAGAATCAGTGTACATGCGAACTCTAAACCAATTTTTCATAATTTCATTGACTCTTCGTGCATCATATCTTACGGTAATTAGAAATTTTAGTGCTACTGAATACAAAAGATTATTCCCGCTATTGTACACCATGTAATGCAGAAAACACTCTTAAGGTTTTACTATACCAATAATAAAGAGTTATGTATAGTGTTTCCCGTCATTACTTTGTGTTATATTAATTACAACCATTTTTGTTTTTTTCACGGTGTAGGATTAGCTTTATTTTGAAACATAATAAAATTGAAACGCACTGTGAAGCATAAATAAGAAAGTTAAATTGGAAATAAACAATTATACTTACTATTAGAAAAAAATGCAATGAATAGAAACACAGGAAAATATCAAATTCACTCAGATTTCAATAAAAAGTTTGTAGCCAAAATTTGCGGAATCGTTTTGTTTATCCTTATCCTATTCAATAATTTATTTTTCATAAATTCTCGAATTCTTGTTACAATTTAACTGAATTTTTAATTCATATTTTTACCTCGATTTCACTCCTATTATATTTGTCAACAATAGTCTTTAGTTTATGGTACCTAAATGACAAATAGTATTTAATTTTTTTTTATTTGAGCTTTAGTTGTTTTTATAGTTATTAGTGATACAGATGAGAAATTTTAAATTTCTTTTATAGCCTATTATCTATATTTAAAACTAAAGTTTCCCTTAAAGAAATGGAGTTGTAACTTTAAATTGACCATTGTGAATCAATATATTTTTCGTGCGACTTTAATTTTTCGAAATGTATAAAGAATATCCATATTGATGCATTTTTTAACTCGTGTGCACTTATATTTTAATACAATGCACTTATAATTTATTATTACGTTATAAATTATTTGATGTAATATCTAACTTTAAAGATATGTCATTTGAAATTGTCATTTAGATTGTCATTTGTCATATAAGTATTCTAGTAAGTTATCCTTATGGATGTCTTAATAGGTGTATTTATATTTATTTTTAGTTCCATTAAAATACTTATTTTTTCTTATTTTTTTTAACCTTCGTTGAACAATCGACCTAATTAGGAGTTTGCAACTAACAATGTTCAACTCCGTAGCATTGTAATTTTGAGCCCAATTCAGAACACAAGGGAACTCCTGGATAAAGTTTTGAGAGAAATTTGCCTTTTTGTAGAGGACTTTTTTTATGGAACCAACAAACATTTGCAACACATGAAGTGCGAAACCACGAAAATATTGTATATCTCGGTTTTTCTGACGGCAAGGGGGTTCTAACCCATGATCCATCTACTACTGGGTATTTCTTACTTCAGTAGTACAAGTCAGGTGCGTCAGGCAATGACGAAATTATGTAAACTATACTTAGTTTATATTAAGAATGAATATCCCCTCTTAATGCGAATTCCCATGAAATATTTTGATAGATAAAAAATTGCGAAACAGTGTCTCTAAATAGTTTTGTATGCATAAATATAAATCTCGCAGTAAGTCCAATGATTGATTTCTTTTTAATTTTTGCGCTTTTTTTAAACAATGTAAGTATATTTATTTTCTTCAAAAATGAACCACTTAAATACTAAAGTTTTTTGATATTTTCTGTCTGAAATTTATCATTATGTACAAATATAGTTTGCCTACGATGCATGTTAAAGTTTTAAAAAAACTATGCTTATTAGCATATAAATTTGTTTTTCTTTAAATTGCGTTTATAAAAAAATCTATTTTGTACTTCCTCCTCCTATTTTGCACACGTATAAATGAATCTAATTTCAGAAGCTTTGGTAGTTATTATTCTCAAATGCTTTGATGTGTAATATTTGATGCAGTTGCATCTCTGAAAAAAAATATTGCGCATGCATAGCTTGGGAACTATATTTGCCTATTCTATGTGTGCCTTAAAAACCTAATATACGTATTAATATATACATTATAAAATAAAGGAAATACATTATTTACATTACGTAAAATAGTTATGGTATCTAATTCTAAAATAAGCACTTTTAAATTTAAAAACTCGATTTGAGTTAAAGATTTTTTTTTTACTTATAACAACAGTTAAATATTTTCATTGATTTTTCCTAAAAGTGATAAGCCATATCTCATACGAGTACCAAACGGGCCATGGTCTATGCTAATTTTAAACATAGACATTATTTTCAGAAGAGGAGTGTCTGAATTTTAAATGCACAGCTATTATCCGTTAAAATTCTTTAAAAGTATATTTCCTTTGGGTGGCATAATTCGATCAAAAAGTTTCCATTGATAAGACACTCAAAAGATTTTTTTTTCCTTGGCTTTTATCCAGTTTCATTTAATGCATGCTAAGCTGTGGTTAGTTGAAGTGTCTATTTCTCTAGGTAAGGCAAGAAATAAAATAGCATTACTTAAATCCCTTTTTGACATTTTAAAGCTCCGTTTTGGTTTTTAAACTCCACCAAAAGATAGCTTTTTTCACGGAATCTTCAGTTATTTATTGCTTCCTTCGTTATTTTTGAATAAAACATGTGGATTGTCAAATTAATTTCAAGCGTTCGAGTTTCTTTATATCATAAAATATAAGGGTTCGCTTTAGTAAAATAAGTGTTTTGTTTAAAAAATCAAAAACTTAATCCTCGATTTTTTTCATAACCTTCATATTTATTATCGATTCTTCGGTTTGGAATTTCAGTACTTTAGGAAATCATGTCGATTAGCGTATATTAAATGTGTAAATAAGTTTGTTATTAACAGTTGCATTTATTTTAACAATAAGCAATGATTTTCATTTACAGAGACCAATTTTGAATTTAAAACTGCTCGATTATTATAATTATGTTTTTAATAATTATATATACATAGTAACTATAAGATAAACATTTATTAAATATGTAAAAAAAGGAACATAGATTTCAGTTTCATATATTTTAAGATACTGAATTAAAGCTGATGTTTATTACGGTTTTCATTTTAAGGTAATTACAAATATGCTTTTAATAATTATATAAAACTACACGTAGAAAGAAATTCTGGTAAAATATTAAAACTGTATGGTAATAAAATTTATGGTAAAAAAACATAATTTTGCATTATAACTTTTGCAATATCCAATCTGTATTTAATTCTGTAAACATAAAACATAATAATAAACCAAAATAATCCACTTTTCTATTCATATTCATATGATAAAGATTTACCGGAAATTCTAGTATCGAAACTACAGTTCTCATAGCCACACATTTAATAAAAAATACAAAAACGAAATGATAATTTAACTAAATAAATTGTGGTTATGTCATGCTCTTGGATATAATGATAGAATTACCAAATTTTGTAACATATTACCAAACGATATTTTATTGTAAATCAAACAAAATCATTACCAAAGCACTTCGGTAAAATGACCGATTTTTTTCTGAGCTTTACGATAAATTTTAAAATATTCTGGTAGTTCGGACCCTTTCATTTTTCTCTGTATATAACTCTGAAAAGTAATTAAAATTTTTTCTTTATTCTTGTTCTATTATAAGCAACGAAGAATATTGATAAAAAATTTCATTAATAAATAATGTTACGTAGTTAACAAATTATGAAATTAGAAATGATACATTTGTTGTAACAGAAAAAAGGTTATCATAAAATAAAGAGTAATAGAAAATTTATTTTGTTTCTATTTATACCAGGAGGAACATTCAGAACAAAAAATTAAATTCAGAACAAAAAATTAAATGCTTAATCGAAAATATGTTATTTTAAATCGTGAGTTAGCTGTATTTTTAAGTGATTTTCTTATAAAATTCCTCTTTTTTTATATAATGTATTGAATTTTCTTTTATGAAATGCAAAAATTTATTAAATGAGAAAATGCGTATCTTTTACAATTTTTTTTGTATTATATTTTCTGTTATTCAGACATTGTATAATGAATAGTAAAAAAGTATTTTCAAAAACTTAAGCAGAACACAATAATAGGAGCTTTCGCAATAATAGGAACTTTATCTCCCAGGGCAATATTTTACGTAGAAATTTATGAACCTGAACTAAAAATTTACCTGCTCCTTGTAATGCATAAAACAGCATTACACCGGACACAGGTCTGCCACAAAGCGAAATATATAGTCCACTTCAAAGAAGATGGTCATTCTTTTTGTTGTTGTTAGTAGGTAAAATAGATGCTATAGCTTATAGTAAGTTTACTAAAAGACAAGAAAATATTTTTCGATTTCTCTTCTCTTTTTTATTTCGATTAAAAAGAAGTTGTTTGGACAAAGAGAAGTGTCAAGTGAGAAAAAATAGTTTTAAAGTTCCTTTAATGCTTTTATGTTTTTGCAGGGACATTACTTTCAAATAAATCAAGAAGAAATATATTTTTTCCATTTTTTTTAAATATTTAGGTTTATCAAAAAATAGGTAAAATGTATTTTGCATATTTTTGCATTTGAAACGTTAATGTCTGAAATTTTCTTTTCATTACCTTCTATCATTTGTCAAAGAAATATTTATTTGGCAACACATAATGAAAAATTATCGCTGGTTATTGTAACATATAAATCACTGAATATTGTATATAGCTAAAAATTGTAATGTATAAATCGCTAAATATTGTATATTGCTAAAAATTGTAATATATAAATCGCTGAATATTGCATATCCCTAGAAATTGCAACATTTTGTTAAATATAGAGTGATCACAGGGTGTTGTAACATATAAATTGCTAACTGTTAAAATTCCATTGATAGCATTAATTCACCGTAGAGAAGGGTTTCTCAAAATTGAGCAATAATTGTTGCAAAATACCTCTGAAACAAATATAGTTTAATTTGAAAACCCATTATTGAATATAGTAAGATGCTCAAAATTAGAATCCAAATTTGTTTGTGAATAGACATGGTGCAAAAGAAATAAAATATGTCCATTACCGATCTTAAGTCATTCTTTATTCGTGAAATAAATTTGGAATAAAGGTACACTGTAAAAAATCACGCTTTTTACCTTGAAATCTTGGTATGAAACAAAAATATAACGCGCAGCAATTTTTAGAGTAATAGTTACACTAAAATCACTGAATCATATTATATAATATTCTATGATATAATATTTTATTGTAAAAATGAATTTTGCGGAACATGCACCCAAAGAATCGGTGCTTCATACCGCAATTTGATCTGGAGTATATTTATATTGGTATAGTGCAGAAAACGTTCATCTAATAAAATTTTCTTTTCGATTATTTATTCGTTATAAATTAATAAAGTTTGAACTTTGTAACATTTGATGATGATGTGCCATTTTGTCATGATGTGCCATTTCTTAGCCATTTGTTTAAAAATGAGTACGTACCTTTTTAATTTCGATCATGTCTCTATACCTAATAACGAGGGTATAGGTTTTCAAATTCGGCTATATTTGTTTTGGATCTATTTTGACAGATTTTTGATCAATTTTGAGAAAACCTTTTGTACAGTCTTCAGCTACATTGAACATTCACTACGTTGAACATTCAGTTGCATTGAACATTCAGTTACATTGAACATTCAGTAACATTAAACATTCAGTTTCATCTAACCGCTAATCATGTGATGAATATCTTCTTCTGATTATAACAGTTACTTTAGTATTTAAGAGCTGAGTACTTTAAAGGTTTAAGTGACAATCTAGTAAGTTTTATTTTAAGTATTTTGAGCCACACAATTTCGTGACTACCGGCAAAGTTAGAGAAATATGGTTAACATTATTCAAAAGCCACCCTCATTTCCTAAACTACTTAATACCCTGCTATTTGAAACTAGATTGACTCCAAGCTACCACTGAGGATTGAAACTCAGTTCATCATAATTATTGCTCAGTGATGTAGCCATTGAGCTATCACGGCTTAAAGACACAAGAAAAAGATTTCAATATTAGTATAAATAATACAAAATAATACTATATTACCAACTTTTATATGTTTACAAAATGCCATAACTTGCTCCAAATTTTAATAAAGCACTGAAACAAATTTAGAAGCAATAGTCCAAGCCAAAAAGTTATAAACCTATATCTTCCACCCTATTCAAATATGAAACAGAATCCATAAGAGAAGCGATTTAACATCTCATAAAATGTTAGAATGCCTGTGAAAAATTATAGAACTATTAGAGCGGAAATAGAATTCATTCTTTTCATAAAGAAGAAGTAAAATGTAAGTTATGAAACATCATAAAACTGAAACTGTAATTTACACAGCTTTAACGATGCAATTCAGATTTGGAAGATCGTATCTTTCTAATAAAAACTGGAAATAAAAAGTAAAATGATCGAGAAAGTTATGACATTGTTTGAGTTACATGCATTCTGTTCTCTTCTACTCTGTTACGTTCTTTAAAACAACTACAAATAAATGAATCAGTCTTTCGCGATCAGGGATTTCATATTTATTACTCAAATATTCTAGTTCCTGCTCAGAGATAAATGAAACTTTGGAATAAAAAATTCATGTAGCAATGAGCAGGAAAAATAATCACCATGAATTCTTAAGTAAATAAAATTCAATTTCAATGAATTTAACTTAGGTTGATATACATGGAATGTCTTTTTTTTAGAAAAAAATAAGGATATTAAGCGATGATTGTAAAAAAACACGGTAACTTAGTTATTAATTTTTGTAAACAATCATTTAAATTTATTTGTTTATCGATAAAATGCTACAGTTAGATATTAAAGCAATTTTCTGTCACATAACACGTTTAAGAAATAAAATAAGAATCTCACTTATATTATTCTTAAAGTCGGATATGAAAGTGAAGTTTAAGTCAGAGGACGTGTTTGAAAAATAAAGAAATAATTGCAACTCAAAAACATTACCGATAT
This sequence comes from Parasteatoda lunata, assembly GCA_949128135.1. Lineage (NCBI taxonomy): Eukaryota > Metazoa > Arthropoda > Arachnida > Araneae > Theridiidae > Parasteatoda > Parasteatoda lunata. The sequence continues at coordinate 51,471,226 of OX421971.1, forward strand.
TGCTACAACCGAAAATGAACTTATGAATTAAATGAACCGAAAATGCTAAATATCATGATGTGTAAGAAACAACATAAATTTTATAAATCAGTTATCAGTAACAACCCTGTAAATCTCTAACCTGCAGATGTTCTAATGCTATTGAACCAGTTATAATTATTATTAAAGACGTATCGTAAGGAAATTAGTAGCATCTATACGCAATTTATATATTTATTTAATTTAATTTTACTTTTTTTAAATATTTCAAGTCACACAAATTTAATTTATTGAGTGTGCTTTAAAATTGTTTTTGACTACACCTTCAGATCACTAAATTAAAAAGTTTAAAGAAATATTTTTTCTCTATTAGCTTTATTTAAAAAAAAAATCATTGAAGCTTGGTTGCGAAATATTCTGCCTTTAAAGATTTCAAAAATTTTTTTGGTTTGCTGATTTCAATTAATATAACAGTTTTTCCCCTATATAAGCTTTATTTTGAGTTTTTTTACAGCCCTTCAATTGTCAAAAAACTTAATGTTAGATAAAAATAGATTCGCTAAACTGTGAACTATAAAACATAAAATAAAATATATATAAAATTAAAATGATAAAAAAAAAACTATTTTTGTTTACTAAAATGAATTTTCAAAATGTATTCAAAATCAGTTAAAAAAATTCAGCATGTATTGAAAATTTTGCATTTTTGAATTTTTTTATTTATTTTATCACTAATGAATCTCTAAAAGTAAAGCTTACGGCGATGAAACATTTTCGCTTATTTGAATCCAGGATATAGTCAAAACAGGTTTTTAAGGGGAGTTGGTCGGGCATATACTAATAATGTCAAAACTGACCTTTTTTATATACCTTTGGTCAACATCTAAATAAGATATTGTGTAAGTTTATTTCACTGAATATTTACGTATAGGGGAGAGTTGGGTAGCCCAGCCCAGCGGGTACCCAGCGGGTCAATGTCAATTTCATATGTATAGAATATTTTTTCAAAAGTCAATGGGCCATCGGACAATAATTTTTATATTAAAAAAAGATTATTTTTAAAGTTTCAAGTATTTATGCAGCTGGTAACATGGTAAACAATAGTTTTTAAAATATGTTGAATACAGTTGTCATGATATTAAGAAAAATTGGTTGAATGTTTCGATTAAACTTCATTTTAATATTAAAAAAATAATTTTTTCTATACATACAGCATTAAAGTATGTAGTCTTAAGTTTAGTTTGCACAAAGAACGAAGTTTATTTGTGAAAAATTGTTCGAGTAATTACAAAGTTACAAAAGAATTGGATTTCGGGTAGCCCCGCTCACATGAATGTTAGGTATCACAGCCCACTTTTATTTCGTCGATAAATGTACGGTTCCAAAGATTTACTTAAATTAAATTATTTTCTTTAAATATTTAATATAAATATATATTAATATTATAATATATTAATATACATTAATAATAATAAAAAATATAACATTTATTGTTAATAAATGATAAAATTCACTAAAAGTATATAAATATGTAATAAAAAAATAATTTTGTGATAAAAATGATAAATAAGGTTTATCTATTGTCAATACATTGGTCATTTTCATTTGCATCTGAAAAAACAATCAAAAAACATAATTTTTGTAACTGGGCGGGGTTACCCGACACATTTTGAAAAGAGCTGAAAAACATGTTTTTTTAAATTTCTATTTTTAAGTTAAACTATTCTTTTTTTGGTTTATTCTTTTTGTATTATTTAATTAAATGATAAAACAATAGAAACATACAAAAATCTATATTATTATTACTCAATATTATACAGAAATATAAGCAATAGTCCTTAAGTGGGTGGGGCTACCCGACTCTTACCTACATGTTTGCATTGTGATAACTGTTAATACAGATTTTTGACGATTTTTTTTTAAAAAAAATTATTAACTGAGAACTTTTAATTTTTTTTAAAAAAAGTATCAGCACTAAACTTTCATAACTCAAAAAGTATTCCAGCTAACGCTGCAACATTATCATCGCATACAACTGATATAATCTCAAATATCCAAAAAAATTATATCATAAGTCGTTTCTTTGAAAAGGTACATCGAAAAAAGTCCGCTTTAGTCCATCCGACTACCCTTAAATTTCTGGTGCGAAATAAATTAACTTTTAGTTGACAGAAATCCCAATGCATTTTCAATTGATTCACATTTTTTTAGTAAAAAGTCAAGTAAAATTCCTTCTAATACCAAACCCACGCAGTTATAATGGTTAAGGAATCCATTCTCTTTAAATTGCGCATTCGATTTCAGATAATTTTAATGAATTACAAAGTTATGTGCCTGAAACAAATCGGTTTATCAAAGAAGAGTTATTTTAGGTTAGAGATCTGAAAGACCTAAAAATAGGTAGAAAAAAAAAAGAAAATCGTATTATACAAGACAGCTCAAGTGTTTATTTTTGTAATGAAGTGATGTTTTAGTGATTTGTTTATCTGATAAATAGCTAAAAACATTTAGATGTATCTAAAAGTTAGCTTAAGACAAAGTTTTTTTTTTTTTTTTTTTTTCATTTACCCAGTTTTATTCAAAAGGAAGGTCGTACACATTATGTTATATTCGGTAAAAATACTGTAAGAAAATTACTGAATATAAATAAAAACCTCGGTGCAATGATCCCATAGCCTTGCTTAATGTTTTATATATCTTGTTTATTTTATTTTTCAATAAATAATAAAAACAGTAAATATTAGTCACATAAAGCAATGCGTTTATTTATGTTGAAGCATCCTTGATATATCAAAGTTGTTAGAAAGAAGCTCTAAGTTTTTACGGAAATACTTTTACTACCGATATTTTTCTTTTCGGATTAAGATAAAAATAACCCCATTAACGAGAGAGAAAAAAAAAAAAAAGCAGCAAAGTTAGTGGTATCAGGTGCATGGGTATCAAGCAAGACCTGGTTAAATGCTCCACTCTAGATACAGCACCGAAATTCATTGAAACTGTATTTCGTTTTCTGATTCGCCAGACGCTCTTGCCTTCATTACATCTAGCTTCAACTCATTTCCGTCTGAAAATGAGACTTGTCCAACTTCTAATCCGTCCCTAAACGAGTTTTAGGGACACAAGACAGCAAGAAGGGGAAAAAAATACAAACAATCGTGAGACGAATCGCTTACTCTGTTTCTTAATAAGTGGCGGAAATCGAAATGGTACCAGGAAATGCTTTCACAGAGAGGATGGGGCTTTTTTGTTTTTATCTCAACTTTCCTGAGAAACTTGATAGCTGATGATTTTTAGATTACACACAATGTCAAAAAAGAGACTTAATTTCCTTTTTTGTTTCAAATGTGCTCTTATTCCAGTGTTGTAAAAGGAAATCGTACATATATATATATATATATATATATATATATATATATATATATATATATATATATATATATATATATATATATATATATATATATATATATATATATATATATATATATATATATATATATATATATATATTAATATATATATATATATATATATATATATATATTAATATATATATATATATATTAATATATATATATATATATATATATATATATATATATATATATATATATATATATATAATATATATATATATATATATATATATATATATATATATATATATATATATATATATATTTATATATATAATATTTTTTATCTAATTTTAAAAATAAGATAAAAACTAATTATATTAATGTAAGGAAATTCAATTATAGTGATATACATTGAATGTAAAAATTTTCATAACTCTATTTTCATTATAATAGAGCTACACAAAAAGTAATTTTAATTTTTCATTTCAAAAGGTCTTATTTCATTGTTTCTTTGAACAAGATTGTCACACGTTTTTCTTAAAAATAATTAATTATTTTTAAAGAAAGAGGGTCATTAAAAAAGAAAATATAACGCATATTTTAAAAATAAATATTTTTGTATGAAATTCCATTAATATTTTTTATTAAAAAAAAAATCAAGTATTTTGTTCCGTAAAGTTTGTTTTCGAAATGATGAAATATTTCCAATGCAGATAATTTTATTTATTAAAAAAAATATTATTTCGGATATTGGATTAATCCATTAACGCCCACTGTCCTCAATTGATGACAGTCAATAAAACATTATGTAAAATTTTTATTTATATTTAAAAAAGAATTTTTTTTTTTCTGGGAAGATAGTTGGCAGCATTATCAACACATCCGCAATATTTTTAATAAATATGCTGCTATATTTGATTTGTTATTTGGATCGCTATTTTGTGATTTTTCTAACCTCACACAAGCCTCTTATTTTTATGCAGTCACATCAAATAAAATAAAGACAAATTATTTTATTTATTGCAGTTTTTCTCTTAAGAGTATATATCAACATATAACGCTAAATAAAGTCTTTTTTTTTTTTTACAATTTCTTTTCTTTTTATATAACATTATATTTTACCGTCTTCAATTTTTAGGACACTGGGCGTCACAGGCAAATTTTTAAAGAAATTTCCATAATTTGTTTTTATTCATATAATTATGCATACATGTTTGCATTTTGATAGAGTAAGTGAATTATACAATTAGCTGACATTTGTTAAATATTACATCCTTTATTTTAGTAAATTATTTCACCTTGTACGTGTTTTTCAAATCTTCGTATTTTTCTTCGAAAATTCAATGCAATACGATATCCCGCAAATTTCTTACAATAGGATAGGATTTCTTACACTAGCTCAGGAATATTTGTTTTGAAACAAATTTAGGCAGTTATCATTTCAATTCCTTCCTGAATTACAATAAATCAATTAAAATTGCAACGAATTTCGAATAAATAAATTCTGTGCCGGCAACAAATGTGGTGGTGCAAAGTACAAAAGGAAAGAGTACTCGTGCCGCAATTAAAAATCATATGTGAGTACTACACTTTCATGGTGGTTGGGGATCAACATACCTGTTTCTTAGAAAAGCACACAAAATCAACAAGGAGCAAAAGTGGAATTGGTGTTTATTTACAAGAATGATAAACACGTAGGTAGTGAATGCTTACATTTTGTATAAAACTCTTAACAAAAAAGAGAATAAGAAGCAGATTACAATAAAGTATGTTCGAGGCGAGAATGTCGTAGCATATTTGAAAGAAAAGGGCAATTAGATCGAGTAGACGGCAAATGATAAAATCAATCACTACTGCTGCAGTGAAGTACGATCCTATTGAACATACAATAGCAAAAAGGGAGAGACAAAGACTCTGTCAGATGGAAAATTATACTTCAAAACCACGAATAAGAAATGCTACGTAACTTTAGGCATACTTTGTTTTCCAAAGTTTCAAAGTAAATTGAGCAATTACTTAGTATATACTTCAGTGCATATTTTAAATGCTTTCATATACTAAATATTTTATGTATTTTTAATTATTCTATGTATTTAAGTATTTATATCCGCTTTAAAAATATACTAAATATCTATCTATCTTTATTTATGTACATATAATAAAATAACATGGTATTTTTCATTTACTTGAACCAGTTATCTTCATATTGATCCTTTTTTGTAATTCAAAAATTAAGAATAATACTAATAATAATGTTTGCTAACATTATCAAAGTGAAAAATTATGTTTAATTTTAAGGAGTGATACAATTTATACCTATTCTATACCAAAAAATTAAACAGACATTTAAAATAAGAACTAACCATAATATTTGCATGCTTATCCAAGAGAGATTATTTTCTCACTGGAATGCTCAGTGTCCTCAATTGAGGACGGGCTGCAATTTTAAAGTCAATACAATATATGCTGAAATTTTAAGTTTTAAACTCTTATTAGGTCATAATAAATTAGATTTGAAAGTTTCATTGAAATATATTAAATAGAAATAATTTGGCCGTTAATGGGTTAATACTATAGCTTTTCCGGGATAGCCTGGTTGGCAGGGCACTGGACTCACGTTCGTGAGAGGGCGATTTGAATCCAGCTGCTCGAAGACTCCCTGAGTTGTAAATGGTGACTGGTTCGTGTTAAGTCTGTCTGGTCAGAAAGTTCTCCATTGTTCCCATAACAAATTATACTTCTGGGAGTATTGAATTGGAGATTGATCGTTCCCTAGTTCTAGTAATTTTATATAAATAGTACTTTAAATTGCGATATGTGGATGAAGGAATGGATGTATGAATGTGATCTCCCTATAAACGGGCGTGGCGTATGGATGTCTCAGAAGTCGAATTCTTGGTCATAGAATGTGCCACTGGAAAACAAGAGCAATCGCATCCCCTCTGTTTATTGGCCGACGACAACAACAGCATCTGTAGCTTAATTTATGTAGAAAGAAAATTAAAATCAAATGGAAGGAAAAAAAAGAAAAAGAAAAGAAAAAAACTCAGTATGGATCAGTTTAGGTTACATCATATTGCCAGATTATTAATTTTAAGTCCATCATTATTTTTATTCATATATGCATTATATGCATTATATTTAAAAAAAAAAAATAATGAAGATTAGAAGAGAAAAGTCATCTTAGACTAAGATACTTAAAACCACATTTAAGCTGATAATCAGGAAAAGAAACAAATCTAGTAATTTAATCAGGTAAAGAAACAACTCTAAATTAATACATAGAGTGGTATACGCTAATGGTGTTAATTGAGGTTGAAAATAGCATATCTAATAAAGTATTGTTTTCATTTACTTTAAGAACTTTGACTGCAATGTTACTGAAAACGAAAAAAAAAAAATAAATAAATAAATGATCGAAGAAAATTGTATTTTATGTCTCCTCTCGCCAATTACTTGGTGCACTGTTGGTTAGTATAGTATCTAGGCAAAACTTTTTTTGAAGTAGGCAAGTGTGTTCCATATTAAGGACAGAGTTGCGACCCTAACAAAAGAAATAGCCTTAACCACATTTAATTAAAATTAAATAAAACTTTTCTTGTTTCCATTGCAGCAGACAGATCCAGACTCTTTCCTTAAATAGACAGATGTTCCGATACTGTAAACAGTGCGTCAATTTTTATGAGAAAATCGAAAAAAAAAAAAATACCTGAGGACGAGAAGAATGCTTTAAATTAATTCCCTCCACGTTTTGAAAACAAAAAATCTTTAAAACAGATCGTATGTATTTTACTAATTCATGCTCGTGAATTACTTTGTTTAAATAATTGATATTAAGTTTTTACTTAAGTAATATATGTTTTCATATATCTCGTACTAATTATGAGATAGAGACGTCAATTCTTACGATATTTATTTACTAGAAGGCGTTTATTAATGCATAATTATTGCTACAGAAAATTTATATACTTGTTTCATAACATTTCTTTTGTCTTTTCTTAAAAGATTGCTTAAACGCGTACGACATACATTTAAATTCCCACCATGTATTATAGTTTATTGCTATTCGCAAAATCATAAACTCTGCAAACATTTTAATATAATTTTCAATAGCTTTTTACAATTTTTTACTCTAAAGCAAAAAGTGTCCAATCTTTCATTTTTTCGCGATATAAACAGAAACAGGATTTTATACATCATAAAATTCAAATTGCATTTTTATCGTACTTATAATGTTTTATTTTGTTTTTATCTATCAAAACCCGTTTTTGCATGCATGGTTCGTTGTTTTATCAACAAACTTAAAATTCTTCTTTATATTCAACATTCAGGTATTATAAATAATACAATATCACCCGAAAGCATTGAATGGTTTTTCATCTATCAACACTTTAGAAAGAAAAACAAATAATAAACATAAAAAAAGCACCAATCATTTTTTTTTTTAAATACAATCTTTTATGTTTAGCAATAAGCGTTGCAAATAAAGAGTATGAGAAAACATCTGCTCGCATTTTCGGAATCAAAATAGACCAAGTGCGCTAAGAACCGAGTTTTGTTTTTGCAACAACAAACAAACATCTTTTATATCCGCAGAGGAAATAGCTACTTCAAATACTTTCAACAGATGTTTAGATACGCGCTCATTCGCTAGTAAAACAACTTAAAACGGTCATGCGATTTATTTTCCAATCTCTAGTGAGCAGTTCTAGAACATTCGACGTTGATGCATTGCTTCGATTTCATTCGTGTATAGCTCTGAGAATTTCGCTGTTTATTGGTGTTTGAACTGTGGCACTCCCTCGCTGGAGAATTGTTTTCTAGGGGCTATGTTTTCGGATTCCTGTCTTTCTGTGCCCAGTCAAGACAAACATACCAAAGCAATTAAATGGGGAACGGCAGACGATAAGAATTGCTGTTAAATAAAGAGAACAGAGGATTACTTTTCCGGAAAAGAATTCCAGAAACATAATCTAAAGAATATTTTTAAATGCATTCTTTTAAAGCAAATGTAAGTTCTTAATCTTGGACATATTAATAAACGCCTTTGTTCTGCGAATTATGGTTGTGAATATTTAAATAGTCTTTATTGAGCTTCGCATCTTAGGAATAGTATTCTAATTTCATGGGATTAGTGCATAGTGTTTTAAGAGACATAAATCCCTAATTCCACTCTCGAAGAAATTCAAATTATACAGACATAAAAAAAATTGCATTCTAATTTACTTAATTACGAATTATTCTCTGAAAGAAATTGTGTTATTCAGTCAAAAGGAAATATTTTCTAGAAATGTGATTAGTTTGATTAATTCTAAGAAACAGAATTTTGTTTATTTGAGAAACTCTTTCTAATAGACAATTAAAAGAAGGTAATTAATTATTATTTAAACTGTGTAAGGATTCATGTTGATATCAAACTTATGTTACGCGATAATTCACGTCAGTGGAGTTTCGCATTTGTACAATATATCATGTTTTATTTAGCTAAAATTCATTTAGGCTTATCGTCTTTATTTTAAACAAAGCAATTTTAACATCTATTCATTATCAATTTTATTCAAGAAAAAAAAATGAATATAACAATCAATTATTTAAAAAGAATAAAAGATAGCTGAATGGAACATTAAGGATAAGTAAGTCTTATCATCAATTTCTGTAAGATTAAAAGGTAAGCTCATTTACGCAGATGATTTTCATTAAAATTGGAAATAAAGATATTTATAAATATCGGTATTTTATTTCTATTGTTTAAGTAGACAAAAATTTCGTTTCTTTTCAGAAGTATGAAAGAAATGTTTTTATCAGAGGTTATCATATCGATAAAGCGGGTTAGTTTGAATGTAGTCGTTTTCTTGTGTTGGCAAAAATTTTCATTTTGACAAATCAATCATAACAACAGATTCATTTCATACAATATTATTTCTAACCAAACGAAGAAAGATGCTTTAGGAAATTTCAGACGTCTATTACATACCCATTTAATCTCGTGATTTAAATAATTTGAGGTAGATATTTCTTTAAGAAGAGCCTAATGGAGAATAATGGTAAATGGTAGAAAGAGACGAGAGATGGATATATATATAGCTTTAACTGGCACAGATATATCGGTAAAGGAACCTAATGGCGGATACATAGTCAAAATATCATAGAGATTTCGGGAAACAGAGCCTAATACCTAATCTACAGTGTGCTTAAAAAAAACAAAAAAAAAAAACACTCTGAATAACTTTTGATCTAATGATCGGGTGTTCACGTACTAGGGTTGAATCTTATTGGCTCGAAGGGTTCAAAAATATCAAATATTTCAGATTCGATTTCTGCCGTCCGGCCTGTGTAGGGATCAGGGAACTGTCTTCACATCAGAAAGGTTTTGGGTTTGAATCCCGAGTAAGCCATGGATGCTCCTTTATTCTCTGTACTATCTGTTTTTATTGTGGGAGCAAAGTTGGCCTATCTAATATGGTGCCCCAGAAAAAATTGCCTACAAATATGCCATTCTGATGCCTGTATAACTGAAATGTCATTCTTCAGGTGGTCATTGAAAAAAAAGATTAGATTTCTCAAGAATTATTTGACCGATTTCACTCAAATACTGTTCTTTGAGCAGCGATGGATCAGGGGATAGAGTGTTCGCCTTCCAATGAGGCGAACCGGGTTCGAATCCCAATCGATACGAATTCCGCATCCGGCTTGCACCGAGCACATTGCTGACGTGAAATATCCTCCGTGGTAGACGGATCATGGGTGAACGGATCAAGTGTTACTGGGGTCCCTTTACCGCCAGGCTAACCGTGGGAGGTTCTCGTGGTCTTCCTCTCCATGTAACGCAAATGCGGGTTAGCTCCATCAAGAAGTCTTACACGAAGGCAAATTTCTTCCAATACTCGATCCAGGAGTTCCCTTGATTTCTGGATTGGGTTCAAAATTACAAGGCTACGGAGTTGACCATTAGTGGTCGTAAACCCATAAAATTGGGTCGGCCGTTCAATGACGGTTATAAAATTAAATATAAATACTGTACTTTGCCATGTCAATTTATATTTTCAAATTAATGCAAAAAATTGTTTATCTTACAATTCAAATTTGTTTCGACCGTTATGAAAAAAAATAAAAAATAATAGATATTTACTAAAAGTTATTTTCGATTTGCATTATCTTTGGATAAACGAATTTTATAATGGCGTGCAAATTTTTTTTGATTCGCTTAAAAAATTCGAGAGGTATAGCGAAATATGCAAAAAGTAGTAGAATTAACTTTACTGGGTCAAAACTTTGGAACGCTCTCCTGACCAAACTATTGGGACCATATTTCCTAGATTGCGGCTACCCCCTATATTTTTGGGGTCAGAAATTTGAATCCGTTGAAAAAATATATATTTTTTAAGAGAAAGTACGTTTTTGTGTCCGATCTGCATTTATTAATTAGCATATTTGAAGTCACTCCCTCGAGACCTTACGTTTGAGTCCACAAACATGAAGATGCGATCATTTAATCAAAAGTATTCAAGGTGGTCCGTTTATTACTTTGCGCACTGTACATAGCCTAAACTGTCACTGAGTTTTCGGCAAAAAGAGCCTGATTGCGGAATCATAGCAGATACTGGTAAACGAAATCTATTTGACATAAATATGGTTACCTACATGTTTTTAAAATTGCTGATTACGAATTCAGAGTAAGGAAGCTGTAACATGACTTACAAATATGTTTGAAACTGCTGAAACGAAAAGAAGAAAAATGTTCAAGTGTATCAATCATGCCTATTTGATGATTCCAATAGCTTAAGCTAGTGGTGAAATTTCATCTGTCACTCTCATTGCATTTAAACTGGTTTATAAATATAAATAAATTACTGGAATAAAAGTTCGAAGTTATCATAATTATTTGTTCAAATTCTCTCACGGACAAAATATCCTAAGAAAAAATTATTGCAAAAACCAAATGTTGCGAAGGAACAAAATCTCACATATTTTGTTTGAAACATTTTTTTAAATACACAATTTTACACGTGGAATGCTCCATTCACCCTAAGACTTTTTGGATGATGTCTGCTTTAATATGTTGTCCTGGCAAAAATTTCTCTCCGCTATTGGTCATAATTCTCTGCACATCTGTGCTGTTCTTCATACCCGATTCGCATGATATTGCACTGTTCCAATCTGCCTGATAATCTGCCAACATGACGTTTTTGTGAGCAAAATTTTGTTAACGTGGCTTTCGGATTCGCAAATTATATATAAAAAATAAGAAGATTATATACCTAGAACTTCAAGATAAGTCACTCTCTTCATCATGGGCACCGTATTTATCTGGCACATATATTGTCCTCTATCAGACTCTTCTACGCTTGTTATTGCCAGATTCCAATTCTGACGGTTCTTATGATCCAGAGAAATTCTATAGTTTCTTGTGATCACGTGGGTATGAATGCTAAGTATCGTCTGGCTTTCGACTCTTATCCATGCCACCTGGGGGAAAAAATTCACACTTTTAAAATGTAATTAGATGAAAATTGGAAGCATTCAACTCCTTATGTTTTAGACTAGAAAAATCATGTTTTCAAGTATTTCGTAGTGGAATTTTCTTAAAGGAATGCGACTACAAGTATTAAAAGATCAGATGTAAGCTTATTTATTCCAAGCACTTGGCATAAGGATCTCAATTCAAATATTATCTTTCTCATTTGAGTAAATAAATAAAACAAGGAAACAAAAAAAATATATATATATAGTAAACGCGTGTAACTTTTCTTAAAAATTAAATTCTAATGTTAATTGTGTTCTTTTAACTTAAAATTAATTAAATATTACAGTCACCATAAGACAGTCCAATAAAAAATTATAATTTCACTTATGCTTTTTTATGAATATGAATACAATTATTTTGATGTATTCGCATTTGCGTGCTGATATAGTATTTGATGTACTACAGCTACATATAACACAAAATATTTTCTGAAAAATCTACTAATTACTTATATATTTTATGCTCCGGACTTAACAGTGAAATCACCTTATTACTAGAATAGGAAGAAACTATAGGAAAATAAATAGAAAATGAGAAAAAGCTTTACAATACATAGTTTTTTAATGCCTTACTTATTTAATGTCCATGTAACCAATTGTATACAATCACTGATCGACCCTGAATTATCTGCACTAACAGTCATACTTTTCTTTAGCTAATTATTATTAGAGCAAAATCGAAACGGGTTGTTACACCAATACAGTAAAGTGTCAATTAGCAGTTTTCCTTCCATTACAAATATATATTTTGTTACTTGGGGATTAATTGAAATCTATCGGGAAAATTAAATCCCTTATAGTATTTTTATTAGTTAAAGCTCTTGCGTTTTTTTCTTTTTTCTTCATGAATTGAGAAAACAAACAAGACATAAAGTAACTAAAAATATATCAAACATTACTGCTTATTTACTTCTTAATCCTTAAAGATTTGTGTTGTAATTTTTATTTACTTACAGCATTTCAATTACATTTCATTCAGTTTTACAAAATATTTTAGTTATGTAGATAGTTCTGTTTAGTTTTATTCTAATTTCAGGCATTAAATTATTTTTTTTTTGTCAATTCCAGTAGCATACGTCATTTTTGCAGGTAGCTACGAAAGACTTCGATTTGTATCTAACATGTTAATTTTCTATAAACCTGGTAAATGCACTGCAATAAGTTATATTATTTGTAAATTAAAATATTTTCTAAGCTTTGCAGAAAGTATCATTAGTTTTTTGTTTTGTTTTGTTTTTCCATACATATTTAAATGTATTACAAATTATATTTTCACTGTGACGAAATAATTTTTTTATGCATTACTTAAGCATACTAATTAACCTATGTTAAATTTATAATTTTCATTTAATCATTTTTTTTTAAAATTTATACACGTTTTATATAATGTTTTACTTAATTAATTAATTATAAACTTTTCTCCTTTTGACAGATTCCTTGTAATTTTCTTCAGCTCTCGCGTGTCGATTTATCCTCAATCCTTGCCTAAATTTGCTTTATAATTTATTTAAGATCTAATTTGAGATACCATTCAACTATTTTTTTAATACATAATTCTGATGTTTCGAAAATTGAGCATATATTTAAAATGCAAATATTCTTTTCAATCTCATTCTGCCATTTTTTACTTAAAAAATCAATATTATCTAATATTTTTCGAATTAACTATTTCTCAGAAATATATTATGCATTATAGTAATAAAAATTTCAAATAAATAAGAAATATGTAACTTAGAAACCAATGCACGGAGCAGATAGCTTCTTAGATTCGTTAAAAAATTATTACGCAGCTTCTTTTTTTTTTTTTATAGACACTTTTATTTTATAAAGTAGTTTTTCTGTACAAATGTTCTTCATGTTTTATTAAAGCTCCAAATTTAGTGAATTTTTTGAGTCAATGACATGAATAATTTATTTTGAATTTGTATACGAAATTGTTTTATTTTTCATATAAATTTGAATTTATTGCATTTCCATGTATATTCAAACATGGGTTTTTATATATTTGTAAAAATGATTATTATGATTGTCTAACCAAAAAACTTTCATAGCTATATAACGTGTTTACGTATTCATAACTACTAAAAGCAATTATTAAACTATTTCAACCATTTTAAGAAACGCATATTTTAAAACACCAGATGTAAAACAAATATTGTTCACTTGCATGTTCTTCTTTGAAAAAATTTATAATACGTATTTATCTTTTATTATATTCAAGTATTTTATCTACACACATATAATCAAAGTATACCTAATTTAAAAACTAATATTTTTTTATTAAACTTATTATACTTATTATAAATTATTATTTATTTATAATTGATTTAATTTAAGAATTTTTTGTCATTTTATTTGCTATTAGCTTGAAAAAAAAATTTCAAAATTCAAAATTGCTTTTTTTTTTTTTTTGCGCTGCTTTTGATTTTCTTTAAAACAAATCTTATACTTTAAAAAGTATATTTTTTTTGTGTTTATACGTGTTTTTTTTCAACAATTTTTGTAACAATATTTATAATCTGAATGTTATGAAAATCGCTTGTTTAGTTATTTATTAAAAGATCATTTTAGAGTCATAAAAATATATCATGAATATCACCTAGTAGAAAAAAAAGCGAGAATTTTTTAACTTTAGGAAAAACAAAACAAGGTTTCATTATCCTTCTAATTGGGAATATAACACATTTTCTTCCTACAGTAAGAAAATTGCAACATTATTTGTTTAAACTATAAAAAAAATCTTGATAATTTTAATATTTTTTCGAAGTTGAACATTAAATTTTAAGTAGGATTATTTTTTGATTAACATATCAATAATCCAAGTATCAAGCGGATTAGTATATATATAGGAGATTTAGACTATGCTACCAATGAAGATACGTTTGTTGCCTTTGCAAGAAAGATCTTATAATGTATATTCAGTTATACACAAAAAATAATAATTATAATACAGTCCATAAGATCCACTTTACTCAAATAAAGAGCTATATATTATTAATTTCTTAAACTAAAAAGGATAAAATAAGCATGGTACATCAGCAGGATGCATAAGGATCACAACACTAAAAAATATTCAGTTACAGACCAGAAGGCATTCGAAGAAAAGGCAGACGAAATTTGACGATTAGGGAGCTTGGAAAATAATCGAAAAGTAATGTTGACAAAAACTGAAGAACAGTTTCAGGTCGAAAGTATGCCTTGCAGAATATACTTGAAATGGCCATGGCACACCCCAGGCTGTTAAGTGAACTGAGTAAATTTGGATTTATTTTATCAAATAAGTAAAAACTTTAGCCCATTCTTTTTCAGCTGCCTATAGCTATTTGCCTGTAATTAATTGAAATGAGAAAAAAAAAATCTACTTGTATATTTTAATTAAATTTATTAAAAATATTGCTAAACGTATTTATTGTCAGAATTTCTTTACATTTAAAAATATTATATATTAGTCATTATTGTTAGCTTACAAAAATGACAAAATTTTATAAAATTAAAATACCTTATTTCTATTAATTTAATTCGTTCGTATGTATTGTATAGTTTAAATAATTTGCACAGGCGAAAATAAACTATTTTAGTTATTGTTATTTGTTATTAACTCATTGTAAAATTAGGCTTTGTATCTTTAAAATGTATCCTATTTTGCTTATTATTAATTATTATCAAATAATCTCCAATGAAAAAACTTTGTACATTTAAAAATATCACATTTTATTTACTATTTTATTTTGTTAATTAACGTACATTGCAGAACATCTTATGTAGTTATATGTGTCATGCTTCAGTCAGATTTCCAAAATAATTATAAAAGAGAAAGATTTTATAGATTAAAAATATTATTTTAGTCAGTATAATTTGTTTTTAACAATGCAAACATGTTTCTTTTACTATTTTATCGAATAAAGGCTTGAGGACAAAACATAAACAATCTATAAAAAAATGAGTAAGAAACATAATTAAAAGGTAAAGAAATTTATTTTGCTAACTAAGATCTTAATATTCATAAAACAAATAAAACCATTACCTAAAACTGAAACAAAAGCTTCAGTTTTAAAATAATTGTCTGCTAAATGAACGCAATAATTGGTTATTACATCTAAGTAAACGTATAAAATCAATAATGGCTCAGAAAAGTTATCAACAAATATGCAAGCAAACAATATTAAAGCATTCAGCGAATTGATGAATAAATAAATTGCTATTAATTTCTACTCAGAAACATAGCTAACATAGTGACTTTTCTCATTGTTTTATTTATAAGACAAAATAAGGAAACCGGCCTTGCGGAATAATTTATCTCAAAGCTAATTAAATTTTCCAATACGCCAAACTATAGAACTCATCACAGAAATTGCACGCATTTGTCTTTAACTTAGAAAATCAATGAGAAAAGCATCATTCATCATTTCTGGCATTTAATTCTTTTCTAATATTAAAGTAAAAAAAATCAGAAAGGCGAAAAATTTTATTTCATTTTAACTAATATCTAGATGATAAAAATTTTTTTATTTACTAACTATAAATCATACTTCAGTTTCAACGAATGTTTATATGTTTTTTCTATGTCTTAATCATGTGCAATATTTAAATATTTTAAGCATCAGTTTTTTCTTTAAATATTTTATTCATGTGTTTCTTCAAATATATTCTTAGTCATTTTTTACGCATATCGTTCGAATGTTTTATTATATACTTTATTTATATGCTGCTACATGTATATCATTTTATATCTTTTATATTTTATGTATATCATTTTTATGTGTTTTTGTTTTATGCGTATATATCAATTTATGTATTTTTTATATCTGCTGGTTGTGCATTATATTCATAAAATGTAAAATGATATGCTGATTTTATATAATTTATTTAGCCGTTGTTTTCTGAGATATTAATGTATTTGTTCATGCATTTCTCTAATGCTCAGAATGTCCAAAATATTAAAACCGTTGATTAAATTGCTAGCATTTATTTACAATTTCATAACGTTTAGTATTTAATTATTATATAATATGATATAAATTTTTTGGTTAATTCAATTTAGTTGTTAAAATTAATCGTTATGCTTCTTATAAAATATAATTCGTATATCATATGAATACTTAAGTCTTATGTTAGCTTGCTTACATGCAATTATTAATAGTTTTGATGCAATTTTTTTACTAATTGCTATATCAGGTAGTTTTGTAGTATTTATTATTATTTTCCAAGAAATTTATTTTAAAGTTTGCAATATACCTAGGCACCTAACTCACAAGAAAAAATTTCGCTGATCTGCGCTCAATCAAGTTATTTAATTAGAAAAAAATTTATCTATTTTGTCATGTTCTTTATGTTAATTAAATTTAGTCATATATATTGATTAAATATAATTAAAAGTAAAATAAAAAAGTTAAATAACGAAAAGTTTCTTTTATTTAGTTATTCTATCTTAATATATTTTTAATAATTCTATTTTAATAAGTTGTTCAGTTTTAATGTCTTAATAATATTCGTTTATACAATAACCATAAGTCACACTTCAGTTTTACTGAATGTCCATACATACCTTTTTTATATCTAAAATTGTATATTTTATGTATTATAAAAACAAGCACACATTTTATTATTATCGATAATATATATGTTACCGACAATTTAGTGCCGGTTTTATTGGACTAAGTATGAAATACAAAAAAAAAAATATTCTTTGTTTTAGGCTATGCACACAATGCCTAGTTATTTTTTAGAAAGACATTTAAAAAATATAACATATGATAATTGCAGAGAAATAGGAGAAGAGAAAAATTATTTTTATAGATTTTATTTTTTTTAAATAAATTTCTGAGTCGAAAGTAAAAGAAAAATGTCATTTACCTAATTTAATATTTTTTTTTTTTTTTTTCAATTCCGGCTTTTGTTTCCGTTTATTCTATTTTAACAAAATACATCTTAATAATATCTGTTTATTTACAATGTTATTACAGTCATATTAAGATTTAAAGAATGCCTATAGATTACTTTTTTGAATCTTAATTTCTATGTTTTTCGCATACATTTTTGCGAACTTTTTATTTTTTATAGATAATATATATGTTATCGGTAATTTAAAAAGCGCTGGTATATTTGAACAAAGTATGAAATACGAAAATTATTCTATATTTAAGACATGGCATACATTAGGTGCAAATGCCAATGAAGAAAAGAGGAAGATTTTTTTACTTTTCATTTGTGAAACTAATTTTTGTGTCGACGATTAAAGAAAATTGTAAAGACTTTTTTCTTTCCATTCTTTTTTTAATAAATTTTGTGTCGACGATTACAGAAAAATGTCATTTTCATTATTTAATAAGCTTGTTTTTACATTACCGGCTTATTTGATTATTATTCATAAAATCTGATTGGAAATAAAAAATCATCAGTGTTGGGAATATCAAGCAATGACACATAATTTTTTTTATGGATTACCATACAAGTTACAATAAAAAATACATATTGATTAAATGATAAATATCTATGACTATTTTCATTAAAAAAATATGAAGCACATTATTTAATGATATAAGAAGCAGTGAATAAATCAATTAAATTTCATTTTTTGCTGTTTATCATTTTTTTAATATAACCGACATTGGGCAGATGACCCAATTTAGAGTTTACGACTACTAACGTTCAACTGTTTATCATTTGGTATTTTCTGAGAGGGTAATGTTTAAATATTGATTTTGAAAAACGGTATTGAAGATTGGGAAAACAGTTTAAAAATTTCATATTTTATTCGTAGATATTTGGAATTTTGTGCAATGTTAAATTTCCAATTTTATCGATATGAACGGAGTTTAAAATGTGTCTGTGTTACGTAGGAAATTATTCATTTGGACGAATTAGACATTTGAATAACCTACATAAAAACTGTTTTAAAGGAAAAACTTTTAGTATAAGGTAAGCGTACATAAGTATATAGAAAAAAAAAACTAGGAAAAACAGTTTTCCTCTCGATTTAAATTTTCTACAAGGTTTTTGAAAGAATGTATTTCTTTTTAGAATTTAATTTAAAGTACTTCGCTTTTTTTTATCAAATTATATCACTCATGGACTGCAATAGCGGTACAACTCAAAAAAAGTTTTAAGATAAGTGGGTTTAAAGTTTTCATTGCTTAGCAAAAAGCGTATGAAATTCTTTAGTTTGCTTAAACGAAAATTACCTTCAAGTTGAATTATGAGTTGTGCTAATATTGCTGCTGAAAGAATGTGTATTTTCATATTTACACCTGATCTTAAACCAAAACGAGTGTTTTTTGAGCTGTGCCACTATTGCAGCCTATGAGCTGTATGCAATTTTTTCATAAAAACATAGTTTTAAAGTTATGTGATAGTTTTACTTCATGTAGTTGGAAAAAAATTTTAGGTAAGCATCGTAAATCAAAATTAAACAAGTATCTATAACAAATACAATTAATTTATAACTTACTAAAAATTAAATACATTTCAAAGGAATAAATAAAAGCCTATTCAATGAAATGAAATGAACTGCTTACCCTATAGAATCCTAAATTTTCTACAACGCAGGTTAGGTAAGCAGTGGAGCCTTCTGTTACTGTTACATTCGTTGGTTCCCCGACGAATTCTGGTTCCAGGTCAGCTACAAATTTAAAATTATAACATTTCAGTGCACATTTGTTTTAGGAGCATCACTCTAGCTTTAATTTCTGCATCACAAACATCTAGCTTTAATTTCTTAAACTTTAATAATTAGAAGAAAAAAAACAACTGTATGAATCGTTTTACACAAAAACGATTTCAGTCCTGACTTCTTAAAAAAATTTAATTAAAACTAATTCATAAATGCTTTTCATAACAGTGAAAAATAAAAATCTTAAATTGACAATGTTTATGGCTTAGGCACTACAGTATGTATAATTTTTGTCGCATTTTTATTCGACTGTAAGAGATGCTGGAAATAATTTTCTTTTTAGATTTCTCAGAAGGTAATTAGCAAGAATGAAACCATTTCTACATAAGTCGATTCAAATAGAACTCTCATTACTTAGATGCTTCCTCTCTATCAAAACTAAAATGTATTTTTTATTACTAATGCAATATTGTTATAAATTACTCCTTATTGTTAAAATTAATTTTCAGTGACACTCTCGTTACATCTTATATAAAATGAACTTAAATTGTACATAACATGACCAAAACTATACTTCTCTTAAATTTAATTTGAAATATCTATAGCTAAAAATATATATCAAATTAAAAACTTTCGCATAAAGACGTGTTTTAAACCAGATATTAAAAAAAGGGGAATTTCATAATAAAAAAAACTTACATTAAAATCACAATATTTTTTATACAATTATCTTTAAATTTAAATTAATGCTAAGGACAGACAATTCCGCAAATGTTCCGTGTTTAAATTTGCAAGTGTTACAAAATTATCTTCCGAGAAAAAGCACATTAAAAGTAAATATCTTAACATGAAATGTAATTAAACATCCACCTTTCTCAACCAATTAAATAAAACATAGGTGAATGTAAGGGCAGTATATTTAAAAACATAGACAGGTTTTACAATACAAAAAATGCTTCTCAGACTAAATATTAATAAATAAAAAACTACAATATATAGTTATATTACTTTTTTAATGAAGTAAAAAAATGTTTTCTTTGTAATTTAACGAGTAACTTTCCCAGTATGCAGTTCAGAACATTGACCATTTCACAGATGACTAACGAATGCAAAAGTAAGAAGTGATTTCATATCTAGTAAAGATTTCGAAGATTTTGAATATTTATTAACAAATCATGGCATGCTTGAAATCGTTTTTTATACAATCTAAGTGAAACATGCTTTTTTATTTTAACTCATTTTGATCATCATAAGTTAGCATCATGTATGATGAGAATATGAAAAAAAGAGATATTTTTTAAACTTTCACGAACCTATTTGAAAAAGGCTCGCGTGCTTGCTCTAGTTTTAGTAAAAAAAAATGTTATATATGCGTGGTGGCAGCTATTAAGAAGCATATTGAGAAAATAAATGCTTGATAAATTTTTAACAATTATTTTAAGGATTGAAAGATTTAATTAAAATGGTTGTTAAAAAAGGATTGTACAGATTTTGTTTTATTCACTTTTCGGTGAAAGTGGGGAAATACAGCGTTTTTTTTAAAAAAAACATGTCAGTCATTGAGAAAGAACCAGTATTTCAGCAATAGCATATCAGATGTAGCTTAATAAAACGTACAAATAAGTCCTTTCGGAGGACAACTTGTCCAAGTTCTTTAACAATTAAATATGAAAAATATTTGAAAATATACAAAAAAAAAATGTTAAAGATGCTTGAAGACAGCTATTGAGTTACATAATGTTAAAAAAAGCAGTATTTGATAAATTTACAAGAGATGGCAAGATTCAGTTAAAATAGCTGTAAAAAAGGACTGTGAATGCGCTTTTTTTATTCGCTTTTCGATGAAAGTGTGGAAATACAGATTAATACAGCATTCTTTAATGTATATCTGCCTTTAAAAACGAGCCGATGTTTGAGCCTTAACCAGTGAACCAGTTTGAATCAGTCCAAGTGCTATAACAATTTAATATGAAAAACACATAAAAATTTTGAAAAAAATATCTTCTTCTTTCCCTGAGAATAAAAAATTGGTCAAAGCTAGAATATAGTATCATTTCCTGTATTTCTAGCACTTAGTCAGCACCAAAAATCTCGTCAAACTTTACCGAAAGACTGTGATAATGAGTTTGGTAAACTTAACAATAAAATATGATTTCATAATTTCTGGTAAAATTTGATAAGAGTTTAAAAATTCGGTAATTTTATCATGATACCTGAAAGCTTGACATAAAAGCATTTTATTCGGTTAAATTTACTTATCACATTTGCATATTTTACTAAATGAGTTGTAATAAAAGCTATACTGTTAAAAACTAGAATTTCCACTAAACCAACACCATATGAACAGAAAAATAACCAAATGAATGTTTAAGTACTGTTAAGTTGTA
Organism: Parasteatoda lunata; assembly: GCA_949128135.1. Taxonomy (NCBI): domain Eukaryota; kingdom Metazoa; phylum Arthropoda; class Arachnida; order Araneae; family Theridiidae; genus Parasteatoda; species Parasteatoda lunata. The sequence continues at coordinate 51,493,083 of OX421971.1, forward strand.
TATTTTGGTGTTTTCAACCAAAATTAAAATTTATTTAATTATTTATTTATTTACCAGAAATATCATTACTATGCAGTACGGTAATTTTACCAGAATTTCTTTCATCCATGTAGTATCAATCATGGCACAGATTTTGAAAATATGCCAAACTCATATGACCGAGGTTGTTTGCATATTTAACTATATTGAAACCTTAAAGATACTAGAATAGAAATAGTTTGGCCACCGTATTCTTTTGATATCGATTAAAGTGGCTTATTGTTGTGAACAATATCAAACACAACACTTGCCAAATTTGAAAAACACTTATCGTTCTCTTAAGTCATATTGAACAATGAAAATCGTTCTAAATTTTTAACAAACTTAATACATCTCAAAGCGATTGTTATTTTATATCAATGTGTTTACATCAATGTGTTATTTTATATCAATTATTTTATATCAATATGTTAGATAGATTTATCAGAGAAATATATTGAAATATATACTCTAATAAGGATTAGATGTAGCTTAATACTTAAACAAAAAATCTTTTAATGTAATTTAATTTTCCTTTGTAAATGCATCATTACATCATAATCATCCGAGTCTATGATGTTATAGATTATTAAATCCATGCGTGTAAAAACAACAGATTGCATTTCTGTAGAGTTTAAAAATTTTAACGGATATTCATTACTCAAAACCTTTTCAAAACTTTTTAACCTTAATGAAATAAAATTAAGTTTTAACTTATTTTCAAAATTTTTATTCATAAATGAAATGTTTCTATTAAGTTTCATACATAATTATGTAAAATAAAAGTTGATTTAAATATTCGAGAATGCCCTTTTAAAAATAATAAGGAAATAATTCGAAATAACTGATATATTCATAAAACACTAGGTGAGAATACTTTTGCGAAATTGTTTGATTAATCTATGCGACACTCTCGATAAGAAGCTTTTTGACATTACCTTTTGTCTACTTGGGGACGACGGAAAGATACGATAACGTGCTCAAGTAGAACCATTGACTTGTTGACGGTGTAATTCAGAATGAGTCACTGTTTACCAATATGATGTGTCAATTGTATGAAACAATTTTGCTAATTAATTATTTAAGCAATAAATACAACAGTTTTCAACGTAGATACAACGTAGATTAATTTATTTGTATGCAAATCTAACATGCAATGAGATTAGATACGCATTGAAATTGAAGGTGAATTATATTTTGTCCTTTAGCGTTATTCGGTAAAAAACCAACATATATATATATATATATATATATATAAAGTAATTTTGGACATTCTAAAAGTCAAGCAGACGACGTTTTTTTTTTTTTTTTTTTTTCTTTTTTTTTTTTTTTTTTCTTTTTTTTTTCCCTTTAATTTTAAACTCAAGTTTAATTGTTCATATCGCTCCCCGGCAAGAAAAGTGACACAAGCCAAAAAACAACAATTTTGAAGTTATGACAATAAAAAATCTGTATAAAGTGCCCCATCAAAAGTGTCATATTTTAAGAAGATTGCGCTATTTTAGAATAAGTTTTATAGTTTTGTTTAAGTTGATTTTTTTCAAATGCTGTATTTTAGAGTTATGACACTGTTCTTGCCGGGGTGCGATATATTCGATTTATTCAATATTTGAATTAACGAGAGCAGGAATTTTTCTTTGTTTATAAATTTTATAATTTTTCTGCTCATAATTGGTCTGTATTTTTTCCTTTGAATAATTATTTAAAATTAATAATACAGGATTACAATTTGTCAACTTCTTTACTTCGCATTCCGCGGGCTTTGATTTTGAAATAAAAAATGTACAGTAAAGTTACTAAATTTGAAACCTTTTCGAGTAAGAGACTAGCTCGGCTCTATTTTTACTTGTACATAGAAACACGCAAGATAACAATAGAAGTAGGGAAAAAATTTTATCACGATAATATTTTAATAAGCTATTACAATGAAATGTTCAGAAAAATTGCAAATGCTAAAAATAATTGAAGAAAAAGCTTCTGAAAGTCAATATTTTCAACTTCGACAAAGTAAACACTTTGATTGCTTCGACACTTTGATAGATAAATTATAAATGCAGGCATACTTGTTAATGTTTCAAACGCCAATTCTCAAGGTTCTCCAGATTTGATTTGAGAAAACGAAACAGTTTTTTAAAAAAACGAAAAATTGCCAGTAGAAATGTGGAAAATAAGGTAAAGTAAAGAAGAAATTTAGAAAAACCGTGGTATCCAAGAGGCAAATCCGTTCAAAGTAATTTACTAAACGCTACTGATGGCTGCTGAGAATCTCATGTTAAATCGGTTACGTCGGAATGAAACAAGATTCCAAATCACCAGATAAGCAAGTGTGGCAGGGTGGAAAAAGTAGCTTTTATTATTCATTTATAGCTATAATTTAACATTTATTAGAGAAGACGAATTTAGAGTTTAATAGGCGAAGAAAGTGTTTACATTAACAAGTATGTCTATTCACTTAAGTGTCTTTGGATTTTCATTTCCCTGCAACTTTTCCTTAAAAGCATGGCTTAATTTTTTTTTTTTTGAATCGAACTTCCCCGCATCTTATTTATCAATAAAAAGTTAAATAATAAAGTCCTATTTGACATTAATTGTCATAGTGAACTTTTGGCGGATTCTTCTTAATTCATGCCTTCCGATTTCGAAAAAAATGAAATTTTTTTGCCATTACTGCCTTGCATTATATACCTTAATAATAGTTATTATTACCTTAGTGAATTATTAATAATATCTTCAAATAAAAAATCGTTTTACCGTAAAATATTTTTAAAAGTAAGGTATTAAATGAACAATTCCATGATTTTCAAAGAAAACGGATTTTAAAACAATTTTTATTACACATTGTGAAGTTAACTTATTTTTCTTAAGGTGTAGTAATTTTAATATATATTATCGATTTTTTTTAAATTTTTTTATTGGAATTTTATACAAATGTAATATATATATATATATATATATATATATATATATATATATATATATATATATATATATATATATATATATATATATATATGTATATGCACAGTCGGACTTCTATTAAACGAACTTCCATGTTGCGAACTTTTCCATTTAGTGATTTTTTCGAGGAACCAAGAACATTTTGCGAATTTCTCTCGAAAATAACCAAATAGCGAAGTGTATTTCCTATTTAATGAACTTTTCTTTGAGATCCACTTTCCCTATTTACCAAATATTTCAGAACATTTCAGACTTGTTAACGCATTTTATAGAGGAAATGGCATTAAATTGTTTTTCGTAACCACTTAACTTTTAGAGAAAGCATTAAAATCCCTTTCCCTTTTTGTTTGCATTTCAAACGAAAAACTCATTTATCCAACATTTTATAAGGAACAATTAAACTTAGAAACTCATGTGGTAATATATGTTCAAAATTACTTTTATAATAAACGCAACAATAGTTTTATACATAAATTTTCCTATTTTTAGTTTCATGATGGCGTATAACACTGGATAATGTTCTGCTCTATTCTTGCTTTCCGTGCAGATTTCTTTTATGCTTAAGATTTATAAAATAAATAATAGATGCTAGTTATAGATAATAGTTATAGATAATAAAAGTGCATCAAGTTCTATATTAATTTTGTCGAATGTTTATGAGGTTAAAACCTGTTTTCCGTTGTTTAAATATTTCAAAGTATGCTTTTCCATTTAACGACTTTTTCATACAATGAGTTTATAATCGGGATTTAACGACTTCGTTAAATAGAGGTCCGATTGTATATTTTTCCTCAAAAAACTATGAACTTGAGGAACTGGATTTGATTACCTAAGTTCCTTTACAGAAAATAATAATAATTATTTTTTTTAATTTAGTTTTTTCAGAGGTTTTATTTCTAAAAACAGAATTCTAATTCATTTCAATTAAATTAGATATTTTTAAGTTAGGAAAAAAATGAGGGAAACATATTTTCTAATCTGTATAACAGTTTTTTTTAAAAAACATTGAAGGATAGATGTAAATATGATTTAAAGTAAAATTGTCATAAAAACTGTAATGATATTTGTACAAAACAATAACCAAAAATAGTTTTCTTCATCAATAGTTTTTTTATCTATTAAAATTTGCTTCACAAGCTCTCTTTAGACTTTCATATTTAATGATTATTGTATCATTTCTTTCTAAAAATGATTTTAAAATGTATAATTTTCTGAACCTAATAAAAATATTGCAATTTCTTGAATAGAAGTATTTTAAGGGACATAAAAATTTTCATTTAATTTTAACTAGAAATATCTTAAATAATAGGTATATTAGGGATATATTTTCTAATTTGTTTAACTTTTGTAAATATAAGTTTGAAATACTTTTTGAATGAAAAGTAAAAAGAATTTAAGGTTTTTTTACAGATATATTTTTAATTTTAAAATTCATGAATTGCATTGAAATTTTTGTATATTTTTTATACTTAAACAAAGAGAAAAAAAGATATTGGTTGTAAATTTTAACTAAGATACTTTTAAAAAGTCTCATGTTGTATAATTAAAAAAAAAACAGTAAATCTCCAATATATATTATACCTTAAAAGAATGTGCTTTAAAATATACAATTTTTAATTTACCGTGAATAAAAATATCAATACTTAAATTTTTCCTATATATATATTTAATAATCGTTAAAAATTAACAAGTTAAGCCACTTTTTTTTCTTACTACCATATTTTAAAGTTCGTTTTATCATGAATATAAAATGGAAAAAAAAAAAAAAAAAAACTCAAAGGTTTGAAACAAAATCGTATCATTTTTGAGGTTTTTGTGTTCTTAATGAGAAAAGTGTCTTAATGGTGAAACGTAAAGTATTTTCTATTAAGAAGGGTTCAATTTAATTGAGTTTGATTTTTGTTTTGATTTTTGTCTTAATAATTCTCGATCTTAAATTATACAGAAATAACCTAAATTCCATAATTTTAGCGTTTTAAAAATTATATTTAATGATTTCATATAGTTTTGTGGTTTATTGCAGAATGGATAGATAATTGCAATTTTCGAAATATAAAGAAAATTTCCAATGCTTAAATATTTCCTTGTGCCTTAAACTTCTGATGCGGAAAAGCTGCACTAATGTTTACTGAATTAATATTTAATTATACACTTACCAGTATATTATATTGCTATGAGTTCCAATTGCTTCTTTTTCGCAAAAATAGCGTTGGTTTTGTTTTAAATTTTTAGCTTAATTTTCTTGATCAGACCAAAGATTACCAATTTGATTAGATAGACAAATCGGTATTTCACAAAAGTATAAGAAATGCATTTAAATCATGTATATTTTCAGAGAACTTAAATGAGGAAATATACTTATTTCAGCGATTAATCCTTATAATACAATTTTCGTTAGATTTATTTTTAAATATATTTTCTGTGAAAAACTATCTTTGCAATTAGAATATTAAGCATCAATTTATATTTGACTTAAACTCCTTCCCACAAAGTTGAGGAATTCCCTGTCTTTAAAGTGTTTTTTTTTTAATTATTTTATAATAACTTTAATAATATTTTTTGTTACGTCAATAGATAAATATTACCTCTGGGGTAAGCATCAATGAAACAGCATAAAAAACAATATGCATTTTGCATATTTTTAAATATATATACATGGATATTTTTCAGTGAAAAAATATCTTTGCAAAATAACATTAAGCATCAATTTAAATTTGATCTAATCTTATTCCCAGCTCAGTTGACGATTCAGGTGGCGTTAAAGTGATTTTTATAATTATTTTTTTAATTAATATTATTTGTTACACTAATAGACGAATATTACCTCTGGGGTGAGCATCAATGAAACTGCGTAGTATCAGACTAACGCATAGGAAGACATGCCTAAAATTCTTCGATTTCATCCTCTCGAATCTCAATCAACTACACACTGCCTAAACTCCGGGAAAATAACTCACCTCAACTCCTGACTCATACTCAACAATACCTTGTTCTCATTTGTAAATCGGAATTGCTATTTCATCGTTTGGAAGTCCCTACAAAATGAGCCAAGAACTTCCTTCGAAGACACCCTGGGGGTATATATCCATAGAAGGGGAGTTTTGTGTTTATGAGAGAAGCCCGAATGATGAGAAGAGTTTTATATTGAGGGGGTGCACACAGGTACACACGTGTCTCCCAATAAAAGTTTTGTGCCCATTTCCAAGAGGGCGCCTGCGCGAATACTTAGCATGCTTGATTAAACCGTCTCTGCCGATAAGAACCCCTTTGTCACCAACATGTTCCCAAGATTAATTACATCTCTTCAGGATAATTAGGTAGGAAGGCATCAAAAGAAACGCGCCCGCCGGTGTTATCGCTGCCTGACACCACTACCCCCGGATTGATATTTTAGCTCCGCACGTCAATAAAGGCAGTTTCATTATTACGACAATGCTCAATTAATATTGCCCTTCGCTTCATCAAGAGCATACAACCCCCCTCCTTCTAAAAGAGCCCCCCTTGTGTCTCCTTCGAGTTTCTTTTCCACTGGATTTTCATTCCCCCTTCTTCTTTTGCTCAAAACCGGCGATGAGACTCGGTTTAATCAAAAGCGCAGAGAAGGGTCGGGTAAGGAGGGGTTCTGAAGATTTGGGGGAGGGTTTATTGAAATCATTGGGTGTGTTTGTTTGAAAAAGCTTCTTCGTGGCTCGATATCAAAGTCATCAACGATTGAACGGGAGTCATCTTCGCCAAAGTTCTCCATGATTGGATTTTTGTCTCTTATTGGTGATTGTCTTTTATTCGCCTTTTGTTATTTTTGTCATCATTGGGTATTTCCTTATCCGAGTTTAGAGGTCGTTAAGTCAAATCAAACTGTAGGAGGCAATGGAAAACGAGAAATTTTTGTTTAGGAAGTTGAAAGTAAAAACCGCATAAATGGAAAGGAGATTCAGACTTTTCCCACTGACAAATTTGTTGTTGGATGGAGGGTGGTGTGGGGTAAGGGACGTTTGAGAGTATTAATTATCGAAGATATTCGAAAAAAGAATAAGAACTTTCCTATTCGATCATCCGTTCACTTTCTCTTCACTCCCTTCCCGGAAAAGATAAACCGGAGCTTCGATAATTGAAAAGTTTTCCGGAAAAGTACAGGGAGAGCACCTGGATATTGGGGGCTTTCCTTTTAACGACGCAGTCTTTGATTAAAAGAGGGGGTTTTGATGCCGTCATAAAGGCTCGACTGAACGTAGAAATTAAACGTCGTTACGTTAGAAGAACAGAAGTTTATAAACGTCGAGCGCCCAAATGATTGAACCATTATCCCCCGCGTCCTTATCGTCTATCTTCCATCTAATTGAGTCGTTTGTGCAATGACAGGAAACTAGTTTTTTAGTTTTTTTCCCATGTTGCAAATAAATGGAAATGACGGAGTCTTCCTCCATAATTTTTGAATAATAATGTATAAAAGAAGTAGCATTATGTTCTTTGTTATCGTTTTAAACATCTGACTTTTATGTTTCATTATTATTCGAGATTTTTCGGTTTTGTTTTTCATATGCAAATGGAAAATAAAGTCTCTTTGATTACAGATTTGTTAACAAAAATGTCTTATATTTAATGACAATTATTTCCTTAAAAATTATTTTTAATGCTTCCATTTGTTTTTACATTTAAAAAAGGTTTTTATTTTCTAAATACATTTAAATTAAAGAACATGCATCTAAACATAGATATATCTTTTAAAAAAATATATAAAGTTTTTCGGCTAAGCTGTAATCATTTCTAGTGAAAATGAAATTTAAATAAAAATGAAATGAAAGTATTTGAATATATATTTTATAATTATTACAAAATATGTCATTTTATAATCATGCAAAAATATTTTAATCAAGCATTTTCTAATAATATGAATTAAAAAAATTCTGCGAGATAAAAATATATATCTTAAATGAGCAAAACTTTATTGTAACTTTCTTTTAAATATTATTTCAGTATGTCATTTTCTTTTAAGTAGTATTTAAATATATAATATAAGAAAAATTGCAATATGATAATTTTAAAATTTACTGTAAACGTTTTTTTTCATAATTATTTTACCATTTCAAATGTTAGAAGCATAATTATTTGCTTATTTCACTATTAATTGAGTCATTTATGTAAACAATTCAATTCATAGTAAAAAAACTGATTTTTATTATATTTTTTTATTGTTTAGTATTTTAAATTTTTTTAATTTTTCAGTTTGTCTCACTTAAATTGGAAAAAAAACGATAATCTTTTTCAAAAAAATTAAAAATAAACAAAAACAAACAATGGTTTTAAATAGAATCTTACTTTATACTAACAAATATTTCAAGGGTTGTGTCATTTCGAAGGAAATACTAAATCAGATTTCTTAAGATTTTTTTCTTTGTTCTTATTATGATGACGTGGTTCTGCAGCTGAAAATTTCCTTTTTTAATTGTTTTGTTTATTATAATCAACTTTTTGAGTTAATCAAACGTTGCACAGTGGGCCAACATCCAAGGTTTCGTGGCCAAAATTAGTGTTTCAATAAAATTTGTTTCAAAATTTGGGGGCTTTTATTTAGGGTTTTAATGTGCAGGTAAATTGAATTCATAGTTGAAATTTTGAAATACACTAAAAATACCAAAAAACAAAAACAAAATGGCGGCTGAAATATGGCGAGCAAAAAAAAAAAAAAATGCATATAGTACGTTTAAATAATGAAATATAGCAATGAAAATATAATAATTTTCGTAATTTTATATTAAAAATTAAAAACAAATTATATTTCCAAAATAATATTACAAAATAACGCGAATTAATTACAAAATAACGCAAAAATATGAAAAATACATAATTTTTTGTTTTTTGGTATATTTAGTATACTTTTGCAAAATGGGGCAAAGTGGGGCAGGTTTTTTCGAAAGAAGAAACATCAAAGAAGACAGCAACAAAAAAGTTTAGCTAATTACCTCGTGGAACTTTTTGGAGATAAGTTTCGAAAGTCATTAAAACATTGTAAAATGTCAAATCATAAGATATAAGCTATAAGTTTGTCAAGAGCATTAACTAATCCAACGAATTGAAAAATTGTACTATAATTTCAGACTAATTACTCTGATAAAAATGTAACAGAAAGGTGAAATTCCTATTTATATTTCTAAAATATAAATTTAAAAGTTATATTTAAAAAAAAATAATTTTAACATATTTCTCACTACATTGTACTCTCGTCGGTCCAAAAAGTAAATTGTAATATTTGGAATGATTATGAATACTTAATTTGGGCGACATCAAAACTGCCTACGCACATTTTAGTTGAAAATTTAATTTTGACTTTCGGCCAAAGATCATGGTCTTCTGGCCCACAGTGCGTCGGTTGAAGCTAGGAGAGAGCTACATAAATTTCAAAATTCAAATTTTCTAATTAAGCAGAATGCTTGAAAATAGGCTTCACAAGAGGAGCAAAATTAAAAAACAGTGTGTTTAATAAATAGCCATACATTTTGTGCAAAAAGTAAGTTAAAGATGTAATCTCAGAAAGATCTGGGAGGTATTACCTAACCCCTTTTTTATTTAAAGGGTATTTGTGTTAATTCTTTTTTATATTTATCATTGTGGCTTTAAAATACCAAGCATTCTCAAAACCCTGCAGTGCACAAGTTTCATTTTCAGCACTGTTCATTAAAAATGCAATTTGATACTGCACAATTTAATATGTGGTAGAAAAAGTGACGAAAGGAAAAAAGTCAAGAATATGCAAAGCAAGGATTTACTTTTAATCAATTTTAAGTTAAAAATAATTAGATATTTACATGAGAAAAAATTATTGGTGACCTATTGTTTCATTTTCCTTATTCGTACACACCATTTTCAATTTGCAAAATTTTATTCAAGACAATTGATAGTTGGTTTACACTGGGGACATTTTTTATTCTGTTTCATGAGATTTTTTTTAACGGATCTTGGATATTTTCAGGTCACTGATTTCAAATCTGCAATTGGTTTCTCTCTCCTAGCCGGATTTTATTTTTTTAGTTTATTTTTTGTCAAAATATATAGATTTGTAAACGTTATATATAACAGACCATCGCATGAATTTTACGACAAACTTATAGGGGATTTACGATACATTAATAGGATTAAAATTCAATGAAAACCCATGTCCTGAATTGTCGTCATACCCCAGTAGAGGCGCTTTCCTATAATTAGCTGTTTTTTCGTGTCATAGAAAGAAAGCTCCCCTCACCCTGTACGATGACATTTCCTGGCATGAGTTTTTATTTCTCTTAGAAATCCTCTAGAAGTTTTTGCGCAATATTTCTGCGACCCCCAGTTATATATAAACTTATATAAAACAGACAAAAAAATAGACTGAAAGTTTCATTTAAAAAAAAAATCTGCTACATTAGGAACAAAACTTATTTTAGATTTAAAATCCTAACATTCGAATTAGATCTGACCAAGTAATTGCATGAATAAAAAAAAATTGCCTAATGTATTAATGATCATACCTTTATAAGCAAAATTTCATTTTTTTTTCATAATTTTCCTTTCTTTTTATATACCTTCCACAGTTACTAAAGATTAATAGTATTCTGCAATGACCAATTTAATACATATTTCTAAAGATCTGGTCAAAAAAGTACTTGCAATGAAAGAAGCAAAATATACACAATAATACACATTCTAGAGCCCTGGTTAAAAATGCAGTAAGAAAAGTGATCACAGTGAAAGTCGCCAAAATACATACCATAATACACATTCTAGAACCCTGGTTAAAAATGCAGAAAGAAAAGTGATCACAGTGAAAGTCGCCAAAATACATACCATAATACACATTCTAGAGCCCTGGTTAAAAATGCAGGAAGAAAAGTTATCACAGTGAAAGTCGCCAAAATACATACCATAATACACATTCTAGAGCCCTGGTTAAAAATGCAGTAAGAAAAGTGATCACAGTGAAAGTCGCCAAAATACATACCATAATACACATTCTAGAGCCCTGGTTAAAAATGCAGAAAGAAAAGTGATCACAGTGAAAGTCGCCAAAATACATACCATAATACACATTCTAGAGCCCTGGTTAAAAATGCAGTAAGAAAAGTGATCACAGTGAAAGTCGCCAAAATACATACCATAATACACATTCTAGAGCCCTGGTTAAAAATGCAGGAAGAAAAGTTATCACAGTGAAAGTCGCCAAAATACATACCATAATACACATTCTAGAGCCCTGGTTAAAAATGCAGTAAGAAAAGTGATCACAGTGAAAGTCGCCAAAATACATACCATAATACACATTCTAGAGCCCTGGTTAAAAATGCAGAACGAAAAGTGATCACAGCGAAAGTCGCCAAAATACATAAAATAATACACATTTCTAGAACCATGGTCAAAAATGCAGTGAAAAAAAGTTATCACAATGAGAGTCGCAAAATATATGTTACTGTGAATGACCAAAATTGGTGCTTGTGGACGTTCACCGGCGAATATTAACAAGCAAAGAGTCCCCTTGATAAATATTCGAAATATATAATACATCTAGCTAATGTGCCACTGCCCGGTATACATTTGCCCGTTATGCCCTAAATCAACGTTTTTTAAGGTCAATTGCCACTGCCCAGTATGCATTTAACCGGTATTCCGAACACTGATGTTTCTCCAAATTTATATATATATATATATATATTAATTATTAGTGAGGATCAATACTTATCTTTATATTATAACAGTATTATATACTGCTATATATTGTTATTGAGAAATCAGTATGTGATTACATTTACACATCATACACTGAGAAAATTTCAGAATTTTTAAAAAAATTAAGAAAGTTATTTCTGAAATAATCAAAACTTGAAAAACAAAGTTTAGATATATACATATTTAGCATTATACTTCGTATTGACTTATTATAAGTAAAAGTTAGAAAGAATATTGTATCAATAAAATTTATTTTTCATGAAGTACCGCTAGCCACAACGGCAAGGATGTTACTAAATAATACAAAAAGAAAATAGTAATTAAATTCACGGATGCATACGAATCTATCCATAATATTTATCTTGCTTCTTTGCTTCTTCAGCAGAGAAAAAAAAACCCACCTTATATTTTTCAAATCCAGAAAGCTAATCATAATGTATAGAATGGGCGAACGAAACCGAATAAGGTGATCAGTTTTCCATTCGAATGGCAGTTTCAATCAAAGCCTTATCAACAGTAGAAAAAAAAATAAAGATCAAAAAGAATTTTTCTAACTGCAACCATGAATGCCACGAGCCAATTTCGGAATTGAAAAGGTACGGTAAAAAAAGTCCCAGACACGTTAGATGGGTTAAAAAATAATGAAAGAAAATAAAAAATATCCCTGAGGAATATCACCTTAGAATGGAGAAATGCATTCGAGTCTAGAAATAAAAGCAAAAAAAAAAAAAAAAATCTGAAGTAACCTAAGGTTAAGAAATATTAATGGTCGAGTAACTTCATGCGAGTTGTTTTATTTCGTTTACTAGTACGTGATATAGTATTTTGATCAGTTGAAGTTATCCCAATAATGCTGATTCTTGAGCTATAAATAGTTGTTTTCGTCTCTTCATACGCTTCTTTTTTGGATACATCTCAATCATTGTAAAAAATTTAAGTTTTTAATAATTGTGTTACGTTTGCAAGGAGAAAAGAAACATTCCGTTTGTTGTTTTCTTTATGATAACGGAAATGAAATAAATATCGTTTACATAAAGATAATAGAGAGAATTGGTAGGTAAACTAAATATATATTTTCTATAAACCAATTTTAGTGGTGATTTTGAGTAAATGAGATTTATATGTTTCTGCATAACAATTTTATCTACATTTAGTTTTAAATTACAGTACACTCTCGATTATCCGTGCGCGGATTATCCGGATTGCGGATTATCCGTGCTCATTCCAGAGTCGGACAAAAATTTTAAAGGGAAACATTTTCTTGATTCATGAAATTATAACACTTCCAAATTTTTGGAAACCAATATTCGTTATTTGATTGTAATATATGGAATATCAGCTGCATGGTCAAAGGTAAAATCGTCTATGTTATCACGATCGTGGAGAAAGATCATACCCCTTTATGAATAATCTTCTTCATATATTCAAGAAGAATATGATAACAGTATTCTCGAACAAGCAAAAGAAATCTAAAGTTTCGAAATTCTTGATGAAAAAAAATTAGAAGACTGGTTTCAAAGTGATGCATGTGAGCCTGGCTTCCAGTATTTGACAGATGAAGACATCGTTATGTTGTTATATCAAATAGTGATGATAGTAACTGATGCAGAAGATGTAATAAATGAGGGAAATACAATTTCTGCTGCTCTACAATCTGTTGAAACTTTATTAGATTGTATAGGTGGATTTGATTACGGTGACATTACTACGGTTCCTAAAATATGTGTCAATATGTGGCGCATTACACATTTTTTTAAAAGGAAAATTCCTAGTTTGATGTTATGCAGGGTGCAAATGTCAGTAATTTTTATATTTTTTGTACTGATATGGATTTTTTCTTTAATAAAAAGAAGTTTTCGGATTATCCGTGTTTTTCGATTGCCCGTGCGACCTGTCCCGGTGATTAACCCAGATAATCGGGAGTGCACTGTAATTCTTCAAATGACCTTTATTACATGTTTACAGATTTGTGAGCAGCTTGATATTTCGGAAGTTGCTCCCAACTTGTATATATACTTTGTAAAGTATTGAAATGTACTGATTTTGCATTCTTTTTCTGAATAACTTTGCAAATAGACAAATCATTTTTATATAAAAAAATGAAAGTTATTAGCAATAGAGCATTTTTATAAATAAAAAAAAAAGTGCACGTACCTCAACTAATTACTAACTCTACATGCAATACAGACTTTAATCGCTTTCAGATTAAATATTTACTACTTCAAAGCACTGATGAAAATTAAGAAATATATTAAAATGCTTATGAAACTGAACAACGCTAAAAATTGTCCTAGAGGTAATTAATCATTACCATAAAGCAATTCTTATGTTTGAATACAATATTGGACATAAATGCATATTTAATAACATATCATACTTTTTAGATCTTAAAAAAAAAAAAAAATTGGGGAAATATTTTACGTTATATACTATGATGTAAGGCATAAATACTTGGGGACGTAAGTTTTTAATAGAAATATATGTTTATCAAAAATACGCAATCGAGTATAATGCTTCCAAAATCCTATTTAAAAAATTAGCTTAATATTTTATTCTTTAAAGAAACATACGGCATCGATTTATAGTGTTATTTATCTTTAATCTCGGAAATATTTTAAAACATTAAATGAAATTGTTCAGCCATCATTATTGATTAGCTATCAAAATAGTTGCAGAAGTTGCGTATATAGTAATATACTTAACGGAGAAAAATTAAAACCACGAGAAGCAAAATAAAAGGGAACCATTAAATTTACATTTTTAATGTGGTTAGGTTTTCAAAGAGTAATTTACGAAATTTGGTAATGACTAACAATACATGATATCTAATTTGTGGTAACGTAGTGCTTCAGTATTGCTTTCGGATCAAAACTATAATCCCAGCTAATCACCAATATCCCGTTAGTATAGTACCACTGCGATGTTAGCCTTAAATAAAAAGAATAATCAAACTAGTTTTGAATAAATAAAAATTTTATCATTATATAATGGGCTCTTTAATGTACTATGTAGCATAATGTTATTTACTTTTGTAGCAGTATTATAGTTCACTTACAAATTCTTATATTTAAAGCACACTTTTGTGATTTCTTAATCTGCCATACTTATAATGTGACATTGCTATAGAGCAGACATTGCTTTAAAGGCTTTCGAATATCATTTCGAAATGCTATAGCTTTAAAAATTAAGGTAAAAAAAGTTCCGTTTATTTCGAGTACTCAATGTAGATTCCTACTATTAAGATTAACCAACACGTGAATAAAGAAAACAAAACAGATTTAAAAAATAAACGAAACTATGCCAACGGAAAATGAGAAATATAATAAAGATTAGAAACAAAAGTAAGAAAAACTGCTTCAACAAAAGGAAGAGACAATGAGCGAATTCGGCAAAAAAGAGCATTTAAATATCCAGGCGGAATGGAGGGTCGGAAAAGAACTAACGAGGATTAATCTTCACTATGTGATGTCTCTTTATCATTTACGGAATAGGACAATAATGTTTAATTTGGAGTAAGTGGTGTATTAATTTGGATTAAAAATTTTAAACTTTAAGCTGCTTGTCTACTTTTAAAAACATAGATTCAGTATTTGTTATTTATTGACCAGGAAATTGTTTTATTGCACTAAAGGCTTTTGTGCTTTAATTTGGAAAAAGGTTACGTGAAAATGTAAGAATGAGTTAAAGAAAAATAGCTTATGTGTATGGAATCTTAATAAAACGCGTTTAGTGTCTTAAAAGTTGAATTACAAAACCTTTCCAACAAAAGTAATATATACTCTTAAATTTCATAAGGAAAATATACGATAGTCTTATCTAAAAATTACCTAGCAATAATTGGCTATTTTAAGAAATGTTGCATGGTAGTGCTCAATCTTGTGACAGTTTTATGTTTCAATTACATACTTTTTAGCTTGAACGTACCCGGATTCTTGTGTAGCTCAGCGATCCGAAAAAGTTGAATCAAACGTGAAGATCAAAAGAAGGCAATAACAGCAGATGCTTCGAATATGGAGATTCCGCTCAATGTTTTATTCCCCGGCGACGCATTTGACAAAAATATAAAAGAGATTCTTATGGGAAAATGACGCAACATGGTGTTCTTCATCCCCTCCCAACATCCGATGAATCAATGCCTTTCAAATGCTGATAAAATTGGTTGGGTTTCCATCTTTTTTTTCTTCTTTTTTTGAAGTGGTCCCTTAAGCGCCATTTCTTTAGATACGGGGAACTTTTTTTTTTTTCTTCATAAAAGCATAAGTTCTGTTGTTTGTTTCCTTCTCTCCATTCTATACACGTTTCTTCTTTTCATCTACTCTATCTGCGTCCGCATTTTTCAATTCTCTTTGCCTTCCAATTTTTATTTTTCAAACTGTTTTAACTTTTTCAGAAGACTTCGAGGTTGCGTTTATAACAAGCCGGGGTTCCAATTTTTTAAAAGTATTCTTTATTTCGGGCAAAAAAAGGAATATTTTATTTAAATACTTTCTCCGGAATTTGATTTAATTTTTACTTGAAAGAATTTAAATGCATCACGCACGAATAGTTTTTCATTGTACTCAATTTCGTATTCCATTATGGTGCAGAAAGAGAAAAAAAATGTTTCGTTTATTTTTCCTTCAATGTTCGTTTTTTTTTACTTTTGCATACGTCAAAAACAATTTTTTATAACTTTTCAATCTATGCACCTTAATGTCATTTTTTCGTAATTTTTATTTGCATAGATACACGGTAATTTTATATTATAGAGTAATACTTTTTTCCCCTCCAAATACGTGAATAGTATCATAAAATATCAATTTAAAAATTTACATGCACTTTCAATAATCAAATAATTCATTTTAAGATTATTACCAGATTTAAGTTATATTGAACTATCACAGATATTTATTTTTAGGTAAACATTTTTACTTTGGAATGCAGTCAATTCAGAGATTAATGATTTACTATGATTTAAAGTATACTTAACACAATATATAAAAGTATTTTAAAAATAAAACAATTTTTACTACAATTTAAGTGATTGCATTAATAATATACATTTCATTTATTGGTTTACATTTCACCTTAAAGTTGCCTAAATAAAACAATGCCAATGTCTTTTTCTTTCATATTTAAACCACTGGGTAACATATTCATTTAAATTTGGAACTAAATTATTAGCTACAACAATTGATTAAAGCTAGAATAGAACGATTGACCTCTTTAGAGTGTAAAAAACACTTGCTTTCAATGAGACTAAAGTTTACATGAAATTTAAACAAATATGACAAAAAAATATTATTATTAACTTACTCAATTGCCAAATATTATATTTTTAATTAGCTACTTACTTCTAAGTAGTACTTTGGGTAACGTTCTAAATGACAATGTAGACAACAACTTCAACCTGCGTTCTCGTTGCTTTTCCAAACACTCTCGAGAGTATCGAATGAATTCAAGAGTCTTCTTGGATGCTATTCCTGGAATACTGATGGGCTTTCTCAGCCGAAGAGGACAGGCACAGTTGTACTCAATAACTAAAGCATAATTGGTAGAATACCTCTACAGGCGCATCGTATTTTAATACCCCTTTGTCTACAGGTGTAGGAGATTTTGAGTCGCTTATGTTCCAATGCCTTTACTAGGAACCAAAGTACATTTGATGGAGAAGTGCAAGTACTCAAAATTGCATTAGAACACTTATTGAGCTTACGCCATAACTTTAAAAGTTCTATTATCACATTCAAATGCAGCCGTTTAAACCATCACTTTTATAGAGATTTCTACATCAACGGAAATTCGACTATGTGGAAAGTCTATCTAAAGTCTATTACAGTAAAAAAAAAAAGTATTATCAAAATCGAAATGGCAGCTATTCTTAAGAAAAGGCTGATTTCCGTGTGCCACTTTCTTAACCACACATGACCACCCTGCTTAATGCAACAAAATTTGTCACCAAGAGCTTCTTAAATTTCGGTTTGAAATCTTTCCAATCATAGTTCGTTTTTGACCTCATAATTTTACCCAGGAGGCTCGGGTGTCCTTAATTTTAAAAACTACTGCCCCTCGGTTCATGTTAGCTACCCAAATGTAGTCGTCGGTGCATCACGGTGAGGCGAAGATTCATTAGATGTTTCAAATAAAATAGATTCGAAATTGGAAGGCGTTTTTATTTGTTCCTCGATGGGAGATAACCTCTGAGATGTTGTCTATGTACCGATAGAGCCTATTATTCTAATAAATCCTCTTTAATTTTTTTTTAAGTTCAGTCAATGGCGCACTGGTTTCGGAAGTGTGATTAACTTTTCAATCGGGCCGTAAGTTATGGTTAGGAGAATTGTTTTTAGAAGACGAAAAGCTGTATTGGATTGTAACATTTAAAATATCCATAATGGAGGTATGGTAAGAAGATACATTTGCTCGGATATTCTTTCTATACTGAGCAGTGACACCAATAATCATTCGGATTGGGATATGTGCTTCTGTGAAAACGTCACGTTTTTGAATAAGGAGTAAGATTTAAAAGCACACATGGGGCAAACTCTTTTCCGAAGATGTTATGCGTCCTTGGTCCTCAAAGTTGTTTAAAACCAAAAGAAATGGGCCAATTATAGGATTCTGCTCCATCTCGCAGAACTCATGACACTCCAATATGTTGCTAAGCATATTTTTCAGATAAGAATCTTAAAAACTAGCATTTTATTCAACAAAATTGAATAAATTTTTCCTAAGGCTTATCTTGAGTATATGAATTTGAGCTAAATGTCTTAAGACTTTAGCCTTCTAAGAATCTTGATGCTAGGAATGATTAAAATGCATCTGCTACAGATGGCTTTATTAGAAATTAATTCTTGTAATTATTGCCATTTATTGCACCACAAAGAAGCGAAGAGAACAATAAACATTTTAGAATAAGCAATTAGCAATGAATAAAAAGTAACTTATATAGAACAATAATTGATTTAGCGTTTGAAAAGGTACAATAATCAATCAATCAAGGGAAATAAGACAAAATTATACTGGTTTATTGCGGTTAAGAGCAAAACATTTTGGGAAACGTTTGCGCAAGGTAATTAATCCTAAATTTGGATTGTATGTTACAGGTAGTAATGTTTTAGTGTTGATTTGAAAGCCTAGTTGCATTTTTAATGAAGCATTAAAATTATAATAACTTATATGCTTTCAAATTACTTTTGGTCACCTCCAACGTTGATAAAAACAAGGGACGATATTTTTTGAGAGTATCAGCTTATTTCATCGATGCATGTAAATCTTGTAATAATATATTATATATCAAACATTGACAAATATTAAAATGTAAACAATTTTTTCATAATAATTACAGCATAAAAAAGTATCTGGTTATTGAATAAAAAATAAGCTTAATTAAAGGAATTTGTTTTTCAATTTTTTAAATAAATTTTGGACGAATTTTTTAATTATTATTTATCTTAAACATATTTCATGGAATAAAATCATCCATGGCAGCACAAATTTTTTTGCAAAATATTTTTTTTAAAACTTTCATTGCCAAATAATTCTAATAATTTATTGAAAATAATTGTATTTTCGTATTAAATGCTTGCATATTTTTTCTTTAATTTTTGTATGATATTTGCAGTTTCTTTATAGTAACGTTACATTGAAGAAAAATCAATTACAGAGGAAAAAAATAGTTTGTTTGTTTTTTTTTCAAAAAAAAAGGAAAACCACTATTTTTTGTTGAAATGATTTATTGCTCCTGTCATTACCTACAAAACTCACTTCTATTTATTTATTTGTAGGTCAAAAATAACACAAATAATTTTTTTACGGAAATTTTATTTCTTCGATACTCACGCACTTGTAGTAAGATCATTGTTTTCTAGAGCTGAAAAAAACACACAGAAATTATATTCTACCACGCTGGCACGCAACTATTTATTAAGAATTGTCACGTAAATACGTTTCAATTGTTTATTTAAGTTTACTATTTTATAATGCTTTTTTTTTAACAGCAAGCTTGGTCCTATAATATAATATTATAATTGGCGAATATATTGGGACATCACACCACTTTATATTATTTTGTTAAGCTTATGTAAATAGCCTTAATAATATTTCATATAACGCCTTAGTTTTTAATTGAAAACGTGGTCCTATAATATAATATCGCATTTGGGGAACTAATTGCAACATCACACCTTTTTAAATTACTTTGTGAAGCTAATGTAAAAAGCCTTTCCTCAATTAAATTTTTATACAATGGCTTAATTTTCAATCGTGCAGGTCCCATATTATAATATCGCTTTTGGAGAATTAATTACAACATCACACCACATTGTATTATTTTATCATGCTTAGCCATTACGCAATGAACTTCTTACATAACTCTTTATTTGTCATAATTTTTCATACAACGCCTTAGTTTTTAATTGAACGTGTGGTTCTATAATATAATATTACATTCGGAGAATTAATTGTGAAATCACACCACTTAATATAATTTTGTTAAGCTTATGTAAATAGCCTTTTTATGCAAATAATTTTTTGTATAACTTCATATTTTTTAATTGCTTTCCTGATCCTATAATATATGACATTTCGGGAATTAATTGCGACACTACACAAATTTGTATAATTTATTTAAGCTTGTGTAAATAGACTTCTGCAAACAACTTTTTATTTAACAGCTTATGTTAATGACATTTAAAAATATTTCTTTCTTGTGTTATTTACTTAATTTATAGTAAAATGCAGTAGGGCCGGGATAGCCTAGTCGGTAGGGCGCTGGGCCCATGTCCGACAGTTCGTGGGTTCGAACCCTGCCGCCCGAAGAAGTGTAGTAAAGTGACTGATGCACGTAAAATCTGTCGAGTCGCACAAGTCCTTCATGTTCCCATAACAAATCAATACCTCTGGGGGTACTGGATTGGAGATCGAGCGTTCTCTGATTCCAGTCAATATTACGATCTGTGGATGAATTAATGGGCCCGCCCTATAAACGAGTGCGACGCGTGTGTGGCGTGTGTGTGGCTGAAGTCGGATTCTTGACCATAGGATGGTCAAGAATAGGATGGCCACTAAAATAACAAGAAACGCATATTCTGCCTTAAATATGCTTGGTTTCACCAAGCAGGCTTGCCCGTTGTCGCAAGTGACATTAGGCACAACAACAACAACAAAATAAAATGTAATTCATATATATATTTTCTATTTCCCCCCCTTTTTTTAATAAAAAATAGCAATTATTATTTTTTTTAATAGAAATATGTTCGCATTCCAAGACAGTGGAAAAATGGATGAAAATATAATTTTTCAAGTTTTTTGGATGCGCAACATTAACAGTTAAGAATTATTAAGAATTATTACCGACATTAACAGTTAAGAAGATTTTGACTTTTTCAATGGAATTTCGATATATGTCGTCATAGCATTAAAAAAGGTATAACATTCTGTCTATCCAATATTAAACATTCATTTTTAAAATTTATACATTCTTTTATGTCCCTTTCATATATCGATATTATTTTGCGATTATTTCAATAGAATTAATTGCAGTTTAAAAAATAGTTATATTAATATCTGACTAACAGAGATATATGACCATTTTAAAAAGTTGTTTGAAGTTAAAGATAAACAATTGACAAAGAAATAATTTAGAGAAGTAAATTAAATTTGTTAGTTGAGAAAAAGTTACGTACTCAAAATGGGAATTATTTTTTATAATGTTAGTAAAACATTTTTTTTGGGGGACAAAATATCTTATTTTTAATAAATATTTTTTTTTAAATAAAAAATACCAATAAAATAATTTCTGGTAAGTCCTTAAAATATGTTCAACTTGCAAGCTCTTTTACAAGGAAAGAATTTAAGTTTTTGATGACAATCGAATATGTGTTAAGCTTTAAGTAAATTACAAGTAGAACACGAGTATCATGCATAATTGCACATATATTTAAAAATGGTACACATTTTCCCATACTCCTTCACACGTGAAAAATAATCTCAAAATATATTGGTTGTAATTAATTTCAAGCATATTTCTCTGACCTTATTCTGCCTACATTTCTTCATATGAAAATATTTCTCAAAACATATTTCCTTTCTTCCGAAAATAATGCGTTACATACATTCTCGTCTCTCGCGATTGTTTTCCTTTTTCTTTTCGCCAAGGCGAGAAACTTAATGTTGAGCAAACATTTTCCCATGCCTTAAATTCTTTTACCTTGATTCTGTCTGCTAGTTGTGATGACATTAAAGGATGAGGCTAAGTAACAAATAACAAAGTAGCACGTAAGAGTTATGGGCACATATCTCAGACTTGTTTACTCTACGCAAACAGAGTATAATTATATCTTAGTAGAGGTTTCAAACGATGCAATTTATTGAAAAAGAAGTACCCTAAGTTGTAATTTGTTACTTTAATCGGCATTTTATGGATATAAAATTAGCACTGATTCCTTTGTTAAATAGAATATTATGCAAACAGTTGTTTTATTAAGTCTTAAGGATTTGTTTGTATTTAAATAATGTAGGGATTTGAGAAGAATGTTCTGTAATTTATCATGGCATTAAATTACTTGTTGGGTATTTATTTGAGTGTTATAATAACATGCTGTGGTACAACTTCGTATTTATTCTATAAGAAGTATCAAATAGTAGTATTTTGGCGAAATAAACTTTGACAAACGTTTGATAATTTATTAATGTAAATGTTTAAAATAGTTTTTTAACACTTGTTGTCTGCATGTATTTGCTAGCATTTTCTGCTCTGAAACTTTCGGTAATTTTACTTATTATTTCAATGGAAAAAGCAGTAACATTTTTAAAATGTGCAAGCTCTCCTTTTTAGGCATTTATGATCATAAAACAATGACTATCATGAAGCTCTTAATAGCTTCATAATAGTCATTGTTTAACCATTTATTTCAATAAATATTTATAGTAGTTTGTTGAAATTTCAACGTTTTTTAATCAATATCTATTTTTTTTTAATATTTTATTTTGACATTTCCTGCAATTTTAGTTTATTACATGAATGGCAAACTATATTTGTCATATCTGTTTCTAGCAACAAATTCTGTATAAATTTTAAATCAATTTTCTATATAATTTGTTTAAGTTTCATCTATTGCCTCTATCTATTATTAAGTTTTTTTTTTTTTTTTTTTTTTTTTTTTTTTTTTTTTTTAATATATATTAATAGAATTGTTAAAACAGAATGAACTTTCATTGAGCATTTAGATGTAACTGGTTATGACTTTATGGGCAAGTATTTATATTATTTTCTGACTCATAAAGGTATTTTTTCAGAATGAAAAAGTATACATATTTAAAGTATATGAAATGAAAAGTATATATGCTTACTTGGTTTTATTATGATTAACTATTAAACAACAACCGAAACTACCATGACTCACACAAAAGTTTCGATGTTTGAATCAAAAGAATTTGCCGAAAATACGATATCAAACTTACCAATCATCGATATACTTGTCATACATATCTACTTTTTTTATTTTATAACCGGCGTTGAACAGGTGACTCATTTTTGAGTTTACGACCATCAATTTTCATCACCGTAGTCTTTTAGCCTCCTTCGTAGCCTCCGTTGATTCGCATTAACTTCGTAGTCTCCGTAGCCCAGAAAACAAGGAAAATCGTTGGAAAAAACTGTTAGAATAAATACTGTAAGAACTATTATTCTAACAGTAATTTCACCTGATATATAATAAAGTAACAAATCTCAACAAATTTTTGAAATAATTACTTAGAAAAAAACATAATTTGAATTTTTTCATATTTAAGCAATAATGTTTTGCTTCATGTTAAGCAAAAAAATTAGCTTTTTTAAAAAACTAGATAGCATCCCCATCTGTAATAAACTATACACTAAATTCTTAAAAATATTTTTGGTTTGCTACTTTTCCTCTTTTTAACACTGTCATTTTTTTTTCATTTTGCTATACTTTATTGAGGTTCTTAATTTATTCTGAGAAAAAAATTGTGGTCAAAACTACCAAAATATGGTAAAATTTACTGTTTTTCTTGCTCTATGGATACACACAAAATCACAGTAGTATTTTCTTCATCGCTTCGGTAATAATTTTCAAATAATTGTCAATAAAATATGATTTTATAATACGTGGTAAAATTTGACAAATCGTGTAAAATTTTATACTTTTATCATGATTCTTTAGAGCATGTCATAAGAACCATTCATTCGGTTTTATTTACTTTCAGTTTTGAATTTTTTATTGATATTAAAAATTATAAGTGATATTCAAAACTGCAATTTTTAAAACCAAAAATTTCTGGTAAACCGTTAGCATTTAAACAGAAAAATTACCCAATGAATGGTTTAAATACCATATATTTTGGTTTTATTAACCAGAATATCTTTTTTAACATAGATTCCACTATAAAGAATAAAAATATATACTTTTTACATTCCTGATTAATTTTTTATTGATAATCCATCAATATATTTAATTTAATACTATAGTTATAATTTATACATATAGCTTGAAAAAACATATTTCCCTCTTTTAAATTAGCTTTGTTTTATTTATTCGTGTAACAGTAATAAACTACTTTAGTAGTAAAATAAGAAAGTAAAAAAAAACCTTTTATTTAAGTAATGAAGCTTAATTTCTTAATATTTATCCATATACTAGTAACATTTTTTATGTACGAGTTTTTAACTTTTTTCAGCTACAAAAATTATTATTTTTTAATTCTCTTTTTTTAGGTGACCTTTAAAGCATGAAAAACTTTTAAACTATGATAACTCTTAAACTATGAAAAAAATTTAAAAAGTTTTATATAATTATCTCCTGACAAAACTAATTTAGTGGATCAGATAGTACCATACATAAAAAGAGCTGTCTCAAGTTTTTTTAATCTTAATTATTAAGGATGAATATTTTTGCCACAAAAAATCACCAAACACTAAAAGCAAGAAATATTATGATATATCTTTCCCCTCTTCATATTACATATTCATGGGGCTTTTGGTGATTTCTTACTTTATTTTAAGAACTTTTAATTTTTTTATATTCTGATTATACTATATAAATTCTTATTTACATTTTTTGAAGGTCATTTGTATATATATTTTTTTTTTGTTGTAAGAAATGAAAATATTGGCCTTGATTATAATATTTTTTCTTCTTGTTAATTATTTTAAATTTAGTCATTTTTTTTTCATTACTCCTAATATGCGTTTTATGACACCATCAGTATAAAAATTGCAACAATGTTTTGATTTTATGTTTAAACTACAATAGATTAAAAAACAGCTTTTTCCATGATATTGCTTGTTCAAAACAGATTCTGATTAATAAGACTAGTTTGGTGCTATTTTAGAAGTTTTATCCAAAAAAATAGTATAAATAGTTAATTTTAGTGCATTAAATTAACCGATTGGTGACAAATTTCTATACTATATAATGATTATTTACTGAATAACTGTTTAGAAGATTTTTTTAATCTTTTTTAAGGCATATATTTATGCAATTGAACAATTAATTAAGTAGAAAAATTGTTCACTGAAATAAAAGACAAACATAAAGTATGTTTTTTCAAATGTTCAATCTATAAAGGTTTATATATGGCGCTTTAATATTATTTTTTCTTCTATTTATTTTCAACTAACTTATCCATACATTTTAATACGAGTTCAAAGTTCTTTGATATTCGTGTTTAAAAATATAAAAAAAATCTAAATTTAAAATTGAATTGTTTTATTTTTTATTATAAGATTTGTTTTGAGTGTGATAATAAAATTTTAAGCAATTTTTTTTTTTTAAATTAAAATACCATAAATTTTCCGATATTTATTAAATTAGGGAAAAAGAAAAGGGAACTTTTCAATCAAACATTGGAATGAAATACCCTTTGTAGAGGACTTTTTATCAGAGAATTTACAAACATTTTCCATTACATAGAAAAGAAAACCACCCTACAGTTAGCCCGATTGCAAGAGAATTCTAACTTATCTGTAAAACACTGAGGATATTTTACGACAGCACGTTAGCCAGTAACGCTAGAGTTCGTATAGACCAGCTATTGCTAGTATTCGAACTCAGGTCAGTTCATTGGTAGCTGAGAGCTTTATTCCTTGAACCATCACGGCTTTAGCATTCGCTTTTTAAAGCAAAAAATTACCACTTCTGAATTATTCTAATCTAAACGCTAGACTACGACTAGACTTTTCGGAGTGATCAAGTTATATGTCGTACTGAAAAGTTAAAAAAAAAAAAATCTTGTTTTGCTTCTATTTTGATGAAATTGTCTAATTCATACGCAAGCAGGTCTGATTCATACGAAACAGGTTCAATTTATGCGTAAACACGTTGAATGTCTTTGGATATTAAAGTACACAGTAATTGATTAGTAGTAAGCATACATAAAACCTGCAGTAAGGAATGCTAATTCTTAATATGTTAAGTAAGTCTGTGTAATCTTTAATTAGTTGAAGGCAATATTTTTACTATCAGTGTACTACCGCCTTCTTGGAGTTTTGTTTAAGAATTTAAATTATGCTTTAAAATGTTTATACATTATATAAAAACCAAAAATGCCAAATGAAGACAGTGGCAATGAAAATATTGATGTATTTCAGAGTTAGAAGATATGACACAGCGAGTTTTTAATACAAAATATTGTGTTAAAAAATTGAAGAAAAGATTGCGTTGAACAACAAAAAACATGTAATTGATGTGCTATCTTTTATGTTGGCCAATATTTTAAACATATGTACAAAAAAGATTCATTATTTTAATGTTTTAATGTTTATTTTAATGTTTAGTAGAGTTTATAACTAGCACTCTCGTTAGTTTTGCAAATTTAATCTTTCTCTCGAAAGGTCAATGAGGTGATCTTTTCAGAAAACATATTTTTAGAAAAACGTTTTATCTGAGTAAAGAAGTTTTAAAAAGAAACTTAGATAGAGGTGCGTAAATTTCTATGGTAAAAATTTATTTTAAATGTAATGAATAAAAATCACTTCTTCATTTTTAACCTGATAAGGTCCCTTAAAATATAGTTTAAAACACATTTTTAAATATGAGTTCCTAATGTTTTATACCATTCTTATTAAGCTATTCAGGCGCACTTTAAACTTTATGAATATAATTTCCATTCACTTCTTTGGAAAACTACTTTCGCTGAGTTTTGTCGTTCGGTTTCTATTTTAATTCGCTGAGGAATATATTCGGAATGTAATAGTTCCCTTCTAACATCAAAGAGTTACTAATGTTCAAGAGTGGCGTTGTGTAAAGCTAACCACATCCCATTTAGTTGTGTTTCGAAAGTACTTCAAACTTTGAGTGCTCTCCGAAACTGGAACTCATAGGTTTCTTCAAAATAGAATTACTTTCTCGTACACAGATTTTGTTTTTGGTGTGAAGTTTATTATTAATCAAATACATCTAGGAACGAGATATAAAGGCGACTTTTTTGAGATAAAGAATATTGAGCCTGCATTTTCTGAAGAATGGGCATTAGAATTTATTTAGAAATTATGGAGGATACCGTGCATCTAGATGAATACGCTATATGAAAATAAGTAGTTTTCTATCTGAAGATGTTTCTTGTTAAGATCACAAACTATTATTAGCTTGCCACTATGTTTTTCTAAATAGTTTATCTATATTTTCTACGATAAGAGAATTTTGTGTAGTTGTTATTCTAGTAATGTAATTAAAAATTTTTTTAACCTCTTGAAGCATATTAGACACCAGTGTCTAATTTAAAAATAGATTTTTTTTTCGAAAACTCTAATTACAACTAAAAATATATTTTAGTACATTTTAATCATGAAAAATCTCTATTGGATTATCAGAAATATATATACACTAAGATATAAGTTCCAAAAATATTTTTCATACATATTCAAAAATTTACCAATTGTTTTTGTAAATTGTAGAAACTTCAATGATGAATAACTTCTAATAGATCTAAATAAGTGCGAATTTGAAAAAAAATTATTGTTTGGGAGTGAGTTGCGTTAGCAAGATTTTACCTTTAACGGGTGTATGATGCTGTATTTCTTTACCAGGAATTATTTTAACTTTAAATATAATATTTTCCCCATATTTTAATCTAAATTAATACCAAATAATGAAAATAGTATAAATATATGCTTAATAAAAAAATTTCGTCAAAGAGTGAAGTGCTTTAATTTCGAAACAAAGTTTTATTTTTAAATTATGTATTCTATTTTGATAAAGTTATCTCTTCGATATCTTTCTACATTAAAAATATTAGGAAATCTTAAGAAATATTAAGAAAACCGCGACTTAGAAACTTAACTTTTTAAAGACTTAAAAGACTTAGAAACTTGAAATTATGAAACTGTGTTGAAAAATGTAAGCTAATGTAATGAAATAATGAAATCAGCAAACATACTAGACAGACATTTGCTTATACATATATATATATATATATATATATATATATATATATATATATATATATATATATATATATATATATATATATATATATATATATATATATATATATATATGCAATATAAAAGTTATAAAAATACTTTTGTATTAAGAAAAGCATTGAAACTTTTTCGTTTTCATAAAATGTCTTAGATAAAGAATTAGAGTACAGGTATTCTATTTTGGGACTTCAAGGCTGTAAACATGCCAATGAATTATAATTAGATTTATGTTTCAAAAGAGGAGTTATTTTAAGATCTTTCACTTCCATATAAGGAAAGATAAAACGATTTTCTATGAATATTAAATAATTTTCGATGAGGCATGCAAGGAATATAAATACAAGGAATACAAGGAATGCAATATGACTGCCCTTTTACCCATGTATAAAACGCAGGACCGATGGTTTTTGCGTGGCTTTTTGTGTTGTATGAGTAACAACTAAACTCTGTCAGTTTTGACGGGGTATGTGTCTCCCCCCCTCCAGCTGGAGCGGGGCTGAGACTTCACCATCGATTAGTAAATAAAATCTTGTGCAGAAACTGACCTCGTTAATCATGATATTGTGACTAATAATCCCACAGGAATAACAGGGTGTTGCTCTGTTATTTGATATATATATATATATATATATATATATATATATATAAGCGAATGTCTGTCTAGTATGTTTGGTAATATTTTATTAACAAATGAGCTTTGTTTTTTTTGTTTTTTTTTAAAAATATTAGCATGTGAGAAAAAAAGTTATAGTATATTTTTACCAGAAATGTTATAATCATACCATAGTTTTAGTAACTTTTTTACTCCTTGCGTATGTTGATGTAATAGAAAAAACAAAAATAAAAGGATAAGCCTTTTAAATATCTAATATTTACATATTTCATAATTTGTTTATTTTATTTTGATCAAGTTTGTTCTTTTTAAATGCTTATAATATTAATTTTGTTTTATACTTTAATGAATATAGGAACAAGAAAATGTATATAATGCATATGTATAAAACAAATGTATTAAGAATCATATGAAGTATGAGAAAAAATATTACATATCGTTTCTATAAAAATAATATTACTGAGATTTAAATATTTTTATAAAAACTAACTAGACAATAACTGCACATACAATATCATATTTTATTTTATCATAATATCTAAACTACAGAGCATTTCACAGCTATATTTGATATTATATCAGGTGTATTGGAAATATTTCGTTTCTTTCAGAGAATCGAATCTACCATATCGTGAACATTTCAATACTTTTTCCAATGATTCCCATTTGGCAAGGGGTGGAATTCGATTTCATCAGATCGTGCCTCATTTCTTCGATAGACAAGCATCATCACTTTCTGGAAATAGCAGAAACATTCTCCATTAGAAAAGTTTGCAATGCTTCTGGTAACATTCGATATAAGTGTACTTGTGTATCAATTATTTAAAAGAAATAAATTGTGTTGTATCACTTTTGGTCTTTAAAAGTTTGCTGTTCAAGCTCTATTTTTTTAAATTGCAATTCTATTTCTTTTTAAAAATAAATATTTCTACCATTCGTTTTAAAAGTGAAGTACAGTATTATGTAGATTCCAATTTCTAAGTCAAGGAAGACAGGGTTCGAATTTAACACTTAACAAACATGATCAAACACTGGAATGAACACATAAAAATGGAATAGATGATGGATTTAATAAATTGTAATTTTTAAATAATATTTCGATATGATATTTTTGATATTTATATGATATTTTAATGCACTTTATGCATTTCAATTCAATTAATTATCATTGTATGCATTTTAATTTATAAATAATATTAAACCTTAATTACAGGTTTTGGATTTAGCAAATCTATCGCACCCCAGCAAGAAAATTGACATAACTCTAAAGTGCAGTATTTGAGAAAAATTAACTTAAATAATACTATTCCTCTTATTCTGAATTAGACACAAAACTGTCCTCAGCTGGATAAATTTTGAGTTAGAGATGTGACATTATTTGAGGTTGATGGGGCACTTCATACATATTTTTTATTGACATAACCTAAAAATTGATATTTTCTGACTTGTGCCACTTTTCTTGTCGATATATATATATAAAGGAAAAAAGGGGGGAGAGGAAAAAATAATAATAAAAATAACAAACAACTGGTGGGAAAGAAAAAGAATTAATTAAAAAAAAAAATTGTATTTTAATCTGCTCTTTTTTTATTTTTTATTTTCTGTTTTTACGTGTTATTTTTACTTCTTGTGTTTAATTCCATTTGTCGTAATTTTAATAAAAAAATTTTTGAGTGCTCCTCACACTATTGTATTGATATATTTTGCTTTGGCTATATTGTTACAATATTAGAAAGCTCTCTTTTTTACGGATATAATCGTGTGGGCTGATGAAAAGATTATATCTTTTATTTTCCGGATTTTTAAAGAAACTATATCCTTTTTTCTTTTTTTTTTTAATTAATTTTTTTTCTTTCCCCAGTTGTTTGTTATTTTTATTATTATTTTTTTCTTTTTCCCCCTTTTTTCTCTTGTCTGTAATTTACTTTTGTTTTATCTTAATTTTGAACTTATCTTATGAGTTCTATTTACTTGCAGCTTATGCGCAATAAATGAAACTTATTGCTTCTTTAATTTATTTCGTGTTTTTTGTATTTACTTATTTTGCTATATATATATATATATATATATATATATATATATATATATCGAATATATCGAGTTTTCTATTTTTTTAATTCTTCCACGATATGGCATTTAGCTTATAGAATTATGATAAGATTCCTTTTTTTCACATTAGAATATTTTTTTCCGAATACAAATCCCTTAAAAAATAAAATAACATGGTTCAAGTTAAAGTGTTCAAGTAAAAAACTTTTCCAAACTTTAAAATCAGAAATCCAAATAACTTTAAGCAAACACAGCATTTTTTTGGAAACAAGCGAAAGCACATTAGCTTTCAAAGAAATAGAGATAACTATTTCATTACATAAAAGTATTGTATGTGAAACCACTGGAGAATATTAGAGCAACAAAATCCTGAAAACACTTCAAAGAATCAATATTATGAAAGCAGAAGCGTAGAAAAAGGCGCTTTCAGCGCTCCGCTTTTATGGCACTTAAGACCACATCTGTAACTAATGTTCTGATGCTTCTTGCACAATCCATTAATATTAGGGTGCCTGTGTTACTACGGGATTGCCGTTGTTGCATTATGTAGAATACGTAAAAAAATAATGCAATGTAGACCGTAAAACGAATCGAGGCTTTTCGGAGCATTTCATGCATGAATAAGAACAGACATTTCAGCTTTTTTTTATCTAACCACTTCATTTCATTTTAAAGCAGATTGTGCAATAGAAAGTATTTAAACGATTTTGGGATATTTCTAAAGATTATGCAGCTCTTTGAAAATGTTGTGTTATTTGGAAATAGCCTTTTCTTTCATTAATATTTTTACAGAAAAATATTTTTATTCGCTACATATTTAACTATAATAGGTTTTTACTTTTTTTTTATATAAAAAAGTTATATCCGGTAACTATTTCAATTTTTAAGAGACAGCCTAGCATGTTTTAGTTTGTTCAAAAAGAACCTAACAAAGCTAGAATTTTTTTTTTTTCATTTTTCAACCACTTTAAATATCATTTACTGATGTCACAAACATTATGTTTGCTATTAAAAGTTTTGTCTTGAACAAGACTTCAACTGTTTAAAATATAATGGAATTTCTTTTTTTTGGATGTATTGTAATATAAAATCTCTGTATAGGTTTGGAACCGAATTTTACTTCATTTTATAACTGGCCAATTTTGAAGTATTAACGTAATTTGACACATTTAGAATGCATAAGTTTGTAATTTCAGCATTTAGATTAACATAAATGGGCAAATTATATTGCACTGCACATTTCACACGGAGTTTTGATAATCATTTCAAACTAATAGGCCTAGTTAATATTGAAACGATTTTGGAATATTTCAGAAAATTATGTAGCTCTATAAAAATGTTGCGTTATTTGAAAATAGCTTCTTCACTTTTTTGCTAATTTTTTTTACCATTATACATATTCTTCGATACATCATGTAATGAATTTACAGATTCTTTTTGTAGTGCCTTAGTGTAGGTTGCTTATTGTGATTAGCGATGAATTGATATAAATACGCATGCTAAATGCCATTTATTAAATACGCCAATCCATTTACATACATCATGTAATGAATTTACAGATTCTTTTTGTAGTGCCTTAGTGTAGGTTGCTTATTGTGATTAGCGATGAATTGATATAAATACGCATGCTAAATGCCATTTATTAAATACGCCAATCCATTTACATACATCATGTAATGAATTTACAGATTCTTTTTGTAGTGCCTTAGTGTAGGTTGCTTATTGTGATTAGCGATGAATTGATATAAATACGCATGCTAAATGCCATTTATTAAATACGCCAATCCATTTACATACATCATGTAATGAATTTACAGATTCTTTTTGTAGTGCCTTAGTGAAGGTTGCTTATTGTGATTAGCGATGAATTGATATAAATACGCATGCTAAATGCCATTTATTAAATACGCCAATCCATTTACATACATCATGTAATGAATTTACAGATTCTTTTTGTAGTGCCTTAGTGTAGGTTGCTTATTGTGATTTGCGATGAATTGATATAAATACGCATGCTAAATGCCATTTATTAAATACGCCAATCCATTTACATACATCATGTAATGAATTTACAGATTCTTTTTGTAGTGCCTTAGTGTAGGTTGCTTATTATGATTAGCGATGAATTGATATAAATACGCATGCTAAATGCCATTTATTAAATACGCCAATCCATTTACATACGTCATGTAATGAATTTACAGATTCTTTTTGTAGTGCCTTAGTGTAGGTTGCTTATTGTGATTAGCGATGAATTGATATAAATACGCATGCTAAATGCCATTTATTAAATACGCCAATCCATTTACATACATCATGAAATGAATTTACATATTCTTTATTTATTGTATACCGTGTTCATTAAGATCATAGATGTATCGTAATAAATATGTATGTTAAATACAATTCATTAAATATGACAATCTATTTTCATATATTATGTTATTGATTTACAGATTCTTCACATATTATCTTAGTGCAGGTTGCTCATTATGATTAGCGATGTATTGATATAAATACGCATGCTAAATGTCATTTATTAAATACGCCAATCCATTTACATACATCATGTAATGAATTTACAGATTCTTTTTGTAGTGCCTTAGTGTAGGTTGCTTATTGTGATTAGCGATGAATTGATATAAATACGCATGCTAAATGCCATTTATTAAATACGCCAATCCATTTACATACATCATGTAATGAATTTACAGATTCTTTTTGTAGTGCCTTAGTGTAGGTTGCTTATTGTGATTAGCGATGAATTGATATAAATACGCATGCTAAATGCCATTTATTAAATACGCCAATCCATTTACATACATCATGTAATGAATTTACAGATTCTTTTTGTAGTGCCTTAGTGTAGGTTGCTTATTGTGATTAGCGATGAATTGATATAAATACGCATGCTAAATGCCATTTATTAAATACGCCAATCCATTTACATACATCATGTATCAATTTACATATTCTTTATTTATTGTATACCGTGTTCATTAAGATCATAGATGTATCGTAATAAATATGTATGTTAAATACAATTCATTAAATATGACAATCTATTTTCACATATTATGTTATTGATTTACAGATTCTTCACATAGTTTCTTAGTGCAGGTTGCTCGTTATGATTAGCGATGTATTGATATAAATACCTATGCTAAATACAATTTCTTAAAAATTGCAATCTAATTTCATACATCTGGTAATAATCAACAAATTTGTAACATCACGTAATAAATTTGATGTTTTTTTTGTATAGTAGCTTGGTATATATACTTCATTATGAATATCGAAAATATATAAAATGAATATGAATATAGATGGTTATAAATAATTAATAGATTTTATTTGATACGAATACCTATTTTTACTCATCTTGTGATAAATTCATAGTTTTTTTTAATATAGTACCCTGGTATACGTTGTTTGTTAAGATTATAGATGTATCGATATAAATATGTATTCTAAATACAATTTATTAAAAAATATAATATAATTTTATTTATGTCATATATTTACAGGCTATTTGCTTTGTAGCTTAGTATACATTGTTCATTAACATTATTGATGTATCAACGCAAATATGTATGATAAATACATTGTATACATTGTATGTATGCTAAATACATCTGTTTTCATAATTTCCATAATAAATTTGTAGTTTCATTTTATAGTTTTTTGGTACATGTTGTCCATTAAGAATATCAAAATCGTTTAATATATTATAATATATCTCACGAATAAAATTTTGAATTATCAATAAAAAAAAAATCAATGATCAGAATAGCTTTATCAATTTAAAATTATAGCTGTATGTAATACACATCAAGCCTTTCCAATGTTCATTACAGCAAATATTGTTAAAAATCACTACAACGAGTAAAAAAAGTGCAAACTCTTTCTTATAAAAAATAGACTTATTACTTTTATTCTTTGATAACTGTTGCCATTCACCGAAAGTAAAGAAAAAGCAGAAATAAGCGATGGAAAGGGACGACATGATGCTTTAGGTTCTTTCGTTACCTGGGGCATCCTTGACAAATGATGTCAACTTATAATTTAGAGCCAACAGCAAAGTCATGAGCAACTTCTGATCAGCTCTTTCTTTGCTCATTAATCAAGAGGGACGAAGCGGGACGGACGAAGGAAGGGCGGACAGTTGATCAGGTGGGCGGGATGCGTCCCAGTGAATAATAGCCTTGGCAGTCTTTATTGATGAATATGCGATAAAGTTGGCACATTTTGCTGATTAGCTGACGCCAATAGTGCCCTAATTAAATGACTTTAAATCATTTTTCCGGTAGCCAATGCCGGTTGATAAGTTCTGCGATGATATCTAATCATTGGGGTGTCAGTGTTAACGAAAAATCGTTGATTTCATTAAATGATGGGGGATCTATAAAATGAAGCGATAACAAATTAATGGTTAAATAAAAGTTTTAAAAGATTTAAAGAGATAACAAATCAAAATTGGGATAATAAACTCATTAGCTTTTGAATTAATATTAATATTCACAATTAAATTCTGAAAATTCTAAACTAAATGTCAATGTTTTTGCCAAATTCAATGTTTTGCTACACGTCAATATACAATGTGTTGTTTTCTTTTTTCAATCCAGCAATTTAAGATTTATAAGATCACACTTTTTTTATTTGATGTTAGTTATAACAACTCTATTCTAACTACATAAAGTTATTTTGACTTC
The DNA here is from genome assembly GCA_949128135.1 of Parasteatoda lunata. Taxonomy (NCBI): domain Eukaryota; kingdom Metazoa; phylum Arthropoda; class Arachnida; order Araneae; family Theridiidae; genus Parasteatoda; species Parasteatoda lunata. The sequence continues at coordinate 51,528,550 of OX421971.1, forward strand.
AGCGATAATGAATAATAATTAAAAATTACTGACAGCTTTTTGCAATGCTTCGCTTAATTTTGACATGAAGATATTCCTTTACTTTGCATCGCATTTATTAATGACATAGCTAATCTTTTATTAAAATTTGAAACTGTAAAAATGGTAAAAAACTAAGTACGATATAAAATTTTATGACAATCTAATATTTTGAAAGAAAAAATGATGATATGTTTAAATTGTGATTATTAGTCAATTAAATTAGTGCAAAAAGATATTTCATTTTGATAAATATTGTTTCAGCAATTCTTACTGGAATTAAATCAATGTCTCTTATTAGAATAGAGTCATTAATGTTTATAAAAAATATTTTTTTTTAAAAAACGTAACGTTTTTTACACCCATTGTTTAGGCAATTACATTGTTTTACGTGATTTTATTAATCATTTCATTTCATTTCGCAGCCATCTTTCATTTTTCATCTCATACCCATTTAGTTTTGCATGAATTGTTTTTTGAATTGAAATAAAATTTAAATATCGCTAGTTTTTGTTACTTAGTTATAAATCAATTTTATTGAAGTTCATAAAAATATGTTTTTTTTTTTTTTAAAAATAAATACTATTTTTAAATATGTATTCTAATATAATAAATATATCATTGAAATGAATAATTAACAATAAAATAATATTTTAAAATGCATCGCAAAAATAATATGTTTTATGCTTTTAAAATATAATCAAAAGTTTCATTTAATTTTAATATCCTTTGAAAATAACAAAATAAATTACAATCCACATTATCCTATAGCAAATATTATTTTCTTAAGCATGGTTTTCATCACTTTAAAGTTTCAATGATTATTACCTGACTTAAGTTTAATGTTTTAACTAAGAAATGTGGTAAAGGAACCAAATATATTTCTTAATGAAAACAAAGGAGGAAGTAAAGAAGCTTTGCTTTCACATCTTTCTCAATTAACTACCTTACAACAACAAAACCTTTACCTGAGATATAATAATATTTCACCGTTAAAGCATATCACATTAAGTATTAATTGTACCATTTGGCCTAGCAATAAAGGCAACTGAAATTAAACTACCGGTAATCGAAAGGAATTTATGTTTATCTAGAGAATTAGAGAATACAACATTCTTGTAGTAGAACGTATTTAAAGATATATAATTCGGATCTTAGCATTAAGGATTAGGAATGATATATCTTCAAACGCAAGTGAATATTATATTTGTCATGAAAGCTAAATAATATGAAATAGTATATAATTAAGTTTATCAAAGAATATTTAAGCAAAGATGTAACAAACTAGAGTATTATAATACATCGCGGAGATTGGGTTTCAAGATTGTTTTACTATGTTAAAATTTTTAATGCTCTCTTGTGTTTTAGCTCTCCTTATTTATTGGTTGTTACAGCTATAAAAATTATTCTTAATTTAGATAATTAGGCATTTACTAAAGATTTATGTTTCAACAAACAATAAGGATTCAGTCCAATGTTAACATTGTCGATCCACGAAAGTTGAAGTGCAACGGAAAAAGAAGAAAACTACATCCATGGCAGAAAAATTGCTTTATGGACTCCGGGTCAAAGTACAAGAAGCCCACTTTCAATGTTTTGTAGAATTTTTGAAGACCCTATAAGCAAAATCGTAGTTTTTGTATGACGGAATTCCCTTCAATTTTCTTTAAAAAAAGGTAAAATGTAAGCACATAAAAATTGCACCTAAAAATAAAAGGAGAAAAAAAAAATGGAAGAAAATAAGAGCTATAATTTTTGTTAGGAAATTTCGAATAATACTAAGCACTTCCAGGTTCCAGGACTACTGATCCGCTCACTATCATTCTTTATTACGACCTTGATTAACCAAGTCAAAATTTTTGATGGTTTTCCATTGATGGACCAACATAATTTTTATGGCAACCATCAGTAATTCCATCATGAAGCATTTTATTTTTTGATGGTAATCAACAATAGTAAACATTACCACAATGTAGGAATTCAGACTCATTGATGATGGTCCAACATAAGCAACTTGTTGTAATGTTTGTTCATGTTGAACCATTAGAAATTTTCATCATAGTTTCTTAGAAATCAAATGTTGAAACGATCATGAACAATCATCTCCCCGATGTAGGAAATCGGACTGATTTATGACGGTCCAACATTAAAAAAATCCAGATTGCTTTGATGGTATATTTCTGAGAACCAACAAGAATTCCAATTGAAACCATCATGGAAATATATAGTTGGAACCATCATGGACTGTTAGTTCATGAGAATGAAACTTGATGGTTTACCATCATAGTTTTAGAGTAGAATCATGGAATGGCGGAAATTTGTCGGCATATCGAAAACTATGAACGCATAATCGAAAATGTTGGATTATGGTGAGCATCAAATGATGTTGTACCATCAGGAATCGCACTGAAACCAACATAATCAAAATTCTTTGATGGAACCTTCAAGAATTTTGACTGATGTACATCACATTTAAATTACTTGCATAATTTTCTAAAATTGTCCTATAAAGTAGAAATATCTGCCATTTTTCACTGAAATTCTAGCATTTCTGAATTTACCATAAATAACAGGTGTATCATACCAGATAACAGGAGTATCTGGTTTAACCCACTAGTGGGATAGTATGAGGTTATTAGATTTTATTTTAGAAAAAAACTTATATGAATAACTTTTCAGGAATGATATATTTTGAACAACTAAAGAATGATTATCTGGATTTGGTCAAAAACTTCAGCTTTCCAATCTTCAGCTTCCAAAAAAACAGACTTTCCAATCTTAGCTACCCGGTCTTACCCACTTTCCCTTAGACTGTAAAAATTCCGGATCAAATTACGGTAAAAAGTGCCAGACTCTAGGATGAAATTACTTTATTTCCCTCTTTACCGGAGCATTCTGGGGAGAGAAAAAAATCTGAGATGCTTTATTTTACAGCAATAATTGACGTAAAATCACCGAATCGTTATATTGAAATAAATATGCATTTAACAGTACAATGGATTTAACGGGTGAAGCGACCAGAGTGCCGGTACTTTATATCGTAAATTAATTCATAATATTTTAAGGAGTATATGAGGGAGACCATAATTTTTTGATTATCGACTAACTCAAAATAAATTATTAAAAAACTTTGTAATTGTAGTTAAGTATTTTCCTCTGAACAATAGTCTAATAAGAATATAACAATTGTTTTGGACATTTATTTTTAAAAATAATTTAAACTATATGAATGGCTAAAAAGGGAACAAAATTGAATAAATTTTTTTTGTAGTATTCTTGCTCGTACAGTGTTTTATTAATGCCTCAAGGAAGGCAACGGAGAAATTTTCAAGTTAGAACTGTTTAAAATCGTCATTTTAATTTATTCCTTTTGGTCAAATTGTTGTTAAAGTTAGTCGATCCACAATATTGCCCTAAATGTTATCGAGGGAGGAATAAAGACAACTTTATGAAAAAAAAGTATCGGCCAGAAATCCGAAGAAAAAGCGAGATATAAAAGAATATCGGTCAGAAAATCAATACTGAAATATATGTTAGAACAAAATAAAAAGTATTGTATTTATATCGCTAAAATTACAGCTTTTTGCTATTTGAAGCAAAAAAAAAAAAGTAGCTTAAAAACAAGGCAAAATAAGTAAAAAATTCTTTTTAAGAAGAGAGTTCATGTGTATAGATGTTTGTGCTTGCGCAAATTGATAAAATATAAAATAAATATATTTTATCAATATATATATATATATATATGAACGTAGCCGGTTTTAGGCAACATGCTATTTGTAATTAATATTTATTATGACATATTCATGAAGAGCTAATGTTCAAGTGACACAAAATAGAAGTGCTCCTAAATACAATTTTGGGAAAATCTTGTAAATGAAGTTTCGTTTCAGGGATTAAGGGAAATCTTAATGATTATAATTGGTCTATTAAATATATTAAATAGTTCGGAGAAAATAATTCATTCTCTTGGTTCATAAAGGGAAAATTATAAAATGTTAATTCATGCATAACTTGAAGGCGAAAATAAATTGAAAGACAGGATACGAATATTTATGTGTGATAAAGTGTGTTTCGTTTAGAATAATTAATTAAGAAAAACATTTGGATAAAGGAATAACTTTAGGATCAACTAAAAGATTAGTTGAAGATTATTAGCGGTTATAATCAGGAGAGCTGATGAAGAGATTATATCTTTACATTATTTTGTTTTCTGCTTATGATTTTTTTAATCGTATTTTTTTATAAAATTATTACTTTTAAATATTTTTACTCTTTTTTTAGTAATATATATATATATATATATATATATGTATATATATATATATATATATATATATATATATATATATATATATATATATATATATATATATATATATATATATATATATATATATATATATAAGCAAAAAGTTGAGAAAAAATGGAGGGGAAAAAATATTAAAAATCCGGAAAACAATATAAAGAAAGAATATAATCTCTTCATCAGCTCACACGATTATATCCGCTAAAAGGAGTGCTTTCTAATATTGTATCAATATAGCAGAAAACAAATATATCAATACAATAGTGTGAGGAGCACTAAAAAAATTTGAAACGAAATAATAACACATTAAGTAAAAAATAAACAAATATATCAAGCAAAAAACAGAAAATAAAATATAACTTATTTATTCTCTTCGTTTTTCTCTTTATTTTTTTAATAATATATGTATATATATATGAAATAAATTTATTTATATATATATATATATATATATATGAAATAAATTTATTTATATATTTATATAATGTATGATATTTGTAATGGTAAGGATGTTATGTCAAAAGCTTTTTTATTTTATTTAATTCAAAATTATGCCTAGAAATTAGACAATAGTAGTTCATAACTTATCATTAGGCCCTCTCAAAACCGAACATTATTTTTTCAATGTTAAATATCTTATTATTGCTTATAATTATTACTATTTTATATTTGAAACGTTTATTACAAAGTATTCCATTTTTCTACTGAATTTTAAAACTTTACCAGTGAATGCGTGGAAATATTAAGATGATAAAACGTTTTAGGACACGCAGTTGTTTCTTTTAATTATTTAAAAAAAATATCGGGGAAATCGAAACAAAAATCCATTTCATTAACGAAACAAACTCATCATTATTTCTTAAAATATCAACTATCTCATTAAATATTATTAATAAGCATCTCAATTTCATATCTTATTTCCATGCTCTCCCAATGTGTCTGAAATGTGCCGTTTTTCCCCTAAATAGAATTTGACCTTGGCTACTGCCTTGAGCAACTTTTCAATCTGCCACACAAAAAATAGGAAAATATCACTTGTATATTAAGTTTAGAGGTCTGGTGAAATAAATTGACGTATTTAGATCCTGGTATTTTGACGAACACTAATTACGAAGATTTGAATTCCTTAGATTTGTCTTCGGCAGTTAGGTATCGTTTACAGCAATTGATAACGTGTGTAATTGTTGACATATAAGTAGTACCACGTAATCGGTTCTTTGTTATCACAATTGTAATTAAATACGATTTCAAGTAACCATGATCACTGAAAACATGTAGTGATGATTTAATGTTATCAGAACGTTGCAGATAACCATTTTTACTGTGTTAAAAAATGCAAGATTGCATAATAGTGTGATCACAGGTAGCAAGTTATAAAAACATACGTTACGAATAGTTATGAATAATTAGCTGTTAGCAACCAAAAATTACAAGTAATATTGAGTAAAAGTTAATATAATGCTTGATTAAAAAATTTCAAAATCAGTGCAACAGTTCACGAGGAATTGAATTTTATAAAAATCCCATTTTTTTAAAATTCGATTTTTCAGGAGCTATTCGACCTATTTCGCTAAAAATTTGTCTCGTGCCATATGAAATTGCATTCTTTAAAATGATGCAAAAAACTTGTGTACCTTACAATTCAAACTGTTTTTGACTATTATTAAATAAAATAAGAAATAAAAAAAAAATTACTAAAAGCTAATTTTTGCATGAAATTATCTTTAGATAAACGAATTTTATAATTTTAGGCAAACATTTTTCAGTTTGATTAAAAATTTCTCTTTCAGATATGGCAAAAACGTAAAATTTAAATTAACATTAAATTAACTCAATCGTTTAATTAACATTAAAGGGTCCAATATTTAGACCGCTCTCCTGGCCAAGCTTTTGAAAGAAAATTTACCAGATTGCAGCTACCATCTTTTTTTTGAAAATCTCAAATCTGACTCCGTCGAAAAGAAAAAGTATGTTTATTTATAAATTCCTATCGATTAATAATTTTGGAGATAATATAGCGATACAATTTACACGTAGCTGTCAAAAAAGTATAGGAACTTGCGCAGTCATCCAGATCACTGCTCTAGTTCCATTGTATGAGCTCTATCTAGATTTATAATGATTAGAATTTTCATTCATGATCACTGTTTCTTTGGGAATGGCAATTATTTTCTAAAAAGGGACTCTAAAATTTTTTAAAAAAAAATAAGCATTTTAAATACCTTATTTCTAATAAGCTTTAGCAGGTACTGCTGCAATTGCTAATCCTAAGCCTGGAAAAAAAATGTGAAGAGAAATTACTTACAAACATTCTCAAAGTCGTTTTTTTTTTAATTTATCCATTTATACGGTTTTTCCGTTACTCGTGTCGACTTTGGACAGCTTCTACCGGATTATCGGCGCTCGACTGTATATCAAATAAAATGTCAAATTTGTCTTAAATTCGACAAACTTATATGAAATCGTGTCACATTTAGGCTCACTGATCTTATTATGCAAAATACATAAAGCATAAAATTTTTTTTAAATGATTTTGTTTTATTAAATTGTACTATCTAAGCAATGAAACTGGGGAATATTGCCAAAAAAGTGCTTTACGTTTTAAAAAATAGAAGATTCTTTCTTCTTTTTTTTAAATAGAAGACTCTTTTATCCATAATAAAAAATCCTATACTCTTGCCAAGAAAGAAAAGATACGAAATGAGTATTTTATTTATATGTGCGTTTCTTCAGATCTTGGCTGCAGTTTTTCTATTAAAGCAACAAATATCATGTAATTCTATACTTAGGAGTGTTCACCCCATTTAGAAACAATCGAATTTTGATTCTAAGCCAAAAACATGACGTCAACAAAAAGCAATGGAGTGAAAAACAAAATTTGCAAACAAGTGGTCCATTCGAGTAATGGTTGCCATTTGCTAAAGTGGAGAAACGATGAAAAAAAGACCATATCTTTAAGAGCGGACAATGCACTTACACAATGCAATTTCAGCTACATATGAGTGCATTCAGTAGGAAGATTTAAAGCGCATTTGTTGATGTTTAAATGATTTATGTATTTTTTTCTCATAAATAAATATAAAATATTCAAAATACATTATACACAAACAACATATATTTATTAAAAATAATCCATCTTTAACATAATAACACGGGTTAGGTTGGAAAAATAGTATCTGAGATTAAGTGAGGATTATAAACTTGTTCTTTGTCGAATATCTGTCAGTTTTTTAATTGTTAACAACGCACATCTCAGCTGTTTTTATATCTGATAGGTTATAAAATCTCTGAATGTTTAATATCAGTTTAGTAAATCAATAATTATTACAAAAAAATGCATAAATAAGTGAAAATTTGAGGGAAATGGTTAATTGATATTAAAAAAACAGATTTGTTACAGTAGCATTGAATATTTTTATAATTACGAAACAATAAATAATTTGTAACAGTATGTAAATATTCCGAATCTTTAGCCGTTCACCCAATCCTAGCAACTTAAATTGTTTTAAACAATATATTAGCCAATTTTTTATTGACAAGCGGCTCTTCCAGCGAAATACTTTTTTTAAAAATTTTAACTATTTATCAGATATGCCTGCGATATTGTCTAAGTTCTTAATATATAAAATTTTATTATGTGTGGTTTAAAATAAAAATAAAAAAACTCCACAAAATCAAAATGAATGTATGTGGACCGTAACACCGTTTCCGTTTAAAATTTCTACAACCATTTTGGAACCTATCTGGTGGACATGAGATTGAGCGATTAGCCCTCTCGGCTATAATATATTCCCAGATGCAAGAATCAAAGTGGGTTCATTAGGTGGGCCTAATTGGTGCGATAAAATTCTGGTTGTTCAACAGTATTAGGTAAAAGCAATTAATAAATATTTTTTTCACAGTTATCAGTTTTAATACCATATTATTTGTGATTGTTTTCCATTTTTTCTTTTTGAATATGGTAAAAAAGAATTAAATAAAATGTTATTCAACCATTTTTGTAAGAAATTTCTGACGGTGTAGATCAATAGGCTGAAAAACTACAACACCGAATAAAAACATATTTTTTTAAATACATTAGGTGAATAAAAACCATTTATTTTTGTTCAACAAAAACTCTTTTTTGTGCTATATTTTTATTAAATACACGAAAATAAAGCAAAATGTTATTTTACCGATAAGTAATGTGAAAAATCGAATAAAATGCATTTAATTCAAATCAAGTTAGAATTTGACAAGCTAGTCAAGTTAGAGTTAGACAAATTTTTGAAAGAAAATCTAGACAGTATTAAATTAAGATGGGTAGGATATTTAGTGAAGTCTCGTTGAAAATCGGGAATAAAAATTTTTAGATAAAAGATCAGGAAGTCTTAGAAGCTGACGGGACGAAAAAAGAGTACATATGACACCAAAATCCTTTCAGACGCAAAAAGAAGATAAAATTTAGCTTCCATGTATTTTTCTTCATCGAAAACAATTTATTGCTTTTCTCTGTTGCTTGAAAAAAAAAATTTCCGTGATTGAAACACAAAATTCTTTTTTCTTATCTTCTTTATTTCGTTAACTAATTTTCTCCTTGCTTATATCGGAGAATGTGTCATAACAGAAATTGAGTTTATCTTCTTTTCAACTTTTTTTTCCTTCTATTTTGTCTTAATTAGAAATAAGTACAACGCACACAGATGCATTAAATATTTACAAAATACTTGATAATAATTTGAATTATAAATTGTAGCGTTTGGATAACAATATTTTCACCTTCAATTGTGTACTGATAGTAGAATGTTTTTCTCTCAGAAAATTTATTTTATGTAATTTCAACGACGAATTTTAAATTTTATGAGATAAAAAGTCTTGGCATAAGAAAATTCATAAGTGTAGTGCTTTCTGAAATATAAACTTGATGTATATTCAAAATAAAGTTAAAAAAACACATTTGTTTAATTTCTTAAAAATATTAAGTCCTAATTTAAAAAAAAATAGACCATATTTTTTTCTGATTTCAATAATAATAATAATATGTACACTCTTTTCCATTAAATAAAACACGGAGGAAGCCTCACAATAATAGTACTTTTCGTTTGTACTTTTATTTTTAAAAACGCTCATATCCGACTTGCTTCTGTTTTCAAACATAGACTACCACAAAGTCGGCACGAGAAGAAAACAATAAACGCTTTTACCAAAAGAAAATAGATCTTAAACTATAAAAAGTTGAAGTTGACTCCAAGTAAGCAAAAAAAAAAAAAAAAAAACTATGCATTCATATTAAGTTCAATTTCATTAAAAAGAAAAAAAATTCATATTCTTTCTACATTTGTAAAAAAAAGAAGTTATTTCTCTCAATCATATTTGTATAACTGCTTTTAATCTTAAAAGAAGGGGAAAAGAACAATTCTGTTTCATCACCAAATTGGTTTTGTTGTAAAAAAAGAATGAAGTTTATCTCTCAATCAAATGTGTACAATCATATTTGTACAATTATATTTGTACGATCTTAAAAGAAGAAAACAAAAACAATTTGAATTCATCAGCAAATGGCTTTTGTTGTCAAAGAAATGAAGTTAGTCTCTTAAACATATTTTTACAAGTGCTTTTAATATTAAAGGAAATTAATATTTCTTAATACTAAGTTTAAATTTGATACTAAAAGAATTTAAGGTTTGCTTAGCGAAAAAATAATAATTAGCTGTTTCAAGAATTCATATAAATAATAATTTTACACGAAAACTCTTCCTTTAGAAGAGTTTTCGTGTAACGCTAATATTATTTTCTATATTTTACTCTTTATTTTGGATTTTTTTTGTTTTTTTTTTTTTTGTTTTTCCTTTTTCTTATTCTAGTGTTTCATAAATAAAGATATTATTTGTTGTTTTTCATTGAAAATACTATCAGGTGGCTTCTAAAAAGTTTTCAAATTTCAGAAAAAATAAGCTTTCGCAAAAAAGATACTTCTAAAAAAAACAACTTTAGGTTTTTCTCATGCATTGGTTTTTATTAAGAATGTCGATCTGTTTAATCGATCTGTCTGTAGAAAAACGTTAATATACTTAGGAAATTGACTTTTTAAAAGTGACTTGCAATACTGTAATTACTCAAAGCAGAAATAATGAATCTGTGAATAATAACTGAACAGGTTCTGAAAGTAATTCGTAAAAACTATAAGTACTAAATAAATAAAGAATTTTTGATTTTTATGTTTAGTTAAATTAACGAAATATTTATGTGAGAATAAAAACTAAATTACTTATTAAGTTATAAAATATTGTTCTGAAACATTTGCATTTATTTTTCAAAATTATAGCATTTCCTAAAAAGTTTCAGTTTGCTAAATGAAATCCTCAGAATTACTATATAGAGAAACACAAACATTGTATCGTATGAATTAAATATAAAACAAAGAAACAAGGTGATTGGAACAATACCTAGTTTTCCGCAAAAATAGTTATGAAGTAATTATTTTTTAGATCTATTTTTGATCCCTTCTAAATGACCGTAGAAATCTTAAGCGTTAACGGTATTATGGTGTTGTTAACTGTATTGCCTTACCAATTCTTTGCGACGAAACTTGCCTTTTCTGAGCAATAGCATAGGGCAGCACCTTTTCTTGTTCTCATCTTATTTCCTCTACTTTTTCATCTCTACCTTCATTCCCTCTCGGCTACTGAGATTATTCTTTTAGTTTTGTTTCGCATCTTTATTTTCCTTTTTTTTTTTTCAACTTAACGTTTTAAATTTAAGATCACTTTTGTTTCTTCTCTTTCACGTATGGCAAGACTTAAAATAGGGTTTATATTTTGGAGCACGTGAAACAAATCGACTGTTATTTTTAATTTAAACCAAGTACTGTTATTTTACTAATATTTTAAACCGAATGAAGTTCTTTTACCAAGTAAGATCTCATCATTTCAATTTATTGGGATTATTTATGTAACGTAATAGATGTGATTTGTATTTTTTTTTTGTCGTATGCCTTTTAGGGAAGGGGCTGCAATCGTTCTTGTTTTTCAGTGGCGCCATCTATGGCCAAGAATTCGACTTCTGCCACACCATTCACACAGTCACAAACCCGTTTATAGGATGGGTCACATTCACATACATTCACACACACAGAGGAGAAAGGACATAGAACACACAGAGAGAGAAATAAACATTCATGCCTTGCCCGGGATTCGAACAAAGAACCTTTCCGATGCAAGGACAGTTCCCTGCTCCCTACACAAGCCGGTCGGCATGTGTTTTGTATAAAACGTTCATTGATGCGAATTAAGAGATTAGTTATTGTTTCGACTGTTCACGCTAGCACATCTCTTCAAAATATTGTCATTCGACAGATCTTCGTATAGTGGCTTGATTGCCTCCTTCACTGCGCTGCCATTGAACCCTCGACGGTGCAGAATGACCTGTCCGAGGAACTCGTTTTTCAACTATATCAAATAATTTCCATTTAAAACGGATTCTCCAGCAATTATCCCATTTTTTAAAAATTTTGTCATTTAACCATTTGTCGTAGCGTTAAAAACAGGGAAAAACCGTTTTATCAATAAAATATTTTTATACCATCAAATTATGCAAAGAAAATCCATAAAAGAAAAATAATAAATAATAAAAAAAAAACAAAAAAAAAACAGAAATTTTTGCATTTTGCTGGTAAAGATTAAAAACAGAAAAAAATCCTTACGTTTATTTAAACAGTTCCTTCTGTGTAATTTAAATTTTTTTTCCTCAAGAATTTACGATTATTTTTTTATAATGTAAACTTTCAAAATCATTTTTTTAATCAGCTAATAATATTTCTAACGAAATTAAAAGTTAGTGTAAAGATTATCACAGTTTATAAATTCACTAACCATGCTAACCTTGTGCGGCGATAGCTAAGTGGGTGAAACACTGAGTTGTTATTGTGAAGGACTCGAACTTGACACCCAATGGAGGCTTGAAACAAAACCAGAATGAGATTAAGGAATGAGACAACTCGTCTTGGAATTTTAATTTTTTGACGCGCAGTGTTTTACCCACTGCCACCATCACGCAGTTGGTCACAGAATTGTGTAGCCTAAATCCCCATGAAGCCTTTGGTTCTTGATGGGCTGTTTCTAAAATATTTCACTTTTTAAAGGAAACAGTTTGTGAGAATTCGTTAATTACTTTTTTTTTTTTTTTTTTGAAAAAAAAAATACATCAATCTCTCTCTCAATGCACTAAATAATGCAGTTTAAATAGAGAGGCGACGTTATTTTATTTGCATATTTGTACGATAGAAACAAGCTAACTCCAGTTTGATAAATTTTCCATTTTTCTCATTTATTAAACAGAAAATAATTTTGTGGAAATAAGTAACATTATTTTTTATTGAAAAAGATTATAACTATTTTTTTAGTAAGATCAAATTCCTGTTTTCTTATTTTTCATTCATATATTTGCTTTTTTTCTTTTACTTTTCAAAAGAACTATATATTATTTTCAACAATAAAGATAAATAAAAGAAAAACAGATATGGATAAAAAAAAAAATAAGACTACACCTACCATCTAAAGAATAAATAAAGACAACATATCATTTTCAGATATACATTATTTTAAGGCAAAGAATGTCATTCCAGAAGTGTTTGGAATGCTTTTGCTTTATCGGGAAGACAGGTGACTTCATAACACGCCAAAGATGTCATTTTTATCTTTTTTGGCTCCAACGCATATTTTAAATAGCTCAGTTTCTTTACTATAACATTTTGGATAACTTATCTTTGGCTGAGTTTTTTCATTTCTCTTGGCAGTGAATCTAGTTATTGGTTGCTTGTAGTTTAGATAAGGAAATACGTCTTTAGGATCAACCAATATTTGCAAAACCGACTTTAAAAGTATATACAATCTCGTTTGCCGACTCTACGCGGGATTCGATTCCCTAGAATATGTAATGCATAGTGACATATTTTCCTTCGAAGATTACGTTTTATTTAGATTGAAGATTACACATTTTCTTATACCTACAGAATTCAATATTCTTGTATCTTTTCCAGCTCCTTTTGTAAAATTACTTTTGACATATATAACAAAATAAGAAAAAAACTTGGGTTAAACAAAATTGTTTTTACGATTTGTCTTTGAAAATTCATTCTTGATTAATTTATACTCTCAATTAAGTATTAATAGGTGTCTAGTTTTCGAAAAAAAAATTTTAAAAAATAGCGAACGCTAGAAAAAAATAAACGGTCTGAAGAACTGATCTACTAATCGAGTTTTCGTACTAAGATCCAATTTTAATAGTTTGTGGACCTAACTATAAATATGCTAACTAATTAGTGAAGACCGTATTTTAAGTAAAGAAATCAGCGATAAAAACTAACCGTCTTTGAATAAACATACCTTTCTTGATGGTTTCTTCAACCTCAAAACAGTTAGGAATGTTAACATGTCTGCAACAGTTTGGTCAGGAGAGCATATTTAGCAGTAATTTCGCTTTTTGCATATTTGTAATATCTCGATATTTCCAAAGTGAAAGAAAAAAACTTTTTGACACAACTATGAAACTTGTTCACCCAAAGATAATTCCATGTAAAACTATATTTAATAGTAACTATAGTTTTTATTTATTCATTTAATAATAGTTGAAATAATTTGAATTATATACTCATAATTTTTACTCTATTTTACAATTTGTAATCTATAATTTAAAAAAGTAAAGGCACAGAATCTATAATTTAAAAAAAAAAATCACTCGAAAAAAACATTGAATTGAGAAAAAAAATTTTGATTTATTTTTTCAACTCATATTATTTATTTGACCAATTTCATTAAAATTTTAGATTTTGTCTTTTTAAATTCCATTCTCTTTTAAATGATTTAAAATAATGAATAACTTTCAATTCAAAAATGTTTCGATAATTAACCATCGAATTATGAAAGAGTAAACCAAATAACTTAAAATTTGATAAATTCACTATTAAACATAATCTAAGGACTATCAAAAATTAAGTACGTTTATAAAGATGTTCCATTATTTTTAAACATTGGCTTTTGATATGTTGTGTTCCAATATCTATCGTCTGTCGGAACAAAATGGTATTCACTTAGAAATCCATGAAAATGTATGATATCATTATAGGGAACATGTTAAAGGCTTACACTTTTTGTAATGCATAAAATTATTAAACATTGCAGAGATATTCTACATATTCTCCCAAAGTGGTTTTTAAAATGAGTCAAGAGGAGCACAATTCATGCATTCATAACATTTTTACAAAATTGCTGCCGTCTTTTTCAGCTCTGTGGGCTCATCGAATTTCACTTTCACATTCTATTTTATAATCAGGTTTTCAATTTTCCGTTTTCTATTTGCACTTGAGTCTAAAATTAGATATTATACTTCATATCACATCACTACCGAAATAGAATGGAGTTAAAGGCTCTAAGTTATTTTCATCCATGTTCTCGATATCAATTAAAACTCCCGGTTCACCAGGCTCTAGCTAAAAAATAAAAAAACTTAGATCTTCCAAATCTGAATTAAAAAAAATTCTAACAGTTCTCTTGTCAGAAAAATAAGACAAAGATAATGAAAGGAAAAGTATGATCAGCAAGAATCTATTTTATTTTATTACCGCAGTTAAACCAGTGACAAAATTTTGAGTTTACGTCTACCAATGTTCAACTTCGTAGCCATGTAATTTTGAACCAGATCCATAAGACAAGGGAACTCCTAGGTGAAGTATTATGTGAAATTTGAATTCGTGAGGGACTTTTTGATGAAACCAATCCACATTTGCTTTACATGGAGATGAAAGTAATGAAAACCACCCAAGGTTAGCCTGACGGCAAGAGTAATCTAACCTATGATCTGTCTACCACTGGTGATATTTATACATCAGCGCTGTGGTTGGTTCAAGCCGGGCGTAATCTAACGAAATCAAGCGTAATCTAACTTTTAGCCATCACTAGGATTTGAACCCTGTCACCACATTGGGAGGCAAGTGTTTAATCCCCTGAGCCATCACGGCTTGCAAGAATTTATTACTATTATTGGAAAAAAAACTCTTTGTCGGCTCTACCATTGTCAGCTAACTTAAAAATCATAGCTGCCCTTTAAAAGCCGCCACTTAACAAACAAGAATTTCTTTTATATATAATTTCTTTTATATTATAAATATATGATGAAAATGTCTCCTCAACTCGAAACACTATCCCAGTGCAATGTGGAAGATTGTTAAATAGAATGAAAATTAGAAAATCGAAAAAGAAGTAACGAAATAAACCGAATATCCAGAATGAGCCTTTCTATATCAGTCATTTAGAAGTCTTAATTTAATATAACATAAGCTTTTTTCACCAACAACAAGCACGTATCACTTAAAGTGCCAGCCGAATAAATTAAAAGCTCTGCCTCTTAAAAGACTGCGTGAAATATGGCTGAAGATGAGATGGATAATTTTACAAAATTATGTTTTAAGAATGATTTTAATACTTTGTAAATAAAATATATGGATATTTTTTAATTGTCTGCATTGACGTCATTGTTATCAAATTGAATTAAAGAAAGCAAGATCTTAATTTAAACCTTTTTTTATTGATAATCAACCTCCGTTTTAAAATTGCAACCTTTATTATAATTAATCGGCATTATAAATACATAAGAGAATAATACATAAATTGCAACCTTTATTATAATTAATCGGTATTATAGATACATAGAGGTATTCCACATAGGTTAAACGTTTTATGGAAATTTATAAACCAAAAATTAAAATTTATTGCAATTACGTTTATCAAAAGGGGGAAATAGGAAACAATTTTATTTTTCTGAAACCTAAAGTTTAAACTTGATACCTATTTTAGGTCTTACAAAAATTAAATCATTTTTAAAATTTAAAACATTTTAAAAAAGTTGCTTTAAGAAAAAATTTTTTCAGTATTATATCTGTAAATTTCTTAAAATTCCTACTTATAAAAGTATTTTGGAATTTTGAGTTCTTACTTAAAAGTAGACTACAGTGACAATCTCACTATTAACTTTTCTCCCATTATTTAAAAAATAATATTAAAATGCATTAGCATCAGGCAATAGTTAACATTTTGAGCATGGTAGCTTGCTGGAAAATTATCGAAATTTTGATGAACATTAAATTATCTTTAACTTTTGAATAAAAAGAAAAAAAATTATTTATAACTGTTCAGAAAACAATTGATTGTCATCCAACACAGAACTATAATTAAAATTTGAACATTCCAGCTAGTCAAAAAAAGTGATCAAAATATTCAATAACAATAAATTCCATAAGCAATAATGGAAACAAATTCTACTTGTGGTTATCAAACTTATATCGTTCTCAAAGACAGAACTACAGTTGAAATTAGAGTACCTAATTCGGTAATTGATTGAAAATTTGGATCAAAGAAGAATTTTATTTGGTGATAAAAGCCCACCTGTTAAAATGATATCCCAGAAACGTGAACAATATATCACATGAAATAAAAGAAACGTTTTTAATAAATTTGGCTATTTAATTATTAGCTATTGTATTAGTTTTTTTTTCGATAACAGTATTTTAATAGACATTTACGTTAATTTAAGAACTGATTACTTTAAATAGGAATTTTTCAATTAATATAAATATGTATAAATTTAATTTATCATAATATTGATATCATAAAAAATGATAGTATAATAAATGAAAAAGTCATATGTCATTCTTACCTATATGCATTATATTCATAAAAATACATTTTAGATAGTTGTAAAAATAGTAAGTCGAAACATAAAATTAAGACACTGTAATAATCACCGTATTAAAATTTTAAAATAAAAACGTTGACATTTTTAGGGAAAAAATGAGGTAAGTTAAATCAGCACTTAATAAAACTTTTAATAAAAAATATTCCTCTTCTACGGTGTTCCTGTGACAGAATCTAAAATTTTCATCATGAAAAAAAAAATTAAAAAAAAAAATTTCGAATTTAATTTGCAAAATTATTTCTCTCCTTTAAATTTTATATACTATTATTTAATTTTCACATTTTCAGTACAAAACATTTTAATATATTTGAATAATTGTGCATTTAAGGCTCCCGATCAAATAATCATCTAAAAGATTTTAAATAAATCTTATTTTCTAATTATCTAATTTTGATTTGAAAGTTTTTCCCTAAATATGCGGATACTATTACATTCTTTTCCATTTCATCGTCATGATAAAACAAAATGGTTTTCGAATTATCAATACTTCGCAATTTTAAAAAATTAAGTATTTTACTTATTGAAATAAGTATTTTGATGACTCCTAAAGACTTGTGCAAATACCCGTCCTTGATGGCTCTGAATACTGAAAGTCAGTTTGTAGTCTTATGGTATATTTAAAATTAAAATGAAATCCATTATGCTTATTGCTCAGTACAATAAGTTTATTAAGTAACGCTACGATGTCTGTATAAGTGCGGTTATGTAATTTCAAACACAAGCTATTTTTGTTTTAACCAGTAAACTCCCTTGTTTAATAAAGATGTGGGCGTTATCTGATAGACTTTTCCCATTGTGATTTTTATTTATTATTTTAGTTTGCATCTTCCATTTATATTTAAATTTATTTAAATCGAAACTCCATATGAAGAAAAAATGATTAAGTAAACGAAACACAGGGGAAAGAAATGGGGTTGCCTGAGAAGGAGATACATTAGCCATTGTTAATTTTGGCGAAATCTGATTGCGTTTGAGAGTGTTAAATGATGTCTGATTCAGAAAGCCGAGAAGAAATTATATTTCTTCTTCGTATGTTGTTGGTGCAATGATCCAACTATAAGTTGCTCACGTAAAATGATTATTAGATAGTTTAGAAAGTTTGATTTCTTTCTTTTTAGGTAAAAAATAGAGTGGCGAAAGATTTCTTTAATTTAACTGAAATCCAATTTTTCGAAAAAGTGACAATAGTTAATATATATATATATATACATACATACAGTAAAACCTTTTTTTTTGTGCGGTGGATAGGGACCGCATAAAAGAAATCGCACAAAAAAAAATTCGAAAATTTTATAAATTCTTACATGAAATAAACAAGTTTGTACGATATACTACTTGTGCATACATCAATGATTTATGAAATAGATGAGAGATTGCTTTCAATTGAATAAAATAATTAAATTAGACCTAAAGAAATTGTAAAAAATATTTAATTCTTCATTGTACATATACCTGGAGAAGTTTTCAAATTATACATTAAATAGTGGAATTGTCTGCCTTTTTACTTTCTTTTGGCTATAATTATTCATTTTAAGGGAGTACTTATGTCGAAAAAATAAAATAAAAATCATTAAAACTACATATAAATAGAAACAAAAGTAACTAATTTATTTATCTTTAATCTCACTATAAAATGAATCCTTAATCACGTGAATCGTGTTTAAAACTCAGAATACGAAGCGTATACTGTTCTCGCATCGAGCGACAATATGTACGTAACTGACTCTGCCTTGTCAGGAGATTGTTTAAAATAAATGAACAGAGCATCGCAAAGTCCAAATACATCGTTGTCAAGGAGGCCACGTAATCAGAGTTCGTCCACAACATGTATATATAGTACATTGATAGTAAACATAAACTGGTGCTAACGCCGCAAAGATTCATATACCGCATAAAAAAAATTGCACCAAAAAAATCGCATAAAAAAGAGGTTTTACTGTATATATATATATATATATATATATATATATATATATAATATACATACACACCGAAGAGCCATTACATTATGACCACCCTCCATCTATAACAATGGACTTGCCCAGGTTTTCATGGTTTCTCGCTCAGGAACAATGTTTTCATGGGCTTATTAGGATCCATGGACCCATAATCCTCCCAGAACAATCCCTGACGTCTGTAAGCTACTTGAACATAGTTGCAGACCAGGTTCACTCATTCATGGCAAAATCTTTTCCTGTTGGGGGATAGTAATTACCAGCAGGATAATGCATCATGTCATTTATATATATATATATATATATATATATATATATATGTATACGGAAATTTATGCAATCTCTTATTATAGAAATATTGATTAAATGCCGTTTGGATTTTAACTTAAATAACTTAAATAATATTTTATTGCATTTTTCACAGGGGGGAAAAAGAGAAAATTTTTTTATGCATTTATAACAGAAATAAAAGTTGCATGCAATATGTGAAGTAGAACAAATTTTTGAATATATCCCGTTCTTAAAAATACATTAGATTTATCAAAGGATTCTTATGAATTTTCTTCGAGAAATATGGATAAGCGATTTCTGAAAACTGGTGACGTTTTGAAGATGGATTGTGTAGAATTTCTGAATAATAAAATGTGGATTGTACTGTATATAGTATTGACCATCTATGAATTTGACCGACGATTCAAATCCCTAAAAAGTTGAAAGTATTTAAATTCCATTTTCGAGATTCTCGTCAGCGATGAAAAAGGGATTTAAACTTTCAAGAATTGAAATATTCAGATGACAGTTATGTTATATCTGTATATTTTTGAAGACAATGAGTCTAGAGAGGACGATAAAAAGTTGATAGAAAGTAAGTATATTTTATTGAGGTTTTATTATATATTTTTTAAATTATTTTTAATTCTTTAAGTTTATTTATTTACAAGTAGTTTCAATATGATTTATTAAATTCTTAAAATTTTTTATTTAAAAGCAATTTTAAATTGCTGCATAAAATTTAGAATAATAGCAACCGTAAAAATACTATTCATTCTAATTAAATAAGCATCTCTTTAAAAACTACGGTATAATAATTTACGTCAAAAATTAGATTTTACGGTAAAATGAACTTTGCAGATGATGTGCCTAAAATGCTGGTATTTTATACAGTAATTTGATCCGTAATTTTGTACAGTCTATGTTGGATCATGACTAACAATTTGACTCCGAGTCATGACTAACAATTTGATTGTTAGAAGTTTAAACTCCATGAGTAACAATTTGACTGCTAGAAATTTTCTACGAAAAATGGGAAAATAACAATTTATTTAATTGTTATTTTACCATATACAAACAAAACAGTCAAAAAACCATAAATTAGGTAGTATTAAAATTTTTAACTGTGAGAATAACCGTTTATAAACTGCTTTCACCTAATAAAGGTTATGCAACCAGAATTCCAACTTAGAACACCTAACGAAGCCACTTAACTTCTTGCAGCTTTGGATAGCTGAAAGGGCTAATTTGTCAATGACCGACAGAATGAGGGTTCGCGTTCCAGCCTTGACACCACAATATTTAACATTTCCACCATTCCCTTCAACAGATGAAGAGTTTCCAGGGCCCTGTTGAAGTACTTTGTACAACTAAAAATTCTTTTCACAACAATTTAAAAATATTTAATTTATTTTCTTCGTCTATACAGGGAAACAGCCGGCAAAGAATTCTGCTAAACAACATTACAAGTTAAAAGAAACATTTTTCAAAGAAAAAAACGAATTCTAAAAAAATCAAAATAAACAACTTTTTAAGAATAAAAAAAATGCTGTTGCCAGTCATAAAAATTTTAGAAAGTTAACTTATCAAAATAAATCAAAATGGCAACTAGATCATACAAGAGCAGCTAGATCAAAAAGTGCAACTAGATCAAAAATTATGATGCCTGAACGCTTGACGTAACACTCCCACCTTTTGATTAACTATAACATCAAAATATTAATCAAAACAATCAGTCAAGCTTACTATATGCACTACTAACAAATTAGAGTTATGAAAATTAAAGTTAAAAGAGTTCTGAAGGAGACTATTCAGTCAAAAAATCTAGTCGGAATCTTTACAGTTCTGCCACTCCTTGTTAAGACTCTTCGAGTTGAGGAATCAGTAACTGAAACGTTTCCTTCAGGAGATTCCGCTATATCATTTGTTTCAGCAGCCTCCACCGGACAAGATATCTCAAGAGGAAAAATTCTTTGAACGGGTCGAACCATCTCTCCGGTAGTGGTTTTAATGCGAGCTACTCTTATGTGCCCATCTTTTCCTACGTAGGTTTCTGTTATTCTTCCCATTGGCCAGATAACCTTCTTTTTACCTTCGGTTTCAATTAGGACGATATCTCCCACAGCTATTCGTTGATTGCCTTTAACTTTGGACTGGCGCATTACTAATTTCCCGAGGTATTCGACCCTAAATCGCTTTCTTAAAGCTTCCCTTTGATTTTGTTGATAACGAAATCTTCTCTTTAGGTTTACTCTGTCTATATTATCCAGGTCTGGAACACCCATCTCTGTTAACTCACCTAAGAACAACGCAGGTGTTAACGGAATCAGGTCATTAGAGTCTTCGGAAACATACGTTAGTGGTCTTGAGTTCACAGTACTTTCACAATCGATAAGAACACTTTGCAGTTCTTCGTAATTCAATGAAGATCTACCTAAAACTTTTCTCAAAAGGGTCTTGATCAGCTTCACCATGATTTCCCAAAATCCTCCCCACCATGGAGCAGCAGGAGGACTGAAGTACCACTGAATTCGATTTATCGAAGATTGTATCTCGATAGCGTTCCAATCTATAGATTTGAATAAGTTGTCGGCTCCCACGAAGTTTGTTCCATTGTCACTATAGATGACCTTTGGTCTTCCCCTTCGGGCTATGAATCTTCGAAGAGCCAAGAAAAAACCATGTGTGGAAAGTGACTGTATCAGTTCTAGATGGATGGCGCGGTACACAGCACATGTGAAGAGGACGACCCACGCTTTCGATTGGTCATTAAGAATTAGGGGGCCACATAGGTCGATTCCACTGATTTCAAAAGGAGACGCATCTCTGACTCTATTTTCTGGTAAGACCACAGGAACAGTTTGGATTGGTCTGGCTTCGTGTCTCTTGCATCTTATACATCGGTTCAGTACCTTTCTAATGGCTTTTTTGCTCTTGATTATCCAAAACCTTTCTCTTAGTTTAGACATCAATACATTTAAACCAGCATGGCACATTTTCAGATGCAAATCCAAAATTATGCAGTCAACAAGGTCATGTTTGCTAGGTAGTAGAAAAGGAGCTATAAAATCAGCGTCGTCTTTCCTTTCTGTCAACTTGGTTTTGACGCGTAGTAGGCCTCCCTCATCTTTAAACACAGATATTGTTTTGAGCCTGTTAATGTCTCCTGGGGCAAAAACCATTTGCTGAACTAGTTTTGCTAACCTTGTCTCAGCTATCAGCAATTCAGACACTTTCAGTTCCCCAATTTTTCTCTCTTCTTTCTTGATCTGTGAATTTTTTGTGAACCTCAGCATCCACGCTATCATTCGTAGAATCTTTGAATATTTAGAAAAGTAAGAGAAAATCCATGAAAGATCTACATTAATGTCGCAAGTTGCTACTGTTAAATATTGCCGTTGGTCAGATATTATTTCTTCTCTGTCGAAGTTAGGATTCAATTGAGACCCGTCTTCTATTGTCAATTGGTTGCAAGTGGTCAGAAAACCACCAGACTTTGACCGTTCTTTTACAACTTCCTCGTCATTGTGGACATCAATCTCTGTGGTACTATTCCAAGTTGAGATAGGTTCTTTCAACCAGGCTGGACCCTCCCACCATTTCATAGCTTCCAATGTTTTAGAAGAACATCCTCTGGAAGGAAGGTCTGCCGGGTTCAATTTTCCTGCAACATGGCGCCAGGAGGAGAAGTCGCTCAATTTTCTTATTTCATCTGTGCGATTCCTAACAAAAACTGACCAATTTTCTGCTTTGGTTATCCAAGCGAGAACTGTTGTGGAATCGCTCCAAAAATATTGTTTGATGTTCTTCCAGTCGAGAGCTTGTACAACTGATTGTGAGAGTCTAGCTCCCACCAAGGCAGCAGTTAACTCTAGCCTTGGTATGGTCCCTCCTTTGAGTGACGTAATACGAGACTTCGCTGACACAAAACTGATTTTAACGCCATCTTTTTCTTCAATCCTTAAGAAAACCACAGCTGCATAAGCCTCTTTACTGGCATCGCAAAATGTATGTAAGGAACAGTTCTCTAGGTTTTCCGAATTAACTTGAATCCACCTGGGTATCTCAATTTCTTCCAATATTTTCAATTCTGCATACCACTGAAGAAACTCTTTTTTCAGATCTTCTCTAATCTCTTCATCCCAAGCAACACCCATCACCCATGCCTTTTGTAGTATTAACTTTGGGCACAGCATGACTGGAGTGGTAAATCCAATAGGATCGAAAATGCGGTGAGCGATAGACAGAATAGATCGTTTAGTGACTTTTTCCATATTGATTTCTTTTAACCAACTCATATTTACCTTGAGGGTGTCTTCCACTTTATTCCACTTCAAACCTAATACAGTTGATTCTGTGGGCAAGTCTTGGCAATATGAGTTTTCCCAACTTCTCAACTCGAAACTCCCTTTTTTCATCAATTCAATAGATTTTTGCTTAAATTCTTCCATTTCAAGTGGAGTATCTACACTGGTTAAAGAATTGTCGACATAGAAACTCTGCAAGAGCCTTTTCTTGAAATCTTCATCGTTATCTTGGTCATTTTGAATATGATACCTGATGACAGATGCCAAAAGAAAAGGACTACTCGTTACTCCGAAGACAACTCTTGCATGTCGAAATATTTTACACTTTTTGTCCTCCTCATTTTGCCACCATAAGAACCTTAAAAAGTCCCTATTTTCTTTAGCGACACTTAATTGTAAAAACGCTCTTCTCACATCTGAAGAAATACCAATACTTCTTTCTCTAAAACGCAATAAGACATCCGGAATAAGTTCGATTAAGTTAGGGCCGCTGTGTAAACAGTCGTTAAGGGAAGGGTGTCCTTTCATACGGGCAGACGCATCGAATACCGGCCTTATTGGGGTGGTACTGCTTTCTTTTATTACAGCTCTATGTGGCAAGTAATTTCCTGGTAAGTCTGCTTCATTAGAGGGTACTTCTTCGATGATTTTTTCGTCAAGCCAGCCTTTGAAGACCTTTTCATAAACATCATAAATATTCTTTGATTTCAATTAAACTGTGGTCCGCTCTAATCTCCTCTTTGCCAAGTTAAAGTTATTGGGTAAGAAAATATCGTTTTCCTGCCATGGTAAACGGACTTCGTACCTTCCGTGATCATTGACCTTTACCGTCTTAAGAAAATGTTCCTGTGCTTCAAAATCTTTTTCCCTTTTCAATTTCTTCTCGATGGGATCTTTGATTCCTATTAAATCTAATCTCCATAGATCGGCCATCTCAGATTCTTTAACGAAAAGTGATATCACCGACATGGCGATACTTTCGGTACCAGGCTTATGATGAGGTACTTTTCCCATTAAGGTCCATCCAAGATTTGTTTCGGTTGCAACTATGCCATTTGACAAAAACTTTTGCTGTCCAGTCATTAACTTGCCTATCATGTCTGCTCCTATGAGTATTTGTACTTGTTCATAAGTTTGGCTAACATCATTTAAACAAATTTTTAAACTCTTAAGTTCCTTCAGCCATGGACCTCTGTTTACAGGTAATATCTTCTCGCAAATAACATCTTGGCCCAATACCTCCAAATTGCAAGAGAATTTTCCTTTCAGCGATGTAACTCTTATTTCATATTTCTTGTGTTTTCTAACATCAGTAGTTACACCTCCAAAAAGGGAATGAGCCACATTCATTTCTTCTAAAGGAGTATACATCATCTTCTGGGCAACGGTATTAAGGATGTAGGATCTCTGCGATGCTGTATCAATTAGCAGACGAACGTTCATTTCTTTACCATTGGCGACAAGTTTGGCAACCAAAGTTTGCAGAAAAACTTCTGGCGTCTGATTTAAATTCGCCATATTAAGTTCATTTACAGATGTTTCCGTCTGCGTCTTTTCTCCCTCTTTCGAAGCTGATTTTCTCATTTGTTCTAGGTTTTCACACATGAGTGTCACATGTTTTCGACCACAAACCAGGCATTTTACAAAATTCCTGCAGTACTTAGCTACGTGACCGGGAGCCAAACAAGCAAAACACCCTTTTTTACTTCTTACAATTCCCTGCCTTTCAACTAAAGGCTTTTTCTGGGCGGAAAAACATTCGAAACTATAATGTTTGCCTTCACAAAATAAGCAACCTCTTCTTTGTTCTTTTACGTAAGAAGCTGCGTGTAAAACAGCGGCTGTTGATGGTGCTCGAGATTTATTCTTTTCATATTCAACTTTTTTCTTCTTAGCTACCTTGTTATCTTCAACTTTGAGCAGGCCAAACCCATCCATAGCTAAATTAATTCGGGCTTCACCCTCCACTTATGCCTTTAAAAACACCATCAGTTTGTTTAGCCTTTCTTTGGCTTCTAATTTTGGAGTTAAAGAATTACTCCGATGGTAGGCCTTCAAAAATTCTTCCGGAAAACAGGATTCTACCATCGGGTAGAGAATCGATGCACACTTGTCTGTAGTAACCCCGAGAGTGTCTAATGCTCTTAAATATGTTTCCAGCTTATCATATAAGGAGGTAAGTGGAAAAGATCTATTCACCTGAACATTAATAATTAATTTGAGAAGTTCCCTTACGTATATCTCCACCAAAAGATCCTCGTTTCCAAATCTCGATTTCAGACTATCGATGGCTTTAGTATAATTTGACCCAGTTGGCGGGAAACTTTCTACAATCTCTCTTGCTCTGGAACCCATCACAGTAGCTTGTATCAGATACTGAAATTTATCTTCAAGGGCAATATCCGCATCCTTATCTATGTGCTGAAATTGGCTCCAAAACGGAAGCCATTCCTTGACATCGTCGCCAAACTGCCTAAATTCCAGCTTTGGCAACGTAAACTTTCGCCTAGCATTAACAGCTTCGGCATTAATTGAACTTGAATTGGCGGCATTTTGAATTGTCGATTCTCGATTTTGCGCCTGTAATCTGGCCATTTCCAATTCATGAGCCATTCGGGCTTTTTCCAATTCTATGGCTTCTTTTTCTTTTTCTTGAAGTATAGCCATTCGGGTCTTTTCCAATTCCATGGCTTCTTTTTCTTTTTCTTGAAGTATAGCCATTCGGGTCTTTTCCCATTCCATGGCTTCTTTTTCTTGAAGTATAGCCATTTCTTCTTGTTTCTTTCTCTCTTTAACAGTATCTTCAAATACCTGTTTTACGAATTCTGGATCCTTTTTATATTCATCGCTAGCCAAAATCAAGTCTTTTAATTTTGCTAAAGTAGATCCAACCGGTACTGTCTCTCCAATTTCTTCTAGAACCACTAACAAATCTGCTTTCTTAAATCCGCTTTTGAAGAAGCTTGCCATTTTTTTTATCTGCTGTGGTCCCTGTTCGGGCGCCAAATGAAGTACTTTGTACAACTAAAAATTCTTTTCACAACAATTTAAAAATATTTAATTTATTTTCTTCGTCTATACAGGGAAACAGCCGGCAAAGAATTCTGCTAAACAACATTACAAGTTAAAAGAAACATTTTTCAAAGAAAAAAACGAATTCTAAAAAAAACAAAATAAACAACTTTTTAAGAATAAAAAAAATGCTGTTGCCAGTCATAAAAATTTTAGAAAGTTAACTTATCAAAATAAATCAAAATGGCAACTAGATCATACAAGAGCAGCTAGATCAAAAAGTGCAACTAGATCAAAAATTATGATGCCTGAACGCTTGACGTAACACCTGTACTCCCCAATTTGTGTCCCTTGACTATTAGTCTATAAACTCTCACTCATGAATAAATGACTGACCATGAATCTGCTTATCATAAAAAAGTATAATATTTCCCATCCCTTACGGTAGATGAAACAAAAGTATATACAAATTGAACCACAAAGCACGGTACATTTGATAAAACACAACTCAACCGGAACCAAATTCCAATGTCCATTTCCTAACGAAATGCCTAGCTCTATTCCCCAGGTCCTTGTTCAAAGTTTTGAAACCAAGCTAGTTGTGCATGGTAAAAAATGATAATAAAGTTATGTATTTATGGTTTCTTAATAATACTAGTTGTAAACTGTTCCAAAACAGTAAAGGTACAAAAAATGTTCTTTACTGTAAACCTTACAATAGATTGGATGGATATTCTGCTGCCAGGTATTTTACTGTAATTTCAGAAGGAAAATTTTAACAATGTATCACTGAGCGTTGATTTTTTTGGCATCGTTTATCATCTATTCTGCCTACATGTTCCTACCATTGGATAACAAAAATAGTGAATATAAATATTATAAAAATTAATTACTATGAATATTTTAACAATTTTAATGAATCATAATTGTCTATAATAAACATTTCCAATCTTCTATTTTCCTTTTTTTTAATATAAGTAAGACATACATTTGTTAGAAAACACACTCTTATTATAATATTCATAGTTCAAAACAATAATTCTTAAAAAAAGTCATTAGAGTTGCTAAAATTTAAAAACTAATCAGTTCTGTAATTAAGTGAAAGTTTTTTAAGGTAAAAGAAAATCAATTGCGTAAAATAATATGAATATTTGTATAAATCATCAAAATGCTAATAATAATCAATTATAAAATACGCGTTATTAATTAATTAAAACAAGAGAATAGTTAAATTTTATGAAATGAGATTTTATATAATAAACATTACTTTCTTATGCATAAATTTTTTTCTGAAAAACTTCCATGTAAAATTTGTAAAACAATATAAATGAATAAAATAATATAGCAAAATATTTAACCCTTTAATTTTTATTAGAGATTATATTGGCGTATCAGTTTTTAAACGTACATAAATTATTAAGTTAAATTCTACTTCATTGTTTCACCTAATAAATGCTTATAATTGTTCGAACAATTAAATTTTTATTCCCATCTTAACTGACTGCAAAAAATTTAAGTCAGTTTTTTTGTTTATTTATTTGGAAAACAAATTTTATTTAAAAATTATTATTTTACTAATTTAGGCATAAGCTTTACATTTTATACTTTATCGGAAGAAGTTTTTTTTTAATGAGGCTGTGTCCTATTTTCTTCTATCCTTGATAAATTTTTCTTCGTAATTCATATGTAAACTGAAAATTCTAGTTGCACTAAAGTTTACAAATTATAATTTTTATCAAACACGTTTCCAATCGATAAATAAAAATTAAATGCCTCAAATAGTTATTGACACATCCGATAGATGGCAGTAGTAAAGCTAATTATTCAAATGAGCGCAAAACAAGGAACTGAAGAACAATTAAATGGGCTGAAAAAAAGTTTAATGGAAACCCAAAGTTTTGATTTCACTTCGGGGTATTGTTTTTGCCAAGTTTAGCGTCATAAAAATAAATGCATGAGTGATTATAAAATATAAATTACACGCTGGGGGATTTAAGAAAAGTTTTTGATAATAAGAATAAAATAATTTTTTGTGCTTATAATGAGTAAAATTATTCCTAAGCTAAAAGTATTAAAAAATAAATTTTGGTACCAAAACATTTAATAAAGGATGTATTGAACACAGAGTAACTTGGGAATATTTTATTTATATCATGTCTTAAGAGTATTATTAAATTTTCTTGCCATTTATTTTAAATCTAAATGATAATTCTTACTAAACATTCATGAATGGCTTTGTATACCAGTTAATTTCTTTATGTAAATTTATTCTGAAATAATAAGCATTTCCATTCCACCACACATTTGAAAAATTGAATTCTAATGAAACTTTAGTTATTAGTTAGAGTTAAAAAATAAATCTACTATAGTTTCAATACTCAAACTAGTTATTACAGAAAAATTATTGCTTGCAATAAGGAAGTGAGAGGTTCAGAACTTTTTCATCGTAATCCTCTAAAGTAATATAAAACATTGATTATTGCTATTTTGAGACAATTTCAAGACGTTTTTATTACCATTAAGATTATAAAGTTGGCAAAGTTTATGATTATCATTACTAGAAGGCAAGTGAGTTCCAGTATTTCAGTTCAGTTTAGAAAATTTAATTTTTATTTATCGTTCTGTCGCATGTAAATGTATAATTACTATAACCGCAGATAAGAAGTTTATTGATCTGAAGGTGACTTCATTAATTTACGTCTGCCTCATAGTTTTACATATTTGTTTAAACAATATGTTTTGTTAATAAAAAAAATATATTTAAGAAAATTTTAATCACGCATAAGTATTTCTGATTTATTATACGCCAGTTTTTATTTAAATAACATATTATTTTTGTTAGCTTGTATTATTCGTACAGTTAAGTAGACACAGCAGAAATATGATTTATAATTTTTATTTTTATTTTTTTTAACACTTTTTTCAAAAAGTACACGGCATATAGTAATAATTAAAACACTCTTTTAAAGGGTCAGACTTTATTTCTAAAAGGCGAAGGAATTTGGAGTGTGTTGGGCTGTTCTCCTGCTGAAAAAAAAATTTCTAAGAACTCTACCTATCTCTAAAAATTTGCTACTGTGATTAATAATAAATTTTATAGTGTTCTTCATGTTCCAAATGTTTGGAAAATTATTTTATTCTTTTTATAAAAAACTGTGTACTTTGATCCAGTATCGCTGCCATCTCTAACCTGACTATGACTGTCTTGTTACAGTAACTCAATTGACCATAAAGTATTTTGTTTCATTCTAAGACCAAGTACAAATGATATTCTTTCTCATAAATCTATTATCGACTGTTCTGTTAATTACATTAATTGCGTTGAATTGATTCTAAATATCTAACTTCATTACGGTTTTTTTCTTCTAAAAAGGTTTGCTTTCTTTCTTTTTTTTTAAGTTTAAAAAACTAAAATCGTTTTTAGTTTTCTGTAATATGTTATGAACGGTAAAAATTAAGCTCGGGGTTAATTTTTTCTTCAGAAAGTTTCATCAACATTGCTTATAATAATTGCCTTGATAAAATGATCAATGCGTCATTACTCAGAATAAAACATTTGCAGAATTTGAAGAAAAGTATTTTAAAAGGGTGGGCAAAAACTAATCAAAATTTAAAGTTAAACTCATTTATGCTTAACATGCTAACATTTAAGAATACCGCATTGTTTTTCTAAGACGTGATGAAAAGGAAATAAAACTGGTATAGAAATCTCCATAAGTTGTAAGCTAAATATATTATTTTTTCCTTTTTATAGTACATTGTGGACGGGGATAAATTAACCTCGGAACTCATATCAATTTAAGAAATATTATCCTGGTTTTTTTAGCAGTATTTGTGGAATTTTTAATGTGAAAAATAAATCATTAAATCAGCAGATTAGTTCATTCATTAATAAATACAAAACTGATTCGAGAAATTATGGCATGGAGGGAGATGAAATCAATTATATTTAGATTAATTATTATATTTAAAAATATTTTTGTTCTTTAATCATAACTTTTATGAACAGTTAATATATATTCCCTGTTTAGTTTTTTTTTAATTTTTAAAACTTTTATTGTTTTTTTTGTTCCATTTCATTTTTTTGTATGCAAAAAAAAAAAAAAAAAAAAAAAAAAGATATTAAAGCAAAAAATCTATACATATCTGCAGGTTATCAAGAAAAGTTATATGGTGCTCTTTAGTAAGAAATTAGTGATATTTTCATAATAAATTATAAAAAAATATCTGTAGGAAACAATAGTGATAGTAAAATTATTTTAATTTGCATCGACATTTTGTACTATAATATTACGGGCGTTCATTTTTTTTTCTGCAATTCTTTTGACTAATATATTAATCAATATCATACAATCATATCAATTCATCGTGATACAAAAATAACAATTATTTCATTAAAGGGCCGGGATAGCCTGGTCGGTAGGGCGCTGGGCCCATGTTCAAGAGGTCGTGGGTTCGATCCTCGCCGACCGAAGACTCCCCGTGTAGTAAATGGTGACTGATGCACGTTAAATCTGTCGAGTCTCAAAGTCCTCCATGTTCCCATAACAAATCAATACCTCTGGGGGTACTGATCCAGGAGTTTCCTTGTCTTCTGGATTGGGTTCAAAATTACAAGGCTACGGAGTTGAACATTAGTAGCCGTAAACAAGTTGGGTCGGCTGTTCAACGACGGTTATAAAATTATAAAATTATTTCATTAAAAAATAAAGATTTAGAATTAATGTCCTGATGATAAATCATTAAACTCTATTAAAAATTTCGGAATGTGTTCAATTATAATAAGGTTGAAATTATTTCAAACTTTATATGCTGCCGTCCCACAATGTATATGCAAGTTAAAATAATTTTAACAATTTTAAGCGTAACGCATGGTTTTCAATAGAACACTGAATTCAAGTATCACAGGCATCGGTGAGTGACCAAGTGGGTGACCACTTTGATCAGAGTGCGATAAGACCAAAGGTGTGTGGTATCGCTCCTCGTTAAACCGCTCTACCTTAAAGTATTTGACTTTACGGGCAGGTCACCGTGTTACCAAAGCGAGGAATCATACCCTCTACAGAAAATGAAAAATGTTATGGCATGCCTTCAGAACATGACTCATCTCAAGTGCGACGTAAATTACGTAATACTACTACATCTCACACGGTGCTAAGTTAAACCCTATTATAGTATTTCTGAAAATTTTTACAATATAATTCAATCATACTTAGGCAGATAGATGGTTAAATTTATCACTTAATTTATGTCTTACCGCATGTATTATGGTTCAAATTACTAATAGTAGGGTTCATCGTCGTACCAATTTTTATTGGATTCGCCTAGTTTGACCCACTGTCGGTTCTGCACGTAAAAGGCCGTGTTTAAACCTGTAGTCTTTTCCTCATAGCAAATAAGGTTTCCCCCTGTTTTTAGAGAAGAAAATAGTATATTGAGGAGAAACATTCATCTAATGTTGCCCATTTGCTAAACAACTTAGTGTGTAAATATCATAAAATATCATACTAATACAAAGAAAAATGTATTAGTTTCGCAAAAACAATGTGTTTTTATAATATTTCTAAAATAGTTCTATATTTTTAAGGCACTATTTTACAAAGCTCAAATAATAACATGAACAAAATTAAAATGGTATTTTTCTTCTTTTTTTTTTAAATTAAAAATTTTCCAAAAATATTATAACTTAGCTGCCAAAAATATTCCGAAATATGCCGATGGTTCCAAAAAGATGTAAAAGGGGGATGAGATACCCTTTTACCCCTTGTGTTACCTAGACTAAAGCAAAAAAAATAAATAAATAAATAAATAAAAATAAAAAAAAAACATAAAAAGAGTAGAGAGATCCTAAATAAATTAGGTTCTCTAATCAAGAACATTCCTAAGTGTTAAAATACTTTGATGACAGTAGAAAAGTGAAGAGATGAACACTTGTAAAATAATTTAATTAGTAGGGATAAGCTTGAAGGAGCTAATAAAAGTATATTAATCGATCTTCCATCTTCCTACATACTTGAAATTTTAATCATAGGTTTGAAATTTCTTCTCCTAAAATCATTCAACACTGTTCTTTCTGTACCGAACTGGATTTCTGAGAATATTTCCATATTTCAAAAATTTCCAATAATTTATTTAATGCTTTTTGGAGCGTCCTATTCTTTTCCAATGTTTGAAAATGTGCTCAACTTTAATTTTTAGTATCCTGGTGCTTCCACACAACCCAAACATATCTGTTAACTTAACTTTCTTATCTTAACTTTTGTTCTTTTATTATCTTGCTCAAACTTGTTCCTTTGTCCTACCTGGTTAAACCACTTTGTACGTGTCTGGAGGAGCCCTAGACCTTCAGGGTACACGTGCCGACCAAACCGCTACCTGTGGATTTGTCAATGGGCATACTAAGAGCCTCACTTTCAGTGGACAAATTAAACTTTTTCCGGCTTGTAAAAAGTGCAAATCCAGCAAGGCTAGTCCTCACCATCTACTTGATTGCCTGGATTTCACCATGGAAGAGGCTCTTGAAAGACCTCTTATTTTCCTCGATTTTTTGAAGACTCACGGCCTCATTGATCTGGTATAGCTCCGCTTCGGCTGGAAATGGAAACAAAAACAACAACACTTTGCACGTGTTTTTCTCTAATTTTTTCTACTGTCATTAGGTTTTGAGACATTGAGGATGGTTCTTGTTTATAGAACCGATACTGCAGTAGAGTCTGTCTGGAGAAAGAACTCCCTTCGCCATTCATCTAGATCAGTGACGGTGGCTATGATTACGAGGTGTAACTATTTCAAATAAGAATGCTGGATTCTTATTAAAGACAGGTTTTGGCTCTGGTCGACGAGAAAACGGGAATCAGATGAGCTATAAGCTCCCCTTTTGGAAATACGCCATTCCTTAGCAACATACGACTTTAGACTGTATGGCGAGCGAGTTCTTTCTTTAGACAAACTGTATAACCATTTATCTACTTTATTTGCGCTTCATTCGTATTTTTTTTAATTCATAAGAACATAAAATATAATTTTGAAGTCGACAAGCATACTATGTTTCTGCAGCGAATGATAAAATCTTATAAAACAAGTTTCGTGTTAGTTTGTTAAATAACTCTTTTTGAATCCTCTAACATTAACCTTCATAAAATGTCATAAGATTCGATAAATTAAATTTCTGACTTATTTGGGATCGAATAAGTATTTTCGGATGAATAAGTAACACATTATGCAGTTTAAAATATAAGAAATATTAATGCATAGGAATGAAGACGTTAAGGGATAAATTGGATAGAATAAAATAATGATTATACATATATAATAGGTTTATCGTATAACAAAAAAATTGCTGTTACATTCTTGGCTTATGTTTGGTCTTTAAATATTATAATAATGTAATCATCTTTTAAAAGTTACTATCAGATTTTCAACAGCAACGAAATAACAAAAATTTAAATGTTATCTCTAATTTCCTAATAAGTTCGTAGAATAACATTGGGGAAAAGAAAGTAATAAAGATTGGAAACAATGTATTTCTTTGTGCTTTCAATGATAATTTATTAAAATACCTTTCATCACTTTAAACAAAGAAGATGCGCAATTTCTCCCATTCAATGGCTTGCAAGTCTTCTAATCACTTTTAAAAGTAAAATTTTAACAAAAAACTTTCATTGAAATTTGAAAGAAACTTTTTTTTAACCTCTTTTGTTCGTAAACACTAAAGTTGCTCTTTTTTCATCAGTGAACTTTACTCTTATCTCTATGCAGTTCAAATGGTTTAAACTTTGTAAAAAAGTAAATTATCCCTTTTCTAATTTTTCACTGTGTAAGCGCTAATTAAAATATTCAATTCCTGAAAAGAAAGGAAATTAAAAATGTTTTGGTGCCGCTATTCTTGCGTTTTGAAGTTATTCTTTTTTGTATTCAAGGAATAAATTTTACTTAAAAATCAGGAATTGTGTCTGTTTATCGTATTCAAACACTTTTTCAAGCTTGAATGGTTACTATTTTTAAAACGCAAAAAACAGTGACTTTGGGGCGTTATCGTTATTTGGGAGCAAAATGCAATTAGATACTTTGAAATAAGTTATTTTCATGTTTGAGTATTTGAGGGAAAATATATTCACATTTTTTTCTTCGTTTTCTGTTTAAATGCGGAATGCCTGTGGCACGTAAAACTTTAAGAGATTTACAGGTACTTTTCATATCGGTCAAATGAGATCTTTTCATTTATCTCAACCGTAAATTACCATGTTGTATTTCATAAAAAAAATTAATAAATAATAAATAAATAAATAAAAAATGTATCAAAATATTTTTAAATTCCATACTAATGAAATAAAGAGCGCTACCTTGGGCGTAAAAATGTTAGTTTATTTTTATTTAAAATAATAATTAAATTATATATAGTTACAATTAACAATTACCATACATGACCTTTGTAGCCAGTGGTTGGAGAATCGAGTCGGGATTTGTTCATCGACTCCACTAAGACACATACAATTTACGTGCTGTAAAATCTGTGGAATCGAAGTCTTTTGGTCGGTCGCTGAGCAGTTCTATGGGTGGAAGGATAAGGAGAAAATTTTCTTCTCCTTCAGACATAGGACTGTAGAAGTGACCTCACGAATGAGTGATGCTGCCACCCCTTCGGAAGTTTTAGAGTTTAGGCGTACTTTCATCCTTGCGGTGCTTTCTTATTAAACGAAAAGCGCGCCTCCCGGACTTTATTTCCAAATGGCCAATAGCCAGTGTGCTAGGCTTGTGCAAGCTTCTTAAGAAAAAATACACTTTTCAATGCAATTTACTACAAAATTAAAATCTCCATTTTTTTAGAAATATATATGTCTTTTTTCAGTATTATTAAATCATTTAAAATGGCACGTTTTATCCTTCTTATGCATTATTTGTACTTCGGTCACTTTTATTTTGTAGACACTGAGACAGATTTTATGTAACCATGTCAAATGAACTCCATTTCTTGCATTAAACCACATCTTCTACCTTGAAAATTCAGAGCTGAGTTATTTTAAGCTGCCACTAGTGAGGATTACCACTGGGTGCCAAATCTTTGTTTAAGTTATTAAAACAAACTCGAAACATTAACGTAATTAACGTACAAAAAGTAATCTTAAAAATGTGTAAGATCAAAAATTAAACCAATAAGATTGTTATAAAAAAAGGTAGTTATCAAATTTTTTATTTTTAATAACTCATTGGTGATTATAGGTACCACTGCTGTCATTCGACGTGGGGAGGAGGATTAAATATCTTAGTTTGAGTATGATGACAATTCTAATAGAAAAATGTTTTTGATTTTGTTTGTTTAAATATTTCTAAAAAATATTTCAGAAACCACCAAAAAGAAATGTTTCTGGTTTTCCTTTCTGTTGAGAAGTATATGTAAAAGATATTTTAACTGCTCCAGAGGGTGGTGCAATTCTCTTTAAACCACAGCATATCTCAACGGAAGCATGGCTATTTCTCCTCTGATGCATCGTAGTTTATTAACTCATCTTAATAAAAAGAAATGAACTTTCGTTTTTTAAATCTGTGAAAAAGAAAGGAAACAGTTCCAATGTAAGATATGGGGTAAAATTTTTCAGATAAATAGTGATTTATGAATTAAGAAAAACTGTTCTGCCTTCATTTTTTTGAGATTTTTAAAAATTAATTTAATTTAAATTTTTAAAATTTAGAGACTCTTTAAATTAGTTTTAAGCATTGTTTTAATTTCCTCTTTCTGCAAGTGCAGCTTTTGTTTGTTACATTGTACTTTCAAAAGACGCCCGGTGGCTGAGTGGTAGCGCTTCACACTCCCGTTCCACTGGTCCTGGGTAGGACACTCGGACCGGGCAAGGTTGGCTCAATCTTTCTTCCCTTCAGTTGGTCGATAAATGAGTACCAAGCATGTTTCACACTGGGGGTTTCGCGTTCAGCTGAAAACCTAACCGGAACATCTGCTCCTGCACCCCAGAGCCCAAGGTCAAGCAAACTGAGATGGGCACAGTAGGCCTTGGCCCTCTATGGGCTGCCGCGCCACTGAGTTTAGTTTTTAGTACTTTTAAAATGATTTAAGGAAATAAGGTAAAACAACAATGGAACTTTTAATATAATTAGTAACACAGAAGTATCTGAATATACTTGTTTTGCCATTCTTAATTTTCTTGAATATCATCTTTTTTTTTAAGATGATTAACGAGAATTGTTGCAGCTAAATATCGTTTAAAGTGCGTTAAAAAGAGTGGAATATAATCTTTACAGCAGGTGATCTAAAATTAGCTAAATGAGCAGAAAGGTGAATGTGCTAAAGATTTCTGATTTCAAAATAAAAAGTATAGCAAGGAAGCTTACATTCGAGCCCGGTGTCTATTAACAAAAACAATAATAGCATCATAGCTTGATTTTTTATTCATGTGTAAACTACTGGATTATCAGCGAATTAAAAAAACAGTAAGGCTACAGTTAAAACATTTTTCTTCTTCCAAACTATCTCTAGTATTTGGCTCTCAAAACTGTTGATTCAGCCTTATTTACAGGCAGAGATTCAACTTCAGTTAGGACGATTATGATTAAAGTTTTGTAGGCAGCTAACAAAGATGAACAATAACCAAACAATAGAAACACATTTTGCAAGAAACTGTTTTTGTTTTTCATTCGAGTTTGGGGTTTCTCACCAAAAGATATTATAGCACCTTAGCTTGTTTGTTTGTTCGTGATTCAACTGATTGGTTATCAGAATATGGATCCAGAAAATAATCGAACTACTGTAAAACTATTTTCTTTTAAGACTTTCTCTCGCCTTTGGCTCTCAAAACTGTCAATTCAAAATCGTAATGTTCAACTACAGTAAAAAAAAAAAATTTAAAAAAAAAATGGCTTAAGTTTTTATGTTGGTAGACTAAGATGAAGAAGAAATAAATCATCTAACGAGAAACATTTTGCATCAAATTGTTTTTCCTTCTTAAACCTTAAGTTTCAGTATTTTTTTAAAAAAAAAAAAAAAAAAAAACATCATTGCGAAAACTTTTACGAGATTTTCTACAAGCGAAATTTTTCGTGGTTGAGATGATCTTAATTACAAAAATGGAATAAAAAACAGTGAGAAGCAGAAATGAATAATGTTGCAAAAAACTAATGCAAGAATACAATATTCTCTCAATAGATGAATAGGAAAAACATTGTATTTTGGCGATTTTTGATGTCAAATATACTTAATTGCTAATAAATCCACTTTTGAGAAAACATAATATTCAATCTATTTACAAGTTTTGATTCTATATTAATTATTTATTCTAAATATTTTGTAAAAATTGTTGTGCTACTCAAAAATATAATAATTTAAAATTTAACAATAAGTGTTAACTTCAGAGCGATTTAGAGTTGCTTTGTAGTTGTCCGATTCAAGTAAAATTTTGTACAGCTGGCATTCTTGTTGGTTGGAACTTGATTCGGGGGGGGGGGTATAAGAAGTAAAGTTTTAATCCTCGATAACTTGAATGTAGATGTGGACCACCTTAATATACAAATGTAAGTTAAATATATTAATTTGTTGTTAAGTTTGCGATCTCTTACATCAAAGAACCTCTCCCCTAAACTTTATAGCGTTTTCTTTCCGATTCCGCGCAAAAAAGTAAATATGCCAAATGGTTTTACTTTCCACGCATCAAAATGCCAAAAAAGTCCAATTTTATAAAATATCATATCAAAATACTATATAAATTATTATTTTTTTTCTTAACTTGTATTAAAAACTTATGCTCTAAACCATATTTTCTTTTGAAAAGTATTAAAACTAGAACTCTAACTGTCTTACTACAAGCATGAATATCTCTTTTGGGAATTCAAAAACTGAATTTCTAATACCTCCTAAGGCGACTTTAGGCTAAAGTAACATTTTTCAAAATAGATGGAGTATTACATCGAAATTCCGTTTGTCCTTGTCTACAGCGACGACCCCTTTTCCCACGGGGAAGGAGACAAAATCATTCCTGTAGGTGACCTTCTTAGAAGACCACAAGGGTGACAAATGACGCCGTTTTGCTATTTTTTGTCCTTTTTTTCCCCTTTAAGTCCCTTCTTGTCCGTTTTCGATCAGCTTCAAGAGCTGAGTTTTTCCGCCGATGGAAGCATGCATAATAAATTACATAGCTGAAGACAGGAGGAAAGTAACTCCTGTTTCTTTCTTTGCTTTATTTTTTTATCCCTTTTTTCCCGATTTTCTTTCTTTCTGCATTATTTCTTTGGCTGTTTTTTTTTTTTTCTTCTTTTTTTTGCTCCCTCATCCAGAGAAACAATTTTGACGCGCACCTGCGTGCTTTGAAATTTATTATATATATTTTTTTCTTTTTTTAGATGGGATAACAAAATAGTTTTAGGCTTCTTTTTTTTTCGTCCACTTACGATTTTTTTTTTCTTCTTTTACCCAGTATCAAACATAAACTAGTTATCTATAAATATATTTGAAAGAATTAACGTCTGTTGTCTTTCTTTAGGTGATATTGTATTTTAGTTTTCCTAAATCGTTTCTTTGATCCAAAAATACCGGATTTTTTGTTATATTTGTGTTGCATAACCAAATTATTGTCATTATAAAATCAATGATATGATGTAAAACAAAAAGAAACTATGTTGATGAGTTTCAGTAAAATAATTTTCAATGGAATAAAATAAAATAATCTAAAACACTATATTGTATAAATACGTGTATATATTTTTTAATGTTTATTATTTGTATTGAAAAAAATAATCAATTGAAAGTATTTCTCATTATTGAGTTTTTTTTTTTTTTTTTTTTTTCTGAACTGTTTCAATGATTATGATCACACAAAATATTTTCCGCAGCCGATAGATGTCAAAACAGGACGTTCAATGACGTTACGCAAACTATGAACTGTTTTCGTTCTATTATTCTTTACGAAACTCACAGTGTCTTCTATTTTATAAACTGTGCTAAAAATTTGAAGTTTAAAGATGCGATGTTAATAGTTCTATATTATTCCTATTCAATGGTTTCTCTGACGAAAAAAATATATATATAATCTATTCATCAGCTCACATGACTCTAACCTCAAAAATAGTACTTCCTAATATGATATTTATATGGTTAAAGCAAAATATATCAATACAATCGTGTCAGTACTAAAGAAAAAAAAAAGAAACAAAACCAATTCGTAAGCAAAACTTACTTACATCATTTTAATATAATTTACATGGCAAAATACATAATTTTCTTGGTTCAACAGTTTCCGAGAAATCAAATTTAGAAAAAGTCGTATTTTTTAAACTAGCAATAAAACCCCAGTCCTGAAAATATGAAAACTTTTAAAAAACATTGACAAGAAAAAGAGGCTATTATATTTAATGCATTTATACCTTGCGCCTGACGCATAGAAATCGATGTATATTCGCGTCTAAACCAGAAATCATTTAAAATTATTAATTTTTTTCTAAAAAGTGATATTTCTAACTGCATTATTTATTATGCATTTGGATAAATGCTGCGATTCTTTACAAATTGCGTTTGCCCAGTCTTACGTTTTCAATAAGTTTTGAAATAAGTGCGAAAGACACTATAAAATGTCTCATACATAATGTTTAATAACCAACGTATAGAAAGCAAAAAAAGGACAAGAAAAAAGAATTTTTTAAGAAAGAAATTCAGCCTGGTTTGCGAATGGCATGCCGGATAACTTCTTTGTGAGTCCTCCCATTCGATGTTATATCTCATATCTCTTTATAGATAGAAACGAAAATCTGTCTCTATGAATGTCTGATTTAGAAATAAGAACAGCGATTTGAATTGCGTTTATTTCTGCACCTAGCAAACTTTCATGAGATGTTTTGTAAACATTCGCCTTTTTTAGGTGTCGAATATTGAAAATACGAAAATCCATTGTTGATACTCTCATTGTTACATATTAAAATTTCCTTAATATTTCTGGAACGGTGAAACCAATTTTCACGGCATTTTCTTCTTTTTATATTTATAGAGTTTATAGCAAGGAAATACTGGAGCTAATTAAACGAAAAGACAAAAAAAAGGCTTCTTCTCGTGGTTTCAGCGTTTGCTGACAGGCAAAGAGCATTGTTGAACAATATCCATCTTTTTAATTAAAAAAAATATTAACAAATGAAATCTATTAAAAAGGAATTACAAGCTTAAACTCAAAGATTGACTTTGGTCTTTTCTAAGCCTGTTTACACTTGGCTACCACGGATAAGATTGAAGGGCATATACTTTACAGGATCCCAATAAATTTTTGTTCTTCCGATTTTGGTATCCTTCAAAAGTACCCATTTAGTAAACTAATATATATTTCTGAAAATACTAAAATTTGTAGTACATAACATCATAATATTTTAAATAACAAATTCTCCACAACATAAATTATTGTCAAACTAATTTTAAAAAAAATGCCCCTTAAACAATCAAATACGAACATGTAAGAAAACGAAAAATGTTACTTCCGCAGCATTAGGTGGTTTTTTCGACTGTTATATCGACTGAAATTTCGGGAAGATCTAATTATTCAAAAAAGACCAGTCAGCTGATCGTCGGAGATGTTTGAACAAATTGCATAGGTCATTAATGATATATAAATTTGCAATTTATAGTAACTTTTGAATCATAACAAAAGCAGTATTTTAAGCTACGTTAGGAACGGAGTTTAAAATAAATGTAAGCTCACGGAACCAAAATTCTTCTCCTCTAGTGAAACCATATGTAACATCCTTTATGTTTACAAGAAATAAGCCTGTGAAGTATTTGGGGTCTTAATTTAAAATTTGTCTTGCTCGAACGCAAGAACAGACAGTTTTAGTTGAATAAATAAGGAAAATAATTATGCATGGCTATAGTGTGCATGACCATTGGTAATTAATAGTTGAGAATTGATGACAGTAAGTTTATCTTTTAAAAATAACACATAAATTTCTTTGATTATTTTTTATTTAAACGTAACCTATAAATGTTTTAAGAATTATGTACTTAAAATATTAAAAATATTTTTTTTTTAGATATTTGAATCTTAACTGTCTTGGTCGGCATAACATAGAAAGTTATTTTTAGGTATATGAATAAATCTACTCAGTACTTTAACATTAATGTGACCACCTCTCTAAAACCAGAGTAACCACCTTTCGCAGAGGTGACCGCTGCGAGTAAGAGAGTCAATTAATTTCTTGAAGTTGTTCAATACAGTGTTAAGACATGCCGACTCCAGTGGCCAGCTATACTGGTATACACGGTTGAGGATCAATTGCGTGGAATACCCCATTGAGATGATACCATCGATTCTCAGTTAGGTTTATGTCCGGGAAATTTGGCTTTTAGGGGTGTACGGTAAACTCTTTCTTGTGCTCTTTGAACCAAGCACGTACTCTGAGAGATGTATAACACGTCGCATTGTCCTGTCGGCAAGTGTTATCCTCATGAGACGAATCTACATAAGGGGATGGACACTGTCCACCAGGTCATTTGCGTACATTTGATTATCCATCGTGCTTTCCACCATGATGAGTGTACCGAGAGAATGCCACAGAAACATTCTCTAAACCATAATGCTCCATCTTCCAGCATGGACGCTTCTGGCACTGCTGCGTAGTGTTTGCTTTCAGATATTTCTAGGCGTATAAGACAGTCCGATGGAACATTAAACACATTTCGTAAGAAAAATTTTGCCACTGAGTGGGCTTCCAGTAGTGATACTGGCGAGCAAATTCCAACCTTCGTCGCTGTTTAACGCAGTCAGCAAAAGCACATTAGCCAGGTGTCTGCAGCGGAAAAAAATACGCAGAAACGTTCACTCAACCGTTGTTGAAAAGAAATTGGTGATAACCATTTAGTTCATCTGGGTAATCAGCTGCTCAATTGTCCCACGTCTACTTATAAGAACGCATCTCCGCCTTCCTTGTTCATCTTTGTCTCCCTAGGGGTACCATATTTGTCAGGTCTTGATTTTGGATAGTACTGTTTTACCAAGCACGGTAAACTTTTACCACGGTGGCATGCAATTAGCTGTCTTATCTCAAAAACCAATGATCCTGTGATTTTGAACAATGGATAAATCACGCCGATTCTACATTATGCGAACAGCTGCAAAGTTACCTGATTCCCTTGGGCACTCTTTTTATATGCTTTAGTGCAGTAAACCTCCACCTGCCTTCTTTGATTATTTATTTCACATTGCCGAAGTCACAGTAATGTGACTAGACTGAGTCTGTGTGTGCTTATGTATTAAAATGAAAACCTAATTATCTTAAAATTGATTTTGGGAAGTAAAATATAGCATATGTAAATTGTCTAGTGCATACGTAAACAATTTGTAACAAATTTTAATTTTACGATTGAAAACAAACTAAAATCTTCATAAATATATCTTTATTTGATAGAGGCGTATGCTATATAGAAAGTGTGCAAATGTTTTTTTTTTAATTTTTTTTTATTATTGTTTTTTTTTTTTTTTTATTTTAAGAAAAAAAAAGCATGGTAAACTATTTTTGGAATTTTTTATACGAAAATACAGCCTAGGATATTTTAAGAATTTATGTGGTTGAAACTTTCTAAGAAATTTCTGAATCTTTTCCATTTTGCTTTTCTTTAGTTTAAATTTCACATATTCTTCTTTTATCCTTTACAATGTTTCTGCCTGAAAA
This sequence comes from Parasteatoda lunata, assembly GCA_949128135.1. Taxonomy (NCBI): domain Eukaryota; kingdom Metazoa; phylum Arthropoda; class Arachnida; order Araneae; family Theridiidae; genus Parasteatoda; species Parasteatoda lunata. The sequence goes on from OX421971.1 coordinate 51,571,791, forward strand.
ATGCAAAACAACTTTGGGTGCTTTGTAGACCCTCTTTCTTGAATGTTTTTCGTTTTTCCCTTTTCTCAGATTTCATTCTTATTCTATTTTCTCATTCCATTTTACTTGAATAAATATATCCCATCTCTGAAACATTATACTTAGCTTTTCTAAAAATGAATGATAAACATTTTCTATCAAATATAATATCAATGTTTCCTTAAGCTATTACAATAGAATGTTTAGCTGAGAGATTAGCAGAAATGATAGATAGTTTCACGTAAAAACATATTCTATTTACATGCATGATTTCTTCTTAGTTGTTTTGAATAAAGGAAGAAGTTTCTGAGAAATCAAAAATATTTTTTACATGAATGGTAGTTAGAAGAATGTGGCTATATTAGAGTAATCTGAACACGAAGTTAAACTCAGTTTAAGATTAAAATATTATCAAGTAGTTAATGAAATGCTGAGTAAATTTATCTATAGTTTTCAAAATTTATCATACAAGCTGCCAATGGATAGCACTGCACATTGAACATGTCTACAAACTTAAAAGAATGATAACGTTTTTTCTGTTGAGTAATATAGGGAGAAACTCTCTGTTATCACAACAGTCAGCAGCACCGTATTTTAGAAATTTTATTTTCTTATCTCTGTTCTGGGTAAAACCACATAATTTGGCATTTTTGTAAATGCTACAGTTTTTCTCAGTTGTTAGTGTTATAATAAAAAACACTAACACTAACATTAACATCTAACATCTTTGATACTTCATTTATAGCAATACACAGTTAGAACACTATAACTGCTACACACCTGTTTTTTTTTTATATAGCTTGCTGTTTTTTTTTTTTTTTTTTTTTTTTTTTTTAAAATTCAAAATCACTTTCCCATGAAACTCCTGTATATTGAAGACAGAAAAGGAAAAATAAATCACTTCTTCAATTATGAAGCTTATTCGCAATTGAAGAACATGGCGTGAACATAATAAATATTTCGCTTTAAAAATAATTTCACTTGCACTTGCAGTTTAATTTCTAAAAGAACAATTTGTAATTGTTGCTATCAAATGTGTACTTTTCACTACAACTGTCTAGTTCGAAGAGTAAAAATACGTCTAGTTTTAATAGTAAAAATTGTGCTTGTGAACTGATAACATTTAATTTTAGCCATATTCCTTTTCCTAAATCAATGTCTGATGTGGTTATCATAATGCTTGTTGCGCCACTTGCCTACTAGGCTATCTCCTACTAAAATGCCCTCTTGGTTTGTCTTTGGCCTTTGTGAAATCTCCAGGGTTCAGGGCCTAGCGCGTTGCCTATGGAGATTATCGTCACCTCTAAAGAGGGAACGCTATCTTTTGAAGATAGACCAGTATTCTCCGTAGACAGTTGATTTTTTTTTCTACATTTTATTATTCTCTTCCCCTGTGTTCTCACAGATTGTGGATCTCGTATTTATTTATTTTTCATAAATTTACAATTACCTTCTTCAAATTTTAATTGTTTTAAACATGTAACTACACTTTAACATCATGACAATACGTAAATAATTGTCATATCTTCTCACTGGAACACACAGAGAGGACCTGGGGTGACATACCTTTTGCCATATTACTAATGCCATACCTTTTGTCTTCACTAATGCCTCACCAAAGAATTTGCCATGCCACTAATGCTTTCAGAAAAGAAAAAAAAGATGTCTTGCCAAGTTAGTCCTTGCCACTAATGCTTTCAGAAGAAAAATAAAAGATGTCTTGCCAAGTTAGTCCTTCTTTTTTTAGATTCTCGACAACAAAACCTGAAAAGCGATCTTCCCTTTGTTTGGATCACCATCGAATCCACTACTCCCAATAAGACAATCTACTCCCATAAAAACACTATGTATTAAAATAAATACTTTTGACTGAAAAATTTATAATTTCCTCTTAAAACATGAAAAAATTATTCATTGTGAAACTCATCTTATTACTAACCATATTATTAAAATACCTGTTATTCTACGGTTATATGATACACGGAATCAACGGTACATAATGGAAAATGGACACATAAGAAAAACGCGCCTTTTGAAATGTTCAACCCAAATTCAACAACTAAATGAAGAAATCCGCACTTATTTTTCCTTAAATATTTTATTGATTAAGATAATAAATCATAGCGGGAAATGTCTTGCTGAGAACATTACACGTATTGAAGAGAATATTACAGATATAAGGTTCTCTTTTTAATTCAGAACATGGAACGATAAGTGTTTTTTAAAAATCTTAATGTATACAGCGTAAATTTATTACCAGTATTATAAATTTACACGTCTCGTTACAACCTTCTAAAAACAAGTTGACTTTTAATGCTTTTCCAAAGAGACAGATTTTTTTAAAAGTACTTAAGGACGAAGTAACACTACGAATTTATTTGTATTCAATAGTTTATACTATAAAAAAAGAACTATACTCACAAGAGCAGTTTGAAAAAGGGATTCTAATGTTATGTTAATTATTTTATTAAATACGTATTTTGAGATGTGTTTATTTTAAAAAATGCTTGTTTTGAGTTGTGTTTATTTTCTTAAACACGCATTTTATATTATGCCCAGAGTAAAAAGCTTATGGGCAGCCTATATAGCTGTAACGCTAATCGAAATTTTAGCTATATCTATATGACAAAGGTTAAAAGAAAATTATTTGAATTGTTTTACAATAACATTTGAACCGTGGTGGCTCAGGGGATAGACCGCTCGTCTCCAAATGAGATGACTCAGGTTTTAATCCTAGGGACAGCTGGTCAATACAAATTACGCACCCAGCTCACACAGACCACAGTGCTGACATAAAAATATCCTCAGTGGTAAACGAATCATGGGTATCGACTCCCCTTGCCATCTTGCTAACTGTGGGAGTTCTCCGTGGTTTTCCTCTCCATGTATCGTAAACGCTGTTTAGTTCTATGACATTCGTTACAGAGACCTCCGTGAAGACACAATTTCTTGCAATACTTGACCCAGGTTTACCCTTGTCTATTGGATTGAACTCAAAATTGCAATGTGTTGGAGTTAAACATTGGTAGTCGTAAACCCAAAACTGGTTTGGATGTTCAGCGACAGTTATAAAATAAAATGCTAAAAGTAAATAACATTTCAAAAATAAAATAAGCAAGTTATGCTACGAAAAATTATTCAATATGGCATGAGATTTTTTTACACTCAAATTATTATTCATGAGTTATTTCAATAGTATTTGATAATTCTCCAGCAGTATTAAATTATTCTTACCTATGATTTTCCGGGGAACCCGATTAAATGGAACCTCCTATCTATACATCACCAGCACAATCATCAGAAAAAATTCATTTTTACTCTTTTTGTGAAATTATGGATCTTGCTAACGAACCAATGCTCCAATTTATACATATGCTCCAATTTTTACAAATAAAACTGCGATTATAAATATACTAAAATGACCAATTGATTAAAGCAGAAATCTATTATTACGAAAATAGACACGAAATTGTATTTATTTTTTTGTAATTATGCATAATATGTTTAGTTATATAACATCTATTTCGAAAACTCCGAATTAAAAACAGAATTGGTAAGCAAATGACTGCAGACTCTTCAATTTTCGAAAAACATTTTATGCAATTTAAAAACCACTATTCGCGATCGCAACGAACTATAGGGGGCGTTGTTGTATGTGCCGAATCCCTGCGATTTCCATACGAACAGTCATTCAGTTACACTGGAGACGTCTTTAATTTGTAACGTTCCATCTTTATTGTGGCTGATTAAATTTAAAAAAGAAAAATGTTTGTTTTCTTTCCTATGCAAACGAAAACAAAATGATATCTCTTTTTTTTTAGAGAAGGAACATCCAGAACACATCGGAAAAATATTTGTAAATAAAGAGAAAAAAATAGGTATATTCTTATAAGAGTTCAAACCTAATGCCTGAGAAATAGTTTTACTAAATTTAATGGTATAACATGAAAGGCCCATTTAAATTTTAACGTAAAATAAAGAATGCTTACGAAACAAAACAAAAAAAAGAACCATTCTTTTTTTGTCGCCATTTTTTAGTGTTACGAAAATGCGTCTTTGGGACTTGCCAAAAACAAAACAAGATGCAATTTTATTTTTTTTAGAAGCGAAATATTTTATGGAGTGAAATATAGCGAAAATGTACCAATGTCCATGACATGAAACTTTATCTTAGTAAACGTCCGTTTTGCAAATGTTATTTCATTTTGAATCTTATTTATTAGAGTTCATAATGGCTATAGAATCAAGTGAGAGAAAAGTTTGTTTTGAATCTATGCTAAACTCTATATCGGCCCATTTTCCACCGAAATCCAATTGACTACTTTGATTTTAAACAAAGTGTTTCATTTTAAGATTTTTTCCAAAAATTTTAAGTGTAGATTGGCGGCACTTAAAAATCTGCCAAATCTATAGCTGTGGTTAATACGTAAGTACAGAATTTTTCTTCCATACTTTTCTGACTCATATTACTCCAAATATTAGAATATGCAAGGAGTATACATAAACACATAATTTAATACCATTTAATTTTTCAAAAAAGGTATTTTGAAAACAATTTTATCAAAAAATTATAAACTAAAAAACGTAAAATAAAGAATTCTTAGGATAAAAACGATTTTAAAAATTCCTCATTTTTCAATAAAAACTTTCGTATTGTTTCTTTTTTTTAATTCTTATAGTATTTAATCAGACGTAAAAAAACCATTCTGTAGAGAACTATCAAGTAAGAAAAAAAAATATTTACAAGCAAATTTTTTATTATAAAAATCACAACACTTACCTGATTTATAAGTCCGGAGAATTCCAAAATAATATGTTCTTTGTTTGAAGACTTTATTCTCAAATAATATACACATAGTTTATCCCTTCATTACTTTTAGGTAACATACCACACATCAAAATTTTATAATTGTAAGATCTCGATATGAATTTTAATATGTAGCTTAGAAACAGAATAGATGAATTCTAGTTGAAATTCTTTCAAAACTGAAAAACACTTACCAAAAAAACGATAAAACATTTATTTATAATCAGCACAAAAGATACTTTTTCAAGTAATTCGGATTATTCTTTATTGTTGTTTTCTGAATTATGTAGATACAGAAATATATACTATTCTATGAAGAAGAAGAATATTCTATAACTATTACAGTTCTGTATAAAATTCATTGGAACACATTTATTTATTAGAATGACGAAAGCAATGTTGACTTCATTTTAACTTGTAATGAATTGAAGACAGAAAAATTATTTTACCGCTATACACACATCTGTTACAGCAAGTGATCATGAAATCATTTCATGTTGTTGGTAATAGAAAGGTAAAAATTATTGAGAAGTTGTTCTTCAAATGCTTGGCATGTTCTGCTTCAATGTTTGGCATGTTCTGATTGGTTTTTTCCAAGTTCTTCTACTTTTTCCTTAGGGAAATTTTGCTTCTGAGAAAATGGCGTCCGTCATTGCCAAAGGTTATGAGGGAACTAATGGTTACAGGCTCTAGCTAGAGGGCGTATCGACCGTTGCGATCGCGAATAAATTTTGGGTACTTTAATAAAGACAAATCTAATATATATAATTCTCTCACGTGGTTCCCAAATTTTGGCTGTATTTCTTTTCCGCCGGTGGCAACGTTTGCTTTGTTTTGCTTACGTTTTGAAAACAACAAAGCATTCTGCCTTTTATTAATGTGTTTCTGATCTAATATATATAATTCTCTTACGTGGCTCCCAAATTTTGGCTGAAGTGCTTTGTACAACTAAATAAGATTCTTTTCACAACATTTAAATATTTACTTTAAAAACATTTCGCTAACAAAAGAACGAATTCTAAAAGAAATAAAAATAAACAACTTAAAAACTAAAAATGCTGTTGCCAGCCATAGAATTTTTTGATTGTTAACTTAGCAACATAAATCAAAATGACATAGACGTGCAACTAGATCAAAATTAAGATACCAGAGCGCTTGAGGTAACAAATCCTTCAATTCTATAAGTATTGTATCGCCAAAGGCCCACATTAACAATTGTGTTTTTAAAGAAATTCTCTCTCTCTCTCTCTCTACTATTCAGACTACTATTTCATATTGTTTTACAACACATGGCTTTAACATTAGTAGTCGGCTTTAACATTAACACTCTGGTGGGAAAGATTTTAAAACAAAACTTATAACAGTTACTTTTCTCAACAACTGAAATTTAGAATAGTGTGATTAAGAAAAATATGTGAACTGTTTGCAATTTCAAATTAATATTGAAATGCACAGGTTTAGAATTTTCTACAGTGAAAAGTTTTCGGAACTTCAGTATTCAAAAAAGTATACAAAATCTAGACGTTAAGAACGTATCCAATGAGCGAGCAAAGCGAGCATTGGATTGCGAAGCAATCCGAAATGAACTGCGAAAGCAGTTCCGGGGGTTTGCGAGCGCCAGTGAGCAGGGGGCGAAGACTCCTAGTATTTAAAATTTAGTGGAAACTCAAAAGCAAAGGAAACGAATAAAACCTTTATTATTGTAACACGAAACAATGTATTTTTTCACAGATTCTCATATATTTAAATTGGTTTAGTGTTATTTATTTAAAAGGAGCTATATTATTCCATTCAAGTTTCTATTTTAAAATAATAAAACTGCAACGACAAATGAATAAAATTAATGAAATATTACATTAACCAAAGCTTAATATATTGCACTGAAATTTTTATTGCTCAAAAAATAATATTTTTACAGCATACTCAGTGCAATTTGCGCTGAGAAAAAAATATGGTCATAACTACCAAAAAATGGTAAAAATGATCGTGTTTCTTGCTCTAAAACTAAACACTAAAAACCTCGTTAGTTTTTACCGAAGTGCTTCTGCAATGATTTTGATAAAAACAACAATTTAATAGGGTTTTATAATATGTAATAAAATTTGGAAAATGAGGTAAAATATAGCAGTTTTATCGTGAAATCTTAGACCATGGCTTAAAAATTATTTCAGTTAAATTTACCTTTCAGTTTTGTGCTTTCTACTAAATGTATGGTAATAATAACTGTAGTTTTGAAAACCTGATTTTCCGGAAAACCGTTATCACGTGAACTGAAAAAGTACTGAATTAATTTTTTTAAATACCGTATATTTGGTTTATTAACCAGAGTTATGTTTTTTTTTTCTTTTTTAAACTAGAAATATTATTTTTATGCAATACAGCAATTTTACTTAATTTTTTTTTTCACCGTGTATCTCAACAACGGCAGTATCAGAACTCAACTACTCATACGCAAAAACTTTTTTAGTCTTATATTTTTGAAAAGATTGAGTAATTTCATAAGCTCTAAAATGAATGTCCGAATATTTGTAGTTTGCTTTCTGTAAAAATGGTTCAAAACTATAAAACAGAAAGATACGATTTAAATCAGAAAAACATTTCCCTACGAAATATACACTTTTGTTTTCATTTGTGGACAATAACATTTCTTCATGTATTACAGAAGAGGCGGCAAGGTATTTAAGCTACAGCAAAGCGTCATATACTTTATGAAAAGGATTGTGCAATTTATTCTTAAGTAAAATTTTTCATTAAGTTGACATTTTTACTTTAATGTTATGTTTAATTATTTTAATTAATGAAACAAAAATTCCTGCTAAAAATATTTCTGTGGAACTAACTTTTATAAAATAGCGATGGTGAAAACATTTATACGTCCATTAAAACTTCGTTTTAAGCATTTGTATACTTAGAAACTATCCCTAATAATACACAAATATATATATATATTTTAAAACAATACGTAAATGGATCTCTGAATACTATTTCAAAATGGCTTAATTTATTTGGAAAAGGTTTCACTGTGCTGTGTAAGCCCAGTGAAAAAATGAAGAAAAACACCCAGAATGAAATAGCTTACTGCAGCATTTTTAAACATACTATCTAAAATTTCTTTAACATAATTGTAAGTCTGAATTATTCGCATAACTATATTCTAAAGTTACGCATAATTATGCACAGTTTTCAAAAGATAAATTTTTCGAATCGTCAAACAATTTATTAAATTTCTGCCTGCATATGCTAAAAGTTTTGATTTATTTAAAATAAACGAATTTTCCAAATTTAATTTTTTATTTAAATTGCCTTTAAATACTCAAAAAATAGGATAGATTTAAATCAAAATTATTATGCATTAACTCATCAAAATTCAAAAAATTCAGTACATATAATACATAATAAATATATAAATATATACAGTTAATATAAATATGAAAAAAGTTCTTGATTTTAGAATGTTTTCAATTATTTAAAATGAATTTCGTACGAGTGGATAATACAAGGAATAAGTCCATGACAAAGAACGAGAATTATTGAAGTAAATGTCGAAATTTTATTAAACATGTAGTGTCTGTCAATTTGTCAAGGTGAAGCAAAATTAAACTTAAGCAGCATGGACTGGATCTCAAGTAAAAGTTCTTCTACCCTAAGAATTTTTTTTTCTTAAACATTTTGACTGCATGATTCAAAATCTTTAGAAAAATCTTCACAATAATTGGAAAATTGATTTCCCAGCAAACAGCAGCAGGTCCAAAAGTTAGGTGACGCCGTTCCAACTTTCAACTGAATCAGAATTTGATATTGAGCTTCTGCTTAAATTAATTGAATTGATGACATTCCTTTCAGTTAAGTCCATTTTCGTTAGTGTATGGATAAGAGTAAGCTAAGATGTATTGATTAGGTTATTTTAAACCAGCAAAACAAAAAGAAAGATTCATAAAGATTTATATATGTAATTAAACGAATATTATCAATTTTGAATGTGCAAAGCTGCATTATTATAAAAAATAGAATTAATTTTTAATGTATTAAGTTAATTATCCTTATTTCAATAGATCGAAAATTACTTTAAAATTATAAAATTTTTATGAAACACATACATTGTCAGAAATACCGATGCAGTAATAAAAAAATAAGTAATAAGAAGATTAAGTATAAATAAAGATTAATAAAGATTCAGTATATAAACCAAAGATAAGTTTGAGTAATAAAAAATAAAGTTATTTATCGAAATATAAATCAAAATAATGCTTATTTAAGTTTATTTTGTATTATTTTAAAATAATGAAATTGTCATAAGGCACAGATAATTTTAGAAATAGAGATTAGATTTGGATTATATAATAAAAAAAAAACTGTTGAACTATAAACTAAAATGACTTTTAGTTCAGGGACTTTAAATTATTATGAAATAATGAAATTTTTATAAAACATATACATTGTTGGAAATGTCATCTTAAAATTAATTAAATTATAAAAACTAAATTATTTTTTTAAAATTTAAACTAAAATAACTCTCATGTCAAAGGATACATTTAAAAAAAATTACGAAATTTATTTAAACAGATTCATTGACACGTATATCGATTTTGCAATGAAGCATATAACATGCATGTTGTAACATCGTCTCAATCTTAAAAAGTATTAAAATAAATCATCCTTAATGTTGAACCATAGCATCATGTAATCAAGTTGATAACATAATAAGAGTATTTGAATTTCAACCGTATTAGGATTTTTTTATTCTCTTTATAATAGCTGCAGCTTTAAACAATTTTATGATTCAGTATGTTTCAAAAGTTTTTCTCACTGCTTTTTATATTTTTGAAGTCACCTTTTTTAAAACATTTAAATTTTTGAAGTAATTTTTATGTATACACTTATAATTCCTAAGTTCATATATACACTTTTAATTATACATTAATTATCAGTACTATGGTGAAAATATGCATAAATTAATAGTGTATTTAGCAAATGATAAAAATTAGCAACAAGCAAGTAGAAATATTAAACCTGTGAGTAAGTGGCTGTTTACTGAATTTGGAACGAGCATGTCTCAAATATGTGGGCTCAAGTGATCTGAAAAACATAAAAAAATCAATAATGTAGTTTTTTATTGATTATTCAAAATATATAGGCTGTGTAGCTCCTATTCTTGTTTATGAAGAAAGAATCAATCTTTTTAATTTAAATATTTACTAAGTCAATATCAAGAAGATACTATAATATGTAAATACGTGATTATTATGTTCTACTTTTAACCACAAGAGGCGTGATTCGATTATGTAACGCATAAGCTCTATGAAAATATATCTAACTAAAATAAGTCAGCATATTTTTTACTTGTTTTATACCAACAACCGGTACACTGTTAGAAATTTTTCAATTAACAATGCTAGATAGTAATTTATTTAATAGTTATTTCACCAAATTTAACCATAACAGTCAATTAACCATAAAAATTTGATATTCAAACAGTAAAATATGTGAAAAAAACGTTGATTGATTGTTTTTAACTATTAGGATGTAACAAGCAGAATTCTATCCGAGCTAACTTTGACCACCTTGTAAAGCCATTTTGTTCCATGCAGCTGGATGCATACTGTAACTGAGAGGACTAATCGGTCAATCTCTTGACGGCTGGACAGGCTTTAAATCCCAACGTCACAATATTTCTTCCATTATTTCTTCCGCCACACAATAGTTCTTCTATTATTACCACAATATTTCTTCCATTCCTTCATTCACTATCATTCCCGCATAATGGTACAGCACTCACAAGGCAGCAATGTCTCTTTAAGCTTTATTTTATGGTTCATAAACTATGCCAGTTGTAAAAAGGTTGCAAAACACTACAGTTTTGTATTTATAGTTTTTTTAACTATAACAGTTCTAAACGGTTCCACAACCATAAAAAATGTTTTTAACCCTAAACTTTAAGGTTTATCGTATGGGCTGTCTGTTGCATTTTATTGTCCCTTAATTTCAGAATGAAAATTCTAATAGCGATAACCCTGAAAGTATTTATTTTTTAAATATCTAATAATTTATAAAAAAGTAAGTAAATATTTTATCTTATATATCTAAAATATTTCCTTTCATATATCAATTTTAAAAAAAGCAAATCTGTAAATGAATAAAGGAAAATAAAATAACTCAAATATAATTTTAATCTTAAATTTTTTTAAATCTCAAATACTTTGTGCAGTCAATCAAATTTCTATTGAAAGTTAAAATGCTTAAGTGTTTAATCATCCATTAATGTAAAGTGAAACTTAATATGCTTTGATAAACAATTTCATCCTTTTTTTAACATGATTTTCTTCATATTTCGTTAATATTTATTTTTTTAAACTACTATATTAGCATACTATTGACAAAAAAAAAAAAAAAAAAATGCATTTCGTAATAAATAAGTAAATAGATGCTTAAAAGTTTATTTACTGTTAAGATCCATTTCCAAATTTTATTCATAGATATATAATTTATATTTTTTTGAATTTATTTTATAAGATAAAGAAATATAATTATATTTTATGGTTTCCTATGTTAATGTTTAGAAATATATATTAATATTAAAATAAAGGTTAATAATACAGAGTAAAAATGCTTAATATAAACTTAATTTCAGTACTTTAATAATTATAGAATTGCCTATTTCTCTAAGTAGCAATGCTTTGATTTTGTTTACTTAGAAGTTTAATTTTCACGCTTCTTAAATGAAGCATATTATTTTTATTTTAATGGAAAATTATGTATTTATTTTATCTTGTTGGTTTTCTTTGCAAGGTTGTTTTGTCCAACCAAAAGAAACCAACCCTTGTTGGTTTCTTTTTTTCTTTGCAAGTCATTTTTATGTTTGAAAAATTAAACTGTATGCACTCTATTCTAAAATAATTCATAATTTAATGTGTTTTTTCCAACATCACTGCATATTATAGGAAGAAACCAAGTGTGCTACTAGGTTGAGTATTGAAAATGTACTAAAAAAAAAAAGAGTTTAAATCAATGTGAAAGACTAAAAAAAATTACTTTTTTTTAAAAAAAAGAGGAAAAGTTATGGCGCGTGATAAAAATTATAGTGGTAGACCAGGACTGGTCAAAAATTACATAAAAAAAATTATTTATAGAACATACCTATTGAAGGAACCATGGCAAGGAAGTAGCTGTACATCTAAAAATATTTCCATAATGCACAAATAAAAGTTTAAGTATTCAAAATCAAAACTATTGTAGAGCACTAAAATTTCTTTATTTTCGATGATTTCAGTGAACTCTATTTTTAACAGGTAATCACACTGTGGAAAGGGTGTCACTGTGTGTTAAACATACTAGGCGATCGGTATCACAGTATCGCAGAAATTTGTGATATTTGGTAGATTGGAGTGGAACGCGGGGTACACCAAAACTTCGTCAACCCCTGGAGTTTTGAAAACCAATGGATGGCACATCTTTCACAAACATAACGATGGTTTCACATAAAGGAAGGCTGCAATTAAGTTCGGGCAAATCATAAAGTGATGGTCGTCCGAAAAAAACATTTCTTGAGGATGTAGTTGGGATTTTGAGAAAGCCAAACGCTTAAAATTTAAAGATGGTTACGGAATTACCTCGGGGAAGGAAAAACATCAATGGCGATGATGACGCCATGTTAAAATTTTCGGTGAGGAGGGAGGTGAAAAATAAAAAAAAATGCTTCTCAAGAGAGACTGTAACATCTACTCTGGACAAGGTAAATTCGAATGCTAATGAGCGTCTTTCGCTCCTCATATTTATACGAGTGCTTGAAAGTTAAAATAGAATTACCTAATTTCTGAAAGTTGAATTGTTATTAAAATTAAAGTGAAAGTATTTTATTTTCTATAACTCAGCTACGGTTAAGAAAACTCGTGCACTCGTAGCCTTCACGTGGAGATCTCAAAAGCCGCTTCCAGGAAAAGGGGTGAGAATGAAATGTCCGGGGGAGGAGGTCCCAATTGCATCAGGATTTTATAAATTAGATCAGGATTTTATGCATTAGATCAGAATTTTATAAATCAGCCTGTGACTCAATGTCACAGATATGGTACTCATTAAATAAAAAAAAATCCACATTTGCTTGGATGTAATTTCAGAAATATAATGAAAAATTAATTTTTTACCAATAATTTACAGTAGGGATCAAAAGTTTTGTTACATATTTACTGATTGCATGTTGTTACATTTGTACTAATTCGGCTCCGGGTATTTCAAATCTGAAATTATTTTTGCTTCTAAAGCTACATATGGTTTTAAATGATGTTTTATACTACTTTTTGTCAAAATGTACAAGTTCAAAAAAGTTATTTGTAACACAGGGTCTTATAAATGTTTCGACCAACTTCTAGGGGAGTAACGCCAGATCACCAAGTTTAAATTTGCATAGGAGCCCATGCCCGGAGAAGTAATTGTACGCTACTAGGGGCTCTCCACTATTTTTGACTTGTTCAAAAGCAAATAATAATAGGGAACAATATGCATAGTAATGATCAGAAACACATTTCATAACAGGGAAGCGTCCCTAGCGGAGTATGACGAAATGAACAGGAACGGTTTCCTATGCCATTTTAATCCTGAAAACGTGCCCTAGTTCTTCTAGAAGTTATTCGCAATGTTTATGCAATCCCTTGTTATATATAGCGTTTTAAGCGTACATTTTGACGAAAAATGGACTGAAAATGTGATTTAAAAATGCCTGTTGCTTGGAGAAAGAGAAAGATTTGAAACCGGCGATACTTAAGTATCTAAGATCTGTTGAAAAACTCATGCAACAGAAGAAAAAAAAATATATCTCAGTAATATGTATTTATTCTTTCTTTATCGGAATTTGACAGAAATGTGTATTTTTCATATTTCAGTATTATTCTCTACTATTACTGCTTTTTTAAAGTTTTTTTGTTCAAAATTTAAAAGGCTCCCGATTAACCTGTAACTGGCTTCTCCTTAATCATAAGCTAAACTTATGATACTACTTTATTTCGCAACATTTTATAATATAAGTTTTCCGTGGAGGACTTTTTGATCAAACTAACTGGAATTTGCATTACATGGAGAGAGAAAACCATGGAAACCTCTAAAGCCTCCCATGGTTGGCCCGTCAGCAAGGGTATTCTATCTTATCCGTCTTCCACGATATTTAACGGATAAACCGGGAGCAGATTTCAAATCGACCATCCGGTAAGATTTTAACCTGGATCATCTCATTTTGAAGCTAATGCTCTATCTCCTATCACCCCGTGTCCATAAGAAAAAGTACCGTAAAATTCCAATTTTTTTCAGTAATGTCTTTATTACGCATTTAGACACTTACTTTTAAGACTTCATTGCATCTGACAATTCGTGGAGGTTCAGCTTGTTATTAGTTCGCCCATCGTAATATTTTGTACACAGCAATATCTGTATCATTGAATCTTTCTACTTCCTTACATTTATTTTGATCTACTTCATTGTTTTTCCTTTAATGCCTAGTCACCCACGACAACATCACCCTTGAATGACAGAAATTAAGAGATTTTTGCGTTGCAATGCTGTGCTTAGAGCTGCTACTTCAGGTCGTTTGTGTTCTACCACGGTAAGAAAACTAAATCAATAATAATCTAATATCAATAACTTTGTTGTATACCTTTTTGCATATTCTGAATCTTGTTAATTACCGGACACTTCCCTTCTTCTTTTTATACGCTTTTTGCCATTTTATACGCTTGTAATATCTGTTATAAAAGAGAATTTGCAAACGCTTCACTAGGCCGGCCAATGAAATATGTAAACTGATCTTCTCGAAACAGTGCGCATATTTAAAAAGTGAAAAGAAAGAAAAAACATTGCAATTTAAAATAAACCAACAATAACTTGAATGATACTCAAATGATATATGACACGTTTTAAATTTGTTTATTATGTATCTTGGAAGTTTGGCGACTTATTAAGCTTAACGAAGAATAATTTTTCTAAAGAGACACATAGAAGTTGACAAATTTGGATATTCCTTCACAGAAACTTAACTTTTCAAAAGCTTAAATTTTCCCTTAAAAGAAAGGCACTCATACCAGTGTTACAAAAAACGATAATTTATACTATTCTAGTGGAAAAAAATGAGCTGTTATCCGTGTTAAATAAAAAGTAAGAAAAGTGATAAGAAAAAATAAAAAATTCCCCCGCGGAAAGATTACAATTTAAAACAAACCAGCAGTAATATCGGTGATTCCGACGAGAGATGTACATTAGAGTAATAAATCTCTAAAATGGCCTCTTTTGGCTCGAAACAGAATCGAAAAACATTATTTTTACTTGGAAAAGAGTAATAAATGAGAAGTGACATTAAGACTCAAATCCACTTTCTCGAAATGAATGATGTTGCGGGTTGCTCAGCTCGTTAACTTTTGAAATATTTTTCAAGTTTTGTTTCTTATGTTGTTTGATTGTTTTTCAGGTTTTGAGAAACTTAAATTATATTTTAACTTTTCATGCAAGGAAAAAAATATATATTCTTTTCAAAAAGCTGGTTATTAATTAGAGAGTGAAGACACTTTTTTTTTCTTACTACATTGGAAAACGTTCTGGCCTCTCTTTGAGATTAATGTAACCGATGCAAACTGCTTACATTACATTTTTCTTCTCATATTTTCGAAGCATTTAGTCGGACTATTATTGATAGTGCAAAAGGAAATTTCATATATAGTTTGCTTTCTTTATATTGCAAAAACTTAAAAAGAATTATTCGAAGAAAATAATTTTAAATTGTTTGATAAAAATGCATATACAGTTATTTAAACGTAGTAGCATATTATAGTTTGAAAGATGTTAATATAACTTCGATTGTCAAAAATATAGTTTCATTTTCCAACACTGTATAAAGTGAGAGATATTTGAACCTCTGTAACTTTTCGAATTCATATCATACTTTTGAAATAGTTCCAAAGTTCATTCCATAAATTTATCCTAAAAATATTAATTATTTTGATGACATATGTATTTCTAAATTAATTCTAAAATGATCATAAATTTATCCTAAGAATATGAACCATTTTGAGGAAATTCTTACGAATTTTGTTTTAGGTATTTTCAGATATTTTCATTTAAAATGTCGCACAAGAAATTCTCTAGGTATATGTTTTTCATCTGAATATAGGCGATATGAAAATCATAGGTAAAATATATGTAAGAAAAATTGTATAATTCCTTTCTGATCATTTTATTTGTTAAACGAAATAAAGAAACAATGGAGCTATTATAATTTTTTAAAAAATAAAATATCTAACGTTTTTGTTTAATAGTATATAACAAACTGAACTTACAATTTTCTCAGTGAACTTACTATTTTTTCCAGTAAACATACTATTTTTACCAAGTAATCTCACTATTTCTATTTCCCTACTAAACTTAGATTAGACTAAAAAACCCTGTTAATTGGTAAATTGGTTAATCTGATAATCTGCTGTAATGCCTAAAGTGTTCTTCTTAAAGTGTTGGGAATGTTTTGTGCTTAATCATTTTATTTTTTAAGGCTTAAGTAATTTCAATAATTACGTGATTTGATTATTTATTTTACAAAAATATTCTTAATAATATTATTATATAAAATACTAAATTAAAAAAAAATTATTTAAAAGCAGATGAAAATATTTTTTTCTAAAAGAAAGCACAAGCATGCATACAGCAATGTTCTAAAAAAAGCACAAGCATGTATACAACAATGTTCTAAAAAAAGCACAAGCATGCATACAACAATGTTCTAAAAAAAGCACAAACATGCATACAACAATGTTCTAAAAAAAGCACAAGCATGCATACAACAATGTTTTAAAAAAAGCACAAGCATGCATACAACAATGTTCTAAAAAAAGCACAAACATGCATACAACAATGTTCTAAAAAAAGCACAAGCATGCATACAACAATGTTCTAAAAAAAGCACAAACATGCATACAACAATGTTCTAAAAAAAGCACAAGCATGCATACAACAATGTTCTGAAAAGAAAGCACAAGCATGCTTGACTGAAATGGATACGTATCAAATGAGCGAGTGAAGCGAGATCGAATTGCGAAGCATTCCCTAAAACAATTGTGAAGCAAATCCAAACGAATTGGCGAATACAGTTCGATGGTTTGGCATCAGGTAAAATTCATTAATAATTATATTGCTGTAAAAGGTAATCTTTGAAACTAGAAGACTTATTTTAAATACATTTTGTCTACTAAGCCTCTTAAATTATTTGGAGACATTTAAAATCAATTTGGGTCAACCAATTTCTTAAATATAAATTTACAAAATATTTACAAAAATAATTAGTCTAATTTCATACAAAATATTTATTATAAAAAAGGTAATGTAAATTCAAAGTTGATATTAGCATTAAATTCTGAATCGATATTGTATAAGAGCAATCTTTAAGCGCTTCGAGGTGTTATAGGACCCTCAAATATTAGAACTTGTACAACGCAAATTTCATTTTCTGAACAAAAAAATAACGTTTCATATTGTTACCCGTGTTGGTGAATATAAAACAAATTATATAATTTGAAATGAAATTGAAAAACAAAGAAAAAATTTATTTAATAATATAAAAAACCATGCATGTTGTGTCTTTGACATCACTAGATACATAAAATAAGTTTTTAATAATTAAATAGATTATCATAAAACATTAAAGTTCATTAAAAAAATTATTTGTTTCACAACTGTATATTAAGAAAATAAAGTTGACACCTAATTAACCATAAAATCTGATTAATTAATCTAATTATATGCCCATAAAAATTTAATGCTTCCGCAGCTTTATGCGCAGAATATAAGATGATACTTAATACAAAAAAATCTTATTAATTAATCTAATTATATGCTTATTAAAAATGTATTGCTCCTACTTCTGTATGCTAAAAAACGTAAGATAATGCCTTGTTAAATATTATTTCATTAATCTATCTAATTATGGGAAATTTAAAATTAATAAAATATTTTTAGTAATATTATTAATCAATTTGCGAAATAGAAAATTGATTGCTTCCACCGCAGCATGCTCAGAAAATATTCAATATAATGGAGAAAAAAATTGGAAAGGAACTGTTGTTACCTATCTTAATATATCTTAAGCATTTTAAGAAAAATAACAACAGTTTAATTTAATAATTAAATTCTACTCATACGCCTAAATTTATTAAAAAAAAAAATATTGAGTTCACATGCGTGTTTGGAAACTAATCTGAAACTTAATTCAATAACATCGTATTTATCTTAGCAAGAAATAAAAAGGGGAAGAAAATTTATTTGTTAAATATTAAGTTAAAAAAGAATAGTCTAGAAAATCATATTTCCTTCCTGATCTTTAAATTATTTATCCTCCCGAATCCCACGTGTAAGCAAACGCTGTCATTGGAAGCTTCTTTGAACGCCGTCATCCAGAATTTAGCTGTTCTCACAGTAGAAAATGGCAGTTTTTTGAATTTTTATGTTTTGGTTTTTGACAGATTTTATTCTGTAAAGCTTCTGAAAGAAAATTATTCTATAGACGATAAATGACAGAATTATATTTTTATCCAGGCAGAAAGCTCAGGATGGAAAAACTTTTCTGAATTCATTGACAGCGAAGTAAAAAAATATATATATATATATATTCCTAAATATAAATTAAATTATTTTTTAATTCGTATCATGATTTAAAAAAAAGTTCTCTGTAAATGTAAAAGCCGGAATAAGTTGAGAAAATGAAGTTTTAAGAAATGGGGGCAAACTTTAGTTTCCTTAAGTTATATCTGAATGTTTAAGAACAATACCGCAATATGTTCATATATGACATATCATAGATATTCATTTGTTTTTCCTTGATATATGATTTGTACTAATATTCTCCTGATCGTTGTTTTTAAAAAGGATTAAAATCATATTACTTTTAACATAAGAATAAGATTATTTGCTTTAAATAAATAAATTGATTAAAAATAAACACTTTCTAAAATACTTACTTAATCAATTTGAAATCGTTGCCCCCTTAATACTGCTCCAAGTTAGTCATACTAGTGTTACCAATTTTATTAATGTACTCTGAGAAAAAAGTAACCAGAAAATGGTAAAATTTATCGTGTTTCTTACTTTATTGGAACATCAAGAGCTGGGGTAATTTTTACAGAAACGCTTTGGTAACTTCAGTAAAATTAACTATAAAATATGGTTTTATAATGTGAAATAAAATTTGGTAACTGAGGTAAAATTTAGCAATTTTATCATGATATTTCAGATAATGGTTTATTTGGTTAAATATATTTTTCAGTTTTGCACATTTTACTAAATACGTGACAATAAGAACTGCAATTTTTAAATCCCAAATTTCCGGTAAACCATTAGCGTAAGAACGGAAAATAATTTTTAAATGCATGGGTCAAATGCCGCATAATTTTTAATTTTTAATTAATTTCGAAGTTTTAATTTCTAAATTTTGATTTTGTATTGTTTTTTATTCCAATTTGTATATTTAGGAAGTGAATGAAGTTTTTAATCAAGTATTACCGTGTATTATGATTTTGCTAACCTCAATTATTATTTTTTCCTTCGGAATGCTATTACAGTGCTGTCATTTTACCAGAATTTATTTCCTTTCATGTACACATTTAATGAATTTAAAATATTTTATTACCATGTTATTTTTAACCCCAAGAGACCAAATTGTACCATTTATTATAAGATCCTATTTAGTTTTTAATTTAATCAAAATCATTATCAAAGACCGACCGTTTTGGTCTTATATATAGCTTAGATCCAGAAAAACAGCAAATTTTACATTAGTTTGGTAGTTTTGATCATACTTTTTACTCAATGTAGAAATGTATGCGTAATGTGTTTAAAATGAAAAGAGCAATTTCAATTTAAAATAACTTGTCAATGAAAATTCCCCTACCATTTCCCTTTAACTTTTATATGATAATGTATAGCATTAAAAGATAACTCAATTTATTTCTAAGACTGTTTACGTCGCGTGAATTTACAATTTATTACAAAATAACAACTAATGAGCACTTTCAATAGATTTATTTTTGGAAAATTTACACCTTCAATTTATCGTGAAGGATTTTTAGTTATGAACAACACTGTAAAATTTTGGATTGAATTACTTTATAAAGTACCGGCACTTTGGTTGCATCGTCCGTAAAACCTTTTTTTTTTTACCATAAAATATAATATCTTAATTTTAGCAGTAATATTCATTTAGTTGGAGTGATTAAGTGATTTTGCGGAAATTTTTATTGTTAAAATTTTCAGAGAAAGTATCCGCACCCTGAAGGTGGATACTTTTTTATCGTAATTTGAGATCCAGAATTTTTTACAATGCACCTTATTTTCACAATATTTTGGATATGGCCGAGATTGCCTGTTTGGTCGGTCTTTGGACACATGCTCAAGAGGTCGTGGATTCAATCCCCACCAGCTGAAGAGTCCCTGTGAAGTAAATAGTGACTGATGCGCGTTAAATTTGTCGGGTCACAAAGTCCTCCATGCTCCCTTAACAAATCATACCTCTGGGGGTACTAATACAGGAGTTTCCTTTTCTTCCGAATTGGTTCAATATTACACTGCTACGGAGTTGAACATTAGTAGTCGTAAACCCAAAATTGGATCTTCTGTTCTACGACGGTTATAAAATAAAATATTTTGGAGAGTGATTTTGTGAACACAGCACGTTTTCCACTTAGTTAATAGTATGTTTTTATGTATTGTGATATGGTGTAATAGAGGTTATATTAAAACTTATTCGGTAAAGTAGATATCTGGGAAAATATCAAGAGTTGCTTTATTTTAGTATATCACATTTGAAAATTTTTTATTTGTCCCTATATTTTTGATGCCTGTTTTTTTTTTTCATTTTAATCAATTCATAATATCAATACATAATTTTATAAATAATACAATGATGTTCACTGTTATCGGCATAAACGTCTAAAAGATCAGACTAAATTGCTTTTGCTACAGAATCGTTAAAACAATGTAATTTTCATGACACTCAGGATAAAACTTAAAATATCAGTATTCATAGACTTTTTTTCTTTACTGTATCTTTTTACTGATCGGTACTTAAAAAAAAAAAATCTAACTTCAATACCAAAATCAATAAAAATCCAATTTAATTAAGTAGTTTCAAAATAAGGATTTTTTAAAAAAAAAAAAAATTTAGTTGTTAAGGAATTTTCTTGAAAAGATTTCTTTGAAAACGCGCATGGAGATTGAAAAAAAGCTGTATAGAAGAAAATCTCATTTTATCTTTAAAAGATCTTCACGGTAAAGTATCGAATTTCCCAAACCATCCCTTCCTCCTCCCTTTAATGATATCGAATACCATTAAAAGCGAACTAAATTTACTTTTCAGTCTAACATCCGTCGAGTAAATTTACACCTAGTTACAAATTAACAACCAATACTCACTTTCGACGGAACGATTTTCGAAAAATTAACGCCTTCCATTTATCGGGCAGGACGTCTTTTTGTTTAGTTGCAACCGCACATATAATCGTTAAAAGAGATACATATGAGACTCGTAAAACTAATGTTATTTACGAGGCTCCTAGGTCCGTTATGGGGTCCTAGGGAACATAAAAGTAAAACGAAAGAGTCCGTTAAAGACCATCAAGCTCAAAGTGATACCGTATGTTTTATGCTATTAGAAAGAACATAACAGATGCTGAATGGTTCGAAAATTAGAATGTTTTGCAGTGATTCTAACTCGTTTCTGTTTGTTTATGGTATGGACTGATTAGGTAAATAAAAAAAAAGCAGCAAATCGAGGCTTTATGACGGCACAATTGATAAACGTGGTCATTTAAGTAATAAATAAATAAAATAGGTAACATATTTATATTATTGTAAGGAGTTATCGTGAAGCTTTATTATATAGGGAAACTATTTTGTAGAGAAAGCTAATGTGAAGTGTTTTTTTAAACCTAAATTTTCATAATATATATTATTTGTTTTTCTTTTTTTTTACCATTTAACTAGATGCGAATCTGATTATATTTTTTCAGGTAAAAGATAAAATTAACTTAAAGAAAAAATGCTACGTTAAAAAACATATAAGTAATGTAAACTATACATACACAAAACACAATGAGAGAGATTTAAAAAAAAAGAAATTGAAACAACGCTATACAACAAGCAGCTGCCGCTATTTTTTTTTTTTTTTGTTTTTGTTTAACTTAAGGTTATATTTTGTTTCTTAAGGTTTTTTTTTGTTTTGTTTTTGTTCGAATTATACTTTGAAACTTGAAATTACGAAGATGTACAGAAAATTTAACAGGGAGTACGATAGAAAAGATATTGACATTCAATAAGTTGTTTGCGAACTGTAAATTTCTAAATGTGTTGTAAAAAAAACCCATAGAGGCCACTTTGCAGCTTCCTGTAATGCAAGTTCAGAGTTGAGATTTGTCACGCTGAAGGAGCCATTTTTATCAATGGGCATAACACGAACTTTCTTTTGTCAAAATTCAAATTTTAAATGTACATTTTCAAGATCTAAATTTCTTCTTCTTTTAAGAACTTCATTAAATTTGCGTATCAGTTGATGACGAAAGTTACAAAATAAAAAAGAGAATAAGCGAGTCAGATAGAATGCCATATGGTTGTAAAGTATAAAGCCTCTCACCTGTATAAATATTAGATAATGCACTTAAGAAAAACAACAACTTTTTTCAGTTATTTTGATCAAAATTCAGTTATTTTGAACTAAAAGTTTGAAGTTAGAATTTCATCTCTGTGAAATAGGCGTTTTGGGTCATTTTTATTAACAAGATTTATAGAAAATAAAATTTTATATACTGAAAAAGAAACGGGAATTTTTAAAATTCATATTTATTTAAAAACCAGCGTTGAAAAAAAAAACAAACATCAGAACCAGATTTGAGAAACAGTATTAAATAAAGGTGAATAATTTAAAAGAAATTACAGTGTAAGATTCAACTTGCACAATAAAGGGTTTTAAATAATTAATTACTCTTTAATTACAAACTCTGTAATTTACAAAAAA
The DNA here is from genome assembly GCA_949128135.1 of Parasteatoda lunata. Classification (NCBI taxonomy): domain Eukaryota; kingdom Metazoa; phylum Arthropoda; class Arachnida; order Araneae; family Theridiidae; genus Parasteatoda; species Parasteatoda lunata. Next base: position 51,594,638 of record OX421971.1, read on the forward strand.
TAGAGCAAAAAAAACCCTTTAGTAATTGAAAGTTTTGAATTTTTATAGACTGGAATATTTAAAATTTTTAGAAAACAAGGTAATTTTGCATGAAAGGAAAATATTTTTTTTTTCCTTTCAATATATTATGGAAAAACTAAAAATATGTATTGAATGTTAAAAAAATTATTTTTCGCATTAAACATTGTAAAATAACACGCAGTTCAAGAGAAAAAACTTTTATTCTAATTTTTCTTTTTTTAGCAGAAAAGTGAAAGAAATAGTGTCTAGACGTGGACTGGAAAAAAAGACTTCGGTATTAAAGTGATATGAATGAAACAATTTAGAATTTATTTTTTTAAAAATACCAACTATATAACCAGTAAATGATAAAAATAAAAATTTCTTTTATGCATGAAAGTATAAAATAGAATAAAAAAGTCTAAAATATATTATTCAGACTCAGTTAAATGAATAAATTTTTTCTTATTGTGAAACGTAATGCGTATATGAAAAGTTTTAAAAAATTCAATATATTCAATAATTCAATATATAAAGATGTAATTGTAAGAATTATTTCAAATTTTTAGAGCGCTATGGTTTCATCCACGCACTTCGATATTTTTCCTGTTTTCTTACATCTAAATAAAATGTACGAGGGTTGCTATTTCTATTTCTGGCCTTGGCAACAGTAAGTGTTGCTAGGTGACCGCAGACGATTTTAATCGAAAGTTTAATATTTTTAAACATAAATTCAGCAGACGATTTACCATTATAGCTTCATTTGTGTTGTTGACAGTAAATTGAAAAGTTCTTTTCTTTCAAAAAATGGAATTGAATCGTGAACATGTTCGTGCCATTATTTTCATAACTTTCGACGTGGATTGTCAAGGCAAGAGTGCTTCGATGAACTTAATTCTTTATTCAACGATAAAGCGCCATCCTACAGCACTGTAAAAAATTGGTATAACGAATTTAATCGTGGTCGATGTTCGATCCAGGACGAATCCCGTGCAGATCGTCCTAAATCCGTTGTTGTGCCAGAAAAGATCGATGCTGTGCGTGAACTGATAAAGCAAGATCGTCATGTGACATACCGTGAGATAGAGGCGTCTTTGGACATAAGTATGACTAGCATCAATAAAATATTGCATGAACATTTGAGCGTAAAAAGAATTTGTTCGCGTTGGATCCCGCATAATCTGACAAACGCTCAAAAAAAGGCTCGTGTCGATTGGTGCAAGGAAATGTTGGAAAAATACGTTCAAGGTACATCAAAGGCTGTGTATAACATCTTCACAAGTGACGAATCATGAATCTATGCATATGAGCCGGAAACAAAACAGCAATCAACTGTATGGGTCTTCCAAGACGAGGCAAAACCAACAAAAGTTGTTCGAGGAAGAAGCACATCGAAACAAATGATTGCCTGTTTCTTCGGCAGTAACGGTCATGTGGCAACAGTGGTGATAGAGCAACGCAAGACGGTCAATTCTGAATGGTACACGACCATTTGTTTGCCAAAAGTCATCGGAGAAATTTAAAAAAAGCAGAAGAACAGGCGAATCATTCTTCATCATGACAATGCGAGCTCTCACACATCGACTCAAACATAGGCATTTCTGACGGAGCAAAAGATCGAACTGATGGGTCATCCGCCGTACAGCCCTGATTTGGCACCCAATGACTTCTTCTTATTCCCACACATCAAAAATAAATTACGTGGACAACGATTTTCGACCCCCGAAGAAGCGGTTGATGCATTCAAAACGCATGTTTTGGAGTTACCTCAATCGGACTGGAAAAAGTGCTTTGAAAATTGGTTCAAACGCATGCAAAAGTGTATTGATCATCATTTAGAATATTTTGAAAAACAATAAAACCAATTTCGATCCTACATATTTGTTTTTTCATTATTAGGCCAGAAATCTAAATAGCAACCCTCGTATTTACATTTACTAATTTGAAATTTGAAGTTTTACTGCATTCTTGTTACTCTTAATCTTTAAAGTTATCCAAGAATGGGAAGATATAAAAAATAGCTTTTTCCCTGCATGTATCCGATGGAAATAAATATTAATTATAAATTTTTTCATGTGTTATTTTTTAATAGTACAGTAAAATTCCTTAACGTTTTTTCTACATCACAAACTAACAGGTATTTATTAGGGGGAAAAATAAAAACATATTTAAAAAAAAAAAAAAACAATTTGTTGAAATTACCGTACCGTATAATAATGACTTTTCTGGTAAAAAAAAAAAAAAAAAAGGCAACATAATTCTGGGAAACCAAAATATACGGTTTTTAAGCCATTCTGCAGGTAATATTTACGTTCATTAGGTAACGGTTTATCGGAAATTTTGGTTTAAAAAAATATAGTCTTTATTGCCACACATTTATTAAAAAATATAAAACTGAAATGTAAATGTAACCATATAAATTATTTACATACAGATTCTGTATCGATTCATTAAAAGATATTACAATTTTTTGAGAGAGTCAGAGATAGAGCAATGATCTCGGTAAATTTTACCGTTTTTTGGATGTTTTGACTGTACCATTTTTCACTATTAATGCTGGTAAGATTAGAGAATAAATTATCCATCGTAATCAAAACGAAAGTGAACTTTATATTTTTTGAGTAATTAAAATGTAATGAAATGATAAAAAAGATTATTCAATTATGGAATTAAAATTAATGGAAACAGTTCTTTTTAATAAACATAAAAATAAATATTTAAACAGTACAAAAAAACAGTAAAAGTTCCATCCAACAGAAACAAATGCAAAGCATAATAAAAGAAACGGTAAAAAATGCTTAAATAAATCTGCTTTTTTAAGTCATTTATTAATTCTTTTTTTCAAAATTTACAAAAGAAAAATTATTTGAAAAAAATACATTTGGGCAATTTTAGCGTTAAAATGATTTCAAAATATTCTTTTTTACTCCAACAACTTTTTTGATACTTCGAACAAATAATGTTAACAATTTAGTTGAATAATAAATTGTTTTGTATCTTTACGTTGGAGAGCTAAAAAAGTTTAACATTTCAAATGCACCTGTTTCTAAAATTAAACTTATTTTTGGCGCCTTCTGGTGAGCGATGTTCTTTCGTTATAGTTCACTGGAGAGGATAATTAATAATTGTTGTTTTTGATTTATAAAAAACACCTGTCTAATATTTTTGTTAGCAAGAGAAATGTTCTAATTAATAATTTGTAATTGATGTTTGAAATTAAACTTTTAATGAATAAAACAAACTTATTTGTATTTTCTTTAGTTTTTTTGAGGAAAAAATATTTAAAAAAATTCTTAAAATTAATGATTTCGTGTCATTTTTGTTATTTTATTAGTACAGAATTGTAATGTTGAACAAATTATTAATGATTTGAATGCCTTCTGAGGTCAAAGAAATTTCATTGCATTCCAGGAAAGTGAGTAAGATTGTTAATTTTTATTTTAAATTCATCCAACTTTTATTGATACTTTTGTGATTGTGAATTTTGAGAATAACATTTTAGAACCAATGAATTAAATATTTATTTTTGTGCAATATACATATACACAATACATATATATATATATATATATATATATATATATATATATATATATATATATATATATATATATATATATATATATATATATATATTTATATATGTTATAAAAAATTCTTGAATCAATAGTCTATGAAATTCATGAAAAAATTCATCGGTGTTAAAAAAGCTTTTTTACTGTTTTGTAACTTATGTTATGAATGATATACTATTTAATTCAAACTTACTACTAAACTTTGGTGAGATTAGCAAAGAATTAATTCTTTTTCTTTCCCCAGTTGTTTGTTATTATTATTGCTCTCCCCCTTTTTTTTTCAATTGTCTGTAATTTACCTTTGTTTTATCTTAAAATTGCCATTCATATATATATATATATATATGAATGGCAATTTTATCGTTTATCCTGCATGTGATGCTTTAAATTAATCAATATATATTTAACATAATTAACATATTAAATATAAAAAAAAAAAAACATTTTGTAAATATTTTATGATTGACATAGGTTTAGATAAAAGCAATTTTATTTAAATAATAAATATATGTATTTCTAAATGACCTACAACCATGATATTGCCCTATATTTTTTTTAGTATTTTAAGATATTTGCCTTTTTTCGCCGCATTCTTATGATATCAATGCTTTCATCCTAACCCTCAGATTTTAACTGAACTATCATGTAATTAATTAGAATCAAATAGTTAAGAGCATGCGAAATTGCTTTGGCTCAAAATTTAAAAATAAATGGTTAGGTATGCATCATGAAAAACTGAAACTCCATTCTCTGCTTCTGAGAAGAAAAAAATCATCAATCATACGCATCCTGAAATGAAACATTCAACCTTTTTTTGAAAAAAGATGGCTTTTGAAAGAATAAGTTTGTAATTAGGAATAAAAAAAACAATAATTTCGGTAATGGAAAAATAACTCTTTCCAAATAATCCTTTAAATAGTTCTAATACAAACTTTTTTCTTAATTACTTAAAAATGAAGTAAATCAGAAATCAGCATGATCGAACAAACTGTTTCATAAGACAAAGCAGCATCTCATCTGGTCAATTATTTGTTTTATTTTTCAAATTATCCCTACTCTAACTTCTCTTTGCAGATCAATGAATTCTGTAAAGTTTAAAATATACGGTTAAAAATTTCTTGGAAAAAATTGTTAAATTACAATTTATTTGTTATTTTACCAAATTCAAACAAAACAGTCAAAAAAGGTAAAAAAGTTGGTATTTAAACTGTTAACTGAGAGAAAAATCTTTATTAATAGTCAGAATTTTATCACACCAACTAGGCTCACTTAATGAAGCCACTTAGTTTCTTACAGATGTGTACATATTATATCCGAGAGGGCTAAGCTATCAATCTTATGACTGACAGGACGGGAGTTCGAGTCCCAGCGTTGACACCACAATATATTCTTTTTTCCCTTCAGAACATGAAGAGTATCCAGTGTTCTACGCTTCCCAATTTGTGTCCCACTAGAGTCTGATACTCTCATTCACGCATAGATGGCAGCACCATAAATCTTCTCAACTATCCCTGATGTCCCGTTAAATTTCTTTTTTAAGATTCAGACACCACGCTACTTGTAAATGGTTAAGAAAAGCCTAGATTTTTCATTGTTTTCTAACCACACTAGTTGTAAACAGTTTCGAAACCGTAAAAGTAAAGACTTTTCTTTACCATAAACTTCATGTTTAATGGGATTGCCGGTTATTTTTGATATAAAAATTCTGACAGTGTGTTCTACCAAAAAGAATTTGCACTCAAGTTTTATAGTTGAACTTCTTAATCTTACAATAGCTGCGATTTTACTATTTTGAATTATTAATACTTTTCATATGGTAAGGTTAATGTATAGGCGAATAAATTAATTATATTTCGAATGTTTCTTTTTCAGCGAGACAGCAAATAAAAGTGTTCAGAAAAGCATTTTCTATTACAAAACCAGGAACTTTCACAGGCGTCGTTCGGGTTAAAGAGCCGAGTTGTTAAACAATCTGTCTGAAAAGTTTGAAATTCCTGTAAACAAGTGTATGTGCTAATACTATTTTATTATTTTGATAGTACCATTTTATTTGTGATGAGCAAAACAACTCTTTTTTAGCCCTAAAATAAACGATCCCTAAGTATTATTAAAAATAAGAACTTTTGATATTACTATTTCATAACAATTTTTGGTGATTAAAGCAATGCAGTATAACAGTTACCTACTCTTTATTTATACGAAGAATTTCACCGCTGAAATCACATTTAGTACAATTAAGTATTTGTGATATTATTATTGTAAAATCCTTTTTGGCTTACAAATCAATATTACATAGTTAGCTATGCTATAAATGTATCTGCTAAAATAGGAGCATGAAAGATTTTTTTACAGGTTCCAATTTTGCAAAAATGGGAGATTTTTAATAGTAAAAATTCTAAAAGGAAGAACCACCATATATTTGTTCATAACAATTAAATATGTAACTTTACTTACTTCTGTAGCAATCCAATTAGTTTTAAACAAATAGGAAGGTTTCCAAAATCGTTCCACTTTTCACATTTAAACTTTTATCAGACTTAATTAACCGACATATATGAAATATATATCTGAAATTTATAACTGATATCTATAAAATATTTACTGATAACGTAAGAAATATTTTAATTATGAAATGCAGTCTTTCAGCTAATTATATAGTTTTTATCAGCAATAATATCCGCGCAATGAATACTAAAACTAAATTGTTTTCACAAGGTTTTCAAATGAAAGGATTTTTGAAAACCGGATGTCTAGTTCGTACTACATCTTTCAAGCGTGCCTACCTAAAAGATATTAAGTATTTATGATTAAGTGAATTAGGAGACCGTGTGGATACTAAAACAATTAAATTTTTAAACTGTTACATTTATTGTTACTGCATTATCTGCAGTAATAAAATGAAGAGTTCTTTTCATGTGAGTATAACTCTCTTATATCCCCGAGGTCAATAAAACTGAGATGGGCGCAGTAGGCCTTGGCCCTCTATGGGCTGTCGCGCCACTGAGTTTAGTTTAGTATAACTCTCTTATAACCTAAAATCCGTTTGTTCTTTCATTCTAAAATCTGTATAACGGGTGAAGAAGGCAATTTCTGTCACCAATCCTAAAATTATTCTGAAATTTTATTTAGATGGATTCGAAAAACATTTGAAAAATAAAATTCTCTTATTGGTTGATAAATAGCCTTTGATGTAAATGATATCACTTTATTTCTGCAATATCCTTTGCACGTGATTTTAAAAAAAAATACATTGAAAACTAGTACTTCCAATTAACTTTACAATTATAAAAACTTGACGCAAGCACACAAAGAGTTGTTTCTTCATAATGAAATTCCGCATCAAGAAAAAGCTTTCAAGAAGCTAAGTTTTGTATTCGGCATTCTTGGCAGATCTTGCTTTAAGAAAAGCATTTTTTGCAACATTTTTTTTGCTGCTTACTAGAACGCACAGTGGAATATGAAAGACAGTGAATATTATTTAAAATGTTTAGTATTTATTTATTTTTACATCTCTAAATCCTGTGATTATATAAATTTATGGCCTTTTCTTACTATAAGGAAAAAAAAATAAAGATTTCTTAAAAACTTCTATATATCTAATTCGTGTAATATTTTTTACTTTTATTATTTCATATTTAATATTTAATTTAATATTTTAGATTATACATTAAATTTATATAATATTTTATTTAATATTTTGTACAATCTGTTGTTCACTTTAAATTTCATTTGTTGCTCATTACATTTTTCCGCAATCTATATTGGCACGAATATTGCCTTTTATTCTTCAATTCATAACAAGGAGAAAAAAACGTGGTAAAATTACCGCACTTTATGGTAATGATATTTCTGGTAAAACACGTAATTTTGGGGAATAAAACCGAAATATAATGTATATAAATCATTAATTCAATAATTTTTACCAGAAATTCTGTTTTTTTTAATGTATAGAAAACCAAACTAAATAGTTTATATAATTAAGTATAATGTTAATATAATGAAAATACCAACATTTAAAAAAATTTACTACACATTATACAACAATATTTTTGCAGCATTAAGTTTAGATGAAATAAAAATGATGAGAGCTCAAGAGATTTTTCAAAATCCAAACGTATACTTTAAATGTAATCGGGGGAAAAAACTATGATTGTCTAGACTATTTTTTTCCTTAACAAATTAATAAAACAAAATGGATAAAAATTTATTATGTTTTCTAGATTTAAAGGTAGTAATGAACACGAAAAAAATTAAAAAACACATTTTTCATCGAAGTTTAATCAGGAAATCAATTTAAGTGATATATAAGTTATTCTTTATTTCTTTAGAACGTTGCGAAATGTTAGTTAGTAAAAATTACCGTAGACTTATCCGAATTCATCTAATAGTCTAATGTATTCGAACATTTTTCCAAATATAAAACATTGCGCTTAAGGTAAGATAAATACGACATCTATTAAGTTAATTGAAGAAATTGTTTTCTTTTACAATTTAAATATCTATTACTTCTTCTACATGAAAGTTCAAGTCAAAAAAATTATAATAAGAAAATAATTACTATTTTGCGTATCAAGTTGTTGAAACAAATGTTAATTCGAAACAAAAATTAAATAATTGCAGGTGCCTAAAATAAAATGTATTTGTTGCAGCTAATTACAATTTTATATACATTGTATAAGAAACACATTTTAATTTTGTTTATTTAAATTTTATTATTAATTAATCAATTAATTATCATTAATCAATTAATTATCATTAATTAATTTATTATTAATTAATTTTAAAATTAATTAATTATTATTATTAATTTTTATCCGTAATAAAACTCAATTTTATTTTGAATATTATTTTGTATTTTATTAATTTTATTTTATTTAAGTATTGTTGACTTATTTCAAGGGTTCAAATAATGTCTTATTTTTGAATTAAATGTTGCTAAACTTAGAGCTCCTAAATTAGAGAGACCGACTCGTCCACCATTTCGGAGCAAATGCTTACACAAATGTGGTAGAGCAACTTATCTTTACGAACGACGCTAACCTCAAATAGGATAATCAGTAAAGAAAAGCGTGTTTGCGTACATCGATTTACATTGGTTTTCAGAAACCTATTAGTGAATCAAAATGAAATACAATTAAAAGCAGGTAAATATTTATTTTTAGCAAAACAAAGGAAAATACTTAAAAGTTAATATAAAATTTAGCGATTTTGATATAAGTTTGGCGAATTCAGCCGATTTCTTGCCTTTATTTACTTGGTTTTATACCACACGAACACTCAAAATTGTTAGCTAAACTTAGTAAACCCTCACGTCCCTCATCTTCAAATACCAACAATGAACATTAACATGTTTATTACTGGGATTTGACGATGAGAAACGTAAGGGTTTAGTAAGTTTAGCTGGACAATGCTTCTTTTCATTTTCGTTTGCTCCAAATCTTTTAATATACAGTTCTTTTTTGAGTTAGTTTTAAATTTTTGAGGCTTGTTAATTAAATTATTTAAAGTCAACTATACACCCCATCCTGGCATTATTCTTGACTAACCAGACGATATAAATTTCAGAATTATATTGACATGACAGATTTGACTATATTCAAAAATACAGTGTATCATCTATTGCTCTACAAACTGGAACCTTGAGCATAAATTTAATTTCGATAAGACCTAAATTTTTATCACCCCCTTCTTACAGTTATCTTGATTCTCTGGAATCTTGTTTAATATGTATGAAAGTTGATTCTAAAGTTAATGACATGAGTTCCTTGCCACATCTACATGGCGCCTGAAAATGCACTCTGCCATGATTTGCCTTTCTGGTCTACTACAATTTTTTTAAAATTTTGTTTTAAATCTTTATTTTATTTTCCACTGTTGGCAACTTAGCGATTTCTTTTTTGAAATTTGTTTTGTTCGCCTTATTCACATCAGGGGAGTATTGGTGTTTAAGGAATTAAAGTAATTTGTTTATTACTTTAACAGATATTTTAATTTTTCGTTCGTTTAACAAAATTATCAAATTATTGAACTGTAAGTTTACAATCTTTTATTGAAATAAAAGGATAAATGCTTAAAATTCGAAAAAGAAAGATGCAATATTCTTATCACAATTTCGCCTCTATCTCTTATGTTATAAATGCAATTACGTTGATTGAATTCACTTTAAACTTGACACTAAGTACTCTGCATCTTTTGAAATATCTAATAAGCACAAAATGACAAAATAATCTTTCGAATATTTCATACGGACTTCTAAAGTAGGCTAAAATATCTCTGTTCAATTTATTAATTTTCTAAAATTCAAAGAGATAGGCATTTCATCGTTTTGAAACGAGTGTTTGAGAATCAGTGATATTCTCATCCTATGTCTACGTTTTTTCTTTTCAAACGACAAAAGTGTTTCCTCTTCAACACATAATAGCTTCCAATCATTGAAATCATTGAGAGCAATTAAATTCATTTCAAAACTTCCTTGCGAACTGGAACAGTACCTCCACTTCTGTTTCCAAAGAATCCCCGAAAATAAAAATCAATTACAAAATTCCGAAGCATTTGAATATTGCCGAACTATGCTAACAATGATACACATGGGGACTTCCCATTGATTCTTCATTCAAAATAACCCCATGATTTAAGATCAAGCAGAATGAAAATGATTTTCCAAAACTTCAAATATAACTCGATTTTCTTCCAACTATTCAATTCATCTGCGGAATTCCCCGCTACGAGAAAATTCGAATAATCTCCCAGAACCATCAAGGCCTAACTCCTGAGATATGGGTCTAAGAGAGTACCTTATTTCAAATTAGCTTAGCTGTCGATTTGGGAATTACCTCTAATTTACGTTCAAGGGTTTCCGATAATATCATCAACTTAGTTAGCGATCAAAAATCTGCGAATGCATTGTTTTGGTAGTTTGGCGGCATACACATCGTTTAACTGAATAGAAAATGGAATGCTTTTTAATTCTATTCCATTTCTGAGATTGTTTCCTCATTAGAAATCACTTTGAATGGTGCATAAAATATTTTATTGTTTGCAATTCATGAAATGTAACATTTATTCAAAAGTGTTTTCTATCAATATAATGTAAATCAAATATGTTTAGAAATGAATAATTGGGTTCCTTAAATCACTATTCAATTTTGAAAACTAATTTCATATTTTTCCAAAATTTTCCTGATGATCATTCAGCATTTCCTAAAATAAATAAATAAATAAATAAATAAATAAATATATATATATATATATATATATATATATATATATATATATATATATATATATATATATATATATATATATATATATATATATATAAATATATATATATATATATATATATCTGAAAATGATAAATTTTTGACAAAATTTAAATGCTTCATTTTCTTTTACATATCGCTTAGTACCTAGGGTTTTATTATTGAAGAATTTAAAAAAAAGAAAATATTGATAACTAAGAAATACTTAGAATTTTGTTTCGAAGCGTATTTTTCTTAAAAATATTTTTCACATCAAATAAGTTAATTCATTTTGCAATCTTCTGGGAAATGAAAAATTTTTCTTTTAACTATTTATGATGAAAACGCTTTTTAACTTCAAATTGGTTAAGGCTTTCAAGCTTTCACTATATATTCTTATTGCTTTCTTCGAAGCAAAATAAATGTTTAGAATTTTCGTTGCAGATAAATTCCGTACAGTATTTGATTGTTTAGTTAAGAGAAAATTATGTAAAATGATATTTTAAAAATACTTAGTTTTTCTGGAAAGGGAAAATTTTAAACTCAAATTAGTAAGCTTAACATTGTATTTTACTTTAGATAAAGAAAATTTAAACAAATGAAAAATTTTGCAAATATCTTCTTTTAACTAAGAATTTACTTATGCTTTTCAAATTAATTAAAATAACATTTCTTACTATGTTTTAAAATTCTCTTACAGTTTGAACTAACATGAAAGTTACTGTTTTTGATTTTAAAAAAATAAAAAAATTACTGACTCCGTGACCGCAGTTAAAGAAAAAACATTGTGTCACTATCATATCTAAAAATCGATTAAATGAATGAATCAATATGAAATTTTACTACTGAAATTTAAGGCTTACTAGAGATATGATTAAAAACACAGGGAAATTCAAAAAAAAAAAAAATCAAGTTTTCAATTCAAGTTTTCTTTTTTTAAGATTAGCGAAAACATTTGGTAAGTTGCAATTTTTGACAGCTATGTAATTTTACGTCTGAAAAGCTGTAACACGCAACAGTTGGTTTACATTTTTTTATTAATTTCGGATTAATTAACCAGGATATAATGATGATTTTCGTTATTCTATGTAAAAGGAAAATCAACTGCAGTAAAATTAAAATTCATTTCTACTACGTATCTCAAAACTAGTGATTTAAAAAAAAATTGACCTTTTCTTAAATTTTGAATTAGTTTTTAAATGCATAAAAATTTCTTCTATTTATATAGTTAATGAAAATGTTTTCTTTTGTGATTCATCACTAATATAATAAAGTAAAAGTAGTAATATTTAGTTGAATAAAAAGTAATAAGTTTAAAAGTTTCTTTCATTCCTCTATTAGTTTCGGTTGTGATTTCTTATTAATCCGATGAAACAAAATTTGAAATATCCTTTTACGGAATCATTTTCCAAATAAAGACGAAAAATGGAGGGAATCGATAAAATGGTAGAGGCATTTTAGTAAATGCCTTTGAAAGTAAAAAGATTATTGTGAGATATACGATATTTCTAATCTCCAATAAATAGCTCATAATCTTTTTTTATTTAATTTTTTATTTGTTTTTAAACTTTATGAAAGCATAGTGATAAAAAGTCACAATCCTATAGAACCATTGCTAACGAAAAATCAATATGTGGAAATCTCCAATTTTCTAAAAGCTTTGTTTAGTTTGATGAATTTCTTTACCTACAAAAAAAAAATTAATATGAAGTATTAAACTCATATTTTTTCGCAAACTTTATTTTTTAAACAAAATCAAAGTTTCTATTACCAATCCAATCTGTTTCATGATAAAAAAATAAAAAAATTATGTTTTTCTTTTTTTCTTCACACTTATATATGTTTTTAAACATTTCATACACTTCTTAATATCGTATCTGTAAATGAAATTTACAAAAGAAGAAATGAATTGTTTAAAAATGAAGAAGTGATGCCTTTTAAAACTTTAAGCTAAAAATTTTTATAAATTTTAAAATTTAAAAGTTCAGTTAAAATAGCCACTGGCCGGTAGATTCTAAAAACTTAGTAGCCAGTTTTTTCTCAAACCTAATGATTCAGTTACCGATATCGATAGGTCCTTTTAATTTAATAGTCACTCTGTTTTTTGCTAATATTTATGAGACAAAATTTAGTTGAAATTAGGGTACGAAATTAAGAATTTAAAGAATTTATTTAGAAATGTTTGGAGGCAAAATACATTTAATGTATACACGACAACTCAGAATTATGTGAATTGTTAAGGAACTCTGCTTCCACATGAATCTTTCCATCACAAATTGATTCTAAGGTATCAAAATTTCAATTGGAGACAGTTGATATTTTAATGAAAATTGTGTTTTCCAGAACCTTTCTACATTGATGCACTTTTACAATTAAACAATTTAGAAAAAAAATGATGGCGAAAAGTGACCGGTTGTTTATTTAATTTAAGTCGCCACTTTTTTTTGTTGACTCGCCATGCATCGAATGTTTATTTTCAGATCTAATGCTATTATGTTTATAAATTTCCAGGATTATCTTTGTAAGCTGATTTAAAAGGAATCTCGCATGGCTAGTTGAAAATTCCTTAATATTTCTAATATGAAAATAAAAAAGCTTATTTCTAAGGCTCATGACCTCTTAACCATTAGATGTTAAAAAAGTTAATTGGTTGTGATTAGATGTGTATTTTTTTAAATTATTATTCTTTTAGGATTAGAGTGTGTCAGTATTTTAATCCTTGCAAGCTTCCCTTTTCCTCTTACACAGATATTCATTTGTAAAAATGCAAATATAAAAAAAAAAAAAAAATGCTTATATGAAGTCGCTGAACGTGTACTTACATTAAGTAAAAAAAGCCATCTTCAATCAAAAGGTAAAAAGCCATGAACCATGAAAAAAACTGTAGAAATGAATACACTTTTAGATTTTTACACAGACGATCATTAATGCTTACGCTTCTGAAAAGAATATAAATATATATAAAAAAAAATGAAATAGTCCCCTTTTATGACATTCTTGATAATGATGGAGAAAAAAAGTTATTACTTCAGTTATTTGTTATAGCATAGATCCGAAGCACTATATCTTCATTTTTAAAGATAAAATGATAGTTCAGCCGTTTTTTGAAGAGTTCTGTTATATCGTCGTCCAATTATCTGTGTGCTGATTGGATTCTTGTCGCACAAAAGCTACCTTTATTCCTAACTGCAACTTTTATTCCCACTCGAATCTCGGAACATGAACAAAATGGATACTCAATTTCACTTTGTATCGCATGGTAATTATTTTGAGCGTCACTCTTGTTTTAGTTAGGTTCAGTATAGTTGTTGTTTTGAGTTTTAGTGGTGGGAACGCGTAAGTATTGTATTGTGTTTTCAGAATGACGATGAATATGTGATGCATTGTCCAAATTAAAAGGTGATACTAGTTTTTTTTTTTTTTTTTTCATTTCACCAAAAAATATTTAATAATTAAATGTTATGTTAGCGAAATTGTTGTTGTTATTACTTTTCATGTTTATTTATTTGTTATAGAGACAATCACAAATGCTTTACCTTCATTTTTAAAGATAAAGTGATAATTCTGCGTATTTTGAAGATTTCTGTTATATCATCGTTCAACTATTTGTGTGTTATTGGGATTCATGTCTTACGAGGGCTATCTTCTTGTATAACGGCAACTTTTCTTCCCTCTCAAATCTCGGAAGGTGAGCAAAATGGATATTCAATTTCACTGTGTATCATATGTTAATTATTTTGAATGACAATCTTGTTTTAGTTAAGTTCTATGATAGTTTCAGTTTGGAGTTTTAGAGTTGAGAACTTAAGTATTACAATGCGTTTTTTTAAAAAAAATGAAGATGAATATATAATGCATTGCTCAAATTAAAAGTTTAAATTAGTTTTAGTTTTGTTAAATTAACGAATTATTTAATATATAGTTATATTAACAAAATTGTCGTCATTTATATTTTTTCTGTTTATATATTTATTATAGTATTAATCACAAGCACTTTATCTCCTTTTATAAAAGTATAATAGTAGTTTAGCGTTTCTTGAAGACTTCTGTTATAACGTAGTGCAACTATGTGTCTGCTGATTGGATTCGTGTCATATAAAACTATACGTAGCTTTTATTTCCTCTCAAACACTGGAACGTGAACAAAATGAATGCTCAATTTCACTTTGTATTGCGAGATAATTAACTACGCTTACACTCATGTTTTTGTCAAGTCTTGTAATAGTTCTTTGGAATTTCAGTGCTGGAAAAGCTTAGGTGTCCCAATGTGATTTCAAATTACATCCATAATTTAATTTCAAAGCTGAAATCAGTTAATTTTTTTTTCGTCTTAAATATATATAATATTACATTGTTATAATTATGATAGTATTGTTGTTAATAAGTTTAATGCTTATTTGTTAAAGCAGTTGTGAGAGTTCTGCCTTTTTAGACAAAATGAGTTACTTCCTCGTCCATTTATCTATATGCTGATTTCGTTGCTGTTGAACAATGGCCATCTTTGTTCCCGTTTCTACTCAAATTTCGGATAATTAAAATGGACACTATACTGCATTTTCCATCACTTGGTATCCTCTTTTGAAAACATTTTTGGTATGTTCTTTGTTTAAGTTCTTGGAGTTGCGAAAGTTTGTATATTCTTGAAAGTATGTATGTTGAAAGGGGAGTATACTAATTGAATATGTTATTTAGACATTAACGCTTTTGCGTTATATTATGATTCAATATTAAAACAATTTTCATAAATGTAATGTTCTAAATGTAATAATTTCATTAGTCCTCAATGGTTTAACGTCATTGTTAAATGCTAATCATCATTAAAGAAATTTAAGGAATGCAATATGATTTATTTCAGAAATAAAAATACTATTATAACTATAAAATACAGAATGCACTGACGTCACATGAAACAATGCATTTTACAAATATTATGCTACCTTCGTATCTTTGTAAGCAGTTGAACAGTTATGAGTAGGTAATAGTTACTCATAGCTATTGAAACAGTTATTCATGGCTAATAACTCGTTTAATTAATCTATTAGGTTAAATCTTTTACAAGAGCCGTCTATGATAATCATGGACATCATTTAACTTCAACATGTAGAAAGGCTATAGTTTTTTTTTAAAAATTAAAAATACCTTTGACTTATTTTTTGTAACATTTGGAGAATTAATTCAACGCTTAACTATATAGTTTCTAAAATAATTGTAAGAATTAGTCATTGAGTTTGATGATTTTCCTCCATGTGCTACATTTAAATCAAATTAAATCACTTTAAATCAAATACATTATCGTTTATTAAAACTTGCATTATTTCATCCTAAAAAAAGAGATAAAGCGTTAAAATTCGCTATACAATGATTAAAAATAAGTTGAAATTTAATAAACGAAATTAATGCTCTGAATAATATTTATCAAAGAAAGAAAGGGAAAATTCGCAGCAAAAATATAACAGTAAGCACATTAAGCATATAACTCATAAAAAAGTTAGTTAAGAAATTTAAGATTTTTTATATAGTTAATACATACCATTTTAGTTATACATTAACTGTCGAATTCTTGCAACATTGCACATATTTTAGACAATGGAACTGTTTCTTTGCAGTGCATTCGAGGTTGCAAAAACATCCTATGTATTTTTGCTTAAAATAAATAATTTGCGTAAAATAAAGGCTAAATTTTTTTTGAAAAAAAAAAAAAAAAACATTTTTGACCTATTTTTTAATATTTGGAACAATAATCCAATGCTGAATTATCTAGTTTCTGAAAGATTTTCAGAAACTAAGAATCAGATATTGATTTTGATAATTTTCATTTATGTAGAAAAATCTGACCGAATTGGTGATTTTTTTTTTTTTAAATATTTAATAGCTTTTAAAACGTTTAATATATCTGCCTGTTTTAAAGCCCTGATTATTTTGTATGACAAGATGATATATGCAGTTTAAAATTATAGCAATTCTTCAAATGTAAAGTTCATTAATTGTTGCTTTTTTATTTTAATTTTAGAAAGTATATCGAAACTCACTGTTAATAACGGTGCACTACATGAAAAAAGCATTTTGGATCAAAACGTTTGTTTCTCTTAAACTGAAGTTTTGGTGATGAATATTTAATTTTGTTTATCCCGCATGATTTTACCAAATCTCTATATTTAAAAAGCACACAATCACATTTAAAAGGCAAAGAATAAGTGCTCATAGATACTAAGACTGTCAATGTCTTCTGCACGATTTTGATAATCTTGGCGACAAAAGTCTAATCAATCTTTGCAGAGTTTCGTGGCTTTAGATGAATAAGCAAGCGAGAATGTAATATAAGCATTGAAACTTTTGTCCTGTTTAAGCGGATTAAATCAAACTTATGTTGTTTACTAAGACACGCCTAGTTTCATCTAGTCAAAAAGAAGAAAAAAACGCTGATAAAACATTCAAATGTGTTGCATAAAGATTAAAAATAAGTTATCTTTTAATAAGCGAAGGCAATGCTAGAGATGATAATTATCAAAGGAAAGAAAAAAAAACTTATAGTAAGCACATTAAGCACGTTAAGCGTATAACTCACAAAAAAGTCAGTTAAGAAATTTTAAATTTTTACATATTTAATATATAATATTGGTTATACATTAACTCTCCAATTCCAACGATATTATGCATATATCAAGCAACGAAACTGTTTCCTTATAGCCCATTCGAGGCCTCAAAAGCATTGTATACATTTTTGCCTAAACATACGTAAAATAAACTGTAACTGTAAATTTGAAAGTATCTGTATTTAATTTTTTTAAAGATGAAATTTGGAAATGCAACATGTTCATAAGCTCGTAGAGCAGGTTTGATCATGAACTGGACAGAAGTCAACCATGATTTTTGGCCACACTGTATGCGTTTTTGTTTTATGATCTTGAATAAATTTTGACTTTATTAGAGATAAAAAAAACGCGAAATCTTGTGTGGTGAAATAAAACTTTACAAAATTAAATCAAATAAAATTTCATAAATATAGAAAGAAAAATGTATTATACATGAATGTATCATAACTTGAACACATTTAGAAACATCAGAAAATTTTATTACGAAAATATTTTAATTAAAACTATACGTAATTAAATAAAATCTTTCCTTCTTTGAAGATCGCATTTCGTAAATGATCTTTCTTCAAAATAAATTCAAACTGTATTTGTGGAGAACAAATTTACATTTTAAAATGAGACGTAAATTGTTGCGGCTAGTCTTAGCTAACAAAAGAAAATATGCAGATGTAACTTAATGAGATTTCTCCTTTGTTGCAACAAAATAATTAATTAAAATTCATAAATTATAGTGACGGGTGAATAATTATAGAGAAGCGTTTAGAGTGTAACACTGAGTGAATTTATTTTACTTTCAAGTGTTTGATGGTCAACAAATTCTAAAGTATAACGACGTAAAATATTATTAGTCTAGCCACGCTAATGAAACACATAATTTTGCAGAATTCTAAATAGCTTAAACAGTTAAACGAGACGCTCTTCTTAAAATTATCATAATTATGGTTTTAGTTTCCAATTAAATAAAACAGCATTTTACTAGCATATCATATGCAAGGTTGCTATCTGTTTAAATATGTTAAGTACCAAACGAAGACTAATGAATGTTCTAATTATTAAAGATTAATTAAGTACCAATGAATAAAATCTTATGAAAAAAATCTTATTAACATCAGATTTATTACGCAAACAATATTTCAAAACTTAAAGTTCTTATCAAATATAAAATTAGATTTTTAACTATCACAACTGCACTGTTAGAATTTTCAGTTTAAAATTAAGTTAAAATAACTGGCAACAGTCAATTTATCCAATCATTCATAAAGATTACAGAATTTTTTTTTTCGTTTACGGTTTCAAAACTTTTTATAGCTAGTATGGTTAAAAAACCAAAAATACAAAACAATACTAGACTGCAGACAAACAATGATCAATACTAGAATTTTGTGTTAAGCAGCTTTAGGCTGCTGCCATCTATGCATAAATGACAGTGTCGTATTCCAATAGTCCAGGGTCACAAATTAAGGAATGCAGGACTCTGGAAACTTTTTATGTGTTGAAGGGGATAGAAGTAACTCTGTGGTCTCAACTCTGGGACGTGAGCCTCCGTTCTGTCACGCATGAGATTAACAGATTAGTCTTCTCGGCTATAATATATACCCAGCTGCAAGGAACTAAGTGGCTTCCTTAGGTGGGTTATGTTTGTGAGATAAAATGCATGGTTGTTTAACCGAATAAGGTGAAAGCAGTTAGTAATCTATTTTTAGGCAGTTAATTAATGGTTAAGTTTTATCGGTTAACAACTTGAATACCTTCTTATTTATGATCATTTGCTGTTTCGTTTGAATATGATATAATAACAATTATATGAAACGTTATTTTACCATTTTTTCGAGAAATTACTAACAGTATGCAACAATGCTTTTAAGTGTCAATAATAATAACAAAATTGAGGAGATAAGGTGCTCTCCATTTCAAGATCTTACTAAGAACTTATGAGGCCTTCATTAAATATATATATCGCTATATATCGTTGCCATAGTAAAAGTGCTTTTTTTATAATATTGAGAATAATTGTGAGCAATATTAAAAAAAAAATATTATTTTGAAATAAATCAAATTACTAAAAGCATAAAAATTTTTGTTATCTAAATTACATCAACACAAAATCTAAGTAATTGAATATGTACGTGAAGATATTAAATTTTTTTTAAAAAAATGCATTGTTCTGTGTTGGAAACTGGTTATTGTTTACTCATTTTCTATCCTTGGGTGCTTGGAAAAAATGTTTTCAAAAATTCATGCGCGAAAATTCACACAAATAAGAAACACAGATATTCAATTTAATACAACGTTGTTTTATGTTGAAAAATGGTTAATATTTTTTCCTTTTCTACGCTTTAGGTACTTGAAATAAGAAGAAAATGAGAAAAAAGAAATTAGTCTTCGTTGAGAACTGCTTGATGGTACTAACCCGCAAATGCGTTATATAAACAGGTCAACGACGAAAGCCTCCCATTTTTAGCCAGACATCAAGGAGACTCTAACTCATGATCCATCTACTCCTAAGGATAATTTACGCCAGCTATATGGTTGGAATTCGAATCGACCAGCCATCGTTGCGATTTCAACACAGGTCACATCATTGAGAGGTGAGCTTCCAATCTCCTGAGCCACCACGACCCACATAAAAAATACTTCTATTTCAGGAACTTCATCCGAAACCATTAAGCTAACTGATCTGTTACTGTATCTCCGTACACTAATATTACGTCAGAAGGCACACTGTGGTGCGATTAAACAACTTGGCCAAGTTCTTGGGACTACAGGAACAGTTCGAGTTTGCTAAGATCTTTATATTTACTTTGTCTTTTTAAGTATAAATCTTTATACTTACTTTGTAATTCCCGGTATAAATCTTTATACTTTGTTTGTGTTTCTAAGAATATGTATTTATACAAACTTTAATTGCTTTTACTCTCATCTCTTCCATGATTTTCAAACATAAAAAACAGGCTTTCTACTCGTTAATTTTTTCAATAACTAATTATGGGATTTCCAACTATTTAAAATTGTAATTTTAAAAAAGAGATGCATTTGAAGACGCTAGATTTCTTTTTTCGTTGTATATGGAAAAACTTAATGAATTTTTCACTGTAATGATGTAGTTTTCAACTTCTGAAAGGATAAAAAAACGAATTTTTATGATTGAGGTACACTACTTGATATACAACTAATTTAACTCGACTTTTAATTAGCACTCAACAGTAGAAAAAATAAAGATCACTTGAATTGTTCAAAAGAAACGGAATAAAAGAAAGATAAGAAATGAGGAAAATCTCTTACATAGTTTGTTAACCTTGAAGTGTCATCATAAATATACCTGTGTGTTAAAAGTTGAATTAATCTTCACTATTTTTTTTCTTTCAGTAAATAAAAAAAAATAAGCTTTAAAAATATTGTTTAAATAATCTATTTATTTTTCTACGTTTTATAATTATTCAAGTAATTTATTAATAAGACAATTTTTTCAAATCATGTACAAGAAAGCATTGGGTATTCTTTAAAAGAAATGGTACTTTTAGAAAATTATCAAAATAAACCATAAAATTCATAAAAAGTTTATTTTATGCTGTGTATTTTTAATATTTATTTAAACAAAGTTTTCTCTTTAAGTTTTGGTTATTGCTTAAGGGCTTCCTTTAGTCTATTTTTAGACACCTTTTTTTTAAAAAAGAAGTAGGAAAACAGAAATATTGGTAGACGGAAAATAGTATTTTAGAAGGAAAGAACAAAATTAGTTGTAAAATCAGTATTGTGGTAGGGCATTAGTTTTTTTAATAATAAAAATTATTATTATTAATTAATAATAATTATTATTATAACTATTATTTATAATTAATAATTATAGTTATTAATTATTATAACCATTATTTATAATTAATAATTATAGTTATTAATTATTATAACCATTAATTACTATCAATAGTTATTATTATTAATTATTATAACTATTAATTCTTATTAATAATTATTATTAATTATTTTTACCGATGGAAAATTTTAAGATTAATAGCATTTTTATTCTTTCTTTGCTTACGTATCTATTTGCGATCCATAATATGTATATTTTTTTTTCATCATATCTGATACGGATTTTGAGAATGACTACTAAGGGTGGTTATTGGAACACACCCTTAATCCAAGTTTGAACAGTAAGGGTGGTTATTGCAAAGTACTTTTTATGGAATTTCATAATTATTATTTTTCATGTTTCCAAAAAATAAGTGCATAAAAATATTACATGATGATAAATAATTTCACAATCATCTTAAATAGTGTCATTGCTAGGTAGTAAAATATTCTAATGCACGTAACACAAGCAAATAACACGTAATATTGCTAGCAAAAATGCAAAATAAAATAAGAGAGACTAGATATTCTTCAAAATATCATTGAATTTACAATAATCTCAAAACTTGTTTACCACGTAACCTGTATGTTACATCTTTAAAACTTAACTCTCAGAAAAATTAGTTCAACACTGAATTATAACATCGGCAGTTTAAGACATAATACGGTGCAAATTTGCTGCTACCTTAATAACATTTTAATTTAAATCAGTAAAGTAAACCATAATATTGTGTAATAAAGTAATATAATATGGTTCAAGTCTGAACTATGGTCAGGTTAGAACAAGTTTGAACGTTACTATGGTTCAATGCTCTCAATTTCTAAATAGTGCAGACGTAATTCTCCGAATTTCTCATTTTATTTACATTTTATCTCTGTTTTTTTCAATTTGTACCATACCTTCAAAGTATTATCATCTCATCAAAGTAAATTTTCTAGGGCTTTAAACGCATCTTATTTTCTATATGATGGTATAAATTCAAGACAATAATTTAAGAAATACTTTTCCTAATGCTAAAACGAACTTTCCAAATGTTCGTATTCTAAGTTAGCTAAATGGAACTTGGAAATGGCACCATGAAAGGAGGAGGACCTCCTTATTGTTAGTGTTCACTGTACCCTTCATCACTACCCTTGTAATCCAAAGTAATCTTCCCTTTAAGTGATGCTAGTGGTGCCCTCAATAAAATTCCCCGCTGCCCTCTGACAAAGGGGTTCACAAAGGAAGTAAAAAAATCCTAAGTTGAAACAAAGTATGGGACGAATTTGTTACAATCTTAATAATATGTCAAATTAAATAAGTAAGTTAAATCATAATATTGTGCAATAAAGTATATTATGATACGAGTCAGAACTCTGATAAGGTTATAGAAAGTTCGAATGACACTAGGGTTCAATGCGCTCAGTTTCTAAATAGTATAGACATAATTACTATTCCTCTAGCAATAATACCTTCAAAATCCTTATTTTGTTTAGATTTTGTCTGCATTTTATCAATTTATACGTGTCATCAAAGTAAATTTATTTTAGGTCTTCAAACTCTTCTTCTTCCCTATTTGATAGTTTAAAATCATGATCGTCATTTGAGAAAGACTTTTCCTAATATTAAAATAAACTTTCCAAATTCTCATATTCTAAAATAGCTCATAAAAATTTGGAAATACACCGTGAAAGGAGGGAGACTTCTTTAGGTTTAGTATCCATTATATATCACCGCTAGCTTTGCAATCCAAAGTATTCTTCCCTTTTGGTGGTGCAAGTGGAGCCTTCATTAATAAATCCACACCACCGTCTGCCGTTGTTCATAAAAGGGAATATAAGAGAAGTATAACATAATTCAGTTGAAACATAATTTTGTTCGAATCCGTTTCAATCTAAATAATATGTCAAATTCATTCATTGATGCGAGCTATAATATTGTGTAATAAAGTACAATAATATGGTTCAAGTCTGTACTATATTAAGCAAGTTCGAACGATATTATTATTCAATGTGTTCCATTTCTAAACAGTGTAGACGTGATTACTATTCTTCTGGCAATAATATCTCCAAATATCTAATTTTATTTACCTTTTATGTCCCTCTTGTTATCAATTTGCACATACCATCGAAATAAATTTATTTTGGAGATTTAAACTCATCTTATTCTCTATCTGATAGTATAAAATCATGGCCGTCATTTGAGAAACACTTTTCCTAATGTTAAAATAAACTTTCCAAATTCTCGTATTCTAAGTTAGCTTATTGGAAGTTGGAAATGGCACCGTGAAAGGAGGTAAACCTCTTTAGGATTAGTGTCCAATATAACCCATCACTCCCCTTGTAATCCAAAGTAATCTTTCCCTTAGGTGGTGCAAGTGGTGCCCTCATTAACACTCCCCACCTCCCCCTGCTGGGGTTGACAAAAGGGATTACCCACATGCAGAGTTTAATTTCCGTCATTCTGGTGCAATTCACGAATATCACATTCAAGTCCTTTTCATTCGTTGTGCCTGGAACAAAATTCCTCGGATTCAGTTTTCGTAGTATTGTGAGTAGCCTCTTGAAAAGTAGCAGTTGGGAATCATTAGGAAAGGGTTAAGGAATACTAGATGTTCGCAATAAGCGGGTAAAGGTTCTGATTGCATTTGGAAGAGTGAGTTTAGTATCCCCTTCAGCTATCACAATGCGTTTTAGTGCTAAACACGCGAGAGAATGTTTTGATGAGATTCAGAAGATAGAGAAGTGATTATTTAAAAGCAAAGGGGATATTGATGAATTTTCTGGAACAAGCTTAACCTTTTTCCTTAATTATTTACTTTCTTTCTGTCTGACCGCATTTTTACTTTTTTTTTTCTTCTAATTTAATTTAATTTATTATACTTTATTTCTTTTAAAGAAATCAAAGCAACGCATTATTTTCAAATTATAGAATATTATGTAAATATATTTCGCAGACTTAAGATACCCGACTAGTTTCGACAACTTTTTTTTTAAATAAAAATTTTAAAAAACTAGTTTCTTTTTATTATAAGTAAAAACTTATAAAACTTGCAAAAACTATTATTATTATTATTATTCGAATAGCCAGTTTTAGGTAAAAATAAGACTTTTTTTTTGCTTTTACGCTAAACTCTGTAAATACACTTCTATTGCCTAAAACAAAAAATTCTTTGAGGATTTTATTAAGAAAGCTATTAACTATTACCTCAACTATTACCTCAATAAAAAGTGCATCTAATACTGAGTGAGGGATCAATGTATTTCAATAAGCAACTTTTTGAAAATTTCAGAACTTGTTCTGACAAAATTTCTTATCATTTAAAAAAAAAAACATTTTAACCCTTTGACACTGATGGGACTGATATGACACTGATGTTCCATCAGTGTCCCTTTTATATATAACTTTCTAATGCTCTAATAATGGGCGAAAATATATTTTCGTGTATTTCTTAATTGTAAAAGCAGGTGTTAAAATTTGCTATATTATCGGAATTATGTTTGTATTATCCAAAACGAGTTGTTTGATTTTTTTTCATTCATATTCAAAAATTAATTAATACTTACTTTTTTTTTTAAATTAAAGAAATTTCAATGTTAAATTATGGTTTCTTTCAGATCTAAATAAGTGCAAAAATTAATTTTTTGGAAATGAGCTGTGTTCAGAAGTTTTTACCTTAGCAGAGAAAAAGACACCGTTGTTTCTTGCTGCATTTTATAACCATAAATTATAAAAAAAATGCTAAATAGAATATTTTTATTTTATTTATTTTGAACTAAATTCAAGCAACATAATGGAAAAAGTGTGGAAATAGACTTAATTAAAATTTTGGGTCAAAGGGTTACGAATCTTTTGACTGCATTTCAGTAACACAAACTTAATTTGTGTCAGTAACACAAGCTAAAAAAATTGACTATGAAAGACACATGGCCTGGGTAACACATGGTAAGTTAAGGCCATTACTAGCAGTAATGGCCTTAAACCTACGCAGCGTAAGATAGATAGGTATCAGTTTATTCCAGAAGGCAACTGTTGCACACTGTTGACCATATTTTATCACTCGTGAGTTTATTCTTAGATGTGTAGAGCCTTAATCTCCATGACCTCTGCCTGTTGATTTTTTATTGTGTAATTTAAAATTTTCTTTTAAGAAAAATATGCTCATTCCTTTGAAAGGGTGCTTGTAATTAATTTTCATTGACGATAATCAAGCAACCATTAGCAAAAAAAAATTTAAAACGAATATATTTTGTTGAAGGCGAGAAGTGATTTTCATAGATTGATGAATAATTTTCATTTATTGATTTATTTTTAACTCAGGACTTTAACTTTTTAAGTTAAATTAAATGCAGGTGTAATAGTGTATTCTATTTATCTTAAATTAATATCTTCTTATGTAAATAAAGAAAACACGTACTTAGTCATTGTAAAAACTGTTATAATGCAGTATATTTTGATTTCTAGCATTATTGTTCAAGTCTGCAATATATAGTTTAAACAGCAAATTTATTAATGTATTGACCAAATTAACTCTGACATTCTATTTCAGTAAATATTTCAGTGATTGAATTAAAATATGAAGGTTGATATATAATTGATGTAAAATACTCTTAATACAAAATAAAATATTGAAACGCTTTGAATTAATACTAGTACAAACAGGGATCCCAATTTGAATATTTCATGTAAAACATCTAATTTATAGATGATATGAAATTGTTAATTAGGATAAGTTTTACTATCAGTTGACTATCAGAATGACTATCAATTGACTTGAATTGGTCTCGCACAGTTGCAGTTGAATTTTGTCAAATGAAACTGAACAATCGTTTTTTTGAGAGAGGATGAGCTTCTGAAATCATGTATTGCTTAATCTAATAATGAAAATAATGAAAACCATCACGAAGAACAACAAATAACCAAATAACATCAAATTAATATATATATATATATATATATATATATATATATATATATATATATATATATATATATATATACATCAATCGATAGAATTCGGGATTCAACAAAGGCATTCAGACGTTTTAATGATAGCTTAACTCGCGAAAATTTTTGCAATATCGCATTTTCTAAGTGGGTTTCAAGTAGAAAACAATATGTCTTTTGGCAGTATAATTGAAGTAAGAATCAATATGAATAGCTTTCTTTCTCTGAAATATATTCTCACATTTTGTTGCATTTTTACTAAGGCTCGCATACTTTCCTGTATATACTAATATCTATCTTTAAAACATGCTTTTCAAAAGATGAGAAATGTGTGAAATAAACTTTGAAGTTCCCTATTTAGTCAAATGAGCCTGTCTCAAAAAATTGTTCTCTTTGTAGAAAATTTTCAATCCCCAAAGGGATCAATTTAATTTCTTTGTTACATTTCTGTTTAAATGTTTCAAAAATGCATTTAAAAAATAAGCAGAATTTTGTATATTATAGAATATTCCGAATAATTATTTCAAAATTCTAGATCACCAAAATTTCAATCTAAAATAGCGTAGATTCATTTAATGTTTCATTTAGAAAATAACATTAATCAGGTTATGGAATATTTAAATAAAATAATTATTATGAGTTATAATGTTTCATTTTAAAAATAGGGAAAGAACTTCTTCATTTGCCCTCTTTTTTAAGGGACCTTGATTTTAAAGATATTTTCATAGTTCTGTATATCTTAATGTATATGTTACCTTCAGAACTAGGCACAGAGTTAGTTTTAGTTTAGTTTCAATTATCGTTATAAAATGTTATTGAAATATTGGAGAAAAAAAATATAATGTATGTCGATTTGCCATCAATTTAATGTAAAAAAAACTAATTACCTTAATTGGGACAGGGCGTTTTCATGAAACAGCAGTAGACTTTTTTTTAAAGGCATCGTCTTATTAATTGTCAGTAAAATTTAAAAAAGAAAAAAACATGTGAATCGAATAGCTCATACATAATATTCACAGATTTTTAAATGGTTTATCGTTTCATAATGCGTTTAGCGTTTCATGAAGATTTTTTTCTCTCAATTTACACCAAGTTAAAAGGAATAAAACAGATTATTATTGAATTTTTATTTTATTACTGCTGATTTGTTTTACTAAATCAGATACAATTATATTTTTTGTACAACTCTCAAAATGCTACCCAGAATAACATTTGTGAGGTTGGGTCACCAGCTCATCTATTGCATTATAGGCTGTCTCATTAAAGGCAACTAACTATCGGTGTGCAATACGTTGTTAAGTAATTTTATAACAATGTTTTTAATATTATCACTAACAGTTAAAATACTATTAATATCTCACTGATCATAATTAGTCACATTAGAGTCGTGGTAGCTCAGGCCTTCCGATGAGGTTCGCCTTCCAAAAAGTTCTCCACGAAGGCAAATTTCTCCCAATACTTGTCCTTTGTCCTTTGGATTGGGTTCAAAATTACAAGGCTACGGAGTTGAACATTAGTTGCCGTAAGTCCAAAAACTGGGTCGGCTGTTCAACAACGGTTATAAAATAAAAATAAAATTACTTACGTTAAAAATAGCAAGGAAAGTACAAAATTCATAATTTCTTGTACACAAAATTAGTTTGAACATTTATGAAGAAGTTATTTTTTAAATTTCATGAAGAGTGCTAAACAATTAACAAGAAGCGAATGTTATTAACAACTACAAAATAAGAAAGTCTGACTAGTGAAGGACCCGGCCCGATGATAGCAAACATCTCCTACAGTAAACTTATCCAACTTCAAAAATTGATATATTTTTCAATACATAATACTTTTAAACTTTGAAAAAAATATTTTTGTGCATAATTAATAATTATACCTTAATTAAAGATAATGAATGAATTCATTTCTTTAGAAGAATTTTTGAGATTTAAATAAAAATTTAATAGGTTCTTAAGACTATTTTGTGCCGAGAAATTAGATTCTCATTGAATTTAAACCTAGCTTTCATTTTCCAACATTAGCCCAAGCAGTTGAGTTAAGTTTACGCTTTGCTACTCACCAACGAACGATGGAGATCAGATTTTCTGTTAACAGATGAGTGAATCTGTCAGTTGGCGAACTGCTGGCCTCTTTGATATGCAGTTACCGTATTCCTGTGTGTGAAATACCTGGTTGTAGATTGGTTATGGACATTAATAAGGAGGGCGAACGTCCAAAGGTTAGGTCACTTAAGATACGTCAGCTGTGATTCGATGCGGATATGTGTCCAGAACTTCAGATTTCTGACCTTCACTTTTGAAGGGATATTAATCCCAATTAACAATTCATGGTTTAATTCAAGCTACACTACCTCCATGTTCACAGATTAGTGTAGTTCACAATAGTGAAATGGTTTCGAATATAATTAAATATTTAGTGCTTCAATTAATATATTCATCTAAACTCAAATATGTTTCTACAAAATACATAAAAATATAATGGTCTAAAACCGTTTATCATAACCGTTTATCGGTGCATCCATAATGGGAAGAAAGGTCATGATAGAATATTCAATTAACGTAGAAATTCTCTCATCTGTAGCTGTATAACTGTATGCATAAAAATATAATGGTCTAAAACAATGTATAATTGTTATAGGAACATTAATATTGGACAAAAAAATCATGACGAAATCTTTAACTAACATAGAATGCCTTTAAATCTTTAGCGGAATAACTTTATACAAAACAATATAATGGTCTAAAACCATTTTTCATTGCAATTGGCACATTCCTACTGAACAAAAAAGACATGATGCAATCATTAATTTACTTAGAAGGACTGAAAATGTTTAGCTGTTTTTAAATTCAAATCAATGTTATTGTCAATAATTTGACTCCTTATACTTAATATTATAATAAAGAGTAAGTAAATATGTATATTAGTATGTATTAATGTTAATATAATATACTAATGCGGTCTTGCTTTGTCATTTCAGCTATCTTTGTTAGATTTTTTATTTAAATTGAAAGTAACAATCTAAACAACTATTAACCATATTTTACATGTAAATTAGCTGTTTTTCTCTTATTTAATTATTTTGATTTATTTAATTACTCTTATCATTTTGATAAAAAAAAAACATGAATTATACATTTGTCAAAGTTATTGTTAATAATTTTTCTCTTTATATTTAACATGCATGTCATTTCAGCTTTTCATTTTAGATTTTTTTACTGAAATTGGAAATAATAATCTAACTTAGAAATAAAGTTTTAAATGTAAAGATGGTGAAATTTTTTTTTAAATTGAAAATTACAATGTCAATCA
This sequence comes from Parasteatoda lunata, assembly GCA_949128135.1. NCBI lineage: Eukaryota > Metazoa > Arthropoda > Arachnida > Araneae > Theridiidae > Parasteatoda > Parasteatoda lunata. The sequence continues at coordinate 51,624,135 of OX421971.1, forward strand.
AAACTGAAGCTTTAAAAATAAAAGTGATGTTCCTTTATTTTATTAGGTAATTCTATGATATTATCTTATACAAAAAATTAAATTTTTACGCAATTGTCAAACATTCTGTTGTGTGAAAAATATTTAATGAGTTTTTATTGTAACCAAATATCGAACACGAATTTGAAAATCAAATTTTTGGATCAATATTAACTAAGGTAGCAATGGATGAATGGCAACTAAGTAAAATTATTAGGTTTAAATTGCATTCGAATAGATCCTGGAATTATATATTGGTAACAAATCTGTATAACTACAAGATACAAATAAATTCCAGATATTAAAATTATACCGAACGCATCTTGGGTATCAGAGAGCCAGTGTTAAACATATTTAAATGTGTAAATAATTTATTTAAGATTAAAAAGTAAAAGTTGTGTCTCTCTATTATGAGGTAACTCTATTATAAAGTATAAAATTTTCGGAGAAAATAATTTATTTTGATTTTGATTTTAAAAATAAGGGTTATTATATTTATGGCAAAATGAAAAAAAAAAATGTAAATTTTTGAGAATGTTGGATAGGAATTTTTTTATACATTTTTTTTTAAAAATATATCCCATTTTTGGCCATTCATATTTTTTTGTAATATAGTTTCACGGTATTTTGTGTCAAAATGATTTGAGTATAGAAATTAATAACACAAAAGTAAAAATTCTTTTCTCTCTGCAAAATGTATACTATCTTATGAAATCTAATAAGTAAGTTGATGAAACGGTAATAGATAAAAAAATAGTATATCCGGTCGAAAGGAATGGAGAGAAAGAAAAGAATATTCAGGCACTTCATGGGACTTATGCTTCTAGGACTTTCTAGGGTCATGGGACTTTTGTCTCTTATCAAGTATATTCGTTACGTTAAACATGATTAACTGGTTATTATAAATATTTACCTTAGATTATTACTAATCATTACTAGTCTTGGTAATTTAATATATTTATCACATATACTGGTTTATTTATATAATGCCTGACTCGTAATGGTGGATGTAATAAATTTGAATTTTTTTGTGAAGTAAGGAAGTCTCAATTACAAAAAAAAAAAAAAAAAAAAAAAAAAAAAAAAATATATCTTTTCAATTGATACTAAAAACACCATTGCTAATAATTAGAAGGACTTCAAGACTGATATTTAAATGTTTATATGGCGTAACTACCAGTATAAATCTTAAATACCAATTCACTAGTATATAAGACATATTAACTTGATTTTATCTTGAGGTACCTTTTGATAAATGAAGGTTGACATTAAAGATAATTATATTTCTCCTATTGGACTCCGACGTGATATAAACTCGGCAACATCTGAGGATGGTCCACATTGAATAGTTGATTTGCTCATAATATAAAACTCAGAAATGCGGTGAAATAAATACAACTCTTCCGGACAATGAATAAATAAAAATAATGAGAGAAAAATGAATCAATGAAAAATAAATAACAGCAGAAATCAACTAGTGATATTCGTTTATCGAATTCTATCAAAGATAAAATTCTGTAACTGAAGTAATGTGGCGTAACTACCACTACAAATTTTAAATACCAATTCATTAGTATATAAGACCTATTAACTTGATTTTATCTTGGGGTAAATTTTGATAAATGAAGGTTGACATTGTCGATAATTATATTCCCTTTATATATATCAACAAACGTTATATCACCTAAAGAACCACTGAACTAACATATGCCATGCATTAATCTTCAAACTAAAAAAAAAAAATAAATAAAAGACATCTAATCAAGGAATAGCAGGCAAGTATTAACTGGAAATATGCACTTTTTCCTTAAAAACAACAGTGTATGAAATATCTCATCAATCCACCCAAAAAACCGAATTTATTATATTTCCAATAACGAGCTTAGTATTTTATTAATTAACCAGTAAACTTCAATAAATATTCAATAAATTATCTTAATGGTAATTACACGAAATCTCTGGATTAATCATACAGTCCGTGACGTATATATAGTTTATTAATTTATTTGTAGTGCAACTTGGAATTTTCGTCATAATAAAAACCCTTCTCTGCAGATTTAATGACAAACGTTTTCTTTATTGCTTTTATATTAATCCACAAAACCATGATAATTAATAATATCGTTCATATTGAATTTTTCGTAAAATTGAGACAGACTGTCTTGTAATAAATTCTAGATAAGATACGCTGTATGTTAGTAACTTAATTTATTGATTTCAAATTTCTCCCCAGGCACTTTGACTTAACTAGTTTGACGGGATTTAACGAGTATCTATTTCTGATTTTAAGTCAATAAGTAACTATTTCCTTAAATTAGTTCTCCCTCATAAGTTTCATAATTATTTGGATATTTATTTACAATCAGTATATTTTTTTTTGCACATAGTTACCGATCATTGTACTCAAAGGGACAAATCAGGGTAAAATGACTTTTCACGCACTTAGGAGAGGTGGTAAGGAGCTAATGTTAAAACAGAGAAAAACCACAGTAGCCGAAAGATGACAAATAGAATAAATAAAATCACAGTAGCCGAGAGGGGCAAATTATTGCAAAATGTGATTACACGTACTTCGTAGAGGTTGTGTTAAAACAATGTTAATATATTAATTCCTCACCGCCTCTCTGTAGCGCTTGGTTTTTTATTTACGTATTAATTTCTATTAACGTGTTCTATAACTGTGTTTTTTTTCAACGCTAGTTAACATTAGTTTTTCACCACCTCTACATAGCACGTGGAAATGCATTTCCCCTAATTTGTCCTTCTCCGCCCATGTGTGTTTTTTTTTTCCATCTTTTTTCTCTATTGTCTACTATGTTTTTCTAGTTTTGTTTCTCCCCTTTATTTTCCCATTTTTCGTAGGAAACTTTACGTTTTCTCTTTCAGATCACTTTAATTTCCTCTCATTCACGTCTAATAAGTCTTAAAAATGGGCAGAGCTTTTTTTCACAAATGTCATTACCATACACTACCGTAATTTTACCAGAATTTATTTCTCCGTGTACTGACACTGGGCACTGAGTCGTTGTTTGCTTTTTCGAAAGCTTTATAAATAATACCTTCCTGATCATTAACTAAATTTGTTATTTCAAAATTAAATCATACAAAATCTTTAATAATTTCTCTAGGAAGATAATTTCCTTTTCTCTACAGACGTCTTTATTAAAATTAAAAATAAAAAAACAATTTTGTGGTATATAATATGTCAATTATCTTACATAAATTTGCCTCCGCTTCATTTTAATGCAAAATAATGAGCAATGTCCAAAAAACAATCTAGACTTGAAAGGAAAAATCATTATAGTTTTGATATCATATTTCTACTTGGATGATTTCTCTACAAAAAATAAGATTATTCAGTCCAAAATCATTTTTTTTTTTTTTTGAAAATTTATTTTACAATGTTACAATTTATTGATCTGAAATTGAAAGAAAAATTCAAAAATTGAGCATGAATTGTGTGTTTGGTATGTATGGAACATCGAAAATACCTGAACATTAATTTATTGCTTCAATTTGACTGCATTCCATTACACCGAACACGAGCTTTACTTTTGATAAACTGCTTCGACTGTTATAACTCTAATTATAAATTACTATAATAATGCTTCATTGTCAAATTGTATAAGGCATGTATTAAGATAATAAATTATAAGTTAATTGGGAATATTATTCAATGTACCACGGAATTAGTAATTTTAATGAGGTTAGTACTAATTTATGTAAATATTTTGCATGTTTTAGGCTCTAAATAATCTACCGACTGTTTTGCACTTCATTTGATATAAATGCAAGGAACACACATACGTAATGCACGTTTATACTTGTTATGACATTAATGAATTCATTATGAATATCACTTTACGAAATTCTAGAAATGTATAGGTTAATAATATTGAATTTTGATTCTCTTTGAAAACTGTCATTTACTCATTAATCTGACAGCAAAAGCGTCGTTTATATCAATATAAAATGATACGCGTATTTTCCTGACTCCCTATTATATATTGGGAATGTTCAAGAATATCTATTATAAATTCATAATGTGATTAACTCAAAATAATTAGCTTTAGTTTAAACATATTTTACTTAAAAGGAAAAGAAAACCTAATCATCACAAGAGTAAATAATTGTCAAAGATTTACTGAAATGATTTTGAAAGCAATTGCGAATTTAATCTCATAGTTTTTTTTTTTTTTTTTTTTTTTTTTTTTTTACTGAAGAGTTTATTTTTTTGACGCAGTATTTTTTTTTCTCTAGCTTTTATTAATTTTAGTCAAAATATGTGAAACAGAATAAGTGAAAGATATTATATTTAGCATTTTAAAAATTTATGCTTATGGAATACAACATGAAACACCGGTATCTTTTTCTGCGTTAAAAGTTAAAATCTTCCAAACACATTTCCTAACAATAAATTTTTCAAACTTGCTTTTATTTGCAGTTATTTAGAGCTAAGAGAAACAGTTATTCATAAGTGAAATTTCTGTGATTTATAAAAATAACAATTGACAACTTTTTGAAAATGAATGAAAAAAAGAAATCCAAAATACATCTTTCTTTTGATTTAATACTGTAATACAAATATAATTCCGATTTTCAAAGCATTGTTAGACAAAAGCTCGCGTCAGCAAATGGTCGACAACGAAAAAGGTGAGGGAATGTCCAAGAACAATTTTCCCAGAGATAGCAGGATTGGAAATATTAAATGAATTGCTAGAAGAATAATATGAAAAATCTTATCATGTATCATAAATAATACTGAAACATAATGAATATGACGTTGAAAGTCCAGAAACTTCAATTGATTTTGAGTCGTGGTGGCTCAGGGGATAGAGCAGTCGCCTTCTAATAAAGTGAACCAAATAAAATCCTTGCGATAGCTGTTCGATACGAATATACCACTCGGCTCGCATATATTACAATATAAGATATATTAAAATAACAAATGATTAAAGTTCTAAAAGTTCTGAGATTGCGCCAATTAAAAAAATATTTTTCTCAAAAACATTTTTTTTTTCATCTCAGTACCATTCTTTAATAAAATGAAATATACAGTTTTGGAACAATATTTACAACAATTCTTTGTTTGATGTATAAAATTTAAAAAGTAATTACATACTTATGTTAATAATTTTTTATTTGAATGATAAACTATTATATGAAAAATAGACGCATAGTAAACTAAAACTTTCCATCAGATGCTTAAATGTCAAAAATGAGTTCTTAAAAAAGATTCTTTAGTGTATTAAAATCACATATGTATCACAAATTTAAAAAAAAAATAATATTTCAAAATTGGTAATTGCTATCTTTCACAATAAAATGAAATATAACATAATAACTTGTATGTGGATATAGCTAAGATAAGAAATATAATATCCTAACAAAAAAATAAAAAAAATGAAAAAATAAATAAATCCTAGTACTCTTCCAAATGTTCCATAGGAATCCGTGGTGGCTCAGAGGATAGAGGCGTCCCAATGAGATGAACTGGGTTCGAATCCCGGCAATAGCTGGTTGATTCAAATTTCGTACCCGGCTCGAACCGACCACAGTGCTGATGTAAAATATCCTCAGTGGCAGACGGATCATGAGTTAGAATCCCCCTGCGATCAGGCTGACATTGATAGGTTTTCGAATTTTTCCTTTCTATGTAACGCAAATGCGAGTAAGTTTCATCAAAAAGTCCTCCATGAAGGCAAATTTCTCTCAATACTTGAGCCAGGAGCTCCCTTGTCTTCTGGATTGAATTCAAAACTACAAGGCAACGGAGTTCAACAATAGTGAACCCATAATATAGGGTTGGCTGTTCAATGACGGTTATAATGGATTATGTAAAGCAGTGGTGGCTCACAGAATAGCGCACGAAACTTTCAATGAACCGAGTTTGAATCCCGGCGATAGTAGGGTGATTTGAATTCCGCACCCGGCTCTCACAGACTACATTGCGGACGTAAAATATGATCGGTGGTAGACGGATTATGAGTTAGAGTCTCCTTGCCATCAAGCTAGCTGTGGGAGGTTTTAATGGTTTTCCTCCCCCATGTAACCCAAATGCGGGTTAGTTACATCAAAAAGTCCTTCATGAAGGCGAATTTCTCGCAATATTTGCTCCAAAAGTTACCTTGTCTTCTGTATTGGGTTCAAAATTGTAAGAATATGTACTTGAACATTGGTAGCCATAAATTGAAAAATTCAGTCGGCTTTTCAACGATAGTAATGAAATAAAATAGATTATGCAATCGATTTTATCTATTGTACAAACAAAAGTGGTGCATGTACGGAAAATAATTCCTACTGAAGGAATAATTGTAAATGTAACTTCCTCCTGGGACTTGAAAAGAAATCAATGAACAACGAGTATAGCATCCTGTAAGTACTTTTTCCCTCCAAATCCTATATATTGTTCGTAAGTCCTTTTTATCCTTTTCTTGTCTCAAGTTCAGTCCAGATCTGAGAAGAAACGGAACAGAATGCTAAAAGAAATAAAAGATGGAAAAGTGACTTCTTTTCTTGTAAAGGAATGTATTGAACTGATAATTGGACAGACATTTCGGCATTTATGGTGTCGATTTCCTAGTCTGAGATTGAGTTTCATACGTTTTCTTCATTTCGATTTAGCCTCAGCTGTAAATGCTCTTTGTCACGCAATAGTTCATGGACAAGATGTAATGCTTTGACGAAACAAAGAGATTTAGATAAATGTGAACTCATAACTTCAGATATTTCTGTTGTAAACGTAAAGGATATAAATTCCTCTAGAAGTTTGAGAAATACATCTTTCTGTATAGTGTCGAAAAAAAAAGTTACGCATTGAATATTTTATAGCAGTTTCAAAAACGAATCCTCTTCATAAATTAATAGTTATTTTTGTGATTAAAAAAGGGCAATGGTATTTTTTTTTCATTATTTTATAATTATTTTATTAGCATGTTCTTTTATTGTAATTTAACTTTTTTTGTTGTTTTATCCTTTTTTTATTTTTTATAATTTACTTTATTTAATCGAATTTTACTTTTATAAATTTTTATTACTGCTTCATTTTATTTTTATATTTATTTTAATTTTAAGTCATACTTTAATTTATATCAAATTTCAATATTTAAATAATGTTAAATATTTAAATATTTAATAAAGAGAAGAAATGATCGTAACTTAAATGAGATGTTACTCAAATTAATTAATTCGATAAGTATGAAGTGGAGTGTTTGTCAAATTGTTGATTTACAAAGCGAGCGAATGTGAATAAAAAAGAGAAAAATTGTTTATGAAAGTTGGATCAGAAATATTTTTATGTTATTTACTTGATTATTAAGAACAGGAGAGAAAACTATAATATATTTTTTAATAAAAGAAACAACAAAATGGGTTTTTCAAGCATTAATATTTTAGGACTGTTTTTTAAATGCATTGTTTTAAGAATTAAAATCTTTTAATAAAACAAAATTAAATGTTTTAGAGCTGCAGCATGCATGATCTTCGAGTTTTTTGTTACAATCGTTTAATGAAAATACATATAACTCACTATAAACTAACCGCCTATGAAATTCAGCTTGAACACCCTTTAAAATTTTCTTGTTCAACATTCAAATTTTAATAGTAACCAAGCGGAATGCACAATACAACTGCATTTAAATATTCTAAAATATTCTAATTTTTCAAACCCTCCTCCTTAGTTTTAAGCAATATCCAAATTATTTTAAACCAAACCAATAATATATATATATATATATATATATATATATATATATATATATATATATATATATATATATATATATATATATATATATATATATATATATATATATATACATATATATACATATATATATATATATATATATATATATATATATACATATATATACATATATATATATATATATATATATATATATATATATATATATATATATATATATATATATATATATATATATATATATATATATTTCTGGGAACGGCATGAGTGGTCGTCTTTTAAAATAAGAGACTCTGTACTTTAAACAAAACATATATTGAACGCTAAATTTACATAAAGATGGACGATAAACAAACACATAAATGACACAAAATAAACGAGTTCGTCTTTGTCATGTTAAAAGAAAATCATTGCTACTCCTCTCTGGAATTCATATGCTTCTCTTTTTTGGTTAGTTCCAAAACGCGCTCTCGTGTCTCTCTAAATGCGCTCTCGTGTCTTAGGGAAATTCGCACGGGGTCTAACTTGCAGCTCTGATTGGATTTCTAGCTAGATCAGCTTACAGCGGCACCACATATATTTATATATCTAATAACAGAGCAAAAAACCCCGTTATATCTGTGGGATTATTAGTCCAAGGGTCCTAGATCGTTACTCCGGAGGGGGAGAAACACTTATCCCGTCAAATCTGACGGAGTTTATTTAGAAAGCATAAAACACAAAAAGCCACGCAAAAATCATCGCTCCTAGGTTTTATACATGGGTAAAAGGGCGGTCATATTGCATTCCTTGTATTCCTACGCCTCATTACAAATCATTTAATACTCATAGAAAATCGTTTAATCCTTCTTTATATGAAAGTGCAAGATCTTAAAATAACTCCTCTTTTGAAACATAAATCTAATTATTATTCATTGGTATGTTTTTAACCTTGGAGTCCCAAAATAGAATATCTGCATTTTATGAAAATGAAAGAGTTTCAATGCTTTTATTAATAAAAAAGTATTTTTATAACTTTTGTATTACATATATATATATAAAGTTATTGATAGCTAACCGTTAAAGCTTTATCGTAAAGTTGATATCGTTAACCGTTATCATAATTTGATTTATTTCATTGAGTTTTGGAAATTTGATAGCACGTTGAACATGGAACATCAAACTTCCATATTTTACTGTTTTATTTTCGCTAAAGGAAAAATACGCGTCAAGCTAGAGAAAAATTGCGTCGAGTTTACGATGACGATGCACTTCAATTATGTCAATGCCAAAACTGGCTCACAAAAATTCTCACTTTATGATTTTTATTCGAAAGACACCCTTCATTCAGGAAGACCTAGCCGGATTTATGGTGACAAAATAACGACATTGGTTCAGTCAAACCCACTTTATACGTCAACTGAAATAGCAGAGACATTAAAGATCAGTAAAAAAAATCTTCACTTTCATCTAAAGAAACTGAGTTGTATAAGCAAGCTCAAAATATGGGTTCCATATGAAATCGAAGTCCATCCCACAGAATAAATAAACATGTACGATATGCTCATGAAACGTGAAGAAAACTACATTCTATTGAAATGAATGATCACTGGTGATCGGAACAGGATTGTTCACAACATTGTGATGCTCAAACGGTTTTAGTCCCGAGATGATTGTTGTTGTAGCTCTCTTACGTCGCACTATAGCTGCACAATGGGCTATTGGCGACGGTCTGGGAAACATTCTTGAGGATGATCAAGCCATCACATTTTTGATCCTCTGCAGAGAGGATGTTTTCCCCGATTCAGTAGCCAGACGACCTGCTCGCAAAGTCGAGCACTTTACGGTAGAACAGCTTAACGAGGACCAATAAAGTACACCCTCGGTATTGTCTAACTCTTGTTGTTTTGTACATTTTGTTAAGATCAAGTAAGAATCTATGTCATGGCTATTTTTAGCTATAAATAATTGTATTCTCTTTAAGTTTTAGGTGTTCAAAATAATTTGGCAATATAGTGTTATGAGAAGGAATAACGATTATTTTATAAAGACAAAAGAGCCATGCAGCAACCGTTCAGCTTTTGCTTTTAAATTTATGTAAAAGCAGTAACTGATAGAATCAAAATCTGAAAAATTATATGTGCTTATCATTATCATAATCATTGCTTAAACAAATTAACTTCATCACCAATTAATCAAAATTTTAAAAGAATATTACGAAATAAAAACAAATAACAACTACTTTTATAGAGCTGATTCTACACGATACTTTTAATTGGATTAAAAGCAATTAGTTTAATTAAATATTCAATCAATAGCCTATTCTATAATAATAGACCATAATTTAAATCTAATTGAATCAAGTTTATTTTTGTTGAAATTTATGCAGTAAAAAAAATCTTTCAAGAAAAAAAAAATCAGTTGTTGAGTCAATATAAAACCGTTTTTTTCTCAGAAAATTATTATAATATAAATACGGATGCCTGGTTTATACAAAGATAAGTACTGCTATTTTAATAAACATATTCTGTCGTTTTAACAAAAAAAAAAAAAAAAAATACGCTATAAAATAACTATAACTAAATAACTTCATTTGTGGTCGGTGAGAGCCGAGAACAAAATTTGCATGAATATTCAACGCCGGGATTCGAACCCGGGTTGTCTCTTTGAGGGAAGAGAACTCTGCTGTCCTCCACTATGCCACGGCATCTCTAGTGCTGGTATGAAGAAGAATCTTAATCCTAAAATCTATCTTTATTCTAGAACTAAACACAGATAATGATCAGATAGAGTATCCATTGAACAATGAAATGGAATCGCAATTTTATATAAATGATGTTCAAATCCTTAAAATGACGGTGAAAAAATAAAAGCAAGCATAGAAAATAATCGTAAAATTATTTGCAAGAAAGTAAAGTTATCTTACGGTAAGCAAAAATACATTGCCAAGTTTCAATCTGATGATTATTAGGAAGATAAGCAGAGAAAAATTGTATTGTTAAATACAATTTAAAACCGCCAAACCGCCAAATATGTGGAGAAAGTCTGTAAAAAAAAAAAAAAAAAAAAAAAAAAAAACGGAAATTTTTGCAGCACGCGAGTAACGATTAAAAAAATATTTTTTTCTTTAAATTGTTTCTGTAAAAATATATTTTTTCTTTCTGGAAAATTTACATATATTGATCCCTGTGGATAAAAATAACTTTACATGAAATATCAATTATTAGAGGAGTTTTATTTTAAAAAGAAAATATTACTATGCATTAGAGCAAAGTTAAAAGTATTTTTTATATATATACATAACGAATTGCAGATCCATTTATGTCTTGTTGATTAAATATTTATTTTTATACTTTTTTTTAAAATCGATAAACTTCACTCTCAATAAAAATATTGCTAAGCAAATATTTCTGAAAAGGAAAAAAAAAAAATGTATTTTTCTTCACATTCGAAATTGTTGTCAATAAATTGAGGGTGAAGAAGAGAGAGAAAACAGGTAACTTATTTTAAGAAAAATACCTGCCAAGCGTTTGAGGGAAAACAAAAGAATCAATGGAAATATTTTTATTCACGCTTTGAAATATGGTAGGGAGTATATTTATTTCTTTGTATTTGAAAATATAGTTTATAAATTGGAGTTCTGAGTTATTTTCTTTTTTTCTTTTGGATTGGCGTTCTAGTACAAAAATAAACACAGATCTAATGAACATGAGTAAAAAACAAATATATATACATGATTTTCTAAGCATTAAAAAATATTTCTATTTAGCTTTCTGAAAGAGGAATATTTTTCGTACAGTTTTTATTGCAGATTTGAAAGAATCTATATATAAAAGATAAGTTGAGGCTCAGCTATTTATTTTTTGTTATCGATTTCAAATATTTTTTTTTTAATATTCCTTTTAGTTTCTTATTATAAAAGAAACTAAAGCTCGGAACTCAAGTATTATAATAAACCAGATGAAATATGCTTGCTGCTGCTTGTATTTGCTGCACCAGCATAGTGTTGGTGGCGTTATCGTTTAAAAGATTATCTCTCTCGATATTAAAAAAGAATGTTTGACTGGATGTATTTTCGATAACTTGAGATCTGCACCGATTTGGATAGTGTTTTTTTTTTTCTTCTGCAGTTTTAAAAGTTTTTGGGGGTGGTTTTGTTAACAATAATCAATTTTCGGAGTCAATTTTCCGAGCGCAACACCAAAAATACGAAACTTCATTGTTGAAACCAATTACTAAAGACTAAAAACTTACATCTTTTGAATGGTTTCACCAATTGTCATGGTTCTTTTGTTACAAATTGATAATAATTTTTTTAAATCTTTTGTGTTATTTTTCATCCTTCCAAGTTGAGTTGTTTGCATAAAAAAATTTAAAAAACACCTTTTTTTTCATTATTTCTATATTGTTACTGTCATCAAAACTGTATCGTTACAAAATGTAAAAAAAAAAGAGTCAGGCAAATTTAAAGAAAAACTGAAATACCTAATTAGATATAGTAATAATACTAAATGAAATATATAATTAAAATTGGAATAGTTTAAATGAGGTAAAAGCGAGTACTGGAGACAAATATGCAGGTTAGCATAAGTCATGAGAAATTGAAGAAAACATTTTACCTTCATAACTAATTTTATACATGAATATGCTCATTCTTATTTGCCTGAAATAAGCCTAAAATTTGTCTAAACTTTAATACTGAAACCTTCTGTTGCTAATAATTAATAATAAGTATTTTTTCACATCTTCTTTAAACAAAAATTTTTATTTCTCTAATTACAAATTACTATCTTTTAAATGAAAATATCATAAAACTTATAAAATATTCCAAATTTTTCTTGGCGAGATATCATGCACCAACAGCGGCTATACGTATTAAACGTAAAATTCACATTTAAAGCATAAATCAATTTTAAACTTCGAGTCTAATTATTAAGAGGATACAAAAAATTAAAAGAAAATATTTCGCCTTGCCTTTAAAAAGTTAAATAAAACTAATTGAAAATCAAAAGTTTATTTTTATCACCTGTTTATATGTTCTTTAATCCCACTATTCTGTAAATGTCACTTTATATATTTTCAAGTTTGTACCTACTAGAGATATGTTTGTATCAGTGTATTTGATATTTTGTACTTTGCACCTTAGCTATTAAAACGAGTTCATTTTATTTAACAAGTTTATTTAGTAGCGACCCGCTTCCACTCGTTCATTGTTTTTTGTTCATCAGTTCATTGTTTAAACTGGAACAAGGGAGTTGATATATAAAATTTAACGCTGCTTTTACAGACTTAAACATGAGTTTTTTTTGCCATATAATTTTACTTTCCTGGTTGAGCTTTATTAACACTATAGTGTTTCATATTTAAAATTATAAAATTCTATACTCATTTTAAAGCACATAATTATTGTGAAACTATTAATTAAAATTATGTTTAAAAGTTTGTTTTAATTATATTTTCGGCATAGACTTTAAAAATATTTTTTGAGGTGCAAACTTTGCGTAATGTTTCGTGTTTTAAATTTGGAAAAAAAAATTGCTATTCATTTTTTAATTCATCTAATTTAAACGATTTAACAGTAATTTTGAACAACCCTTCATTTTATTTTTTTATTTCCAAAATATTTTTTCCTAGAGCTAAATATATTCTTTTGACAATATAGATTCAATATTGTATTCAATATTTTGTATTCAATAACCAAAACAAAAAAAAAAAAAATAAACAAACAAAGGAAAACAATATGGATTTATTAAATTTTTTTCGAATTCATACTTATTTTAATATTACTTTTCTTAATGTCAAATTATCGTAGCTTAAGCGAAAGACTTTTAAGAATTGTTTTAAAACATAAATATAGAGGTAATAACAACTAATGTTTGAATTCTTTGAAGAAGTTAGAATGTAAATTCTCACTATTTCTAAACTGTCAGAAATCGAACGTCGATTAGATGTATGTGTAGTCATCTGAGGTAAAGGTCAAAATATTCTTTGCATATTCTTTGCACAAAAATCAATAGAATTAGATATAATGAAATAAAAGGGTGTTTTATTTTACAGCTTTTCATCTGCTCTATTTTTGAAAATTTATAGGAGAATGAAACAGAAATAATTAGGCCTTGATATATGATACTTGTTAATTTAAAATTGTTGTGCTTTTTAAGTAATATCAAAATCTTAGGAAGGAAACGCGTCAAATATTTTCTATAGCATCAAGATTGGTAAAAAAAGAACATAATAATATTTCCAAAAAGTGAATTTAGTAGAAATTAAATACCTTTGACTGTCTTCAGCAGTGATCTGTTAAATTGGGTGATTCTCATGAAATACGACTATTGACAGTCTTTTGCTCCAAGAATTAATACTATACATCCAAAAATACTTTTTTTACAAAAAATTAATTGAATTTCAAAATGTCATTTTACAGGTATGTCACAAATAATATTTCCATCGATAACTAGCTTCAAAACTTCCCACAAATTTTTCAATGTCAAATTTTTTTTTATCTCAACCATTGTAAGCATTTCAAGAATATATGCAGCCGATAATTTTTCAAAAAACTTTGTTGAAAATAATTTTTCATGTCAATAATTGGTTTGTCGCATGAAAATCGATCATTTTCCTGGCCACTTTTTTCTTAATAATTTAGAACAAAAATAGATAGCGCTAGCAATCAAAATCTTACGTTAAGAGATTGATTTGAATACCATCCTACCAGGACATGACTCATTGCAGGAATAAAGAACCAACTTTCTGGTTCAAAATCTATTTCAAAAAATTTTACAAGGTGAGTAGGTTTTCATGTTGTCATTTTCCTGTCTTCATGAAATCATTAATAACATAAACTACATAGTTATGTTACCTGAGTTATTTCAAGAAATCCTGTTGTTTTCTGATGAGAGTAAACGTCTTAGGCCGAAATGAAATGCTGTTAAATGACAAATTGTCATTTTCCTGGCTTATAAATGCGAGGACATTGACACAGTTACCAACATTTTTTTTAAACAGTATAATGTAAAGAGGGAAAGCAAATATTAACCAGTTTATGTAAGACTTCAATATGCTTGTATGTAATCAAAGTTATTCATTTATTTAATGATTGATTATTATACACAATTTTATTCTGCACATATCAACAACAAAAGCATTTTAGATTCTTTCTGCTGTGGATAAAAGAAATAACTTAAGCAATTCCTTTTCCAAATAACGCAAGCGCGGCTTTAGGTAATTTCTTTATTCAAAACACAGACAGTTAAAATATAATGGATAAGCTAAGAACATCACTGTACGCTTTAATTCTGTCATAGTCTGTAAGCGCTGCTTGGGTGTAAAAATTAAAGAGTGTAATAAAGTTAATAAAATTATTTGAAATATTTTAAATTGAAATAATATAATTAAAAAACTCCGATGTAAATTATTATAATATTAATTTTACATGGTTATTTTTAAACATGGGGCCGAAAAACAGTCAACGAAAGATAAACTGCGGAAAAAAAAAAGAAGCCGAGAAGAAATGATATGGATTAAAAATGATAGAGAGCTCCTTGAAAAAGAAAAACCTAAGGGAAATTTAAGGTATGCTAAACATAAAAAGAAAGGAATTGTAATGCCAATCGCAAAGTTGAGTGAAAGAAAGAAAATAATACTGATAGAACATATGAATCATATTGCCAGAATAAAGAATCAATTTCAATTCACGAGTAAGTTTAAATAAAAACTTTCCACTCCATCACTTTTCCATTGATAAATTTTAATTTACATTGATTTCAGAGAAAATTATAATATCAAATATGCATCAGAATTACAAGCAATACACTTTGAAGCTAGAGGAACACAATTTACCGTACGCGCAGGAATATTATATCAAACACCTGTGTCTTTAACTCTATTAGATTCTCTAAGAAAATATACTCATGTGCTACATTTAGGAATATATAAAGAAAATTTTAAGTAATGTTTCACAGAGAGAAAACTTAAAGGAAATATATTTAGTGAGTGATTCGCTTTCTACACAATGTAGAAATAAAACAAATTTTTATCTTTTAAAGTTTTCAATTTTTTTATTTCCTCTCATTTAGCCAAATATATCATCAATTTCTCTCGTTTGAAGATTTATTCCTTCTTCAACTTTGTCAACTGCTAACATAATTTAATCCCCTTTTGTATGAACTGTAACTAAAACATTTTTGTCTCAACTGTAGCTGTCATTATATAATTAGCCTTAGTCAGATAAAGCCTTAGTTTAGAGAACCAACTGCTAGAGATGGTTTTTAAAAATATAATTTTACAGCAGCATTTCTGATTTCTGAATCAATATTCAGACAAGACTGTGTACCATTTTCATTGAATTCATACAAATACTGCATCCATGCCTTATTCGGGTGTGAGGATTTTAAATATAAAATTAGTTTTGATCTGAAGCTACAGATATTTCAAAAGATTAAAATTACATAGTGACCCATGCGCGGAAATGTCACCTCACGCGACAAGGGGCGTTTTACTATTATGACCTGCTCAGAAGCACACGAAAAAAGAGTTTATAATAAGAAAGCGGTCATAGTGGTGGCGATTTACCCGGGCATGTGTTCCTATGAAGTTTCAATCTTGACGATGTGACCTATCTCCTCCAGAAGTTTGTTGCAACATTTATGAGCGTTATATTATATATAACGTTTTGTAAATTGAAAAGAAATTGATTGCAAATTTGAAATCAGCGACATGAAAATAAAAATAAAAACTTGAACAAGAAAAAAGAAAATGTAGCTTTGGGAGAGTAACCGATTGCATATTTGAGATCAGCGATACGGAATTATCTAAAATCCGTTAAAAACTTTCCTGTAACAGAAAAAAATATGTTTTTCGGTGTATCTATGAGTTGACGCATGCGCTCTAATATCTTTGGTTTATAGACTCCACCTTCGAATGTTCACTCCAGTCAGAAAAATTTACTATATTTTTAACGAATTTTTAATTAAAAAACTGAAATAGGTTATATTGATCACTTAAATTATTATAAAGTAGTTGCGATTTCTATACAGCTTTTGGTATCATAGATAATATTCCCTTTTCTTTTAATGCCATCAAGAAAGATCATATTTAACTCCAGCAAATCTCGGTAATCGTCTTATGAAAAAGGAGGTTATTTAATAAAATTCTAAAAAGTCTTCATATTCAAAACATAATCTCACATGGTAAAGCGGACATCTCCAGGTACTTCTGAAGTACTAGTTACGTAAACTTTATTGATAATTTTTGCCCAAATTACTTTAATATTTTAAAAAATCACCATATCGTAACTCGACATTTTATAAGTATGATATCACTAAAAATGAAATGAATAATTTTACTTTAATTTTTAGAGTGGCTGGGTGGCGCAGTTGGTTTGTCGTCGACCTTCTGAGCCCAAGTCTGCGGGTTCGATCCCCGGCCCAAGCACCGGATTTTCGGGATGCAGAAAACCCTCAGCGGTCATGTCGTATGATTATGCGGCATGTAAAAGATGCCTGGAGTGCCTTATTGGCTCTTGGCATTTCGGCAAAATTGAATTCCTAATGCACTTTAGCATCCAAATAGTGTCTCAGTGCTGCCATCTAGTGTGGCAGAAATTAGACGTCCAAATTAACATGGCCAACGGAATCTCACCCATTGTGATGGTCCTGAAAGAGTGGATACCACTTCTGGAGAACGCACTAGTTCTTCGCATCCGGAAGACTGATTGTGCAGGTCATTGGAAATAAAAAAAAACTTTAATCGTTAGTCATCATTTATATGACCTGCGCTGCTTGCTTTTGTGTCCCAACAGAAGGCCTCAATTTTATATTTATACCCTTTATTCTTTCATAAGTCGTCAGTAGCAGTGATTTGTTCATTTTCTGAAGATGTTGTGTATTCCGAAAAATTGAATTTAGCGTTCTAATATAAGGATAATTATCCTAATATTAATTATCAATCAGTTAATCTTTTCAATACTTGTTAAAACAAGGCGACTTTTTTCCTCTTTGACATTAAATCTAATAAATTTCTGTGTGTCTTGCGTTTTTAAAATTTTCAAAGATGAATCAATTTAATGCTAGGTTTTCAATATCATCTCTGAAATCTTTTGCTGCAGTAAACTGCAAATAAGAGTTATTTCTACCATCAATTTGCCTCAAGTATCTGGAACTGCAACGCATGTAGTCGATCCTCATAAACGCGTAAATCACTTAACGTAAAAATATCGCTTTACATGAAATATAATGTTTTATGAGTTTAGTCGAATGAACTAACAATCAATTATTATTGTATTTTACATGTTTAACATGAAATTGCAGGGAAGGAATCTGGAAGCCGCACGGATAATAATATAGTGAATTAAGTGTCGATTATTCATTTTGTGGAATATTATTTCTATTTTCCCCCTTTCTTAGAAGTAGCAGAAGGGTAAATAAATAATTCAAAAGTGAGTAAAATAAAATAATTCAAATCAAATAGTTCAATAAAGATGTAAATATTTTTAACTTATTTCAATTTGTTTGGTAAATAGTAGTAGTGTTTACACAAATCAACGTAGTAGATGATATGTATTAATAGTGCGTAATACATTGTTTTAATGATATATCGGATAAAATGAAGTCCGGTAAAATTGAAATAATAATGACATTTCAGACAATTTCACTTTAATGAAGTTCCACTGTATTTGCTCATTGATAATAAGAAACTTCTCAGTTGTTAATATCACTGTTTAAGCTGCTTGACGTTAAATCATCGATTTATGTATTAAATTGATCAAAGATTAATTGTTCAACCATCGTCAAGGGAAAAACACACACAAAATCGTATTAAGAAAAAGGTTTCAATAAATAGGAATGAAAACAACTACCAATAAAAATATATTAGAAAATAAGATAAAAAAAAAAGAAAAATATCTGAAAAGTGATTCTTTAAGCAAAATTTTCATAATTCCACTCTTGATAAAGACCGCCTTGCAGTAATTTGATTGTCTGATTGACCTAAGATAAAATTTGGCACAAAAACTATTTTTTATTGTCGTTGATTGAAGCAAGATATACATTAAATGTTATTTTAAAATTTAAATATCTTTTTTAAAAAAGGCTCAGATCTTATTAAGTCTGAAATGGTAATATTTTATTTTTAAGAATCAGAGTCACTTTTTTCTATTCCTTAAAAGTTTAAAATAGCCACAGAACGGAAATATAACTTATTTTTACTTTTCTTCTTTTATATTTTATCGGATTTACGAAATGCCCATCATTAAAGCAGAATGCACATAACAAGTGTTTTGTAAACGACAGAGATTTTTCCTTAAAAATATTATTATAGAATTTAACTGCGATAGAATCCCCATTTAAAATGTTCTGAATTGAATTCATTTTTTAAATGTAAACTGATTGACATTTTATAAATCCTGAAATGTCAAACTCTTATATGGTTCTCAAATCAATCATGTATTTCAAAATATCCAATCGAAAAAAAAACAATATATGAATATATAATTAAACAAAATTTATAGTTTAAGACTTCATAATTTTTCATATATAATTTATAAATTTATATTAAATACACCTACAAAATTGTTTATCATAATTTTGTACGTAAAATGAATTTTCTTTTATCTTGATATTTTAGAGACTTTAAATTTATGTCACATGTGTATCAGATAAAAAATCATTGCGTTATAATTTTGATCTGATCTATGCATAAAAGTTTGCTCTGTCTCGCGTGTCCCGTTTAAGATTTCAAGATCAAAATTGGTCATTATCAATCGAAACCCAATGCACTTTTTAAAGTTGGTGATAAAATAGAATTAAGATAAATTGATTTTCCTAAAAAAACTAAGTTAAAATAGTTAGAAAACTAAGCTCGAATTAAGGAATACATTTTTAAAAATTTCTAAAAAAGCAAACAAAATTTCATATTAATGTGTTTTTTACGGAAATTTTTTTTATCTGTTAACTTAATGAACTTAATGAAAAAAAGTAATAAAAATCATCGATTTTTAAGTTTTACTTAATTTAGAAATAAAAGCTCAAAATTTATGTGACGTAGAAAACGTGAAGAGTTAATCGTCTCTAAACTCGACACATTTTACTTACAAATGGCGTTCTAAGATAATTATCGTAATGAGAAAAGGAAGCTTTTTTCTTCAAAAAAGTCATTACAAAAGGAAGATTCTGATTGGGTTTTATGTTCTTATCCCACGAGAATAGAATGCGATACCCTAAGTATTAAACAAGAATTTCAAACAGTATTTTTGCTTAACTTTAAGAAAAACTCAGTTAATTACCATATTATCGATCAGAGCATTTTTTACATCAACAATTTTCGATATTTTTTTTTTTTACTCTTTAATAGATAAAAGGAAAAAATCCTACATATAACTTCTTTATTAATTTTGTATGGAGCGAATTTAAATTCAGCCGAATATTTTTCACAATTACATTGTGTAGATATCTAACTTATTTGTTTTAATCCACAGGCGGTTTAGCGAATGGGTAATATAGGGAGAATGCTTCTCCCACCTCAATACACTATTTCCACATTTAATAACATGGAAAAACCGGTTTTGCTATCTGTAGAAGACTGCAGGTTAAAATACGACTTTCTACATGCAGAATCGTCAGTGGGTTAAGTTCTCAAAAATATGGGTGTTAAAAAACATAATTTTGTCAATAGATGTCATTAAATTTTACAACATTTACCACAACGGATTGAATTTAAAAAAAAAAACAAATTAGTGCATAATTTTTAATAAAATTATTGTGAAGATCACGAACACATTAAGTTCTCAAAAACTATGTAAAAAATACGATCACTAACGAGGGCTAAGTACAAGGATAAAGATTTAAGATATAGAAATGGAAGTAATAATATGTGGATATCATGAGATTTGCAGAAATGTACGGTATTTTTTCAACCAAAACCGATATTAAAATTCCTGGAATGCCCATTGAACTTGGCAGCAAATAAGCAAAGTCTCACCAAATAGTAAAAGTCAATAGAATACCTTTGGGAATTCCTCAGAAGAAAAGTCGAGTAACGTAAAGCATTCCTCAAAAGCTGAACTACTTCAGGATCTTTGGTCGGGATGGAATTATATAAACTTAGTTGGAATAATTTTCGAATAACAACTAAAAATGGTATAACTTATAACTCTTGATAATGTTTATTTTATTACAGATAAAACTAATAAAGAATTATTTATCAATATTAAAAAAAATATAGGTAAAAAGATACATAAAAAAAAGATAAATTCATCTTTTTTTTTAAATAGCACGATGAAACATTTTTTTTCTTATTTGCTACATTACTTATTTAAAACGTTGTCAATTATCATGTCAGTAAACCATTCAAAGACAGAAGTCCATTCACTATCATTGTTTCAAAAGGGATGCATTTTACTTATTTCTCATTTAAAAAACATTAATTATAATGATCATTGTTGATCAAACAATCTGTATTCACAACAATATTGATCAATCCTCTACCTATCTCTAAAAATAAGTAGCGAATGTGGTCTTAAGATTTTATAAACATTTTTGTTAAGATAGTGTTTCATTAATATCGATACGCGTGAAACTGACATTTAGAAAGTAGCCTTTTGGTTTTATCGCACATTTGGCTTTATGTTTCCTTTTCTCCCGTTTATATATTATTATATTTATAAAAATACTATTCAGAACAGTAATTAACATTAAAAAAACACGTAGTAACGCATATCTCTTGCAAGATAAATTTGTTAAGAAACTAGTGTCAAAATCAAAATCGCAGTTCTCGAAGAAAATAATTATTGTCACTAATATTTTTACATTCAGTTTTAGAGATCTTAGTATCCCAGCACTTACACATCCTTATGTTTGGATCATTATTATGATTTTACATTTTTGGATCATTATTATCATTTTACATTTTTGGATCATTATTATCATTATACATTTTTGGATCATTATTATCATTTTACATTTTTAGATCATTATTATCATTTTACTATAAATTATTCAGTAAATTAAAAATTCAGTACATAATTTCTATTGTTTTATTATTTCTTATTTCTTCTGAATAATTCACATCATAAAAATCACCAACAGACGTTTTTAGAGTCTCAACTCAATAAAAGTTTTGTTAAGCTTACAATATAATTTTTGCATCAAAAGTGATGTTATTAATTTCGGTGAATTAACGGTGAATTTTACTTCATACATCTATGAAATTCCTGTTTTTTTACGTTTATGAGCTCAACTTCAACTTTTTGCATAAAAATTGGGTTGACTGTAGATGAATTAAATCACATTTTATATGCATGAATATAAACGCGGCACAGTGGGCCAGCATCCAAGGTTTCGTTGCCAAAATTAATATTTATATAAAATTTGTTTCAAAATTTGAAGGTTTTTATGTACAGGTAAATTGAATTCATAGTTGAAATTTTGAAACACACTAAAAATATCAAGAAAAAAAAATGGCGGCTAAATATGGCGAGCAAAAATAAAAATAAAAATAATATAGTGCGTTTAAATAATTAAATATAGCAATGAAAATATAATAATTTTCGTAATTTTACATTGAAAATTAAAAGCAAATTATATTTCCGAAGTAATATTACAAAATAACTCGAATTAATAACAAAATAACGCGAAAACATGAAAAAAAAACATAATTTTTGTTTTTCGGTATATTTAGTCCACCTTTGCAATATGGGCAAAATGGGGCAGGTTTTTTCGAAAAAAGAAACATCAAAGAAGACAACAAAAAAAGTTCAGCTAATTACCTCATGGAACTTTTTGGAGATAAGTTTCGAAAGTGATTCAAACATTGTAAAATGTCAAATGATATGATATAAACTATAAGTTTGTCAAAAGTATTAACAAATCCAACAAATTGAAAAATTGTACTATAATTTCAGACTAAATACTCTGATAAAAATGTAACAGTAAGGTGAAATTCCTATATATATTTCTGAAATATAAATTTAAAAGTTACATTTAAAAAAAAAATTCGACATATTTTTCACTACATTGTACTCTCGTCGGTCCAAAGAGTAAATTATAATGTTTGGAAGGATTATGAATACTTAATTTGGGTGATATTGAAACTGCCTACACATATTTTAGTTGAAAATTTAATTTTGACTTTTGGCCAAAGATCATGGTCTTCTGGCCCACTGTGCGCGGTATTAAGTACCTCTCCTCGTACTGCATCAGTAATTTCCCACTCATATTCCATATAAACTACCCCATTGATTTGATTTGTACTCTCACCTGATTTAATAAATCTAATATTAGTAATTATTAAAGCGTTTATTAAAATGAATTTTATATTTTAGCAATTGAAACGATAGAAGTTAAAGATATTACCCTTTGAAAAAAATTACTTTTCACTATACTTGCTTGAACGGTTCAGAGTTATATGTTCTAATGTCAATCGTAAACTTTTATACTTTCTTCCTTCTTAATATTGTATAAAATATAAATTAAATATGATGCAGTTAATTAATATTTAACTTTGAGTAGAATGATTCCTTAAGGAAATATCCACAATATTTATTTGAACAAACTAAATAAATTAAAATCATGTCAATTGTTTGAGGTAAAAATAAATTTTATAACTATGAACTTTAATTAAAATTTACATTTATGAAATAAGAGTGAGGCAAAATACAAAAATTAAAGATGATTGCTGAAATTACCTTAACAATAACTAATTAATAAGCAGTACGTCTTCGTCTTTTATGCTTTTTCAAACATAAAATTTTCCTTGGCCTTCCGTTCTTAATGTAGTTAAAAGAAATATTTTTCTATTCATATTAAATAGGGTGGTAATAATTAGACTTTTGGAACCTAACTAAGTAAGCTTATTTTATGATAATTATGGTAGCATTAATCAAAAATGTTTAATTAGGTAGTTCATTGAAGAATGGAGCATTAGTGCAATCAAAGAATCTAAAACTATTCATTAGAAATGTGATGCCGTATTGTATTGATTTCTTTAATGTTTGACGAATTTCAAGCTACTTTTATTCACTAGTCTATAAATATTCATTTAATTTGAAATTAGTATTTGAATAGGTCAGTTGGTTCTCGTCAAACTTCATAAATGCATTTTGTTTAAGTTCTCTATTTTAACGCATCAATAAATACAATATTTAATTCAGTCATTCAATTCGTATGACGTATCTCAGTCAACTTGGGCATACATTATTCTCATATATTGAGTGTAATTACAACTTTATTTAATAAATTTTAAAATAATATAAAATAATTTATGTTTGGCATTGCATAGACGTTATTAGGTAATCTACAACATACTGCAGTAAGCTCTGTCAACTCCACTTAAAATTAGAATAGTTTAAATGAAGTAAAAGCGAGTACTGGAGACAAATATGCAGGTTAGCATAAGTCATGAGAAATTGAAGAAAACATTTTACCTTCATAACTAATTTTATACATGAATATGCTCATTCTTATTTGCTTAAAATAAGCCTAAAATTTGTCTAAAGTTTAATACTAAAACCTTCTGTTGCTAATAATTAATAATAAGTATTTTTTCACATCTTCTTTAAACAAAAATTTTTATTTCTCTAATTACAAATTACTATCTTTTAAATGAAAATATCATAAAACTTATAAAAATATTCCAAATTTTTCTTGGCGAGATATCATGCACCAACAGCGGCTATATGTATTAAGCGTAAAATTCTCATTTAAAGCATAAATAAATTTTAAACTTCGAGTCTAATTATTAAGAGGATACAAAAAATTAACAGAAAATATTTCGCCTTGCCTTTAAAAAGTTAAATAAAACTAATTGAATACCCTGTGGAGAATCTGTCCATTCTCCACAGGGATAAAATAAAGGACTTCTACTTAACTATATATATATATATATATATATATATATATATATATATATATATATATATATATATATATATATATATATATATATATATATATATATATATATATATATATATATATATATATATATATATATATATATATATATATTTATACAGTCGAATCTGTTTATCTCGAATTTCACTTTCACGGAAAAGGCGAAAATTTTGAGATAAAGAGGTTTCGACTTATACAGGTACTTTAAAAAATTAAATTTAATTAAGAAATTCTATTAAAAGTGCTTTAAATGTTTTTAGTAGAAAAATATAGACATTTCTTTATGTTAAATATACCACATGCATACATCTATTTACATAACATTTTTTAACATAAATGTAACACTGAAAATAATTTTTCGAATATTTTTGACGTATAACCTTTTTTGTTTTGATTATTCTTTTATAAGGAACGCAAATCCCACATAGCCAACATTTTCCGGGGATTCAAGAATAGTTTATAAGAATTCAGCTTTTTCTACCTCTCTTGCATTCACTCTTCGTTCATCAATATAATCTTTAGCTCATTCCTCTTCATTCCATAGTCCTTTGACATTATCTATGATTTCCGCATCTGCCAGTGTTCCGCATGTTGCCAGGCAGTTGTTCCCTTGAAAAATCTTCAAAGTTAATGTTAACATTAAATACAGATTTTATTGCATTCCATTCTGGCAAATCTGGCACTGCGTTTTCAGCTTCAACAGTTTTTCCTTCTTTACTGATGCCTTTACCCTCTTGTTCATTATCTTCACAACTATTCTTTAAACCGGATTTTTAAAACCATTTTGGATACTTTTTGGCAAAACATTTCTCCAGGCAAAATAGTATTTCTGTTAGCATCTAACATCTTTATTTTTGGAAGGGAATTTTTTTCTTCAATGGCATCTGCAAGTTTGCGTACCAACTGTTTTCTATAGTTTACTTAAAAACTCCTAATTATCCTTCGATGCATTGGTTTCAATTTTGAGTGGAAAATGAATTTCTATTCTTAGCTTTCTTATCAATCTTGGAAAGCTAATCCCTGTTGATCACTACTCATTAACCCCTCACTTACTGCCAGAATCACTGTATTCCTTTCTAGTTAAAGAAGTGCAGGGATAGTGATCGAAATTCCAAGAAACACCCCCAATCTCTTCATCCCTTCTTCCTGTGGGCTCACGAATTTCATCTCTGTCTGCAAGTTCTACTGATAAAGGAAGTTTTGACATTTGTGATCTATTATTAGAATTTTGAGAAACGGAGGTTTTGAAAAAAATTTTGACATCTGCATGGAAAATACATTGATTTTAGACAGTGAATGTAGGGAATTTTAGAAATTTTGAGATATAGGTCAAAAACATTATCGGTGGGCTAAACCAGTTACTAGTAATGGATGGGGAATTAATGTTTAGATAATAAGTATTTATTCTTTGTCTTCTTGAAAGGTTAATTTCTATAAGTAGATTATTTAACTCCTGGGTTCTGTTGCATTACATACCTCCTCCATCGAACAAAAAAGTCTAACTTGTCAGTCGAGAACATTTCTGTAGATTTGGAGGACTCATGGCGTGTGTGAATTTACCATTGCAATGCAGCTCGAAGTTATTTGAAACCAAATGGTTTGTTTGTTGAACCAAATAGAACTTTGTAACTTGGAGATGTTGCATATTGTCAAAAAGAAATAGTTATTGTTGTCTGTCATCATGAATACGGTAATATGTGTATGCATTGTAAAAATTAGATACTCAAATATCACGCTTCGTTTTTGACGTAACCATTTGCTGGTTTATGCTCCGATTAAAAGTTTCGACTAAGTGACAAAATAATTTTTATTACTTCTTCAAGGAAACATATTTCATCAAAATATTAATATATATATATATATATATATATATATATATATATATATATATATATATATATATATATATATATATATATATATATATATATATATATATATATATATATATATATATATATATATTTCGTCATTCTTTTTTTTGCAACAAAATATATCCTCTCCAAGACTAACATACTTTACATTCTAAATCACTTTAACGTGGGCACCATGTAAATAGTATACCACAACAAGGATTGGTAGATTAACGAGATAAATTACACTCATGAGCGAATCAGGAATCGAACCCCGAAACTTCCTGGTAGGTAACATCCTCAAGTCGCGTCGGTTAAAGACCACAAGGCTAATTCTTACAAGTACATTCACAGCTACAAGCCAACTGAGTGAAAGACTTTAGTGATTAGAATAATGATGAAAGAAAAGTATAAAATCTATGAAGAGACGAGATGTAGACAGACATTATTTTTCCAAAACAGCTGGTTCCAGAAAAGGAACAAAGAGAGATTTTTTCTTTAACAAAATGGTCCATAAAGGTTACTCTGCAATATCGACGTAATCTGTCCGAAAATATTCAAATTCATTCTTAATCATACTCTCCAATTGTAAATATATATATATTTTTCTATAAAAGAAAATCTACTCTCTTAGACGATTCTATTTGTCCTTCTTTTTCAATATTAAGCAATCTGAATTCAGCCACCTTCTGCTCTGCTGATGTAAACTTTTTATATTATCTCTCACTAGGAGGCTTCGCTCCCTACTCGCTGGCGCTCACCAACCCCCGGAACTGCTTTCGCAGTTCATTTCAACTTTTCACTGTAGAAAATTCTAAACCTGTACATTTCAATATTACTTTGAAATTGCAATTGTTATTTTGGGCATTTGGCGATACAACACTTATAGAATTGAAGGATTTGTTACGTCAAGAGCTCAGGTATCATAATTTTATGTTGCTAAGTTAAGTTTCAAAAAATTCTTTGGCTGGCAACAGCATTTTTACTTTTTAAGTTGCTTATTTTTATTTTTACCGCAACTGAATTGAACAACCTGATAATGCTCACCCTGGTTATTGTTTCCGTTTTTAAAAGCGCTATATGTTGAGCCACCTCAGCTAGATTTGGCATGTGACATTTTTAGATGCAATCATTGGTCGATTTTCTAACGTTGCCATTCGGGAAGTTGTAATGAAGCTTTTTTTTTGGTGCCGTGTAAGAGAAATATATATATAGATATTCTCTTTGTCGTCAATTCTTCAAACTTCTAACATAAGTTTCAACGGATCTTTCAAAATTCTTACAGACTTTTACTGATTTCTTTTTGCAATTTAAAATTTCTTTTTTATGAAATTAAGGGATGCTATACTACAAAACAGTCAGGATTAAATATTGGTAAGAAGTACCTGCAGATATTTTTACAGCTTCCATTGATTCAAGTTTATCATACAATTTTATTTGACACCGTAATTTTTATACAGTATTACTTACTGTAAAATCACTGTATTTAAAGATTACAGTAAAAACAACAAAGTAAAATTTTATCCTAAAATGGATTTTATGGTATAAAATGAGTTCAGCGAATGCTGCAATAAGGAAACCGGCATTTTTTACCGTAATTTGACAGTGTAGAACATTTGGAATATGCTTCATTTATGCTTAAAATAAAATTGCATTCTCTGCTGTCATCTTTCATCCAATGTATTCATCTCTCCGAACAGAAATCAACAATTTTATTAAATTATATTACATCTCATAAACATGTAATAAAAGAAATCTTTTTTTTAAATATTAGACTGAATTTACAAATAACCTTTTTTTTTCTAAATCAGTTATTATGGTTCCAAAAAAATACTTATTAGATCTATTTTTAAGTGTGTAAAAATGAAAATATTAAAGGCACAAAACATTCACATTAAAAAAGAAGAAATAACTTTTTTGTAACATGTCTCGTTTTGCTTTTATCAATATTATAATTACCGAAAGCATAAAAAATACAAACATCTAAAAATGAATAGTTTTCGAAATAAAGTTGTATTCTCATAGAAGAATAAATTAAACATGCCAATACTTACTCTTCTACACACAATGCATTGATTTGAGGATAATTTTCACAATAGAACTTATAATGAGAATTACTGCTTATTTATACTTTTTTCATCGAAGAATTCCCCGTCCATACCATTATAATTCTTCTTTTTCTTGACAATTGTTGAGGCTTTTTCAATTATTTAGACTAATTAAATGCTTTTAGTGCTTAATTAAACTTATTGCTTAAAAAATTGAGACATTTTTCTACACCAGCATTTAATTAAGAGTACATAAACATAAATTGTCAAGTAAATCTGTACACAAATTTAATTCAGAGCACCATTTCTCGTTTATAAATATGTATTGCTTGAAAAATTTAAAGCTATTTTGCATACTATCTATTTATCTATATATTTAATATATTCTAATAAAAGTCAGAAGCAAATATCCTTTGCTGATCTTTATTATTATATTAACTATGTAGTTCCTTTCAAGAACTAGCTTAAAGGAATATGTCTTAAATACATTATGCCGAATTTATGGTATATATCAGCTACTACGTCTCGCGGGACATTTGAAAGTTTAGATTACAAATGCCTACATTTCCTCACTTTTCTAAGAATCATTATTCAAGAGTCGTAGTCGGTCAAGAAAGCTAGAGGCTGCTTTATGTCCAAATTCTCGACTTTGCCATTTCAGAAGGAGAGAGAATGTCTGGGAAGGACTTCAACTTGGAGTCTAAGTCTCCATGGTGCAGTAACATGTTGAGCGGGAACTTTAATTTATGACACAAGTTTTCAAGTTGGTGTTAGTTCCCGTGAGAGAAAGGGTATGAATGATGTATGAGAAACTGTTTTTGTTTCATAACAATGGCTCTTGGAATTCCATTCTTTGGGTATATGTTGGAATATGGAATATTCTAGAACAAGTTCAGAGGAAAATTCTGAATTAGGTAGAAATGTAGCTGAAATGAATTGCATTTAATAACTAATGCTGGTGTTATTCTTTTAGGCTTTATAGGTAAACTGTTTAAGAGAAAGGTTACTTTATATATCAGAATGCTACCATGGTTAGTATAATTTATCAAAACATCATACGTGGTATAATTTATCAAGGTAATTTATTAATTTATTTTTATCTGAATTTAAACATTACATGTCTGGACTCTAAACTTTTTATTCAATCGATCTCAGAATGGTACTATGGTTGTTAATGTTAATGTAATTTATTAAGATAATTTATTAATTTTTAAATTTATTTTTATCTAAATTTGAGCATTGATTACATATCAGAACGCTACACCTTAGTACAGTAGTTTGTACATTCTTTCTTGTAGCTTTATTGGTAGAAGAAATATACTGCATGTCAAGAAAAACCGAAAACAAAATAATAATAAAGAAGTATAATTTCTATTATTTTCATTTACTTTATCATTGTGTTCGTTTTTCCTTCTTTTCTTTTTGCAATTCAGAATGATGCATGCAGATTTTATTTATCTTATAGCTTTCAGTAAGTTTAAAATAAAAGAATGCGTTTAAAATAATGAAGATGAGTTTTCATCTATTTTGAAGCGCTCATCAAGTTAAATAATGTAAGACATATTGTAATGCATGTATACTTAATTAAGTAATGTAATGTATATTTTAAAATAAACGCAAATTAAGTTACAACAGCTGCTGGGGCATACTAACTTATGCTGTAACTTAACATATATCAGGTTTGATAAAAAAAAAAAATCAAATAAATAAATAAATTTATGAATAAATAAGGTGGATACGTGTGATAACGCACTTGAGTAGCATTAACAGCGTCATAATTCAGGTTTACAGAGAAATGTAGGAAACAAACTCCACAAATTGAAACTACCTGGATAACCAGTTCACATGATAGAATTTAAAGTGACTGTAAGACCGTTCAAATGATTGATGTGTTCAGAACGGAGCAAAGCGCAGTATATTAGTATTTTGTTGGAGATAGTAACTGCACCGTAGTATTTTCGCTACAATTCGTTGTGAAGCTAACTCATTTATTACTACTGATCAATTCATCATTCACCTGCAATGTTTTTAATTACGAATATGGTCTTTAATGTACTCCTTTTGGTTGTTAAGATATTGTAGACTTCCCCTCATTAAAACCTTTACTCATTTTTTCATAGTGATTTGATATAATAATGCTCTTCATAAATAGTCGCAATTATGATAATAAATGTCCACATTATGTTTGTACATTTTAGTCGTACCAGAGCGCGTTGTTTCGTTCTTTACGCGTGCATTTTTAGTACGATTTACCATTCACTTCAAATGTTTTTACACCAAATAGTTTATTATTTAATCATGATCGCGAATCATTCGTCTTCCATATACAACAGAATATCAATGTTATGTAACGTTTTTTTTTATGCCCTTATGCCCTGCACGTTAGATATAAAAGCTTAAACGAAACAGAGAAAGAAAATCAAAATGCCACAAAAACACTGTTTCTGTACATCTTAAATTCTATAAATGACAAATTTTCTGCTATTAATTTAAAATGTTTAATTGTGATACCTTTATAATATACATTTAACATCAGAAATTAAAAAAAACAGCAATTCTTTTAAATAATTTTTAATTAGTTTAACAAATAAAACAGAGCAAACATAACATTTGCATCTATCAGTCAATAAAAAAATGAAAGAATTTTTAAGTTAACATTTTTTACCTTAAAACAAAACATTTTCAATTGATCATATAAATACTTTTCACGGAAACATAAAGTTATAACTCTTTTACAAAGAAAAAAAATTCTTTTAATTACGATTTTTGAATGAGGAAATGTTATTAGCTGAATACTTTTTAGGTAGTAATATTTTAAAAACTTATTCATTTGAGAAACAATTTTTAATTGTCTTACGGAAGAAATTTTTGTCTTCTTCTTTTTATTAAATAATAAAACTTGATTATTTATCGATTCAAAGATTTAAAGAATACTTCACTTTTAGAGTATACATAAAAGTATACATACATAACAACACTATGCTTTAAAAATAAAATTAAATTATAAAAAAAATGTTTTCTTTAAAAACATTTTTAAATGAATTTCGGCATCGCTTTATTTCAAAATAATAAAAAAAAGTAAGCAAGCTTACAAATCTAGCATTTTAACTTTTTTGTTTAAAACATAAAACGCCAATTGCAAGTAATTGAAAACCATTCAAATTTTAATTGTATTTTTTATTAAAATCATATCAAATTAAATAGAAAAAAAATTAAAATTAAAAAAAATGTTTTGAGTAATATGAAACTATTATTAGCAAAATTTTTAAGCTTTTAACAATTTATCAGCAGTAAAAACATTAGAATTATGTAAAATTAAAAATATATCTGCCACAAATCAATACTGTTTTCAATTATTTCAATTATTTCTATTATTTCAATTATTTATTATATTAATTATTTAATATATTTTTGCCAATTAATTTAATAATTGAGATAAATTAATGAATGAATGAATTAATTAATAAAAAAATATAATGACTGATATATAGATATCCTCTATATCCTCTTTAATAGAGAAAAAAAAGAATATGAGGAATGATAATGAAAATATATGCGCAAGGAATCAGAGAGACTGGCACTTTTTTAATTGAAAATGAATGAAGTAATAAAAGTGAATGAATGGGTTGACTTTTAATTAAATGAAGTATGAAATGAAATTATTTCAAATATGCACTATGACTGAGAGAATATGGAGTCATTTGAAAAAAAAAATTAAAGTTCAAATATCTTTCCTAAATTTTTTAGTTTTTAAAAAACTTAAACTTCACAGAAATAATTCTTATAACGTTTGTATTTAGAAAAAAAGAGTAAAAAAAAATTTAAAAAAACTATTTTCTTCCTTTTGCATGATAGCAAATTAACCCAATTACAATGTTTTTTTCTTCATTTTACCCACTAGATGGTGGTTAAATGACTGATTTCAATGAACAATGGCAATATTAATCAAGAAATGAAATTCTTTTTTTTCAATAACAAAGAGAAGCAATTTGTCTTAGTAGATACTTAGTAAAAATATTGAGACTAAACTAATCATAGAGTGATAGATAATTCATAGTGAAATAGAAACGTAACGATTCATTTAAAAAAAAAGGAGAAGAAGGAATTTGCATGCAGAAATAATTTTTTAAGGATTTTTCTTGTTTCATTAACAGTCCAAAAGGAACAATTTGCATAAAACAAAGATTTAAACTGAACTTGACTCCCAGGTATAAAGACGTAAAGGTTTATACAAGGCTTACAGTTATTTATCGTCACCTTACCTCATACTTATATTTTGGATTTAAACTTGCTTATCAAAGTCCAAGTGCATCGTTGTCAAATAATAATACATATGTTACAAGATTTTTAACGTTACAAGTTGTATTTTAAATATTTTTTGTGCAGCACAAAAAAGAAAAAAAAACTGAAAAGAAACAAAAAAGAAACTTATCGTTAAGTGTAAAGAATTTCATATCAAATTACTGAAAAAATGACAGTCACTTTGGATGCATGATCCATAAAATCCATTTTACCATAAAGTATCATACCGTAATTTCTACACTGATATTTATTTAATTAGAGTGATTCAGAGATTTTACAATTAGTGTAAAGATTGTAATTACGTAATCCATTAATTTTTTTTAATTACATAATGTATTTAATTACGTAATGTTAAATTAATGTAAAAATACCAGATTTTTTGTTCCATAACATGTTTTGGTAAGAACGGATTTTATGGTAAAAAGTACTGGCACCCTGATTGCCGGTAATTTTTATCTTAATTTGATCCAGAATAGTTTACAGTAAATATTTGCGCTGTAAAGTCCAAACAGTACGAACACAGACTAAAAACAGAAGAATTTCAGCTTTTAATACATGTAGTAGGATTTCGAAACCAATTCTAGAATCTTACGAATTCTCAGGTCTTATGTTGCGAAACATTTGTCATCTTAACCTACTTTTTCCTATATTATATGAATGAGTGATACATTTACGAGTGCCTGAAATAAGTAATAATTAATTACAAAGGAATTAATTATTAGTTGTTTCATAAATAAAAGACATAAATGAAAGACCACTGACAATTACAGAAAATAAAACAAATCCGAGAATGTATTAATTAAATAATGTTGAGTATTTCAATAAAGATAAACAGTAAATATGAAAGAACGAATAATTTAATTTACAGACAATAACACGTCAAATAAATAAAAATAAACGCCAATTAAGTAAATTTAAAATTAAAGTATGCATTTTTATACGTTCAATAGTATCCACGCATGAACACAATAATATTGAATTCTTCAATAAATGAAGGAATGGAATGTTTAACAGTATTTAATTTAATACACAAATGAATTGTTTATTTTATGGATGATAAATAAAAAATAAAGGCTGACAATCTAATTTAAAATAATAGTATACATTATTATAAAAAATAAGGCTATTTGTAAATGGATTACATAATTGATCATTAATTTAAAACACTTTAATCATTATTACTCTTCTTTTTTATTTATATAAAAAGCAATAATAATAAGTTAACGTTAAAATTTAGAAAAAGAGCACCGAATTGAAATAGAAATGGTATATCTTAAAAAAACATATAATTAATGAAGACGTTAATATTTTAATTAATTCTAACCAAGTAAAAACTCATGAGAAAAAAGTTGTTTAGATTTTTTTCCACATTGAGCAACACATACATTATGTATGAGTAGTCTTAGTCACCTGGAGTTAGTTCGAACTCAAATACATATACACTACTGTTCAAAGGTAAAATAAAACTTTTTCTATTCCTGGGAGAATCATTAAAAATGTGAAGAGTGAAGAAGAAAAATTTAGAAAAAAAAATGCATTCGAAAGGAATCATAAAAATAAAAAAAAAAAGCAAAGGAGAAATAACAGCCGGATAGTTTCTCCCGAAATAAATTATGTGCTAGCTCTGCGAAGTAGATAAATAAAACAGGCAGGAGAATTTGGGAAAAAGTACATTTTTTATAAGATTTCCAGTTTCGGCAAGTTTAAAATTTTTTAACTTGTTATCTTAGCAGCTTTATCTTGAATTTCCAAAAGCGCAGCAGAGTCGATGCATCAAGGAGGTCTTATATGGAACTCATTACATGCAGATACTTTTATTTTATCTTTTATAAGTAGAACATTCATAGATTTAAGTGGAAAAAGTCCTTTCGATGTAAAAATATAACTTGGCGAAAAATAAAAGTTCCAAAAAAATGTCTCATGAAAAAATAAGCACTTTTTGGAGAAGTAGTTGATTGAACAAGTGCCTTACCTCTATTTAGAAAACTCGCCCATCTTGAAATACTCTTTCGATGTTCCTTTTTCTTCACCTATTTTATATAATATTTCTGCTCTTGTTCTTTTATTGGGTCGGCTGGCAAAAGACTACGTAAAAATAGTGCACAAGAGGGAATAGATCGAATTCTTTTGGGAGATCTCCTGTTTTTCTGCTGAATTCATTCTCGGTTATTTATATGTTGTTGCAAATAACGTAAGGATGAAGAGACACATACAAAATCATAGAAATAATATTTCTTAGATATATTGACAGAGTAGGTTTTCGCATGCATATTGCTTCTATTATTTATTAGTACTGGGGGAATTTAAAAATAAATGTACATTGCTTGTATTTACAGAATGATTCAGTACTATAGTTACAAACTTGAATGTAGGATAGGGTACATCACAATACTCTGAAAAAAAAATGTAAATTATACAGAATAAAAACATGTTTTCAGAGAAAAAATGGTTTAAAGAAAAATACAAATTTAAGAATGATTCAGTACAATAGTTACAAACTTGAAAATAAGGTAAAGTACATCATAATGCTGTAAAAATGTAAATTATACAGAAGAAAAACATAGTTTCAGGAAAACAAAATGATTTAAAGAAAAATATATATTTTTGTTATATTTTTATCCATTATTCGCGAACTGTAAAAAATTATCTTGTTCTTTTTACATACTTTCACTGCATATTCCACAGTTTATAGCTGTTTTTTTTTTAAAAAACTGTTTTACTCTGCTTTTTATCTTAATTGTAAACAATTTATAACCGTCAGTTTATATTGTACTTTTTGCCATACAGTTTTGCTTACCGTAGGATAACTCTACCTTTATCAAACCATTTTCCGAATATTTTCTATACGTGCTCTTATTTTTCAGCAACTATTTTATGGTTTTCAGCAAAATATAAATAAAATTGCTTTTCGATTTTATTGTCAAATTAATACTCTACATCATTATAAATTTTCTTGGGAAACAAAGTTTCCAGGTATTTTTACACGGGTTGATCACGATAGTTTTAAGCGTTTTTATAGCTAAATATTATTTCAATAGGGGAAACTTTTTATATAAAAAAAATTTAAGATATTTCTTTATACCGAAATGCTAAAACTGCGGTATCTCAGAATACAGAGTGCTCTAATCACAATGAGATGACGAGATTCAAATTCCAGCGTCGTCTGGTCTGGCTCTTTGACCAGCTCCGGCCAAAATGCGACAAAGTTAGTAATATTAATATATGTTAATATAAATTGATAAAATAGTATAATTAATAAAATAGTATGTTTAATATTTGTTAAATATTTAAAACAATGAGAAAAAATGTATGGTTAAAACTACCAGGATATGTTAAGACTTTCTGTGTTTTTGACTCTATAAGAACATCAAAAACTTCGAAATTTTTCTTACCGAATCACTTTGGAAATGAGTTTGGTAGAGCTAACAATAAAATTATGGTGGTTTATTATATGCGAAAAATGTGGTATAATTTGGAAATTTTTTAAAGATACCTTAGAGCAAGACGTAAAATTCATTTATTCAGTTAAATTTACTTTTCAGTTTTGCATTTTTTACTAAATGTGTGATGATAAGAGTACCTTAAATTTTGGTTTTATTAACCAGAATTATGTCATTTTTTTTTATCATAAAAGTAACATACTGTACGGCACATCCATAAAATAGTTAGCCTCTGTATATAATTTAGTAAATTATGAAAAGTAAAAAGTATAGTTCATGAGCAGCATTCAAAGGAGTAATTTATATAAGAAAACGCTCCCTCTCATATCGCTGTAGTTACCCAGCATGCTCTACGAAATGTCGACATGTTGCCTTGGCTTCCTAGATCACCAGATCTCATATATATATATATATATATATATATATATATATAATGCAAGCAATTTCGTATTTTGTTGACAAAAATAAATTCATTGGTATAATCATATTCATAATGGGAGAACAGTTTTTCTTTTTTCTTTTTAAAAAATTACTTTGCTAATTTGTAATGAAATGCACTGGCTATTTATCATTTTTGTTTTAACAATTCCCTTTAATTTTAAACCAAGTTAATTACTATAATGTATTATTAAAACGTAAGTTTAATGAATAACAATAACAAGGTTGAACCAAAAGTGAAAGATTGTATCATTAATTGTAACACTAAACGTTCTGATTAATTTTCCAAAATTCAATTTTTATTTAATTAAAACTCTGAGATTTACTTAATGCAAAATAAATTGTACATTCTTTTAAGACATAAACATCAAAAAAAGCTCATGAATCCTTAGAAAGTTAATCTCATTTCTTAAGGAAAGCATTTAACTTATAACTGACATTGATTTATTTCAAGCTATAAAATTCACCCTAAAATTTAATTAGCTTTTGAAGTCATTATTTCTTATTTTTTCTCTCTTCTCTGAAATATTTGATTGCATTTTAATGTATTTAAGCTTATTTTAAAGCATAAAATCTAGGAATAATTGTAATAAATTAAATTATAAGATATAAGTTTGAAATGCACAAAATTAGTTAGATTAAGTTTTATATTAGTATAATTCACTAATCAAATTTAAATTAAAGAGTGTATAAGTTTCACTTCACAGTTATTTGAAAATATATGTTATAATTTTTAAATTGGTATTATATTTCATTATGTGTCATAACATATCAATAAATAATAATCAAAAATGAATTTAATTCTGAAAAATGAGTTAAGTTAAAGTTTTTGAAAATCTGTTTGCAAATTTTAATAAAAATTCTTAAAATTCCGAAAATTAAATTACAAATAGTGTTTTTATAAGTTTTACTTAACACAGAATAAAATTTTA
Source organism: Parasteatoda lunata (assembly GCA_949128135.1). Lineage (NCBI taxonomy): Eukaryota > Metazoa > Arthropoda > Arachnida > Araneae > Theridiidae > Parasteatoda > Parasteatoda lunata. The sequence goes on from OX421971.1 coordinate 51,661,739, forward strand.
ATTATTATCATTGTGTAAAATTTACATTATTGCTGTTTTGTGAAAAGTATTTTCCATAAAATTATTTAAAAATTTAATGAAAAATTAGACATTCTTAAGGGTAACATATTCTAATATAAAGCAGACAACAAAAACAAACTAAAAAGAACTATTTTTAAAAACAAAATTGAAATAAATTATAGTAAAAAATTAATTAAATGTTTATTATAAGTACTGATGATAAATTATTAATATACTTAGAAATTACAAATTTTCTGGATATATAGTTTGCTAAAATATAGTGTTTTATTATTAAAATAGTAATACACAATATTGAATAAAATTGATGCTTCCTACAATAAAAACGCCACTTCGCCACCTAGACTGTACCAAGCAAAATAATTTAACTATGTACTGGGGTTTAAAAGATGTTTTGATGTTTATGTGGAGAACTGACATGAAAGACAATCTTTCTTTTAAATTAAAAATGCTTTAATAGCATTTTTAAAGTTTTCAAGCAATATTAATTATGCTTTAAATATTGCATAAAAACTTTATGTTCGTCTCATTGATACCTGCCTATATATTTCTAAGAGAAATTTCTTAGAGCACAAAATTCCTGATTTTAAGATGTAAAAATCAGGAAATGATTTCATGAAATTGAGTAAGCTTGAAGTTTAACTGTGTCAATTTCGTAGTAGATAGTTTTGAAAGTTTCAAAAATTTAAACACTGTTCAAAAATTTCAACATGAAATTCTAAGAAATTAAAATTGTTTAGAAAATAAATTTATGGCATTAGTTTTACTCATAAAAGTATTTTTTTAATTTATTTTTATAATTTACACGTAAAAAATAATATTCGTTGGAAGTATTGCAATAATTTTTATTAAAAAGCAATATAATTTATCTAATAATAATTAGAGTTATCACTGATTTTTAGCATAAGGTACGTTTTGGATACTTGAATGTATAGAAAACGTTTAAACTAACTTAGATTTAGAAAAGAACATAAGACGTTTTTAATCTGTTTTTTCCAACTGAAAAACCAGCTTCTACCCTTATAATTATATATATCATTATTTAGTTGCGTCTGAAATAGAAATTTCTACACAAACTTGCCTTAATGTGAAATGCTTCGTCATTTAAGAGTCAAACGATGCATAAAATAATGTCGCACAGTTCACCACAGAAAATAATTGTCACAATTAGCATTCCTCGTGGCAAAATTAGCCGTAATGACATTTATTGAAATTGTGGGGATAATAAGTCATGCATAATATCAAATGCATTTATGATTTTTGACGATTTCTGACGTAAATAAAATTAGATGATAAATCTTAATAAGCATATGATTTTGCTCTCTGAGGATTTTGTTGGAGACTGTAATGATAGGTTGACACAAGCATTAATGTTGTAAGCAGATATCACTCGCTTATCGCTTATGTATTCGGTATATATTTAGAAGGCTCTCATATATGTTATACCTAGAGCCCCTAAATTAGAGAGGCCGACTTATCAACCATTTCGGAGCAAAATCTTTTTCTCTCATAAGGAAAATTTGAAAATTTTCCACAAAATTTGGCAACTTATCGCTAAAAACGGTGTTAACCTCAACTATAGGATAATCAGTAAAGAGAAGCGTGCATCGATTAACTTTGTTTTTCGAAAACTTTACATCTTTGTTGCCATATTTTATATTTATTTCTAGCTTAGATTCTTCAAAATGAACCTGTAAAAATATATCGAATACTTTTTTTATTTATTTTCATACCTAAATTAAATAGCATTCAAAACATAATTTTCAAACTTACTCTCAGGAAAATTTCTAACACAGAAACTAATTATTTCAACAATTTAACACATGAATTTCAAAGAAAAGAAACATTTTTGGATCCAAAAATATATGAAAGATCGCATATTAAATAGAGTTTCTATGATATATGTAAGCAAACCGTTTAAACTTTATGAGATATATTGTCCTAAATAACTAAAAAACAAATTTAAATAATCCAGGATTAAGAAACTAACTACGTGATTTTAGTGAAATAAAAAAGAATACAATAAAAAACAGGTCAATATTTCTTTTTAACGAAAGGAAATACTTAAAAGTGAATACAAATCTTGGTGACTCTGAAATAAGTTTGGCGAATACTAATTTAGCCAATCTCTCTAATTTGTTTATTGGTTTCATTGCAGATAAACACTTAAAATTGTTAAATAAATTAATAAATGTTGTTTAAAAGTCATATTTTAAGTAAATATATACTTAATAAATGCAATTTTTAATGTAAATTCCTATATTTGGTACATAGTTAAAACTATACAAACAAAATTCAAGTAACCCTGAAAATTATTCACTTACTATTATTTTTTAAAATAGACGAAAAAAAAGCACTCAAAAACAAATTCTAACTACTTAATATCGTTTATATACTGCAGTAACGAAATCTAATACGTTGTAAATAAATGAGCATTTACCTCACATAGCAAGCTCCACTTTCAGACTACCAGTTGTATCTTCCGCAATTATCTATTTTTATTATTATTCATTTCTTCTTTCTTTTCAAATTTAAAAGAAATCTGAACATTCGGAAGACTTTTTTTGAACCGTTTGTACAATATACCGCCGCTCAAACACCCATATCAATAACTTCAGTTATTCAAATAACCATCAAACTCTCATGCTAATACTAACATAACGTAACTTTCGAATTTGTCAGCTCCATAACGACTCAGCTCTCATAATATAGGGGCCTTAGATAGACCTAATGCCCTGGATACTTAGATAAAGTAGCGACATTCCGCGAGGTTGGTAACTGAAACTCTTTTGTGACCGCAACTTTCTTAGAAGAAATAATTAGTTATTCTTCTTAAACTTATCTTAAAGATAACTTAAATATTTACTATATTTTTTATTCTTTGTTTTTTCTTCCAACATTTTGTAGTTAAAAAAAACTTTTAAAATTTATTTATTGTATTGTTTATTTATTTGTTTGTTTATAGTATATTTATTAAAGTTAAATTTAATAAATTAAATTAAATTAATTTATTAAATTAAATTTAATAAATTAAATTAAATTAATTTATTAAATTAAATTTAATAAATTAAATTAAATTTATTTATTAAATTAAATTTATTAAATTAAATTTATTAAATTAAATTTAATAAATTAAATTAAATTTATTTATTAAATTAAATTTAATAAATAAAATTTAATTTAATAAATAAAATTAAATTTAATAAATAAAATTAAATTTATTTATTAAATTAAATTTATTTTTACTAAAACTTATTTATAGTAAAAAAATAATATCCTATACCATAAAATATACAATGCTTTACAAAAAGTATATTTTATTAAATGATTAAATGTTTTAAATGCCAAACGTATAAAATAGGGAAGAAAAAAATAGGCAAGTTAAGAATAAAATAGGCAAGTTAAGAAAATACCATTGTGGTATAGAATTTAAGTAATCAGCCACAATTGCATATAGTTTCGTTTTATTTATAATTATGCTTTCAAGTAAAGTATGTAACATAATAATTATAAAATAACAAATAACATGCTTTCAAATAAATTATGTAATATTGTAATTATCAAATAACAAATAATGTGATTTTAAGGAAATTGTATAATTATACTTTCAAAACAATATAAAAGTTTTTAAAAGTTAAACTTGTTGGACCGGAATTTAATTCGTGCTATTTTTTATAAGGAAAAAGAAGGCCGTGTTACGTCGTTTCAAAAGACAGCGATGTTGATATTGGTTCGAGATTGGAGCTTGGCATGCATTCCACGTGCTCTTAGACTTTAGCAGGCTATATCCATAGGATTTTTTTTTTAAATTTACAACACAGCATAGTAATCAAAGACTGATTAAATACACATTTTAAACTAATCTCAAATTCATTTTTAAACGTGTTTTGTTGTATTAAAGGTTAAACGAATAAGAAAAAAGGTGACTGTTAAAAACTTATAAAAATTAAATTAGCATTCCATGATTGATTAAAAACACTGTCTACGCTGATGTCAACTTTTTAAATTTGACAGTATGATGGCTCATTATACTTTTCATGCTCTTATTTTACACTACAAGAAATAGGTTAAATGATGATTAGCTCAAAAATGAAAATTACATTCACAGTTTCATATAAAACAATACTAAAAAAAGATAATTTTATTAAATTTTTTAATGCATTAAATACTAAACACTATAAAAAATTAGTAATGTTAAAAGACTAATAAAAAAAAAGATAATAATAAAGATTGAACAAAAATGCATCTTAAACTAATACCATCTTCATTTTTTTAAGCATGTCAGTATGCTGGCTCATCATACTTTTTTTTGCACTCATTTAATTCAAAGAAACTCAGGAAAAATAATCAATAGCTAAAAATTGAATATCATTTTATACAATACAATACTAGAAAAAGATTATATTGTTAAATTATTTAATGTATTAAATGTCAAACGTATAAAAATAAATGACTGTTAAAAAACTAATAAAAGTAAATTAGTAATCCAGGATTGTTGTAAACATATCTTAAACTAATCCTAGCTACATTTTTTAAGCATGTCAGTATGCAGGCACATCATACTTTTTTGCACTTATTTCACGTAACAAGACACAGGGTAAAGAATGGTCAGCTTAGAAATGAACAAGAAAAATATTTCAGTATGCACACGAAAAACAGCAACGTAGACTCGTATATTCATAGATTATTTCATGTCCTTTTCGAGAATAGTTGTTTTATTCGTTCTATTTTCCCTCAGGAAAAGAAGATCCTTTCTTTAATAGATTGCTCCCTTGGCAGCCATTGGATAGAAGAGTAGTTTACTGGACTTGCTGTTTGTCATGTGACTAAGAGAGAAACGATATATTTTAGAATCCACTTCTCTGGAGGACTCCGTGTTTGTTATATTTTTTAAAAAATGTTTTTACATTTTACACCATTTTATTTTTCACAATATTTGCGTGTATTATAATTTATATTAATGTGTCGTAAATACTTTAGATAAATATATGAATTTTCAAGAAGAAACAGTTTATTTTTTTGGCATGAATGTTTTGGAGGCGTTAGAATTTATGATTGGTTACGGAACTATAAAATTATGCAGTTTTAGTTTTTGTTCTTAACTTAAAGAGTTTAATGGTAAGGGGGGGTTGCTTTTCTGAATTAGTTTTTAAAAAAAATATTAAGGAATGTCGAAAAGGTTAAAAGTCTAAAATAAAATGTATTGAGTTTTTAATTATTATGAAACATAACTTAAACTAACTCAGATCAATGTGTTTTTTTTAATATTAATTATAATATATATATATATATATATATATATATATATATATATATATATATATATATGTTAGTCGATCTACATAAATTAACATCATATTATGATTTTTTTAGCTGTCTACGCAGAAGTTTGTTATTTATTAACATGAGTGCTTATTTTTGGTATCATTATCGATACATTAAGTCTGTATTCCTTGATTAAGTCACCTAGCACTCTCAAAGTAACATTAACGATTGGCAGAAATAAAACAAATGGAAGATTTTATGTATTTTATTATAATTTATAGATCTTTGTAAACAGCGATATTGCTTAATTTGTGGATCCGAATTTTTTGTCTCTCAAAAAGAGAAGTAGTAATCATGAAACTGTAGATGCCATTGCAAGATATTAATAAAAGTAAATTAACTCATACTTGTAATGAAATATCAGGAAATAGCAATGCAATTTGTCCTGGTTATTAAATGAAAGGAAATAATAATGCACTTTGTTCTGCTTATTAAATACCTGGAAATAGTAATTATCTCTATATTGCCTATAAGTATAAAAAAAAGGCTATGCCTTTGTATGCAAAAAAAGAAGAAAAAAGCTTAACTTAAGTTATTAAAATCAAAATATATAATAGGTAATCCATTAATTTGGTAATTTTTTTCGCTATTATGGTAACGATTTGCCGGAAATTCGAAATTTGTTTTCAAAATTATAGCTGTGACTATCACATATTTAGAAAACGAATGCGTACGTGAAGATTAAATTTAACGGTATAGATGATTTTTATGCCATGCTCTAAAATATCTTAATTAAATGATCAAATTTTATCTAAGATTATGTTAAGTCAACCAAAATCATTACCAAAGCACATCGGTAAAAATTACCGAGACTTATGGTGCTCCCTAAGATATATATATATATATATATATATATATATATATATATATATATATATATATATATATATATATATGCATATATATATATATATATATATATATATATATATATATATATATATATATATATATATATATGTATATATATATATATATATATATATATATATATATATATATATATATTAAAAACAAATTAAAGTGGATGCACTGGTGGATGCACTGAACCAGCTTTACCATGCAACCAGTGTGGGAGCAAATTCAGTGGTTTAAGGTACTTTAATGCAAACAACCATATCCCTTACTTCCCCAAGAAACAAAAAATAAATACATAAACCAACAGCATGCCAGAAGAAGACCATCGAAGTGGAAGTGCATAAAATCCCCATATGGGAGTCAGATTTTTTCTGATTAATTTAGAAAGTTTCAGGTTTGAGTACCAAACAAGTAGGTGGGCCCAATAATAAGTAAAAAGAGATGAAGAAAAATAATAAATACAAATATAAGTGAAATATTTAAAAATATTCGATAAACATTTAATTTAACAAATTAGCCTTAATAAAACGATTGAAAGTATAGACAAGCAACCGATTATGTTTCAAGGTAATCCAACCGAATCTACAATGCTTGGTTGGCCCTTCTAGATCTTTAAGCTACGCATTACTTCGCCTCGGAAGACATTCCTCTTCAGAATCAGGTCTATAAATTCAATCGGGATATTATTATCCAGGAGATGTTTACGTAAGGAACTACAGTTTTTTTTAAACTATGTTTTTTCTTCTATTTACTATTCCATTTCAGAGAATTTTAGTATTTTTCTCCACGTTCCAATATAAATAATGCGTCCAATGTATTCCTTCGCTAAATATTACTCTTTCAATTAAAATGAATAGACACATTTAAAATGTAAATTTTCAAATTCCTAAGATATAAATAATGATTAATATTCAAAATTATTTATACAGTTAAATATTTCAAAGTATTTTCAAATAAAAACTCATAAGAACGTTCTACAAAAATTGATAAATAGAGTGATATTGTATTTTTCTTTTTTTAAATTCAAGTATAAATTAAACATTCAATGCAATTCATTAATAATTTAAACAAATTTAACTAAATGAATCAACACGTTTATAATTTCTAATTCCTTATACAAAAATAATTATTTCGTTAAATTGGTTTATTTTGAATTAATACTGAAGTAAAAGTAATTGTTCTACCCAGGTAATTTTCTTATCCGGTTAAAAATGTATATATTAAGGTTAGATTATACATATTTAATTTGACAAAAGTTTACTCACGCTTATCTAACGTTAATTCTCTTTTCTTCAGAACTTTGTTCTTAGTTGAAACATTGATTTTTCATTTACACTTTTATTAGAGGCACGCTTGTTCTTACATAAGAAATAGATTAATTATGCATGTTATCTACCCTGAATACTATAGTAGAAAAGAAAGAAAACGTTTTCTGCAAAATTTTAGATATTTTGGTAAAGGTTTCTCTTCTTATAGAATCTTATCAGACTCTATCTTTTTTTTCTTCTTTCTCTAAACCCGTATGTACAGCTTAACGACTTTTCAAAGCCTCAAAAGAGAATATTTACATAATATAAGGTATTTTAGTGAATTTATTGTTAAACCTACTATTTTTCAAACATAGTTACCTATTTTAGCACTTCAATGAAATTTTATGCTTCTTTTCTTAATAATATTTGTTTGAGTATCATATTTTTTGTTTTGCTTTTAAGGCAAATTTTCTTTTTCATTCAAACGGCATTTCAATTTCAAGGTGATTAAGCATATTAAACTCTAATGCTAACTAAATTTTTTTGTTTCCAGCGATAGATAAAAATAATTTATTTTTACCATCTTTTTAAACATGATTATTTAATTCTCACAATTTACATCATTAACCTTTAAACTAAAATATCATAATTTTAATCAATATGATATTACATAACTGTGCTTTGCAAAATCTTAAAAGTGATTTTCTAGTCGAATAAAAAAAATTATTTTCCTCATTAGTTTTCTTATATTTCGCGTTCTCGTGCCACAGGTCCTGGATTCCATCCTCGGACTGGACAAGGTTGACTCAGCCTTTCATATCTTCAATAGGTAAATAAAATGAATACCAAGCTTGCTTGGGGACTAACACTGAAGATTCCATGGTTGGCTGACCACCCAGCAGGAGCAACTGCTCCAGTACCTCAGAGCCCAAAGTCAAGGAAACTGAGATGGGCAAAGTAGGACATGAATCTCTATGAGCTGTGGTGCCACTGGGTTTAGTTTAATTCAGTTGTCTTATAAGAAAGAATATGCACAAATAAAAATGACTTTTTTGTTTATCACTTGAAATTTTAATGTTAGTTTATTTAAGTCATTTATAATTTGAATGAAACAGTTAAAACCTTGCATAACAGTGATTATAATTCACTTAAAATGTATATTTTTCGAATAGTTTTAAAACATTTATGTTTTTCTCCCTATCTTAATGTTTCATGTAGACTATATATTGCATTACGGTAGCGGGTACATTTTCCAGTAAATATATAAAAAAGAGTTTAGTTTCCTATTCATGTATACTTATTTTATTCAAAAGAATAAAATAAGTCCAATGTTTTAGTATAACAAGTAATAAGAGTATACTGTAAAGAATTCTGGATCAAATTACGGTTTAAAGTTCCAGCACTCAGGGTGCCTGTGCATTTTTATGTAAAACTGATTTTTACCGAAATATGTAATGGAACGAAAAATCTGATATATAGTAATTTTTACATTTGTAATTTCCATATAATTACTGAAATCAAATTAAATAAATTTTCCTGTTAAAATCACGGTATAATATTTTACGGTGAAAGTAGATTTCACTTTAAAATGAGTTTAATGGTTGATGCATTAAAGGTGCCAGTACTTTAAACCATAATCCCATGAAGAATTTTTTGCAGTGCATAAGATATTAATTGTATAAATATAACAGGATTAATTTAAAAAGTTAAACAATTTACTTACTTACTTAATTCCTTAACTTACACTCATATTTTCTTTAGCCGTATCAAAATAAAGTATTTTTAAAGCAACTAGTACGATCTGAAGTTTTCCTAAATTGCCTTAAGTCAATCTCGTGTGTTGAATCACGTTCTTCAAATTTCTTTAGAGCACAAGATCAAACAAAAGCATTGATTTCATGTCACGTATAAAGAAATGTCATGTTTTTGGAACTAAAAGTTTCTTATTAAGGAAATCAATAAATACAGCTTTTGCAATTCCCTGAGATTTTTTTATACATTTTTTTTTTATTTTTTATTTTTGAAGCAGAAACAAAAATGTACTAAGAATCTCTTCGTAATTTTCAAACGAACATAGAAAACAAGTTCTTCAAAGTTTTCTTCTTTAGTTTATTGGAAAGAAAACGTTATGAGCAATCTTTAGGTTATTTTTGATCTCACAAAAGCTTTAGCGATTAGGATCTAAAGCATTTTTAAATAGAAATATCGCGATTTTTAATACATAGGTATGAGCGCGTTTGGTGCTATAGATTTTTGAAACAAAGTGTTTTTGATTTAGAATGTTTTCAAAGGGATTTTATTTTGAATATCAAAAGATTTAAAAGGGCTATTTTTTTTAAAAGAAAAGTTACTGTTGCAAATATTTTGAAATCTTAGAACATAATTTTTTTTTGAAATTTTTGACTCAATTCCACCATTTTAATTCGATTTTTCAGCTTAAAAATTATAACGACTAGAACTATTACTATTTTTTTCATTAAAACAATAAACTTATTGTAAAAAACGAAAAAAAAGTAAAAAAAACGTAACTTTTGAATTCTTACTGCTGAGATTTTAATACATCATTTTGTTTCTTGCGGCCCTCGGCCTTTCCAATCGGCTATGGCCAGATTTCGAAGTGGCCATATTAAGTGTTTAAGGTTTCAAAATGGGAAGAAGACTTTTCAACCTTGTTCCTGCTCACAACCTGCTAGTCCTGATCTCCTTCTTTTTTGCCTTGGGGCTTCTCATAAGCAGCTGCTGGTTGATCAGGACTTTCTGCAGATATATCGGGAACTGACGCGGCGGGGCCTTCTTGACCTGGTCTAGGCTTTCTTTCTCCCATTGGCGTTGTCAGATAAAATTTATTGGGGGGGACCATACTTCAGAATGTATATATATATATATATATATATATATATATATATATATATATATATATATATATATATATATATATATATATATATATATATATATATATATATATATCTTAATGTATGTCAAAAACATGATATCGAACAGAAGAAAATTATATTTCACAATCAAATCAATATCTTTTTCTGACATTCAATATATAATTATGAAAATTGAAACGTCTTGATTCTATGATGCAGAGTGTTCCATAATCTACGTCCTGGTATATAATTTTAGAATCATCTTTAAGAATTAAGTTAAAAAAATATACAAATTAGAAATCGCAAACTACCATTTAAGAGCGGGAAGAAACGATCAGAAAGTAGTAAGATAAACGGAGTTAAAACTTTAAAACCAGTTTGATTGCCGAATTTAGTTTGAAGTGTCTCAAATAAGTGTCTTTCAATTCCACTATGTTTTTTTTGGCAACTAAACATACATTTTTAATTTCACCTTCTCAATTTATGATTGATCATGTTTTGATTTTATTTTTCTCCCCTAAAGTGTTAATTTGCGACCCTTTTTTTTAAACCTTATTTGTGAGAAGAATTCTAGAAATTTATCCAATAAAAGCATCACGGAAGTATTTTTCATTTATGAAGTTTGTCATAGTAGTTAAACGAGTTATCTAATATCGAGAGATAATAAAAATGCATTTTGTTTCAAAATGCTTTTTTCAAATATGCTTATTAAAACATGACTTTAAAACAGAAATTCCTAATATTTTTTTACGAATATTGAAAAATATAATTTTAGATTTAATTAAAAAACGTCATTTATTGCAGATTCTTTAATAATAAAATATTTTTTGATTTGTTTCATCAGGTAAACTCAAGGAACAACATAAACGGCATTTAGGCGCAAGGTCCTCGTCTAAAACCATGTGTCGTGTTTATTTTGTTTATAATTACGCTTTTGTAATATTTTTATGAAACTAAATATGTTAAAATCAACGGTAATTGAAATCAATAGCAAAAGTTATTTTTTTAGAGTAAAATTAATGAAGAAATTTGTCTGAGGTAAATTTTGACTATAATGAGTTGGCATGCTTGATCAGTGGCAGCTATGTTTTGTTAATCTTTATTTTGTTTAATTGAACTTCTTAAAAAATGTGTTTCTCTTAAACTAACGTGAAGTCTTTAAAAAGAGCAACAAATAATAATAAATAACAAAATTTAATTATTTTAACTTTATTAATTGCTTTGGTACAGACTTGTGCATGCTGATTAATATCGATTTATTGATTATTTACTTTTCTATTTTCTACCTTGTGCGCTGAACTGGTAATAAATAAATAAAATAATTGTAATAAATAAAAAATTTAAACTAGAGTGTTTTTCCGGATAATACAGATGTAACTGTGCAATGTTAAGGTGTGATTCAAAATGGGATCAATAGAATAAGCAGTAAATACAATTATTACATTAATATCAATAAAAATTGAGCTGTGGTGAGTCGTAAGTTTGTAATTTACTTCAGGTGAAGAAATATATTTGTCCCTAAAAACTGCCTTGAAAGCTAGGCTTGCTAGTCTAAATATTTTTTTTTAATGAAAATACTATTTATTTCAATTATAGTAGCATACTAAAAAAAAAAAAAAAACCGGGTTCAGTTAGTCAAATTTTTGCTATATAGGCAGAAATCGCAGAATAGTATATGACAAGAACATTTTGACAAATGAATATTTTATTTATTGATAATTTCTATTTTTACTTTTCATTATTTGGTTAAATGATTATTTCGTCTTTTTCTAATACGTTTTTTATAAAATAGCATTATTTTAAAACAAAATTTCATCAATTTTATTTTTTAACTTTTGAACCTTTCATATTTTTGTATTCTATGTTTGATTACTATATAATGTATGAAATACTGCAAATTTATTCTATGATTATAAAATGAATTGTTTCATAGAAACGACTAAAACTATACAAATTGATATTAATTAATAATTAGGTATGCCCTTCCCGTTGTTTTGACGGTGCATATAAAACACTTGAAGAAAAGGTACAGAAAAAAACACCTCATAAATAACTATATGAATTTCACAGCCTGCTCAATGGGCCAGTTAAACCACAATTTAAGGTAATGAAATATTTATTCAAGTGAAATTATAAATATTTCTTAAAAAATTTTAATACATAAGGATTAATTTAAACACTTCATAGTATTTAGGAAAATGATAACGGTTCTTAACACCTCCACTACGCATTTTTTTAAAGTAGAAGAATAACACTGGGGGCCAAATTTTTTGCTGCATTTATATGAGTGCTTGATCTTACCGATTTAGGATAAGGGGATTTCAAATCTGAAATTAGTAATGTTAGAAAAGTTACAGATTTTTTTTTCCCCGAACCGGTATTTTCGGTATAGTTTATTTATTAATTTTTTTTTTTTTTTTTGTCGGGATGTACAAGTTTATTAAGAACGAATAAAGGTTTACATATACATATTTTATGAAAAAATCCAATTCAAATTGTAGGTTTGTAGACATAGAAAATGTGCAGTAAAGGATTAAATAGTTTTAAAATTGTTCTTAAGTTCTCTAAAACACACTTATAGTATGGCGATGTAATAATATCAAGCGATGCTTTTTCGACTAAGTATTGTTTTAAATATTCTGTTAAATTAAAATAGTTAAAATTTTGTTTATATTTTTAACTAGTTAAAAGATTTAGCCCCTGAGAGATTGTTGATTGATACATTATTTATATCAATGCTATATTTTAAATAATTAAGAAAACTGAAAATATGTAAAAATATTAAAGTATTAAGTATAGTAGTAAAGTATTAAAGTATAAAATATTAAAGTATTAAAAATAAATGAAGTAATCATATATCACAAATCATTTTTATATATCACGTATGTCCCCTTTTTCAAAAGTCTCAATTGAAAAATAAGCATAATTTTTTTAAATAATACATTGAAGTAAAAGTAAAGTTACTTAAATCCAATATGTACAGTGTCTTAAAAATATAGTTTTATTTTGAAAAGAACATTTTGTCTGTTAAAGTTTTTGATGAGAATGACATGAAATTTATAAATGCATAATATTATGTTATGTAATCCTACGTGATAAAACGACCACGAAGGAGATACATTTTTTGGGACATATATTAACATTTTATAAATAAAAGAAAAAGAAAAAATATAGAAATAAAAGAAAAAGGCCATAAAAATAAATAAAAGAAAAAGGCCATAAAACGTTTTGCTAAAAAAAAAAAAAAAAAAAAAAAAAAAAAAAAAAATTTTTTTACTATGAATTTGAATTGATGTGGTTTTTTGAGATGAAAGATACAACGTTAAAAATAATACTAGAGAAGCTATCTTTAATATTGGTTACAGTAGAGATTATCATGATTAAAATAAATATATTTATAAGACCCTAAATTGTAAAAAAAAAGAAAAAAAGAAAAAAAAAAGTGAGAAATTCAAGAATATTAAAGCGGTTTTAAGTTTAACTATTTTCTCATCTTGTTCCGATTCAACTTATGCAGTTTTAAAAATCGAAATTGTTATGTTTAAAAAGGAAAATAAAATTATTCAGTTGATTGACAGAACTAGTATTCATATTTTGAAGAAGTGATAAATTATAAAAATTGTGATGGGAATAATTTTTATGCACATTTTATTTAATGTATTTACCTTTTTATTATTTTCAAGCAAAGAAACAGCAAAAATGAGATATATTTTGGTTTTCTTGGATCGCATGATCCATTTTGGTAACCATGAAAACTTCATATAAATGTACACGGAGAAATAAAAAAGACAACACATAGAACTCTTATTGTCCTTCCTCTATCGGCAGTATTTATAGTTTCAGTATTAAAATTTTAAAAATTAATACCTTAAATTCAGAAAAATTATTTGTTGAAAATACCAAATTATGAAAATGCTAATTGGCACAAAATAATTACTTTAAAAATCCCATATTATTTTGATAAAATCAAAATAAATAAAATTACATGAAGTAAGCATTAAACACTCATACAATAAATTAAGTTTAACAAATTATCCCATTCTTAAAAAAAATATTTTTATTAGTTTTTATTACTGACCGTAATAAAATCATATGAATTTTTTTATGAAACTTTTGCATTTAACGTAATTCTTCTTTGTTTTAATTAATTAAAATGAAAGTTAATGCTAATTATTTATATTAGGGCATAAATAAGCAGTATTTATATTTAAAATAATTTATTAAATTATATGTAAATTTCCATATAAACATAAACGTGACATTAAATTTCTGAATTAAAACAAAGTTTTAGAAAGGTCATAAAAATTCAAAGTTTTGATTTATAATTTTAAAAATTTAAACATTGATTTGTTTAATTACATTGATTTTATAAATATAAAATAAGAAGTAGCTCCGTGCGTTCAAAATAAATTCATGCACAATGAACAGTAAAACCATGAACTAATGTATTATAGAAATAAATTTAATACACAAACTATAAAACAATTCTTGCAGAACATAAACATACAATTATAAATGAATTAAGTGATTTAATACAAACATTTGCTTACCTCCCCAAAATTTATTTAACGACTACTTGTTATCCAACGATAAACTTTATTACAAAAACTTTATATAAACTTTATTTAAAAAAATAACAACTAATAATTTAAGTTAAAACGATTAATGAAACAAAATATAACAGTAAACAAAATTTGTTTATTAAAATTTTGTACCGAAAATGTCTAGTTTAAATAATGATGGAATAGCACTGTGAGCGCTTATACGTAAGAGAAGATTTAGAATCATTGTATGTCAGAGAAATTTTCTTGACAAAACCACCAAAAAAATAAAATATTTACAAGAATCACCCCTACTGAAATCCATCCCCTCTAGAAATTCTAGATAATTGCCTGTTTGAGACAATTTATGAATAGGTAGGGGTCTGTTGATAATTGGCATTTTAAAAAAGAGGACAAAAGAGCCCAGGGCCATAAATACGATAAAGATAATTTTAAAATGCTAAGACCATTTTCCCATAGCGTAAACTAATGCGGCTATTTTTGGGGTATCAAATGACTACGTGTGTGATGTTGAGGGAGAATGATCTTATTGAAGGAAAGGGTGGCAGTGATATTTCTTGTAATTCTCTAAACACCTGTTTTATTTTTTTATACAGTGCATTTTTTTGTGTGTATTTTACTTTTTACTAATTTTCTTTTAATTACATAATATAATAAGTTGCACTATGAAAAATAAGAGAGAGAGAAAAAAAAATTAAAAGTTATGGAAACAAAACAGAAATATTTTCTCTAAATAATGGACCCTGGCTTCCCAATTATTGGGGGGGTCCGGACCCCTCGGACCCCTATGGTGGCGACGCCAGTGCTTTCTCCAGGGGGATGTGTAACAAGAACACATTTTGTTTCTTTATAATTATTTCTTAAAATGTATAGGATTTAAAAAGCGTATTTCTTTAAGTCAAGAAATCTATATGTTTTAGTTTAAATTAATTTTTTTTCTTCTAATTACTAACTAATTTTAGTAAAATATACGTTCCTTATACATGTTCCTTATACATGTACACCATCTAAGGACTCTGTATGTGTAGGGTATTCGAATAATGTTTAGTATTTTGAATAGTCTATAACTTAAAACTTTCAAAAATCTACTCAACGTGCTCAAAATTGACCTGAAGTTTTGAAAATCATAACTTAAAATTAATTTAAAACGAAACTAACTTTACGCGACTTAAAAAGATTCGAGGATTCCTTATGACGTCAAAATTGACATCCTGTTTAAACGGAATCAGAAGAAGCAAAACTTGTCTAAGAAGTGACGTATTCTATGGCGTACTTGTCATGCCAAGAACCCTGCTTGAGAAACCAAACAAATTTAAGGCTGGTGATGCCATTCTTGTTTTTAAGTAGCACCATCTATGGCAATGAATACGATGTCAGAAACAAACACACACACACGTCGTAGCCCATTTTACAGGGCAGGCCCTTTCATATATTAATCCATTCATCCAATGATCGTAATTTTGATCTGAGCTGGAGAAGAATCAATCTCCATTCAAAATTTCCCTTGATGTGTCTTTGTCAAAATAAAATAAATTGGTAAACACAAAAAAATGAAATTACTATCTTAATCTGTACTTTTCTTCCATAACTTTTGAAGTAAATAATTTTTTTGTAATTCTTACTTATTCTTACTTATTATAAACATAAAATTATGAACTGTTTGATTTTTTTTTTCATAATGTTTTTTTTTTCTTTTTCATAATCGCAGACCGAGGAAAAGGAAATGCGTAAGATTTTAAATTAAAAGCTTTTAGGGTAATAATTTGCAATAAGTTTCTTAAATGTCTTTTTTATTCTCTTTTATTATCCTTTTTATTATTTCTAAAATATTTTAATTGATTTTTATTAGAAGAGATCAAAATAATTTCAAGCGTCTTTCATTTTTTATTTTAATTCTTAATATCTCTTCCCACAGCTCAACTGCGCAAAAAAAGAAAAAAAAGAATTATTTGAATTATAAAATTCTGAATTTATTAAAGTAAAAATCAAAAGCACATATTTTTTTAGAAGGAGAAATTAAAGCAGAACGAAACGAAATAAGTCATTTAATGAAAAAAAATTATATTCGTAAAAAGGAAGAACCTGTACACGATTACTCCCTAAGAATAAAATCCTTTCTTTTAAAAGAATAAAAAAAGAAAATAAGGGGTAAAGGGCATTTCATATACATTTTAATTCAGAGTAATGAATTATTTCTTCAGATAAACTTAATCAAAAGCAAAACTATCTTAAAAATTAAAACTGCAAAATAATCTGCAATAAAATAATACCTTATTAATATTTTTTTCATCACGTAAGATAGCTTTGCCAGAATCATATCAGTTTTTGCTTTTTTATATAATAAATTTCTTTTATATGGTGCGTTGTATATTAAGCTATTGTAACGTGGTATAAGACAATAATACTTATTGTAAATCCTTAAAATTGATTTTGGAAATTTTTATCAATATTCTACTAGGTGTGCACGTGGTTTCATTGTATCAGAAGGTGATGGAAGTCGTATCAGTCCTGCATTCTGACGTCATCAGTCGAGATGGGAAAACTAACTGCGTTTTAGTAGGCCTGGTTAATGGAACGATTTCAAATATTACAGATTAGCTAGTAAAACCCACTGAACAGAAATTGGTGTCAATCGCCACCAGAAATTGGTGTCAATCCATATTCTAATTCAGAATGTAGTTCGTTCTGATATAATACACTGAAAAAAAAGGGTCAAAGCTAACAGAATATGGTAAAATTTATCCTGTTTCTGGCTCCATGGGAACACCAAAATTCATGTTAAATTTCACCGAAGCGCTTTTCTGATGTCTTCTAATTATTCTGGTAAAATCAACAATAAAATATTTTTAAAATACGCGATAAAATTTGGTGAAAATGGTACAATTTGGCAATTTTATCATGATACTTCGGAGCATGGCATAGAAACCGTTTATTCCGTTGAATTGACTTTTCAGCTATGTATTTTTGAAATTAAATCAAATAATTTTGTATATTCAAATTATATTCGCTTCATTCAGTGCTTGTTATTTTTTTTTTTAATGTATGCATGAGAAAACTTACACACTGCGTACTTTCGTCAAATAGTGTTTTCTCAAATAAAGGATCTTACTATATTTTTTATAAAAATAACGTTGGAAAATAACTGTAGTATGGAGAAAAAATTTAAGTGAGACGGAAACGCCATTAAACTTTGACAAATCCTATCAGAGGATCATCATCATATATATATATATATATATATATATATATATATATATATATATATATATATATATATATATATATGTAATACAAAAGTTATAAAATTACTTTTGCCTTAATAAAAGCAGTAAAACTTTTTCGTTTTCATAAAATGCAGATATTCTATTTTAGGACTTCAAGACTGTAAACAAGCCAATGAATTATAATTAGATTTATGTTTCAAAAGAGGAGTTATTTTAAGATCTTTCACTTCCATATAAGGAAAGATTAAACGATTTTCTATGAGTATTAAATTATTTGCGATGTGGCGTAGGAATACAAGGAATGCAATATGACTGACCTCTTCACACTTTTTAAGTATCCTATAAAACGCAGGACCGATGGTTTTTGCGTGGCTTTTTGTGTTTTACTTGTGCTAGCTAAACTCCGTCAGATCTGACGAGAAAAGTGTCTCTCCCCCTCCAGTCGGAGAGGGGAGGAAACTGTTGCTTCACCATCTTTTAATAAATAAACCGCTATGCAGAATCTGGACTCATTATTCATCTGATATCGGGACTGATTTTCCCATATTAATAACGGGGTTTTGCTCTGTTATTATATATATATATATATATATATATATATATATATATATATATATATATATATAAAACTATTTTACAGCATTAAAATTTTTTAGGTTAAATGAACTTCCAAATTCCAAAGACGACATTCTGAAAGCATCAAAGTAACTTTTAGATCTGTCAAATAAGCATTTTTCCCCAACTTCATCTCATATTAATGATTTTGATATACTTTGAGAATTCTTTTTCAAAGCTATTTTCATTTTTATAAAATAAAAATAAAAATGCTATGGAATTATTTGCTACTCTTCCTTCCACAGAAATAAATTTTTACCATGAAACGAAATACACATTTTCACAAATTTCTATCTTTAAAAACTCTTTCCCTTACAGAAAAGGCTTATATTAAACGTAATATCAATAAAAATCTCAAGGGAAAATAAATATATTCATCTTAAGAACACAAATAGTAAAGAATAAAATAACAACGTCTGTCTGAGACCGTTTCCTTTTCATTTGCTTGCATGGACCTCTATCATTCCTTTTTGCTTTTATACCCCCGAGATGCATCGTTAAAAGAGTGTCCCAGGGAGGGGCAGGGGTGAGAGGATTTGAGTATATCCTCGTTCTTAGTTCAAGACCAAAATGCTACTATTGATCGCGACCAAGCGAGCGGGCGGTATCTGTGTCCTGAATGACCGTAACACTGAGGACGTGCTGTTATCTTAAGGAGGGATGTTGTTGCTGTTGTCGGAAGTAAATAAGGAGTCTGCCTTTTTTTTTCCCCTCTGCAATCTTCCAGGAAGAAGGATATTGTTTGATGGGGAATTTTCCGCTATCACTGACACGTCGCTATGTATTTTTCACACGTTTGTTCCCGATGTGTCGGTATATTTTTTCCCTATTTAGGGCTATCAGGTTTTGTTTCGTTTTTATGATATGAGCTGCTGTTACTGAAGTATTGTTTTATGTATGGATTTTATGTAGATATTCTGTTTATTACGAAAATTTCTTTTGGATCGTATTTGGATAGAAGAGGTTATTTGACACTATATGAGTTTTTGGTGGAATGTTTGGAGGATATAGAACCGCAGTACCATAAAAGTTTGCAACAATCTTAATATACTTCTGAATTGAATCACATTATCGAGCAATTTAAACCACTTCAAACCAGATAGCGTGATAAAATGGTGCTACTTACTCGGAAATACGGTTTAATTTTAAATATAATTAAGGTTATTGACAATTTGCACGGTTCACTCTACTGACAAAATGGTTTAATGCAAAACTGATTTTTCCGCTATCGTTTATGAAACTTCTGCATGACTGAACTGACAGATTGATGCTGTTGCTACTGTCGGAAGTAAATAAAGACAGCCTGATCATGTTTTTCTCTGCAATCTTCCAAAAAGATGGGTATTGTTTGATGGGGAATTTTCTGCTATCACTGACATGTCACTATGTATTTTTCACTCTTTTGTTCCCAATATCTCGGTATATTTTTTCTGCATTTAGATCTATCAGTTTTTGTTTCATGTTCATGATATGAGCTGTTGTTGATGAAGTATCATTTTATGTGTGGACTTAAATTATATATTATGTTTATGTCTAAATTTTATTGGATAAATAATGTTTTTTGACGCTATGATTGATTCTGATCGATAGTATGAAGGGAATTGTACCGCAATACCATAAAAATTTGATATATTCACAATTCAGTTCAAAGTTGAACAAATTATCGAGAAATTTAATTCATATAATGGGTTCTAGTTTAATGGAAATAGGGTTTATTTTTCAGTCCTGCTGTCTCCAAAATGGACATGGGGAATTTTCGTGGTTTTTCTCTCCATGTAGCGAAAATTCGGTTTAGTTCCTTCAAAACATCCTCTACGAAAACGCATTCCCAATGAAATTTGATCCAGGAGCTCTTTTGTCTTCTGGGTTTGAAATTACCAGTCTACTGAGTGGCATATTAGTAGTCGCAAACTCATAAAATTGACGGGTCGCTGTTCAACGACAGTTATAAGAAAATAATTAATATCCATGACTAAGAAGTATACATTTTAGTATCGTGATGCCTTCACTAAAAATCTAAACATTTATCAATATATTGCGGTATATTATATTATTTTTCATTGATCAATATATTTTTACCCCCCCCCCTCCAAAAAAAAATTATCGACATTTGTAATATCGTATCAGTAATTGTAGCATTCGTACTATTCAAGAAAATATTCATATTTGATGCACCGGTGCGTATAATTGGTTGCAGATGATTCTTTAAATCAAAGCTGACCTTTTTTCTTTTTGTTGTTAAACTTGGCTTCGTGATTCCTTTTACCAATAAATAGTGATTTTTTTTATAAAGTTAATGATATTTTCATTTAATGTTTAATAATAAAAACATTGATAATTAAATAATCGTGTTTAAAAAGATTTTAAAAATTTACTTTTACTATTTATAGTTGGAAGTAAAAAGTATCAGCTACTTTAATAAATTTAACCACTTTGGAATTGATATGCCATTTGGATAAATAACAATAAGCATTTTTATGCTTAAAATTACCATTAACGGTTAAATGTAATATTTTTCATTTCGGTAACTTATGTTAACTTGCATATTTTCTCAAAAAATATGTTTTTATTTTAGTATCTAAACTATAAGATTAACGAGAATTAAGTCCGATATTGTGTCTGATTTACATGTCACCAGGAAGTGGTGATTACTTTCAAACCACAGCATAAAAAATTGAAATCTGCAAAAAATGTACTATCCAAATTTGTACTTCTATTATCGATAGACATTTGCTTTTATTTATATGCGTAAACAGTGGATTGTAATAAAATTTATTGTTTTCTTTGTTATTAGTGATTGATTTTTAACTTTATGTGAACCAATATTGAATAAAAACTAATTTAAACACACTTTGTTAAAGTAATGCTTTGCTAAATAGTATATACCAAGAGAAACATACTTAGATAAGCATTGAGAACAAGAACGTATAAATTGCAACGTTTTTGAAAATGTTTCTTTCCCATAAGCTTCAATCTTTTTTTTAAAAAATTACACCCTTGAGAGACATCGTAAGAAAAGTGCAAAGTCTAGAAGATTTGTAGATATTTGAATTACTTCTTTAAAATCAAAATGTTACTCTTTACCGAAGCAAAATGATGGTTGCTATACTTGCTATAAATAAAAAATGATTCTAGCTTTAAAATTCTCAAAATTATAGATAAGAGCAATGTTTTTCCCCGCCCATAAAACATGCACACTACGAGATTTTTCTTTCTTTAAGATAGCGGACCAGTTTAAAATCGTTTTGATCAATAATTTGTTCTAGACCCATGTGCATTATAAACTTTACTTTTTTTTATCATGTTTTAAACCAAGCAACTTTGAATGAAGTGATACTTATTCATAAAAAATGCAGATGTAAGAGTTAAATTTTAAAATATGTTTTGAAACTAATACTTCGATAGAAAAAAAAAAACCCTGTGTGCATTTTTTGAAGTCTAAACCTCATGTTTAAAGCAAAGGGTCATGGGTTTCCTACTTGCTTCCGAATAATGATCAGTGGGAATGCGTGCATGAACACAAACTATATTCGTTAGCTATGCAGAAGTTCTCTCGTTGATGCAATGCATAAGATTGAGGAAAAGTGAACCAGCTCAGCATATTCCCACGTCATTTATAAAATTCAAGTGAACTTATATCACGTTTTTAAAGTGGCTGTAAAAGTTTTAGAAAAGATTAGAGCAAAAAAAAATTGGATCATAGCTCGTTTCGTTGCTGAGTTAATTAAAAATTGGCTTCAAGAGCAGAACAAGTGATTCAACGTTTAATCATGATCTCTGTGAGCCATAATACGATACAATTTACTACCAATTCAATAAAGTACTTCCATGAAAGTTGAAAAAACATCATGTATGTATTAAAATTGATGATCAACAATGATGTATTTTATCTAAGCAACTTTGTATTTCGCTGCAAATCTAAACAATACAACAAAACATACTCTAAAATTTGACTAATAAGAAGAACCTCGTTAAACAACTATATTAACTTGTGAAAATGGATCTTTAATTATTATTTATAAAAAAATAGAAAAATTTCTCTTAAAATTCCTTTATAAAATTTACATATTTACTTTACATTGCCTTTTAAAGTCCTTTATGTTTTTTTTTACATTTCCGATAAGAAACTAAAACATTTTGAGAAATCAATAGGGAATATTAGTTAAGTTTATAAAATCCCTAACAAAAACTGATACAAAATGCTCAAACGTATTTATTAAAAATAAATAAATAAATAAAATAAAATAAAATAAAAACTGCATGACAATTCAATTTTGCAGACTAAAACCTTTACAAAGTAATGGAAGCTTAAATTCATACCTCAAGACGATAGCAAATATGACTATCTTCAAAATTCTTTAAACCAAATACTGTAGGCTGAAACTTACTAACGATAATCTTTACAAAATTGCATGTTTTCCTATCGAAAACTTTATGTTTGACATTTCTTTACCTTTCATTTAAATTTTTTTGACAAAGTCTTTATATTGAGAATTTATGTAAGGTTTTTATTCTGTTTTTCATCTGTCTGGTTAATTGTAGTATTGCAATATATTTAAGGGGTTCCAATAATAATTATTTACAAGTAGGACAAAAAAATACATTTTTAAAACGTCATATTAATCATGTAATTATAAAATATATTAAATAAACGTATATGATATTATCATAACTATTTATTATTATTAAATTCGATTCATAATTGTAGTTTTCTTACATATTACTTCGATAGTTGTAGTAAATAAAAAATTTGCATAGATGTTATGACACTGAACTTGTTTTATTTTTTTCACACAGGTGAGCATTCTTCTCAGCCTAGTATATAGATTAATTTAAATATTTTTTTAAACCACATTTTAAAATGAGAGTCATGTTTAAGTAATCAATAAAATGTTTGAAATAAATACATGTACTTCCAAAACTATAACGCAAGTTTCTATTACGTTTCATAAATGTCAATATTTTGAAAAATATGACTTTTCATGTTGAAATAAAGGAACCTAAATTTATATTTTACTGTAACTTTATAATACAGAACAAATTTTTAGTTACTTTTAAACAAATACTTAATCTTGCATAATTCGGGTGTGGAAATTTTAAATCTAAAATTAGTTTTTCCCCTAAGGCGATAGATTTTTAAATGATATGTTTTTAGTCTATTTTCTTTTGATATATATACGAGTTCAAAAACGTTTTGTATAACAGGGCAGGGGTAGTCTAAATGTCAAGACCAACGTCTGGGGAAGGTAGGGCGCATCATCAGGATTAAAATTGCTTAAGAACCATACCCAGAAATGAAATGTCGTTGTTCGCGCCTAGTGGCACCAGCTCAAAAGCACTGGAAGAGACAGTTAATAATAGGGAAATGTCTTTAGCTGCTTATGATGAAGTTTCCGGGCATGGATTACTATACAATTTTAATCCTGAGAACCCCTAAAAATTTCTCTCAACATTTATATGATATCCTATTATATATAAAGTTTTTAAATTTGTACTTTCGACAAAAAATAACTTAAGAACATCATTTAAAAAAGCTGTAACTTAGTGAGAGAAATTGATTGCAACTTTAAAATCAGTGACCTAAACATTTTTAAGATAAAAAATCTCCTATGTTATAAACAAACTCTTTAAGCAAATGACTAAATAGATAAAACCATATGTGTCCCGCTTTCATTTTTTTATATATAATGAAGAGAAAATTATAGATTTCTTTTAACTAAAATCAATATTTTTATGATTGCAAATGTTATAACGATAGAAAGGTGCGTTTCCTACCTTTTTTATAACTATCCCATCTTTTATAGTTCGTTAATATATATAGTCATGCTTTGTATATAAACATATAACATCAGTCATAATCATGGGGATGCTAAAAGCATGGGTATGCATACTTTCATCTATGTCAGTATAAGGTTTATATTAATCAAATAATCATAAATACTTAATTAAAATCCATATTAAATTAAATATAGCATTAAAATGTCTTTTTTTTTTGGTTAATTATCTAAATATTTCTTTTAGAAAGGACTATACGACAGTTTTGCCCCATAATTCATTTCAAATCTAGTTAAGTATTAAAACAGTATAATGGTTTCCAGAATATCATTGCAATAATTTCAGTTCAGCCTATGTTCATCCTATTCACACAGTTGTACACTATCGTAAACACTCATATAGTCTCAAAATGACAAGCTACATTCTATATATATTGCTGTTGTATTAGCTTTACTGTACAAACTTGCAGTCACCTTATATCAAATAATGTCGTTGTTATCACATAACTATTGACAGTTGAACATACGTTTTATCAAATCGATAGATGACAGTGATTGGTTAGGTTTAATATGGTCTTCATACCGAACTACATTATTTGAACCATAAATTGGCAAAGGCTTGTCTTAGTACTTAAAAGTAAGTGGATTTCTTTAAAAGATATAATAGTTTTTTTGAGGAAAATTATTAAGAATAATTCTTTATTTTTTTCCAAAATGAATTATTTTGTGTATACTTCTTAAAGTATTTTTATAGTAGTCTTAGATTTCCTAATTTTAACATTATTTGTTTGACATGAAGCCAAAAATAACCAAATCTGTGATTAACAAAAAAATTATAATATTCTCAATTTCTCTAAACGTCTATTACTTTATTATCGAAAAAAGAAACCCAAGACAATATATGAACAATGTAAGGACGTGAGTTGCAAAATATGAATAAAAAGCACAAAAAAAACAGATTTTAATCGAAATATCGAAGTTTTAAATGTTATTTCTCAAAAGAACTACAGTCAGTAAAAAGTACTATAACTTGACCAGTGATTGGCTATTTGATCTATAATACGCAAATTAAGTTTATGTGACCAATTCGTTTAAAAGCCTGTTATCTTTTCTTGAAAAAAAAAAAAAAAAAGACAGTACATAAATACTGATATAAGACAAGTTATAAAAGGTAAATAAAAAATGCAAAAAAATGCATGTTTTGCACGAAACATGTAATTTTAATAAGTATTGTTTTTTAAAAAAAATTCCACATATTTGATCTGTTTACACTGTTAGAAATTTCTCGGAAAAAAAGGTTTAAGCAACAATTTATTTAGTTGTTACTTTACCATTTCTTCTGCAGCGAAACTAAAGTAAAAATTATTTACCTTGCATTTCCTTGCATTATTTACCTTGCATTCCAGAAGGACTAAGAAACTATGACCCTTTTTAATAATTCAATGATATATATTGTTAAAAATAGCATAAATTATATTTCCGACTGACGTGTATAGTTTTTTAAAGTTTTTGAATTGTTTTGAAAGCATATTTGTATAATTTGATAACGAAATAAAACTGAATTATGTGCAGTCGCAGATAATTTCTTAAATCCCATAGCGAATTTGTCTTTTCTTAATTTGCAACTGAGTATAAGTGTCAAAAGCTGACAAATACGTTAATACTCTTTCTTGCCATCGAAAAAATTTATATTTTCAGTCAATATTTTTTAGTCTTAAGAAAGAAAAGAAATGCAATTTTTCACATTTATACATTTATTTTAAAAGCTTCATGTTAAAAAAAAAACTATCAAAACAATTGGGAATAAATAAAACAATCCAATGTTTTAACTGATATCTATGGTCATAATACTTTTTAGAAGTTTAGAAGTAAAGAGCTGCTTGTTAAAGTTTTCCCGAAAAAAAAAACACAACGAAATATTGATGTTAATTTAATTTTTGAAATAAAAAAAAATTCCTTGCTTGATATAGAAATAAAAAGCAAGTTAAAAAAAATGGGGATAAATCACTTTGAGTTAATTAGTTGTTGATTAGTTTACGATTGAACATCCAGGTCGTAAATGTTACTTTAGAATTCCGTCTTATAATTATTTATATGCCATCGTTTAGGTTTTACTTTTATTAATGTTCTGGAAATCAATAAAATGCGTTCATTATCATTTTTACACATGGAATTTTATTTTATTTGTTTACATCCTCCTTTTATCTTCAAATGCACTATTATGTACATAACAAATAGCATATTTAAATATTTGATGAAAACTAGCGAGAAAATATCTAAAATATATACCAAGGAAAGATTCTCACACAAAAAAAAATATATATATATATATATATATTCTATATATTTGTCTTTGGCATCACTGTAAACAAATATCAAACGTCAAAATACATTTTTATGCTTTTCTAAAAAAAAAACTTAAGTTTATTAAATTCTCTCTACTTGTTTTCATATTATTTGAGGTGAACATCGGTGGCTCGGGAGCTAGAGCGACCCAGGTTCGATCCTAGCTTTGACTTTTCAATTCGAATTCTATTTCCGATTTGCACGGACGACAGCGTTGACATAAAATATTCTCAGTGGTAGACGTTTAGAATACCCTTGCCGTCGGGCTTACCATGGAAGATGTTCCGGGTTTTTTTCTCTCCAAGTAATGCAAATGTGAGCTTGTTCTATCAAAAATGCCCAATGCTTGATCCAGAAGTACCCTTGTTTTCTGTATTGGTTTCGAAATTGCAAGAATTGAATACTGATAGTCGTTAACTCAGAATTGGGTAGGCTGTAAAACACTGTTTTTAAAAGAAAATTAAATATAATATGTGGGGAAGTCCTTACATCTCTTTTACTTTACATCTCTTTTCACGTAAAAGTGAAATTCTAAATGTATGTTTTGTAATAGCAAATCAAGAACGAGAGAACGAAAGAACGAAATTCTAAAAACGAAGATTTAGATGTTTTTTCCCCTTAGTGCCGAAAACTTCCATGGGTGGTTTAAAAATCATTATCTTACGAATCATACAATGCGAGTATCAAAAATGTGAAAATCTAATGTTATTACCATTATTTCAGGAGTAATCTTCCCCTAATATGTTTTGAATTGGAAGAAGTTTACACGGATGATAATTTTTGGATAAATTTGTTTTATTTATTTTTAATTTTTCATTAAAAAAGAGATAACTGGCCTCTAAAGAGTGCAGAGGGCTTAAAACGAAGTCCACGCGCATGTATTAAGAATTAATAATCAACTCACAGTTGTAATTCAACATTTTAATGACAAAATTTCCTTTACTTGTGCTTAACAAATTTCATTGAAAGATTTTAGTTCGCAACGCCTTCGTAATTTATAATTAAACGTGTCAGACATTCGTAAAGATTCCATTCAATTTACATGAATATGTGCTTGTTTACTTGGTCTTATGCTGTTTTAGTTCTTCAAAAGCACCACTGCTCTAAAACAGTTTTCTTCAATATCAAATTTCTCTTTTGAACCAAAAAATTAAATCATTCAATACATCATTCATTAAATCATTAAAGTATTCGCCAAACGACGCCTCTGACGCCGCTAATAATTATGATTAGAAAAAAAGGAGAGCAATGCTTCTAACTCAAATAACAATAGTGTCCATTAAATGCAGTCTACGCAGAATTTTTTAACTCATCTCATATCATTTTTGCATCATCTTCGATTAATCGACACTAAAACTAACTATAAAGAGATACAAGAGCAAAATAAAAAAAAAAATATCTAAATGTTTAGTAAGTGTTTTCTATCATATTAATATGTTTTAACACATATTCACATCCATCCCATTGTTTTTTAAAAAAAATTCCACATATTTGATCTGTTTACACTGTTAGAAATTTCTCGGAAAAAAAGGTTTAAGCAACAATTTATTTAGTTGTTACTTTACCATTTCTTCTGCAGCGAAACAAAAGTAAAAATTATTTACCTTGCATTTCCTTGCATTATTTATCTTGCATTCCAGAAGGACTAAGAAACTATGACCCTTTTTAATAATTCAATGATATATATTGTTAAAAATAGCATAAATTATATTTCCGACTGACGTGTATAGTTTTTTAAAGTTTTTGAATTGTTTTGAAAGCATATTTGTATAATTTGATAACGAAATAAAACTGAATTATGTGCAGTCGCAGATAATTTCTTAAATCCCATAGCGAATTTGTCTTTTCTTAATTTGCAACTGAGTATAAGTGTCAAAAGCTGACAAATACGTTAATACTCTTTCTTGCCATCGAAAAAATTTATATTTTCAGTCAATATTTTTTAGTCTTAAGAAAAAAAAGAAATGCAATTTTTCACATTTATACATTTATTTTAAAAGCTTCATGTTAAAAAAAAAACTATCAAAACAATTGGGAATAAATAAAACAATCCAATGTTTTAACTGATATCTATGGTCATAATACTTTTTAGAAGTTTAGAAGTAAAGAGCTGCTTGTTAAAGTTTTCCCGAAAAAAAAAAAACACAACGAAATATTGATGTTAATTTAATTTTTGAAATAAAAAAAAATTCCTTGCTTGATATAGAAATAAAAAGCAGGTTAAAAAAAATGGGGATAAATCACTTTGAGTTAATTAGTTGTTGATTAGTTTACGATTGAACATCCAGGTCGTAAATGTTACTTTAGAATTCCGTCTTATGATTATTTATATGCCATCGTTTAGGTTTTACTTTTATTAATGTTCTGGAAATCAATAAAATGCGTTCATTATCATTTTTACACATGGAATTTTATTTTATTTGTTTACATCCTCCTTTTATCTTCAAATGCACTATTATGTACATAACAAATAGCATATTTAAATATTTGATGAAAACTAGCGAGAAAATATCTAAAATATATACCAAGGAAAGATTCTCACACAAAAAAATATATATATATATATATATATATTCTATATATTTGTCTTTGGCATCACTGTAAACAAATATCAAACGTCAAAATACATTTTTATGCTTTTCTAAAAAAAAACTTAAGTTTATTAAATTCTCTCTACTTGTTTTCATATTATTTGAGGTGAACATCGGTGGCTCGGGAGCTAGAGCGACCCAGGTTCGATCCTAGCTTTGACTTTTCAATTCGAATTCTATTTCCGATTTGCACGGACGACAGCGTTGACATAAAATATTCTCAGTGGTAGACGTTTAGAATACCCTTGCCGTCGGGCTTACCATGGAAGATGTTCCTGGTTTTTTTCTCTCCAAGTAATGCAAATGTGAGCTTGTTCTATCAAAAATGCCCAATGCTTGATCCAGAAGTACCCTTGTTTTCTGTATTGGTTTCGAAATTGCAAGAATTGAATACTGATAGTCGTTAACTCAGAATTGGGTAGGCTGTAAAACACTGTTTTTAAAAGAAAATTAAATATAATATGTGGGGAAGTCCTTACATCTCTTTTACTTTACATCTCTTTTCACGTAAAAGTGAAATTCTAAATGTATGTTTTGTAATAGCAAATCAAGAACGAGAGAACGAAAGAACGAAATTCTAAAAACGAAGATTTAGATGTTTTTTCCCCTTAGTGCCGAAAACTTCCATGGGTGGTTTAAAAATCATTATCTTACGAATCATACAATGCGAGTATCAAAAATGTGAAAATCTAATGTTGACTACCATTATTTCAGGAGTAATCTTCCCCTAATATGTTTTGAATTGGAAGAAGTTTACACGGATGATAATTTTTGGATAAATTTGTTTTATTTATTTTTAATTTTTACATTAAAAAAGAGAAAACTGGCCTCTAAAGAGTGCAGAGGGCTTAAAACGAAGTCCACGCGCATGTATTAAGAATTAATAATCAACTCACAGTTGTAATTCAACATTTTAATGACAAAATTTCCTTTACTTGTGCATAACAAATTTCATTGAAAGATTTTAGTTCGCAACACCTTCGTAATTTTTAATTAAACGTGTCAGACATTCGTAAAGATTCCATTCAATTTACATGAATATGTGCTTGTTTACTTGGTCTTATGCTGTTTTAGTTCTTCAAAAGCACCACTGCTCTAAAACAGTTTTCTTCAATATCAAATTTCTCTTTTGAACCAAAAAATTAAATCATTCAATACATCATTCATTAAATCATTAAAGTATTCGCCAAACGACGCCTCTGACGCCGCTAATAATTATGATTAGAAAAAAAGGAGAGCAATGCTTCTAACTCAAATAACAATAGTGTCCATTAAATGCAGTCTACGCAGAATTTTTTAACTCATCTCATATCATTTTTGCATCATCTTCGATTAATCGACACTAAAACTAACTATAAAGAGATACAAGAGCAAAATAAAAAAAAAAATATCTAAATGTTTAGTAAGTGTTTTCTATCATATTAATATGTTTTAACACATATTCACATCCATCCCATTGTTTTTTAAAAAAAATTCCACATATTTGATCTGTTTACACTGTTAGAAATTTCTCGGAAAAAAAGGTTTAAGCAACAATTTATTTAGTTGTTACTTTACCATTTCTTCTGCAGCGAAACAAAAGTAAAAATTATTTACCTTGCATTTCCTTGCATTATTTATCTTGCATTCCAGAAGGACTAAGAAACTATGACCCTTTTTAATAATTCAATGATATATATTGTTAAAAATAGCATAAATTATATTTCCGACTGACGTGTATAGTTTTTTAAAGTTTTTGAATTGTTTTGAAAGCATATTTGTATAATTTGATAACGAAATAAAACTGAATTATGTGCAGTCGCAGATAATTTCTTAAATCCCATAGCGAATTTGTCTTTTCTTAATTTGCAACTGAGTATAAGTGTCAAAAGCTGACAAATACGTTAATACTCTTTCTTGCCATCGAAAAAATTTATATTTTCAGTCAATATTTTTTAGTCTTAAGAAAAAAAAGAAATGCAATTTTTCACATTTATACATTTATTTTAAAAGCTTCATGTTAAAAAAAAAACTATCAAAACAATTGGGAATAAATAAAACAATCCAATGTTTTAACTGATATCTATGGTCATAATACTTTTTAGAAGTTTAGAAGTAAAGAGCTGCTTGTTAAAGTTTTCCCGAAAAAAAAAAAACACAACGAAATATTGATGTTAATTTAATTTTTGAAATAAAAAAAAATTCCTTGCTTGATATAGAAATAAAAAGCAGGTTAAAAAAAATGGGGATAAATCACTTTGAGTTAATTAGTTGTTGATTAGTTTACGATTGAACATCCAGGTCGTAAATGTTACTTTAGAATTCCGTCTTATGATTATTTATATGCCATCGTTTAGGTTTTACTTTTATTAATGTTCTGGAAATCAATAAAATGCGTTCATTATCATTTTTACACATGGAATTTTATTTTATTTGTTTACATCCTCCTTTTATCTTCAAATGCACTATTATGTACATAACAAATAGCATATTTAAATATTTGATGAAAACTAGCGAGAAAATATCTAAAATATATACCAAGGAAAGATTCTCACACAAAAAAATATATATATATATATATATATATTCTATATATTTGTCTTTGGCATCACTGTAAACAAATATCAAACGTCAAAATACATTTTTATGCTTTTCTAAAAAAAAACTTAAGTTTATTAAATTCTCTCTACTTGTTTTCATATTATTTGAGGTGAACATCGGTGGCTCGGGAGCTAGAGCGACCCAGGTTCGATCCTAGCTTTGACTTTTCAATTCGAATTCTATTTCCGATTTGCACGGACGACAGCGTTGACATAAAATATTCTCAGTGGTAGACGTTTAGAATACCCTTGCCGTCGGGCTTACCATGGAAGATGTTCCTGGTTTTTTTCTCTCCAAGTAATGCAAATGTGAGCTTGTTCTATCAAAAATGCCCAATGCTTGATCCAGAAGTACCCTTGTTTTCTGTATTGGTTTCGAAATTGCAAGAATTGAATACTGATAGTCGTTAACTCAGAATTGGGTAGGCTGTAAAACACTGTTTTTAAAAGAAAATTAAATATAATATGTGGGGAAGTCCTTACATCTCTTTTACTTTACATCTCTTTTCACGTAAAAGTGAAATTCTAAATGTATGTTTTGTAATAGCAAATCAAGAACGAGAGAACGAAAGAACGAAATTCTAAAAACGAAGATTTAGATGTTTTTTCCCCTTAGTGCCGAAAACTTCCATGGGTGGTTTAAAAATCATTATCTTACGAATCATACAATGCGAGTATCAAAAATGTGAAAATCTAATGTTGACTACCATTATTTCAGGAGTAATCTTCCCCTAATATGTTTTGAATTGGAAGAAGTTTACACGGATGATAATTTTTGGATAAATTTGTTTTATTTATTTTTAATTTTTACATTAAAAAAGAGAAAACTGGCCTCTAAAGAGTGCAGAGGGCTTAAAACGAAGTCCACGCGCATGTATTAAGAATTAATAATCAACTCACAGTTGTAATTCAACATTTTAATGACAAAATTTCCTTTACTTGTGCATAACAAATTTCATTGAAAGATTTTAGTTCGCAACACCTTCGTAATTTTTAATTAAACGTGTCAGACATTCGTAAAGATTCCATTCAATTTACATGAATATGTGCTTGTTTACTTGGTCTTATGCTGTTTTAGTTCTTCAAAAGCACCACTGCTCTAAAACAGTTTTCTTCAATATCAAATTTCTCTTTTGAACCAAAAAATTAAATCATTCAATACATCATTCATTAAATCATTAAAGTATTCGCCAAACGACGCCTCTGACGCCGCTAATAATTATGATTAGAAAAAAAGGAGAGCAATGCTTCTAACTCAAATAACAATAGTGTCCATTAAATGCAGTCTACGCAGAATTTTTTAACTCATCTCATATCATTTTTGCATCATCTTCGATTAATCGACACTAGTACTAACTATAAAGAGAGACAAGAGCAAAATAAAAAAAAAATTATCTAAATGTTTAGTAAGTGTTTTCTATCATATTAATATGTTTTAACACATATTCACATTCATCCTTTGACTTGATATTAATATCAAATTCCTCCTTTTGACAAAAAATTATAAAAAAAATAAATTAATTAATGCCAATGTCCGCCAAATGACCTCTTATAAAACAAAGGAGAACTATGCCGATTACCGAAATAGTCAATAGTATAAATTAATTATATCATAGAGAGAATTTTTTTAACCACCTCATATCATTATTGTCTAATCATCGGTTATGGCGACACTTTTACTAACTATATAGACTGACAAGGGTAGAATATTTTTTTCTAAAATGTTATAAATATTTTTTCGCAAAATTTTATGTTTGTAGAAGTTTTAACAACTATTCTTACTCTTGATATTAAAATCAAACTTCTCTTCTGAAATAAAAAAATATAAGAAATCATTAAAGTTTGCTCCAAATCACCATTTTCTGTCTCGTAAAAACAATAAAGTTGTATAGTATCACCTTCTAATTAAGATTTTACATAGACTCTTATAGTGCGTCTAATTATTTGGCCAAGAATTGCACATGTATAATTTTTATAGAAGTGATAATTTATTTTAATCTATAAAGCACCTTGTAACTAACTTACTTTTTTATTTTATTTAAAATTTTAGAATATGTAGTGCTGAACGCCAAAGTTCAACTTCACCACGATACCTGTTTTTGTCAAATCTAATTGGAAAAAAAATCCCTTTAAAATCTAATAATTAAAAAAAATTACTGCTACTCATAAAAATAAGTTGATACTTGTGTATTTTCTTGTTTTTTTATTTATTTTGGAATGGTTACTGAATATCTAATCTATTAAAAAAGTAAACAATTTGCTCACAGGAAGTGGTTATAGAAATATTCATTATTTAAATTTATTTTATTTCTACACAAGAAGTAATTAAATAAATACCTAAAATGTTTGCAGAAATCATTTACAGAGTTAATGAAATGGCTCAAAAGGTTACTTCATTTAAACAAAAAATGCAAACTCGTATTATAATTATGTTCACTGTTAGGTATTTTGGTGCGTGTTAAATAATACAATCATTGAAATTCGCTGCAACTTTAACGGAATCAACATAGCAATTCTTTTTAGAAAACAGTTAGAATGTGTTCCTTCATCTAACGAAACATTTTCAGACAAATACTGTAAACTTGAATTTCCGGTAGTATCGGTAGTGCAGAAATCCTTTTGATTATTTGAGCGGGTGCTAATTTACAATCCAGTGACTTTTAATGACGGGCATTTATTTTCCATGGTTGTTTTCGGTCACGGCAAAATCGGTAAATATAATTCAAAATTTTATTTCTTTTAAAATGTGTTGCCTGTACTGAAAAATAAAAAAATAAAGATTCATACATCTTTTTTCTTTTTTTTTTTATTTATGAAAATACTTCACAGGAGAAAGGGTCGCTAAACTCCGCTGGTTTGGAAAATCGCAGATCGGGTGTATTCTTACTGTAATGCTAGGTCGGTTAATATAGCGCTAAGCAGAATCATAAAACCACTTGAATTTGAATAAATCATACTACGATGCAACCACAGCGTAAAACCGGTTCAAATTAAATTCATGTTGAGGTAACAACGTATAAAGGTTCCAAGGGACAGCCATTATAGGTTAACGTCGAACCGATTTTTCTAAGTATGTAAATACTTTTAATAAATTTTAATTTAAAGAATAATATTAAAATTAGAAAAAAAATATTAAATGTCTTTAATTGAAAGCTTTGAAAATTACAAAAGAAAAAATATTTTAAGTGTTTAAAATTTTACCATTCATTTTTTTAAAAACTGTGATTTTTTTCTAATTATAGCATTTCTATGAATGCTTTCACAGAATATAAATTAATTTTCTTTTCCCTCTAATTTAAACTTCTTATAGCAGATATTAATTAGAAATAGAAAAATGGGTATAGCAAAATATTAAGATAGTTTTATGTTGTATCATCTGTCAAAGCCGTTGCTAACGATAACAAGCATCAAAAAAGAAGAATCATAAGAAAAGCATAAGTAAAAATCTCATGTTTTCCATAAGTAAAAATCTGCTTCTTTTTTCTTATAATTTGAATGAAATTTTTCTATAAATAGAAGTATTAAAACAATTTTTGCGGATTTCAATCTTATTAAATAAAGCATACAGTTACAAACCGTATTTTAATTCAAATGGCAATAGTTTTGTTTAAGAAATATTTCGAAAGAAATTAAGATATTGAATATATTTTTTCTTTTTTAAATTATTTTTTCTTTACATGATTGAAAAAAGCATTTATATCATATTCTATACCATTTGAGTTTCTTTGAATTTAATTTATTCTAAAAAGTATGTCCTAGCAAAAATTTAATTATTATAAATTCTCATAACAATCAAAAGTGTATCAAATTTCATTTCCGTGTGTAAAATGTTATTATTTATGATTTTCTTCATAGAAAACTCATTATTTTTGTCGATGCATTCACCAACTCTACATTCATAAAATTTGCATTAATTTTTCTTTTAAAAAAGTGTGCTAAAACAGTTTTCTATTTTTTTTTACGATGTAGCCCTTTATATCATTAAATGCTACTCTCATTTGCAAAATACATTTAATCTTAAGTACCGAATAAGTACTCCTGGTTCTAATAATTCAAATAAACGAAGAACAGTTTATAAAAAGTCTCAGTATCGAGTTTTACTGAGTTGAAAGGCAAAAAGCTATAGGTTAATGTCACTCTGCAGTGATTAATGCTTTTTATGCAAGCCCTGGCTGTAAAAAGAAGTTAACTTACCTCAGAACTGGTCTTCTAGCTCTATTCAGAACTGGAACTATTAGACTTCCTCAAACTTCAGTACCGATTATAAAAGGAAAAAAAATCAAGTATTCAAATTATTCACAATTGTATCATCAAATGTTACCGCTGATAAATCATTAACGATTTTAAAAAAAATGAATATTTCTTTCAATGTTGCTCGGTCAATATCATTCTCCCATTTCATTCAATTTTATTTAAATTTTCTCTCTTCTGGACGAACAATTTTCTAGATTCTTATCTTATTTAATGTAGGACTTAGTTGTAAACCACATTTTGCCTCAAGGAACCGTTAAAATTATTATAATTAAAATTCACTTTAATAATTAAAATAATTATCTTCTACCTTATATAATTTGAATTAAATTTCATTTCAAAGAAGAATATCCAAACAAAGAAAAGAAAAATATTTAAGATACCTAAGCACCTAGTCTACAAAATATTAAAATGATTAAAAATTGAACCACATACCATTCCTGTTTTAAAAAAACAACTATTAAAAAAATTCAGCCTTTTTGTCAATTCTATTAATTACATTACTGTCCCCTACTTCAATTTGAATTAAATTTTCTTTCAAACAAGCATAACCAAAAAGTTTTATAACTAAGAAAATATTTATTTAGCGAGCCAAAGAACCAAGTATATTAAAATGATTCAAAATTGCACCACATACCAGTCCTGTTTATAAAAAAAAAAAAAAAAAAAACTATTAAAAAACATCAGCATTTCTAACAATGTCTTCAACAATTATATCTAAGTCTCCTACTTCATGCAATTTGAATTCAATTTTCTTTCCAACAAGCGTATCCAAACAGTTTCCCAGCCTTCAATTTCATTAAACGCAGCAAATCACATTTTACATCAAGTAACAGCTAAGTAGTTTAAGTCCGAATAATTCAACTCAAAGAAGAAAAAAAAAAGAAATATCTAAAAGTCCTGAGTACCAAGTCTCGTTCCGATTGGAAAGCAAAGCGCTATAAATTGATTTCACTCTGCAAAGATTAATGTTTCAGAGCCCAGTCCTGACAATAGAAAGGAGTTAACTGCCCAGAACTGGTCTTTTCCTTTTACCAGCAAGATCTCGCTTTTCTTTTAACCTCTCAATTAGGAAAAGGCAGACTTGGTTGAGAGAAATGAATGTCTTGAACGTTTGACTGATGTCTTGAACAGTGATTTATAAAATGCGCTGCATTGGTTTGTCATATGGATTGTCTGAAATAGAAATTTTATGGGATAGATTATTTAACTTTCCTTAGGGAGATAGATGGTATAAAATTTTTCATGTATTCTCATAGAGTAGTAAATCAATTTTATTATTATGAATAGTATATTGAGAATGAAAATCTATGTGATATATTTCTTCATTGAAAGTATATGTGTGTGTTTTATAAAGGAACGGTATTTTTCAGGAATAGTTAAAAAGCTATTATACTCAGATGTTTGATGTATCTTCATACATTGTTAATGTTTTTGAATTTTGATTGTACTTGCTGCTTTCCTTTAAATTGACAAGTTTAATTTCATGTTAACTACGCAAAAAGTTATATAAGCTAAAATATGCAATATAAACAGAAATGTATGGTATATTTTTAAATCCTTATTTCTGTAAACTTCCATGAAAGAAGTAAAAGTATAATTTTATTCGAAATAAGGGTAAGTAAAGAAGATCAGTTTAAATATATTATTTTTTGTGATAAAATATATTTAACGTACAAGAACAGAATATTAAGCTTTGACATCAAATTTTATGGACAAATATTACCGTATTAATTTTGTTCATAGTTAAACAATTTGGTTCAATTTAGAACTATGCTACTTTTAGCTATGTTTTTGTTCATGTTGAGCTATAGTATGTTCATGCGGTTATAAAATGTAAAATGGTTAAGTATATAATTTTAACTAAAGGGTTAGATAAGTTTGTACAATATTGTAGTATGCAGCAAACTTATTTTGATTTAGTTTGGTTATTAAATAAATTGAACTAATGCTTTGTTTTCTAAACGAAGTATGTAAAAAATGCATTTCTAATTATATTTTATTGCTCGATTTTCCAGTATTTTCGTCTTTAAAAAAATGGAAGCAAATATTTTATTGTTTACATGGTACAGAAAAAAATAATTTCCTTTAGTTCTCCGATTTCATATACTGATTTTCGCAGTGTGTGAAGTACATAAGAGTTTAAAAGCATTGAAACTAAATGAATACTGCTATATTTTAAGAATTTCTATGTGCTATACTATTAAGATTAGTATATTATACCATTATGATTCTAGACTACTAAGACTTTCAAAGTGCCAAATTTCTGCGCAAATCTATGCCACGTCACGTGGTAGAGTAGGCGATAATCCTTTGCGTCGCTCTATCAGTCACGACAGAAAAAAATAGAAAATGTAATAAATTGCGTATATCCGTTGAGAAGCAAAATAGAAATAAAGAAAACTGTACCACGCCTTGGCTGATATATGCTTTTGAATAAATTTTGTTCCGGTTACAGACAAAGATTAATGGCAGCAATTAAGTTACATATTAATATCGACAGTAAGTTATTTTTTAATTAAAATCTTGTAAATGTTGTTTAATTTATGACCTATTTATTGTAAAGCCTATTTCTTATATAATTATTATTAAAATAATCTTCGGTGCTGCAAGCATTAGAAAAAAAAGAAAAAAAAAGGTAATAATAAACGGTAATTCTGCAAAGAATAACCGTTTTTTTCCGACTTTCTCCGTATACGAAACGGTTTGAAATTATTTTGTTGACAAATTATTTTTTACTGTATTTCACCCTAACCATAAATGGATTAAAACCATCAGTTCAAACTCTAATTTTTGTTTTATGAGGCAGTTTTTCTTATCGTATGAAAGTTTTTCGTTTTCCCAAATCATTTTACGATCATTTCTACCATTCGTAGGCCACTACAGAAATCAACGTGTTTTTCTCATAAATATGATTTTAGTATGTAGAATTTTAAAGGTAAAGGTAAACAAAGGTAGATAGGCTAAGGTAGACAATTTCAAACTTTTCTTCTTTTAAAAAAAGAAAAACTGGCGTCGTGGGGTCTCCGGAGACAGGTAGTTTGTGAGGGAATGATCATAAAATAACGCCAACCTTCATCTATCAAAAGGTACCTCAAAATGGAATCAAGTTAGCATGTCTTATATACTAATGAATTGATGTTTAATTTTCGTAGTGGTAGTTACGCCACAATACTCCCCCACCAGAATTTTATCAGGGATGGAATTCGATGAACGGATACCACTAGTTGCTGTATTTATGAAAGACCGGGAGAACTGTATTAAGTTCATGGTTGTGTCTGTGTTCACTCATGTGTTGCTATTAGCAGTCGAGTGTGTGCGGGATCCCGTTGCGTATAAATGAGACTGAGAAGCAACAGCGCGAGTGGGACGACGATACAATCACAAATAGCTAGCTAGCCAACTTTTTTTTAATGTGAACCATCCATCGATGTAGTCGTGATCATATCACGTTCGCAGGTATCCAATGAGAGGAAAAGATCATTAGACAATGGCAACCTTCATCTATCAAAAGGTACCTCTAGTGGAATCAAGTTAGCATATCTTATGTACCAGTGAATTGATGTTTAATTTTCGTAGTGGTATTTACGTCACATGTTCACTTCCGAATTAGCAACAAATTCTGATTTCCGCTTGCACAGTGCAGATTTATTTCACAATTAATACAGATAAAACTTTTTCTCATATGGTATAAACTTGTTGTGACTTCTTGGTATTTTTTACTAAGAAAACTTATACTTATATTGTAGAAAAAACTATTGCGACTGCGGATTTGCTTTGCACTATTTTTGCTTGGAAGAAAATTTTTGAGGCTTCGAAAGTTTACGGTTATGGTTTAGAACAACCAACCTTGATGCCAGTTTATAACTAAATTTTACGGGATTTTTATTTCCAATGCTAAAGTCTATTTCTTTTAATCCAAACGGAAAAAGAAATGAACTTTAGCCTTGAATTAGAAAGAAGGACGAAATTAGTGCAAATAAATATTTTGAAATTAAAAAGCTCACTTTTCCATTTTTGTATTTTTTTTTTTTGGACTAAAAATTTTATTCTTTAAGTATTACACCATAATGTAAGCTCATCAGACAACGAATAATTGAAAATCAACCACAAAATATATCTGGGAAATCATTATAAAACAGGAAATTGACGATTGACACTTGGGAGGAGGTGTTTTTCCTTGTAATTAAATGGACCGCTCATCGAAGTATCATGCCCTGTTACACCTCGATTTACATTCAAAATTATTTGACTTAATAAGGCCTGTTTACACGGTCCAAGTTCTTGAATACGAGAAATTGGAGAGATTTCTCTGTCCAAGAAATTGGATGATTCGTTGACACTATCGTCCAAGTTCTTGAATGTCAGTGATTCATCGAAAGAAAAACTTGCGCATGCGCATTGTTCATATTCAACATTATAAAATAATGCTTACATAAATTTAAAATTGCTAAATAAATTCAAATAAAATCATAATAACACAAATAAAGCGCTACAGATCTATTTATTTGGACTAAAATATATGAAAACAGACAACAAAATGACATAATTTGCTGCCTGCTTGTCGACGTCACAAACCCTAAGACGCTGATTGGTTAAGGGAAAAAAAATTGGATGGAAAGTAAAACATGCTCTACTATCGTCCGAGAAGTTGGACCAAGTACTTGGATGATTGTTTACACGATCCAAGCTCAAAGCAAAACAAGTTTCCATCAGTATCAATCAATATCTGTTCAAGAAATTTAATCGTCTAAACAGGCCTTAAAACCCCATAACTACCCTGTTAGGTATGTGGAAACAGCAAATAAACTAGCATAATTAGGCTTTCAGTATTCTGTGAATTAATGAGATCAAATCATTAGTGAATGGCCTAAGCTGGATCGACTCTTGTATTAACCAAATAAATTTTAAATTCGCAGATAAACAGTATTAAATTATTATTTTTTTTCTTCATAATTTTCTTTTATTACCGTCATTGAACAGCCGAGCTAATTTTGGGCTTAAGACTACCAATATTCAACACCATAACTTGTAACTTTGAACCCAATCCAAGGTAAAGGAACTCCTGAATCAAGATTTGGGAGAAAGTTGCCTTAGTGGCAGACTTTTTGATGAAAGTAACTGGCATTTGAGTTACATGGAGAAGAAAACCACGAAAATCTCCCACGGTTATCCTGACGGCAAGGGGACTCTCACCCATTATCCGTCTATCACTGAGGATATTTTACGTCAGCAGTGTGGTCGGTGTAGGTCGGGTACATATTCCTATCGACCAGCCATCGCTGGGATTTGAACCCAGTTCACCTCATTGGAAGATAAACGCTTGAACCCCTGGGCCACGACTGTTCTGTTTTTCATAAGTGACAAATTTTTGGTTTAAGGAGTTTGGTTATGTCATTAATTAGCATTGGAGTTCTATATTTTACGGGTTTAGCACCATTTGAGAAGCACCTATTTTGGGTGGTAATGGAAAACTCTTTCATTTCGGTAGTTGAAGGTGGAAATGATTGTTGGCAATTCCTGTTTTAGGACATGGATTTCGAAATTAATACAATTGGTTTGTATAGACGCGCAATTGTAGCTAAAAAGACGTGGGAAAGGAGTATGTGGCATATTTTAAGTCTCTGACAAAGAATAACTTCCAACAAAGAATAGGGTATACTTTGTACTATGTAGGCTAAAGCAAAAAACAACAAGAATAAAGTACAAATCGTAGTTCTTGTAGTGCTTCTTTTACGTTACTATTTGCTTGAAACAATAAGTTTTTTGCTTATTTGTTGAACTGGCACAACTACGAGTTCAGCTATTATAGGTTACTTTCATGGTCCTTATCTGACATTAAAAGGACCAGATTTTATTCCAAGTAGCGTCTCAAAGCCCACCTAGCTTCAAATTAATGATTTTCTGTTTTTCATTCTTCGTGCCGTAACGGTTACGTTCAATTGACGAAATCATTACTAACAGCCAGTAGGTATGTTTATCATCAATTCGCAAAGCAATTAGTTGGCAAAAAAAGTCATTAGGCTTTCTAGCTCAAAGTGTATAATCATTCAAAACAATAAACGCAAGTAAAATATTTTTCGAAACAACTAATTCCAGGAACAAATGAATTATTTTTTTAAAATTTTAATCTTATTTTTTTAAATCTGTTGAAAAAATAATAAAAATATTAATTAAAATCATTCTAATGTTTCAGCATTACACTCATTACTTTTAAAAATAATAACAAAAGGCATGCTCATGAAATATAATATCAGCTCTTCTTTTTATTTCCCAGTAAAAGTAATTAACGAGAATTCTTCGTAAATATTTAAAATGACATTGTTTTCATTTATATTATCATTAAAGTTTTTAACTCAAAAACGGAAACACATTTTAAATAATGGGAAGAGAATAGAAAATAGATATTTTTAATAACCATATACTAAAGCATGTATCACAGGCTAAATATTTAATTAAAATTATAGAAAAACACTTTTGTTTAGGAGGAAAAAAATCGAATTTCAAACAAGCGTGGATAAGTTTTACTTAGAATAAATGCTAATAATAAAATTTTTTGTTCTGATTATCCCAGTTCTTTTTTAAATGTTTCTATTTTTTTAATTAATTTTAGAGAATAATGTAATGAATTTCTAGAAAATATTTAATCTGTTGAAAATAATTTTAGATGGCGAACACACAATAGAAAGGAATACTTCAAGAGTATAGAATAATTAAATTTTAGGAAAATTTTATCTGGGTAAATAATTTTGAAAATATTAGCATTAATATATTCGATTTATTCTTACCTCATTGACATAAGATATATTAAAAAAAACATTATTCAAGTTTGATGCATTTTTCTAATTTGAGGTCTCAATTATAGAGATAAAATAATAACTAAAATTGAAAAAGAAATAATGTTAAATTAGTTGCACTTATGGGTTATTTGTAGGAAAGTAAAAATAACAATGCCAGGCTCTATGTATATGGTAAATATTTACTTAAAATATATTTTGAGCTGTACGTGACAGCACAGAATAAATTTGGAAAAAAATAGCAATATAAATTCTCATTTCTTATACTTTTAACTTTTGCATAATACTCATGTTTTCCAACGGTTTTGAAAATTTAAAGAATTTTTGAGTTTCGTCGAATATCGCCTGAACTGCTGCACAAATTTCAATTGAATTTTGTGTGATATGTAATATTATATAAATTGAAATTACAGTGCATTTTGATGATCCCATCGAGAGACAGAAACACGGTAAATTTTACCATATTCTGGCAATTTCCCGTGTACATGTGTATACTTACAGTTTTTTTTAACAAAATAAAGTTAAGCAGATATGTGCAGCAACTGGTTCGAAACAGTCGTCTACACCACTTTATAGTTATGTTAATCATCGAAGTGAGATTTTGAGTTCCAATTCTCTTTCACAGATTGTCGTTTACGTGACATTAGAATTAATTTAGAATTTTCATTCTAAATTTAACCGTTAAGTTAACGTTAATTAACGTTTTTTTTTTTTACTTTTATGGTTTTGAAACTATTTAAAACTAGTGTGTTTAAGAAACCATGGAAAGAAACTTAACTAGATTTTGGAGGTATGCTTTTCATAAGGTAATGGACATTGGAGTTAGGTTGTAGTTTAGTTGTATTGTTTCCAATGAATCATCGAGTATAGTTTATTTAGTTTTCATAGTTGTTTTGACCTATTGTAAAATATGTTAAATACTGGATTTTTTTTTGTGTTAAACAGTTTTATGGTGCTGCAATCTATCCGTGAATGAGAGTATCGTATTCTAATAGTTTAGAGTCACATATAGCTGAGCTCAAAGCACCGGAAATGCTTCATGTTTTGACATGATGTGGTGACTACATTATGTGGGCCAAATGGGTATGAAGAAATTCTGATTGTTTAATCGTATTAGGTGAAAGCAGTTAATATACGGTCTTACTAACATTTAACAGTTTGAATATCATCTTATTTATGGTTATTTGACTATTTTGCTAGAACAGGGTAAAATAACTATAAAATAAGTTGTTATTTAACCATTATTTCAGAGATATTGTTATTTAACCATTATTCCGGCTATAAGAACACTATGCTGAATATTATGCTACACATAATCGAATGACTAATTAAGCGCTATTATTTGTGCTTTGGTTACGTTGGTTTTGCGTTTATATAAAACTGGCTAATTTCGACCCAGTATTTCAAAAATAATTGACTGAAATTTCCTTTTATTTTGAACATCTTAGTAGATAATATTGTTGTGCCACAAGCATTAGTTTTAAATTACCAGATCTCTTTTTTTTTAAAGTTGAGAAATAAAATTAAATATATAATTTAACTTTCCTTATAACGAGGATCATAAATATCTTTTATAACAGGTTCAGCATAAATGTTTCAAAATGAACAAAACAATCAATTTAATCAAACTCAGCATTTAATCCCTAAGTAGGATTTTTTTGTCAGATTTACTTTCGTAGCGTGAAATGATTTCTCGCAATTTGTCGAAGTTAATCGAATAATTTTAAGATGATGTGATTTGCGCATTACTCAACTATTTTAATGCACTGTTCTTTTTTTTTTACTCCCTAAATCACAATCATTCATTGAACCATTAAATGGAGATAATAAAATTCACTCGCTGTTCGAATCTTAACTTCGGAGTTTATTTGAAACACTGAAAAGCAC
Source organism: Parasteatoda lunata (assembly GCA_949128135.1). Classification (NCBI taxonomy): domain Eukaryota; kingdom Metazoa; phylum Arthropoda; class Arachnida; order Araneae; family Theridiidae; genus Parasteatoda; species Parasteatoda lunata. The sequence continues at coordinate 51,706,692 of OX421971.1, forward strand.
TCAACTCAAGCATGACATTAGTAGGAAGAATTTTAAATTTTAAGAAATCGAAACAAGATTAACTACCATAGAAACTGTAATAAAATTGTCCAAGAGTCATAAGCAAGGTTGGCGCAGTGCAATCCATACAGTGGAAGTGATTTTTGATAAACGCATTATGTTTTAAAATTGATGTGAATTCAATCATTTAATTTAATCTCGCTTCATTTGATTTAGTTTATTAGAGTCATGGAAAAAAATACTTTTTATATTAATATTAAGGAGTGTTATTTGTTTTATGGTAATTTATGATAACTAGTTAAAGAATTATTATGAAATAAAATTTAATATCCTAATTATTAAAGACTAAGATTTATTTTTATTTTTATAATCTTTAAAACTTTTAGCTATTTAACTGATGATACCAACATTGACGCTGACTGATTCAACTTGTGAAATTTAATTTTCTCCCTTTCGGAATGCCTTTATTTTAAATTACTTCCAGTTTTTAGTTTTCCTGATTGATTTCAGACTTATTTTTACCTTCAATTTTAGCCTACATAATTTTGTCTAGTGGAGGCTGAAGATTGTTTTTACCAGCGATTGTATTATTACTGAAACTGTATTCCGTTTCGGCTCTATTGAATATGATAATTTTACTTATAGATTATCTTAAACCTTCTATAAAACACAGTTGTGTTCACGCTGAGGAATGCCGATTATAAAACAGCTAGTCTTTGGAGCTATTTATTTCAAATGTCCACTATAAAAAATAAAAATAAAAACATTTCGGGACATTTATTTAATAAAAAAAAGTATTATTTGATTTCAAGTTCTAATAAATGTGTAACATTCATGCTTGTTTAATCTTCTTTTGAAGTTGTGAAGCACTGGTGATTTCTTGTATGAATTCTTTTATGATAACCTAAGAATTTATAAATCTTGAGTCTGTATCTGTGGATCAAAATTATGTAATGTATGATGTTTTCAATAAAAACCAGGGTGGCGGCTCAGCCCTGCAAAGGACAGTCCTAAATTTCTTTTGGGAAAATTTTCGCGACGGCGAGTTCAAATTTTAGAATGGATACCCTCAGAGCGGGGTGAAGAGGTTAGCTTCATTCTATAACATAAGAATCGTTTTTTTTTTTTTTTTTTAAAAAAAGCTGGAAATGCCTGAGGACTTTGAAGAAATAATTAAACAAAAATAACTTTAGACACTGCCTAAAATTATATTAAAAATGTAAATGAAATGTTTTCATTGTTTCATCAATTAATCTTAAAATTACATTTTATGTTAGGCAGTTGAATTCACAAGTCTGCATAAGTTATTATTTTTTTTTTTATGTTAAAGTAGTTTTCTAGTAGTTTTTGCCGTTTCAGTTGAAAATGAATAATTTAAGCTGACTTCTAACTTTTGAAAAAAGAACTGTTATAAATTGTGAGAAAAGTAATCAGGGAATAAAATCTTTATTCTTGAATTCAATTATTTTATATTGAATTTCAAAGTTCGAGGAGAAATATTGATGCAATAATTTGTAAATGCATATTGTTAATCAATTTATTCAATGTATTGTTATTGGATAAAAAATATAGTTTTGAAAATTTCCTATTTACATTTTATAGCAATTTTACAAAAATAATTGAATAAAAACAACCTTATTCTAAAAGAGACAATGGATTATTGGTAGTACAAACCTATTACAGGTTAAAAAAATCATTACTGGTTAAAAAATTTACTAACTCGAGGAACCCTAGGGCTCCGCGGAACATGATTTGGAAACCGATGCTCTATTTGTTTCCATAAATCTATATTGAAAACTTTAAAAGAATACCGAAAACAAGCCTAGACCTCTATGAAAAAACTCATTAAAAATTTTTTATATGTATATAATAAATTAATCTTAGGTTGACAACAGACATTTCTTCGTTTAAATATCTTTTTGCATTGAAATTTTCTGCTTCACGAAATATTTATATTTTCAAACATTAATATTATGTCAAAAATTAATTAAAATACAACTTTATTTATTGAATTCCACATTTAACTGGAAAATTTTAACCAGATATAACAAGACGTATTTAAACTCTTCCTTGAAATCTGATACTAGAAATCAATTAATATGACAAATATCTAAATTCGGTTTTCTTCAACAAACTCTGAAAATAGTTACTTAATATATTGATTTAATGAATTATTTGTTTGAATTACAGTTAATAATTGATATCGATGTACTAAGTTATTTTTGAAGATTGAGAATTATGCGAATATAAAACTTATCTCTTTCGATGAAATATTTGTCACCCTTTAAAAGCGGCTTAAATTGGAAAAATAATTATCCTCAAGGCTACGGACTTATAGAATTACATTCTTAAGGAAAGTAGAAAATTTCCAGAAACTGCAATCTGTCTTCGTCAGTAAGAGTGAAGAGTAAAATATTACGAGTGACATGACGTATTCAAATGATGAAAGCGCCACTTAGAATACGATGCATAATCTTCCCTTGTAAATTGATCATTACTCCAACATATTTGTTAAACCTAGACAAAATCTGCTGTAATTGCAGCTAGACAAGGAATCATGAGGATGCGTATTGATTTAGTATAATTAGAACTTAATACGTGCGATCAATTATTGCATTGCATGATGATAAATTGTGGAGCAATTATGATGAAAATCATTTCTTTTTGTGTATCATTTAACATACAGTTTGATAATAAATAGAAAATGTTGGAATATAATTGCTGCTCACATAGGAGTAATATGAACTTTTTCTTCTTTATGTTCAGGTATTATTTTAAAATATTTATCATTCAAGTTTTATAATTACTTAGTCATAAACTTCTTTGAGTTTCAGACGGTTTTTTATTAAAAATGTATGAATAAAAAACAACAAGAAAAAAACATCTTTAATTTATAAATTGTCTTTTTTTCCTATTAAAATTTAAAAGCTACTGTTTCCTTAATAAATAAAAACAATGTAAAAAAAAATGAATTGCAATATCAATTTATTTTGTAAAACAAAAATTATATCCATAATTGAGTTGTAAATAAATTGCACAGTGCAAAAAAAAAAAAAAAAAAAAAAAAACTACTTTGAATAACTTTTGATCTAATCATCAGATCTTCACGTTCTAGGACTCAATTATAATGGTCAGAAAAAGTGATCTCAAATAAGTGCAGACGATACTTTAGGTTACGAGGATTCCAGATTCCTCAAAATATAAGAAGTAGTCGCAATCTGGGAAATTTGGTCCCCATAGTTTGGTCAGGAGAGAGAACCAAAGCTTGGACCCCGTAATATTTTCAATTTTTACGAATTTTGCCATATCTGAAGAACTTTTCAAGTGAATTGAAATTTTTTTGCCCACAATTGAGAACTTCCTTTGTCTATACATAATTCCACAGAAAAAATATTTTTTAATAGATATTTACTGTTTTTTATTATTTTATTTAGTAACAGTCGAGAAAAGTTTGAATTAAAAGGTTTACAATTTCTACTTCAATTTAAAGCATAAAATTTTACATGACAAAAATACAAAATTTGATAAAATTTGGTTGGATACTTCCTGTGAAATCAAATTTCCGAAAATCCGTAAAATTAAAATTCGACTTCTCAAGAAGTATCCTACCAAATATGATTAAATTTTAAATTTAAAAAATTTAAATTCAGAAATTCAAATTTTTTATTAAAATTTATCAGCTTTGGTCACTTTCACAAATTTTCTAAACATGTATTTTTAACGAATTTATATATTTAATTTTCAAATTGTTAACGTAGATAGTTTATATTTATTAAAGACTTATTAAAATACGAAATGAAGAATATATTCTAAAACTGAAAACACACTTTAAGTACAATATGAAATAAAATTAAAATGTTTTTTTATACAGTATAAAAACCATGAAAACTTGTATAAACTGTCATTTTTCTTCAGAGGTGAGTTTTAAGTTTTGGCAAATTTCTGTATGAATAAATACATGATACAACATAGCATGGTAAACTTGTCATGAAACAAAATTATTTTCTGGCAAAACTGGAGAAGCTGTCCCAAGTGTCTCATATGGCGAAAGTCATTTATTAGAGTGCTTATTTTTAATAAAGTCGTATATAAAAAATTGGTATATTTAAAATTTGATTTCTAAAGAACTTTTAAATTGATTGTCATGTAAAATTCCGTACTTAAAAAAAACTAAAAATTGCGCACCTCATGAATCAAATTTTTTTTTCAACTGTTAAATAAAATAATACAAAATAATAATTACTTGCTAAGATTTATTTTTTTATCTAGAATTATCTTTAGTAAAACTAATTTTATAATTGTGTGCTTACTTTTTTTAATTCTCATAACAAGTTCTTGAGATATGGTTTAATACGCATTAAGTTAAATGTACATTAATGGAACTAAAATTGCTTTTACATCAGATCCCATGTCTTAAAATATCGTTTGCACTTATTGCTTAGCAAATTTGAGGTCAAATCCTCGTACTATTAAGATTGAGTCCTAGAACGTGAAGATCCGATTATTAGATCAAAAGTTGTTTAAGGTTGTCCGCTTTTTTTGTTCATTGTAATTGAATTATTTTGCATAATTTTTAAAGTATAATTGTAGCAACTTTTCAAAATTTATAACGTGTATAGAGACGTATTAATTAATTTGAATTACAGATTTCGTAACAGTTTTGCATTGAAAAAATATTAAAAAATTTAGGATGAAAAATATTAATCACAAAATAATTCAGTTAAATGTTAAAAGCATCGAAATCTAAGCATGTTAAAAAAGTGAAGCAAAAATAACTCTGCAAAGGAAAACACAATTATAAAATGAATATAAAATTAATAGCAATAAAATGAAACAAAGAAAATATCAAAATCATCGATTAATAGAATTCAATGATAAGTGATATTTTGCTATGATTTTTCGTATAATTGAAATAACTTGCTAATTGCTTTCAACTTAATTATTCGACTTTTTCACTTTAAATACAACTCAAAAGCATTTGATTAACATACCAATCAGAATAAAATTATTTTTCGAAGGAAGAAATAGTTAAATAAAATTAATATCATATTTTTCAAGGAGATAATTTCCAGTAGATACAGATATATCAAGTACATAATTTTTACTCAATTGGTAGTTTTGTTGTAATATTTTTTTCTCAAAAGTTTTTAGAAAACTGTTACAAATATAGAGTTTTTCTTTTTTATTCCAAAAGAATCAGAAAGTTAACAGTGAAAATAAAACAAACAAAAAATACTAACTAAAAATATGCTAAATAGTAAATTTTAAATACATTTTTGTTACTTAATTGTTAGTTACCCATTACATCGGAAAATTTTTGAAGACTTAAAAAAAATTGCTTTATTAATATTATTTCTGTTATCATAACGAAGTTCTTAAGTGCTTGATAAAATTTGATGAATTTATCAATACAAATAAAACTAAAGGTAAGGAAAAAAAAGTAATAAAAAAGTCTTTCGTAAAAGAAAAAAAAAATCTACAAATTTGAGATTGAAACTGGTTAGTAATTAAAGAAAGCAATGAATGTGTCAAAAATGACGAAACGTGACCTTAACTATATGCATTTTCTGCTCAATCTGTAGAAAACCTATAAATTGGTTTTTTTTCTTCCTGAACTTAGAAAGAAGTAAAAAAAAAAATTGACGTTCTAGAAATTGTATTAAAAATCAAAAGATCTTTAAAAATTCATTAGTGAATATAAAATTGGAATAATTACGCAAAGAAAGAAATTGCTAAAATTTAAAAGTAAAAGTGATGTAAGAATGCATTAAAAATGTCAAAGAAAAAATCGAATTGTGTTCCTTAAATATATATTTTCTACTCAATCAGAAGTGAAGTTGTAAATTGTCTCTTTCCTTTAACCAAAAAATCTCTCAAGACCTTATTCTTGATTTATAGTTGCCGATTTTCTACATTTGAAATGCAACGAACGCGTCAATACGTGAAATGAAATAAAAAAATAAAGAGAAAAATAAATTTGGGTGAGAGCAAATTTATCGTATTTCCTAGCGTTTGTTTTAAGACCATTTCCCACCGGGAAAGCAAGAGTAGAAATGAAATCTCACCTTTCAACTCAAATGCACGTTCTCACAAAACAGTAAAAAAAAAAGCTAAACATTTGCATTGAATTAAGTTGATAGTTTCTTTCGTTCAGAGGAAAACAAAATATTTATATGCAAATGATTTCAGATACAGAGCTTCTTTTTTTAAGCCATTGATCTTTATTTGCGCTATTTTAGTTCTCTCTTTGGTTTGTTATTATTTGTTTCCTCTTTTTGAAATAGTTTTCTTCAAAGTGTCAAAGAATAATGATGCAAGTCAAAAAGTATTACGATAACGCAAGATAATAACAAAATCATGCAATTAATACTTTTTTCCGAATCTATAAACGGAAGGTTGAATATTATGATATTTGTTAATAAATTTCAGATATCCTCAACTCGGACAACTTTCAAAAAATATTTGTTCTTTACCAAAGTACATTGGTAATGGTTTTGACAATATTAACAATAAAATATAATCTGATAATATGTGATAAAATTTGGTAAATGTAGTAAACTTTAGTAATTTTATCGTAATACCTTATACCGGGTCATAAAAGTCATTTCTTCATTTTAATTGACTCTCCTGTTTTCTAATTTTTAGTAAATGTGTGGTAATAAGAACTGTAATTTTAAAAAACAGCAAAAATTTCGGTAAACCGTTGACATATAAACGGAAAATGTACCAAATGAGTGGTTTAAATACCGTATATTTTGGTTTAGTTACCAGAATCATGATTTTTCTCTTCTGTTATAACCACACACTACAGTAATTTTACCAAAATTTTTTTTTGCTCTGTGTATTATTGTTCAACTACATGAGATAACTTCAACCAATTTTAAGATGCGTGAAATTTATAAAAGAATTCATCAGTTAAGTTTGAAAAAAAAATTAGCAAAAATGTCCAAACGAATGTTCGTGAAGTCACCCAAATTTTTAAGTGCGCGCCAAAAAAATCAAAGTAATCATAATTAATTTTTCAGTATAATTTTTTTTTTATTTCTTGAAGTTCGTAATTTTTGAAAAAAATATAACAAATATTATTTATTTTAGGATTGTTTATTCATTAAAAGCATTTTAACTCATTTTGCACACCCAAGCTACTCTGGATTTATATGTAGTATTGTTGAATAAAAATAATGGGTATTTTCAGGCAAAAGAAGTAACGAATTGTTCATATAACACTAAATTGAAGTTTCTTTGCTGGTATCGTAAATTAAAATCACAATTATTGTCCTTCAGTTTTTATTTTCAGATATAATTTGCTTAATTAATTTTATTTTATTTTATAACCGTCGTTGAACAGCAGACCCAATTTTTTGGGTTTACGACTACTAATGTTCAACTCCGTAGTTTTGTAATTTTAAACCACACACAGAAGACAAGGCAACTCCTAGATCCAGTATTGCGAGAAATTTGCCTTCATGAAGCACCTCTTGAGGGAACTAAAACGCATTTGCGTTGCATGGAGATGAAAACCACGAAAACCTCCCACGATTAATCTGAAGTCTAGGGGACTCTAACCCATGATCTATCTAGCACTGAGGATATTTTACGTCAGCACTGTGGTCGGTGCTGGCGTAATCAACGTGATGTTGGTGCAAGCAGGGGGCGGAATACAAATCATCCAACCATTGCCGGGATTCGTACACGGTTCACCACATTGGGGGGCGAGCCCACTATCCTCTGAGCGAATTTCAAGTTTAAATAATTATATTATTTTGATATAATCCTATCTGGTTAAAAAAATGCCATTGTGTAAGAGAAATGCTGTTTAAAATGGAAATTTTTCTTCACTCCGTTTCAAAGGAATATTATGGTAATTTAATTCAAGGGAAAAATCCACCACTTTTTAAATGGTTCATAAGCGTAGCAGTTTGAAATACCAATTGTCACATTTCATCGAAAAAAATGTTTCCGATATCCATGCTTGCCAAAATAATTTACCTCGTCATCCGCATATTTCATGGCTCCAAACGTCTATATTTTGGTTTAAATCGCTTTATATTCACTGTAAATATCATAATTTTTTTAATCTTTTAATTTGATATTACTATTTTTTTATATTTTATTGAACTACTGATATGAAACATTATGGAACGCTATATCATAGCATGGGGAAATGCTATATCAGGTTTAAATTAAAACTAACTTGAAAATATGCCAAAAAGTTTTGATGAAAGATCTATTTAAAATAATGTAAATAAACAGACTGCTGCTACTGCAATACTTATAATAAAGTACATTATTAGATGTAGCAACAATTTAATCATTTAATAAAATTATTAGTGTTAATAGCTGAAATGTGAATTGAAGGGTAAGGATTATTCCTTTTTAATTTCTGCCTATTCAGAAGTAAGAGAAAGTTTTGTACAAAGATTTATGTAAAGAGCAATAATTTGATTTCAATAATCAAATTTATAACACATTTTGATAAAAGCATGTGTTAACATATACATTTGTAAGAATTTTTCCTTTTAAAATAAAATACAACAACACTGAATACCAACATAAATCGAAGTACCCCATGTATGTGCTAGGAATATTTTAATTTCTTTAAGAAAATTACCGTAACTCTAACATGTTATAAAAAGAGAAATCTCGGATTTTCTGACTATAATGGATAATTTATTAATACAGAAGTGCTTTTTCGGATGATTCAGACCATTCATAAATATTTTCAAAATGTAGACGGAACTTTTTCCCGAAAAAAAATTTGCAAATATCTGATTTTCAGGAATGATAATGTAAACTTGCAAGCTCATAAAATATGGACAATTTTTCTAATCATAAAATATTTAAATAAATGTACTATGCTTAACAGAATTATTTATTAGCCGTATACTTGGTACAGACAACAAGCATTTAATATTTAGAATAACCTGTGTAAAGTGTTTGTGATAAAGTACTGATAAGCTAGAAAGAGCAATACTTATTTTCAATACGGTAGGAAAATGATGAATTTAGTTTCCCTACCTTTGCATTGATTTCGGTACTCACCTGAATGGAAAATTATGTTTTTTTATGCAGAGTATTGTATGCAAAGTAAGTTTTGTATTTCTTGGTATATTCGGAAATCTTAGTTGTTGACTTGCTGATGACAATGAGTTGCTGATTCTTCCCGAGTTTATGGTTACATTTCTGGGTCAATGTTCATTTGCATAGCCTTATAATTTTGAACAAGCAAACTTTTCCATCACGAAATGTGACAAACTATTTTTTAATGAATTTTAGACTGAAATTAACTGTTATAAGCTTTACTTAAAACCTTCTACTGTTAAACCGGTCAGTGTCATGTGTCACTAGAGATATTTTTTGTTCAGTTTGGAGATCGATAAAAAGTCGGGATCAGTATAGTTTGTCTAGAGTAAGAACTCCCCTAGCCATTTGTCTGATCATGTTGCTCTGACTATGGTAACAAGGTGTAACTATTTCAAATAGGAGTGTGGGGTCACTGTTTAGGACAAGTTTAGGCTCGGGTCGGCTTGAAAAAGAATATATTTTTCTTCCGGCTATTGTGCTAGCCCAATAGTGAAGAGAGGCTACCTTCCCTGAAATGCACTATTCCTGTTTCCATAGCAGCAGACAACTTCAAACTTTGTCAAGGGGGGGGGGAGAGTTCTTACCGTAGATAAACGAAGTAATCTGTCATTGCTTGGGTTTGAGCCCAGATTGCCTCATTATGTGACAACCCAGCTCGAGAATCACTAATTAAAACCAACACTTACGGAATCATCAGCCATAAGATGAAAAATCTCAGCTGCCGATTTATCGTTGATTAGTCGATTGTCACAGTCAATCTTTCGCGAACAATTAGTGTTCTGTTAGCTTTCTTAAAATAAACAAATTGACCAAAATTATTACAGGGAAAATTGCGTGCTTGGTTTTGTGAAAAGCATTCTGATTGCTGGGATACGTTTGAGTGCTTTTTGTAAATTTTTTTTTCTCATAAAATTGTTTAGTTATGATACACATTTAAGATGGTTTAAAAACTTCTTTCAATGATATTTAAAAAAATAAATTAAATTTTATGGCATACGTAATAATAATTTCACCATTTCGTAAACCAGTTTGAAAATTCTATATTACAATACTGCTCAGTCATTTATGCATATTTAACAACAAACAATCACTTAAACAATAATTGAATATTGAATGAAATTATTATTTATAAAATGAATTTCACAAAATTAAAATATGTTTGCAAAAAATTACATTCTAAGTTCAATAGCATATATAAAATAATTATATTTTAAAACCGAGTTGGTTCTAATTTTATTCTTTAAAAAAATGTTTCTTCGCTCCGGCTTTTGGAAAATAAATCTCTATAACTTTAAAATATATTGAATTACATGACCTGGATAAATAAAGCGTCAAGAGATACGGAAAAGAAACTTTGGATTTTTTTTAAAAAAAGTATAACGGTAAACTTTTTTATAATCTCAAAAATATCGCAGTTTTGGAAAGAAAGTTTGAAGAAAAATATCAAAAAATAGAATATTTTATTTTTCTCTAAAGTTTCATTTTGCGTTAACTTAGAAATAGTGATGCAAAAAGTATTACAATTTTGTAAATATAGAAACAGTAATAGTTTTTAGTTAAAAACTAAAATCATTATCTGAAATCATATTTTTGGTACGGTATATTCAAAATTAATTGTTACTCATTATATAAAACATACATAGATAAACTACGTAATAAATATATTGAATTAATGTTAATAATATTGTAAAGTGTTTCCTTCAATATTTAAAAACGTTAAGCTAGATTCAATTTTTTATGTTGAATAATATTATATCATGATATTTATATTATTTTATGCAGCATTAGTTCATTTTACGATTTCGTAAAATCTCTAATATAAAACAAGTCAAACTTTTTTTTTTTTTGAAATTCCTCCAAAAATCAGATTTTTTTCAAAAACAGTTTAGATGAACCAAAAAAATAATAATTTAATGATCTTTAATAATAGTTTCCTTACTTTAAATTGTTTCATACTGATTTCTTTTCAAGCTCCTGGTGGTCAAGTGGCATTATTTAGTTCAAAACCTATTTTTTTAAATATTTAATTCTTTAAAAAATATATATTTAACTGATTTAACCCACTGACGGTTAAGGAAATGGGCGAAATTGGGAGAATGTTTCTCCCCTACACGCAGTTCCCCTATCCATTAACATGGGAAAACCGGTTTTGCTATGCAGAGAAGACTGCAGGTTAAAATACGACTTTTTACGTGCATAACCGTCAGTGGGTTAATACTATTTTATTAATATTTCTAAAGGATGTCAATTCCTGCATAAAAATAAATTGCTGAGGTAATTACGTGTTGAAGCCGCTCATTAAAGTAGGAAAAAAAGGGCATGCATGCATTTTTGCGAAATTTTTTCGGCCCAATTATAAATCTTCGTATAATTTGTTTATAGTTGCCACACAAATACTCTAAAAAAGGACTTCAAAATAACTTTTGGAAATTTCGCCTGTGTTTTCTTGTAGTTCTATATAGGGTAGTGTAGTGAAATCGAGCCTGCAGACCGTGTTTACGTTTAAGATTGTTATATATTTTTTTTGTTCAAAAGCACTTGGTTCTCATGTAATAGCACTTGGTTCTAAATACCTTAGTGCATTACAGATCCATAAGATTAAAGCTGCGAAGAAAATACAAAAAAAAATAAAACAATAATAAATTTTGGGACAATAACAATAAATGCATTAAAACACGAACAATAAAACATTGAAACAAGAACAATAAAACATTAAAAACAAAAGAAAATCGACGCTAACTGCCTTATCATCTTTGCCACCCAATATCGATTCTGAACGTTTTTTTTTCTTTTAAAGAAGAACGCTTTGCTAACTGGTTTTTGTCCATTTCGAAATTCTGTTTGCATAAAATGCACAAGGGACTTTTAAAACTTTTAATGCGGTATATGTGTTCGGTAAGACAATGATGTCTGGTCTCCAGATAAAATTTCGCAACAGCGTAGGATTTGGGAAGGTCTGGGATGTAACGAGACTTAATTAATTTAAATATAATTTAGTAATTTTCATTTAGAACAAAACATGCTTCAGTAATGAATCGGTTTCAATATTTCAGTGGTATAGGAAAAAGTTTAGTGATATTTCTTTTCTTATAAATGTAAATTTCCTTTCAATTAAATTGTATTACATGCAAAAATAGTTTTCAAGAAAACCTTTGTAACTTTTGAACATTTCGTCCACGCGCTCTTGTATCTTTTTCTTAAACATCATGTAAACAGTGTAAATGTGTAATTGTAATGTAACGTAATTGTAAGCAGTTATGTTCTGTAAAAACAAATTTTAACTTTATCAAGTATTTCAAAGAATGACTTCATTCATATAATTCCATTTTTTCTTCGATGTTTAGCTCAGTAATTTCCAGTGTGATAAATAGATGATTACAAAAGCGTTTACGTCTAAGCACACAGACATATTTTTAATGATTCTAAATTTTACTTCAGAAACAGATGTAAAAATTTTAATCGCAGTCAAAAAAAGTTCAAATAATTTCAAGTTACGTGATTTATAATATCGTACAAATTTGTTGAAGAAAATGTCTAAGCCCGAAGATGAAATAGGATCGCAAACTTCTATCCTCTGAAGTCTGGTTTACGAAGATACCCTGAAAGTATTTGGGACATTTTGTAAACAAATATGTAACTTGTGCTCTCTACTCACTTTCATGACATACCTTTTTCTATATCCTAATACTTTCTGATTTTATGAATATCGAGGTATCATCGGATATTCACATTAGTTTAATTCCTCCCAAACTCACAAACCTCCACGAAGTCATCACACCAAATTATTTATTTTCACAAATTTAAATTGAGATAAAGTTCTTCAAAAGATAAATTTGCTTACAGAGATTTCCAAACCGGAGGATAAACTACATCATTGAGTGGTATAAATAAAATAATTGCCGTAATTTTGTAGTTGTGAACAATAACTAGATTTTTGTACTAACTGTTTGTTGTTGATACGTATCCCCATTCCTATAGGTTGCCTGTCAGTATGGAAATTCCAATGCGCATTCCTATTTATCGCTGTGAAACTGAAAATTCATTGTTGGATTACCGTAAAAGTGATGTCAGCTTATATATCTCGAAAAAATATGCATGACAGACCATATAAAATTGGCGCGTGTGCTAACGCATCTGTTGCTGCAAAAAATCTGTATTTAGAAAAACTTGTGAAGTTTTTATTGCTTTCTAGTGTCATCTAGTTTCGACCATGTTACTTATTTCAAATTTTAATTTAAATAAATTTAAAAAAGAACAAACCATAAATTTTCAACCTATTGCTGATAACACCCAGTATCAGCGACGCACAGACTAAAGTGATAACAAAACATTTATGTAAAAATGTTAAACTTTGACCTTAGTGTGTTGTTGATTTAGTGTCATAATTTAAATGCAAAGTCTTAAACGCGATGATCAAATATGTAAAGATAAAGATAAATATAACAAATTTAATAGCAGTTTAAAAAATAAAGTAATTATAACAATATTGTTATTGAATGTGTATATATGAGATTCAAAATGAGAGTAAACAAAATTTCAATTTTTATAGTCACTTCCTCTTTTCGAAAATTCTTTTCATGGAGTTTTTTTTATTACTTTTACGAAACTCAATATGAGCAAAACGTAAGCTATGAGAATATTGAATGATATATCCTGGGGCAAAAGTAGGCCCTTTTTGACTTCCATTATCGTCTCAATTGCTAAGTATAGAATATCAGAATTTCAAGTAAAATTTAATAATTCCTCCTAAAAGTAGGTTTTTATATACTGAACTTTCAGCATTTTAGAAGAGTTTGAAAGCTTCAAACCTAAAGTCTTTTTAGATTCTATCCTGGAATAAAACTGACAAAAGATTTTTTCCCCATACTTTTTCACAGCATATTAAAACGTTATAGCATTTTTTGAAATAAACTGTCTTTAATAAATCATTGTCAACATTATTTCATGGCTGTAGTATTTTATATCAATATTAAATTATTAATGTTGAAACCTAAACAATATATAGAAATACAGTCCATTATCAATGTATTAAAACATTCAGCAGAAACATTCAGACTCTAATAATAATAACATTTGGTCAAAACATGAGTTAAGTGGTACAATGTAAAAAAAAAAAACTTTTAGGGCCATAACTATAACATATATTATTCTTACTGCAGACTCATTCTGTGGTCTAAAAATAGAAGTTAGAAAAATAAATAAATTTACCCACAGTTGTTTCCGTATGTATTTACTTAAAAATGTCTTTTAAAAAAGCGGTTTTATCCTAATATTTAGAGCAAGACTTAAATTCTTTTTTAATAGGTTCAAAACTTCAAGAATAAGAACGTAGCATTAATACTTTAAAACCGCGTTTCGGTTAGAATTTTCATTACTAATGGTGATTAAAATGCTGTAAATAAGGAATCTGGAGTATACTGAAACAATTTATTGCCTTATGATCATAGTAATTAGTTTTAATCCGCCTATGAAAATTTTTAAGACAACAAATTTTAAATCTTAAATCGTAATATTTCTACTACAATTAAAAAATAATTAATTTGTCAACTTTTCTATTGTAACGGTTTGAAAATGAAAATAAAACGTTTGCATAAGGTGGCTTGCTATCTATTTTTTTTTCTATTTATTTATTTTTGTTCGGCTGTTGGTATTATGAAACCCTTTAAACAATATGTATCATGTACTCTTCTGCTTTGTGTTGCACAACGGGAGGCTTGAGAAACGGTTTAATCAAGGCTGTCCTTCCTGTAAAGTGTCCATGGCGTTTTGAACTCCATGGGCACAGAAATTGTATTTCCTGTATCCATGGAGTTCTAAATTTCATTATGCCTTGAATAAAATTGCAACTCAAAAGTCTACGGTAAAACAGGACAGTGAGTCTTTTTGCTAATAAAAGTATGCCTTCACTAAATGAGAAAAACTTTTATTTGAGGTACGTTATAAGTTTTTTTCTTTTAAATTCTATAGAATTATATTTTAAATAGTTTGTAGTGTATATATAAATAGTTATGTAGAATATTGTACAGAAAATTTTTGTATCTCTCAATTTAGAGGTGGATGTGTAATCAAGTTCGTCAATTTGTATATTCAGCCACGCCTTATAAAATAGCGGTTACTGCGGTTATTTTTAAATCTTGCATTTTTTTTCCTTTTCAGCCCTTTAATTGTTTTGTTTCGTTAAACAATTTCATTTAAAATATGAATTCAAATCGTGCTCGTTCTTTAATAACCAATTTCAAGAATTTTAAGTTTTTACTTACTCGTCGTTTGCGTTTTGCTGTTAATAATATTCAGATCCATATTTATTTATTAGTTTATTATTCCTTTAGACAAAATTGCTTTAATATTAAATATGAATAATACGTGAAAAATTCTTATCGTTAATGAGAAAGTGTAACAGTTATACTCAAAAAGAAAATACAATAACCTCTAAACGTTATGGTATAAGGTTTATGTTTAGAACATAAATAATATTAAAGTTATTAAAAATGTATTCAGGAATATTATATTAGCATCTTTTATGAAATGTAAATATATGTTTTTAAATATCATGTAACTTCATTTCGTAAAGTAAACAAAATCTTTTAAAATCTAAGACATTAATAGCTTGAAAATGAGAATCCGGAAAGATAAAAAAGAAATAATAAAATTGAATAAAACAAAATAAAAGGGACATACGAACACATTCGTTTGTTTACCTCAGTCTTTTATACTATATCCGGATAAACATGTATTTTTACAATTATCCCGTTTTTTTATTATTTCAGTTATAATAGCGAAGCAGAAAATGTAGCTGATTTTCAAAAACTCCATTAGTCGGACGTAACAACCCCGGAATGCCTTTCCTGCTTTTAATATTTTTTTTTTTTTTTTTTTACTTTTTGCTATGTTTTTATAAGTTTATTCACTCACCACAAGAAAGCAATGTTTCCCAAATTTTCATCCAACCCCCACATTCGATACGACGCCTTTTTTATTTATTTATTTTTCCGTTTTATTTTTATCTCATTTCTTTAGTTTGTATAGTGCACTCCATAGTCTAGTAAAGTGAAGACCCCACACTAAACATAGTTTTTGTCTTTTTTTTTGTTCCTATGTATGGGAGGTAAGAAAAGAAAGCTACATTAGGAGGAGATTCTTTTGTCTTCAGTTATCGTCTGTTCTTATCCGTTGCCATCCCTCCCTTACTTATTTCTTGAGTTCTTTTTTCTTTTTTTTCTCGACTGTATTTATCTCTGTTTCAAGCTTGAAATTTTTTTCGTGTCATTTGTTTCTCTTGTTCGGCTCTTCTTTTATGTTTTTATTACCAGGCAATGCGGTAACTTTAACTTTAACTTCTTTTCCCTTTTGTCTCATTTTCGAATTGTAAATAAGTTGCCCGAAACGCCTCATCCCGTCGCTTGTGTTCATGTAAATTACGCATAATGGTTATGGGCATACAGTTTCTATTGTCTCATAAAATTACAAAAAAAGGTTGAAGCTGATTTTTTATTTTATTAGTAATATGATTCTTAATTTTGAAAGAAAGCTTTTTATGAAGAAAATCGGCTAAAATGTCTCATAAATTTACTTTTTTGACTTCAGTACATAGTGCTCATTTTACTCTAAATAAAAGGATAACGCTAATAAAGGAAATCACTTCTTTTATTTCTTTGATGGAGTGTATTATTTTTTATCTATCAGATGCGTGTCACATCTTATTCTTCTAGAATTATCAGGCTCATCTAGGATATTAAATATTCTTTTTTTAAGCCTTTAATGGTTATTGATATGTATCAGTATTTCTGGAAAATAATAATAATAAATTGAAAATTTTAGTGTGTAAAAGTGAAAAAAGTAAAAAATTTATGAAATGCGTTTATCAAGGGAACTAAATAAGATAAATTTTTTTTTATTAATATTTTATTATTTTTATTATTTACTTTATTTATTTTAATTATTTATTTTTTTTAGCCGGCGAAAGACCTTCGTCGCATTATTTTTACAAGGAAGGGTTTCGGTGGTGATAGAATGCTGATTACAAAAGTGAATATGTCGATGGAGCAAATATCAAATGATAATAATCTCATATAAACATATCATAGAGATGAAATTTTCTTTTAAAGTTGAAGATAGCAATGAATATTGTATCAAGTGGTTGAAGTTTCAATTGGTGCAGAAAACTCGTTTGCCTAAGTGAATTTATTTAGACTACCGTAAGAGACGATCAATTTTCATTTTTAATTTTCTTATTTTACATTATTTATTTATCTACAATATTCACTTAAATGAGAAATATATATATCTTCAAATATTACTACCGCTATAAAAACTACCGCTTATTTTTTTTTAAACGAAAAATAGTGTTGATAGCGATAACACTTCTTTTTTGCTTCATGTTGCATGATATTTTTAAAAAGCTCTTATATACTTTCAAATTGCTGATTTCAAATCTGCAATCGGTTTATCTCTCTAATCTACAGTTTTTTTTTCTGAAATGTTTAAGTTTAAAAACGTTATATATAACATGGGATCACATTAGTCTTGCGACAAACGTCTAAGGGGAGTTAAGGCATTTAATCGAACTTAAAATTACATAGAAATCCATGCCCTGGATTTCCGTCGTACTTCACTCAGGGCGATAACTCACACTTTCACGATATAATACGGAAACAAAGAATGTAAATCCCGATTTATTTTGATAAAAAAACGTTTATTTCAAACTCAATCAAAGTTGTTATGTAAACAAACATTTATATAAGAAAGTGCAGAAGCCATCACACCTATTGAAAGTTATTGCATAAATTTTTTTTCAATAAAATAAAAACATTAAACATGTTATCTTGCGTTAAACAAGAGTAAATAGAACAAAGCTAGAAATATTTTGCTTTCCTAATAAAAAGATATAATCTTGAAAAGCTTTGGGAATTAAAATATAGATATATATAAGCATAGGTAGGTTTAAAATTTTGTAGATTGATCAATTTAAGTTTTATGGAATTATATGTAAATCAATGCGAATATTTTCGAAGCACATTTTAACAAGTTGAATATAGAAATAACTCAACTGGTGTCCTGAAAATGACCGTCATATTTAAAAATCAAATAAAAAAAACGGAGAAGAAGTTACAGTTAGGTGATTTTCACGTTCTGCTTAGAAAACTATATTATTCTCCTTAAGTTTAAAAATTCTTTGCAAAGTTTGTCAACAGAGGTCGTTACTAAGTAATGAATACTGCAAAACCATGTTTCAAAATAATCGCCCCTTGCAGCAGCAATGCGGAGCTGCTTAAAAATAAAATTTAGCTTGCTTGCGCAGGCATTTATCTTACATTATTCTGATCTGTAGTAATATACATTGCTTCATTTCTTTGACATTATCGTGTTTTTCGATGTTTTTTCTTCATATTTAGTAAATTTGAGAACAATGCTTCAATTTATAAGCAGAAGACATAAATCTATACCTCCCTATCCCTCATAAAAAAATTTTAATACAATTCTCTAATCATTATTTATTTTACAAAAATCTGTATGACTTTCATAGATATTTTTTTCGGAATGTATCTTAGAATTGATTTTTAAATTATAGAATTGCGATGAAAATGCAAAAAGCACTCAATGTATGGGTTTTTAAAAAGTTTTAAGCACACAATTCTGGCCTAGTACTTAGCTTTGCACGTAATCGCTACTTTTCACATCTGTTGAATCTTTATTAATTTATAAATTTCGAGAATGCAAAAAAGGAATGTTTTGCCATCGGAACATTACCTGTTTCATTAAATTAATATTTCCCCCTATAATAAAGCAGAATGTTAGGATAATTTCTAATGAATATCATACACTTATATTATATCTGATATTAAGATATGCTATTCATTAGAGATTCTAATATTTAATTAAAACTATTACCATTAATGAGATTTTTTCTCTATAACTATAATATAGTATGAGGTCTGATAATACTTGACTCAAAAAAATACATGTTTCGATGCGAAAGTGATTTGAAATTAGTTATCTGCACATAGAAAACAATGCTGTTGTGGTACATTTAAAGAATTAATTCATGTATCCTGCTGGAATTGTTTTTAATATCAAGTGGGGACTGTTAGCTTTATTAATTATTGATTAGTTTTATTGATTTATTATTTTTATTAATCTATTAGTTTTACTAAACTTTTAGTCTTATTATTTAATCATAGTTTTATTATTATTATAGTTTCAATATCGTACCTCAGGATTAAAGACATCGTTTCCAAATCATCAAATTGAAACTATTCGGTGATTGCAATTTATGTTATGAAGAAATCGATATCTTCTCATTCCTATAAAACAAGCATCTAAAACCTTTTGAAAACCTTAGCTTATCATGCCAAAACATAATGCTTTCATCTTACTCATTTGCAAGTGAAATAAAGGTAGAGCTCATCAGGCATATAAATGAAAGTTAACGTAATTAAAATAAATTTTCAAACTGATCTCGTATGCAGTCGAGCTTAAAAGATCGAATCGTAAACTTCTAAAATCCATCAATGAGTAAAAGAAAAAAAAAGTAAATAGATGCAAATCCAACCTCCTTTTCATACGCACGCCAATTTTAGAGAAGGAAGAGGAAACCGCTATTTTTGGAAGGAAATTATTTCACTATTTGGCTGTTTTTCTTTTTGGATTCGTCGAAAACGAAAGAGAGAATTCTGATTTCCCACAGGCTTAGATTCACTCTCTAAAGGGAAATATTTTTTTTATCCCCCTTTGCCAACATGTCGGATTTCAGGCATGCCTATCTTTTATTGGGAAAAGTTTAGAAGGCAGTAAATCGATTTGAATTTCCATGTCAACGTTTGAGGAGTGGAGTATACGGATGTGCAGATCTGAGCAGGCGTAACTTGGAAAGCAGCCACCTAAGATAAATACCGGGCCTAAGGAGGAAAAAATTTAGAAATTTACGTGAAAAAGAGGGTAGTAAAAATAAATCTCGTCTATGTTTGTTGTTGCAAAAAATTTAGATTAGTTTCATGATGATGTATGGAAATGCAGATGGTTTGGAACATAGTTATAATATTCTGTTTGATAGTTAGGCATAGCCTGCAAAATAATCTATGAATTCCTATTACCTGAAACGCGACTAGACACATTGAGAAATCTAATATTTTTAATATTAAAAATAATTTCAAAGGAACTTTTAATATCGTTATGAGAAATCATAAAATAAACTGTTAACTTTTGGGGAACTTTATTATACAAAGTAACATATGGGTATAACTTTATTATACAAAGTAACATATGGGTATAACTTTATTATTCAAAGTAACATGTGGGTATAACTTTATTATACAAAGTAACATGTGGGTATAACTTTATTATACAAAGTAACATGTGGGTAAAACTTTATTATACAAAGTAACATGTGGGTATAACTTTATTATACAAAGTAACATATGGGTATAACTTTATTATACAAAGTAACATATGGGTATAACTTTATTATACAAAGTAACATATGGGTATAACTTTATTATACAAAGTAACATATGCGTATAACTTTATTATACAAAGTAACATATGGGTATAACTTTATTATACAAAGTATTATATGGGTATAACTTTATTATACAAAGTAACATATGGGTATAACTTTATAGAAATCTCATAATTTAAAGAAACGAAAGGCAGATGTCAGCATTTTAGCAATATTTTTTTTTATAAACAGATATATTCAGCTTAACTAATTCTTAGAAAAACATATATTTATAATAGATTCGTGTAATTCAAAATATAAGTTTTAAGTTAATAGGTAACTTATTATTTTAAAATTGTAATACTATTGGATATATCCTAGCTACTAAATTACTTGCCAGTCCATAATTGATTAATTAAAGTTTAGAAGACACTAAATATATTTGAATTTTCATGTTAACACTTAAAGATAAGTAGTGTATGGATCTTGAATATGTGAACTAGTGTATCTTTAAACAATAAGTCTGTAAAACCCGAGTGAATATAAAGACCCAAATAAGAGGACCGAAACAATAAATTTCTATGTAAGCATTTATTTAACAGTTGAATAAAATTAATTTTGATATTTTTTTAGCAACAGATTCAACATTTTAAGAAATTGTTTCGGGTTGAAAGTTTTTATTATTAAAAAATCTTAAGTTGTAAAAAACATTTAAAATATTATTTTAAAGTGCTTCTTGTGTTAGCTCTTGGATTGGAAATTTTTTTTTTATTAAAAGCATCATATACGATACGCATTAATTTAGATTTAGATCATTCATTTAGAACGTTATGTTCCATCAATTAAGGCAATGCTTTGAGATTGTCAAAGTCATTCCAGATATTTTAAATATAAAAATATGTGCAATTGCTAAAAATTTAAGCATTTTCCTATTTATAACAATATATAATATGTATCTATATGTAGCGTTAAGAAACAACCATCAACTAATGTTAATTGATTAATTAATACCACCAACTATATATATATATATATATATATATATATATATATATATAGAT
Organism: Parasteatoda lunata; assembly: GCA_949128135.1. Taxonomy (NCBI): domain Eukaryota; kingdom Metazoa; phylum Arthropoda; class Arachnida; order Araneae; family Theridiidae; genus Parasteatoda; species Parasteatoda lunata. The sequence continues at coordinate 51,728,271 of OX421971.1, forward strand.
AGATAGATAGATAGATATAGATATATAGATATATATATTAATATTATTATTATTATTACCCATTGGCAAATTGGGTCTTGGTTTTGATTTGATAGCACCTTCCCACTTTTCAACTATAATAATCAAAAGTAATAGCAAAACAGTGCGCATGCGTCGTCATTGCATGCGTTGCTAGGGTGACCGCTGCAGTTCGTAAATTTTTTTTGAATTCTTTTTTTTACTTTTAATTTTGTTATGCGTTAAGTTTTCGAGTTTATTTTTGAGATATGAGACCAGAGTGTTCCCATAAATACAGTTGTAAATGAAAGAGAATTTCATCATTTGCACGATATTTTTGTTTTTATTGCTTTAATTAAGAATCAGAAATTCTAACCAACAGTTCAAACTGGATCGTTTTCAATACTAATTCAGGTGAATATCACAAATAAAGAGAGTCCCAAACTGATTGACACGGTCACAAAAGTAAGAGTTGAAGCAAGAAAAAAAAAACGCTGCAAAGACCTAAACTTACCGAGGCTGAAAAAGGCAAAGAATGTAGACTTGACTACCTTAAGAGTTACACACAAATGGAAAAACGAAAGGATTCCGTCCGCAAACGCAAGCAGACTCTCCGAACCCCTTCCATGAACCGAGAACTGGGTGTTGATCACCAGTTGGGAATAAGGGGATCCATTGTCAACGTACGCAATGACTTGCACAAGACCGTTGACTATCTTCACGTAATATAAATGATTCATTAACTATTCATGTAAAATTTTAAAAAAAAGCATAGCATTCAAGTTATATTTCACGTATGAATTTGCGAATTCAAAACGGTAGTATGATGCAGTTTGCAATCTCCTTCAAACACCATTGTACCAATCCGAAAATGTTAATATTGATCTCGATTGGCTGTTTAATGTCTATTCAGTTATCAAAAGAATTTACACAGAATGAGTCTGAGCTGCATTCAAATATGTCTGCGAAATTGTGCAGTTCAGGATTAGCAGTTAAAGATGTCTAAGAGGAAAACACAAAAAAGTTGTTTTACAAAAAAAAAAAAAAAAAAAAAAAAAAAAATGCAACAACTTCTAAGACTTATCTCTAAGGTATCATGAGAAATTTATCAAATTTTACCACATTTATTAAATTTTAATATATATGAAATATTATAAAGTAATATTTCATTGTTAATTTTATTGAAATCATTATGAAAGCATATACATAAAAATTACCGTGCATTTTGTGTTTCCATAGAGTCAGAAACATGGTAAGTTTTACGATATTCTTGAAGTTTCAACCTTAATTTTTTTCTCAGAGTATAATACTATTAGTTTATGTAGTAAGAATTGAATGCACATGCATCAGTGCCAGTTCAATGTTTATAGTTGCTTTATACACGATTTTGTTACTGAAAGGTTTTGCTATAAGAATTGTTTTAAATTTTAAAAAAAATAACGAATATAGGTATTAGATGCTTTTCTTCAAGCATGCTATATTTTTTCTTTAACATCACTTAAAAAATAGTGTAATCTCGAAAAATATTGCCCATAACAATAAAACAAATTTGGCTTTTAAAATATCACTTTCCTGAAGTTTGTTTTCCGTTACGACATTATTCAGAAAATTCTTGGACACAAAATGTTCTGTCTTTAGTGCTGAATAAAATAGACATAAAGGCCATCTGTAAAGTTCAGTATTTCGAAACGACAAACATTCTAGAACACGTGATTTTGATCTATTTCTTTTCCCGTCACGTTTATCGTCTCGATATGAAAGTGTCAAAAACTCCTTTATTACCCACAAAATATCTTAAGCGAGTACAGATATTTATTGACGATATTTTTTATTTTGCTTTTACGTGTAAAAGCAATCGTATTTATTTATTATATTGGTTTTAAGGTATAAAAGACCTAACATCTTCGTCGATCATTTAAGTTTTATTTTAAGAAAGCAATTCTTTTATTTATTAGAAAACTATACTCATTGTTCGTTTTTCTCACAAACACTTATAATTGATATAATAATTATTTTTAATGATGAACGTTTTGTTACATTTAAATTAAGAAACATTCAAAGGAAAGATCTTAAAATGTGTAAATTTTTTATACATATTTGGCTTTACGAATTTAGTTCATTTTTCTCTTGTGATCATATTTAAACTAAATCATTTCACTCTGTTAACTATGCATTTTACTGTTAAAAATTTAACCTTAAATTCCTAAAAAAAATTTTATTGCAATAATATAAAAAATAAGTCAATATAAAAAATAAGCTATGGTAACTAGATTAAGTGTCGTAAAATTAACTTCTAATAGTATTTTTCAATTTTGCAATCTTTATTTTAATTGTATATGTAGACTTGACATAGACTTATACAAATCTTATAATGAAAATAAATATTAATTATTTGCTATATAGTAAATTATAAAACAAATAAAAACATATTTAGATACATATTTAATCTTAAATTGTTACGAAATGAAGTAATAGCATATGCTAATTAAATTAATTAAACACAATCTTTAGCTTGAGCTTGAATATTAATCAAAATAAAATAATGTTATAGCAATGGCTGATAAAATAGAATGAAATAGTTATCATACTTTGTTACGAAATGATGTAATAATAAAAGATATTTAAATTAATTAAACACATTTTTCAGTTTGAGCTTGAATAATGATCAAAATCAAAGAATATTATATGAACTAATAAGATAAGAACACGGGAAAAACTTTATGTTATGTGGCCAAGAATTCCAACTCGATTTAGATATATATTTTTATAATAATTTAAAATCTTGCAAAATACGTAACAATTGTAGTTCTTATTACAAACATAATTGAAATGTATTTCGGCATGAAAATAACTAAAATTCTATTACTAAAACAGTTTAGAATTTTATTAAGGAGGATAAATTCACAAATTCTTTTTTAAAATTATAAATAAAATTATCTTAAATCATGAATATCATTGATGACGATAAAAAAAAATTTATTCGCGTGAAAATTATTGCAAATTTTAATGTCAATAATTACCTAAGACAATCATGAGATAGACAAATATGCTCATGCTGAGACAATCATGCATAGATTGATTGTCTCAGCATGAAATACATGCTGAGACATGTCTTTCATGCTCACAAATGGAAGAATTTCCGTAAAAAAGAGCAGAATTTATTTACTTATTTCTTAAAACAATTATGAATTTGTTTTTTGATGAAAAACATGCAATTCATGACTTAGCCGAAGTGATCGTGGTCATTATTGTGAGACCTTTTCCCTATAAAAAAGTGGTTTTTAGGGCGATCCCTATGAATCACATTTCGAATTTTAAAAGTTAACAATAATTTAATGAGAAAAGCTACAATTTCATAAGAAAATGTATCACTTTGATAAAGGCTTATCGAAAAAGTCTTCAATTTATTATTTTCTATTCACTCAGAGAAACTTTTTAGGCGCATTCAAACAATCCCTTTTGCTTTAATTATGATTAAATAATCTGTGAAAAATTTTTCATTTAGCTTACATTTTCTTAAGCTTATTACATTTATTCGCGAGTAAACAGCGGAAATAAATGAGTTTAATTGAACAGTATATGCTGCATTCTCCAGTTAGACCTAAAATAGGAAGCCTGATTGTTATAAACATAGCTTGTTTATAAAAAATTATAATTTTTCCAACTATTCTAGCGAGTGGTTATATAATACCGGTAGTTTAGAACGAACCGACAATATCCATCAGCCTACCACTAGTATGTTTGAACAAATTTGGACAATAGCAGTTAAGACTTTCATAAGTTTAAATATTATTGTGTTTTGATGCCTTATGTTGTTAATATATCATTTAAATAATGTTAAATATTTGATAAATATTGAAACAGTTTAAAAATGTATTTTTAATTAACAATATAGTAACGATAAAAACTGTTGTTTATGTATGATGAATTATTTTATTATTGCTTTAGCAACTTTTGTCAAAACAAATAGCTCGTAAACTCGAATGTGCTTGCATTATTTTTGTATTTATTATTCATCCGACAAATAACGTTACCTTTTATTCAGTATTTAAATGAAGTAGAAATAATCAAAATTAGAATGGATTTAAATTATTTTAGAATAATATTTGATAAAATAGAAAATAAACAACATATTTCCTAAAAAAAAAAAAAATTGCAAACATTTGCTTGCTTGGAGCAAATTGCCATCTTTCATTAACAGTAAATATTTGCTTAAATATTTGAATTATTTCTACTGGGTATTGTTGAAAAATATTCCTAATATGTGTTTGACATACATTTCGGTTCTCTAGATCAACAAGAAGATAAATGACTGGAGAGCGGAAATTAACAATACATTTTTACTGAACCTGATACAACTACTTAAATACAATGAATTTCATTATATATATTTTTTCCATTCCGATCAGCAAAAATATAATATATTTGTTTACTGCAACAGGTATTTTAATACCAACTTATGGTATTAAAATTAGTTTCCTCTCAAACGGAAAATAATTACTCATGCGTTTCAGTATTCAGCAAATTCAAATTTCTTACTGTCATACAATTGCTGTTTACATACAAACAAATATTCCTGGTTTTCATTATAATCGAAATTAAGATTCCATGTTTGAATAATTCCTAAGTCAAAGATGACTGACTTTCTAATACATGTGTTTATCATTTATACGTCGAAAAATATTTTTTTGAGATTTTTTTAAAAAGTTACTGTTTCTTATTGTTAGTGATCATATTTTAATGAAGCTTTAACACTTAATGTTTACAACAAATTTTTCTTTTACATTCATTTTTCTATTCAGTTCTTGTTTAAATAAATTTGTTAAGATATTTGTGTAGTATTGCAAGTTGCTTTTTGAGCTTTTTTATTTTACTATAAATAAAAAAATTATAATTTAACACCTGTTAAAATATATAAGACACATAGTTAGAAAAAACAATAATCTTAAATCTGTTTGCAAACTTAATAATGTTATTTATATTCATTTGTGGTTTTCGCTTGGTGAAATTTGTTGGACAAATTTGTAACTGTCTTAACATTACCTAAAATTATTTAGACATTAATAGTAACAAATTTGTAAATGATATATTATTTAACTTAAAAAAATAAACTAAATGCATAGAGCTCTAGTGTTTCTTAGAGCAGCGATTACCATTTTTATTCAAAAAAGGAAATAAAAGAAAATGTAGTATTCATTTATTAGAAAAACAAACATAGGTATTTTTTTAAGAAAATTTAAAAACAACGGCTGTCTAACAAATGTAGTTAAATTCTTTTTTAAAATAATTGAATTTATTGTGTATTAAATTTAATAAAAAAATTTATTTAAAAAATAGTTATCTAGATTAAGTGTTTAAACGCCAATTTAAGAAAGGGTGAGCTAAATAACTTCTAATTTTTAAATCTACTACTAAAGTGCATCTAAAAACAATAAAATAGGCAAAAATTTCAAATGCGTTTTTAACGTTGGAACATTGATATTTGGACGGTGGGTTGTTTAACCCGATATTTTTTTACTGATGGCCGTCAAGACTGTTGCCACTAAATGCCAGTACATATTTTCGGTCGCAACAAAATGGTATCCACTTAGATGGGATATAAATTTAAAATATAATTTAAGTAAATATATTGTTAGTTTAAACTTTTTAGAGCATACAATGATTATATATTGACGAGGTATTCTACATATTCTCCAGGAATAATTTTTAAAGTATTTAAAAATTATCAATTTATGCGATCAGAACATTTTTGTAAAATGGTTGCCGACTTTTTCAATTCTATTTGCTCAAAATATTTGACTTTCTTATTCAGTGTTATAATTAGAATTTAATTTTTTCTACTTTTATTTGAATTTGTTTCCAGCATTTAATTTTCATCTTCTCTAATATAACTTTATCTCTAATATCACTATCTAAAATTTTATTCTTATAATTAAATTACAGACATATAATTAAATTACAGTCTTCGGGGTTGGGCTTAAAATTGCATTGCTATGATGTAGGTCATTTGTAGTTGTAAACTCAAAATTGGTACAGTTGTTCGACAGCGGCTATAAAATAAAAATCAGATTACATTGTTTGGAACATATTGAAAAATCTCTTTGAATTTAAATTTCAGTTCTATCATTAGCAACTTACATAAAAATACGTATTATATCACATTACAAGAAAGATTTTTTATCATAATTTATAATTTCAACAAAAAAGGTAAACACTGAGTATGAATAAGAGCATAACTTGCATTTCTAAGCCTTGTAATATCATCTGTCACTATTAATCTGTTATCAGCCAATAATTTCATATTTCTGATCTTCAGGGTCAAAAGAAGTTGATACTAGTCACATTCAATCTCCTTGAGTAAAGTTATTTATCTTGAATATATGTCTTAAAACAATTGAAAGAAATAAACTCAACATAACGCGATGGATCACTTGAAATCTAAAAATTGAATCCTTCAAACGTCAGTGTTCCAAAATGTATCATTAAACTTTTAACTGGTATTTTGGTATTAAAATTTGAATATAAAATTTTGAATTCATAGTTTCCCCAAAGGATTTTATTATTTCTTTAAAATTTTAGAAGTATCGTAATCGTACTACGGAAATTGTATTTTTCGTATATTGCACGCGATAGAAACGTTTACAAATTATATGAAAATTCTAAAGTCCATAATATATATATATATATATATATTGCCTATGTACTTCTGAAACTAAACAACGTGTAGACTCTTTGATCAAAGATTATATATCTACAAATATTAATCTAGGATTAAAAATATAATATATACTCACTATATCTACACAATATCACGGATACTAAACTATGTAAAAGTTTCTATGTGGAAGTTTGAACAGGAAGTTTCTTATAGGCATTAAATTAAATATACATGCTAAGTTACATATACTGAGATGACAAAGATTCATTTAGTTAAGAAAAGATGTGCGTAAAAAAAAAAAAAAAATTAAGAATTACATTTCAGTAAAGTATTGAATAAATGACGAATAAAATTTCTTCCAATCGTTTTAATTTTTGAACTCTTTCTATTATTTCTATAGTTTCTAGTAGAATTTCTTTTATTATAATTTTACTTCTTTCCAGTTACTCAGAACGATTTAGTTTCTTTGAAACCTTAGCTAGTATGGAAATATAATAGGCAACATAAAAAAACATCAATTCCTTGAATTGTTTCCAAATTTTTTTTTTAAGGGCGAAGATTTTTCCAATGATGGGAATAATATTTCTTTTATTTAGGATTAAAAAAAAAATTTTTTTAAGTAAGCCCAGATTAAATTAATGAGAATTTCTAAATACTTTGGTTTGATTGCTTTTGTTGCTGCAACTTTTGCACTGATAATTAAACGTGAAATGGTGCCAAAGAAAACATAGAGTTTTATAATAAAATATAATAAAATCACTTTTATTGAAGAGGAAAAACAGTGTTCTGCATGAATGTGCATTGCTTAATTTTTATTCTAAAGTTATGATAAAATGACCGGCAGCAGTCTGTATATCCTATTAAGCATTAAGCTTCCGGTAAAGAACATTTTATACCTATACAGTTTCAAAACCGATACAACTAACATAGATTAAAAACTGTAAACATGAAACTATGTGATTTTTGAACCATTTACAACCAGTATAGTTTCAAAATCATGAAAATGAAATGGAACTGGACATTTGTGCAAGACTTTTCGTTAGGTAATGAGCATTAGAGTATGGTTATGGTTGAGTTGTGTGTTATCAATAGAAAATATTGTGATGTACGATGGGACTCAAACTTCCGTTCTGCCAGTCATATGCATTACCTGTTATGTGAATATGGTTTGGTTTGAATATGATAAAATGACAATAAAAAAAATTGTTTTTTAACCATTCTTCCAAGAAATTTCTAACAGTGTGGAATTTGAAAATTCTCCGACAGCAAAGCAAAAAAAAAAATGTTCATTTCAAAATTAAATTTTTCTCTTTACTAATTGCTTAACGAAGAACATTTACAGATTTTGTTTTACCCCAGACTCTTGCTGAAAAACTACTTATAAATATGCGTGATATTTACGCGTAATTTCAAAATTGTTTACAGTAAATGACTTAAATTTAAATCTAAATAAAACTAAATATATTTATTTCAGTTTAAGAAAATCAGAATTTAACTTGCATTTAAAATTTCACTCTCTCTTGTAAAAGTACTAATGAAAATTGTCAATCCTACATTCTGCAATCTGTAAATAATATCAAATATTTAGGATTATATATCGATTCTAATTTGAAATGGAAAACACATATTAACAATTTAGTTAAAACATTTTGTTTTTTTAGTTAAATTTTATCACTTTAAGAATAAAATTAATTTTAATTTTGTGAAAGCACTCTATTACTTAATGTTTTATTCTTTAATTAATTATGGTGCAATAATATATGGCGGTGAATATAAAACTAATTTACATCCTTTAATCTCAGTTCAGAATAAATGCTTCAAGATTATTAATTCTCTAAATATAAATAATTCAAGTATAACTACTACCATTTTACCATAATGTATTTTTTCGTATTTTACTTTATTTACACAACAATCAATTAATATGCAAATTAAAAACTAATGTGTCTGAAAGGAAACCAACTGAAATATATGAGATTCCCCACCCTACAAAAGAAATTTCACGAAAACAGATTTTTTACTTAGCACCTAAATTATATAATAAATTACCATTTCAGTTGCAAAATATCCAAATATATTCTTCTTTTAAGCGTGCTTTATTTCAATTTGTGATGAACATTGACGATTTAGATCTCTATTTTTCACTTTAAAGGAAGCATTTGATTTTTTATACCAGTCTTGTGCCAATCCAAATGAATTTCATACGTTACCTTTGTTATTATTATTATTATTTTTTCTTAATTTCTATTTTAAATTTATTGTATTACCTTTCTTTGTCACCTGGACAAGATTTTCCTCCTGGCGACGAATATATATTCTTTGTATTTATGTGTTTGTTTTTGCTCCCAATAAAGTTTGTTTGTTGTTGCTGTTAAAAATATACAGCAGACATTCACTGCGACATTGATTAACCATTTAAAAATACTTCCTTCAGACATAATTATTTTATGACTAAGTGCATTGTGTAATATTTTCTCATAATATTGAAAATTGTCATGACAGAAAAAAAGAACAATAGTTTGTTAAGAAACCAATAGCTTTTGTTTAACGTAACGTCGTACGTAAATAAGTGATAGAACTGATTATATCCATATATAATAGCAGTCCAAATATAATATTGTTCTTATAAGTAATGAGCTTTCTAGTTTATTCTGCGTAAAATAATAATGTATGCATTGAGAAACTGAAAATTCTTCAAATTGAACTATTCAAATCTGATGCCAGTTATTATTACCAATTCTATAGAAATAAAAATTTATTGAGTATCATATATGACGTTGAGATTTTATAGGTTGTAGATTCTTCTTTAAGATGTAGTCTCTTTATTAGACGTTGATAGATAAAACTGGATAAGTCTGCATTATTAGGAAACGTGACTATTTCATCTAATGTAGACTAACGCCAAGTGGAAATAGTAAAATATCATTACCGAAGATTATATTTCATGGTTTACAATTCACACAAATAATATTGCTCCTTTAAATGCGATTATAATATATTTCCTGTCAGTAAATTACATAGTAAAATGTATTTAAAGAGGTTGAAAAATATTATAGAATATGCCATTTTCTTAATTGCAACAGCAGAATGAAGACTAATTATGTATACTAGAAGTAAATAACTTATTATTGTTATTTTTTCATTATTAGTTAATGTTAATAAAATGTTTAATGTTTGCTTAGTAAAATTTTACATTCTCAGAGGAAATTATAAAAAAAATATATACTATTGTTTTCTCCGTATATTGTGAATATTTCCCATTAAAAAGAATAGCGAAGTAGGAACCCTTATGTGCCTTACTTGCTTTCCTCAAAATATTGCATTCTCTGATATTTTTCTATTATAAAAATAATGCAATAAATCAATATTTGATTAAAATTATTTTAATTGAGACAAAATGTGTTAACTAATTATTTTCTCATGATCCATTAATATATTAAAATTTAAACAAAGTTGCCATAATTATGAATATTGATAATAATTATGAATATTGAATATAGCATTGCACAAATCTTTATTAGTATGTATTCTATGTTAATTTTACCTTAAAAATATGTCATCATTAAGGACATAAAATGGTGTATCTGGCTCTATGGAAACACCAAAAAGCATGGAATTTTTTAATGTTATAATATAAAGATGTTCGTAAAATTAACAATAAAATATTAATTTATAATGCATGTTAAAAATTGGTACATGTAAAGTTCGTTGAATCTATCATGATACCTTAGAGAAATACCTTTGTGTATTAAAACCATTTATTTGGTTAAATTTACTTTACAGTTATGTACTTTTTACTAAGTGGGTGGTAACACGAATTATAATCATGCAAATCAGAATTTCCGATAAACCGTTATTACATGGATGAAACAATTAACAAGTTAATGGTTTAAATAGCATATATTTTTATTTCACTACCAGAAAAGTCTATACCGGAGGTCGCCAAAGTGGTCTATATAGACCACCCAGGGGTCTGTTTAACAAAAGCGGGGGTAGATCTGAGCCAAGGGGTCGAATGGGGGTCGATCCAAATCGGAAGGGTCGATTGGGGATCGAAGAAAAAACTGTTCTTAAAACGCAAATCACACATACCTAATTGAGTATGTAAAATTTGTGAATATTTTTATAATTGAATTAATATCATTTTCCTTATAAAATATAAATTAATAAACGTATATTTATTCAGGTGAAACAAGTATTTACGTACAGCGCACGAACTCAGCACAGTTTATAAGTCATATGCATATGTGCGCTTGTCTAAATGCCACGTGTGACGAGCATTGACGTTACAAACGCAAATATCGTACGCAGTTTCAGCAATCTTTGCAAACTGTGAACAGTGTTGAATATTTGCAGTGTCATTATTAAAACTTTTGGATAATTAGTTATTGTTTCGATAGAACCATTCGTTTAGTTTAGATATCAATTTTAATTATCAATGCTTGTAAAAAAAGAAGATAAGCCTTAATAGTATGGATTATTACAGCCCGCTACAAAACTATAGCGCACTTTGTATTTTTTTGCGAATATTACAAAATGGATCAATTGTGAAGAGAATAAAAATTGACCAATTTTGAACCCAATATAGCGAACCTTGCAAAAAAAACACCAAGCACACCCATCTCATTGATTAAGAAGCAATAAATCTGCAGTTACTTTACTTATTATTTCTACTTATTCATAATTACTTATTATTTAATAGATATTAAGGTATTTAAATTTAAACATTAATATATTTTTCATAAAACTATTGTTACACAATGTACTATTACTTTAATAAATGTTTAAAATCATAACATGTACAAACACAGTTTCTAATAGATTTTATTGTAATTAACAGAAAATTACTTTTATAGGGGTCGATGGAGATTTCGAAAAATTTTATAGGGGTCGATGATCAAAAAAGTTCGGCGATCCCTGGTCTATACCATCCATTACGGCAATTTACCAGACTTTTTTCCCGGTGTATATTAGCTGTAAAAATATATTTCACTTTTCACTTACTCTAATACCACAGAATAAAATTGCAAAAATTATGAAAATAAAGAATACATCCAAAATAAATAAAAGACGGCGGGGAATTTCAGTTTTTTCTTGAAACCAAAATAATTAAACTACTTTCCTATTTCTACTAGACGGAAAGAATTCTGAAAAATTCATCATATTTGTATGGTAAAGACTGTTCAAGCTAAAGAAACCACAATTCTATGAACTGAAGAACTGAAGAACTTTACTTTTGGCGGTTTAACCCATACCTTTTCTCTCAGTGAATAAATACACAATTTAATAATAAAAATAATAATAATAATAATAATAATAATAATAATAATATATATATATTTATATATATATATATATATATATATATATATATATATATATATATATATATATATATATATATATATATATATATATATATATATATATATATATATATATATATATATATATATATATATATACATTATATATATATATAAAGTTACGAAACTCAGTATTTGATGACGTCATTTTTATTGAAATTAAAGTGGAAGTATTTAGTCTTTCAACTTATCAAATTTTCCCAAAGGCATTACTTTCAAATTCTTAGTAAATTTTTCTTCTTAAATCAGTGATATTTACTATTGAAAAAGAATATTTTAAAAGGTTACATTTACATAAAGCAATGATTTATGTTTGAAAATTCCTGAATGTGTGATGTCATGTCATAGAGAGTATCAGAAATTATAATATTGTACAAGTTAAAAAAAAAAAATGAATTTTGATAAAAATTTTATTTTTTTTAAAAAGAGTATAAAATTATTTCATAAATTCACATTTCGTAGTAATATTTCAGACATAGATTTGTACTTTTGTTAAGTTTAAATAAAAGAATTTAATGTATTACGTGCTGTGAAAAGATTATGTAGACAAATAATAGTTTCATTTTAAAAAAAAAAATTAATTACAATTTTTAACTTGAATTTTTATGTAAAATAATTTCTTCTTAATGTTTCATGAAATACAAATAAAGTATATTTTAGTAAAAAAAAAAATAAACGTCACCTTTATATGACAACTTCTGCTCCTTGGTATTGCATTTTTTTAATTCTTTTTAAGTATAAAAAGGGCAACGAAAACTTTTTAATGTTAGTAACAACAGTGTACTTTAAAGTAATTTTAAATTTTTTAACGAAACGTAGTTAAATAAAAAAATACAAACTTTTGTATAGAATAAATATTTTCTTATTCAACTAAAATTTCTTTATAGCTAAAACTAAGATAGCCAGTTTATATCCCAACACAAAATTATACTCATTTCAAATATTGATATTTGTGGTATAACACAATCGTTGCAAACATAAATTAATAATAATAACAGCGGTTTCTAAATCATAGTGTAGAGGTCATGAAAAAACTCTACTAATAATTTATTTAAATTGTAGGTACAGAATAATATTTCCCGCTATTCGCCTCTAAATTAAATCTCACTTAATTTTCGAGATTCATCTAAGAAATTAAATTTGTTTAGAAATATAATTTTACCCCCCCCCGTCATGTATCAGCTTCAGTACAAAGCAAGAAATTTCGGTGTACAGTTGCCACCCTTTTTGTTATAGGGATAAACCAACGATAAATTTAAGTACTTAAGTTAGTGTAGTTATTGTGCAAAAAAATTATAAAACCAAACAATAATTGATTTAGAGTATTACTGCGAATATATTAGTAGAAATGAGCTTTATTTTGAAAACGGAAAAATTTTTGAAATGAAGCCATAAATGGATTATAATGTACACGGAAATAAGTGTTTTCAGTTTTTCAGTATAAGAACAAATAAAAAAAAACAAGACGATGCTAGTGAGAAAGTAAATAAAAAATGCTACATTTGCGAGAGAAATAAATTAAAGGATAAAGAAATTTGCAAGATTATAATAATAATCAGATAAAACTCGGCAAGAATATATTTCAGAATTTTGATGGACTAAAATAATACTGGTGGCATTAAATGAAGCCACTTGATTTTTCGCGTTTCCAGTTTAAATCTGGATCTTCCAAGGTTAAACATTTGCATTTTTAGTTTTAAAATGGATTAATATGAAGAGAAAAAGTATATTAAAAGTTTTAGAAATGCTAAATAACTTCAATTTTTCAATTTATTATACCCTGAGAAATCATTATATACTTGTTACACTCAGAAATAAAAGTAAACAACAAGAATATGGTTAAAACAATAAGAATATGGTAAAATTTAACGTGTTTCTGGCTCTATGGGAATAGCATGAATATTGGTAATTTTTACCAAAGAGCTTAAACAAATAATTTAAAATTATTAATGAAATATAATTTTTTTAAAGTGTGATAAAACTTGGTAGATGTAATAAAATTTTATAATTTTTTCATGGTAAAAAATCCACTTTATTCGGTTAAATTATTCACTTTTGTTTTGTATATTTTATTTAATGTGTGATAATAAGAACTATAGTTTAGAAAATTATAAACCGCCATCAAATGAATGAAAAAAATTGTCAAATGAATAGTTTATTTTTAAATTTTGTTACCAGAATAATGGTTTCCTTTATCAGAAATGAAATTACCATACAGTACGGTAGTTTCACTTAGATTATTTTTCACCGTGTATTTAATACTTTAATAAAGAACATACTCAATATTTTGAAAAAAAATTTTTGTATCTTAAAGGATTAAAACACAAAAAGGTAGCAAATGTTAAAGTACCATTTTTTTCCCCCGAATTCATGTTTATAGTTTCATAAAGTAATGAAGTTCGTTCTTTTTGTTATAAAATCGCCTCTTAAATTAAATATTTTCTTTTAATTCGATTTGCAACCTTTCATCTTTTAATAGCATATCAATAAGAGTTTTGGACTTCACAAAGAGCATTTCATGCCAACATATTGAATTGACAATTATTTGAATTACTGTCAGAGATCAAAATGTTGCATTCCCTTTGCAAAATAGCGAAGTCTTTTGACGAGTGCTATTCATTTGGCGAGAATTTAATGAAATGCTGACATCACTGATTTTCAGTCGAGATTTTGTCACAGAGAATTATTTGGCGAAGCGGAACTGACATCTCCATGTACAAGTTATCGTAGGCACGGGCATATGACAGTAAAACTATTCGCCTAATTACAGCTTCACTTTCAGAGCTGGGTTATAGATTTGGCGATGACAGACTGCATAATATTTTACCATCTTGTTTTGCTTAGATTTAATAAGATACTGCTCTTCTTTATAACTGTGCTCGTTGCTTAGTTCCATATAAACTTCATGAAATATTAATTATATTTAAAAAATGAATTAAATAAGAATTATATTTTTGTTGATGAACTTAAAAAAAGAAACATCGTGAACCAAATGGTTTCAAATAAAAAAAAAAACATATTTTCCTACATGACTATTCACAAAGATGACAATTCATAAATATAAATATGATTTTTTTTATACATAACAAACAAATTTATATTAATAAACTACGCACTTTAATCACATAATTCTTGTGAGATTAAAGCTTTTAGTAAAGTGTCACTGAATAAATTTTAGTTTGCTAAAAAAGTTTATGAAACTATTTTTTTTTTTTTTTTTTTTTTTTTTTTGCATTGACCTGGAACTATTATGATATGATATAAAGACCTATTTATGACCAGGAACTATTTTGCTTCTAAATGCTCATTCCAATTATTTGGAAAATAAGTTCTCTGGTTTTGCGAAAATACTAACAGTTTGTGTTTTTCCAAGTTTTGATATGCATTATCTTCTAACAAATTCCTGAATATAAATAACTAAATCAAGTCAGAGGTAGCTGACTTTTTCTTATTAATTAACACAGAGAGAAAAAAAAATACTGGGAAATTACCGTACTCTATTGTAATGACATTTCTGGTAGAAAATGTCATTATGAAAAAAATGTCATGAAACCGATATATAGGATATTTAAACCATTCATTTTGTAGTTTTTTCGTTTATATGGTAATGATTTTCCAGAAATTTTGTTTTCAATAATTTTCGTTTGTACTAACACACATTTAGTTAAAACTACAAAACCGAAAGGTAAATTTATCCGTATAAATGGTTTTTATGCATTTCCTTTACGTATTATGATTAAATTATCAATTTTTAACACATTTACCAAATTTTAATACTTATTATGAAACTTTTTTATTGTTATTTTACCAAATTCAATACCAAAGAGTCAAATGGTGGTAGTTTTGATCAAACTTTTTTTTTCTCAGTTCGAGCTTTTTTTTAAAAAAAAATTCAATTACGTTTCTTGATTTTCTTTGTTTATTCTATGCTTCTTATATTTTATCATTTCATATAAACTTCTTAATAAATTTAATAGTTATTTTCATAAATCACCTTTACTATAGAGCAATAAAACTATAGAGCAATAAATTAGTCCTTTATACTCCGAAAAGCCATTAAATTATGACCACCCTGCTAATAACATGTAGGACCACCTTTAGCCCTCAAAACTGCTGGCACCCGCCGTGGCATTGATTCAACAAGGTGCTGATAAGTAGTCTGAGGTATCTGGTACCAAGAGCTCACCAACTGGTCCTGCAATTCCTTCACATTGCGAGGGGGTAGCGTGGCAGCACGAATTTGGTCTTCCAAGTATGACCACAAATGCTCTATTGGATTAAGAGCAGGGGAATTTAGGGGCCAAGACATGACTTGAAAGTCACTGGAATGTTCCTCGAACCAATCCATGACGATTCTATCCTTATGACATGGTGCATTAACCCGTTGGTAAACACCATCCCCCGCAGGAAAAACTGTTGCCATGAATGGGTGAACCTGGTCTGCAACTATGTTCAAGTAGCTTAGAGACGTCATGGATTGTTCTATGTAGATTATGGGTTCTAATGTGCCCCATGAAAACATTGCCCACACCATACTACCCCCGCCACCGGGTTATAGCCTATTGTTATAGATGGTGGGTGGTCATAATGTAATGACTCTTTGATTTATAGAATAGTGATTAAATTTAACATGTAATGTTAAATACGCTTGCATTGTTTCCTAGAATATTCCTTTTTTTACTTGTAGATTTATACATTTTGAACAAAAAATATGCTATAAAGAGCAATGTTAGTCAAAAATAATTGCTAAGTCTAAATGTAATGTTATTGAAACAGTTATTCGAGCAAAAATTTATTCTAATGAATGACCGATCTTATCATTACTTCTGCAGCTCCTGTTAAAAACAAGCAATATTTTTTTTCCCAAATCCGAGCCACAAATCGTAAACGTAATATATATATATATATATATATATATATATATATATATATATATATATATATATATATATATATATATATATATATATATATATATATATATATATATATATATATATATATATATATATATATATATATATATATATATATATATATATATATATATATATATATATTAAGACAAATCATGATAATAAACAGTTTTTTAAATGTAACTTTATGACACATTTAGACCAATCTTGTATAGCTGTATGAATAGCATTGTGCGATATTCTTGTACACAATTAGAGTATACTACGTTCAAGACTATTTTATGTTTTGTTAAATGTGTCTTGTTAGTTTTAAGAATAAAAAAAATATTTATTATTAAAATATAAAGATATTTTGTTTCATTTAAAACAGTATACATAGCTTATATCGACCAAAATTTATGTTGTTCTTAAAACTTGTGCATCTCATGTACTATATTAAGTGCGTTACGCGCATATCATTAATTCTAAAACCTATAATTAAGCTGTTCTTCACTTAACTTTTGGAAATAAAGATGAATGATAAAATGCACTTGTAAAACATTATTCATATTCGCAATTATAACTACACATCATATTAAGTAATATTTCTTCGTCGCTTTTCGAAACTATAATTTTCGAGAAAAAAACTTGACTCATTTTAATGCATCGAACTTGAGCATCCAGTTTTTTTTTTAAGAATGCTGTTGCTGTTTATAGCTATTTAAAGATTACTTAAAGATCGAAACGACTTTTTTAAGGTCGATTAAGTTCTTGATCATAACATATGAACACTAAAGTTTATGGTTTATGAGGAAGCCTTACACAGGTTAACAGTTTTCAACGAAGATAAAATACGCAATGAAAGATCTTTTTTAGACGCATTAAAGTAAAAACCTCTTTCGCACAAAATGATAGGCGACCATTAATTAAAATAAGGTTAAGTTTGAATTAATTTCAAAAGAAATACAAAATTACTCCAACTTCATTTGTAGGCCTAGTTTCGTAATTATTTTTTTTATGATAAGAAACATAACAGAAACGTATGTTTTTCTTAATAGAGGTAAATATTAGAATTGAATATTATATCTAAGTGTTAAATGCCTGTTAATGTCTATGCATAGATACAAGACTTTCGGAGTGACAGAGAGTGAAAAGTTCTCTTTGTGGAAATGCAAATTTTTGCATGTTTAGTATTTTTAAAAGAAATTTAAATCATAAAAATTATAACTCAAAATATAAATTTTTAGCTTTTCCGTCCATTGACAGATGCAAAGTTTTTTTTTTTTTTTTTTTTTTTTTTTTTTTTTTTTTTTATTGAGTTAAAAATTAGTTTAAAATAAAATTTGGACATATTTATACAACTACAAATATGAGTTTCATTTTTTCTATTTTTAAAATATAAATTTATTTATAATAAAAAGTCGCACAAAACACATATAAAAATTCCTATAAAAATAACTTGATTGAAAAAAAAAATCGAGCAATTAGCATGGAAAATAGTAATCTCGGTATTTCGAACTGTTAAACTGGCATCGCATTAACAGTAAAACTTTGAAGGAAAAAAATCTATATATGCATTAGACATCAACTCGACTTTTAAGTGTTACTTGACTAAATATCTGAGATCATGATCTGATTTATTTTTGTTGATAGTATTTATTTTAAATTTTAATTTACAACATTTCTTCTGTTCAATTGTCGACAAAAGTTGTGCGTAAAGTTTTTTGTTTATTACTATTGATATAACTACAGACATAACTAAAGACAAAACTAATAATTAATTTATATCATACATATTTATAATGTATTTATGATGTATATAATACATTAATACGCATAATGTGTATACTTTATAGAGTATATGCATTACACGACATATTCATACGTAACATAAAACTTGACATAAACGAAGAAGCAAATGATACGGCAAAATATTTTAGATTCTCTTGAACAAAAATACTTAAAAATGATAGTTGATGCTGTATGAAAAGACGCATCAAAATTAACGAATATTTAGTTATTGCAACAGTAAGATTTTTATTCTTTTCTGAAACTAAATAATCTACTTGAATAATAGAATGGAAATGAAGAGGTATTTTCATCATCTATAGTATCATAGATTTTCAGAAATTCATTGTAACTTCGAAGTATCTGCTATACTTTAATGTGTGGTTTCTTAAGACAAGCGCCTTATCTGGGCGTCAGTGGGACGTTGACGTACCGCTGACGCCAACCGGTCCTAAGAAACCAGGCCCTAGTTAGCTCAGCGTGAGCAGTCGGTCCAATGCACAAGCGACTTGGGGTGGACGATTCCATAATGTTAAAAACTTAGTTCGTCGAAATAAAATAGGGAAAAAGGGAAATTACACTAAGAATATAGGGGATTTTTTCTTTCGCTTCCTTGGCGTATTGGCTAAATTTCAAAGGTCACCGTTCGCATTTGTTTATGTTTATTTTTTGCGACGTTTGCTGTCATTTTCAAAATCGTATAAAGTATCTTATTTTTTGAATTTTTTTGATATGTTTTTGTTTTTATCATTGTTATTTGTTTTGCTTTAGTTGCTTTAATTTTTTTTACTTTAAAGTAAGTTATTTTTTTGTTGTTATTTTTAAATTGGTTATTTGCGATCTGCAGTTTATAATGGATGATATTCATCATAAATGTGTTGAATGTGAAAAGATATATTCAACTAGTTCCTGTTTTTGTAAACATATACGTCTGAAGCATCCGTATAAAAGTTTAGAAAATATGCCGTTCGGATAACGATCCGGCATCAAATGTGTTTTTTGTAATGAAACATTTCCGTTTAAAGCGAAAATGGATTTTCATGTTGAACAGACACATGATATTAAAATCCAGAAAGAAATTTTTGAGTTTTCTTCGTTAGACTAATTTTATTCTTGGAAAGAAAATATTGAAAACGAAAATCATGTAATGTATGTCCAGAATTCTGGATATAAAGAGAATGGTAGACCTAAAACCACCTACTACTATTGTCATCGAAGTGGAGAGTTTAATTCTAGAGGTATTGGTGAAAGAAACATAAAATGTATGGGTAGCAACAAAATTAATGCTAACTGTCCTGCTATGATGAATCCCCTGCTATGAATAGTCCCTGCTATGATAGTTTGGATAATCCAATTTGAATCTTAAGCTATTTCAATTTTAATATTGATCACTCAGTGGTACAGTACCTATTATCTTAAGAAGTAAATTTCAGTTTTTAATAGGTGGGATTGTATTAAATCTAAAAGTAAATGAATTCATACTTGTAATACCAAGGATAATATATTTTTTTAAAATATGAATGTGTTATATAAAATATATATTTGCCAAGTCGTTCGAGTCTAAGTGTTGCCTAGAACCTGGTGTTCTTGTGTACGTGTACCTCTCCTTTCCATTTTTCTTAACATTTAAAATGCCTATTGTATTACATATTGAAATTAATATATCTTAATTTTAACATAACACTTTGGGACAAAATGTTAGATTGTAATCACTACGGGATAATGGATAAACTAGCTTAAAAGTACACCAAAAAAATTACATAATGAAAAAAATATATATATATTATTTAAATAGTTTAAATAATAGTTTAAATAGTTGAAATAACTACAGTTTATTAATTAAAGTGGAGTGCATATTGATAGACATTATAATTTTATGTTGTTTTTTTTTTAAATTCCCCATGTCCTTTAATAAATTTATTTTGGGTACCAAATGAGGGGATATAAAATTTGGTAAGGGTATTCAGCTGCCCCGTCTATGTTAATGAGGTTCTGGGTCTGTTCATTAATGATGTCCCACTTTCTTAAAAATATTTTCGATCTTTCTTTGTCACGAATCAGCCAAAATTCTCCGGTCTTAACTCATTATATTGCATAAATATATATTTACAATTCAGAAAAACACACTACACTATAGATCGTAATTCAAAATTTATTTTTCAGATTGTGATATGAAATTTGTAAGCTTAAAAATGATTCTGAGAGCACAAAATTAGAAAATAACCACATTATTTTTTTGAAGTAATCACAAGTTGAAAGAAATATAAATTAAAACAGCTGATTAAAAGTGTTTTTTTATTATCAAAATTAAAAATCTATAATTTTTTTGTTTTCCTTTCTATCTCCTATATACACGAAATTCTTTACACGAAAAAATGTATTTAAATTATTCCCTCTATTCCCCTCACGCTCACCCCCTCACGCTCACCCCCTCACGCTCGTCCACAGTACCTCTCTTCTGCATCAAAACGTTTTTTACAGATTTATAAAAAATCTCTTCTAACTGTCTTCACTGTAAAGCCTAATAATCAATTCTTTCTTTTTTGATAACCCTAGTTAAGTTTTTGTTTCAGAAAACCCCGCCAAAATTTGTCTTCCAATGTTGGCGCTAAACTAAGGTGATATTTTGCTAAGCTAATGCTCTCACCAGCAACGTTTTCCCGATATCGACCTCATTTTCCCCTTTCTTTCTCTTTCTAAATTTACTTAGTCCGTTTGTTTTACGGAGTCGTCCTGTACCTAGTCGTTGGTGATCAAAGCAGACATTATCTCGCATTGCGCATGCGTTAATAACGTAAACAAATATTTATTTTGAATTTGTATTGAGTTTGTTATTGTCGACTAGTGATTTAGAGAACAAATAATGACTTTGTCCAAGAAAAAACACATTATACCTTAGCTAAATGAAGAAGAAGAAGTTATGCTTATTGTTAAAATCAAAATCTTGGCTAATTTCATTGCTCTGTTGGATGTTGTACGTCATTGTTTCTGTCGTTAACGCTACGTTGTTATCCAACAGCAGTTGATTCGGACGTCAGTCGTCGTTCAAGCTGACCGTTCAATGAAGTATGCTGTCTAGCTCACAAATTGGCCAATCAGGGGCTAACGCTGATTTCAAGCTGACATTGTGTAACGCTGACCTGTCCTAAGAAACCTGGCCTTTAAATGCAGCAATAAAAGCAGATGAATTAATGCACAACTATATATATATATATTCTTAAATAAATATTTATTTTCTATAATTATTAATTATCAACTTCTTTAAATTATCCAGTATTATATTACCTTGCGCACATCCATTTCGGGCCCATCCTTGGTAACTAACGAATCAAACGCACTTCATTAATGCAGTAAGAACGCACTTTAATAGAAAAATTCTCTAGTTACGCTTTTATCTCAATTTGCGCTTTTGTTTTCACTTTTTGCAATCTGGCAATCTTGTTACAAAAAATTTTTAAATCCTTTTAGAAAAACTTCCCGTCCATGTAGTTACCCAGTTTGCTTGCCTTTTAAAAAATCATATTAATTTCAAAATTCGTAATTTTAGTTAAATGACAGTGTCAACATATTTGTTACTAATTGCAAATTAAGTAAAAAAAAATTTTTAGAGAACTTACATAATATTGTTTTAAAGTTTTGGAGGTTCAAATAAAAAGTAATAAGAAGACCAAGTGAAGGAACAGCTCTTACCAGTGAATGAACACCCAGTAAAGGAACACTTAATTTTGGTTATTTTTTAATGCTCTTTATGAATTAATGAGCCATACGCATATTTAAAAGCAAGCCTATTCTTGAAATTATAACATATAAATACTTGGACAATGTTTATTTATTTTTTTTTTTTGTAATCATGAATTGAAAATTAAAGTGCCAACATATTAACACATACTGTTCATTTACTGGGAAATCTGTGCCCAGTAAAGGAACATGCCTGTTCTCTCACTGTTTAGATGTTGTTTTTCGTATTTTTAACATACTTTTGATGCGGAACATCATTAAAGGTACAAAAAAGTTAAAGTTTATCTTTTATTTTCAATAACTTAGAAAAAAAACCAGTAAATGAACACTTGTTCCTTAACTGGTTTTTCATCGTTTGGTGATCCAGTGAATAAACACCCCCTCATCTCAGTATTTTATTATGCTATGATGCTTAAAAAAAATTAAACGTAAATTCAATAACTATCTTTTGAATTCTGTTTTTCACAGTGAGAAAAATAAAACTATTACATGCAATTAATTCCACTTCAAACATATAAATACAAACACTTACCTTATAATTTTTCAAAGAAACAAGGTGTTGCAGAGATAATAAAAAATTAAAATATTTTCCAGAGAAGTCTATTTGCCCAGATAATCCAAAACAATATATATTGCTAAATGACTTCCTATTGTTTGGCAGTAAGCTATTGTTACCAATCAATCTAAAGAAAAAATTTTAAATTCTTATTTTTAATCAATATATATGAAATGTTCCTTCACTGGGTAGTGTTCCTTCACTGGTTGGTTCACCCTAAGTTCATTTGATTTCGCTGCTCGCTTTTATTGATTTCATTTCATGTTTTATTCTGTTTTTTCTTTATGTTTTTTCTTTATATATTATTTTCTGTTTTTACGTGATATTTGTACTCATTGTGTTCTATTTTATTTGTAGTAATTTTTTTGTAAAATTTTTTGAGTGCTCCTCACACTATTGTTATTGATATAGTATTTTGCTTTGGCAAAAATGATACAATATTAGAAAGTACTCTTTTTTCTGGATATAATCGTGTGAGCTGATGAAAAGATTATATCTTTTACTTTCTGGATATTTTAAAAAATTTTGTCCTTTTTTTTCCTTCCGGATTTTTGTTATTTTTATTATTATTATTATTATTTCCCTTCTTTCATTGTTCCGTAATTTTTCCCTTGTTTTCTCTACTTTTTGAACTTTTGAATATATATGTCTACTTTTTGAATATATATATATATATATATATATATATATATATATATATATATATATATATATATATATATCAAATAACAGAGCAACACCCCGTTATTTCTGTGGGATTATTAGTCAAAATATCATGAGTAATGAGGTCAGATTCTGCACAAGCTTTTTTTTGCTAATCGATGGTGAAGTCTCAGCCCCGCTCCAGCTGGAGGGGGGGGGGGAGACACATATCCCGTCAAAACTAACGGAGTTTAATTGGTAATCATAAAACACAAAAAGCCACGCAAAAACCATCGCTCTCACGTTTTATACGAGAATTAACATCTGTAAAAGGGCAGTCATATTGCATTCCTTGTATTCTTACGCCTCATCGAAAATTATTTAATACTCATAGAAAATCGTTTCATCTTTCCTTATATGGAAGTGAAAGATCTTAAAATAACTCCTCTTTTGAAACATAAATTTAATTATAATTCAGTGGCATGTTTTCAGCCTTGAAGTCCCGAAATAGAATATCTGTACTCTAATTTTTTAACTAAGACATTTTATGAAAACGAAAAAGTTTCAATGCTTTTATTAATACAAAAGTATTTTTTTTAATTTTTGTATATTATATATATATATATATATATATATATATATATATATATATATATATTTATATATATCAAAAATAATGTCAAGTTCTTTAGAAATCAAATAGGCCAATAAAACAACAACAAAAATCTTTCCACGACCAATAGTTATAGCTGAAACATATCTGATAGACTTTCAGGATTGTATTGGTGTTATTCATAAATAAAAGTAGGTGAAACAAAAGATACAAAAACGAGACAAAAGGTTCGTGCAGTTACTTCGTATGTGATAAATTTATACAACATAAATCTTAATATAGGTTTTAAGTATGATTTAAGCTGCATTACCTTGTTATCAATCATATTTTCTAGTTACCTTTTAGAAAGTTATGGGGATAGAAATGCTTGGAAAATTGTTTTAAATAAGCTTGATAGCTTTGAATAGCGTCATTGAATATTTTCATCAACTGTGTCACGTTGAAGCATAAATGTATAAGCGTTTTCGCACCACTAGATATTGGACTAAGCAGGTGTCAGTTAACTTAAATTCAAAATACACCATGTTGTTTCAAAAATATCAACGCATTATGTTGTTTCAGTTTTAATAAATGGATCTCATTTATTAAAACATTAATATTACATTACCACCTTCTTACAATTAGAATCATTGAATTCATTTTTGAATCTTTGATTGAAATTAGTTAAGAAGGTTCGCGTATTATCGTCGCTACAAATCCATAAAACACATAAAATGAAATTTTATTGTATCATAACAAATTATTTGGGACAATCATAATAAAGTTCGAATTCAAATAATCAAATCTAGCTAGTTTTTTAAATGATACTAAAAGATGTGACTTAGCAAAAAAAAAAAAAAAAAAGCATTCAAGAGTATCTCCTTTAGTTTACTTTCCTGCATTCTATGCATTCTAGCCATTATTTGACCTCAATATTGCGTGGCGGATCAATGGATAAGGCATTGAACTGTCATTGATTAGAACGAGGGTTCGATTCCAGAGGTGTTTATAGTGCTTTTACAATTTCTGATTGATGGGTACCAGATAGTCAGAAAAGTTAAAGCGAATTGCGCGTAGTGCTGACCACATTACTAAAATCATGCTGTTGTTCATAAAATTCCGAAGCATTTACCTTCCTTACCTTCTTTGGTTCACAATTGGCTGTTGCAGAAAGACTATATTAAATCATTACATCTATTTCATTCTCTTAAGGCATATTTGCTTGAAATAAAGTTAGCAGATATAATAAAAAAATCATATATTAGTGCGTTAAAAAATTGCAATCTATTCTTGTAAGAAACTTGCAATTTGCTGTTGAGCAAGTATCAAACAACAAATAGTTTTTAATTGGTTTTCCTTTATGTCTTTCAGCAGGAACACACTTCAGTTTCATGCATTGTTAAGCAATATCCTAAAAGATATGGCCTTGTTCTAACCTTGATTCTACCCTATAGTGACCAAAAAACTTTTTTTTTAACTTTATATTAAAACAGTATCTTATATATACCGCTAAAATATTGTTTATTAAATTATTAATAATTAAAAGGAAGAAAAATTAATGAGAGAAAACAAAGAGTTTGCGTACCATTTTTGTTCATAATTTTTAGAAACTGTTATCCCTTTATTTCAACAAGAGCTCTTTTAATTAAAACAAGTAAATTTATTTGACAAAAGAAGAAAAAAAATTCTGAAAGGGAAATGCTTTAAACAAGGGTATCGTATTTGCGAAAATCGTTTACATTGGAAAAAGTTCGCATCAGTAGATTACAAGGTTATTGGAAAAACTGAAAGATTCGAGCGTTTCAATGCATGTCGAAATTATCTTACTGCTTTTAATATAATTTATTTCTTATTATTCCATAAAAAATGGTACACAAAATCTACTTTGTTCTGTTATAATAGTAAAAAAATTCCTAAACTTTTCATTTCGCAGAGAAATTAACTGTATAGATAAATGAACTAGTAATGAATAACTTATAATAGTTAAAGAAATATTTAGTTTTTAATTGGAAATGTTTAATTAGTTACAATTATGCACTTTTATTTCAAATGTATTCATGAAAATATGTAAGAGAAATATCGCAAAACCTCTTAGAAACCTAGAATAAATAACTATAGAATAATAGGTGAAACAAAGATCATAACTTCTATTTTAATAAATAAATATAATAATCCATTTTCAAAAGTATCACCTTCGTTATATAAATTATTTATAACTAATAGTTAAAATAGTAATACAACTCTTATCATCTTATCTGCATCTTTTAAGAGACATTTAATTGGGAAGTGAGGACTACAGAAAATAATAGTTTATAATGTTATCTGAGTTTATAATGCTAATGGAGTTTAAGTTTATTTATATGAGCCTTATATAATATTTTTATTCACCTGTATTGAATGCTCATCAAAGAAGCAAAATAAATCGTTTATCAAAATTATACTTATGAAAAATGAATTACTATAATTATAAAAATAATAGACCATTGAAATTTTACTATCCAATTTGCAGTATTTCAGAGATTTTTTGTTCCAAAAATAGCTAGGAAAAAATTTACACAAATAAATGTTTCGAAAGTTTGCAATATTTAAGTTATTTATTTATTTTAGGTATTTTTTTTACTTATATTATATATTAAATACATATAATTGAGTGCTTATGTTAAACAGTTAAATTTCTTTTTGGAAAAAAAAGAAACTGGTCCAAATCAAATCGATATTTTCAGTATGTGAAATCCTCATAGTATTAAAACCCTTCATATTAACTCTTCATAATTATTTAAAGAAATAGAATCTAAGAATTACAAAAAATAAAAATTCTTTGAAAGTTTGCAATTAGCAATTAAAGCTAATAAATAATTTAGATGAAACTTAAAATTTTTCTTTCATTTATAAATATTCGTATATTACGTGCTTATATTTGAAAATGAAGCTTTTATAAAATAAACAGAAAAAAACATTTATAAAAGCGAAATTTTGGTGTAATTGTTAGTAATATTAATTAAAGTTATAACAATAAACTTGTCGAAGTAATTATATCTGGTTTGCAAATTTTGTAAAGATTTTCGTAAGATAATAACATAGCACCTAAGTGAAAATTAAAGGGTGTAATAAGCACATGCTTTTACCACCTTGGAGCGATGAAACATGATGCTAAGTTTTCTTCAAAACTAGTATCATCTAACGAAGACTCATTTTGCTGCTTGCAATTTATATTCATAGTTTACCCTATTAAGTGCTCGAATCTCGGAATTTAAGCCTTATTAACAGCCTCCCTAGTTTCATTGACCCAAGATCTTTGCTCTTGAGCACAACCTGCCATAAATTAACGTGTTATCTAAGTTCCCGGAGCAGGCCTTCTCCACACCTCTGTAATACAGATGAAGTGTAAGCACCTCTTCTCTTCCAAAGTTAAGTCACGCGCGTGATTAGAACATTAGGAGTTATCTCAACACCGCGACATTGTAATTCTTGTCCAATCAATACACTGGCAACTTGGTGATCATTCTACTAATTTGACTGCTCAGAAAGGAACTTGGTGATGTTACTTATTTAGGTACTAAGGATAAATCTTTGTTTAGGAAGTCGTTTGACACCCCTTGTGGGAATCGTTTGATCGTTCATGGTAAAACCGGTTAAGCCTAATTTAATGGGGAAATTTGAAAGCAGGCGTGTGAGAGAATTTTGATTTGTGAACATTTTGTGTAATTAGCGTACGCGTAAAATTAAGAGAATGACACGGATGCTGATTTTAAAGTTTAGGTAAACAAACGATATGATGTGTTACTTTAGCAGTACACATACATATACTACAGAACGAGTACTGCGTAATGAGTCATGGTGCGATGTATTTTAATGAACTGAATTAATTTCTTGAATAAATGCTTCTTAATCGGAAGTACGAAATTTTACAACGCCCATAATGAAGCTAAATCCGTGCAATTACTATAGAAGGGAGAATTAAGTATAGGACTTTATGACTTTGTGTTAATTTTGTAATCGGAACGAAACAAATATAAATATGTAACACAACATTTATATTACAATACTGAACTACTTGGCTGGAATGGAATTCTTATATGAGAATTGACATGACTGAAATAACTAGTAAAATTAAAAATTCTTCATTTTAATTTTTTTGTTCTTAAATAGTTTTTACTGTTTTCGAATATTTTTTTGTATTTATATATAGTATTTAATTTACTATAAGCAACTGAGATCGTAGTGGAAAAAAAACAATGATTGAATGAAATGGTGTTATTTGCTTTATTGATAATTTGGCTAAAAAATTAACATTGGGAAAAATTTGTTTGAAACCACAATTTTATTAAAATTATAAAATAAATGTAATATTTATTGAAATATTAAAAATAAATTTTTTTTATTTGAAATTGATATTTACGTTTTAATAAATGATTTTTAATACTTTAATTGCGTTTTAATTAATTTTCTGAAATAAGTTTATACGAAGCCTACATAATTCAGAATTATCATTTTTAATGCTATTAAGAACTCTTTCTATACAATGTTTTGCAATATTATTTTATCCAGAGATACTAAATGAAATGTATTAAAAATAACCATGCTTGGAAAAGTTTTGTTAAAAATGCTGAACAATTCGAAAAATTTAGACCCTAAGAGGGCTCAAATCGTATTTAAACAAAAATCGTATATAAATCGTATTTAAATCGTATCGTATTTAAACAAAAGTATTTGTTGAAATATTTACAGGTGAATTGGTGAATATTTAACCAAATTAATACATTTCTTCTGCTTGTTGTTGTAAAAATATATATTTTTATGAGCAAAATAAGCACTCCTCTAATTTCCAAAGCTTCAATACGTACAATTAGAAAAAAAGCAATAATTTAAAAATAAATATATAAAATTTGTGGTAGACTGAAAAAATCTTCGAACTTATAGTACATGTCTAGAATAGTCTCTAAAAGTGATAAACAATAAGGTACTAAGGAGTTTCATCTTTCAGTGTTAAATCAGTTAAATTTATGAACTCGGGTGAAATAATAATAAGACTCACTTTCACTGTGTTTAGAAATATATTTTTTGTAGCTTTTGTGTTCAGTATAATATTTTGAAACACTATTGATCACTTGGGAGAAATACGATTTACTTTTGATTGTATTATTATCCAAAATCTTTCATGAAAATTGTAAAATATATATCTAAAAACAATACTAATAAGTACTTAGCAGAAGTCATGCGTTTTTTAATAAAAATGGGTATTATCACATTACTGCCTCAAGTCATAAGTTGGTTATGCATATGTTTTATTGTTTGTTTTTTATTTTTCTAATGCAACATTATCTAATCATCAAAACTATTTCTATTAAAGCAAGTAAATTTACAAATTTTTGTTAAATAATCCAATCAAAAGAATCCATCAAAGAAACGTTCTTTGTATACGAGATTCAGAGAAATTTTGGATTTAAATAAGGTAATAATTAATGTATTTTATTATATTTAAATTCATTCAATAAAAAAAAATTATAGATACAATGCAGATACAATGTAAAATTTGTTTTGATTGTTAATTTTAGGTTTGGAACATTTAACATGAATATTTTAATTAAACTGTTGCAAGAAAGCAACTTTAGCAATACGTGTAAGACAATAATTGACGTTGATCAAACTCAGTCTTTACCAAAATAAATGAAATTTAATCAACTGTTTCTGCTTCGGGACATAAAGCGCAGAAATTGTCTTTAATTAATTGTTATTTCTGTTAATACCGATTACAATAAAAATATCTCTATCTTATTCTAACTGGCATTAAAAAGTATTACGAAAACATTGACTGCACTGTTGCTTTTTTTTTCTATTTGCAGGTTTAGAACTTGATTTTAAGTTGCTTTCGAAATATGCTATTCTCGAAACAAGTTAAGGCGAAAATTTTTTATTTAATTGGAAATCAATCGTAGTGCAAATATTGAATAAAAGATAATGCATCAATTCTGTGGTTACAAATACAAAATAAAGAATATTTAAAACTTTAAAATAATATTGTTTTTCTGATATTTAATATAAAAAATATTTTTAGCAAAAGTGTTCACTATTTTAAATGCAATACCTTTAAGCTGTTCTAAAGTGTAAAAAGATTCTTTAATTTTTCTTTTGCATTATTGGTTTGTAACGTATGAAATTAATTAATAATTTTGTCAAATATTTAAAGTAAATATTTAGATATGCCTAAAATATGTTAGTACCATACAAAAAAAAACATTATATTAGTAGCATGTGAATACGTGTATTTATTTCGATTCATAAAATAACCTTTGCTAAATTATAATTTCTTAATTGCAATTTTGTTATGAAGTTACTCGTGGTCCTATTGATAACTAAACATTATTGATAATTAGACAGTATCTCTTAAATTTAACTATCATTTTGTTTATATGATAAGTACGCATAACAAGCCATGCGATGATTAGCTTGTTGCTCTATAATTTTTTCTCGAATCAAAAATTTGTAAAAATCAGTCAAAATTTAAAAATATTACTCTAAATACTATTTCTCTATTTTAAAAATATAAAAATATTAATTTAAAATTATTCAAATAATATTATTAGCTTTCCATATTTATAAAACTTAAAACACAACTTTAATCGTATTGTTAGATTATCCTCCTCTTCAATGCGAAATTATTAAATAAATAAAAAAAAGAACCAACAAAATAAAAATTTTATCATACACGCGCAGTTACATTAGAATAAAACATAAAAACTTGAATAATTTATGTTAACAGTAGTCTTTTATATAAGAAAAGCACTATGTACCGCAGTACTCCCATGAGCATCGTTAACAACATTTCGAATTTTAAATTACATCATTTATTAATAATATAAATTATACTAGGGTTTTATGAGGGCTAGTCAATAAACTTTACTTTTTTATGTTTTGAATTTTGCAACATTTAGAAATATATTTTTCAAACAAGAATAATTGTTTTTGTTTTAATTTCTGTTTATGAATATTTAAATGTAAGACATAAAAGATAGTAAAGCCGTAAAATATATATACAAATTTTGGAAGTATTAAAAATTGAGTAAGATATTAAAATAATTAGGATTCTTTTTGGTTTCGTATATAATACGTTTAAAGGAGTACGGAGGAAAAAAGTATCTTTGCTTTTCGGCCAAGTATCTTGTTTTTCGCTATAATGTTCAATATTGAAATGCATATTTCTCGTTGAGAATAAAAATAGTAATTCTTAAATTTAATATTCATAAATTTATTTTCCGCAGTTAATGAATGGCTGAATTAATCTGCTTTAAATTTAATTATTTCTACACACTCATAAAATTACGGTATATTGACGGTATACGGTATTATTGTATAAAGTACCGGCACTTAGGTTGTCGGTACTTTTTACTGTAAAATCCATTTTTTGAGGAACATGTTACGAAACACAAATTCTGACCTATCGTTACTTTCTCGATGATAATTATCATAAAAGCCACTAAATCACTCTAGTTAAATAAATATTTCTGTCATAATAACGGAATAATATTTACGGTAAAAATGAATTCTACGGTAAAATGGATTTTACGAATGATGTACCCAAAGTTCCTGTACTTTATACCGCAGTTTGAACCGGAGTTTTATACAGTGCATGTAGTATTTGAGATATTTATAATATATTGTCCTTTTTGTTTTTTTAAGGCGTTGTCATTCTTGAATTTGCATTTGTGTACCAAGTATTTGGTAAAATAACACTATACACATTAAGTAATTAAAAAAGGGACTAAACCTCCTTTACAAAATAATCTTATTGGCTCTAGTTTCAGAAAGTTTTTAACCTTTTTTGATACTTAAAAGTGTCCAATATCAGCCTAACAAGTA
Organism: Parasteatoda lunata; assembly: GCA_949128135.1. NCBI lineage: Eukaryota > Metazoa > Arthropoda > Arachnida > Araneae > Theridiidae > Parasteatoda > Parasteatoda lunata. The sequence continues at coordinate 51,760,360 of OX421971.1, forward strand.
ATCCTTATTTCAGACAAAGCTAGACATAATAGAGTAAAAGTTACCAAGATACTTGGCTGAGGCGCTTCTCCTTATTCTTTTTAACTCCAAAACATAGTTCTATTCAAACATCAACAGTTTTTGCAAAGCATTTGTATTTTATTTTATAAAATACAAATGCTTTGCAAAATTCCTGTCGTTGAATAGCCGATCTAATTTCGGGCTTGCGTCTTCTAATGTTCAACTCCGTATCCTGGAAAATTTTGAACCTAATCCAGAAGACAGGGGGACATCTGGACCAGGAAAAAATGTTGGAAGAAATTCGCCTTCGTGGAGGATGTTTTGATGAAACTGACCCGCATTGTGCTGCATGGAGAGGAAAATCTTCCACGTTTAGCCTTTCGACAAGGGTCTTCTTAACCTTGATCCGTCTACCACTGAGGTGCTTTTAAGCCAGCACCGTGGCTGGTGCGAGCCGGGTGCTAAATTCGTATCGGCCAGTCTTCGCTGGGATTAAAAGTCGGCTCACCGCAATGGAAGGTTAACGCTATATCCTCTGAGCCACCACGGCTTTAGCATTTATATTAGCAACATTTCCGAATTCGGGATACTATCATATTCGATATTTTAAATTCTTCTTTTTCGAACTAGCACCATATCAGAATGTGTAAGCATATGCAATATGCTTACACATTCCCTTTCGCAATATGAAGTATAGGAAGAAAAATATTTTATTGACAAAAAAAAGTTGAGTTCGATTCTCAGTTGTGGCTTGAAGCCAAATCATTTCCAAATCTTTAGTTACCATCTTATCTAAGAAAAGGCGGCTGATGCAAAATGATGACGGCATAGACACAATCATGCCGTTGATCATGAAATTGCGCATTACCTGAACGATCCTCCTGTGGCCCACAATGGGCTATAAAGGTAATGCCTTAACTTTCGCGCGATAATAAGTTTACCCTTTTATTCTTATTCCTTTATTACCTTTTTATTCCTTTTTTATTTATTCTTTAAAAAAGAAAAGAAAATGACATCTTAACTTGACTTTTGAATAAACGTTTACCTTCTAAACAAAGTGTATACAAATGTAAATTTAAGTGTTTTTTTTTTTTTTTTTTTTTTTTTTACCAAATAAAATAGAGAAAAACAGCCTTAAGTTTCATTTCTTGCATACAACAGAATTATCAATATAACAAGATTCTATATAGGAACTGCACTGCAAAAAAAAGCAGATTAAATCACAAAAAAGTACTAACTCTCTTAGGGCAGCATCTGTAATGTTCATTTTGTCCTTACAATTTTCTATCGTAACATTTACAGGAATATTTATTCAATTACATTGATTCAGTAAATTATACAGTAAAATTTACAGCTTATTAGATTTTTCTTTTTTCCATAAAATTTTTCGATGAAAATGAATTCCACGGTAAAAAGTACGGGCAATAAGTGTACCCGTATTTCTTAGCGTAATGTAAACCCGTATTTTGCTGAGTTTAGAAAGAAAATACCATTTTTCTGCCTTATTAATTAATATCAAACAACTGAAAATGAGTCCGATTGCTTAAAACTTTATAACATATTGTAGAATAACGCATAAATAAAATGATTTTATGTACAAACTAGAAAATAAAATGTGCATTTCTCTGACTTCTATTCAAATGATTCACAATACCAGTAGAACCAAATCTAGAATTATTAAACCTGACACAACATATTGGTGTGGAATATGTTTCATTCCTTATGACTATTTACAAGTTACAAATCAAATATTATAAACTATTATCGTATCGTTAGAATGTAGCAGGACATCCTGTGCAAACAAAGCACGCAGGAGTTAATTGTTGTCTTCACCGGTGCAACTGTATTTCAAAGCGGTAACCCACAATAAATCAATTTCAGTCACGCAGATATAATGAGAATCCTTTCATTTCTACATTTCCACGTGCAATAGTTACCTTCAGTCAGAATTGAAATGAAGACTATATATCATTATTCAGCTGGCTGATTGTATACTAACAGTGTGGTTAGTACATGTCAGATGTGTGATACTACGAAATAAATTTACACGTATTAAAGACATTCATATTTTGTTTTACATACATTATATTCGAAGAGATTAACGAAAAACAATAGATATTTTTATGGAGTTTCAAGCTGCAGGGAGTTTTGTAAGGAGATACTGAAGATTTGTGCATCAGAAAATCTTGCTATATAAAATATAATGAAAAAAATCCGTAGTTGGTTTATATCGCACAAATAAAAGTGACACCCTTAATAATTCTAGATACAGTTAAACCATAATATTAAACAAAATCATTACTATCCAAAGGCTTTCCTTCACTGTAAAAAGTTACGAATACTGTAATCAAATTTCGGTATAAAATATCGATTTTAGGTGCATCATAAATAAAATTCATTTTACCGTAAAATATTATACCATTATTTTCACTGTATTATTTATTAAATTAGAGAAATTTTACAGTAATTATTGTAAAAATAAGGTCAATCAGATTTTTGTTTTGCAACATGTTCGGGTAAAAATTATTTTCAAGGTATAAAGTTCCGGCATTTAGATTACCTTTGCTTTTTATCGTAACATTCATTTTACGGTCTATTTTTATATTGTTTTTCATAATTTATCCATAAATTATGACCCATTACTTTTCACAATTATAATTTAAAGTGATATTTATTTAATTTAGTAATTAAATGTTTTTACGGTATAAATTTATTACGCTAAAGATTGCGTTGTGCCTAATTTTCTTGTTTTGTAGCATGTTCCAGTAAAAATTGAATTTTGCGGTTTAAAGTAAAGGCACATTGAGTGCCGTTTCTTTTAATTGTAACATCCATTTTACAGTCCAATCCATTTTTACCATGAATTGTGATACAGTACTTATATTTCGACTTAATACTTATTTAATTTGAAGTGATTCAATGTTTTTACTGTAACTATTACAGTAAAAATTACGATACGTCAGGTGTTTTGTTCCTTAATATGCTCCAGTAAAAATTGATATTAAGATAGAAAACACCGAAACCCTGAGTGTTGTTATTTGTAATCATAACATCCATTTTACTGTAAAATCCATTTATACCATAAATTATGATACAGTACTTTTTATAATTATATTTTGACGTAATTATTACATTTATTCAATGTTTTCGCGGTAATTATTACAGTTAAAATTACTGTGTATCTGATTTTCTGCTCCGTAGAATGTTCCGGTAAAAAATGAATTTTACGGTAAGAAGTACTCCGCCATCTTGAGTATCGTTGGTTTTTATAGCAACATCCATTTTTCCGAAAAATTAGTTTTTACCATAAATTATGAGACAGTACATTTTACAATTATATTTCAACGAATCAATTATATTTAACTTGAGTCATTCAGTTTTTTATTTTAAAAGTACAGCTACATTTTACCTTAATTTGACTAGGAAATTTTTACAGAATATTTAGCGAAACAGACTTTTCAGTTTTATATATACACCGAAGAGCCATTACATTATGACCACCCTCCATTTATAACAATGGGCTCGCCCAGGTTTTCTCGCCCAGGAAAAATTTTTTCGTGGGGCACATCAGGACCCATAATCCTCATAGAACAATCCCTGACGTCTGTAAGCTACTTGACCAGGTTCACCCATTCATGGCAACTGTTTTTCCTGCGGGGGATGGTGTTTACCAACAGGATAATGCACCATGTCATAAGGGTCGAATCGTCAAGGATTGGTTCGAGGAACATTCCAGTGACTTTCAAGTCATGTCTTGGCTCCTAAATTCACCTGACCCGAATCCACAAGAGCATTTGTGGTTGTGATGACACAATTGGCATTACATATTTATTTCCTATCTTTTAAAATATCTTTCATTACTTAAGCTTATTTTATTAATCGAATTGTATTTTTAAAATAAATCAAAGATTTAAGTTTTTAAAAACGAACATAAAATATTTATTCCTTTTTTTGCATATATCAATGTAACGGATACTTTTTATTCCAATACTATGCAGATTATTCACTGTCGCGCCTAATCGAAAACAAAAATCTATTTATAACTTTTCATTTTAAATTTCTAACCACAAGAATGCTTCAGTTGCATGGTTGTAATAATTTCCATAAATATGTAGGCGACTTGTGATCGCCAAGGCATTTTTCAAACCCAATATTGATATGCTGGGTTGGCTTTGTTTTGGCTATGTTATATTTTGATAAATCGCCAATTTTGGATCTCCAACCCATGCTTCTCCAGTGTCCGTTGAGAACGAATTACACTTACTTTTAATTTGACTTTTGTTTTGGCTGGTCATGGGGTAATTGTCTCCCATGACCTGTCCTTAATAATATTACTTTGCAAAATTTTAACTCAACTGAAATTCTCATGGATGTCATTTATATTTTGTATCTCGAGCTCTGCAAAAATACTTCTAAATGAAAGTATTATTAATTATGATCCAATTTTTAACTGTTATTTTCATCATCTTCTGTTTTCATCACCATCTTCATTTGGGCCACTATACTATACGAACTCCAACTATCACCTTAATTACCATCCTTCAACATAATTGGCCACACCTGAATATTCGTCTCACCATAAAAATTGCCACTGACTTACCATCATCTTCATAAATTGGCACACCTTAATTTCGCCTCAACATAAATTGGCACCACTGACTTACCTTCTTCTCAATAGTGGTCCTACTTGGAAAACCAAATTCGCGCTGCGCCACTCTACCCCCTCGTAATGCGAGGGAATTGCAGGACCAGTTGGCGAGCGCTTGGTACCAGATACATCAGACTACCTATCAGAACCTTGTGGAATCAATGCCACGGCGGGTGCTAGCAGTTTTGAGGGCTAAAGGTGTCCTACATGTTATTAGCGGGGTGGTCATAATGTAATGGCTCTTCGTTGTATATTTTTTAAATAAATACGCAGAACTAAAAACGGAAATATTGTAACCAGGAATTCCCAGTTAACTGTTATACCATACAAACTGAAAAATTAATAAATATTTTGTTTAAATATCGTATATTTTGGTTTTATTACCAGAATTATGATTTTTTAAGCCAGAAGTTTCAGAACCATAAAGTACGGTTATTTTACACGGTTTGTTTTCTGCATGGTACATTTTAATATTTAAAATGTTTTTAATAGCTATCTTCATAATAAGAAATGGAGCTGCCGAATATAAATTTCTAATATGAATCATAACGCATAACAAAAAAATAATACTCTATTCAATAATCTATTTCAAAAAATTGATACAAAGGTGCTCTAGCAAATTTGTACTACAAAGATGAAGAAAACAAACCATTTAATCTTAGTTCAAGTCAAGTCTCAATTAGTTAAATATGACTGAAGGGAAGCAACTCGGCAATATGTTTCTTTTCGCCAGATGCAAACATTTAAATGAGAAACGATCTTTATGGAGAAGTACTACTGTAAGTAACAGCTTAATTTTGCTTTTCCAGTTAACTCTTTGATAATATAATTAACTTTCTCTTTACTTACCGAAAGAAAATAAGACCCAGTTTTACAAACAATATTTTCTATGTATAATCGATGTCGCAATACTAATATTTAGGAAAATATCTCGCTAATTGGATTGCAAAACTGAAATTTCTCTAGCTGGTGCTGTGTTATCAATTATTTAAAACATACCATTAACAATTAATAAGAATATTTCTAATGTATATAATAGAAAATTTTACACCAGGAAAACATTTCGTTATTTCTTAATTCTAGTGCCACGAAACTAATTTAATAATATTGTTCCACAACTTGAAAAATTCCGTTTATATAGTATTTCAAAATGGAAATCTGTCATCCGAAATTAGTGATCTGAGAGAACGTATGACTTTTTTTTAACTAATACGAATGTTTTGTTTTTAAAATAGCATAAAAAATACTGAGAAATAAAATTATTCAATATCTTAGATCAAATTTGTTTTCATGTAAAATTCTATTCTTACAAAAAAGTATAACGCCCGAGTTTAAGTTTAGGTAATTTTTGTTGCATCTTTCAAATATTTTTCTACATTATAGCATGATATACTGTTAATAATATTGTGGCGTAACTACCACTATGAAAAATTAAAACATCAATTCACTGGTATATAAGGCATGCTAACTTGATTCTATTATGAGGTACCTTTTGATAGATGACGGTTGGCATGGTCGATAACTCCGCCCCCCACATTGGTGACCTCCAGACGTGATTTGATCACGCAGTAACGCCCACTTCGCAATAACTTGACAGTAACGCCTACTTCGATGAATAGACCACATTGAACAGTTGACTTGCTATTTGTGACAGCAGTCCACCTCCTCGCGCTGTTGCTACTCATTCTCGTCTCGATTCAACACAACGACTGCCCGCATACTCTCGACTACTAATGACAACACAGGAGTGACTACTACTGTGAAGTTAATACATCTCTCACATTCAACACTCAAAATTCCGATGATCGCTTTCCCGGTCTGTCACGAGTACAGCAACTAGTGGTATCTATACAACGAATTCTATCCCTGATAGAATTCTGGTGGGGGAGTAATGTGGCGTAGCTACCACTACGAATATTAAACATCAATTCACTGGTATATAAGGCATGCTAACTTGATTCTATTATGAGGTACCCTTTGATAGATGACGGTTGGCATGGTCGATAACTCCGCACCCACAATATCTTTAAGAAAAAGACGAAATCTTGTAAACATTTTAAATTCTTCTATATCTAAATATTGTATTTTTGTTATATTTGCGTATTTTTAACTATTTCAGAAATTCAGCTGACTGCATAGCTTGATAATATATAGTAATAGTTAAACTAATCAATAGTAGAAGACTAATATCATTACTTTATTATAGCTAGTAAATATCTGGCAAAGATTCTGCTATTAAGATGAGTCACTGCAAAAAAAAAATTAATCTTTTTAAAATTACAAACGAGAAACTTTAATATTGAAAAACGTGAAAATTGTGACAATGATGGTTAAATACGTCGTGATATAGTTTATTGTATTGTCCATCAATTTTAGAAAGCTAGTCATCAGATTAAAACAGAAACTATTCATCAAATATAATAACTGGAAATTTTGAGCATAATTTTTGAATATTTTAGCAACAAATATGGGACAAAATTAAATATGAAGTGTAAATATGCCAATCATTGGATGTTGAAATTACATTAAATTTCGACATGACTTCGAAAATGAACTAAATTTATTATTTGATTTCGAGTTTCTATCTACCATCGTTGAATAAAATATTCTTTAAACAAACGCCTAAGGACAGAATCTTTTTTCTAAATGACATTTGTGGCATAAGAATGATAGTTTTTAATGAAATTCAGATTTTACTTGAATTGAAACTAAAACTGAAATATTTGCATAAAAAAGTTTTTCATTAAAGTGCAATGTTTCCACTAAACGGTAAAATTTATTTCAATGGAGAGGAAAATGAATCACAATTATCTTCTGCTCTTCTTTTCAAATCTAAATTAAGATGATATTCTCAAAGAATAATCTTGAATATTTAAGTAACGTGGCTGACGAAAAGATGAAAAGACTGCTAAAAGAAAAGGCATTAAGAGAGAAAAACTGTTTTCAAATGACATCAAATATTTAAGAAAGCACTCGGAAGAGCTCTGCTTTGCTACAAAAGTAGTTTCTCTTATGGCGATAAAAGTTTTGGCAATAACCGTAAATATCCCAATTACTTGAAAAATTAGAAAAGCCTCTCAAAATTATGTGAATGCTTTCTGTTTGTGTAAATGATAAATGGTTTTCTTCTTTGTGGTAAAATAAAAATAATAAAAATGTTAAGAGATATACTTAGAATTTATGTTTCGATTTACAGAAGACTGTTATTTTCGACTAATTATTTCCTAAAAAGAATAAAGTGTTTGCCATTAAAGTACATGAAATTCATTTTTTTATGTTAAAAAGATAATTTTTATCTAGACGTTTTATTTTATCATTGAAATCCTTGTTACAAATCATAAATATTATTTGACATGTGGTTTTTAGTCATGTCATAATATCGAGTCAAAGAAATAAATCGTTAATATGATTGTTTTATGTGTGTTTGTTTCTTCATTTTAAGTGAAAAAAGGCTGAAATGTGTTTGTGAATATCTATTGCGAAAATACTTGTAGTAGTAGGAAATAAAAGTATTATCCCTTGCCTTGTTTAATTAGATTAATGGTACTGCATTGATTTAACTATTGTTTTAACTACCGTCATTTGGGGCTACGTTGTGCAGCAGGGGCTAATTTGTGCAAATTCGAATTTGGCACTTTTCAAGTGCTGCTATTCAGTATTATGTTTTTTTCACCTTAATATGTGTGGAATTTGAAGATAGAAGTCTCCTCTATTACTACAGACATTTTTACAAATTTTAAAACAATCTCAGAGTGTGTTTTGTTTATCTAATGTCAACAACTTTCCGAGAACGTCGGACGTTGAAAAGTGTGCGTGGAAACTTTAGCTGTGAAATGCAAAAACGTTGATAAAACAATTGTCGTAAGTGCAAATTTTTTTATTTATACATTAATAAACAATTCTATCATGTTAACGTTAAAAAAGTTTGAAAATTAATAACAAATAAACGGAAAATGAAAAAAATGCACTGTGGGGCTACTTTGTGCAAAATTTCATCCGTTTTTTTTTTCGACAGAAAAATAGTCAGACGTTATAACAAAATACCTGGAACGAGAAACTACCGTGATTACACTTTAGAAAAGCTGCAACAATGTTTGCAAGCAGTTGCTGGTGTTATGTCGATTGCAGAAGCTTCTCGGGAGTACAAAATCCACAGAAATACTATCTCTAATAAAATTCACAAGAAACACGTGAAACGTCCTGGTAAACTATTATTTTTCTTCTGCAAAGATTTTTCTAATGAATTAATCAGACGATTTAGCACATAAAAATATATTTTATAAGATATCAGATAATTTGACAGAAACTGAAGAGCAAGTTCTGTCTAAGTATTGTGCACTGCTGGCCGAATAAGGTGTACCATTGCAACTTTTTGATCTAAGGCTGTTATTAAAAATGTCAATAATTAACTTTTTTAACAATTTTATATCAATATTTCACTAAAAACATGATTATTAAAATGAATTCCTATCGCTGCACAAAGTAGCCCCACTTGGGGGATACTTTGTGCAAGTTATGTTTTGATTTATTATTTGTAAATATTACATACAAATAATGCCAATATTGATCAAATTCACTCGTCTGAGTCCAGTTGTGAATATAATATCGATAATTTTTACTAAAGTTTGAATTAACATAGTTTTTTTACATATCAAAGCTCAAAAACTGCGAAATCCTGCACAAAGTAGCCCCACGTGACGGTAATTATTTCCAGAATGAAGTGTGCGTCATTAAAATACATGAAATTCTTTTTTTTTAACATTAAATAGATAAATTTTATTTTGACATCCTATTTTATCATTGAAATCCTTGTTGAAAATCATAAATATTACTTGGCGTGTAGTTTTTCGTTATACCGTAATGCCCAGTCAAAGAAAATAATCGATGATAGGTTTCTTCTCTGTATTTGTTTTTACATTTTAAATAAATAAGGGTTAAGATGAAATATGTGTAATGTGTATATTTTTCGTGAAAATACTTGTAGCATTAAGAGATAGATGTACTATTCATTGTCTTGGTCAGTTAGCTTAATGATACCATATTGAATTTGATTATTTCTTTTGTCACTGCAGACATTAGGATACGCAACTTTGTCTTAAGTTATTGATAGATTAAAAGTTTTTAGAAGATATTAGACTGAATTAAACATTTTCTACAACTATCGTTTTTTTAATAATAAATTTTTATGAATTCTATAAATAGTGTTTACGATGTCGACGATACGATGTAACGATCGACAATGTTAACCTCGAGACTTTTCTCTGAAATTTTTTTCGTTGTTATATGAATATTCTCGATTCTCAAAGTTAGAAAAATATTCTTATTTATTTTAATTTTTCTTAATATTTTATTTTTTTCCTTCTTTTCCTATTTATTTCCTTTCACGTTATACAACATATTTTTTGCAGTCAAGCTTTCCATAGCTTACAGTCAAGCTTTCCATAGTTATAAACTTAATTTTAATATCAACAGTGAATGTCTTAGTTTTTATTTTATAAGCTCACAATGACCAATTAACTAAAAATCTGTAAGATTTTCTACAAAATGCTCACTAGTGGCAAAATATATCAAACCTGCTTATAACGTGAGCGAAAATTTATATGAACGCTAGTAAAATGCGTAAGTGCATTTTACAATAAATTAAGAAGAATGGGTAAGACGGCACATTTTCCATCATATAAATATGGCTTATATTTACCCTGTTTAGCAGGATCCCAGCAAAAGCAGGCATATCAAATACTTCATAACTCATAATCTTTGTCTCAAGAGGTAACCGTGTTTCGAACACAATTAGCCAAGACCGTAATTGGCGTCGTCTTAAGCAGATTAAACGGCGGGAAAGGAGCAAAGATATTCAACCAAAGCTTGCCCAAACCGATTCCGGGGAGAACTATGCGCAGAGAAAAAGCAGAGGATCAGAAAACATAGCCATATTCCTGTTTGACTTTCAAGTGCCCAGAATGATATAACTCATTTGCTTCGAAAAAATTGCACAGAACATCATGTGACTGGGTACGCGATCTGCAGGTGCAAAATGTACACTGCGTTCACCATTCCGCTAATGAAAGCCATAGTATCCAGTGAGAACCCCCTTCAAGCCATGGAACCATTTTGCCTCGTGTATGAGTTTGGGTGAGAATATTACGGAAAAGAAATGCTTTTGCTGTTAGGGAAGAGGTGATCGTGTGTATCTCGAAGATAAACAAAAATGTCAAGCAATTCCTGTATAGATTGCAAAATCAAGTACATCCTGTCCATTGCCAGATCAAGTTCATCTCGTAAAATTTTTACTCTGAAGAATATGGAATTATTCGAAACTGATGGATAAAATTAAAGGAAGATAATGCAACTAAACAACTTGCGAGAAGCATCTAAAACTGTTTAAATGAGCATCAATTGACTTTTAACATCTTATTCAACCTAAAATCTATGTAAAAGTAATTTAAAGTGATGTTTTTAAGCGAGTAGTGTGGTTTTGAAAAAAATCTAATTAGTTTTTTTTTTTTAAATTTAATAATATTTATTGTTTATAATTGTTAAAAAAAAACTTAAAAACTGAATGAAGCTTTGTTTAACAAATAAAAAAAAACATCATGAGGTTTTAATCTTAAATGTATTTATTCTTAAACAGTTATTTTTAAAAACTTATTATTTAAACAGTTTTTAAATGGTTTGGATATAAATACAAAACCAATATTATATTTTCTAAAATACAAATCAATATATTTACTATGTTAATTGAATTTCAGAAAGACAATTTTAATTGCAACTATTTCAAAATTTAAAATTAATTTTCCAATGATTCTAAGACCTTATTTCCGATGTTTTTCTCCATTTTAAGTTAAAGCTAAGCTTATTTATTTTTGACTTTATCTCAAAATATTTCTTCGTCGTAGAGAAAATAAACAAAAAAGTTAGATGCTTAAGTAATTTTGAAATAATCAGATTAAAACTACTTTTTTTGACAAATTTTAACTTAAAACTTGTCGATTTTGGGATATCTTTTCACTCTAGATGACTTTTATGCCACTTTATTTATTTCTCTATTTTGTCTAGACTTAGGTACACATTTTTGAAAAGAAGAACTTTTTGATATTAGAAGTAAAAGAAAAAGTTATTGTAATCCCATTTAATGACAAAATAAAAACTTTCTAAGTGATATGCTTAGGCAGTTTTTTTAATGAACATTTCTCATTTTTTTAATTGATTATAAAAATTAAAAAAAAATTCTCATAAAAAAAGGATTTCAAGCAACAGAGGAGATTTTTAATTGATAAGATCTTTAAATTTTAAATATTGAAGGTTTAAAAAAATTATTTTATAACCCAGGCACATAAGCTGCAAATTACGAGAAAATATTAATATAATTACGAAAGTTGTTTTTAATTATATTTCATAATCTACTGTTTTCACTCAAAATTTTTAGTTATAAATTTTTACTATGCTTTCGTTTTCAATTGTTTCGGTAAGTTCAATTTCTTTTCAAGTTGCTTATGTTTTGTTTAATATGAAGAATTGCCTTTGAGACTATTATTATTATGGTTTTAAAAATAAATACTGCACTAGATTAATTAATTCTGTATGTTGTGCTCAACACGTGCAAAATAAGAAATTCCAGAAAAAATTACAATAAAATGTACTGGCCTTTTACCTTTACGGTAACAGAAACAAATTATTGTACTTGTAAATTTGTATTTCACGTTTCACCGTAGAATCTATATTTACTATTTATGGAAAAATAATCTACAAACTGTTATTTTGATAGTAATAATTACCATAAAACACCTTAACTATTCTTATTAAATAAATATTATAGAAGTTATTAATAAATATTATAAAAAGTGCGTTATAATAGTTTACTGTAAAAATTATTTTTAAGATAAAATTTATATTTTGGATGATGCATCCAAAATGTCAATACTTAAAAACGGAATTTCATCCTCATTTTCCTACAGTGTGGGGCCCAAATTGTTTTCAATTAATTAATAAAACATAATTAAAAGATAAAAATAAGAAAAAGACTGATTAATTTTTGATTAGTGTGATTGAAAGAAAATAGGGAAATAGTAAATAATTGATAAAAATTGTCATAGTGAAGAAAATAAACATATTAAATTTAGATAAATATCAGAAATATATTATTGGTAGTAACTTTATCACAGAAGATTTAACAAAATTTTGAAAGTTTAGACCTATGCATCATATTTATTAGTAAAATTCAAAACTATTTTCAAAGTCATTTGCGTATTTTTTTTCTTAGGATTTTCAATCGAATTTATTTTTCTTCTTTTTCTGTTTACAAAATGGAAAGGGTTAATGATAATGGTTGTACTTCGAAAGTTAATACTTAATAATAAGGCGAAGTTTAAAAGACGATAATAATAAAACTTTTTTTTTCTAATTCTAATCGTACTATCTAACAATTTCAAAAGAATTTTGTGATAAACTCCTTAACAGCAACTTTAGTATCATGTATAAACTAATTTCAGTTTGACATTTTAATTATTAGTGAAGAATTAATTTTCAGATTAAAAAATTTAAGTAAAGATCAGATTTTTTGTTAAAGAAAAAAAAACTTAAAGAGAACTCTATGGGCAGTAAAACATTAAAATTAATAACTTTCAGTAAGAAAAAAAGCAACATTCTGAATAACTTTCGATAGAATGAAATTGTATTTTTTTTCGCACTGGGCCTCAATTTTAATGGTGGTGACTACAAAAAAAATTAATTAGCAATTTCAATGTTTTGAGTCACACAACTAAACACAGAAATAACTTGTTTTCTCTGAATAAGCATAACTATCTTTCAATGGATAGGATTTTTTTTTTCTCTAAATATGGGAGCGGAGGTAGTTTGAATCTGGGAAATAAGAGTCGCAGCAGTTTAGTCAGGAGAGCGTGTTGTAAACTTGGACACTCTTTGAGGTTAGTTTTACTTTTTGCATAACTACCATTTCTTAAGAGATTTTTTTTTAGGAAAATTAAAACTTTTTTTAAACCCAATTGCAAAATCTGTTTATTCAAAGAAAATTTCATGCAATTTTATATTGTTTGTTATTATGCTTGTAAGCAATAGTATAAATATATGTGATTGTAAGGCAAGCAGATATTGAAATAATTTTAAAAAAGATGTTTTAGATAGCAAAATACAGAATTTAAAAGAAATCGACTGAATAGTTAAGAAATCGAATTTAAATTTCGATTTAAATTTCAAATTTCAAATAAGATTTTTTAAATTTCAATTTTTCAAGAACTATGATGAATTTTATTCAAATTTTATGTAGTTTAGTGCAGTTTCGTGTAGCTGCGTATTAATATATATATTTCAATGTATTATTTTTAATTTTCAGAATTACAAAATATTTGTAAAAGATATTATTTCCCAAGTATTTATTCTACTTCGCAATTATGACGATAACATTAATTTTGAATTTTTTAAACTGAAGTTATACAAACAAAGGTAAAACAAACGAAGGTAAGTACATAATTAAAAAATATTATAAAATGAATAATTATAAATGGCGAATAATTATAATCTAAAAAAAAGAATTGCGTCTAATTATAAGATTTAAAAAATCATTTGTTTATATGGAATTTTTCAGATTAATAAATGTAAAAGAATATGTAGATATGCTTATTAATCTAAAAAAAAACAACATTTTCAAAATTTAATTAAACACTACTATCATGCAACTAATTTTATTAAGTTCCGTAGAAAATTATGAGGATATATAATAGAATTAATACGAGCTAAAATTTATAATAAATTCTTAATGATGTAGTTTAATATAATAGTTCCAATGTTAAATTCCATCTCACGTAAATCCCTGGTGACCGAAAATTCAAATTTGTTCTTAGCTTTGAATTTAGTTATAGAAACATAGTTTTAAACAATTTATCATTAATAACATGCAATTTCGCTTTCCACATTTTATACAGTTTTATATACTACAATCTTTGACATTACTAATGACTCTGGGACTCTAATATATATATATATATATATATATATATATATATATATATATATATATATATATATATATATATATTATATATATATTAAAAACTGATGTGTTAAAAAAAGGGGAAAAAATACCAAGTACTATATATCTATTTTTACTTTCTGCAATGCAAAGGAAAAGAGATATTCATTTTCTATTGTGAATGTTTCACTGTAGTTTATATTTACTCACTTTATTTTTTTAAAACTTCTTTACTAAATTTGCATGCATCATTTTTGATCAGCATCCTTGACCGCCATGGGACATATTTTTTTGACTCCGTCACTTCATTTTCGATAGTCCAATCTTCATTCGAATTTCGCCTGATTCTTAATAATAATCTCCCTCTATGATTAGGTTTCGATTTAAAACATTTTTTTCTTCATATATATGAGGGATCACGTTTGGTTACAATCACATGATTTCATGACAAAATTATTCTCAATATTAGCGAAATATTGGTCAAGGATTGCTGAAACATCAAAAATGAGAGTTTAGGTTCTGTGAGTGAATTAATCGTCTAAATCATAACAAAATCTAATATTTAACCTTTTAAGTCAAAAATAGCCTGAATTTAAAAAAAAATGTCATGATCAATTCAATTGTTTGAGATCGTGATTGCGCAAATGTCATTGGAATAAATAGCAATGTCCTCTCTTCAACAAAGTCTTTCCTTTTAATTTAATTTACTTCTATTTATAGAATTTTATCTTTAAAAGTAAACTCAATTGCAAAGATAAATAAATAAAAAATAAATTCAACGATAAACATTAAACTCACATATGACTTTCAGCCTTATAAAATAAAAATCTATTCAAATGATTTAATTGTATAAAACATGTATATTATGAGTCATGTAAATGTAATCGTATAAAAGGCATTCAAAATTCAGCTCAAGTATGTTTTAAATTCATTTATGAATATTTTTAAACTCATTTTTCCCAGTTTAAATTATTCTGAGTAAATTAAGAAAAAAAAATCTGTCCCGACCTAATACATTTTTGTAATGGAAACTCTTTTTTGACGAAATGGATGCGTTGGTAAAAAAAAGAACTTGATGTGTAGATGAATAAAAAATTTTAAATAAATATTATTCATATCTTAACCTGTTTTGAAAAAAATAAAACTATTTACTGTAAAAAATTAAAAAAATAAAAAATAATAAATTACATTAAATTTTTATTTAATTTAATTAAATATATTATTTATAAATTATCTAATTTAGCTAGTTAAATTGAAATCATTAAAAAATTATAAATACATTTAATTTAATTTAAAATTAAATGTAAAAAAATTAACGAAAAAACAAATTAAAAAAAAAACAAACTAGATAATAAACTATTTTAAAAATAAGTTGTATTTGATAGTTTTGTAATGTACTTTATATAAAATAATATGTACTTTATATTGGAATGAGTTTTAAAAAAATGTGCTTTTCATTGGAATTCATTTAAAGCGTGTTTCTTTGTTCTAAGTGTTAACTTAGTTCTTTACTTTGTATTACTTCACAAGTAATACTTTAGTTTCTTATCTTATAAAGGAAAGTTCCAACTTCCGACAAAAAAAGTAATTATCAAACATTACATTTTGATCAGAAAATATAAATAGCGAAAATAATAATTTTTAACTCATTTTGTTGCTCTAACAAAATTTACTTTGTAAAGATATGTATTGCTATGATGCGGTTCAAAGTTAATAGTAGCCTTATCTAAAAGAGAAAATAATGTAAAAAGTTTCGAAAACTTTTCTTTAAATTTAAGAAAATAAAATTCTTTCTCAAGTAACAGACTATTCTTAATGAATATGAGCATATAAAAGACGTTCGAAATTCCATTCAAGTACCCTTTCGCCACAGCAGGAGTAAGTAATGTAATCCAATCACATTAAGCTAACTTTTCATCTTCCTTCTTATATTTATGTAGAGTATCATGACTTCCGTTGTTAAGGCCGATAAATAAGGACTTGTAATGATGATGAGGCTAGTAATTGTTAAACTTGGTACTCATTTTTACCGCAAACAGTATTTAGGAGATAGAAAGGGGTGAAGATGTTACCCACCCCTATCCGAAGCAATCACTAGGTGCATGCGCACATCAATCCACAACTACCTGAGCGAGAGCCACGACATAGTGGGAAAAAGGGAACATTATTTGTGCTGAGTTAGAGTAGGGAAAAACATTCCCACTTTTCCCGGTCTGCGGGAAAGCCGAAGCGAAAGTTTTCTCCGGTTGTTTTTACGAACTTGTATTTATTTGGAGAAACTTAAGAACTTAAAATTAAATAGATTGGTTGATTGGAATGATTGTTTCGGAAAGTGAAGAAGTTTGAGTTTGTGAACGAAAGGTGCAAAAATGTTCAGCTGGAAAGAAATTTTAAGTTTCTGGTAAATTTTTTATGAGTGGAAAATTAAAAACTTAGACGTCATGAAAAACAGGTTGAGATCTTATTTGTTAGCATCTCTGCTCATAAACTTGGTTTACAGAGTTATTTCGCATGGATATGGTAAGTAATTAAAATCCATTTAGTTATTAATAATATCAGAAAAAAAAACAATTTTTATGAACAATAAAAAAAAAATATTTTTTTTATCTTTAAAAATATAAACTTTAATTTCATATTATGAAATTAATTTCATCTTTTAAAGTAATGATTGTACTCTTTTTTTAACTTTTTGTTTAGACAAAAGAAATAAAACTAGAGTTTAAGTTCACATTTCTGCGTTTTTAACTATCTATTTGCACAGGGTAGATAGTTAAAAACGTAGATAGTAAAATGAAGCACATTAAATTTGTATTATCTTTTTTGATTGTTTACATTAAAGAAATAAAACTGAATCTTTAAATGACATCTATTCTTTTTTATTAATTCCCTTGCAATGTTTTGAAAGTTAATAAATATTTTTCTTGACTTTAATTTTGACTCATTAAAACAACTGTATTTGTAATTCAATTATATGTCAGATGAGCAGAGTATTGTTAAGCATAACTCAATCTTTCATCACGACTATGTAAAAATCGGGATTTTCTCTCATTTATTAATGAATTATGTTTTAGTTTATTTATTTTGTATAACAGAATTAAGGAATAATTTTTAAAATACTAGTTCTACAAGGAAACAGCAATTTCATATAGTATATATATAGCAATTTCATAAGTTTTCATATAGTGAATAAATAATTTTATAGATCTGACTTGAAATTAAATAAGCTTGGATAAAAACGAAAAATTATTTTTAAAAAATCTATAATTGTACAGAATGCATTTCGTTGAAATAAAATTGATCTCATTAGGCTAAATTAGGGGAAATTCAATTTTTTTATAATGACATTTAAAGAAAAAGATTATTTAAATTTTTAAAAAATTATGCATCACGTAAGCGTTAACTAATCATTACGAAGAATAACATTTAATAAATACTTTCCTTTGTTTTGAAGATACCAAGCCTAATGTTATTCAAAATTAGTTAATTTTTTTCTTAATCCTGCAACATTTTTCTTTCATTTTAATTGATATTTTATATATTAACTAATTACTAGAGAATGATCTCATAAAAAACTATGATTCGAAAAATCAATGATTTAATCATCTTTTTGATATTTTTATGCGCCTACGGATCTACAAACAAATAGTACTTGTCAACTATATACCTCCTATTTAAAACGTTTTTAACAATCGATGCTGCGGAGTCGTGGTGGCTCAAGGGATAGAGCACTCACCTCCCATTGAGATGACAGGGTTCAAATCACAGTGATGGCTGATCGATACGCATTCCATACACGACTCGCACCTGCCACAGTGCTGAAGTAAATCTACCTCAGTGGTATACTGATCATGGGTTAGAAGCCCCTTGCCGTCAGCCTTACAGTGAGAGATTTTCCTCTCCGTGTAATGCAATACGGGTTATTCTCTTCATAAAGTTCTCCATGAAGGCAAATTTCCCCCTATACTTGATCCAGCAGTTTCTTTGTCTTGTAGATCGGGATTACTAAGCTATGGAGTCGAGCATTGGCAGTCGTAAACTCATAAATTGGGTCGACTGTTCAACGACGGTTATAAAATAAAATAGATGATACCATAATATCAGATTCATTATAACATAATGTTGTATTTAAAGTGAATATCTCTTATATCCTTGAATTTTTGTCAAGAAATTAATTTTTTGAAGTACTTTTAAAACGTTCCTTATTGTAGTTCTTTATGGATATAGTTTCATTAGTTGTAATACCAAGATAAGGGAATGGAATATTTTCTACAAATATAATAGAAAGAAATGTTTGTTATTAACATACAGTTACATATTAATAGACATACAGTTGTCTACCAAAACAGAACAGGTAGGCGGATTCATGAAAGTGGTAACATGAAATAATAATAATATTAATAGTATTATTTACTGGAGTTCACTATCAAGACATAATATTAATACTGACTAATGATAAATATAGAGATTTATTTTAAACAATGTTTTATGTGATGTTAAAGTTTACCTTTTCAATCCCATGTATAAATGGTAATATTTCTAAGATAATTCCACAGAACAAATTTAAGTTAAATTATACTTAAAAAAAGATGAAAAAAGTTTTAAAGTCTATCTATTTACAAATAAACTGTTAAAATATTCATGACATTTAAAGTTATTTTTAACCATCGTGTTTACAGCTTGGATCACTAGTTTCACTAGTTTATTTTGCTTTAAAAGAAATGCTTCATTATAAACAATATTTCAATATAAAACTTCATTTGATTTTTTTTAATTTTTGTCTTTATAGATTCATGCATAATTACAAAACTGATTAGAGAGAATATTTTCTTAACAAATGCACGATTTATTTGTAATTTACAGTAGCGAATATGTTTAATTTTAAGTAATTTAACTCAATTCAACTAGGGAATTTTAAAAAAGCACAATGCTCCTTTAGTTATCGCATTTGTTCTAACGATAATATGGTATTAAAATAGATAATATTCTTTTGATTTTCAAATATTAGATATTTTCTAAAAGTGAAGAAATATGCATCAGTAATTTCTTGTAATTGAAATTAATTTAGCGTAAAAGAAATTTATCATAATTTACCGCAATAGAAAAATCATAACATTTAATTTTGTTTTTAGTCATCGTGTATACTGCTTGTTACTGCTTGTCATGTTTGCTGCTTGTTTTTATTGCTTTATAAGAAATGCTTCACTTTAAACAATAGTTCAAAATAACGTTTAATTCTACTTTTTTTTAAAAAAATTGTTTTCTCATTAAAATATGCTCTATCGCTAAAGTGATTAGAATCATTATTTTCTAACCAAATATCAAATTTGATTGTAATTGTTTACAACAATGAATATATAACATTTTAAATGTTTGACTTCAAACTGACTAGGTAAATTTGAACACAAATAACGTTACTTTATTTGTCGCATTAGCTTTAATGTAAACAGGTGATTAAAGTATATAAGATTTTTTTGATTTTCAATTCAAGACATTTTCGAAAAACGAAAAAAAAAATGTAATAGTAATTTCACGTAACAGAAATTAATTAGTGTAATGAAAATTTACTATTATTTAGTGCAATCGAAAACTCGTACATTTACTTTTAGTTTTAACATTATGTTTGCAATCTGTTGCTTTTTTTATAAGAAAAAATTCAGTGCAAGCAATACTTTAAGATAAAATTTTATTTTAATTTTTCTAATTTTTGTTCTTATAGATTCACATTTAATCTCAAAATTTATGGGAAACATTCTTTTCTCAACAAATGCGGGATTAAATTGTAATTATTTGAAATAGTGAATATGTCGCCCTTTAAATTATTTAATTCAATTCGAGTAGCAGAATTTTTAAACAAACACAATTTTTCGTCAGTTGTCACATTAGATTTCATGTTAAATATAGTTTAAATAGATACAATATTTACATATATAATATATGTAAATATTGTATAGTATATGTAAATATAGTATAATATAGAGATTAAAATATAGTATAAGATTCCTTTGATTTTCAATTAAGGATATTTTCCAAGAAATAAAATGCCGTAGTAATTTTCTTTTCAAATTAAAACAAATACAACATATTATATTTCAAAAATATATTATAGTAGTACGTTTTAAATTAAAAACTAATGTAAAATACAATATAAATAAAAATCTAAGCAAGTCTGATAAATTTAATTCAAGAAGTTGAAATATACTTAACACCTGAATAACATTAAATTATTCAACTAAGATTTGAATCCGTACCATGAAAGTTTTCGTTGCAAATAAATTCATATGATTTCCTTCAAATAAATTTATAAAATTTTATGTGACATTAGAAAATTCAAGCATGGCAGCTTTAATAATTTTTATCAGCTTAATATAAAATTAAAATATTAGAAGCAGCAAATAAGCGCAATAGAAAAAAATATAATGAAGAAATTAGATTTTAGTATATGTAGCAAGTAAATCTCTGTATGAAAATTAAATTGGAAAATTGATTCTTTCTACAACAAATCATTGCGAAAAAAATAGAGATGCATTGTAAATAAGGGGCTCATTATGATAAAATTGTAGTAAATTTTTTTGAAAAAAATTAAGACTAAAAAGACGTTTCTTTTTCAGATAGAAAAACTTGTAATAACTTGAAAAAATACGAATGAAAATAAAGATATTAATCTCATTTTAAGTAGGATGCGTCGTTTGAGATCAGATTATTCAAGAAACATATATTTATTCATAGGTATAAGTACTATTTTTAAATACTGTTATTTAAAACTGTTAAACAATAATGTCTGCTGTTTTATGTTATATATATTTTGTAACAAATTGACAGCGTATGATAGCGTTAATTATTAAATAGACAGCGTAGTAAAGTTAAATAGACTAATCTACAGTTAGATGATGTAACACTTAATCAATAAAAGTAAAATTGCATTGGCTAAAATATTTTTTACAACAAAATAGTTGACAATACAAGCAAATGCTAATTATTTATTGAAATATACTAGCAGGTGAGTGACATTAAAAACACACAAATCATGAATTTGTTTTGACAAATATTTAAGTCATTTAGTGGGACTAACGATTGAATAAATAGCCAGGGTGGCTCAGTGTCAAATCGAATGTGAGCTAAATTCCCCTTTAAGTCAGGCTAACGGTGAAAGGTTTTCATACATTTCCTTTCCACGTGAAGTAAATGTGGACCAATTCCTTGAAATAAAGTCCTCCATGAAGGCTAGTAAGTCCCAATGTTTTATCCAAGAGTCCCCTTTTTTCCTGGGTTATGTTGAAAATTACAAGGTAACGGAGTTGCACATATTTAGTCGTAAACTCAGAATTGGGTCAGCGTTTAAACGCCAGTTATAAAGCAAAGATAAATAAATATACACTTTAGTTTTGTTTTTTGCTCATAAATGTAATATTTATCTCTCTCTCTCTTACACTGTTAGAAATTACTCTGAAAAATGGTTAAATAACAATTTATCATATTGGTATTTTACCATATTCAAACAAACAGGCAAATTACCATAAATAAGATGGTATTTAAACTGTTAACTGTTAGAAAAACCTTTTATTAACTGTTTTCGTAGTAATAATTCACATGTAGATGGCAGTAGCTTAACACAAAAGTCTAGTATGTCTCATCTCTTACGACAAGCGAAACAAGAAAATAAAACAATTAAACCTCATTCTATGACTCATTTACGTAACACAACTCAACCACAACATAGCTTCCTTTAAATTTCTTTTTTAATGGTTTTAAAGTCGTGCTCGTTATAAATGGTTAAAATTCGTATAGTTTTGAAATTATAGTTTTTTTATAACCATACTAATTGCAAATGGTTTCAAAATGGTAAAAGTAAAAATATTCTTTACAGTCAGCTTTACGTATGATTGGATGAACAGACTCACGGCTCGTTATTTTACCATAATTTTAGAATAGAAGTTTTAACGGTAAATATGTGCTTCAGATAAACGGTTGTAGCCATTATATAATTTAAATTTACTGAATATTTTATATTTGAGAAAAAAAATCATACGTATTCAACTTGATTATACACTGCAATGGTTCAACTTGAACTGAATTGCCGTTCAAGTTCAATCGGATATTTTTTCAATCTTAATGTTTACTAAAGGTTTACAATAAATGTGCCAATTATCTAATGTATTCATTATTTTAAAGTAGCAAATGAAGCACTAAAATGCAATTTTTTTTTAATAAACATTATACATATTTTAAAGGGTTTAGATTTGTGGTCCCTGAATTTCGAAATCCACTATCCTGTAACCGCAATCTAGAAAATATGGTCACGATAGTTTATGCTGAAAAGCAGTTGAAGTTTTCAACCCTATAATATTAATATTACTTTATGCTTAATTAACTATTTCTCGAAAGTTTTATAAGCTAATCAAAAAAGTTTGCAAAAAACTATAAAGTTTATTTCTTCAAAGATTAAAAATCATTCAAATATTAGTTTTTAAAAATTATTTATAAATTTTTTATTACTTTACTAATGGTAATCGTAAAATTTTAAGTTGTAAGATATAAAATATTTTTAACTTCAGTGTTGAGACTAAATGAAAAAAAGAGCAAAATTGTAATTAAATCGGCAGAATGTTTCGAATTAGTTTTAATTGTAGAAATCACAAATTTAAATATCTGATTTTATTAAAACTATTTGGCTAATGTCATAAAAAATTGTATTTTGTCAATAAAAATGTTACAGACTTTACAATTTTGTATGCCTTACAAAAAAAATGTTTTCCATGTATAATCAAATAAAGCGGTATAAATAATGAATAATTATTAGAAATTATTTTATACAAGAATTATCTTTGGAGAAACAAATTTTATAATTTTAGGTAAAAACTTCAAAAATGTTTTTGCGATTCAGTGATAAAAAGTTAAATTAATGTTAAAATGCTTAAAGGGCTCTTTCGCCCTTTAAGCCCTTTTACATTTAACTGGCACTGCCGAAATTATTCAAACCATAATTTCCAGACTGCAAGATTACGCCATCCCTCCTAAATATTGAAGATCAACAAATCCAATCTGTTAAAAAATAGAAAAAAAAAATTTATTCGGAGAAAGTACGTTTTTACATCTGTTTTCATAGATTAAATTTTCATTTTCAATAATTAATTAGCATATTTGACGTTATGCCTTCAAATCATTAGATCAAAAGTTATTCACGGTGTTTACTTTTATTTGCGCACTCTATACTGTATTGCAATTTAAGATAACGAAATTATGGTTTATCTAGAAGCAGACAGTGAAGTGCGCAAAAAAATAAAATTAATGTTTAGAGTTTTTCACTTTTGTTAAATTCCCTGCCTAAACAATTCAGACCATATTTTCCAAATTGCGTTTATTCGAAGAAAGTACGTTTTTGTGTCTAGTTTCATTACTTAAATATTCGTTTGCATATAAGTTTCGTTAGCACGTTTAAGGTTAAGCCCTCAAATTATCATATCAAAAAATATTC
Source organism: Parasteatoda lunata (assembly GCA_949128135.1). Taxonomy (NCBI): domain Eukaryota; kingdom Metazoa; phylum Arthropoda; class Arachnida; order Araneae; family Theridiidae; genus Parasteatoda; species Parasteatoda lunata. Next base: position 51,784,465 of record OX421971.1, read on the forward strand.
AGTTATTTTTTTAGTTTCTCTCTACACGACGTTCGCTTTGCTTTTAAACAAATTTTTTCAGAATTTAAATTTTCGATGCAATATATTTTTAAAAAAATAAAATAGTTAATTTTTCTAACAATAATATTGTTTCATACCTTGAAAATCCGTCAGTGCACTCAAAACAGTTTTTTTAAAGAAGAATGCAAAATATTTTGTTGGTATACCCATTTTCCTTTTGTATTAAATTTTCACATAAATATATCGGAATTTAGATAACTTAGAAAATTAATGAATACATTTCTCGAAAAATGTTATAAAATAAATTCGATTTCCACAAGAACCTGTAAAATAAATGAACTGTTTGGATAATTTAATCAGTTTAACGCGGAGTAATGCAATTTTCAAAACCTTAATATAATTTTGCTACCAATGTAATTTTGTTCAAGAATTTATTTTGTGTTCAGTAGAGAAAGTTTGCGGAATTAACAAGGCAGTATTGATTATAGGAACAATTTCTCAAACTATTCATCTATTTAGCAATATGATTTATTTGCATATAATCTAAAAATAACTTTTAGTTATAGGAACGTTTAGTTATGAAGAAAATTATCATTTTAATGGAAAAGCACTAAATGAAATTGAGTAGTTTAACTTCAGAGCATTCATGGAATTACAATATTTGCCCACAGACATTTTCCCAAGCATTTTTTGCACATTAAAGGTTATTTTAATGCCATTTTATAAATAGGGATTTATGAATTTAATTTATTTTATCAAAAAGGTTCATTATTCAGAATTAAAGTATTTTAGTAACCAATTAGCAGTATTTTTTATATCAAAATAAATCAAAAACATTAAAACTGGTCTCTTATTTGTATCTCTTGAGTAACGAAAATGTGATTCCTGATTTCTTCGCTACATTTTGTTTTATTATAAAAAGCAAGACTACACGCAGATGTGTTTTTGTTGTTATTTCAAGTAATTTTATTGATGTTCAATTAATATAATTTTGCTGCTTCTTAAGACGATTACATTTTTCTGAATACCTCCTTAACTTCAGGTTTCAGTTTTTGCACAGCAAGCTAATACAGTGTTAATATGATTTTGAACTAGGATTGAAAGAATAGAAATGTACGGAAATTAAATATCAGAAAATGCTTACATGTTCAAATATATCTGTTAATATGCAATTGAGAGATATATTAGAACTAAATTATAAGTATCCTTACTGTAAAACTAAAACTTACATACATTTTGCAACAGCTAATGAAATTATCATAATTTTGTACTAAAATGGGAATAATTAGCAATCAATAATCTAATTCAGCTGATATAGGCTATTATTATTTTTTGAAGCAAATGTATTCTATGAATAGTGTGAATGCGTATGATATTGTTCTAAGCTTTCTGTTTTATTGTGTATATATTTAACTGCACTCTTTAAAGTATATATGAACGTTCGATTTGGCATAACGTAAAGCGTTTCTTCACACAACAACTGTTTGACAATAAACTCAGAAAGATACCTTACCACAGTTTTTACATTTTAGAATGATGAGCGTTTTGAGGTGGTTTAATTACAATGCGCTTATATTCTATTCACAATTAATAGTGTGAGTCTTTTTTTTAAATTCTTTCTTGCATCTATCTATTATTATAAATTCTGGTTTCGCTATTTATCGTGAGTGAATACCAATCTGGAACAATTTTAACTTGTACTGATATCAAATTGTACAGAAAAATATTTCGAATTCAGCTTCTATGCATTTTTACTTCAAAATAAAATAAAATTCACTTGCATTAAGTTTCCTTTTTAAACTTAAAAATCAATTTTCCATTGAATATTTTCCTATTCTTGCAAGCCCATCCATTTTTTTTTTAAAAAAATTTAAATTTCTCACAAAAGAAAAAAAAAATGCATAAAAATGAAGAAAATAATTAACGTGTCGCAAGTTCTAAATCCTACACGAAAAAAAATGCCGTTTTATGTGTCAATTTATTTTATTAAAGTAGCTATTTTTCGTTTAAAAAAACGAAAGGCTCTACAGAAAAAAAAAAAGCACTTTTAAAGTTAAATTTATCACTATTTACTTTCGCACTTTTTTGATCTAAAAATAAAAGAAAATAGTTTGGGTAAAGATTGCCAGAAATTTATTCACATTTTTATTTAACCATAAAATATTTCGCTTAGACGATAGGCTGGAATCGTTTAGGATTGCAAATGATTACTTTTCCCTTTTCATCAATTCTTCTCTGGACTTCAGTTCGAGACGAGATGTACGAAAAGAAGAAAGAAAACTATTTAATACGAACGGAATTTCTACGATTTTTTTAAACAATAGAAGAAAACAAAGAGAATATTTTGAATTATTTTAAACTATGCATAGAGGTAACTGCTTATAGGAAAATAATCATAGATTTATGTGCAAGCTGATATATAAAACTTATTCATAATTATTATGATTTTTTATTCATCATATATGTTATAGACATTTTGAAATATTTGTGTTTATTTCGTAACATATCAAAATGAGGCTTTAAAATTAGAGTTATAATAATAAAGAAGTTTCTTAGCAATTTCTATTAAAAAAAACTATTTGTTTATTTTTTTAAGTAATTGATTTCAAATAGGAAATATAGATTTGAAATGTCGTAAACTATTACAATACGCATAGGTAGAAAAGATAAAATTCTTCTCTCAACCTTTACTTTTTCATGATATACACATAATCATCAATGCTGTTTACTGATAGTAAAGTGATTAAACCGCTGCTTCATATTCATTTTTGAGTTGCACATATAGAGATGTTTTTTTCAAGTTACAAAATCAGACAATATTTATTGGCGCAAAATACATTTACCAAAAAAGAAATTATTTAAAGTATTTTGATTTGTCATTGAAACTATATACGCTTGTGTGACATACTAACTATTTTTTTCATCATGGGAAAATGCAATAAATTATATTACTAGTTTTCTTAGATGTTTAAAATTTTACAAAATAACATCATACCATCTGTTTAAAATAGAATAAGGTTTCTATTTCAAAACGTGTTAAAAAATTAAGAATCAGTCATAAGGTATAATAAATATACTATTATATATCCAAGCTATTATAAACAATTATGCACATACCGTTTGATATAATAAAAACTAATTGTCTATATCGATAAATTTATATCTGGTCTATGCATGAGAAATCAGGGGAAGAGCATTTTGTTTTACTTTAACAAGATGTGTAAGGAGATTAGTTCCAACCAATTGTACATCAATCAACTAAATCAGTGAATTTAACAATTTTTATCTACAAAAATCAAATAAGTTCTAGTCATTTGAGTAACATAATTAAGGACTCTCATAGACTGATTAAAAATATATTCTTTAGTCCAAGAGTTTAAAAAAATTAGTTTTTAGTAAAAATTAGTTTAAACTCCAAGAGAATGTGTAAGGAGAGTTTTTCCAGTAAATTTTTAAATAATCAAGTCAAATAACAATTCAATCAATTTTATAAGTTTTAGTTACAACAATCCAATAAGTTCCCCTTATTTGTTTTTCATAAATTTGAAATTTTAGAAAATGTCATCAATATCTATTTGTAAAAGCATCTGGTATCAATTTCAAAACGTAAGAAAGTAATTACGAATTCAAATTTAAGTTATTATTGATATACTATCAAATATAATCTCTAATATAAACTATTATATATATATTATTATATATAATATTATATAATATAATCCGGATCAGCAGGCCAACCATAGATGACAAAAAAATTTAGTTTACGAATTAAAAAAAATAATATTTTTCTCAACTTTAAGATGCTTCGTAAAGAGTTTATGACTAATGAAATTTGCTACTTAGAAAAGATTAAAATGATTAGCACCAGATTAAAATAATCAAACTGACCGATAAAGTTAACACAAAGTACGCAAATCCTATTAATTTTCGAATAAAAATTCTTCATTTCAATTAGTTTAATTCTCGTGCTTTGAAATTGTCTTAATTAATTAAGCTTTAAAGTTCTGAGAAGTTCCAGAAATTAATAATTATTTTAAAAATCGAAGATCTAAAATTTTAAAAGTTTGAACAAACTATTACTCATCATCATCAGCATCATAATTTTTTTATGAAAAGTGCCTGTTTTCTTACAGCTTTCAATACTAAACAACTGAAATAAATTACTTTATTTGAAGTAATAATTAAATAATTTTAATTAAATCATAATTAATAAATAATGATTAAATTCAATTCAATGATTAAATTAAATAATAAATTTAATTAAATAACAAGTAATTTTTAGAAAAATACTGCGCTGTAAAACTGTTTGTGTCATTTTATAAATATTTGTACTTTTAATATTATTTAAAGACTACAGAATTTTCAAAAAGAAAGGAAAAAAAGATATATTTACCTTAAACAGTCAATAGACTCTGCAAATAAATGTTGTGTACAGCAAAAAAAAAAAAAAAATGATTTTGAAATCTAAGAATTTCAACCGAATTTTTTTTTCGTTAGAACTTTGCCTTAAGCAACAAAAAATTTTACAAAATACTTATAAAATACCATATAAACAAAAAACACTCTTAAATAATATAAGAAGAAAATATAAACCGCATAAGAAAAAAATAAATTTTAATTACTAAATTTCCATATCTTTAAAGAATATTTTAAAAATAATTAAATGGGAACTTTCTTAAAGCATTCCATTTGAAGTTTAAAATTTTCTTTTTTTTTCTGAACAAAAGAGAACCTTAAAAATATTTTTGCACGTTTACAAAAAGAAAAAAAAAATCATTTAAAATTGTATTCACTAGTTCAAATTACTACTTTTTCAAATTATTACATTTCAGAACGCTGAAAAAAAGCCATAAAACATGTTTAGCTCTAACGAAGTTTTTTTGTAATATATCAAAATAGCATAAAACATATCATTTTCACTTTGAAAAATGATTTAAGTGTGTAAGATAATTTTATTATTTAGCACTTTTTTTAAATTTTGTAGATACTTTTTATCATAAACAAACTGGCAGCATCAGAAAAAATAATATGCTCATTGTTATTTTTGGCTTACATTTTTTTGACTTCATATTCATGCAGACGGTACAAGTTATCTATATTTCAAATTTTGTTTATGATAGCTCAATAATAAACACAATTTATTTTTCTCTTTATTTACTTAATTATTATCTATGTATTTTATTAAAAGGAGTTAGTTCACAACATAGCACTATGCCACATCAATAGTCAATACAAAAATCTTGGTATGTTGTATTATTTATTTACTTATTTATTGATTTTTAAACTTTACTGTTAATCGAATGGACAGACAGCTGCCAGTTATGTTACCATAATTTTAGAATTTAAATTTTAACAGTGTACTATATTTATTTATATATCATTATAAATATTTATTTCATATGCATTTTTTTTAAAAACAGGATATAGTGCATTTCCTAATGTTTAACAGTCTATGATGTTATACATTTTGAAGTTTCATGCTTTTTACATTGAGCGTTATGCTTATTGTTTCAAACTTGCAACAACAAAAAAAGAATATCAAAAAATAATGAGCTGAATAAATTCGAATGCCTGAATTATTCATATCTCAGCTTTCCACTCTATATTTTACATTCAATTTGAAACTGATCAGCCGTCAAAGAAACCTTGGCTATACTCTGAGAAGCATTACATACATTTGTATGTATTTATTTATGTACGTTTGGTATTGCATAATAAATTGAAGAAATTAGATGCAATATTTTAATATATTCAAAAATTGAAATAAAATTATTAGTTAATATTAGTTTTTTACGTTATGTTTTGCGTTTATGTGAAGTAAATATTTCTATTTGTAACACTAAGTCGCTTTTCATAAAATTTAAAATAAATAAATAAATAAACAGCTAACTTTGTTATGATAAAATTTTATTTGAATTTTACAGAAGCTTAAACTAAGCTTAAGATACTATTTTCTAAACTCCTAAGTTAAGAAATAGTATGTTTTGAAATTGAATTTCAGGTGTATTTATTTTGTATCAATGATGTGGATAAAAGAAAAGTTTCTTTTTACTTCCGCATTCCAGAATAATTGATAATAGAGGACCTTTAAAATGTTCCATTTGATTTCTTTCTTTAATTTTATTCTTAACGCATACTGACGTAAATAGAATGATTCTTAAGAATACAAAAAGGAAATCTTACGGGAAAAAGAAAACACCTAGTTCAATGTGATCGAGAACAAGGTCTAAAAAAATACCTAAAACTTCTATGAAGCAACAAGAAACTTAATCTCAAAGATTTCGTTTGACTTCTATACTGTTAGGAATTTCCCGCAAAAAAAGTTTAAATAACAATTTATTTAATTGTTATTTTGCCATATTCTACCTAAAACAGCCACATAACCATGAAAAAGATAGTGGTCAAACTGTTAACTTTGTGAAAAATTGTTTATTGCCTCTTTTCATCGGAAACATTTAAACATCCAGAATTTTACCCGCGGAAGTTAAACCATATGATAAGGATTATTTTCCATCATCGGATAAACACAAATAAGGATTATTAACAATCTTATAGTTATAATTGTATGGTAAACACCTTTTGAAGACAATTGTTTCTTAGCGACCGAGTAAATAATATACTTCGAGAGGGCTAATCTGACTATCACATGACAGACTGAATGGGGGTTCGAATCTAAGTATTGACACCTCAATTATTTCCATTCCTTAGTTAACTGAAATGTATTCGGTGTCCTGCACTCCTCAATTGGTGATCCTGGACAATTGTAATATAAAACTCACCTTTACGAGTTGTATTACAGTACCACAGAGTTGCTTAGCTCAAACATCCAATATTTCCCATCTCTCACGACAGATGGCACCACTAGATTAAAAATTTAAGCCTCATCCAACAGTTCTCTTGACAGAATATAAAGCTACACCAATTTAACTCACATGTACATTACCTAAGGATAACACTAGCATAATGCAACAGCAATGTGGAGTTAAATTTTATTTTTCCGTTTTGAAACTATGCTAGTTGTAAATGGTTACAAAACCATTTAGTTTTGTATTAATATTTTTTTATCATACAAGTTGTTAGTGGTTTCAAAACAGTAAACTAAATAAATGTTTCTTACCCTATACTTTACAGTTAGTTTGATAATTTGATAAGGCAGAAAAATTCTGGTTATTTTATCATAATTTTAAATTGGAAATTCTAGCACTTTTTTGTGATGTTGCAATTTTGTCTCGTACGTAATGTACAATGCACCATAGAAATAAAAATAAAACGGACCACGATTCATCTTTTGATTTAATGGTTTGGATTTTCCTTTTCTTGGGCTCAAAGGTCTAAGGCGGTGATCTCAAATATCCTAATTAATAAGTTCCAAAAAATAATTTTAAGCTATTGTTGAAGTGTAAATACTTCTTGATATCAAAGTATCTTTTTATTTCGACATTGCTTGACTGACGAGCGTTGTTACAACATCAAGGGCATTTTCCCAGTACATTTTTTTCTAGGCAAATGTGATAAGCGCTAAAGAACATAATTCCCAAAAATTGCTTAAATTCATCAGTTTTTAAATGAAATTCTTGATTTTTTTTGTCTAGCATACTTGTTACTTTCGTGTACTATTTGTGCAATAATATTTTTAGCCATTATTACTGAAATCTTGTCCACTATTTTTTGCAGTAGTTCGGGAAGTATGATCAAAATACTTAGGTCAGGAGAGCGCTCCAAAGTTTGGACTCCATGATGCTAGTTTTAATATTTGCGTACGTCGCTATATCTCGAGAACTTTTTAAGAGGATTAAAAAAAAAAATGCACACAGTTATAAAATTACTTTTTCCGAAGATAATCCCATGCAAAAAATAACTCTCAGTAAATATTTATAATTTATTATTATTATTTTTAATAATGTACGAAAACATTTTGAATGGTAAGGTAAAATATTTTTTGCATCATTTTAAAGAATATAATTATGCAGGACAAAATACAAAATTTGAGCAAAATCAATTGAATAGGGGAGAGTGGTGACAATTGTAACATTTTTTACTTAACTATTTTTAACTAACAAAAAATCCAATATATTATTAGTATTAATTAACAGACGAGTAAAGTAGACTATCCTCTACTAGAAAAAAAAATAAATACCTTATTTTAAATGTTATTATATTAGTTATTAACAATTCTTGACTGTCGTGCACTTGTTACAATTGTCCCCACTTACGGGGTCAATTGTAACAGTTCATAAATTCAACTAAAACATAGTTAATTATACATATTATCATAGTTGTGATATATTTTTTTATTGATCAAAATAGTAGTCAAGTTTTAGGAGTAAAAATAATAATGAGCAGAGACTTAAAGGGTTAAACTTTTAACTTTAAGGGGTTAAAAATTTTAATTTATACTGTGAAAGGTGACAAATAAAATAATGCACATGCAACACAATATAAATGATATAGGAAACTATTGGTGGTTCTTAAAGAGTTAAGTAATGGTTTGTAAACATAAGATTATTTATTTTCAGCTGTTACATTCCTCCCTTTACTTATTGTTACATTCGTCCCCAAGACGCCATTTCCGCTTCATTTGTTAAAAACAATGCTAGTTAATTAACAAAACTAATCTTTTTTTTTAAATGTTAATTAAGGTGTCCACTTACATATTTGGTCAATAATTTTTATTTGTTTAAACAAAATTACTTTGTTACAATATAATATTCTAATACCAAAAAAAGTACTTACGTAGCGTGAAAATATCTTTTGTGATGTAACTCTTTCAAAAGTACATAAAAATGGTTGCCAGCAGGGGTGTACATGTAGATTTATTAAATACACCTTGTGCGCCACCTAGGAACCAAATCTAGAACCCGACACTCGAAATTTTTGCTCTGTTACAATCGTACCCTGTTACAATAGACCCCACTCTCCCCTACTATTCAACTGATTTTGTTCAAAATTTTTATTTTGCATTGTAAAATTATATTCTTCAAAATGATTTATAACTCAAAATTCAAAATTTTTTAGACCATTATTAAATAAATAATAAAAAATAATAAATATTTAATAAAAATTATTTTTTTCAAGTAATTATCTTTGAATAAACGAATTTTATAGATGTGGGCAAAATTATTCAATTCACTTAAAAAGGTTTCCAGATATAGCGAAATATGCATAAAATATGCATATGTAAAATTAACATTTAGGAGTCCAAACTGTGGAGCACTTTCTGACCATTTTTCCCAAATTTCAGCTAACCCTACATTTTGGGAATCAGAAATCCGAATCTATTGTAACTAAGAAAAAGTCGATTTCTGAGTCTGTTTTTGTAACTTAAAAAAAAAAAAACTTCGTCTGCTCTTATTAATTTTTATATTGAAGGTCAACCTCTCGAGCAATTAAGATTCGAACGTATATATCTGATTATTAAATCAAAAGTTATTCAGAATGGTCATTTTTTTTTTTTTTTGTTCTCTGTCAAAAAAAAAATCGTAATATATATCCTTTACTATATATATTGCAAATCCATGTAAAATAATAGTTTTTGATTGCTTTTCTAATGTCGAATCACTCTCCATCCATTACAGTACGTTAGGTGGGTGATTCCTTGGTATAAATCAATTTTTCGAAGCCGGGAGCTACCTTCCAAACACACTAAGTTTCGAAGTTGAGCAAACAAAATCACCTGTCAGATTTTCAACTAGCAATTGATTTAAAATTCTTTATAGAGTGCATTTCTTTTCTAAATATTGTTACGCAAATTTATAATTATTTTGTTATCGTGTATGATATAGCATAAACTTTGCTAAACATAATTCATCTTAAAAAGCTTTTATATTCCTAAATAATAAAAAAAGTATTAGTTAATATAAAAATTAAACACCTTTAATACTAGAAGTGCCGTTGAGGTTATTTTGATCATTTTTTGCAATTTCTTATGTTATTTTATTTAATTAAATCTATAATATTTTTTTAAATGAAATTACTCTATTTTCACTGATTTACAAATAATTCTAATTAAACTCATTAATATAATATAATGTTGTACGCAATTTTCTTATCAAGCACAGTTTTTTGCAAAACAAGATATATTTCTATATCACTATTATTTCTTACTAAATAATTTTGAAGTTCCACGTTCACACTTGAGATACGTGAAGATACACTTGAGTTTCAAAGCTCGTATTATTATTTTTTTTTACTGTTACTTAGTTTTTTCTGAGTATACTGTATCAAAATTTAATGCCTTTCTTTTGATTAGTAAGATAAATAATTATGGAAATACCTAAAACATCTAAAAGGGGTTATTTTGGCCCTTGTACGAAAAACGTTCATTTAAAAAAAAAAAAAAAAAATTATGTCCATTTTTAATTTTGCAGAACTGCAAATATTAAACGGATAAATAATTGTAAAATAGAAATTATAGTCCACCGAGTAAAAAAGTGTCAGAGTCAACAGTTTTCATGAAATTATATAGTATGGTCTAAAAGAAACCATGTACATTCTGATTATAAGAGGTTTTATTTGTAATAATCCTGTACATGGTAGTATTGTTGGGGAACAGTTATTGCCATGTAAATAATAATGAAAATTTATTGTATGACGCATAAATTACGACTTGGGAAAAGCATAGTGCTCAAATTATGGTACCACTCCTAAGCTTCAGGTGCAGCGAAATTATTGTCGTTTACCACTGTAAAAATTGCAGAAGGATTTCTTTCGTGATAAAAAGCCTTACATTACACTGATACTAAGTTTGAAAAAAGGAAAAATATCCTTCTAATTTCAACTTTACTTTTTCGTCATGACAGTCATCTTTTGCCCTACAAAATGTAAACTTATTGCTTACTATATAGTTGCAAAAGAAAAAATAATACTATAATTCTAAATAGTATTAATGTGAATGTGTTTGCAGACGATAGCACATTTTGAAGCCAAGCAATGTCACTTCCTATAATAGTACGGAATGTGACGTAGGCATAGCAGACTAGATGCTAAGAAATCATGCTATAATAGGTGAAACTTCAGGTGTCATTTCTTTACAACGTTGGTGAAATTTCTGTCCTCAATGTTTCATTCCTTTGCCTCCCTAATCTCTCATTATGAATTCATTCTTGTGTTAGTTGAAGAGTTACAAATTAGTTCTTTGCTGATTAGATTGCCGAAAATTGATAAAATCCAAAACCTAAAATATAAGAAACATGCTTTGTAATATCACAATAACCAGAATGTAACGAATACTAGCTATGAAAAATGATAGAAATTAATTTGTCGGTGTTGTGTTGTCACTTTTACGTCACGTGGGTATACTATATACGCCTACTATAATTTCTAACAAGTGATGAAATTCAAACTTAAAAAACATGTTGTGTGCTTATGTATATAATATATATTCATTCCGCTTATTTAGTTAATTCATTTGCTTATTACTTGCACTAATGCAAAATAATAACCTGCAATACAATATTACATTGTAATGTAATATAGTCTTTGTGTTAATTAAAAATCGCAAGAATATTAAATATCTCAAAACTCTTACATATTGCATATTTGACAATGTTCTTCACCTAAAAAATCATTCACATTGAAAAGATAGCAATTTCTTTTGTGAGTCAAATTGACACCAAAATGTGGTTTTAGAAAAGTCCAAAATCCAGCTGTTCTAAATTTAAAGAACTTTCATTCATTCCTTGCTGAACTGCAATAGTCAACTTCAGCTTTTAGTTATCTAAGAAACAATTTTTCTTAAGCTTTTACTTATTAAGCTAATTGTTATTTTTTTTCCTCTTTTGGTTTTCATTTTGTTTTCAAAACCCATACAAACAAATTTGTAGTGTAAAGAAACTAGAAGGTACAGAAATAAATAGACCACTTGATGGCTTTGCCTTTTAAGAACAGATAAGATAAAAATTGTGCTCGGTACACCAGGAAAACTTATTATTATTCGTGCAGGAAAAGTATGTCGTAGTAGTAATACGAATTGTTTAATTTAAATCAGCGTTGAGTAATCAAAAGGATTATTACTTTTAGAGTTAAATTCTCAAGCTAATTAATTTTTTATCTCTTTGCTTTCAAACTGAATTAAATCATCAATTTAAAAATAAATTCATAACTTTTAAAATTAGAATTTTTGATTATCAATGTTTTTTCGGTAACGATAACTCCAAGCTTCCAATACATATCCTAATCGCATCTATACAAATGTGTATGTAAACTTTATTAAATTAATTTGGCGATATGCACTAATTATGAAGTATTATTTGTGGATGGGAATTTTCCTGATTTGGTTATAATCCTGCCTAAATACTACTTTTTTTTTAATTTATCAACTCAGAGCCGCGATGGCTCAGGGGATAGAGCGTTCGCCTTCCAATGAGGCGAACCGGGTTCGAATCCCAGTCGATACGAATTCCGCATCCGGCTTGCACTGACCACAGTGCTGACGTGAAATATCCTCAGTGGTAGACGGATCATGGGTTAGAGTCCCCTTGCCGTCAGGCTAACCGTGGGAGGTTCTCGTGGTCTTCCTCTCCATGTAACGCAAATGCGGGTTAGCTCCCTCAAAAAGTCCTCCACGAAGGTAAATTTCTCCCAATACTCGATCCAGGAGTTCCCTTGTCTTCTGGATTGGGTTCAAAATTACAAGGCTACGGAGTTGAATATTAGTAGCCGTAAACCCATTAAGTTGGGTCGGCTGTTCAACGACGGTTATAAAATAAAATAAAATTTATCAACTCAGAGTATCAGGTAGTACACAAAAATACAGAAAGTATTGGCTAACCGCAGAAAAGAGAATATTAAAAAATGTCTACGGAGGGGAAAATGTTTATCATGCAAATACAGTGATACGATTACAGAACAAAGAGTACACAGATTTTATGGCACAACAGAACAATACATACCGAACAATTACTTTGAGAAAGCAAAATAAAAGCGCTATGAACAATTGTAAAGAGCTGATGCTACGAACCACGGCGGATTGTTAGAGTAGAATGCTGCATATTAAACAATTAATTATAGGTTAACAGTAGAGCATATTTCAAGCAAATAGCAAGGAGCAACAGAATAACAAAAGAACGCATATCGAATTAACCTGATAAAATAACCAAGATAAAAATTACTACGAAAAAACAAAATTTAGTAACTACACCTAAAACATAGGATATCTACATATTTATGACCTTCAAGGACCAAGAGATATATGCAACTTAAACAATTAATACGAGATAAAAAAAAATAAATTCTATCTATTAACTGTGATGGAATAACAGACAAAAGTATATAGAACAACTATCAAAAGACAACGGAAAAAAGAAAAAAAATATAGATAAAAAAAGTATAATATGAGTAAAATCATCAATAAAGATTGCAAATATAAAAGAAATAGTACTTCACGTTGCGGGATTGCTGTTCATGAAAAAGCGAATTTCTTAACATGGGCCATTTTTTTCACATGGGACATTTGAAATTAAACGAAATTGACTTAATTTGCAAAAAGACAACAACAGGAGAGCATGTCGTGTCCGAGTGTCTTTAGAAACAACAACAACAGCAGCTCTTTTTCGCAAAACATAAAATGAATACATAGCACATATTACTCAACATTTTAACTTATTTCGGGCGAAAATACGGGATAAAAGACCTTTGGAAGAATCACCCATAAAATTCATATTGCCAGAAAATTCCTTTTTCCTGTAAAATATTATACCTTACAGTAATAGTTATTTAATTAGTTCAGTGATTTTACGGTGATTATTTCTGCCCAAATTACGCTATATCAGATTTTTTGTTTCGTGACATGTTCAGGTAAACACAGGTTCTTAAGAGAAAAGTACAGGTACTTTTTATACCAATAATAGTATTCCCCAAAACACCAATAAAAACATTAAAAACTAATTATCATGACAAAAGAAATAATATATTATTTATGTTCATCTAAAATATCCAAACAGTATTTCGATGAACTTTTCACTTTCTAAAACCGCTCTTTATTATAATCACTTGCTGCGAAGATAATTTAACAAGAAATACACAATATTTATGCATTGCTTTGGCTTTCTTGACATGAAGAAGGCGTCAAAATTGAAATTTATGTAGTTGATAAAACATAAGTTCTTTTGCAATTCTAAAATATTTAAATTTTTTGGTAGTAAGGCAAATATTTGAAAAGCGAAAGTTACTTTACAATGCAAAGAGAACATTAAAAATTTATAAATATTAATCACTCGACAGCAGCTAATTTTAAAAACTCTAGAAAAAAACTTGTTGATATTAGAGTAAAATAATACAAAAGAAGATAAAAGTAACTAAGAAATAAATTCGTAAAATGAATATTTAATCATTTTAAAAGACTGGTAATTTTAGTAAAAACTAGTATATAAAGTTTATTTATGATTCTATAGTGAGTTGAAAAAATTTATCTAAAGGGGAAAAAAGTTTTTGTAACATGAAAAGAAATTAAATTTGCAATAATTTTAAGGATCATAATTTTGTATTATTTTTTTTTTATCCAGGTTCTATTTTTAAATTCTTAACCCGTATTAAACCATCGTACTATATAGAGGGCAACTGGAATATGTTGAAATTTGACAGCGGATATTGTTATATTTAATTATTTTTCACTTCTTAATAAAATTTTAGATGGATTAACATTAGTTAAACACATTTTCTGATTAATTTTAAGTTTTTCGTACTTTCTTTATATTTTTGAAAATAGCTGTTTTATATGGCGCGAATCATTCAAATAATTGCAAGAAGAAAACAATATTTTTTTTTTGAAATTTATTAACAACAAGCTTTTAATATTACATTTGAGTAAAAACTGAACCGAAAAAAATATATTTAAACTGGTTTATTAGATGCTGTCCTATTTAGATTACAACTGTAAAATCCCCTACTACTCGTATAGGCGTTCACCTGAGAAACTAAATTACATCTGGGTCTCTCTGAACATAAGTTCATAGTTTACTCTTAGAATTACTACTCATTGGACATATGGTTTAGTCACTTTGTGGCGCTATCTTTTGGAGGGGAAAGAATAAACTTAGATGTGAGCTTTGTATTTCATGCGTATCGATTTTGGCAAAAGAGTGTCGAAAATGAGTAGGAGATTTTTTAAAAATTGAAGAGACTCACATGACTATTTAATTCCATTGAGAAATGAATTTGATGATAGTGACCCTGAAATGGTAATATTGCCATATCAGTGACATGATCTAGACAATGTCACTGATGATGAAAACATTCATGCTGCCTGCACTGGCATTGAATATGGACATGTTATATTTGATGGATAACCACAAGAAGAAACTGCAGGAACTATTGAAGTTAAAAGGGGAAAAACACTGCAGAAATAAATAATTTATCCCCAAAATGCACTAATGGAATTTTTCGTCAGCTCTTGAGTTATTTCATAGTGAACATCGTCAAAAAATAGTGGACAGTAATGATGGCTAAAAATATTATTGCACAAATAGTACACGAAAGTAACAAGTATGCTAGACAAAAAAAAAAAATCAAGAATTTCATTTAGAAACTGATGAATTTAAGCAATTTTTGGGAATTATGTTCTTTAGCGGTTATCCTTTTTACCTAGAAAAAATGTACTGGGAAAATGCCCTTGATGTTGTAACAACGCTCGTTAATCAAGCAATGTCGAAATAAAAAGATACTTTGATATCAAGAAGTATTTACACTTCAATGACAGCACTTCTATTGATACAACAGATCACTATTACAAAGTTGATTCAATATATGAACTATTGAATGAAGCTATACAACAATTTGGTGTGTTTTTGGAAAATTTAAATATTGATGAAAAAACGGTTCGTTATTTCAGATTGCAAAATTTATATGAAAGAGAAACCCGTGAAATTTCGATACAATATCTGAATGCTTCCGATGCTTTTCATACAATATCATATCAAGGAGCAGGGAAAGGTATTGAATCTGAAATATGGAATTTAAGGAAAAGTCATTATCTCAAATGACTGTTTCAAATTTGCTATCAATAGTATAAACTTAGCCAAACACAAAATTTAATTGGATAAATTTTTCGCAAACTTATGATCTTTTTTGTTAGCTTCAAATGTAAAATCTTCTTCGCTACAGGAAATGTTAGAGAAAATAGAATGGGAAAAAATTCGATTCAAAATTGTCTAAATTGTTGAAGAAGATGATACATCGCGGGACATCCGATTGAAAGTTTAGCTCCAGAAATGAAATGGCAGCTGTTCAATGGAATGATAATAGAGTAGCATTTGATTAGTATCAATTTTGAAGATACGAGCAGAAAGTGGACATACCATCATGTGTTGTTTCTTATAAAAAGTATAAGAATAAAGTAGACCTGTTAGACAATCTCATGGAAAAATATTGTTTTTCTTTACAAGGAAACAAATGGTATCGGCAATTATGCATAGATGCATTTGAGACATCATTGGTTTCAGCATGAAAACTTTCCAACCTTTTTGTGCCTGAACAAATTCTAGAACTCCTCGAATTACATCGTCGTATTACAATAGCTTACCTAGGATTGAGCGCGCCTCGAAATATTACAGGAAGTTTCTTAGACGTTCAACAAAGAAGCCCAGACTACTTGAAATTGCAAATTGATCATGAGTTAATAAAAAAACCCTAATGGAAAACAACGTTGTACGCCTAAAAACTGTACCAAGAACCCTTACACTGTGTGCGAACTTTTCGTCGAATATTTTCTGTCATTTCATGTAAACTAAAAGGCTTGATTGCAAAACATTTAGTAATGGATTGGACACTCGTCCTATACATAGGACAGCTTGTAATTACTAAACCATTTAAGTTCCGGAGAGTTTTTTGAATGTCATGTTTTACTTGATGTTTCATTAGTAAGTGACGGAATATTTTTTTTTTTTAATTTTTTATTTTTAAATGTGGTAAAATACGGGTTAAAACCACACAAAAGTTTAGATTTGCAGTGCTTCACATTGCATTTTTATTTTGAAAAAAGAAAATTGTTAAATCACAATAATATGTTATATGTAGATAATATGTAGCTAAGTTAAAAAAAAAATATTTCTAAGTCAATGCACTGTTAAAAATGGATACTTGAATTTCACGAAACTTTCTTCGTTTATGACGAAACCATTTCCAGATTTAGGCCGAGCGAAACTTTTGTCAAAGTGACGAAATCTATCGTCACTTCATCTAAGGAATGAATTCCATCATTTTTTTATAAAAAATAATGTTTCGTTATTTTAATTTTTAAAAAAAATAAATCGCAGTGTCTAATGAGCCTAACTTTTTTAATAATCTTCCACTTTATCGTGGTCACTATATATATCAATTAATGTCCCTCAAACTACACAAGATAGTCTGATAGAGCAGAAAGATGAATTACACCCATGTCCAAAACGAGATGTGAACCCTGAATCTTCCTGGTACAAGGTCAACTCCTTGATCACCATACAAAAGACGGCTTTACTAGCACTTTATTTTCCAACATCTGGTCTTCATTATTGATATTTTAGTTAACGATCTTCCACAGTGCACTAGTAACACTAGCGCACAGTGTAAACATTTTTATCATATATTTGAGAGTTCAAGTTTCGCCACGAGTTTCGAGTCCCATGATTTTGTGACGAAATGATTCTCAAAATTAACGAAATACTGAACAATGAATGTCGAATAGTCAAATATAAGAGTTTTATTTCTGGAAATGCGTATTCAGTTCATAAATAGAAAAATGTAAGAGTTAAAAATAATAAAACACTTCTGAAACAAAAATGTAATTATATCAAAATAATATATATGTTTCCGTCGATTTCAAAATTTCAGCAATAAACAGTACTCCTAAAATTAAATCACAAAGTTTGAAAAGACTAATGTTTCGCAGTTTGTTCAGTCATTTTATGGAATGACGAATAAAAAGCTTATTGGAGTTCTTGAAAAGGGCTTAGACAGTGTATAATAATTCATTTATTTTATATTTTTAAATTTACTGTAAAATATACTGCTTAGAAATCGCCCTAATATATTTTATCTATGAGTGATACATTGAAGTTAAAGTTATTTAAAAGCTAGCGGGATAGCCAACACTTAAAAAAATTATATAAAAATCTGAACATTTCCTTTCTATTCTTCAAGTTGTTAGTTATTCAAAAAATAAGTTGTTAAATATTAAAAATAAGTCATTTATTCAAAATTTCTAAGTGGTTTTGTGTTAAATATATAATTAAAAGAAATAAGAATCTTTTCTGACTTAAAAAACATAAAAAAAGTAAATTGAAAATTTAAATTTTTATATATTTAATTGTTCGTGGTAGAAACTAACAATATGAAGAGTGGTATGAGGTGTGAAATCTCCATTGTTCTCCAAAGTATTTTCATTAAAATAAAAGAAGAATGTATTTGTTTAAGTCAAATAATCCATACTTATTTTCAATTAAAAATACAGACTAATATCAAAAATATAAATTTACATTGTAATAGTTCTATCCTCACACCATTCAATTTAAAACATCTCGTTTCTTGATTGCTAAAACTATCAACAGCCCATTGTGAGCCAAAAGAACCATGGCAATCGAAACTCCACAAATCAGAATTTCAATCAATCCTCCTGTGCTCAGATACGCTCATAGCGGGGGGGGGGGGGCTTTACATCAGTCCTAATGCTCAAACCCCAATTCTTCTCAATAACTGTTTAGTGCATTTATCCAATGAGCCAACACAACTTTTTTTCGTCGGCACCGTAAAGAGGAAAAAAAAAAAAAAACGGAAAATAATTTTTGAAACGGTGCTTGGGAAGTCAGAAATAATTTAGAAATTGCCTTATGTGTATTAAAGACATAGTTTTGTTATTTCAAGTTAATGAACTGCAGCGAATTTAAATCTATCAATTAAAATATATATTTTTATTATTTGATCTAAAATGATAATAATAATAATATTTTAAATATACTCAAAAATATAATAAATTTGCAATCGTTTAAATTACACGGCTGTTTTTACTAATATAAATAAAAAATGATAATAAAATAACAATAAGAATTATAACTAAGATAGCAATAAGGATGCTAATAACAATGTAAAAAACAACTAAAATATGCATGAGTTATAATAATTGCGTATTTCATTTGCCATGTTATGATTTATTAATAAGTTTAATAGAGTTCTAAAATTGTATTATTTATTTTCACTGTTACTGTTAATTTCATTACTTCTAAAACTACTATCAATAATAATAATGATAATAATAAAAACTGTTTTGAACTGCTAAACTTAAAATGAATATAACTTACTACAATTATTATTACTATTACCATTAATGTTACTACTAGTATGAATACTGCTAAGAATAATGATATACTAATGATAGTTCAATACTATAATTTTGCTGTTACTTAATACACGTATTACTGCTAATTTAATGTCATTTATTTACTATTTTTGATGAAAGGTTTTTGTAATGTTAGATATTTAGTTTTAAAAAAATCGTTCGTTAAAATTAAGGAACAAATATATATATATATATATATATATATATATATATATATATATATATATATATATATATATATATATATATATATATATATATATATATATATATATATATATATATATATATATATATATATATATAGGCATGTTTTATTAGAAATTCTTTTTCAGTCCCATTTAGAAAATTTTAACTATAAATATTCTATACTTATGATTAGTTTTAAAACAATTAGTATATAATATAAATTTCTTCCCCCCCCCGAAAAAATAAGAAAAAAAATCGTACGTAATTCATTATGAATTTCAGAATATTTGATTTTGATTATTCCATTATAAATATTGCTATTCAAAAACACGTCATAAAAGAAAAGATTACAATGGAATTGACTGAATCTTTTGGAAGGCTGGAATGCTCAATATAAAAGATCGTTTAGCGGAGTACAAGAGACATTTATTGATTTAGAGACCCCCAAAGCAGATATTTTCTTAGAGATAAGGGGAAATGATATTTTGAAAGGTTCTTGCTTCCATGTATAACCCATATTCCAGTATTTGGACAACTGCCAAAGATTGGACATTTCATGGGCTCTCCAAGAAAGTCATAAAACTAAGAGAACAAATATATTATTAAGGATTATGCACTTCAACCACCTGATAGCTCCTTTTTTTTTAGAAATGTGCTGTCCACTTACCTTAATTAGATATTTTAAACAATTTTTGAACACTTTCTCTCATACAAGGTCATTTTTAAAATTAGATTAATTTTTCCTAAAAGAAATATTCCATCCGCATGCAAACGGCTGTCAAATTGGGACTTACATTTGAATGCGTAATAGTTGCCCGATTTTTAAATGTCAAGTTTTTAGTTATCAATATTAGAGCACAAGCGTAATAAATTGAGGAGTTTTTTTCCTTCAAAATATATACATGTAAGCAATGGTGTAATCAAGGACATTTATTGCCGTGATGGCTCAGGGCATAGCTCAGGGCTATGCAGTGATGGCTCAGGGGAGATTCGCCTCCCAATTGAGTGACCAGGTCCGAATTTCAGCTATGGCTGGACGGTACGTGGCTCACATTGACAACAGTGCTAGCTTAAAATATCCTCAGTGGCAGACAGATAATGGGTTTGACTCTCTTTGTCGTCAGGATAAACTTGTGACGTATCAATCTCCATATAACGCAAATGCAGGAGACTACTGTTAAAAAAGTTATTCGCTAAGGCTTGTTTCGACCACTGCTTAATCCAGGAGTTTCCTTGTCTTCGGTAATCTGTCAAAATTACAAAGCTGCGGAGTCGAACATTGTTAGTAGTAAACTCAAAATTGAGTGATTTGTTCAACGACGGTTATATAATAATATAAAATAAAGTATATAAAATAATTTTAAGTTAAAGATTATTATTTCATAATTTAAAGCTATGTTTCAAATCGGTCATAAACTTCGACTAAGAGGAAATATCACAATTATTATATAAAAAATATAAATTAAAAATATAAACATTAAACAACTATGATTTTAAATGATGCCAATATTTTGATACTAAATAAAGTTTAACTTTAAAGCAAAAAATAAATTTTTTTGTGGGAAGATTTATAATTAACAGGTTAGTTCCAAATCATTTAATCACTTCGCTAAAAAAGAACTGATTCTGGTTTCAAGTTTCTCTTTAAGGAAACGCGAAACAGAAGAGTTGGCTGTTGAATACCTCTGGACTGGAAAATCGCTATAGGGATCTATCAAATTGAAATCTCTGTTCATTAACCTACTATGTGATACTGTAACTTGTGCATGCATAGAATAGCAATAATTATGCAGCTTGCATCAAGTTTTTGAAAAAATTTTGTTGAAATAAAACTACTCTCAAAACAAAATTTATTAAAGTAATATAATTTATAATAAAGTAATATAATTTATAATAAAGTAATATAATTTATAATAAAGTAATATAAGTATAATTTAATAAAGTATAATTAAAAACGACAAGGTTTTTGTTAGTCACAATAATAAAGTGAAGTAGTTCCCAATTTTTCTCGGTTATGAATCCCTAAATTATCAAGCTTCTCTCAGCGGAACCCTGATAAAGTATAAAGAAATATCACTTGTGAACTTATTAACCAATAAAAGACTTTTTAGTGAAAATACAAGATAAAAGTAGTGAAGATTTTTCATCTTTTTATGATTAATAATCTTAAATTAGCTTTTATGCCCAACAGCAAAATTTATAGTCCTGGAGTCGTGAAGTTCAGTAAGTAATTTGTTTTTGGTGTATATACTTAATATGGAAATGGATAAAATAGATCATATTATGGATTTCTTTGAAGTGAAAACTAAAAGTAACCAAAAGCTCGCTGAGAAATTCGAATGCATTTTATTTTACATTAGTGCATGCTTCTCTCATAATTTATTCGTTTTTGTTTCTTTATATATATATATATATATATATATATATATATATATATATATATATATATATATATATATATATATATATATATATATATATATATATATATATATATATATATATATATATATATATATATATATATATATGGCAATTTCTAGCTCAGTTTGTTTTCTTCCTCAAAGGGTTAAAAAAAGACTAAATTTACAATAAAGCCTCATATACTTTTTATTATTGTTAATTATCATCTTTTTAGTGAAACTAGAGAATGCCACAAAACATTTCAATACATGATAATACATTGTAAGATGTATACAATCGTGTTTCTGTAATAAATGTGATTCTTCTGTTGTAATTAATTTCAACTTCCAAGATATTTTATCACGTCATCTGAATTTCACTTTAAACCATAATAGCAATCCTTTTATTTTATACTTAATCCAAAAATTCATTAAAAGGTAAACATTTCTGCAACTCATTATATTTTTCTGCTAAAATAAACAAAGAATAATCTCAAGAGTGCTAACCACAGTAAAATTCCACGCTATGTACCCTTTTCATTGTATAGCAATTTACCAAAGTACCTAATTCCGGATTAAAAGGATTATTAAAACTTCCAGCTTTCGTGCATAGTTCTCTTTTCTCACATTTATAACACTTTTCTTCCATCCGCATTTTCATTGTCCTCCCTTTCTTACATTTCAACAAAATTTAAGTAAAGCTCGAAACACTCATAAGAATGAAATTGAGAGTGAGTTTCTCTTAACAGGATTATGAAATTCAAGAGAAAATTGAATTACTTATGAGAGTCGATTTAAAAGAATACTTTTTACGACACTAAGATAACTGAAAATGAAGAAAGAGTTGAGAAAGTTGCAATGAGGTGAGATCTGAATATCACGGATTTGTTATTTTTGCTGTGTATAAAGTTTTAAGTCCGTAAATCTTAAATTTCTCCTTTTGAATCATTGATGGACACTTGGGATTCTCTTTTTTTTCATGTGGATGAAGGAGCTTTTCAGTATTTTGTGTATTAGAGACTCTTTTAATTTTAAAATTGCGATTCAGTGTTTCGAAAGTTAGGTTACTTAAGCATTTTAACATCATTTACAAATGCTAATTATGTTCTTTTTTGTTACTAAATTTATGAGTTTAAGAACGGGGAGCATTATTGAGTGTAAAAATGTTAATTAAAATGTGCTCTTTTTGAAAATGTATGCCTTATTTTTCATTAATTATGCTAATTAATACGCCTGAGTGCTTTAGATCATATATCGGAAGTTTAAATAGGCACAGCCAAAAGCAGTTACTAAGTATAAACTAATTAATGTAGCATTTCTTTACCCCTAATTATTGTACAAATTAGAGTATAAAGTTATATAAAATGATTCATTAGTAATGTATATTTTTATTAAATTACATAAGACTAAGTTATAGTTTTGATATATTCTTTCGAAGGTAATTCATACTTAGTTACAGATTACCATTGGGATAGAGTTTTTAAGAATTTGTTATTTAATTTATATTCATTTTAAAATTTATATATAGAAGATAAAGTGAAAATATTAAACTTCACAGGAACATATTAAAGTTTCGTTTACTCTGTATATTTATAAACATATTAACCTGCAACCAAATTTAATTTAAATTCATTATTCAGCTTAAAAATATGTACAGAATTAAGACTTAATTCACTCTAATTATGGGTTATTTCATGATTGACATGAGTTAAATCGAACATGAATTACAAAATGAAATAATTACAACAAGAATTAATTACAACATGAATTTATTACTTCATGAATTAATTACAATATGAATTAATTACAACATTAATTAATTACAACATGAATTAAATTTGAATAGTTAAGAGCTTTGCTATGTTATTGATACGATAATAATGCTTGCTACCCTTAAATAAAATATCAAAGCTGATTTGCATTAATTAATTTACATTATTATGAATTTATTGATAACATTAAATTTTTCAATAATGCTAATCAATGCAGTTATTTATAACATTAATTTTATTCCGGATAAAACATCAATTAATGAGTTTTATAAGGTGCTTATGTTGCACTAGAAAAAAATTCCGGACCATGGTATAAACCATGGTACCATTCCAGTCTATGGTATAAAATACTGATTAAAAATTTTCTGTAATTAGAACCAATACGGTTATTTTGTTAAAGTGATTTATTTCATTTTTGATACTTTAATGTGTATAATGTTATTTTAGCAAATCCGTAACTACGCAAATCGCTTATGATACGTGATATACAAATGCAAATTCAAAAATTAAAACCTCTTAAAAACACTAGAGTGAGACGTTCTGTTACAAAATGTCTCAAATACTATATACACTCCATAAAACTCTGGATCAAATTGCTGTATAAAGTACTAGAACTTTGGTAGCATCATTCGTAAAATCCATTATAGCGTAAAATATGATACCATAATTTTTAGCGTAACATTTAACTAGTGTGTTTCAGTGATTTTACGATAATTATCAAAAACAAAATAACGGTATATCAGATTGCTTATTTCGTATCATGTACTGATATACCTAGGTCCCTAACATTTTTGTTGCGACCTCAAATTGAACTACAAAGCTTAATAAATTCTGCACACTCTTTCTAATAATTTGAGAGTTGAGTTTTCTTCAAAACAGTTGGTTTAACTGAACAGGTTATACTAAATTGAAAATGATGATTTACACAAATTATTTCTTCAAAAGCTTTGATATTTATAATCAAGAATTACAAAGAGAAAGATTCTGGAGTCTAAAGAACCTTTCTTTTCAAAGAAATATTGATAATTTTCAATAAAATAGATGATTTTAATTTTATTTAATCCTTAAAATTCATTTAATCAATCTGAAAAAGGAAAATTAATTTGTAGAAAAGATTTTCATGGCTGAAAATTTCTTTTTTATTTCCCAGTACTTAACATTTCAGTAAGCACATTAATAGTAATTTAATTCTGTTCAAAAATTGAAATCTAATCAGGTCTTATAGTGAAAATAATTTTCAATAAATAATTAAAGAGTTTTGGATAAATCTAAATTGAAATTCAGTAATTCCTTAAACCTATGATTCCCCCATCGAAATATATATAAGTATAGATAAAAAGTTTTATTTAAAACTCATCCCTGACGTCTAAAGTTCAGAGAACGTATAATGTTTCATAAAATTCCTGATAAATCTACTCGAGACTAGGATTTAAAATTTTATTTTTCCTATACGAGTATACACAAGAGAATGTTTTCACTTCAAAGTCAGATATTGGAATATTTTTTTTCAATATGAAATATCGAGTTAAATAATTTAAAGATATTTTACTTTTATACGTGGAATAAATATATTATATGACTTATTTACCACAATTTAGGTCTAGCAAGATATTTTCTTAAATATTAAAACTATTTCTTCTTGTAATAAATTTCAATACGGAAAAAAATATTTGACGATTCTGTCTTGTATTATTAAATTTTGTAAATAAAAAATTATTTTTTTTGTTTAAAAAGGAATTTCTCAGGAAATATTTATAACACAAAATTACTTAATGTTCTTTTCTTAAATGTTTTACTTTTTTTTTAACTTTTACTATTCTTGTATATTTAAATTTCACATTTTTCATCGAAGATAGATATCATTAATTGTAATGTATGTGTTCATAAATAAAAATAAAAGAAAAAAAAATTCATGTACTGTAATTTTGATATTTTTTTGCATGGCAGAAATAATAGTATATGAAGTTTAATTTTATAACTCAATGTGTTGGGCATTATAAATGTAATGATAATAACGATTTCTATTTATTATTATACTCTTCTTTTAATAATTTTTTACAGTATATGCATATAAATTGATGTCAAGTTTCAAGATAAAGAAAATGCTCTATGGGATATAAATGAGTGAAAAATTAAAACATTTTGCCGCATATAGTTAGTTCAATCTGGTCAGTTCAATATTAATTCCGTGCAACCTTATTGTTTTGATTGGACAGCTACAAAAAATATTCAGCCTTTTACAGGGAATTCAGTGACGAAACAAACTAATCAAATTTAGTAATATTTTAATCATTATTCTAGTGACTTCAATAAAATAGGTATTCCTACAATATAATATTTAAGACAATAACTACTACATTATAACTTTTAAATTCGGAAAACCCAGTTTAATCAAAAAATAAAGAGTTACAATGTTTATAATTTACTATATTTTAGAAGACAGCTCGTTCTATTTTAAAATAATTCATAAAATTAAATTCTCCATTAATTTATTTGGTTACATAAACTAGCTTAGTACCAAAAAAGTTAATATTAAATCATTATTAACTGTTAAATATTCCAGCAGTTTAGCATTGAAATATTTTCGCAACACATTATCACCCCCTTGTTCCAAAGATAAATGTGCCATCGTAATATTACACATTTGCCAATTTAAACGAAAACCACCTTTACTTATAACCTGTAGCTGTAGATAAAATTTTTCTTAATAATATTAATAACTAATAACCATTTGTTATGGAAATAATCCCTATATGAAAACATATAATTAGTGCACATAACAATCTGGTTTTAATAAGGTAACTGCAAGAGTTTTAAAACAATTTAAGGGGATTTCTATGACTAAAACGAAGCTTCGTATAACTATTAATAATTAAAACACGTGACTGAAAAAAGAGTATTTCTGCTGTATATTTAATTAAAATAATAATTATCAAATTATAAATAATAAATTTTCAACATCCAATTTAATCGAAAAATGAAGAGCAAACTATGTTTATAATTTATTTCACTTTTAAAGACGGCGACATGTCTTACTATAGTTGAGTTCATTAAATTATATTTTCTGATAATTTAATAGATTACCCAAACACGCTTTGTATCAACGGAGTTGATTTGGAATTATTCTAAATAATGCAGTACTTAAACCTTGAAATGTTCGTGCAGCGCATTATCACATGTCTGAGTAATAAATGCGCCATCGTAAAAATACACATTTATCAATTTAAATGAAGTTCGTCTTCGCAAATTATTTTGAACATTATTAATAACTAATAGAAATCTGTAATAGAAATAATTCCAATAAGATAAAGGTAAAATTAGTCCATACTGACTTCTAGTTTCAGAAGAATAACTGCACACGTTTTAAAACTGTTTAAGGGATCTTCTGAGACTAACCTAACAAAATATAAGTATTATTATTCTAAATATGTGACTAAAATGAGCTTTCTTGGAGTATAATTACTTAAAGCAATAACTAACACTTAATAATTATTAAATTCTCAAACCCCAGTTTAATCAAAAAAAAGTGTAAACACGTTCAGTATTTACTTCACTTTTGACGACGACACGTCTAACTTTAATATAGTTCATTAAATTAAATTTTCGGATAATTGACTAGATTACATAAACACGCTTAGTACCAAAGAAGTTGATAAGAAATCATTCTAAATAATGCAGTACTTCAGCCTTGAAATGTTCTCGCAACACATTATCAGACGCCTGTCCCAAAGATAAATGCACCCTCGTAAAATTACACATTTACCAATTTAATCGAAATCCGCCTTTACTAAGAAAAGTGCCATTAAGCACTTTTAAATCTTGTCTTCTTTAAGTAGCTTTAGATTACTGCATCGTTAAAAATGATTAAATACCGACCACAGTATTTGCCTTGGTTCGTTGATGTCATCAACCGCTTCCTTTTACATGTTAACGGCAAATTGAAATTTTCAAGAAATGCATATTATCTTAAGATTTCTCAGACAAAATAATTTTAGAAAGAGAATTCATGGAATTTTAATGTGAGTAAATTTTCATTCAGTTTTATGCATTCCTCTCGTATGAGCTGTTTTCTTGATACGTTTTATTCATTTTGAACATGATTTTATAATTAGCCTTCTTCGTTTTAAATTCTTCTGCATAGTTAAACATTTGATTTAAAGTTTAATTATAACAATTGCTTTTAAAGATGTTTTTTGTTTGTTAAATGGACTGTAAAATCGATTTCAAATTATATTTAAAAATGTTTTGTGTGTTATTTTTTATATCACATTTTACAAACAAAAAATTATGTTTTTTAATAACAAGATAAAATTGACGAAATTATAAAAGATTTAAGCACTTAAAAATAAGGAGAGATTTTAAAATAAAAATAAAATGTATTTCCTAATATTTTTGCTTAATGTGATTTTTATCATTTATTTTATTAAAATCTCTGTCATTTTCACCGTCTTATGGAACCCAAAAGTTAACATTAACGTAACAGATTCGATTGTTTCTTCAAACATATATTGTAATTTCAAATAGTCTTAAAATGTCACTTCATTGTTGTCATTTTTATATAAATATAGTATTTATGAGCTTTAAAAACACGTGAACTAATAAAAAACATTAAGAAAACGAAGACTTTGTAATAAAAGTATAAAAAAATTCAGTTACTCTTCTTTCATTAGATGCAAATGAATGGGTTTACGTTTGCAGGGATGTATGCATAATGTACAGTCAGCAAAAAAAAAAAGATATCACCCTGAATAATTTTCGTTCTAATGATCGGATTTTCACGAACTAAGTGTCAATCTTAATGGTTCCTGGGGGTGACCTCAAATATGCTAATTAGTTAGTGCTAACTATTAATTAAGTTACGAAATCAGACACAAAAACGTACTTTCTCTGAATAAACATATATTTTTTTTTTACATATTTGGATTCCTTATCTTCAAAATATAGTGGGTAGCCGCAATCTGGGAAATGTGGTCCCCATAGTTTGGTCAGGAGAGCGATTCAAAGTTTGGACCCCTTAATGTTAATTTCACTTTTTGCGTTTTCAGTCATATTTTAAAAACTAATGAAGCAATTCAAAAAAATATTGCGCCAACTCATAAAACGCATTTACCTAAAGATAATTTCATGAAAAAAATAATTTTTAACAATTATTAATTATTTTTTATTATTTAATTAAAGAGAGGATGAAAAAATTTTGAATTATAAGGTATGGATTTTTTTATACCATATTAATCTACATGCTTTTCAATTGAAAAATCTAAAGTTTCAACTGTTTTTATTTATTAGAAGATGAGAAAAATTAAAATTAATTATTTAAAAAAAAATAATTTGGCGACAATGAAAAAATGATTAAATGGGGCGATTAATATTAAAATGTGATAAACTTACGAAGAACTTGATTTAGCGCGCGTGTCGTAAAATTTCATTCATATTTTTTTCGCTAATAATCGTTTGCTAATCTTTTTATTTTTATTTTTTTAAAACTATAAAATAAAATGTTTCTTTTTTAGTCC
Organism: Parasteatoda lunata; assembly: GCA_949128135.1. Classification (NCBI taxonomy): domain Eukaryota; kingdom Metazoa; phylum Arthropoda; class Arachnida; order Araneae; family Theridiidae; genus Parasteatoda; species Parasteatoda lunata. Next base: position 51,813,644 of record OX421971.1, read on the forward strand.
TCTAAAAATCTATTTGAAATTAAGTAAAGAAATTTGAGTAAAACATTTTATTGAATAAAAAACATTTTATTCAACGAATGTCGAGTTTTATAAAAGCATGCTTTTGATAGAATATGATTATACACCGCATTGTGCTTATTTAATGTGATTATTTTTTAGTTTTTTTTTTCTTAATAACTAATACAATTACAATAATATACATACGTATGAATAGATTTGGAATAAAATATTTCTCAGTTTCTTGTATATATTTTTTATGAATATTAATAGAAATTCGCAGTAAACATATTTAAGCATATCTCACATCATCGCAAATTTCTCAACATCTTATATATCGTGTTAATCTTAAAAGTATTTTTTTAATCACCTGTCCGGAAGTGTTTCGCAGAACTATTTTACCAACTATTTAATTAAATTTTAGCACTTTTAAGCGTCTTAAAATATCTCAGTATCTTAAATGATTCTTTCTTTATGATTCCATGTAGATTTTTTTCCGGATAATATACTAAACTATTTTGTTTAATTTTTTACTTTAGCACGATTCCCAAGATATTATTGTAGTATAATTTGTTATCAAGAACAATGCCTTATTTTGTTTAGCAGGAAACACTAAAAATTGAAATTTGTAAGAAGTTTCCGAAGCCGTGCGAATTTTAGAATCATCTGATTTAAAAAAATGCAATAAAAAATACGTAAATTTCCGAACTTATTTTGATTAAAAAAAAAAAAATAATAAAAAACGTGGCAAGAAGGCTAACATACTTTTTACAGAACTGTGAAAACCAGTTTTTCCTATATTTCGTCAAAAGAGGATATGAATGATATTGCTCCAAGGGACCTACTCAATAATTTCGCTATTTCCAGAATGAAATCTGTTTGATCGAAACATACTTCCTTGAAAATTAAAACGGGGAAAAAATTAACTTTTATTATTTATCTAAGCTTATTCCATTCATTTATTGATAGCGGTATCAAGGTTAAGGATATGCGATGGAAGCCCCGTTTACTATTATACTATAAATGCGTTAAATCATGTTGCTTGAATAATTTATTTTAAGCATATTATTTAATAATTTTAAGCAAATAAGGGTGTAAAACTAAACTCCATCAAAATACTCCGAAAGTATACCCTAAAATATTTGTAGAATAAACTTTGGAGTCTATATATACAAAATACCTTTTCAAACAATTTCGAGTAGGACGGAAACGCTAACTTGTTTAAAATAGTTGTCCTTGTAACTATTTAATTTCGATTTCTGGTGCTAGGGGACATTCCATTTTCACATTCGACTTTTGAAATTTCAATTGTAAACGGAATATTTTTATGTCCTTAAATTAAAATGTTAAGGCTTGCAGCAAAAAAAAATTGTACTGCAATGATTTTTTTACAAAATGGCGAATTATTATTTTTTTAATCTAAGAAGGTGTGCCTATAACTTAAGTAAAACTTATTTTAATATCGAGTGAAATAATTTAATATATTGTGTAACTAAATAGATAATCCCAAGACAGGGCCGGATTTAAACTTGGCGGGGCCCCAAGCTACTGAAAAAGATGGGGCCCTTGTAAGTTCAATTCTATTTATATACACCTGAGGAAAGCAGTCATTATTTTTTATTGTTGAGCATTAATATAAAATTATGAAAAAAATTTCTCTACGTTACATTTTGCTTTGTTGCTCAAAATCTATAGACTTAGAAACATGAAATTATGAAGATGTGTAGAAAATATGCAAGGAGTTAGAAAGAAATATAATAAAATACAATTTGATTATTAGTTTTATTCTTTTTACCACCGCCGATGAAAAACTGACTCAATTGTGAGTTTACAACTACCCATGTTTAACTACGTAGCCATGTAATTTTGAACTCAATGCAGAAGACAGGGGAACTCCTGGATCAGAACCCAGAGGTATTGATTTGTTAAGAACTTACTGATGAACTTTGTGACCCAGACAGATTTAACATGCAACAGTCATCATTTTATACATGGGTATTCTTCGGCCGGCTGGATTCGAACTCCCATTTTCACGAACACGAGTCCATAGCCCTACTTACCAAGCTATTGCGGCCAAATTATTAGTTTATTGTATAACAGTCATTGAACAGCCCACCCAATTTCGAGTTTCGACTACTAATGTTCAACTCCGTAGCCTTGTAATTTTGAACCCAATCCAGCAAGCAAGAAAACTCCAGGATCAATTATTTGATGAAATTTTTGCCTTCGTGGACGACGTTTTGATAGAAACAATCCGCATTTGAGTTACATGGAGAGGAAAATCACGAAAGCCTCCCACGGTTAGTCTGACAGCAGGGACTCTAACCGATGATCCGTCTTCCACTGAGGATATTTTACGTCAGCACTCTGGTCGGTGCAAGCCGGGTGTAAAATTTATATCGACCAGCAGTCATCACTGGCATTCGAACTCGGTTCACCTCATTCGGAGGCGAATGCTTTATCCCTTAAGTACATCTTCACTTAGAAATAACTTCGCGGGAGGTACCAATTTTCCAATTTTATTGATTTGCTTAAATTTAGTCATCTTCAAAATGTAAATGGCAATCGTAATTTTTGTGTAGAAAAATGGAAATAAACCGTTTTTCCTCTTATCTGCACTGATTAATGAGAAGCAACCACGAGGGTTAGTGAGCAAAGTGAACAAGGGGCGGAGCTAGTTTTTTAAATAATTGTTAAATTATTAGTTTTTAACATGCATACTTTAAAAAATAAGAAAAACATTTTTCAATATAAGGAAATAAAAATAAAAAACTGTCATCAGCTGGAATAGAACCCACGATCTCACAGTTTCGTGTTAGATTTCATAATCTTCAGCCCCAAATATGTCATGCGAATTTTTTTTATTATTTTTTTTTTAAAATTTAATAAGCCATGTCATTTGGATACTTGACATTCTTGATTTGGTCGAAAATTTCCGGATATGTTCTTTATGTAAAACTTTGAGGCACGTTTTTTTTCCTCTTCAATTTTGCGAAAAAAAAATATTTTTTAAAAAATTTTAGGTGTCAAAATAGAAGGCTCTCCGAAATTTTGAGAAAAAATATCTGTTTGCATTGCGACAATACAGTACCTTTTATGAAATGTGAATCATGGTACTGACCACACTGAGAATAGAAAGTATGGTCAAAACTATTAGAATATAGTAAAATTTACAGTATTTATGGGAACACCAAAATACAGGATAGTTTATTTTCAATAGTGATCTGGTTATGACTTCTCATGAAATTAACATAATAAAAATATAGTTTTCTGCAATGTTGTTCGGTAATAAATGTGTTAAATTTTTTAATTTTATCTTGATACCTTAGGAAAGTAGTTCCAAACTGTGTTCTATAGAACTTTATGGTTTTAGAGCGAATTAGTACCTTTTATAACCGGGGATAAATACTTTTATAACTTCTAATTAGTTCTTTTATAATCTCTGATTATATTTAGATCCAACATATAAATCATATCGTATATAATCTTTCTGTTTCCTTTATTAAATTATTTGAAATTCGAAGTAAAATACCAATTAAATAGAAATGGCATTTTTTAAATGAAAATATATTTCTAATAACAATATGTTTAATTTTGAACAAATTAGGAAAAGAATAAGCATTTATGAAATATTACATTAATATTTCATACCGCACTTTTCAAATCAATATAAAATAACTAAATTCTTTTATAAAGAAAAATGCTTTCCAAATTATCATTTTTAGCGTTTATAACTAGTCTCTTCAGTTAATTTAGAAATAAATTATAATTCGGCTTACCTTATTCATTTTAAGCTTTTGTATATACACCAAAAATAAATTCAAAAATAGACTAGATACAGCACAAGAACTGCAAATTTAACTGTCGGATATAAAACCTTATTTAAGATTGTTAATGATAAAACAATGAAAAATCTTCGTTCCTCTAATTAAATATTTTAAAAATAGTCTTTTTTTAAGTTATTACGTTCACAATTACCTTAATAAACTTTAATCGTATTGTTGGGGTTCCGCCATTATTTAGGGTTCCGTAGAGGGAAGCATAAATAATAATTGGGAACCTCTGCCTTAGAGCATGGCATAATAATCACTAATTCGGTTAATTTTATTTTTGACTTTTGTATTTTTATTAAATGCAAAAGAGCTATAATTTTAAGTAGTAATAAGAGCTATAATTTTAAAAACCAGAATTTTAGATAAACTGTAGCATTGTGAACAGAAAAATTACCAAATGAATGATTTAAATACCATATATTTTGCTTTTGTTACCAAAATTGTTTTTTTTTTTTTTTTCTGCGAGACGAGTCGCAAATTTTTCTCAGTGCGTTATTTTGTGTTCTAATACTTCCGCACTAATTATTTAGACATAAATACTAAAAATGGACCTTAGTTAGGACCTTGAATGTCAAATCCAATCATGGAAATAAGGCTATTTATTTTTTCACACTTTGACTTATACACTTATTTTAAATATTAATATTACACATAAATTATTTTTATAAAACAATGTAATTAAACTAAGTATACCAAATTCATTTAATTTTCTTCCGTATATCTAAATAAATATTTCAATGCTATGAATTTAGAAATTGTATAAGGAATTAGAAATTAATACCTTACTTTTTATTTACATAAAAAGTGTGTATAGCCAACAATTATTTTATATTTTTAAACACTTCGATTAGACTTTGAAAAACATCCGAAAATGTAAAAAAGAAAAAAAAATTATAATGGGCCCCAGCTCCGAATAAAACTTTAAGAAAAGAAGAAAAAAAGTGGGATCTGGGGGCCCTTGCCATCTCGGGGCCCCAAGCTACAGCTTATTTAGCTTATGCTAAAAACCGGTCTAGTCCCAAGAAATTGAATTGAAAATATAAAAGCTTCATTGATTTGAAAATTAATAGATGATGATAAAAATAGACATGTTTTGAGCACAATAATAAAAGTCATAAGGTATTCAAGCTTGACAAGTTTTGAGAATGGGTGAATATATTTGAACGCTCGAAACATGTCGACTTTTACTTCCCTCTTCATATTTTAGAAGCCAGTTGAGTTTTAATCATCAATTATACTGTTTTACATTTGGGTCTTGATGATTATTTTGATAAGGATTTTACACTCGTTAAAGTAAAAATATGCATTTTCATATTTTAACAGGATTTATGTGGTCTTTAAAAACATAAGAGCATCAATATTGTAAAAGTTATATTTAACTTGGCTTAAAATTAAAATTTTGAGACCAGATATTTTGAGTTAATGAAATTAAATATTTTATCTTTTAAGTTTTCGTGCCCCCATTTCAGTATCTTAAGGATGTTACAAGCTCTGTTTAAAAAGAGAGTATCATATCAGATATATATAAGAAAACAAAAATAATCATATTATCAGTATTTGGTGGTAAATGTAGCTTATCGTAATTGAAGAATATGCAGTGCGATATTTTATGGTGAATTTGCGAACGTAAGTTTCTAAATGTATCGAAGCATAAGGATGCTATTTGCTAATCATCTTTATCCAAAGAAAACCTTGTAATCTAAATATCTAGCAGAATGAAGCGATTTTTGAAACAATGAATCATACAATATGCAACATATTATTTCAATATCTTATTCTTAAACATAACATATTTCAATGCTTTTAAAATACCACTAAACTTTCAGCAATTCCTTGAGTTATAGGAAAAAGAAATATCGTAAATTATAGAAAAACTTGTGAATGTGCATTAGAATTACTATACAATCTAAATTTTATTATTCAAGCCCTTTTTTTTTCTTCAAACTTTCTTGCCTAGAAGACTCGATTAAAGCTGTAAAAATGATTATCCCTAAAATTTTGTATATAGCCATAATAAGTTATGTTAATTTGATTTTAGTATGAAATCCTCGAATAAATATAGCAAAAACAACATAATCTAAATAATATCAGATAAAAAGTTCATGTATTTAAATTCTAAAAACTTAGAAAATCATAAATAATTTATAATCGATTCAAATTTTCTTTTTTAGGGAGATTAAAATTAAAAAAACTTTGCTTTTTGAACAGAAATCAGCTTAAAAATTGTCTATTGCCTAGAAACTTCCAGATATTTTCTATTAACTATTAATTAAACCTCTCTGAGTAATCACAGAACATTATTTCATTTTTTTTTCAAACAGAGCTTGGTTGCTTAGCAACCTAGTAAAATTAAGTATTCTTCTTTTGAATTAGTCAATGGGTTATCTTAAAATATTCATTTGCGCTGGCGACTTTTTTTGGCGGTTTTCTGGACTATCGCCAAATATATAAACCTTTGTTGCGACCCTATTTACCACCCATTTTTTTCAAAATTTTGTCTACCCCCCCCTAATTCAAGTATCTGCATTCCAAATATGTAAAAAAAAATATATGTTTATTCAGAGAAAGTACGTTTTTTTGTCTGATTTCGTAACTTAATTAATAGTTAGCACTAACTAATTAGCATATTTGAGGTCACCCCCAGGAACCATTAAGATTGACACTTAGTTCGTGAAAATCCGATCATTAGAACGAAAATTATTCAGGGTGATATCTTTTTTTTTTTGCTGACTGTACATATCTATATATTTAACAATTAATTTACGAAATTAAAATAAAAGCGTGCAATGCTGAGCAAATTTCTAATTGATCAGTTAGGATCAGTTAGAGGGTAATACTTGAAAACAAATGAAAATTATTTATAGTGTCTATAAACCGTTTCAGAGCCACGGTGACTCAGCAGATAGAGCGTTTGCTTTCTAATGAGGTCCGGGATTGAATCAGTTAGAGTGTAATACTTGAAAGCAAATGAAAAGTATTTATAGTGTATATAAACAGTTTCAGAGCCACGGTGACTCAGCAGCTAGAGCGTTTGCTTTCTAATGAGGTCCGGGATTGAATCAGTTAGAGGGTAATACTTGAAAGCAAATGAAAATTATTTATAGTGTCTATAAACCGTTTCAAAGCCATGGTGACTCAGCAGATAGAGCGTTTGCTTTCTAATGAGGTCCGGGATTGAATCAGTTAGAGTGTAATACTTGAAAGCAAATGAAAAGTATTTATAGTGTATATAAACAGTTTCAGAGCCACGGTGACTCAGCAGATAGAACGTTTGCTTTCTAATGAGGTCCGGGATAGAATCAGTTAGAGTGTAATACTTGAAAGCAAATGAAAAGTATTTATAGTGTATATAAACAGTTTCAGAGCCACGGTGACTCAGCAGATAGAACGTTTGCTTTCTAATGAGGTCCGGGATTGAATCAGTTAGAGTGTAATACTTGAAAGCAAATGAAAAGTATTTATAGTGTATATAAACAGTTTCAGAGCCACGGTGACTCAGCAGATAGAACGTTTGCTTTCCAATGAGGTCCGGGATTGAATCAGTTTGAGGGTAATACTTGAAAGCAAATGAAAAGTATTTATAGTGTATATAAACAGTTTCAGAGCCACGGTGACTCAGCAGATAGAGCGTTTTCTTTCCAATGAGGTCCGGGATTGAATCAGTTTGAGGGTAATACTTGAAAGCAAATGAAAATTATTTATAGTGTCTATAAACAGTTTCAGAGCCACGGTGACTCAGCAGATAGAACGTTTGCTTTCTAATGAGGTCCGGGATTGAATCAGTTTGAGGGTAATACTTGAAAGCAAATGAAAATTATTTATAGTGTCTATTAACAGTTTCAAAGCCACGGTGACTCAGCGGATAGAGAGTTCGCTTTCCAATGAGGTCCGGGATTGAATCAGTTAGAGGGTAATACTTGAAAGCAAATGAAAATTATTTATAGTGTCTATAAACAGTTTCAGAGCCACGGTGACTCAGCAGATAGAGCGTTTGCTTTCCAATGAGGTCCGGGATTGAATCAGTTCGAGGGTAATACTTGAAAGCAAATAAAAATTATTTATAGTGTCTATAAACAGTTTCAGAGCCACGGTGACTCAGCAGATAGAGCGTTTTCTTTCCAATGAGGTCCGGGATTGAATCAGTTTGAGGGTAATACTTGAAAGCAAATGAAAATTATTTATAGTGTCTATTAACAGTTTCAAAGCCACGGTGACTCAGCGGATAGAGAGTTCGCTTTCCAATGAGGTCCGGGATTGAATCAGTTAGAGGGTAGTACTTGAAAGCAAATGAAAATTATTTATAGTGTCTATAAACAGTTTCAGAGCCACGGTGACTCAGCAGATAGAGCGTTTGCTTTCCAATGAGGTCTGGGATTGAATCCTAGCGATGCTTGGCTAATGTGAATTCCACACCTCTCTCGCGCCTACCCCAGTGCCGACGTAAAATATCCTCAGTGGTAGATGGATCCTAAGTTAAAGTCCCTTTGACGTCAGACTAACCATGAGAGGTTTTCGTAGTTTTCCTCCCTATGTAACGTAGATACGGGTTAGTTCTATCATAAATTCCTTCACCAAGGCAAATTTCTCCAAATGCTTGATCCGGGAGTTTCCTTGTCTTCTGGTTAGGGTTCAAAATTACGAGGCTACGAAGTCGAATATTAGTATTCGTAAACCCAAAATTGGGTCAGCTGTTCAACGACGTTTATGAAAAAAATATATGTATAAACTGTTTCAGAAAATAAAATAAAAAGCTTCAATTCTTAGAACGGAAAACCTAAAATTTCCATGATTTAAGTTATTTACTACAAAGTCAAAATTTAAGTTTTTTATAAACCATCATAGATTCATACCTATAGTCTAATGAAGTTATAATCGATTAGGTCGAAGTTGAATTTTAATTTTTAAATTTGCTTAATGCATATAAATTAAACTTAAAAATATAGCTGATTAGTTGTTACTTTATGAATTAACATTTTTCATTTTCTATTCATATCTTTCTATGCCAACACTTTTGAATGTCATAGGTTAAAAAAGAGAAATTGACAATAATTTTTAACAACTAATAGTCAAACCATGAATTCTTTGGCGAAGAATACTTTTTTGTGACACTTCCCTTTATGATAGTTTAGTGAAAGAATTAGGAAAGAAACAGGGGGACCATACCCATTCTTTTCTCTCATCATTAAAAAATTTATTTTCATAAAAAATATACATGTAGTATTACAATAAATGATTTTTTTGTATTGCAAAATTGCAGTATTAGTATGGGTAACATCATCCGTGTAAATTCTATTTTACTGTATATCATTATACCGTAACTTTTACAGCAATATTTATTTAATCCAGTGATTTTATGGTAATTAATGTGAAAATTACAGTATATAAGATTTTTGTTTAGCAATATATTCCAGAAAAATAAGCATTTACGTAAAAAGTCCCGGCAACCTGACTGCTGGAATTTTTTTGCAATGTTGGAAAATATATAAAGCTAATCTTCGTTATTACCTATCTTCATATTATTTTTTTCCTCCGTTTCATTGTTAAGAAGTACCTCTATGGAATTAAAAATCATCTCGATAAAATACCATTCTCCATTGCACTACAATACATGCATTTACATATGACTTCGATGTCGATAATCGTTGACAACAGAAATTCAGCAAACATCTCCATATTCTCTTACCTCGCTTTCTTCTTCTAGTTGGTCACCACTAATTAATATCGACTTAGAGCTGGAAAATTGGTTATTAAAAAAATAAATTGTGATTTTAAGACACATTTTTAACTGAAACACAGCAATATTGGAATTCGAAAACTATATTCGCAAGTTGGAGAAACGAAAATGCGATTCTGAATTTAAGTCACTCAGTGGTATCACTGGACTCTATCTGATTGCAATAGATTTTAATGAAAATTATGTACACTTTTTTTTTATTTGGTAATTTCTTTCAGAGTTTTCTTTTTGAATATAAATATTCTTTTTGACTAGGTACTTTAATACTGTTTTTATTATCTTTGTACTGAATGTAGTTCACTCATTGATTCCACTAATTTTTATCTGATTGCAATGAATTTTCATGAAAATTAAGTATTAATTTCAATTTTTTAGATGGTAATTTCTTTCGGAGGTTGTTTTCTTTTTGAATTTAGATATACTTTTGCACTAGGTACTTTAATCTTGTTTTTATTATCTTTCCACTGAAGTTAGTTCCCTCACTGATTCACTAGACTCTCGCAGATTGCATTACATTTTTATGTAACTTTTTTGCTTGATTCGTTTAATTCATAGTTTCTTGCTGAGTTTTTTCTTTTGAATTTAAAGAATCTATTAGTTGTGCTTTAATCTCGTTATATTTGAATTGTGTGCGAAGAGTGGAACACAGATCCTTCATAACATAACCAACAAACGAAAACATCACGAAACTGATTTTACTAAAATTTCCATGTTCGAACAGAATTTATTAACGGCAAAGTCATTCGATTTTCTAAACTCGTGACTGGAAAGAGCAGTACGATCATCAAACAGGAAAAATGCATCCTTCTTTAATCATTCGATTTTTGTCGGTCTATTTTTATTTCAGTGTTCTTTTGTTCTAATCTGAAGACATATTCAATCTATAAGAGAACAATAGTAAAATTTAGGTCTGCAAATAGTTGAAAAAAAATAACTCATAATAATCACTATGAAATAGAGTAACACAACTTTAATGTAAAAAAAAAATTAATTAAAAAGAGGATAATTAGTAAAACGTAACAAATATTAAAATATCGAAATTAAAAATGGAGTGTATAATACATTAAAAACTGTGAGTCTTAGTTTCCTTGACATATTTTCTTTTATACCATACTAAATTCCTAATCACATTATCCAAATTAAATAAAAACAGCCTTTCAATTTTTTGTTTTTTTATTTTGATTCTATCTGTACATAAAGCTGTTATAAAATCAATAATTTGTTAAATTGTCGCAAGGGTTATTTATCTTATAAAAACCAATTAGCTACGTTGAATTTATTTTTAACCATTTATAACTTGCCTACTTCATTAAAAATATTAACATAGCTGCTTTTTACGACTAGTGCAATCCTGATTAAAGTTCCTACAATTCATTACAAATAATGTCCTCAATAACGAAGGTAAAGCAGCATGGAAGTAGCCAAATTTTAGCGCCAACATTATCTAAAATATCATTAATCAACGGCTTTAGTGTAACAAATAAGTTTAAAAACTTCCGCTGTCAGCAGCCATACACAAATGAAAAATTGCAGGCTGAATTTTTACAAGCTTAAGAATTCCATAAATTACTGTACGTCTCAGGTGTTTAAGGCAATTACCGCTGTCGTTACGAAAACTATATATTGCCTAAAGGAACTGAAAAGAATGAGAAAAACACAAATGAATGTCTACTGTTAAATATTGAAGAAAAAAAGAAGAAATTTCAACAATTTAATTACTTACTTTTACTGATGCAACTGGATGATAATTCCAAACGTTTTAATTTAATTTCGCAATCATTTTTTGACAACCCGATAGAATTTTTATCATACTATCTTATAACTTAATTTGTTTCACGTATTATGTGGAAAGGTCTTTAATTTTGACGGAGGATTTATTTCATGAAAATATTTTGAAAGAAGAAAGTATTTTTATAATTATTGATTAAAGTGTATTAGAATACATTGTAAATATTTTAATTGGTTGTTGGACTTATTTTATTCACATTATCATATTCAAGTATGTCGAAAGTTTAGCATTATAGCTGCATAATACGTTTAAACCTAAAATATTTAAGAGATTTCAAGTGCTGTATTTTTATCGCGAAGAATAATGCATTTATATAGGCATAGCTAGTTAAAAAATTACGTTTTGAGACATTATTTCTCCACTAAAAAAATTAGTTAGTGGTTTTTATCAATAGAAATTAACTAGGTTAATTAAAGGAATATGTTATTGAAAGGGTAATTTTGGTTTAAAATCGAATGGATAGAACAAAATAAAAAACTATAGAGCAAAAAAAACCATTTAAAATATGGAAGAATATAATAGTATGTAAGAATATATTGGGAAAGAACTATACGTTTCGAAAAGTAGTCAATTTCTGATAAATTAGTAAAAATTATTTATATTCAGAACTATCACTCTTGATTCTTGAAAGTTTCAGAAATGATGCACAGCATTTTCTACTAGCACTGTCTATCTCTCTGTATATATATATATATATATATATATATTCTCCCATGATCCTCACTCTATTGTAATAATTTTTCTTTATATTAATACAATATTAAAAAGCACTCTTTTTTGAGGAAAAGATAACGAGATTTTACCGTTTCCTAATTTTGTTTCTCTGCCTTTAATTTTTTTTAAAATTTAAATTTTTATTATTTTTTTGAAAAAATAAATTTTTATTTTATTTTTATTTTATATATATATATATATATATATATATATATATATATATATATATATATATATATATATATATATATATATATATATATATATATAGTCGATTGAAAACGCTAAAACCACCACCTTAACCAATCAAAGATAAGACATGAAAAAATATATCTTAGTCTGTGTTGTGAATGGCAGGTGAAAGCATTTTTTTTTTTTTTTTTTCGTTTTACAAAAGTTATTCAAACCACCATGCTTCCAATTTATTAGAAAATTGATAGCATTCTTTTTCTGGTTATCTTGCTCGAGATTTAAGTATTTTTTCTTTCCTTAGTTCATTTTACATTCCGTTTTATCTTGATTCAAATGCGCGTACAGCGCTGAATTTATTTGAACTTGCGCTGCAATTCTTGAGCTTTGGTGAAGGTGTAAGTATCTTTATTCAATTACTTTTTCATATGTTAAATGTTATGTAAAATGGGTAACTTTTTTGTACACTATCTCACACGTGTTCCATTCTTCAGTTGATGTCTTTCAGACTCAAATAGAAACGCTAAAAATCTTAAACACTGACGTTTTATTTTTTACTGCTTTTTAAATACAACTAGCGTTTTATTTATTAGTGCTTTCTTAACTACTTTATTTTCACAATGTTTTAAAATATTTAATTTTTCCATTTTATTAATGAAATTTAGTTTCGAACAAAGTTTAATTTTTTCTTTCATCTTGTAATTTCTTAAATAATAATGCATTTGATTAGAAACTATATTTCTTGATTAACTGAATTTTTAACTATATTAATATATATACTTTAAACACCTATTGGTTTTTTTTTAAATTTAAAATAACAATACTATAAGTTGTAATCTTACACTTAAACAACTTGCTATGTTGAATTTATTAAAAATAAATTCACTTTTGCCGGAAAAAATGTTTTTGCACTATATTGTTCAATAATGCATAATAATACTTACAGTATGAATATCTAAACATATGAAGAATCGAATATTATAAAATCTGAAATGAAATTTTACAATAAATAGGATTAAACTGTGACAAATAATAGAAAACATACTATTGAAGTAGATTGATGCTGTAACGTCTCCATAAAAATCACAAATAATTAAAACATTAGTTAATTTAATAGTGTAAAAATAAGCAAACAAAAACTCGATATTAATCAATTTGTGGATGATTCATTCAATTATTAATATCAATGAAAAATTTTCTTGGTGTCCTTAGCAATAAATAAATAACGTCTTGGATGTTGATGCAATTAGATAGTTTTTGAAACCAAAAGTTGCAGAAAATTAGCATAAATTTAAGTTAATTAAGTTTAAACATTCAAGTAAAGTAATTTGTTTCAAGATGTCTAAATATTATATTACATAAATGAAACATATAGTAACACATATAGAAAGATTCTTCAACTTTTTTTTTTAAAAAATAAAGAAATGGTATCTAGTTTATAATATATATATATATATATATATATATATATATATATATATATATATATATATATATATATATATATATATATATATATATATATATATATATATATATAGGCACATATATATATGAACTCCCGAATATTTAAAAATAAAATATAAAATCAAATACCTTATGAATGTATAAGTTGTGTCACTCAAATATAATGAAAGCATAAATATTTCTTTCCATTAGTTAAATTAACAAATTTACCTTAGGGTTTTCCAATATTACTCTGAAAAAGAGACAAGAAAGATCTGGAAAAGCCAAATACTAATATTGAGTCAAAATGATTACCACTTTTATTTGAAGAAGGAAGTTCCATCTGAACAATAACTATGAGAAAGTAGAAGAGACTTTGGGGCATACTCGAATGGAAGGGTTCGTGCGATTAACCATTTATAACATATCAAGATAAGAAGAAGCCAGTATCTTTATTTTTATTCTTATAATGCGTCGTATGTCAGAAATCAATGCTCCTCCGAGGCATCTCTTTGGATGTATAATAAATTTCAGATGAGTCAAACAATGCTCTAAATATAACTCAGGTGTGTGTGAAATTCTATTGTATATTTATTGGCTAAGATTTATTCCGACCTATTTTGTGAGCCCTTGAGGTATTTATTATTTAAAGGAAATTATATATGATAATTTGATTCTGTTTTACAAAATATAATTGTTTCATTTAAGTTGGCTTCTTAGGAAAAATTTAAATAATCAATTTTAAATAGCGAAATAAATAATACGAAGAAACTGAAATGGAAAAGTTACAAACACAGTCATTCGTAAAAACATATTAATATACAGTCTTTCTTATCTTTTGGAAATGATATAAATCTCCTCAGTCAAATTTTACTTATACATTTTCGGCCATTAACATTTCTCTTGGCTACCACGGAGCATTTTGCATTTTTCCTATATCAGTTTTATTTTAATATTTTTTCGTCTGCAGCTTGATGCTATTATTTTAATCTGTTTTCTTTTCTTTATTCACATTTGCTGTTTATTGAGAATTTTTGCCCTTTTTCACCATTTCGTCATGCACATCAGTATTTTACAATTGAAAAATTTTTGAAGCCAATGAAACTTTTCCATTAACAAGTATAAATTTTATTAATATTCTATCTATAAAGGATTTATTCAAGATAATAATTCTAAAAATCTTCTTAAAATATATACATAATAAATGTATGAATATCTTTTTTTTAAAATTTCTAAGGGTTGAGAAAATAATTTTGTATGACAGACGTGAAAGATCCAAATAACATTTAGAAATTAATAAAAGTATCAATAACGTATTGTTCAACGTTAACAAGGTGCTAAATTGAATCATATTTCGTCTTTTTTTTATTTAATCACACAAACTTAATGTTCATATTCAGTGAAATGTGGAACATATCTAAACTATATACAGAAAAAAAAAAGAGTGGTCAAATTTACCAGAATATTGTAAAACTTACCATGTTTCCTGCTTTGTGAGAACACCGAAAAACTCGATAACTTTTACCGAGGTTTTCGTAATGATATTTGTGCAATTTACAATAAATTATTGTTTAATAATTGTAATAAACTTTTGTAGGTTTGGTAATTGTGGTAAAGTTTAATAGTTTTATCATCATAACTTAGAAACCATTTAAACCATTATGGTAATTTTCAAAACCATTTATTTGATTAAAACTACCTTTTAATTTTTGCTAAATGTGTCGTAGTAAGAACTATAAAATTACATAATGTTTTAAATACGGGGGTTACTCTGAAATTTTTGAGATACGCGCAGACGAGAACTTGCAAAATAAAAATAATGGTTTAATTTTAAATTACAAAGTATTTTAACACAGCAGACGATTTTTTACTGACTTACTTCAACTTGTTTAGCTGAGAATAAATTTTAAACAGAAAAGAAAATGGAGTTGACGCGATAACATTTTCTACGATTTTAAAGCAGGATTAAATTAAGAAGAATGCGTTCAACGGTTGCAATTAGCATTTGGTGATGAATCTCCAGCTCATGCTACAGTATTCCGATTATTTAAAGAATTTAGCAGAGGTCACAATTTTCTTCAGGATGAAGAACACACAGGAAGGCCGCCGTTGGCAGTAATCCCGGATAATGTGTCTGCCATACGAAAAATGTTAACGGATGATAATCGCTGTACCTATCAAATTATACAGAAGGAACTTAACATTGTATCCGCAGCCATATACAAAATTAAACATGAAGAACTACAATGAAAAAATTAGTTTGCCTTAGGGTTCTCCATAATCTAACTGAGCACCAAAAAGGGGAGCTTGTCAGAATCAGTAAAGAAACTCTTAAATTGCTAAATGATGGTGGCCACCACGTCATTTCCGAAATTGTAACAGGTGATGAAACGTACGTACCGATTTTTGACGTTTCAACGCGTCAAGAAACAAAGTATGGGTCTTTGAAGATGATCCCTCGCCGACAATGATGAAAAGACAACGTACACTGAAAAAAGTGATGTATGCCGCTTTCTTCAGATGTACGGGGTTGGTCAAAACCATCAAGTTGGAAGAACAGAAGACAGTAACAGCAAACTGGTATACCATTAAGTGTCTTCCAGAAATTCTACAAGAAGTGAATGTTAGGGGACTAATGCTTCACAATGACAATGCATCTTCACATGCAGCCGGATGAGTTTCTTAAACAAAAACAAATTAAAAAAGATAGAACATCCTCCTTATTCACCTGATCTAGCCATGTGTGACTTTTTATTATTCTTTAATCTAATAAAGAACTTATGTGGACGTCGTTTTCATTCAGAAGAATATATTGATGTGGCTATAAATGCATTTTTTTCATCTATTCCAAGAAATGAATGGCTTGAGGCATTTAATCTGTGGAAAATTCGACTGCAAAAGTAGATTGATGCTAGAGGAAACCTCCAGCATCAATCCACTTTTGCTGGATTGAACCTAAAATTGAACCTTTGCTGAAAAATCATAATATAATACTTTGAACACACCTAAAATTTTGTAAGTGTAACTTTAAAAACCTAGTTGTATCTCAAACATTTCAGATTGACCCTCGTACTGTATATGTTGGTTTCATTTACCAAATTTTTTTTTATTTATTTTTTTTTTGCAAGAAATAACTCTACAGGTAATTTTATCAATTATAATTTTTTTTTTTCTCGTTGTATATTTATATCGCAGTAATTTTATTTCTCACCGTACTATGACTCAAAAAATGTTATAATTATTAAGATAATAATTGCATACGATATCTTGGCTCACATTTGATACATTATTTTTGTGAGTATTATTATTAAGTCAAATGGATTCTGGGTTTATTTAAAGTAAAACTTACTATCTGGATAATGCATGAAAGGAGAAGAGACTTGGTGCGGTACATTAACCATTTATATTAAACGAAGATAAGAAAAAGAAAGTAAATATTTTTATTCTTATATGTAGAAATAAATGCTCTTAGGATGCTTTTCTTTGTGCACTGGAATAAATTTAGAAGATTCAAATAATGTTCTAAATATGTCTCCGGTGTGTTGCGTGATGTTCTGTTGTGCATTTAATGGCTTAGTTTATCAGCATATGGATACATTTTGACAGCTCTTGAGGATATTAGTATTGGAAAATTTATTCCATCGTATTTTCATTCTGTTTAGCGAAATGTATTCTCAGTAAAAGTTTAAATAAATATATTTTTTAATATTAAAATACTATAGCATTTTATTTAATTCCATTCTGTAATTCCATTATGTAATTCCATTTTATGTAATTCTGTAATTCCATTCATCATTCATTCCATCGTATTTTCATTAAATTTTACAAAATGCATTCTTAGAAAACTTTAAATAGATACCTTTTTTTTATATTACAATGTTTTGGCATTTTAAATCTATCCATTTTTTATTTCATCGAATTTTCACACAATTTAACAAAATGTATTTGCAGGAAAATTTCAAAAATTTTGTAAACACTAAATAAGTTACAACATTTTACTTCCAGCCATCATTCAATTACAAAGATGTATTAAAACTTACGTTTTAAAATGAAACGATTGTTTTCTGTGTTACCTTGATTTATTTAGTGAAACATATTTTACACGTTTCCCTTAAATTTATTTGGTAAATGTGATAGAAAATGAAATTACGCAAATTGTATCTATCTATAAATCTATCTGATGCTTGCACAGCGGTTTCTTTATCCCTAAGTTGACTGAAAACCATTCATAAACATATCATATCAGACATTAAGGTATATTAAAATGAAAAAAAATTCAGTTGTATTACCGAACATTTTTGGTAGCAAAGTTGCCAGAGATTATGCATATGCTACTGAAAAAAAAACACGTTGACCGAAATTTTATGTTACAATACACTACAAAAAAAATCTGTAAGCACCAAATAGTTTCTGTAATTCAGGTAACGGTATAGAATCTGAAAGGTAGAAACATGAAGTAAGCTCTACACCCTCCAGTTTGTTAGAGAGTTAACCAGTTAGTTTAGTTAGATTAACTTAGATTAGTTTTTAATTATTTCATTTTCTGTGTGATATTTTTAGATATGTTATAAAGAATCTTCGTAGAATTTTCTATTTTCTTTTACCAGCATTAGGTATATCCCTCCCGAAGCGGGATTCAAACCCGGAGCTTTACTAGCATGAGCCAACTCTTTTACCTCCTTACAGAACGGACGACATCTGTCAATTCAATATATTAAATTATTTCTGACCACTTCAATGCCAATATTTTTTCATATTTGAAGCTAAAAATTAATCTGTAGAAAAAAGATACAATCAAAATCAAAGGTTACAGATTTTATTTGTTAAAAGAAAAAACATCTCTTTTGTCAGATTACGATATATATTACACGAAATTTTAAGTAATTCTAAGGAAATAATTTTTCTGTAGGAAAGTTAAAGAATATTATGGTTCTCAACAGAATTTTTTTTTTTTTTTACAATTTATTTTTTGTCATATTTTTATACCAAAATAATTATCAAGTGTTTTTTATTACTTTAAATTAATATAATGTATTGGGAGTACAAATAAGTTCGGTTCGTTTTTTGTGGTCAACGATTCATTTATTTCAGAACAAAATGAATAAACAGATTAATCAAAGTATTCTCCATCGCTGGCTACTACTTTTTCCCACCTCTCAGGCAATTTTCGAATTCTATCTCGAAAAAATGTCTTGTCTTTTGAGGCGATCAAAGTTAAGAGCAAATTTCTAATTTCTGCGAAAGAAGTGAACCGGTGACCTGCAAAATCGTGCTGCATCCGTCGGAACAACCAGCAAACCGAAGGAGCAATGCGAATACGACGGGTGTGGTAAAATATCTCACTTGAGCGTTTCCAAATAATTATTTACGACTTTAGTGGCATAAGTCCGACCGTTATCATGCAGAATAATAACTTTGTCATGTCTTTGCTCGTATACCAGTCGTTTTTCTCGTAATGCACGGCTCAAAAGAATTAATTGTAGCCTATACCGATCTCCCGTGATGGAATCGCCAGGTTCTAGCAGCTCATAGTATACAACACTATTCACTATTCTTCATTCAGCATTCCTTAAACGTTGAAACCATTCCCTACATGATTTAACAGTTGGAGCATTGTCACCATAAACTTCTACAAACATTCGATGCGCTTCAGCTGCACTCTTCTTCCAATTAAAGTAGAAACATAAAATCTCCCAAAAATGCTGCTTAGCCACAAAATTTGACATATTCAACAAAGTAAAAAACAAGGTTTTTGCATGAAACTCAAAGCGATATAAACTGAATATTATTGACAGATGTCTAACCTCTCTGAAACCACCGAAACCAGCTGTCACTATAAAACATTCATAACAGCCAGAATCATTGAGAACGAACCGAACTAATTTGTACTTCCTATAAGTTAACAAAAACTTAAACGTATTATTAACATACATTACATTACTGCAAATTTTGTGATCAGCAAATATACTAAGAAAATAAAGTTTTTTTGTTTCTAAAAATATACTCATGTTAACACATGCTTTTTATCCGAAAAAAAACAACATACTATGCACTGCAGTAATAGGTATTGAAACAGTAAAATAGTTACCATTTACTCTGAATTCTGAGCCTCTAGTCTGTGATACATTCCAACAAACCTACTTTAAATTCAGCATTGATCCCGAACTCTTGTGAACATTAAGAATTCTCTAAGCATTTCTCTTGGATTTGCCAGAGATAACCTTCCTAAATTTAAGACTAATACAGATTTCGTAAAAGCAACAGAAAAAAAGCTACTTAGGTTATCGAATTTTTTTTCATTTTATTCAGTTGCAGCATATGTTTTTTAAGGTTATTCCTGTAAGAATTGGTAGATTTCATACGAGAATGTAATATTTAATACGACCGAATAAGATACTATCATTTGATCATCATTATGAAAATATCTGAAATATAATTTTTGCGATCTATTGAAATAGAATACATCATACTTAAGATGTACATTCAATATCTTCAGCATATCTTCTTCTTACAGCATTTTGTTTTATAATTTGAGCTAGGGTAAACATAGATATGTATTGAATCATCGATATTTTTAAGAATTTTAATTCTGATATTTTGATATCAATCACGTACATATCGAATAAATATTCTTTTGATAATATTTTGATAGGATGGTTCATCGTAAATATTAAGTATCACGATTAATATCTGATAAACCTAATAAGCGATTATCGTAAATATTAGCTGTTAATTTTGTTGGAAGTATCGATAACGATAGAAAACGAAAATATTATAAATAGCTAATGCAGTAAATAGTGTAAATAAATTTAATTATAAAAATTGCCCCATATTTCATCAAAACATATTATGAAATATTGATATTTCTCCCCATAGTTTAGATAGCATCCAGCGTTACTGAAACTTTCAATTTAAAAAGGTATATCGTAATTTTCTAAAAACATTTTTCTCTTTGCAATCACAATAAATTAAACAACTTCCAATTTGTTTGGATAGTTATAAGAACTATCAAAGAATGGCGCTTATTTACTACATTTTAACGATATACAGACAAACATGCATCAGTTATGCTATTTGTTCTAAAATGCGAATAGTTATTGTCGATATTTTTCTTTTTATTTACATAATTTTTTCTCGGTAATTATTCGTCTAACTATTTTTGTTTCTATCACCTGTTTTATCTACATACCTTCTAGCTCATATTTTAGAAATATTATTTTATTGTTAATTTTTAAATATTACTTAATACTAACGGGAATATTGAACTTAACACAGCTATAAAGGCTGTAAATGAATAAAATGATATCAAATAAACAACAAAGTAAACTCATAGAATTTTATACCACATCATTTTAATTAAAAAAGCATTGCTTAATAATTTCTCAAAATAATTAATTTTATTTTTGAAACGATAAACTCATGAAGGAATCTCTAAATTATCCTGTTTGAAATACTTATGCAAATAATATATAGCCTTTTCAAAATCTTTTTGAATCGTCTATCATTTGACTAACAAACTGATACATGAATTAACAATGTAAGTAGTAATTTAATATTTTTTTTTATTTTAAAGATTTAAATTAAAAAGTTAAACCCAATTTCAAAATATTGAGTTTAAAGCACTTAACTCCTCCGCTATAAACTTAATTTTAATATTGATTAATGCTAATGCTACACTCTTATAAATATTATTTCAGTATTGAAGCATACTATCGGTTGATTTTAAAGATAATTCCTTATCTGAAATAATATTTTTTTACTACCTAAAAGTTAGAAATAGTATGAAAATTAAATAAAAATAAAGAAACAAGTAATAAAATTTCAACTTTGTTTAAAAAGTATTTACAATATGTTTAATTACTGACCTTAAAATACACATTTTAAGTGATCGTAATAAAACATTCAAAATGTTAAAACGTATTTTACTATTTTTTTTTCATGAAGTTTTATGCTCATTACTTGCCCAATTGTTTCACCGCATGTTATTATTCAGATGCGTGCTTCAGTAAAGATTTGTAACTAGAATTTTTTTCTTAATAAATTTCTTAATTTTTGAAATGCGTGGTCTTTATAATCAAATGATTAATGCAGGATGGAGAAACAAAAACGTAGAACAAGCAATGCTTTACATTTTGTATCCAATAAAATAATTTTAACGTTTCTTCATAAACAAAATTTGAAATGTTTTGTTTAATCTGCTTTTTTTGTAAAGTATAAAGTAAGATACAGTTTAAATGTTTCGGTTTCATCAAAATAAATTCAAAAGCAATGCATTTGAATGTGATTTTTTTTTTTGCTTTAAAATTACTCTCTTTAAAATTAATTTGGATGATTTTTTTTTCTAAATAAAAAATAATAAGAAATATTTTTAAATATTCAGAATTTGTTTTAATTTGGTAATGAGTAAAAATTAAAATTAATTGGTATTGAAAATCGTATTCTGGTAACTTCAATCTAAAAAAAATATTTAATTTCCTAATATTTTCTCGTAACCGTTTCATTGATGACATAGTTAAAATAAGCTTACAAGCTAAAAACCAGATATTTGAAATAAAACAAACCGGGGTCGAGTGTGATTTGTTTATTAGGGTCTCATGTAACCTTCCATGTAAAACATGGGAGTTGCCGATGGAGTTATATTTAAACCTCAAAATCTCATAACGAGATTTATTAGAAGATGCTATAAAAGAGAGGAATTTAAATACAGATATTCTTAAATGATGAGTAGTTTTACTCTGATTAATTTACTCTGCATATTTGTTTTTACTCCGATTTGAATGAGACCAACTACTAGACGATATAAATAATAGTTTTAAGAATATAAGGGCCTTATATATGAAAGAGTAGAATTTTATACTTATTTACACACATGGCTGGTAAAATATTGATAGTATTATTATTATTTATATTATTAACAGATTAGAAGCTGAAACGATTTCTTATAAGGAAAGACAAGAAGAGACGGCCATAATGTTTTTCAAATTAAGATAATAATACTATGTATAAAGATAAAAGAAATATGTATATTTAAATTTTTATACATTTATTCCTCTCATTCCTCCACTTATTAATCTCGTTTTTAGTAGTGATATTTCAGTCTGCTTTTCAGCTAGCCCTATGTTAATCATCAAAATTTGAGTGCGCTGAATTGGATAATATGCAGAGATCTTTCGAGTAGATAATATGGTGTGATGCCACAATTGGCATTACATATTTATTTCCTATCCTTTAAAATATCTTTGATTACTTAAACTTATTTTTATTTATAAAATTATATTTAAAATAAATCAAAGACTTAATCTTTTAATACGAACATAAAATATTTATGCAACGGATACTTTTTATTTCATTACTTTGCAGAATTATTAATTCAGTGTCGCCTCTAATCGAAAACAAAATTCTATTTATAACTTTTTATTCTAAATTTCTAACCGCTTAATGTTTTAGTTGCATGGTTGTAATAATTCTCATAAATTTGTTGGCGACTCGTGATCGCCAAGGTGTTATTTTTAACCCAATGTTGATATACTGGTTGGCTTTGTTTTGGCAATGTAATATTTTGATATTCGCCAATTTTGGATCTCCTACCCATACTCTCTATGTCCGTTAGGAATAAATATAATTCACTTTTAATTCAAAATTTGTGGAGACTGGGAGTGCCCTTCTGGGCCTCCCCAGTCTCAATTTTTTCTAACGGTCAGAAATGATATTCTGGCGTTACGATCTCTCAATGGAGAGTATTCTGATTTGATTCTTTTTTTGTTAAGAAATGGCCATTCTCTATCATGCAAGAATTATGCTTAATAAAATTAATTTTTCTTCAAACGATTAATGTACATATTGTTTTCTGGACATCATCATTTTTTAATATTGTCATAATCAAGATGTATTTTTGAACGGCTAATTAAAATTCACTATACTATTATGGCGGCCACTGATGGTGAATAACCACCACCATATATGGTTTTATAGAATAATATTTTAGTTTTGTTGAATCAGTATGTAATGTAGATTAAAGGTTGCCTTCATCTTAAAATTACGAAACCAACAAAAAAAAAAAAAAAAAAAAAAAAAAAAAAAAAACATTTACGAATCCAAAGATTTTGTGACTAGATTTATTTATTTGAATATATTAAGGGTTGTGGGAAAGTCTAATTTATTAAAATGCATCTTATTTTTCTATCTATTTTTAAGGACTCTGCAATCTTTCATATGTTAATGCGTTTTATGGAAAATTGGCCAACTCTCCTAAAGTTGTTGATGTGATGTGCACTGAATTTATAGCGTACGTCAAGTCACTATAATATTCCTCTGCTTTTTACTTGGTAACAAAAATCAATCTACACATGTGACATAAAAGTCCAGCTAGTTGAAAAAAATATAGCCTGGTTATTGAGAAACAGGATAATACTTAATTCAATAAGTCTAATAAATAATTACAATAATTAATGAAATAATTAATAAAATAATTCACGAAAAAAATTAAAATATTTTAAATAAAAAAAAATATTAAATTTTCATCAACAACCAGTTTCCACGAAAATAAATTATTTGGTCGAATCGATAAACAGGGTAAGCTGATTTCCGCATCTGTAACATTAAAAACTATTGGAGGTATTTAAATTGACCATCTCTATTTACAGCCATCTAAACTACACTTACTCTATAACTAGTACTAGTACTTATTGACGTATTTAAAATCGATATTTAGTTATGTGGACAAGTAGTTATATTTTATCTTTTTAGTTATCTTTTTGAATATATTTTTGAGCTGAATCTAATAATATAAAAACGTGAGTCGATCAGATAATTCAAAGGATATAACCTTTTCCTTTCTTTGAAGATCCGTGCTATGTTTCAACAAAGTTATATTTTAAAGCATCTTTCGATTAAATTTGCTTTGTACTGACATTTAATATTTCAAACATTTTCTGATATTTACGTTTGTACTACGCCTGTGTTAGAAAGATAGCCAATTTAAATTGGCCAATTTAAATTATTGATTGACTATATTTAAATTGGCCATCTCTCTTTTAAGCTAGATTTACCCTATAATAATTTTTGCGAATACTTATTCACGTATTATGTATCAACAACGTTTAATTTTACAGTACCTCTTTATGAAGTTCGCTTTGCACTGACATTCAATATTTCATATATATACATTATAGTACATTCATATAGTATATACAGTATAGTATAGTGCATATTTATTATAGTACATTCATCCTATAAGAAAGTACTAATTTTTACGTGTACTTATTTACGTATTTGATATTAGTATCGACTGATAAAGTTATAGACTGGTAAAGTATCTTTTTTTCTGCTGAATTTAATCAGAAAAAAATTCACGTGACGTTAAGGTAAATCGAAAGATAAAGCATTATTGTTTATCAAAGGTATTTGTTGTGTTTCAACAACTTTTTATTATACAGAAGCTTTCAATGCAGTTCGTTTTGTATTGACATTTAATATTTCAGGAATTTTATTGTCATTTACGTCTGTGTTCATGTAAGCATTAGGATTGGACGTCGCTCTCACTTTTTTTAACCGTACATTACGTGACTAAATGCCTGATGAATGAAAATATGGAGCCATATATTTCCTTTTCCTTAACATCTTCCCCTTCTTCTGATTTTTTGATCTGTAAAGATGACATTTCTGCGTTTGTGGAAATGACATCTGAAATTCGATATGACCCTATCGACCATCGAAAGAAGTGCGTGACGGGGCATATAACTTTTAACATTATCTCATACTGAGATTTGCCCAACATTTTGAAATTCTGGGACAGAATAAAATTTTGCAAATGCAAATATAGGTCATAAACTAAAGAAATATATAAATCTGTTCCAACAATATTACTCCCTCATTATGCTGTGAAAGATATGTTTCTTTCGGGGACTTATTATTATGCTATATGTTAGAACATTACAAATGTGTTATGTTAATCCAATTTTCTTATATTTCAACAATTCATGAGTGAAATTGTAAAAAAAAAAGTAAATGATTTAAATTCAGTTAAGCTGAATTTAATAAAAAAAGATGCAACTAAAATGCAAGTCATTATTAAAAGAAAATATTGTGGCATATTACAGAAGAAATTCTAAAGAACAGTGAAACTAAAGCAAGTGGACTACTTGTGGTTCGATTGTTAGTGGGCAACTTACACAAAATAAAACTTACAGAAGGGGAAGAGCCATAGTGTTTTCACCATATCTTATATAGTGTTATTTTTGGAAACCCTTATGGTACACGTATATTTTTTAAATATTACCAAAAGATAAATGCAATAATATTTTGACATACTTTTAAAATTTCAGTTAGTATGTGCCTAAGCACATTTAATAATGAGATTAATTAATATAATTACATAAATTCAGTAATAAAGTAGTTGGTGTAGGAAATGTTATGGGTATTTTGTTAGTTATGATTGCAAGATATTTATTATAAATAATTTCTTAAAATGTGAATCCTCAGCAACATATATGCAATAAAAAGCATTACAAATATATCCATTTCAAAATTTTAAAAATTATTCAGTGAGACTTGCAAACATATTATTCGAAATGCGGCTTTTAAAAGTTTCCTGTGCAATCAAATCAGAAAAAAGTTCCGATTAGCTTTAAATTCAATTTTATTAATTCAGAAAAATTTTTAATGCAAAATATAATATAGAAGTTTTTATAATATAAAATATAATATAGAAGTAATATTTTTTCTTCGGCCAGCGTGTGAATGGTTTAAAATAGTATTCAATAGCGTAGCCAGTGAGGTGGTGAGGTTTCAAAGGTTTATCTCCATTTCATTATGTTAATTTTAATTTATAGAGACATACACACAAAAAGTGAACTTTCCAGTTTTCACCACACTGTAAAATACAATGCTTGTTTCCTTATTATTTAAATTTAATCGGATAAAGAATGACCAGTTTCAGTTCTTGCTACATTTAACTACATATTTTAAGACTTAAAAATGTGAAACTGGTTTTCTTTTTTCAACTATTTTTACTTTCTTTAATCACGATATGTTTACATTTACACTGCGATGAAGCTTAATACTTGTTTCTTGCACATATCCTTTTCAAAAATCCAAAATATCAAGCTAACTAGAATATTATAAATCATAATTGTTTGTTGTAAATATCTTATTTGATCAAATACAGATAAATGCAATCCTTTGGATCTGAAAGGGCAGATAAAAATTTTTGAAACGTTTGATGTTCATTTTGCCATTAATTGACCAAAAAAAAAAAAAAACTCTAAAATACTTCACTGTATGGTAATTATACTTCTGGTAAAGAAAATTATAATCATGTTTAATAAAACTAAAATACATAGCATTTAAACCCTTCATTTGGTATTTTTTTTTATTAATTTTGTATTTCTAAATTATAGTTTTTATTACCACCGACCGGCCTGTGTAGGGGGCAGGGAACTGTCTTTGCATCAGAAAGGTTCTGGGTTCAAATCCCGGGCAAGGCATGGATGTTTCTTTCTCTTTATCTGTGTTCTATGTCCTTTCTCCTTTGTGTGTGAATGTGACCCGTTCTTTAAACGGGTGGTGGTAGTGTGACGTGGGCGACGCTGCTCCCCCGCCGTGGCTTCGCCACAGGTGCCCACTGGGTAAAGAAAAGAGAGTTAGCAGTTCTGGCACTTTCTGTTGCCAATGGACAATAGTACCAAGTGTGCGCCATTAAAAAAAAATATTTTTTTTATTACCACACATTTAGTACTGTTATATACTGTTATATACTGTTATAAGTTTAGTACACTAAAACTGAATAGTAAATTTAACCGAATAAAATGTTTTTGTACAATGCTCTAAGGTATGGTGATAAAATAATCAAAAGTTATAAATTTACCAAAATTTATAAAGTTACCAAAATTTATCATATATAAATAAAAACAAAATTAAAGCCACGGTAAAGTTTGCTATATTCTGGTATTAAACCATAATTTTTTTTCTCTGGGTATTTTTTTTCTAATTCAAAACCCAAACTTATATTTCGTCTTGCAGCCTGATTAAGATACATAACCTTTAAAATTCTATTACCATTACCAAAAGATTATTACCAAAGAGTATTCGAGGAATTATGTACTTCAAAACTGTATCTTTTTCTACATGATTGAATTTCAGTCAACGTCAACACCATTAAAGAAATTAGTATTATCTGCCAATTTACGAATCGAATTCCAGCTTTAGCTAAGATATCTTTAGTGTAAAACAATTCTTCCGCACAAATTTTCATAACAATTGAGAAACGCAATATATATCCAGAACTTGGTGGGTTGGAAATTCATGAGAAACATATGAATAGAAATATTAAATCCTTTTGTTTACACATTTTAATTTAGCACTGTCAATATTGATGGTGATATAGTAAACAATATGAACAAAAGAAAAGAAGTTTACTCATTTTCAATAAGTGCTATTACTTTTGCTTACACACTTTACTTGGTTAATATATATATATATATATATATATATATATATATATATATATATATATATATATATATATATATATATATATATATATATATATATATATATATATATTACGACATACATTCCCATGCGTTCTTTCTATGCATACAATTGTTTGTTAAATATCTTTATGTTTGAAAATAATGTACCTACGAGCACTTAAAAATTGCCTGCTATTTTCACATAACAATTAGTACCAAACCTAATGTATTATGTACTTATAATTTTTTTTTTTTTATGTTTATGTTGCAAACGATATGAATCACTCATAGTATTACTTTAAGAGTATGAAGATATGTTTAAAGCAGACAAAAATATATAAAGTGACAGAAGATCGAAATTTTTTTTATTATCCATCAATAAATCTATATATTCTCAACTATTTTTAGCTAATCGAAGAATAACTTTGAGTTTTTGTATTATTTTTTTTTATTTATGGTGTTAATCGAAGATTTTTGTAGACTACTTTTTAACACACGTATGAGTAGCAAATAGTCAATATTTCAGTAGCATAAAGTGGCATAAATCAGAAAGATCCCCTTTACTCTTTTCCATGTTTTCCGTTATGAAAACTTAAGAATTTCACGCAGCAATGAATGTTCCGTTGACGATATCGATTGTTGAAAATGGCATTTTGACGATGCTGAATGCCTTTCACGCGAAATACTTGTCATTGACTTTTCTTCTCCTTTCATTCAACTTGAAATTTTATTTTGTTATTGTAATTCTTGGTGTGTCCATTAGTATATGCTTTGAAACATATTTATTTTATTACTTATATTTTTTCATCATTTTGTGTTTTATAAAATACAGTTATTTTTAAATAACGTTTTCAGTTTATAGCAATTTGATTTAATTTAACTAAAAAAATTAATAAAATACATTTTCATTGGAGGTTTTGAGGCATATAAATTGACAACAAAAAAATCAAATGTGGCCAACACGTTTTACTGGTTCAACCTATACTGAAAAATATGAAGGAAAAGTTTACAAATGATTATTTATAAAACCAGTTATGCCATAATTACTCAATTATGTAGCAAGCGAAACTTTCTACTGTGGTTAGTTTAGCTTATTTTATTTTATATTTTTCCCTATTTAAATACTTTATCTTTCGTAATATATATATATATATATATATATATATATATATATATATATATATATATATATATATATATATATATATATATATATATATATATTTATATATATATATATATATATATATATATATATATATATATTTATATATATATATATATATATATATTGTTACTTTACTTTAACTTATTTTTTTTCAGTGTTATTATTACCTCTTTTTATTATGGAGTTCTTCAGCTGAATTATTTTTGAGTTTACGACTGCTATGTTCAAATTCTTAGCAATATAATTTGGACTCCTTCCCCCAAAAGCAAAGAGAACTCAAGGATAAAACATTAAGAAAAATAGCCCATGAGGACTTTTTGATATAATTAAACCACATCACTCTTAAATGGTGAGGGAAACTCTGAAAAGCTTTGCCGGTTAGCCCGATGGCAAGATGATTCTAACTCATAGTACATCTAATCACTTAAGATATTTCACGCCGGCACAATGTTAGGTGTAATCTGTGAGAAGAATTTATTTCGTTCAACTATTGCTGCGATTTAAACTTAGGTCACCTCATTGGAAGGCGAGTACACTTTTCTCTGAATAAGAACAGTTCTAGTTTAATTGGGTTCAATTCATTACCGGCATTACCCAATTCGCAGTTTACGACGATAGATCTTCAACTCCATAGCCTTGTAATTTTGAACACAATCCAGAAAACAAGAACGCTTCTAAACCAGACTTTAGTACAAACAAGCTTCCTTGGAGGAATTTTTAATGGAACAAAACTGTATTTGCGTTATATGGCGAAGTATAAATATGAAAACCACCCACGGTTAGTTCAGCAGCAAAATGATTCTAACCAATGAGAAGTCTACCACTGAGAATATACTACGTTAACACTATGATTGGTGTGAGCCCGATAATAGAATTCGTATCAACCTGTCACGCCTGGGATTTAAGCCTAGGTCACCTTATTAGGAGGTGAATGCTCTAAATTCTGAGCCACCAGGGCACCCAGTGTAGTTTATTTTATTTCATTTTATAACAGTCGTTGAACAGCCGACCGAATTTTTGGAGTTTACGACTACTAATGTAAAATTCTATATACTTGTAATTATGAACCCAAACCAGAAGACACTCCTGGATCAAGTATTGGGATAAATTTATCTCCTTGGAGGAATTTTTTAAATGAAACTAACTCGCATTTACGCTAAACAAAGAGGATAACCATGAAAAACTTCCACTGGTGACAATGGGATCCACCGATGAAAACTGATGACAAGGGGATTCGAAGCCATGATCCGTCTACCATTGAGGATATTTTATGTCAGCATTATGGTAATTAACAGGTGGAGGGGGATTCGAATCAACCAGATATTGCTGTGATTCGAACCCTTTCAGATAGTCAGTTCTTTAAACAAAGATAATATATAAATGAATATCAATGTTTAAGTATAAGCATCACTGTTCGTAATTAAGTACAATCATTTAAGAACAACTAAAAAATAAATAAATTTAATACTTTAAATAGGATTCTATAGTTTTTCTTATGTTTTTCACATAAATATTTAAAAGAAATTCACATAGAATTTTATAGTGCTTAGAAAATATTGAGAAAATCTCTGTGTTATTTTTAATGCCTTTTTTTAAGATTCCTAATAATATTTAACTATAAGATTTAGTAATATTTATGAAGAAGTTTTTATATATTTTGCAAAATTTTATTTGATGGAAAACATATTACTTATTCTGTTACTAAATTCAGAAAAGCAGATTATCCCATTGCTTCGCAAGCTGAAGGAAGAAGCTTTTAGTTTACCTTTAATGGTATTTTTTTAAATTAAGTATAAATTAAGAAAAAAAACTGTTGCATTATGTTTTATTAAATATTATTGATTACGAAGAAATCCATTAAGCAAATACTTTGTATCATAGTTGTTTGAACTTGGGCTTTAATCAAATTCATATATATATATATATATATTATTTGATTAATGAAGGTATTAACAAGGATGATTGGATTAATTTATGCAATGTCAACATTTTTGAAAATTTTATTTTTAATGGTATAAGTTTTTATAGACAGGTTAAGGGTATTGCTATGGGTAATAGTTATTCAAGTGCATTTGCCAATATTTTTCTTCATTTTTATGAAAATAAATTATAACAGAATAATTTTTTGAAAGGTTTCAGGTTTATTGATGATTTAATCATTTTTGATTGTTGTGATTTTGATTTGATTAATAATATTTATCCTGATGATTTGAATTTAATTAAAACCAATTCACATGACTCTCGTGCTTATTTTTTGGATCTCGATATAAGAATTTCTAATTATAATATTTTCATAGGGGTTTATGATAAAGGGAAAGATTTTAATTTTAATGTTATTAGCCTTACTCATTTTTATTCCAACCTTTATTATAAAATTTTCAAAAATATTGTTTTTGGTCAAATTTTAAGATTTAAATTCATTTGCAACAACCGTACAGATTTTTTAACAGTTATTGGGGATTTAAAAAACAGTTTAAAAAAAAATAAATTTCCTTTCAACTTCAATAATTTTTATGTTCTGATTCAAAATATTTTAAACAAATTTTATTAATTGGCCGATATTGAAGCCCGCCTAAGCAGGTCTAGGCGGTGAACAATCTGGATTTCATTTTCAAAATTTATCTGGTTTTTTACAGACGGCAGCATTTGGATTCTATTGCTCTTTAATTTGTTTATTTGCATCTAGGTGTCAGCACTTTTTTCTTTAGCTTCTGATTTGGAATATTTTAGGGTTTTTCATTTTCATTTTTATTAACTGTAACTGTTACTGTACTATTACGTAACTGTACTATTACGTTGATTATTTATAGTGTGCTGCGGGGGCGTTTCATATGAATGTATTTCTATTTTTGTAAATTTAAAATGTAATTCTTTTGCAAATTTAATGTGATTTTTAATTTTGTAATTATTTTTATTCTTAATTTTACTTGTTTTATCATTAGGGGCCTCGGGGCACTGTTAGTTTCGGCTTCAGCCACTAACAACAGAAAGGCTCTAGTGTGTTTACAGACAGTGTGTCCCCTGATGAAGTACTGTTCTGTAAACACACAATTAAATTTTATTTTTTAGATATGAAATTATTTTTAAGTTATTTTAAATTATTTTTATGTTATTTTTCATTGTTATTAGTTTTAAAACACAAATTTGGTTTTTAGCTGCATTGTGCGCTGTTCCAGTTTGAATTGGATAAATAATTGTTTAAGTATATATATATATATATATATATATATATATATATATATATATATATATATATATATATATAAAATTTTTCGGGAACTATTTACTCACTTCATTTGAAATAGTAATTTTAGCATTTATTATACTTTTAATTGTTTAATAAACTTCATTTTTTCTTTAAAGTATAGTATGAAATATTGCTCAATAATGGCAAGAAAATATTGACTATATATTGTAAATATATTACAATATTGTTTCAAAAGACTATAAATAAGTTTACATTATAACATATCAGATATTTTACAAAATATAATTGTATGGATATTTTTTTCATATTTTCTTAATTATAATTCAAAGTGAAACAGATAATCTCATAACTTAAAACCTTCTCTTTCAGACTTTAAAAAATGCAAAGTTACATAATAATGGAATTATTTAATAATATGGTTCCGTTATAACTAATTAACTTAGTTGGTAATTTAAAGAGATACTTGTTTAAAAGAGATATTTGTTATGTGAAAAAAGAAAACAAAATTTTGACAAAAAATAAAAAATAAAATGATTTAGCAACACTAAATGGAAAACAAAATAAAAAATTTAACATCGACTATTAAGTTTTTTTTTCTAACACATATTCTTAATTATATAATTTCAATATCTATGTTATCAATACAAAGTTGTTAACATTTAAAAATAATTGGTGTTACATTGGGGTAAATTGCACTTAAAGAGAAAAATAACTCAGTAATCCATGCCCAA
Organism: Parasteatoda lunata; assembly: GCA_949128135.1. NCBI lineage: Eukaryota > Metazoa > Arthropoda > Arachnida > Araneae > Theridiidae > Parasteatoda > Parasteatoda lunata. The sequence continues at coordinate 51,846,924 of OX421971.1, forward strand.
CTAATTTGATAACGAAAGCGTATACACTGTAAAAACTCGGAAAAAATTTCTGAATAATGTCCCGGCCAATTCGATGCATAATCCGTAAAATCTATTTTACTGTAAAATCCATTCGTATTGTGAAATACATTTTTACCTTAAAATATAATACCGTAACTTTTATTTTATTTTCATAATTAAAATTACACTTTAGTAGATTATTTGTTCCGTAATACGTCCGATAATATATATATATATATATATTATTACATGTACTATTATTGCACATATATAAATCATATATTATAAATTAAAAAATCTAATAATTTCCAAAAAAATTTTAAACGAATCTCATAAACTCTTTTTAATGACCTTTAAGAATATAAATAACAATAAAATATTTCAAATATTTAAGAAAAATATAATTTGATAGATATCTTTCTATCACATTTCCTTAATAATAATTCAAAGAAGAAACAGATTATCTCGTCACTTTGAAAACTTAAGGAAAAATCTTTTGTTCAGACTTTTAAGCATACACAATTAGTTAAACTAAAATAAAAGTTGTTTTTTTTATACCCCAAATTTTAAAACTAAGTAAACAAACTGTCGCTTTATGTTTTCTTTCTTAGCTTAACTTCTTTTAACAAAATCCCTGTTAAGCTAAGAAAACAAAATTGTGACAGAAAAATAAAAGAAAGCTTTAATATTAGCAAGCAAATACTAAACAAAAAATGGGAAATCGATTATTGGAATATTGCTTTTTCTTTCTTGTACTTTTTTCTCACCTAAAGTATCCTTGAATATTCCAGAAGAGCTTCTATTGATTCATCAAAAAGCCACGCACGAAAAATCCTGCCGTCAGAATTAGATGAAGGAATAATAAATTTACAGATGTGTTCCACAACTTTCAGCGTAGAATGTTATCGAAGTTGCTTTAAGGTTTCCGTAGTTAATGACCTGTGACTCACAATCAAAAATTTACCCTCCCAACGCTTTGAATGATGACACCTGCCCAGAACCTGCAAGTAATTTATTTTCTTAGGACGAAAAAATATTTCTTTGCTTAACGTAACTTATTATTTTTTTTACTGAAATAGATTGAAATCGCTTAAAATGGTGAATGAGTGTATGGAATCTTTTGGTCATAAGACAAAACTAATAATCATTGACATTATGGGAACGATTCAATTTATTTTATTGAAAACTGCAGGGTGAAATAGTCAAATAGCATTTTTCTTTTAATTGTCATTTTACCATATTCAAACAAAACTGTTAATTAGTATTAAAACAGTTAATATGATAAAAATCACCATTCATAAACTGCTTTAACCTAATACGGTAAAACAACCAGACTTTTAAAGCGTTAAGTATTCCCCCCCCCCAACCCAATTAAATCCTCTTGGTTTCTTGCAGATGAGTACATATTACAGTCGAGTTGGTTAATCTGTCAATCTCATGATCGACCGAACGATGTTAGAGTCCCAGACACTCCAGATACCACTATATTCCCTTCATTCCCTTCAACACAAGAAGCGTTTTCGATGTCCTCCACTCTCCAATTTATGACCCTGGGCTAGTAAAATGCGATAATATCTTTCACGCATAGATAACAGAAGCAAAAAGCAAAAAAACTATAGTAAATGTCCAGTTATTTGTTCGACGGTTTTTAAATAAAACTAGTTGAATATGGTTAAAAACCGTATAGTTCTGTTTCAATGGTTATTTAACCATACTAGTTTTTGACGGTTTTAAAACCGTTAAGGAAAAAAAATTGTTCTTTACTTTAAACTCAACGGTTAATTCGATAGAAAATTTACTGCTAGTCAGTTAACCATAATTTAAAATAGATAATTCTAGCAGTGTATTTAAAAATTTTTTGTGGCAATACTATAATTGTCTTAAAATCTACGTAATTTCTAAGTATAATTCGTTTATAAAAAAAAAAAAAAAAAGTAGCAATTATGATTACTCTGTGACCAGTTAAGAGAAAAATCAATAAAGAAAAAGAACAGTAGAAAAGAGTCAAGAAGAAAAAAATCATTTTACCCAGTGAATTTATTCTTTTCTACTTTGTTCAATGGGAATAAATTTGAAAATAAGTGTCATAGCCGTAGTGTGGGGGCTCAGGGGATAGAGCACTTTCCTTCCAATGAGGACACCTGGGTTCGAATCCCTGAGGTGGTTGGTGAATGCAAATTCCACACACGGCTCGCACCGGCCACAGTGCTGATGCGAATTACCCTCAGTGGTAGATGGATCATCGGTAGAGTCTCCTTGCCTCCAGGCTAAAAATTGGAATTTTTACTGAATGTTTTTTGTATATTTTAAGTTATATGTAAAATATTTCTATTAAAAACTATTCTTTTTACTCAGCGGTGCAAATGTACGCGGTGAAGAAAATTCTGGAAAAATTACCGTACTGTATGGTAATAGCAGTTCTGATCAAGAAAAAAAATATATAATTGTGGTAATAAAAATCTGAAGATAAGATTTGATAAGATCATTTGGTAATTGTTTTCTTTAATTTGGTAAAGGTTTACCGGAAATTCTGGTTTTCAATTTTATAATCACCCATTAACTAAAAGAAAAAAAAATGAAAAGTAAATTTAACTGAAAAAATGGTTCTCATGTCATGCCTTAACAGCATGATAAAATTATCAAAATTTACAACTTTTACCAAATTTTATTACATATTTTAAAACCATATGTTATTGTTATTTTGACCAAAATCATTGCTAAGACGTTTGGAAAAAAATAATGAGCTTTTTGATTTTCCCACAGAGCCAATACTTGACCATATTCTAGTATTTTTGCTCATTCATTTTTTTTCTCAGTGCACAGTTTAAATTGAAACCCCTTATAACGTAAGATTATCTGGAACAATTATAATTTCGAATAATTGTATATTTTTTTTCCCCCGCATTACAAATACCCAACTTAAAACAAATATCTTTAATTAGAACTTTGCGATCCACTCCTGAACAAGAATCTGATTAAATATATCCCAGTGTTTTAGCTATTAAATAACGAACAATCAGTTACGGACTTACCTTTGTACATTCAGAATATTTGGAAAGTGAGTAACATTTTCAGAGAATCATTTATACAGTAATGATTTATGATAGCTTGAAAACTGTCACGTAGTCTACGTTCCGGTCTTAAAAATCAATTATTTTAGGTTACGCAAACTTTCACTTCGTTTAAATCACTATCCTCGTTCGTGTGTCCTGGACAATATGTCTAGATGAAGAGTTATTTTTCTTAAACTTCAGCTCATAAGATTTATATCCGAAAGGCCCTGAGTACACACCATTCTCTGTGATTAGCAGTCAGCTTCTCGGAATTTAATGCTGCTTAAACGACATTGTTCGCGTAGAACTCCGCCAAGGAACTTTTGATTAATAACGTTGCTTTAAACTTATTATTTACTTACCATTAGCACCTGGTTCGGTAAGAGTAGAAATTCTGAAACTAATCCAACTTCATTTGGGAAGGTAAACTCTTCCCCATCAATAATCCAGCGACTTGAGATACTTGTGCCTTTCAATGGAATTTGTAAAACTTATTTAAATTAAAATAGTTGAATTTCTATTCTGTATTTTATTTTTGTCTTAGGTTCAACTGTTGTGAATGCATAGAAACTAAGGTTTATCTTTAAGACCATGCAGTATTTAAAAAGATAATTCTGTTTTGTAAGTGTAAAATGATTCCATGGTTTTCTCGGAAGAATTTAATTCTGCTACAAAGACATTGTTCTCGTAGTATAAAGGATTTTAAGGAAATCTTTATTAATAAAAATACTCTAAAATTATTATTCGCTTAATATTAGCCACTGGTTTGGTAAAAGTAGAATTTCTGAAGCTAGTTAATCAAACATTAATTGGAAATTTAAACCCATCTCTATCAATAGTGTTTTTGCTTGAAATATTTATCTCTTTCAATGGAATTTGTAAAACTTACTTAAAATAGAATGGTGTGTTCCGCATTTACTTCCACTTTATTAGTTTCAGTTGTAGTAGTTTAGTTGTAACCGAAGTTTAACTTTAAAGTCATGGAATGTTTAAAAAGAATTACGCGTAAAAGAGGTTTTCCTAAAGGTTTTAGGTTTACATCCGATTGGTTTTAAAATATTCATAATTCCCTTTAGGGATCTGAATCATATTCTCGAAAAAATTTAATCCCGTTACAGAGACATGTATATCGGTAGAATTTTAAATTAGAAGGACTTTTTTATTAATAAAATTGCACTAAGCTCATTATTAGCTTATCATTAGAGACTGCTTTGGTCAAATTAGAATTCACAAAAATAATTAATTAAAAATAGTTTAGAAAAGTAAACTCTACTTGATTAATAAGCTACCGACTTGCTTGAGATATTTCTTCCTTCAGTGGAGAAACTTACTTAAATTATATTAGTTGGATTCTTGCTACTTATTTAATATTTCTCTTTTTAGGGTCATTCGTAATGGATTCTTTGAAACTTAAGTTTATGATTAAGAACATTCAGTCTGTTTGTTTTATTTTTTTAATTTTTATTTTTAATAATTTGGTCTGTTTAAATTTTTTTCAGTCTTTAAGTTTATATTTAAATGGTTCCAAAATAATCACAATTCCGTCTTAGTCATCTTTATCCGAAGAATATAAATCTGCTATAAGGACATTTTTTCTCGTAGAATAATGAATTCGAAAGAATATTTGATTAATAAATTTGCTCTGAACTTATCATTCGCTTACAAAAAGTGATTGGTTTAGTTAAAATTAGAATTTCTTAAACAAAATGATGAAACGTGATTTGGAATTGTAATTATGAATGAAAAAATTCTTCTCTGTGAATAATCTATTTACTTTCTTGAAGCACTTGCTCTTTAAGAGGAATTAGTAAAATTTGTTTAAATTAAAATAGTTGAAATTATATTATATATGTGAGGGGGGGGGGGTAATCAGTTCAATTTTTAGTGGTTCCGTCAAGTAGCATAATTGCAGTATAAAGCATAATTTTGGCCGTTGCTTATACATCCTGATTTGGATGTTGTATAAGGATAATTATCTCAGAGAAATGGATTAAATTGTTTAAGAAAAATTTATTTATTAAGCAAATTTTAATTGAAAAGAGGTCCCTTAGAGAGATAAAAAAATTCATTTTCATAGCATCGAAAATTTTTGTTCAGATTGTAATTCAACAGTTGGGACTGAGAGGCACAAACCCCCCTCCCCCAGTCTAATCGCCAAAATTTGTAAATTGAAAATGAATGAATTGTTCCCAATGGACAGTTTTGAGCATGGCAAAAAATTAACCCAACCCCCCTTGATCAAAATTAAATTTGAAAATAATTTGGCGAAATTGAATCGCCAAAAAAAATAATAAACTGTGAGAATGTACCTGAAACATTTGTGTGGTAAGGAGTAAAGAATAAAGAGTAAATAGATTTCTGTTTTCGATTTTGTCACGAAAAAGAATTAATGAGTCTTATATTAGTATTGAAATAAAAAGTTAGCCGTTTCATAGATCGTTAAAAAAAGAATAAAATATTTTATATTCGCTTTTTATTAATTGTAATAAAAATTAAATAATTAGTTTAATTTAACTAAAATTCGGTTAAGAATGATGTAAAAGAAATATAAGGCATTAAAGAAATTTTAAAGGGCAGGAAATATGTAATGCCTATTGCGGCATCACAGTACATTAATTCTTTTTTGTTTTTTCAGTTGTAGTGGATTAATAGAAACTATAGTTTATCTTTAAGCACATGCAATAATCAAAAAACAATAATTTTTTTCTGTATAAAAAGGCTTACATTCCATCCAAGTATTAAGTATATATCCGAATGGCTTTTAAGTATTCACAATCTTCTGTGATTATCGGTCATCTATCTTGTAAGAGGAATTTAATATTGTTATATAGACATTGTTTTCGTGAAACTATTGAAGGAATATTATGTTATTGAAGTTTCACTAAAATAGTTATTCTGGTTTGTTAAGAAATAGTTAAGTATAGTTTGTTGGAAAACTAAAGAATTAAAAGTGATTTTAATGCGTAAAATCTTATTTACCCAAAATCGAATCCATTAAGATATTTGCATTTTTTGGGAAATTTGTTAAACTTACTTAATTAGAATAGGTGAATTTCTTGCGTTTTTAATTTTTTGTCTGTTTAGGTTCATTTGTAGTGGATTCACACAAACTTAAGTTTATCCATAAGAGCTTTCAGTATTTAAAACAAGTAATTTTGTTTCTGTAAAATGTTTTTTTTTCAGGCATTAAGTCAGTGTATCTGAAGGTTTCCTTAATAATCACAATTCTCTGTAATTATATGAATTATCGTTGTGGAAGAATTTAACACATATAAATTTATTATTCATGTAGGTATATTTGAAGAATATTTAGAAAAATAAAGTTGCTCAAAGCTTATTTTCTGCATGTGCTTAGCGACTAGTTCAGAAAAAAATAGAATTTCTGAAAATAATCAATCAAATATCATTTGAAGGTTTAAATTATTCTCTATTAATAGTATAATAACATTACATGAAATACTTGTGCCTTTTATATTTTATAATTTATATTAATATTTTAATTTACTTATATATATATATATATATATATATATATATTTCGTTCGGCAGGATTCTGTGACATGCTTATAGCTCTTAATTTACGCTTAAAAAATTTTAAAAATTTTAACTATGTTATGAGTAATACTTATAATTATTGGTTGGAAAGTTAGTTGCAGAATTAAGTTGTCTTATAATATTAGTAAAATTATGAGTATATATTGGATTTTTTTTTTTTTTTTTAACTTTATATAAGGTAAGGATATCACAAAATGTGTCTCAAAATTCTTTGTGAATAGTTGATAAATTCCCTTTTTTTCAAAATGAACATCGTTTATGTAACTATTCGTAAAGAAATATTGTAATTATAAACAAGCTTTAGAATTATTACTTACTAAGCATAAACACCTGATTAAAAACTTGATTCGCTAAAAAAATAACAAGATGGAAAAAAAAAAACTAGAAATGTTTCAAGAGCTCAAAAATAGGCACGCATTCTCAAGATTTGCCAGATATAAATGAGAAGAAACAGAAGGGCTTTGAAGTATAAAACGAAACGTTTCCAGCGAAAAATCGTAAGGGGATCGTAATCGTAACTGAGCAGACAAAAAAATGAGTAAAATCGCAGTAGCTGTCAGTGAATCTAGAAAATAAATAAAATAAAAATATGAAAAATCAGAAAAATAAAAATAAACAGAAAGATTAGCATCTGAGTGTCAAATACATCTAGATTGTCTTTAACAGGGTAATCACCATTTATATGAATGTTGATTCCCTGAAAGAAGTTCAGTGTATAAAAATTATTAATTATTACTTATGTTACAATAATTATTATTTATGTTACAAATAATATTATTTTCCTGATATAACATGAATTTAAAGTTTTAAATCCTATTTAAGTTGAACTTAAAAAAGGTATTTATATTTTTTTTTCTAAAAAGAGCTTAAATTTATGTAAAAAATGCATCGGCTAACTTAAACATGAAAGTATTGAACTCTAAAATTTTTTTATTAAAGCTCTCAGCAAACTATATATCTTGCAATACGAATTAAAACACAACTTATAACTCATAGGGGCTATAATTGTATTTTTTAGCCGCTCCTAAATAAAGCAAATTTAAAAATAAGCTTTCTACTTTTTATTAGCATTTCCTTTCAAGCCGGAGACATTTAGTTATAAAATAAAAATGAGAGAGCTAAAGTATTTTTTTTCTCAAACAAATGAGAAGAAAGATCATACATTATTTGACATTCAAAATTTTTAAATTGATAATAAATTTAAATACAGAAATCTGGGTACCTCTGTTACCAAGAAGACGCGATTTTTATTATACAGTAATTATTAAAAAGCCTTCGAAATCGAATGATCATTATCTGAGGAATGCAAACATAATAATAAAAAAAAATTATGGCAGAAAACTGATAAAGTCTTCCTGTTTCTGTTATTCTAAAAAAATGTAAGTTCGACATGCAATATTTCGGTAGAAAAACTTTTTGATCTTTTTAATGATGTATAAATTTTCTATGCGGGCTATTGAAAAAAAAGTCGAGCAGCATCAAAAGCAACTATTCCTATTTTCTTTGTCAATATACCATATCATTTTATTTGTAAAATCAAGGAACACAAATCTTTTTTATAGGACAATATCTTTAAGTTTATTTTAATAAATATTTATTAAATTTAATTGGAATGTTTTAAACATCATTAGAATATTATTCATGTTAGCATAATTTATAAAACTAATTATAATGATGCTTTGAACATATAGAATTCTTATCAATTTTACGTTATTTAAATTTTTTTATTAATGCTAAAGTTTTATTAATAATTGGCTGTTTAAAAAGAAATTTGACTAGTATTTTATTTAAATTATAGATCCATACTTAGCAAAGTAAAAGTTTGGCGAGATATTTTTAATTCAGGATTATAGATATTATTTCAGTAGACAAAGACTAATTTCTAACCTACGAAACAAACCATGGCCATATTGTTATTGATGTATTGTTTAATAATAATTATGTTATGTTTAACCAAACTTTCCGCATCTCAGCAAATGTGAAATGCTTTGTCATAACGCCTATTACATTTTACTTAATTTTCAAAGATTTAAAATTCAAAAATATTATTTCTTTTCTTTTTACCCTTAAACATTATATGATAATACTTTAATATTCCCGAACACTTTTTTTGTATAATTTTCCCTAAATCATCCAATAAAATAAACAGTTTTATCCCACTCTCTCAATATTGTATAAATTATAATATTTAAAAAGAAAAGAAAATGTTTACTTAATGGTAGACATGGCACACCCTGAAGATTGAACTTTATGTCTCAAACAAGTTTTCTCGAAATTTCCTCGATTTTTTTAAGCCCTATCTGAATTTCTATTAATCTTATTCATTTGAAAATTTGCATACATTTTTATTTGTCTTGATGATTAATCTCGTATTAACAAATAAATGATTTATATTTAATGATATAAATTTTCAATATTTTTTTAAAGTTTTTTTTTTCAAAAATCAGTTGCTATTTATTAAAATATAATATTACGCATGAATCTAATATCAAGGTCAAATATAAGTATTATGCTTAAGTTCAATAGCAAGAGCCAAAATCATATTAAGGGGCAATTTTTAATGAATTATGACATTAGACTACCATACAATATTTCTTTTTTAAGTTTCATCAAAGTATGGTCATAACTACCAGAATATGATCAAACTGTCCATGTTTTAGACTCTATGGGAACACCAAAAAACCAGGTAATTTAAAAAAAAAGCGTAATGGCTTTGGTAATGGCTTTTTGGTAAAATTAACATTAAAATATGGTTTTATTTCCATGCTGTTAGGAGTAAATGCTGAAAAATAATGCTATTTTAAGCAATGGTCAGTACGTTTAGCTGTAAGTAAAGGTCAGTACAATAGCTTGTAAACACTTTTTTAACTTTGCTTTTCGTCGGTAAGTTTTTTTTTTCTATTCAAAGTGTAAGTTAATACATCTACCAACATTTAAATTTTAAATAATATGCATTTGTAAATGTGCAAATCTAGGGCAAATCTGAATTAAACAAGTAGCTTAACTGTTTCGAAATAAATACTACATTAGGGTAAATGAAATTAATGCATCTGGCCTGTCCCAACATTCAAAATGGAAGGGGTGAGGTAGCAAAGTTTAAATCTCAACGTCACCCGGGAATTAATTATATTAATTAACTTACTGTTACCCGCGCATACGCATGCTTGTGCGCTCATTACAAATTTCGGCTAATGAGCCCTTTTCAAATCGATATACAGATAGAAAAAGCTGGAATAAGACAGCGCACACATATAGCTTTGGAGACGGTGGGATTCAAACCAGCTACCTCCACGTCACAATGTATTCATCTTTGTAATGTTTTTCACTAATTTGAGCAATCTTTTCTTAAGTTTAAATAGGGCTTACAAAAGGTGTTTTGTAATGAGCGCACAAGTAATTATATGCAAATATAATAATCACAAACAATTTTGTTCTACGGGAATACTTACCATCATGTATTCAGTATAAAAATTTTATTCTAAATGCTTGCAAAATTTAATTATTATAGATTTTCAATTAAAATAAAAAATGAAAACTAGAGATGAAATAATACTAGCATATAAATAAAATATTATAACTAATATATATATATATATATATATATATATATATATATATATATATATATATATATATATATAAACAGCAAAAAAAAAGGATACAAAAAAACCAGAAAAGAAAAAAAAAAAAAAAGAAAAAAATAAGTATCATTTATTGCGCATAAGCTGCAAGTAAATAGAACTCATAAAATAAGTTTAAAATGAAGATAAAACAAAGGTAAATTACAGACAAATGAAAAAAGGGGGGCGAATAATAATAATAATAAACAACTGGGGAAAGAAAAAAAAAGAATTAATTAAAAAAAAAAAAAAAAAAAAGAGGAAAATTTTTTTTAAAAAAACCGGAAAATAAAAGATATAATCTTTTCATCAGCCCACACGCATATATCCGAAAAATAGTGCTTTCTAATATTGTATTAATATAGCCAAAGCAAAATATATCAATAGTGTGAGGAGCACTCAAAAAAATTTTTTACAAAAATTACGACAAATAAAATAAAACACAATAAGTAAAAATAACACGTGAAAACAGAAAATAAAATAAAAAGGAAGAGCAGAACAAAACTAAGTCTATAAAGCGAGTAGCGAAAAATATTGAACTTACATGAAAGGGAAATTTTTCAAGAATGATTTAAAGTGTTTACGTAACAAGATTGCCAGATTGCAAAGTATGAAAACTTTGAAAACAAAAGCGCAAATTGAGAGTAACTAGAGGAGTTTAAATTGCGTTCTTGCTGCATTACTGAAGTGCGTTAGATTTGTTAGTTACCAAGGATGGGCCAGAAAACTGATGTACGCGAGGTAATATTAAACTGGATAATTATGTGCAAAACTGGCAATTCATGTTTCTTTCTCTTTTCTATTTTATATTTTTTTCTTAAATAAATATTTATTTTCTAAAATTATTTATAGTCAAATTCTTTAAATTATCCAGTAAAAATTGATTGTACCAAATAAAAATTGATTTCAAATCTAATTCTAGTTTTTTTAAGCTTGATTTGGTTGGTTTTAAATGAAACTGAAAGCAGACTATTAACAAATAAAGCAATAGACGTAGTACATATAATCATTTGTTAATCAGTAGCATATTTAGGTACATTTTTAACTATGTTTGTTTTTGTCTGTGTAAATATAAAGTAAGTAAATGAAAATTTAAGCATTCAGTAAACTTAAATTTATCTGCCTCTTTTTACTTTTTAAAAGTTTAAAAAATATGTCCGACTTTTGTCCGGTGTTTTCTGCACTGATGTTTTTCCTAATTAGACATTGACGAGAATAACTAAATAAGTAAGTGGAATGTAAAATTAGAATTTGTGTTTCATAAAAATTTATGTTTCTTTAATGAGTAAAAAAAAGTTAACTTTTCTATTGTAGTCAACTCAATGATATTATAAAGAATGCAAAGAAAAAAATATGCATGTTTCCTTGTTTTATGATATACATCCACCCTTTGCCTTACTAACATATGTCATTATATATTATACTTATACTATGCATAAAGCACCATAATTGTCATATTTTTTATTATCTTGCCTTTTTGTCATTAAATATAAATAATGAAAATTTGAAACTTCGCATTGTGGGCAAAGGCAGCTTTTTATAAGTTACCGTTGTGCGATATAATATTTCAGAACAAAATTTTCTTTCTTGCCATAATGACGTAATTTCGAAAGGCAAAAGTTTGATATAAATAATAAAATAAGAAGCGTCGAATATTTTTTTCTCTGGTTCATATATATATGTTATGTATTTCTAAAATACCCTAGTTGAGTACACCATGTTTTTTTTATTTTTTTTATTTTATTTTATTTATTTATTTATTTTTTTTTAATGAAAGTTGGACATTTAAGCGGAAGACACAGAGCAGTTATTCAGTCGCTACTCTTAAAGTATGAATTTCCAATGTTTTTTATAGATTTCCCTATTCGTGCTTGAAAACAATTCGCTTTGCTTTTACCTCATTTGCAATATTTATTCAAAAAACACATTTAGTTGAATAATCTTTTCTATTTCCTAAGAGAGCCTGTTTTCACTTTCTAGCTATCTCAATAGCTACCAGAAAATTGCGAAAAATAAATCCCATTTAACAAACCAATTCCTTTTTATTGCTCAAGACCAACAGCGCAATTTCTACAATATAGGCTTCATACAATTTTACCGTTTATTGCTTTGTAAAAAGAAAACTTCTTGGAGCCACATTTAATGCAGAAACTGTTTTATTGATATGCTTTATAGTTTTGTTTTTTCTTAATTTTATTTACTGCTCAATTGGATAGAAAGAAGATCATATCAAACTTTTATCCGTCGAATAAGATAAAACTTTTAAAGTTGAAGTGAATTTAAGTATCAAATATTCAAAGTTTTAACAGAAATAAAATGTTTGAAAAATAGACTGAGTAATTGTTTTTTAAACAAAAGTTTGAGATAATGTTTGTTATATAATGACGCTAGAAACCTCTAGCAGGGTAAGCACGATCTTTTTTTTCTATTTTTAAGTTAATTTTTAAAATATACTCGGGACTTTAAAAAATAATATGTTTCCCCCCCTTTAATTTTCTAAAATTCTGTCTTAGTCCACTGCTTAAGAAGTTCCTGTATCTTTGATGATTATTTAATTCAATAATTATAGATACCCCTATAACACCCATACCGAATGGGGAGAAATAGTTTAATTTCGAAGTAAATGTCTGCTTTTGATTTTACAAAACTCTAAACATTGTGCAGATAATTTGTGAAATTGAAAACATGAACCACCATGACGAAAAAAAACAGTGTCACTTAATCGTTCCCAGTTAATCTTTCGTCAGTATCTCAGATTAAAAGTGCAGAGTTGAACGCCTATTGAATTAAAAATATTAATAGAGTGTAAAACTTGTTACTTTCTTATTTGTGCTTCAATCTCAGACAAGAAAAAACAATCGGCGAACAATAATTGCCATATAAATCAAGAAATTCCTGGCAAGCAATCTGGAGAAGTTTACTTACAGTTCTACTTATCGTCTGATCTGAAATCCAAATATGCTTTGAATGATTATCTACATTAGGTAAAGGATAGAGAAAGAATAAGTAAATTGTAATTAGATAATGAACTAGTATTAAAATTATAGGAAATACATCTTAAGTCCTAAATCAACCTCTTTTTTTTACCTTTGTGAAACTACATAACTAATTCGTTCTACAAGGAAAAATTAAATCATTTTCCCTTCTACAATTTGCTACCTAATTCCACTGTGTGCATTGAAAAATATAAACCAGTCACTTACAACATGCCGTGAAGCAAAAAAGTAATATCATGCTTTTGGATACACTGCACATAAATACTCTTGCAGGCGACAGCACAAATTGGATGCCACTTAATGTCGTTTAGGACAAGAGTACAAAACGTGACGTAACCTTAAACCACTGGTCACCACTGGAACGGTCTACCGGATTCCAACTCCCGTTCTCACAAACGGGGTCCAGCACCCTGTCAACCAGGCAAAATTTCAGTTTAGAGAACAAAATGGCAGAGATGATTTGATTTTTTTTCTTACAGCAGCCTTACAGAACTCTGTATTAATATCCTGATAACATCTCAACTGACGCATAAGCAGAAAATTGATTTCTTCTGCTGATGGAATGCACGCCCCACATAGAGAGAAACGTCACCGAGTCTCTCACACTATGGAAACACCAAAAATCTCGATAATTTTAACCAAAGTATTGTGTTAATAATTTTGGCACGCAACATAAAAATATCATATTATATTTTCTACTCTCGTGCCTCTTATGGTGGATTACACGGTTTATTATGAAACAGATTGCAATTGGTTCAACTTGAAAAAAAAATATTATTTACTCACGCTTTCGTTCAAGTTGAATCAAATTTAAACTCTAATAAGGTTTGCGGTTTAGATATTACTGATTAATGTTAAACCGTTTTTCTGATAGTACATAATTTATCATTGAAAAATTTTAGACTTTGACATAAATGCAATGAAAAAAATATAAGGTCGACACTATAGTAAACTATGGTAAAATTTACCATGTTTCAGGCTACCGTAATGCTCGGTAATTTTGAAGGAAGTACTTTGGTAAAGATTTTGGTGGTTAAAATATATTTATCATATAACATTTCCTATGTTTAGTTCAACTTAAACAGAAATATGATTTGATGCATTGACAAATTTAAACTAACTCTGTTATGGTTCAAGGTATTGATATTATGGTTCAAATACCAACAATTTTTTTGGATAGTAAACACACATTATTTTTGAAAAATTGAATTTTTGTCATAAATGCACTGAAAAATAAGTATGGACAAAACTACAAGATTTCGATAATATTTACCGCGTTTCCGATTTTATAGGAACATCATAAAGCTCGATAATTTTTACCGAAGCGCTTTAGTAATGATTTTGGTAAAATTAACAATGAATTATTGTCTTATAATACGTGATAAAATTTGGGAAATGCTGCGAGAAATGATAGTTTTATCATGATACCTTAGAGCATGGCATGAAAACCATTCATCCGGTGAAAATTACTTTTCAGTTTTGAATTTTTTACTAAATGATAGGTAATTAGAATAATAATTTAGAAATTCAGCAGTTTCAGTAAACCGTTACCATATGAATGGAAAAATGGTCGAATGAATAGTTTAGAAATACCATATATTTTCGTTTTATTATCAGATTAATGATTTCTTTTACAAGATACCGTAGAGTGCGATAATTTTTGAGAATTTCTTTCCCGTATATTTTCATTGAACTTAATTAATCCGATTTATTAATGTTAAACTCTAAGACTATCCATCGTTTCGATAACTTAAAATTCTTTTAGATTAATCTTTTAACAGTTATTTTAAATATCAATCCATTTAGAATTTAGATTATCAGAATAATGATTTCTTTTACCAGATACCGTAGAGTGCGATAATTTTTGAGAATTTCTTTCCCGTATATTTTCATTGAACTTAATTAATCCGATTTATTAATGTTAAACTTTAAGCATCCATCGTTTCGATAACTTAAAATTCTTTTAGATTAAGCTTTTAACAGTTATTTTAAATATCAATCCATTTAGAATTTAGATTATCAGAATAATGATTTCTTTTACCAGATACCGTAGAGTGCGATAATTTTTGAGAATTTCTTTCCCGTATATCTTCATTGAACTTAATTAATCCGATTTATTAATGAAATTTAAATTTCATTAATAAATGAAATTTAAATTTCAACATATTTATAAAATGAAATTTAACATATTTATAAAACCTTTCATTTCCGTTTTAAACAATTATGCATGCACACCTTTCAGCACTGAAATTCCGAAAAAGTGTTTATCTCTAGCGTCTAAATCTTTATCTAAGAACAGAATAAAAATTATATACAAAGAAATTGAATATTTAAGTATTATCTGAAGTAAGTTTCTTTTATATAAACAAGCGCCAAAGTCATTAATAAATTTGGCGATGAAAAATGAAACTTGTTGTTGTTTTGAAACTTCATTACGCCAACCTGATTATACATTAATCAATGTCAGAAATTTAGAGGTACATTTTTTATCTATCATATGGGATTTAACAAGTTTTCTTTAGGAGTTAAGAGTTTCTTTCTTTCAAAAAGTAAACAAAAACATTATTATTTCACAATGTATTTAAATGTTGAGGTTTACCTCAAATTTAGTTCATTATCTTTTACGTACTATCTTATTTATTTAGAAGTGTTTAAATAATGCAACAATTGTGAGTTCTGAGAATTCAAATTAAAATGTTCTTAATTGTAATTTTGTTCTAATAGCAAAAACTTTTAATGCATATATATATATATATATATATATATATATATATATATATATATATATATATATATATATATTATTATTATTATTATTATTATTAAAAATTATAAAAAAATAACTTATGTTTTTTGTTTAAGTTTCTTTTCCTTAAGAAATTTCTCTTCTTACAATCTAAGCATATACAAAGGGTAGGTTGGTACATGCATGGAGAAACAAAAATCTTGTAGGTGTAATAATTACTTTTTTGTATGTTAAGGACATTTCTGGCAAAATAAAAATGCTGTAATTCTGTTTTATAAAAGCAAAAAATATGGTATTTAAACAATTCCTTTTTTTCCTTTTTTGTTTCATATGGTCGTGGTTTGCAGGAAGTTCTGGTTTTCAAAATTCTACTTTTTATAACAGCACATTAAGTAAAAACTAAACAACTTGAACGTGAATTCAACCGAATAACGGTTTTTGTGCCATGCTCTTACATATTATGATAAACGACATTTGCCAAACCTAATCACACGTTATAAAATCATATTTTTTTGCTAATTTTATCAGAATCTTCTCCAAATTCTTCAGTAGAATTTACCGCCAGGATGACCATAGATTTATAAAAACTGCAACTGTTCTCTCAAACAATCATGGCATGTTTAGAGTCAGAAAAGGACTGACGAGGTTTATCTGGTATTGCTTCTACTTTTTTTTACTCCAATTCTAATTCATTACACCTTCTTGTAACCAAGAAAAGGTCCCTCTTTTTGTCGTGTATTTCGCACAGAGTTTTATTTAGCCGTAAAATAGAGCAATTATTTGGTAGGAGTAGTTGAGTGCCCTTTCGAGAAAAGGAATCAGACTGTTCTTTAGGGCGTATGTCACAGTGGCTAAGTATCTACTGGATAATTAAACTTAGTTCTACTGATGATTCTTAAAGTCTGATGAGTTTTCGACAATGAAGTATTTTATTTTAAAAAAAAATTGTCCCAGCGAGCCAATTGCTTAGGAATCTGAGAATAAAACATATTTTTAAAACTTATAGTGAGCAGACAATAATTTTTTCAGTGCAATACGAAAGAGATGAACCTTGTCATCAAATGTTGTTCTGTGTTTTCCGACAAATGCATAGAATTAAAAATAAATCTAAAAAATCTTCGGTACCTGCAGTTCAAAATAGGGGCCATCTGCATAAACGTGTAGTCAACGGTAATCTGGACACTAAGAATGGATTGTTCCTAATTCAAGAGATTTTGAAACTTCTGGAGATGTTTTACTCGTTTCAATATAATTTTTTAAAATTTTACCTTCATTAAACTTAACTATGCATTTGCAATTAATGTACTTCGTATATATATTGTAAGCCTAGATTTAAAATTTTTATAGAGAGGTGGTATAAATTAGTTTTTTAATGAATTTATAAATAGAAATTTTTTAGAGAAATTTATGTAGATATTTAGATTAGATTAGAAATTATTTATACATATTTAGAATGTTTTATTCTCACCCTTTTTTAACATTAAAAAAATATTTAAGTTATTTTTAATCAAGAATTAAAATAATTATTTGGAATATTTCTATAATTATCGCAGATGGCTGTAGAAATTAAACTTAATGAGGCTTAATTAGCTAGTAATGTAATTTTTAAAATTCCAATTTAAAATAAGATAAGTAAAGTATGTATGAAGATACTATTTTTAATAAAAACATAAATATATATTTATTTAATAATATCACACATAATTACGCCTAAAAAACACTTTTACTTTGCATCCCTTATTAAAATTCTTTGCATTTTCGTCATTATAATATGTATAAAAAACCATATCGGTTTGCTCTCAACTTAAAAGAAAATTAAAATAAAAATAACATCAAAAGAAGCGTTGTTCTATGAAGTTCAGTAAAGCACAAACTCGCCAGAAAAAAAAAAGGAATATAATTAAATAACAAGAAGCCAAACTCATTTTTTTTTATTCTTTTGAAATATAAAACATTTTCTCGAAGCATAAAGAAAAATATAATTAAAAGTAAGTTTGGTCGAGAAATAAGCGAAAATTTTTTTAAGAATATTTTTTCTCCTTGGAGACATTAACATCGGAAGAGCTTTTACATCCTCAATTTTGAATGAAGCTATTTATTCTTATATTGTTTGACAACTCTTCTCTATGTGATTGGCTACTACAGTTTAAAAAAAAAAAAAAAACAATCTCTCTTTAATGACCTCATGACTTACTTAGACAAAATCCCTCAAATACTTCTGTCATTTAAAAAAAAAAACATTATTTATAATAATAATTCTTTTTTTTATATAGATTAGGTTACCAAATTTCTACTTACTTACTTATTTGGTCATCTAGTAAAATTACCGCACTTAATGATAATGACATTTATGGCAAAAAAAAAAAAAAAAACAGCATTATTCTGGTAATGAAACTAAAATATATGGATTTTAAACCATATATGTGATAAGTTTTTCGTTCATAAATGTAACGGTTTACCGGAAATCACTGGAGTCTTTTTCAAAATTACAGTTTTTATTACCACACTCTTAGTAAAAATATCAAAAGATTAAATTAAACCGAATAAATGATATTTTCGTCGGTCTCTTAGGTATTATGACAAAATTAGCAATTTTCACCACATTTACGACATTTTAACGCACATTATAAAATGATATCTTACTGTTAGTTTTATCAAAATCATTACCAAAGCGTTTCGATAAAAATGAACGTGCTCTTTTGTGTTCCCATGGAGTAAGAAACATGACAAATTTTACCATATTCCGGTAGCTTTTACTATATTTTTTTTTCTCTATATCAAATCACTTCAATAGCACATTATATTTCATGAGTTTGATTTTTGCGGATCATATTTTTATTAATTTCTAGCAAAATTTTGTGTTTTCCGCAAGAGAAATTTTCTTTTTGTGACATGACAAAGCACTTTTGAAATCATTTTCGGTACAACTATTAGGAGATCAAATAAAGAAAGATTGTTATTTAACAAAATTTCGTGATATTTTTTTTTTTTTTTCATTTTATAAAATTTGCTTTGGTTTTTTATCGGTCATTATTTTGCCACCCTACTTAAAATTTTCAATACGCATGATGATATTGTATGCTACAACTATCGATATCAATAATGTTATCAGTATATTGTAATGATGGATAATAATGTTTAATACAGACGATGAATGTAATTTATGATGAAGATGAAGGTCCCAAAAAAAAAAAAAAAAAACAATCTAGTTCTTTGGCATAACTTTTTTCTCATCATCTCTGATATACTTCAAATAAGTGCTGAGTGCTATTGGAGTTTTGTTTTCACGATACATTGTTATCATGATCTTCAAAACATATATAGATTTAATTGAGATTTTTTAAAAAAAGGGAAAAAACATAGCCGTATTGTTTTCTTTCAATTTATTTACTTTGAATTATTTTTACCTTTAGGCAATGTTTTTCTCTGATATGATTAAATTTTTTTATTTAATAACTATTGTTGAGCTACGTCCTCCTGAAACTAAAAGACTGGTAGTAAAATTTCTATGTAGATTTTTAATAGCTCAATGTTTTACCTTTTCAAGTCAACATTTTAAGAATAGAAATCTTTCGAAGATATTCGTTAACAGAAATTTTACTTGATATGAGGAACAGATATGAGTTTTCGAGTGTTCTTTTAGAAATATCGGTACCATATTATATTTTGTTTTAGAAGGGCACTGGTCATTGTATAACAATTGTTGTGAATAAAACCCTCAATACATCGCTGTAAACTATTATCATTATGCAAACTTATCCTGGCGTTTTGGTTGTTGATAATTAATCTAAATTTGATAATGATAATTTGTTATTCATGATTAATCATAAGAACATGTTTTTTAAGAAATTCCGCTATCACGATATCCTGTTTCACGATGCATCGGTTTGCTTTATAACATATAGTCAATTCAATGACATTTTATTTCTGAATAAATAAAAGTTCTGAATAAATATAAGAATTTTCTTAAATAAAAGTTGTACCGTTGTCCTTAGTACCATAGTTTTAATTCTTTCTATTACAATGGCTCATAGAAATTAACTCAATTTTTTACTGTCACATTGCCTATGTAGCCATTAAATATCAACCCTTATTTTCTTCAGCAAAACGTAGCATTTCATCAAACGCAGTCTCAGCAAGGACATTTTGCAGCCTGTCAACTTCCAGCTTCCAAGAAGATAGGCCTCCAATTGTTAATTATCTTTGACCCGAATATTAATTTTAAATGTTGGAGACTCTTTCGTTACTTGACATGGTACCGACAAAACAAATCTAACTATCATCTAGTGGTACCGGGTAAATACGTAGTAGAGGCATTCGTGCTGCTTCACTCACAAACAGAATATTATTTATGCAAGGTCCAGACCATGATATCATTTATGGGAATGATATGTAGAATGAACATTCACTTATCTTTTCTAAAAACGTAAACTTATTCTTTTCCCAGAAGCATATTCATTTCTCTTTAGCATTTGCTTTTACACATATTTTGTCAAATATTTTTTAGGACATCGGTGAAGGAAAAAATTATTACGTTGTGATATTCATTTTTTTAATTTACATTCGAATCTTTGGAAAGTAAAACATAATATTTTTTGATTAAAATCTTATTTAATATTTTATTATTCATAATGCATAAAACTTCTAATAAGTTCAAAATCACTGTAAGAAAACGTAATAGAAGTAATGAAGTTTAATTTATTTATGTTTTATTCATTTATTTATTGTGTGAACTACTTTAAAAAATATTGCGAATAAATGTTTCTATTTATTAACATTCGGTAAACATAGGCACCACTGCCAATGTATGCGATTTGTTTTAATTGTTAAGAAATGCTTATGGTTTTTCTTATGGTTTTATTCCTTCTCTTTTTTTATATCCAGCATTAAAGTCATTAATATTGATTATTTTTGTAAAAAAAAATAATACCAATTTACTGCAACCAATATGTAGGTAGTAATTTACTTTTTTCTAAGATTAGCAAGTAATACGAGGGTTGCTATTTATATTTCCGGCCTAATAATGAAAAAACAAATATGTAGGATCGAAATTGGTTTTATTGCTTTTCAAAATATTCTCCATGAAGATCCATACACTTTTGCATGCGTTTGAACCAATTTTCAAAGCACTTTTTCCAGTCCGATTGAGGTAACTCCAAAACATGCGTTTTGAATGCATCAACCGCTTCTTCGGGGGTCGAAAATCGTTGTCCACGTAATTTAGTTTTGATGTGTGGGAATAAGAAGAAGTCATTGGGTGCCAAATCAGGGCTGTACGGCGGATGACCCATCAGTTCGATCTTTCGCTCCGTCAGAAATGCCTTTGTTTGAGTCTATGTGTGAGAGCTCTCATTGTCATGATGAAGAATGATTCGCCTGTTCTTCTGCTTTTTTCGAATTTCTCCGATGACTTCTGGCAAACAAATGGTCGTGTACCATTCAGAATTGACCGTCCTGCGTTGCTCTAACGCCACTGTTGCCACATGACCGTTAATGCCGAAGAAACAGGCAATCATTTGTTTCGATGTGCTTCTTCCTCGAACAACTTTTGTTGGTTTTGCCTCGTCTTGGAAGACCCATACAGTTGATTGCTGTTTTGTTTCCGGCTCATATGCATAGATCCATGATTCGTCACCTGTGTAGATGTTATACACAGCCTTTGATGTACCTTGAACGTATTTTTCCAACATTTCCTTGCGCCAATCGACACAAGCCTTTTTTTGAGCGTTTGCCAGATTATGCGGGATCCAAAGTGAGCAAATTTTTTTTACGCTCAAATGTTCATGAAATATTTTATTGATGCTTGTCATACTAATGTCCAAAGACGCCTCTATCTCACGGTATGTCACATGACGATCTTGCTTTATCAGTTCACGCACAGCATCATCTTTTCTGGCACAACAACGGATTTTGGACGACCTGCACGGGATTCGTCCTGGATCGAACATCGATCACGATTAAATTCGTTATACCAATTTTTTACAGTGCTGTAGGATGGCGCTTTATCGCTGAATAAAGAATTAAGTTCATCGAAGCACTTCCACGTCGAAAGTTATGAAAAATAATGGCACAAAAATGTTTACGATTCAATTCCATTTTTTTAAAGAGAAGAACTTTTCAATTTACTGTCAACAATACAAATGAAGCTATAATGGTAAATCTTCTGCTGAATTTATGTTTAAAAATATCAAACTTTCGATTAAAATCGTCTACGGTCGCCTACTGTTGCCAAGGCCAGAAATATAAATAGCAACCCTCGAATGAGGAAGCGACTGCTGAACAATACGACAACGACATTATAATTCAAGTATGTCGCCATTATAAAAATACAGGGTGTTTATAAAGTCCCGGACCAATTTTGATGTTTAATAACTCATAAAATAATAAAGATAGATTGAAATTAATAACATAAATGGTTAGATGGACTCAAAAAGTTTCATGACCCTTGTCAATGAACTTCCACGTGTGCCCCCTTCGTGGCACGGAGAATATCAAGTCGATAGTCATTTCACGCCAGGTAGCGGCAAGCATGTCGGCATCCACAGAGGCTTTTGCAGTTGTAATTCTGGCTTTTAGGTCATCAATGTTAGACACGATCCTCCTGTAAACATGTCCTTTATAAATCCCCAAAGAAAAAAGTCCAGCGGCGTAATATCAGGTGATCTGGGTGGCCAAGGAATTGAACCTCCTCGCTCAATCCATCTTCCTGGAAAATGGTCATTCAAAGAACTACGAACGGTGATACCCCAATGAGGTGGTGCACCATCTTGTTGCAAAAGGACATGTGGCTGAAGCTCTTCTAGTATACGACTGATGAGACCGTCTTTTCTGTAAAAAAGAAAGGCCCAGTGACTCGGTCGTGCATTAGTCCACACCACACATTTACCTTTGGGGAATCCCTTTGTGCCTCACGGTATTCATGGAGGTTTTCAGATCCCCATATGCGCACATTATGGCAATTAACAATGCCAGAAACAGGAAAGGATGCTTCGTCGGAGAACATTATGCGCTTCTGAATCAGCATCATCTTCTATCTTTCCTACCATATCTGTTGCAAATGCCATCCTTATAGGCTCCTAGGAAGTTCATTGACAAGGGTCATAAAACTTTTTGAGTCTATCTAACCATTTATGTTATTAATTTTAATCTATCTTTATTGTTTTAGGAGTTATTAAACATCAAAATGGGTCCGGGACTTTATAAACACCCTGTATATTCAAATTAAAAATTATTCATATGCATAAATTCTTTTACGACGTAAGCATAGTTTAAAACAAAAAAAAATATGTATAATTCTGACTTAAAATTTTGCATCAAAACAGCTATAAGAATAATATAAAATGTGCATCATGTGTGTTTTTTTTTATATATCTTTATACAATGTGTGCATAAAATTTGCTTTTAATATTTAAACCTGATTTTTTTTTATCAAAAATGAATAAAAAAAGTAAACACAGTGGTTTTTTAGAATTGATAAACCATTAAATCAAGATGAAAAAAAATTTTTAAAAATTTTATAAATTAACTAGAGGTGCTAGAAAGAGAAATATTAAAATTTTCCGCAATCAGTATTTAAGTCTATATTCTGTTTCAAATACTTCTAATAATGTCTTCCACAAAGTTTCGAAATTTCCAAGATGTTTGCTAATTGCAATAAAAACGTCTGATTTGGTTTCAAACTGGTTTTAAAGTTCCAAGTTTGATGAAATATCAGGTTTTAAAACAACTAGTATTGCTCCATACCATGTTTTAAATTACCAATATGTATGCACAGGTTCTGGTATTATTTCTACTCGTCCCAGAAATATCTTGATATTGGTTTTTTGAATTTTTTTTTCTTATGAAGGTATGATTTTCAACAGAAGATAGCAGCTACTTTGCGTGAAGATCTTCTTTTATCAAATAAGTTATTTAAATATTCAGTAGACTTTTTTCCTCAAGGACGTAGCTGACCATTTAATTTGGTCTACTTTATCAAGTTTGGAGTAATTTATTAAAGTTTAAAGATTTATTTACTGTCAAATTTACTATTGGTAATTTTGTAATATATTATCAGGTTTGCTTCAAATTTTCTAAAGTATAGTGATTTTATTTTTATTGTTTTTGGAAGCGTAATTTTAGTAGATTCAAGATTTTATTCATCTAGTTATTTAAGTTACTTAGAAGCAGTTAATTATACCTATTTTTGTCGATGGTAAAATTACTTTTTATTCAAGTGTAAACTTTTATTATCAGTTATATTAAAACCACATTAAATTGTAATAATTTTGAGGGAATTGTATTAAAATAAATATTACTGTTTAATTCACATTTTAAATTATTTATTCTAAGGTATAAACTTGTATATTTTTTTCGTTAATTTTATGTGGAGGTGCTGATAATGTTTCTTTAATATATAGAAAATGAATGGAAGAGCTGAAATGAAAAATTATATTTCATTTGTTTGAGATCCATTATAAACGAAACAAACATACGTTTGATAAATTCACATTTCACAATCGTAGAATCGTTAAACAAAGATTTATTTTCTGCGCAATATCCACGATTAATGAGCTAGTTCATTCTTTGCATGTTAAGACCACAGATCGGATTCAATTTCCCTCTATATTTTTGCATTATTCATATAGGTAAAGAAATGACCCCGTGATAATATATTCACTTCCAGAGAAATGTTTCTCTTCTCCGTTAGTCTTAAAAGAGGAAATTGAAAAATAATGAATTCCTTCTCATCAATTTTCACTGACAGTGCGAAATGTATGCATTTAAATTCCTTCATTGATTTATGCAAGATGATATCATTTCTCTTTCTATTTTTTTCACTTTGTAAATAGGCTTGTAATAAAATAACGAATCATTATTTTATTGATTGTAATCCAAAAATTAATATCGACAAATAAAATTAATTTTATGTAATTTTGAAGATAAAACAATAAATCGAACTGAAGACTAAACAATAATGTTTTGCGTTCAAAAATTTAAAATAATTTATTTTGAAGATAGCTTGTGTAAATATGGATATGATTCAATGGTGTAAATATGGATACGTAAAAATATATTTTTTAATGGGTATGAGGTGTAAGTATGTGTGCTGCTGTTGTTGATATTTGGTCAGCTGAGACAAAATTCCTAGGAACAGTAACTGGTCCCAGGTTTAAAACAAGAAGGGAATTCTGATACTAATCCTCTTTTACAAGTATAGAAATAATGCAAAAATGCAGCAATGTTACATTCCCTGCAATTGAAGAAAATTTTATTTTCCAGATCTTATTCTTTCTGTTGCCCACGTAGGAGATTTGATAAAAGCGTCTTCAGAACTTTGAATAAAAGTTGTAGCCCCTCCTGTTTGCTTGCCCGAAAGGTCAGAGTATTTTACCTCCAGTTAAGTAACATCCTTAGTCAGAGTAACGCAACAAATATGTGAATAGTATGCACATTTTTTTTGAACGTGCAACTGCCAAATGTCTTTTTTTCCGTCCAAATTTTTTTTTCTTCAAAATTTCCGTTTGTTCAAAATTATTCACTTGATTAAAAAAATATTTCGGGATTATAGAATTGGAGATAACGATAATCTAAAGTTGTTGATGTAACAATTTTACCATACATGTATGTCTGTTTTTTAACCGCTATTTTTGAAATATTCCTAATAAAAAATTTATTAAATTTGTATGAAAAAATTATCACGCTATTAGCGCTATAAAGGCAAAAAGAAAATTTAAAGAAATGTATTTATTGATTGTAAATATTTAAGGAATGAAAGCGTTCCGACCGCATTGTTCATTGTGCTTGTGGTGAATTACGATTATCTAAAAAACAATGTGGAAGCACAAAAAAAATGATAAAACAGAGACAGATGTTTTTGCCATATGAATAAGTGCTATCATTAGAGTCAAGATTCTGCCTAAATATATTTCTGTACTTTTTTTATAAAGCAGTTTTCTGTCTTACGACATTTCTTATTTGTGATTTTCTTGCTGTTTTTAATAATATAATGTGGGGCTTATTTTTAAGTAAAGAATTGTTTTCCCGTCGTTTTCCTTCTTTTTTACTTAGTTTTGAGAAATTTGGACCTAAACGTATATTTGCACGTCTGAAAAATAGTATTTCCAAAAATCTGCATGACTTTTGTCTTCTTCAAGCATTATCAATCCCCTGCTAGACCTTCTTCTTATTCTTTTTGAAATTTTCGAAAACATTCGATCATTTGCCTTTGTTTTCCAATTTTTCTCAGGGACTTTTTCTTGACTTGTTTTTTACACGCTTTCAGCTAACATCAGTTTTAAACGACAGCTTTCTGTCTTTCGATGTGTCTTATTTGTGCTTTTCCTGTAGTTTTCAACAATATAATGAGGGACTTATTTTCTGACTAAAAGACTGTTGTCAGTGATTTTTTTAATTATGCATATATATTTAGCCTCGAGAGTTCTGAACCTATACGTGTATTTTTCTATGCTTAGAAAATTGTATTTCCAAACAGCTTTGTTTTCTTCTTTCATTATAAGTTCCTTACTGAACCTTCAATTTTTTCTTTTATTTTTGAAATTTTCAAAGAAAAAATCATTTGCTCTAGTTTTCGAATTAATGACAACATACTTCTTGGTTTTATTTAAATGCTTAATTCTTAATCATTTTTTCCATATCCGATTTATATACTTCCGGTTCCTTTATGGATCTCTATTAGATTTAGAAAAGTCACAGTTACCCTTCACGTTAATAGCTTGACATAATCTTCCGGTCAAAATTACATGATTATATAGAGGCGTGTCTTATACAAGCCTGTTGTATTGTACAGTGGAAATAGACTTAATGTTTTACTTAGTATTTAACACAAATTAGTTGGCGCATCATAGGAAATAAAAAATTAACCAATAAAAAATTAACAGCCTTTAATTAATTAAGGATATTTAAATAACCTATCTTAATAAAAAAGCGCTAGGATTGTTTACTGTTTTACAGGGTTTCACTTAAAACAAGTAATATTTAATTATTGTTTGTGAGAAAAATATTCAAATCTATTTTCTTATACAAGACTTTAATTAAATAAAAATTACAAAAAAAAAATTAATAATAAGTTGTAACGTTGCTTACCTCCACAACATTTTTATCACATTATATAAATAATCTTTAATTAAGATCATGACATGTCCTCCCTTAGTTTGAACCATATGGTATGGAACCGTAGATATTGTTGAATTGAGGTCAACTCAATATCTCATTAAGGTTGCGGGAAATTCACACAGCATTATGGTTCATTGAATGAAAATATTACCAAAACGATATTTTAAAAAAAATTAAGAAAAAAGATAAAAAGGAAAATAAAAATATCACAGATTTTAAATGCTTAAAACACTATCCCTAGAAAAAAAAATATTAATATTTATTTCAAAATTCGTGCCAGAAACTCAATTATGACATGCTATAGGAGTTTTGCCCTTGCATAGTAAACTTCTTTGTTATGTGTTAATATTGATGATAATATCAATAAATAAATATCAAACACGTACATATCTAATTTTGAAATCTTTTAAGCACAGCTTTGGTTCAATGAATGAAACTGGTGACAGGATGAATTACAATATGATAAAAGAACCCTGTTTTAAAACTCACATTCAATAAAAGGTTTCTATTCATCGATTATTTGTAAGAGAATTTTATGTTTTCTATTTATTGATGTCGTACTTTCTCTCCCCAGTCATTTTTCATCCTTTGTAGATAAAAGTGTCAAAAATGAAGATTAAACCACTAAAACATCTATTTTATTTGTTAACAGTTGCTATTAGCAGCATTATGTTATTTCACGAAACGACGATATTAAGTTAAAATATCACTTCATTCAGTATTATTTTAATGAAACACTGTACTAGAGGTCATGTTAACTATCTCAGATAACAAAATTTACTAAATTATGTATGTGCCCTATTCGTTCTAGTAAAACTAGTACATATGAATTAATATAAATAATGAAATAGTGAAAATAGTAATTGCAGTAGTTTAACAGTGTAAAATTACGGAATTTAAATAAATAATAACATTTTATAAATAATAACATTCATAACAACTACTACGAACATTTCAAAGAAAGCTTAATTAAGTCAATAATTTTACATCTATGAAGAAATATTGAAATGTATTAATTGAAGCATATATTGAAATATATAAGCTTGTTGCAATAAAATATTTAAGCTAACTTAAGCTTAAAATATATATTGATGAACCAACAAAAGCAACACTATAGTCAGCAATAAAAGAAAAATATTACTTTCATTATTTCTAAAATATTTTTATGGGAAAAATCTTTATATAGAATAAAAAACATTTTAACAAATTACTAGCAGATGAAATTTCCTAATCAAATTCAGTACTTTTTTTAACTTTGCTATGAAAATTGCCTTCGCAAACTAAAAATAAAAAAAAAAAAATTAAAACTAGTTATTTTATTTCATCGGCGTTTAAGGAGAGCTAGACAATTTTTCTTTAAAATAAAATAGGCATTTCAAAGTTACGCGATAGCCCCGTCCCCCCCCCCTCCGTAACCATGGTATCCACAAATCCTACTTTCTTTCCCCATGACCGTATGTCATTATTATAATAATATTATAATGATATACAGTAATGAGTTATAGATATCCTTTAAGTACCGTGTGAATAAAAAGAGTAGCGTTGCGGACTGCCTCATCGTTACTAAGGCGACGAAGAGAAAAAGTGACCTTGAAATGCCAATTTTAATTACACGGAGATTACATTTCTACAAAAGTCCAGTAAAAGATTTCTATTTAAATATCGTCGTTGGTAAATTGCTATCAGCTCAAATTGTGATCCTGCCCAGTGCCTCCAGACTTCCCTCAAATAGTCACCGGAAAATCTGGATAAGCCTGTCTGGAATTTTCGATCATGAGGCTCAAGGTGAGGCCCAATGAGCTACCAGTGCTCTTTTTCGTGTATCATTCATTTTCTGGACGGATTCGCCACTTCCGCTTTTTCCTAATAATCCTGATTAAGAAGACTTCTTTGAATGTCCTGATAAGGCTTTGGTTTAGGCCTCTGATCCCCCCTTTGCAAGTTTATTAAACCTCATTTCTGAAAATATCTACGAGCTAGGGTATCCAGATGTATTGTTCAATATAAGAAAATCTAGAATGGTCCTATCTCCCTTCCTATCTTTTAGGTGTTGGATTGTACCCTTCTTGTTCATGGACAAAATAATTTTCCAAAGTGCTTTTCAGCCAATATGATTCTTGCTCCTATTTCAGTGGCAATAAGTTTATTTCCGAACACGGAGTAAAAGTCGAGATTTCTAATTTTTTTTAATATACATTTTGTTCAGGATTCCGTTCCATCTGTGGTCTTCATATAAATACATCGGCCTGATTGATTATTACTCATTTTACTTCCTTCTGTGTCTAATTTGTTTGCGTCCCTCTGGATCTTATCTATGACCTCCAGTGTGAGATGCTCAGGGATGATTGGACTCTTGAACACAATAGAATTTAGTTTGATGTAGGAAACTATTCTTGCAAAGTCAGCAGAGTTATAGCTTCTGATCTTCAGGAAATTGCAGCCCCCGTCTTTATCAACTATTAACTGTAAGACATATGAGCTTAATTGGCTGTTCCTCTTTTTCCTTTAGTTAGTTTGCCATTTCTGAACTGACCTCCTCTTTTGGTTGCCATAACTGACCAGTTAAAAAAAAAAAACTTATTAAAAAAGGAGTAATAATGGTTTGGCGGAAAATGCCGTTTAAAATTACACAATAACCAAATAATCTTCCAAAACTCTTTGACAAATCTTTTTAATGATAAACCAATTTCCTGTGTGAAATTTGTGCATATTTAAGGAAGTGTTAAATTAACCATATAACAATTCAATAATGAAGCATAATAAAGGGAAAATTTCGATACACTTCATTCGTTCGGAACAGCCAACAGGAAGATCAAGAAACCCACAACATCGAAGATATGCTTACTAATGAGCAGGTACACATACCAATACGAGATTTAATACGAAAGTTAAAAATTGAGAACACGTCAGGGGGACCATATGTGATAAAGTGGCTCATGAAAGTAGGATCACTTTATTGTGCATTTGTAATCACGGTCCTGAATGGGTTAACAAGGGTTTAATTCAAGGGTCAAAGGGTAATAACAAGGGTCAAAGAGTTCAATGTTGTAAACAGCTCAATGTTGAAGCATAAGAAAGCGAAAAATTTGGGAAAACTTAATAACGAGTTAAGTTTGGCCGTGTTTCGGTTTAACTTGAATCATAGTATCATAATCAAATTAAAAGAGCGAGATTATTAGGTTTAACTTAGCACAGTATTAGAAATTAAAAAACAAATAAATAAATGATATTATAGTTCAACTCGTATCAAAATTTTAAACAGTTTACTGAAGCCACCTCAAACTATTTCAATTATTCAAAATATCAAAAGTAAACAAATAATAAAAATAATAAATGATAGAAAAAATCACCTCAGTAGTGTTGAAGTTTAGTATTTCTAAGAAGGAAATTCTTAAAACATATTTGCATGTCATTTGCAAGAGTAATATTTCTATATTCTAAGCCACCTAACACTATTTTATGATTTCTGAAAAGGTGGGTGCTATAACGGACAAACAAGAGTGGCATTTAGGGAGCAAATTTAGAGTTCGTGCTGTTGGTTGCTACAAAACATTCTTATCTCTATGTTAGTTAGTGAAAAAGGGCGCTGTAAAACACTTTGTTGTATACTCGGCACCATTTTGATGTTGAGATAAATTAGATTTGTTTCCTCTGCAAAACTGCAGTTGTCGTGAAAAAATTATACAAGTTTAAAAATTAAAAAAAAAATAAAACAATTGTTTAAAAGATTTAGGGCGATTGTATTACTAGAAGTTTGTTTTGTCTTAAACAAAAGTTCTTTGCAATCAAGCAATAAATTGATTCTAATGCGCATGAAAATATGTTCTGTCAATTAACAAACAAACAAAAGATTATTAAATAAAAAAATAAATAAAATTATAATAGTGTAAAGTAAATAAAAAATGTGATATATGTACTGAAAAAAAAATTTTGTTAATCTTAACAGCAAAAATGGCGACAACTATACACATATTTTTTTTACTGTTTAGTATGTAAAGGAAGTTCTGTATGATTTTGCAATAGTTTGTAACGCTTAAAGGACTAGCATACTATTTTCATTCAAATTATTGGTAAAAAGTTTCTCAGTTGCTTTTCTTCTCTGGTGTTTTAAAGGAGAAATAAAACACTTTCATATATTTTTAAAGCATATTTCCTAAATTAGGAAACTTCAAAAGTATTCTTGAATAAAATTAAACATGGGCCTTATGAGATAGTAAAATCAAATTGTTTTGTTTAGATACTTGAAACTCTACTTAGTTTAAATACTTGTTATTCTTTATGAGACCTGTACAAAGTTAAATATCCAGTGCTTAAAAGCTCACATTTCAAATTAAGAGAAATCAATATTAAATCTGAATAATATATGCAGTGAAACGTAATGAACTTCCGAGTCAAACTTTCTAACTAAAATGAATAATTTAGTTTTAAATTGTATTACCTTCAGAATATAGAATTTTTTTTTAAAAATTGGTTTTTAAACTAGACAGGATAATTTTAAAGAAGTTTAACTTTACAAACATTTTCTTTAAAATGAGTTCCCTTCCATTAATTTTACAAGCTTAGAAGTAGAGTTTAAATATTTAACTAATGAACATTTCCTTAGTTGTTTATATCTTTACGTAAGAGCAATGCTTAATTCAAATGGATATAAATTTTAAAGCTCTCTCACTTTAACGAATTGATAGATTTGTTATGTAATTAAAATATCAATTCTAAGTGAATTTTAGCGATTAAAATTCTAGCCAGAAACAAATGAACGAAATATTAATAATTTGCAACCTATCAGTTTCATTTCAATCGTCGATGTTTCCTTTTAAATTAAAAAAAAAATTACATCATTCTTTTTGACATGATTCCTTTTGAAAATTAAAATTTATAAACGGCACATAATAACAGTATTTTTTAAACTTTTATTTACTTGCATGGCGAAATATGTGTAAAAATTAATATAAAAAACAATATATTTCATGCGTGGAAAAAATTTACTCGGTAATCCTCACAAAAAGTTTCATTAAAAGCTAATTTATAAAATAAAACTTATTTTTTGCGATAAATAATGTTCATGTTCATATTATAATGATTTAATCATAAAACGTTATTTGAATTAAAATTCGGTTTATATAATTTTAGATCACTAAAGATAAAAATAAAACTTACGTAGCTTTTTGTTTTACATTAACCTGGTTCAAATTGTTTTACTTTTTATCCAAAAAATCAATCATATTTGTCATATCGTTCTTAAATATTTAAAGTTGAAAACGAGAATAAAGGAATAAAAATGATATTTTTATCTTTGATATCTGTAAACTGTTTCTTCCTAATTGAAGATAGTATTAATTTCACTAACATAATATCACATTTAGTTTGACGAGCTTAGGACTAAAAACTATTGAATTTTAAATTCATTTTTCCTTATTTAAAAAAAAAAATTATTCACGGTTTCAATTTGTATCCTTCGTTTTGTAATATATACTACATGATTTCTCTAAGGGTGACTTATACACTTTTATATCGTGGTTTTCTAGTTTTCATTTTCTGTTTTCATTTTGAAAGAATATTTGAATCAAATATGATATCTATGTAACTTTCTACTTTCCTCTTAGTTCTTGAAATGCTATTTCAAGTATTTTATTTAAGAATAATAGCGTAAATAATTTCTTGAACAAAACCTGTGGGTATTAAATTACGTAACAATCGCTTCGAACGGTCTAAATTGTATTTTTAACTTTTTACATTTATCTTCTTTCTCTTAATTATACGAACTTTATTCACTGAAGTTTTCTTACAGTTTACATTTACTTAGAACTTTTTATTATTGTTAGTATTTAAAACAACTTTTAAAGATTGGTTTTATACTAAAATATGTTTTCAATGTGAATTCTTTTTCTAATCTCAGATCATATTTGTTACAAACTTGATTTCAATTTTTGAGCATATTTTTTTTCCAGTTTAGTATGACGTTTTGTAAAATTTAAAAATATTTAATATTCAATAGAAATTTTTAATTAAATAATTCAAAATTCTAAATAGATATACATATTTACTTATTTAATTTTTTTTATTATACATAATTTGAAAAATAACTTTTTTTTAAATATATATTTGACCATGTGTTTCATATGTATTCGTATTTCTGGTTTGGTATTTAAAAGAATGTAGTGGTTCGATAGTGTACAAAACTCATTAAGATCTTTAATTTTTCGCACATAATAAACATGTGCCGTAACTACCACTACGAAAATTAAATATCAATTCACTGGTTTATAAGACATGCTAACTTGAATCTATCATGAGGTACCTTTTGATAGACGAAGGTTGGCATGGTCGATAACTCCGCCCCCACATACACAAGTTACTGTAATAAAAATGTTTGTGAGCACTGTAATTACTTTTAAAAATTTAAATATTTTTTAACACAAAAATATAATTTCAAATACTTTTTTTAAAAAAATGCCTATTAATTATACTCTATCGTTCATATAGATAAGTTATATTTATTTTTTCTTTTAGTATTTCTATATGTGAAATAATGTGATCGTTTAAAGACTTCAAAATAATTCTTGCATAATAGATACGATATTTTTTAAAGCTTAATATCATAATGTACAGTGCGAAAAGGAACAAGTGGACTACCCTTAATATTTTTTTTTTATCTAACGTTCCTTGGATATGTAGTAATTTTTGATCTTAAATTTTTGATCTAATGATTTACACATCCTAGGATATAATCCTATTGGTTTGAGAAAAAGAGACTTCAATAAATTAGTGTGGATGCTAATTAGATGCTAAATGCATAGTATAGATGATAAAATTTGTTAGAGATGCGAATAATTTAGTGTAGACGATATTTTAAGTTACAAAATCAGAGCAAATACTTACCTTCTCTGAATAAACATACCTTTTTTTTGACGGATTTTGATTTCTGATCCTCAAAATATGGGGAGTAGCCGTATTGTGGGAAATATGTTCCGAATAGTTTGGTCAGTAGAGCGGTCCAAAGTGTAGATTCCTTAATGCTAATTTTACTTCTTAGGTATTTCATCATATATTGAGAACATTTTAAACGTATCACATAGCTATTGCGCACATTTATAAAGTTCCTTTTTTACAAAGATGGTTCCATGCAAAATGTAACTTTCAGTAGTAATGTGTTATTTTTCCTTATTTCCTTTAAACATAATTTTAAGGAATACAATTTTGAAGAGTGAAATAGTAAATTTTAGCAAAATTGGTCAATAGTTCCGAGAAATCAAATTTTAAAAATGCAATTTTTCCAATTCGCGAAATACAGTGATAATCTCCATTTTTTTCAGAAGGTGATATTTATTTATACATAAAACAGCTTCGTACTCTTTTTTTTAAAGGTAAGTAATTTAGAAATTTTAAAACTTTTATTTCGTAAAAGCAAAATAAATAGATTTAGATTATTACTTTTAAGAAAAAGCAGTGTTCTTATCCACAGGAGTTTAAAAATATAATTTATTATCCCATTTTCCAAAAACATTCTATTGCTTTTATGCATTTATGAATATCCCAATTTTTCAAGAAATTTTCATGACATTTAGAACTAATTTTCAAACATGAGAGGCCTCGAAGAACTTCAGTCATTCTCTACATACACCCTCTAGCAGAATATGCTTTTAAGATCATAGTTAAATTAATTAACATCGATGAAATGTTAGATAATTAACTTTAAAATTTATTATCCCTAAACCCCGAACTAATTCTAAATGTGTGTCAGCATTTAAAACCATTTACTCTACCTTGTTAGCAGTTTAATTAGTTTAAGTAACTAAATAAACTATGATTGTTTTTGCTTTTGTTCTCACCGAGTTTAGGACAATGCTTATTATAAAGGAACATTTATTTTCAAACTTCCTGAATGCATCCATGTGATAGATTCCCCTACTAATTAATTTTTCAGTTTCAAGTGAGAGCAAAATATATAGCTGAAGTAAAAGAAAAACAAAATTAAAAAGAAATGACATTTTCAGTAAGCACTTTCCTTTTTTTTCCAGGTACCAGCAATTACTCAAAACTAGAAATGTTACTGGTTACTTTTTTTCTTTGCTGATACTATAATTGCATAGCCCACTTGCTAAATCAACCATTCACAGCGATCTTGACATGTCAGCACCTGCGTTTACAGTAATGATAAATGGCAACGCAGTTCTTTTAGAACATTTGGAAACCAGCCAAAATATATATCTGTAGCATTTTGTTCAATATGGAAAGGTAAAAGCAGCCGATCCTTTTTATTATTATCATAAGAGAAATGAACTTCATTTTTTTTTCTTATCTGTAATGGAAGGTAGGAAAATTAAAAGTGCTGGTATTAGTAGTGTGTAAAAATATATCATGTAATCTAACGTAATGTTCGGCCAATTCATTGAATTTTGAAACTGATGTGTTAGAGTTTACAGTTTGAATCATTAGGTACCGAATAGAAAGCGTTTTTAAAACTGATAGGAAATTTATTTAAACCAGTAAAAAACAAAATTAAATTAGAGAACATAATTCAAAAGCAAGTTTTTACTTTTTCTACCAAATTTATATAATACCAATAATTACCATTGTTTCTTAAGAATGTTTCCCTTTTTTGGTGTGTTTAAGCGCTTTGAAATCTTTATTTTTCTACATATGGTGTGTGAAAAGAAAAACAGTCATCTTTTTAACCGTATGATTAGTATTGTATATTCAGTATATGTAAGCCTCTTCTATCAGACAAGACGGTAGTTTTGCCCTTAACCTTATATATATATATATATATATATATATATATATATATATATATATATATATATATATATATATATATATATTTATTATTTTATTTATATTTTAAATGCTCCTCAAACTATTGTTTTATATATTTTACTTTGGCTATATTGATACAATATTAGAAAGCACATCTTTATGCGGATATAATCGTGTGAGCCGATGGATTGATTATATCTTTTCATTTTCTTGTTTGGCTTTTAAATATTATTTCTTTATTTTTTAAAAAAAAGTTTAAATATTTTATTTTAATTTTTTTTTCTTCTCTTATCATTAATCTTTATATTTTCCATGTTTTATCTATATCTTTAACTTATTTAATGAGTTCTACATACTTGCAACTTATGCGCAGTAAATAAACTTTTTAATTTTCTACGTTTTTCTCTTTTTTTTTTCTTTTTATCTTTTTCAATTATTAAGTTTTATTTGAGTTGTTATTATCATTTGATCATTTGAATTTGGGTTGTTATTATCATTTACTCTGTTTAAATTTTAAGTTAAATGACAATAAGAACTTGCGACTTCAGGATTAAATATTTAATATCTTTGAGTAATTTTACAAAAACGTCCTGTTATTATTATTAATCTTTTTAAGCTTGAAGTGTTTAAAACAATAACAAATTGTCTTTCTTATTTTGTAATCTCTCTTTCATTCAAAATTGTTTTAGAACATCTTATTTTTCTTACCCATTTGCTCTGGTAACTGTTTAATTAGACATTTAAAAGGATTTTATAAAAAAATATCACTTCAAAGAGATTACAATCACAATTTAAATAACAGATGCCTTTTTGTAAGGATCAACAAGCGCATTTAATTACATTCTTCTTTGAAGTACACTTATGGAGAACACTAGAACGGGATAAATTAATAAACTTTTTCGTTAATAAATATCTATAGGGGAAATAATTGGGAATTTATAAAGAAACAATAAAGAAATACTGAGTAGCTCCTCGAAGTTAATACGGCAAATGTACATTTTGTACAAAAATAATTCTTCTATACATTAATTATATTTATGTAGTAGTTGTCACAGATTTTATTATTTTCTTTTGCCTTATATTGCCCTATTATTTCATTTGTCAAATTCTAACTGCATGTTACCTACTTTTCGGTACCTTGCAAATAACGTTCAACTTAAAAACGACATTGGTTGCCTATTCTGTCTACTGTCTTTTT
This sequence comes from Parasteatoda lunata, assembly GCA_949128135.1. Taxonomy (NCBI): domain Eukaryota; kingdom Metazoa; phylum Arthropoda; class Arachnida; order Araneae; family Theridiidae; genus Parasteatoda; species Parasteatoda lunata. Next base: position 51,883,964 of record OX421971.1, read on the forward strand.
AAAACTTTTAGATAAAATGCTTTTGTAACTCGAGACAATTATTTGGTCAAGGAAAACAAGGTTTCTCAACCTCGATACCAATGACTTTACCGTGGTAATATAGTCAGCATTGTTCCAGGTCACCTTTATTTGAAAATAAATTGGTTTTCATAAATATAATGTTCAGCTAGACACATAATTCCAAACTTTTATAAGAAAAACTGTCTTTACCCCTGAGTCATGATGACTCACTAAAATGAACTGTTTATGTTTATATATGCACACTCGCACATATGTATTAATCAAAACTATGCAAAAAATATACAAATATATGTTGTTAGGTGATAAATTTATATGTACTTTTGCGCAAATTGATAGTAGCTCTAGAAAAGCAAAATGAAGTGTGGGTAATTTACCCAAAGTACGTCATTACTCTGAAGAAAATAATGACCATGGTTGAGCTAATGATGTTTCGTTCGAATATTTCTCGGAGTCATTAGGACTATTGTAAACATGCAAGATTTATTACTACAAAAGAAGCACCTCCTCCAACTTTCATAAACTCATTTTTGATATACACTGTGGGAAAATATTTCGAACGGCTTGCAATTAATAATTTACATGACTGTTAAAAAACCTGCTAGATTCGCACATATGATGTTGAGACATAAAGTCAGTTTGATGAAACCAACTATATCGATGCTGTGTATTTTGTTAAACTACTTATTATTTTCATATGTATACTTAAAATAGTCTCATATATTGAATTTTTGTTGATTATGACTAAATAATATTGGGTATAAATGTATGATTTAGCGCTTCTAGTGGTCCTGCTCAAGATTTGTAGAAAACCAAAAATACTCTGTTGTTGCTGCGCAGAATGTACTAACATAAATCTGCAGTAAAATACTTTGTGAAAGTATGTTTTTATAGAAATCTTAATACTTATGTTAGTGATTGGGAAGTAAGTGAGTAACTAGTTGTGTTGAATAAATTATAAGTTAAATGAATCAAAGTGGTTTTTAGTACGTATGAATGATTACCTAGAAAAAATTTTTGAGTGCAGTTATATTTCCTAGTTGACCCAAAAGTATCTACACTGATTCGTGGTATACTGGTTGTAACGAATAAATATTAAAGTTGTTTTCATTACTTCTATAAGTTTTATGACAAACTGATAACTGGTTTTATATGTAAAAACAACTTACAATATAAATTTTTTATAAAAAGTCTTAAAAATTTATGAATTGTGTATTTAGTTCATTCTTATCTACGAATTTAATTATGCAAATGAGAATAAACTTTTTAATGTGGTGCTGAGTGTGCTTGGCAAAATTATAAATTAGGTTTTTCGGCTTTCCCTGTTTTTTTTTTTTGTTGTTTTTTTTTTTCCTTTTAGATTCTCGTTTTCCCTAGTTATTTAATTGCAATTATATTTTCAAAATATGTGATAAAACGGGTATAATTAAGTTGTTGATTTTAATAACGTGATCAAAGTTGTGCTTATAACTACGTTTGTCTAAAAACTACCGAACACACAGGTTATCTAAAGTTCAGTGATCCGTTTATCTTGATTGCAAATATGTAGGGGAGAGTGAGGTCAATTGTAAAATTTTTTACTTAACTATTTTTAACTAACAAAAAATCCTATATATTATTAGTATTAATTGACAGACGAGTAAAGTAGACTATCTTCTACTAGAAAAAAAATAAATACCTTATTTTAAATGTTAATATATTAGTTATAAACAATTTTTGACAGTCGTGCACTTGTTACAATTGTCCCCACTTACGGGGTCAATTGTAACAGTTCATAAATTCAACTAAAACATAGTTAATTATACATATTATCATAGTTGTCATATATTTTTTTATTGATAAAAATAGTAGTGATATTTTAGGAGTAAAAATATAATGAGCAGAGACCTAAAGGGTCAAACTTTTAACTTTAAGGAGTTAAAAATTTTAATTTATGCTGTGGAAGGTAACAAATAAAATAATGCACATGCAACATAATATAAATGATATAGGAAACTATTGGTGGTTCTTAAAGAGTTAAGTAATGGTTTGTAAACATAAGATTATTTATTTTCAGCTGTTACATTCGTCCCTTTACTTATTGTTACAATCGTCCCCAGGACGCCATTTCAGCTTTATTTGTTAAAAAAAATGCTAGTTAATTAACAAAACTAATCCTTTTTTTTGAAATGTTAATTAAGGTGTCCACTTACATATTCGGTTAATAATTTTTATTTGTTTAAACAAAATTTCTTTGGTACAATATAATATTCTAATACCAAAAAAAGTACTTGAGTAGCGTAAAAATATCTTTTGTGATGTAACTCTTTCAAAAATACATAAAAATGGTTGCCAGCAGGAGTGTACAGGTATATTTATTAAATACACCTTGTGCGCCACCAGGGAACCAAATCTAGAACCCGACACTCGAAATTTTTGTTCTGTTACAATCGTACCCTGTTACAATTGATCCCACTCTCCCCTACTCTCAGTTTGGCTTAAGGTCTGTGAATAGATTGCTCAACTGAAGTTGTAACAAAAATTCAAAATGAACCTAGTGATCACAGATAACAATAATTAAAATGATAATAGTTTTTTCTATTTTGCAAATACCCTATTACACAGAATAAATATTTAAAATAACGGAATGAAATTAGAATCTAAAAAGTACAATATATACTTTGTACAAAAGTGAAAAATAATATCAAAAAAGTACAAATTAAATACAAAAATCGGTGTACACACAAAAGTTATTTCGTATCCAGAGAATCGAAACTATTTTATGTCAAATTCTATACTTGATTCGTGCTATATTTCCATTGTTCACTTTCGGAATTAATTAAGATCGAACACACAGAAAGTAAGATGATAATTGAACCGTGAAAAGAGGAGCAAAAATCTGATAAAAAAATAGCAAGAAAAAAACAGGAAAGTTTAAAAGCATTAAATAAAAAGGATGTGTCTATGCAAATGGTGAAAATAAAGAAAATTTATTTCTCTTTCTTTTCACATATATATTTTTTTTTTATTTTCTCCCTGATTTTATTCTTTAATTGTTGCATTCTGTTTCTTTCCTTTTTGCGATCACCTTTTCGTAGTTCCGTTTTGTTCTGCTAACAATTTTCCTCTATAAAATTTATGTAAAGCAAAAAAAAAAAAAAAAAAAAAAAAAAAAAAAATTCTCCTAAAACTTTTAATTTTAGCATTTAAAAGAGACTTCACAGGTAAATAATTCAATAAATAATCTTTTAACGGCCTTTTTCCATCTTATCAAATTTTTACGTAATAAGAAAATTCATGTAATGATATAATTCATTATGTTATGCCCAATAGCAGCAGAACTTCAGAAATTAGCCCGTCCGATAATATAAACATAGCTGCCAGCAACTACAGATTCCTCGTATTATTTAATTTTTATATTTAAAGTGGTATTAAATAGTAAGGTGGTAATAATATTAAAGTTGTAAAATTTCTGTTTCATTCTTATGTTTCTAAATTTTATTTAATACGACTTTGAAAAAATCTAAAAGCAAATAAATCAGTCTTATATACAAGAACAAGTTTTAGAAACAAAAATGAGTACAAGCCATAACAGTTGTGAAAAGTTAAATTTGTCTTCAATTGCACTTTAATTATAGTTTTTCACTACCGTTTGGAAAGTACGTCTTCGGAAAAATAATAGTTAACAGCTAATAGGTCGTAAATAATTATAATAAAGGTTTAAATAATTATTGATAGTACTTAAATTATATAACGACAGAACTTTGATAAAATTACGAACTATTGGAATTACTAGATAACATAAATGCAAACTTTTATATAATATTTCTGTTTGGATCAACAATTATTTTTTTTTCTCGATTTTCATAGAAATTATGCGGTCAACTAAATACATAAATTTTCAATTGTCTATAGAGTAGTACTTATGCATTTGAATAAATCTTTAAAAAAATGTATTAACTCTAGAATGGAATTTTCACTATTACAACAATAACATTTGCTAAAAGAGTGCTCTAAAATAATCTCCCATAATATATATGTGCAAAATCCTTGTCAAAAATTAAGTAAAATTAGTTTAGGTATCAATAGTCATACATTAAAATTTAAGAAAAAATGCATGAACGTTATAGAAATCTGTTTCAACGAATAAGAAAAAGAAATCATTAAATCAATAACTTCGTCTTCTAATGCTCAAAAAGTTTAAAACTATTTTTAGTTCTATCTTCCTTAGTAGCATTTCGTTAGATTTCAATAATGTTTTTGTTTTTATTTTCTTTTTTAATATGTATTAATTTAAGAAACTTAATTTGCATTTGCTCACTTCATTTTTGACAAGAGTTTTAATGAGTCAGTTGTTATATAACACCTGGTATCTATCACAAATTGAATGAAAACTAATATTTTAAGGAAAATATCTAATTCGATTCCATATAAATTACGATCTAACTAAAACGATATCCTGCATTAATCGACAACCCAACTAGAAAAAAAGAATAAAATAATAATCCTTCATTTTTGACAAAGATTCCAAAAATTACAGTTAAAATAAACGCAAGGTATGTATTGAAAACTGAATAAAAACTTAGACTACAAGAAAAACAATTGTTGCAATTCTAAATTAATTGCAATATAACTAAAACGATATGAATTGCCTGCATTAATTTCCGACCTAAAATAAAAACAAAAAAAATAAATAAATAAAAGAAGAATGATTGATAAGAAAAAGAAAAACAAATAATTTTTTTTTCTATTAGTTATTTCATTTTAGCAGTAAATGATAACCGATTCAAGCAATATTACTGGCTAGAATACTCATAAAAAAATAAAGAAATGGTAGTTATGCTTTACAATCGATGGAAGAAATTCTCCTGTGATAAGCGTGTTTGCAGAATAGGTGAAGAGGGAAATAGCAATCAAATGCATTGATTTCTTTACGGTAGTCGATTTATCTATCGTATCTCAATTTCCTTTGTCGATTTTTTTTGTAATAGATGAACGAGGATTTCGCTGAGCTTTCTGGATAATTGTTTTCATTTATTGATCATTTCATAAACTAAACAAATATATTAGCACTACCAACAGTTGTTTCGTTGTCTTTTTACAACTAGTACACTCTAAAAAATTCAGTAAATTTTTTTTTTGTTGGTTAAGCTTGCTTGAATTAAATGTATTTATTTTTTTAAAATATGAAGCAACTAAAATTGCGGAACTCTAATACACGCAGGTTCCAAAATATTGCTGTAAATTTCTACAATAATGAAATAATGATAACTTTTTATCGCAATAACTTCATTTAACGTATATATATATATATATATATATATATATATATATATATATATATATATATATATATATATATATATGCTGATCCTAAAATATTGTTTAATAGGTTATTGTAATAAATTATTTTTAATAAATAAACAAACATTACTTTCTACTTTAAGCGCGATAATCAAAACAAAATACGGAAATAAATAAATATTTCATGAACATAGCTTTAAGTAGTCTGTCTGTCAGTTTTTATGCTTTTTGATCTATAAAAATTTACCTACAGTTCTCATGGTCTCATTTCAAGGAGTCTTTTTTTAAATAAGGATATATATATATATATATATATATATATATATATATATATATATATATATATATATATATATATATATATATATATCCTTATATAAAAAAAGACTCCAGATAACATATGATTTATAAATATTTGATTGTTTTGTTTGGATAAGGTAAAAATTCAAGTAAATAAATTTTAATTTTACTATTTTTTTCGATTAATTTTTAACAATTCATCAGAAAATGTATTCATTCTATTGCTATTACTAAGATGCATTACTATTATATTTAATAAAACGCCATGCCATCAAAATCTTTAAATTGCTCGATCAATGAAGAAATGATTAATATGTTCTGATGACTTATCTGATAATTTTATCAGGATTATTTATAAAAATGGAGAGAATTGCTCTAAAACTATTTTTTTTTCTGATTAACTACTCTTGTTGCTTTGCATTTTTATTTATAATTACATTGATAATAAAAGCTCATGTTTTAAAATTCAGAATTTTTGTTAAACTGTTACGATTACAAACAGAATGAGAATCAAATAAATCAGTTAAGTATCTAAAATATTGGTGTTTATTACTAATATTACCTGTGATGTATTTTCAATATTTCATATCTTTCTTTTTTATTTTTTAGAACAATGCTTTCTCAGTGCATCTACATCATTACTCTGCAAAAAATTCCGAAATAAATTACAGTATACAATACCGGCATATTGAATACATCATCCTTAAAATAAATTTTACCGTGAAGTATAATACAGAAAATTTTACAATAATATTTATTTAATTAAAGTGATTCAGTGATTTTCTGTAATTTTTTCTGTAAAAATTACGGTATATTAGACTTGTTATGTCGTAACATGGTCCAGTAAAAATGAATTTTATGGTAAAACGCACCAACAACCTGAGAGCTGGCGCTTTTTGTTATAGTTTGATTTGGAATTTTTTTTACAATGTAGTACTCCATATTTTAAACATATGGATTTTTAAAGTTACTCGGCATTACTTTTTTCGGTTATGAGTAATTGGATGTGTTTTGCTTAACATTTAGATTAAAACTAGTATTGTTGAAAATAATACTAGTAATGTAAAAGTGTTTTGAAAAATCTAAAAAAAAATATTTTACAATTTTTTTTCAATGGTAAATTCTTTATATCTTCAAGCATTTCCCTTCTTCCCCTCAACATTTTTAAGCTATTCGAAAGATCCTAAGAATAATTTTTGGCCTTTTACTGTCTCCTATAAAACTATATACTATATACATATATACTTATAACCCAATGATGACTGAAGCGTAAAAGGACATCGAGCTAAATACATACACAGTTCATATTTTACTTATAATCAAGTTTTATTTATAGCTTTTACAAGTGTTGAATTTGTGAACCTATGATCGCGAGGTACTTCGGTGCGACAGTCCTATTCTTGCCTGATATTATTCAGCATTTATAGACTTAATTCAACTTTTCAACAACATTGATAGAACGTGTGAACTTTTCACATAGTTCCATATTACTTGTTAAGTTTTTTTTTTTTCTTTTTTTCCATAACTTTACTAGAAAAAGTCATCAAAAACTTTAAAAGAAAGACTTTTAATTGTTTTGAATACTTTAGTACAAATTTGAATTCAATTTAGCAGAAAGAGAAGAAGGAAAAATGCAGGTTGTGGCAAAAATTCTCGAATTCATAGACTAGATTCTTTTTAATTTAAAAATTTCTTTCTTTTTGTTTACTACTTTAATTATAAAATAATTTATAATGTATCTCTTAAGTTACGATTTCATTTTGATTTTTCGTGATGTCAAGTAAAAGATAAACTATTTTAGAGTTGTTCAAGAAAGTAAAACGACAGTAAGGAATCATTCGTTTGCCCTGTACACAATCCTTGTACTCAAAAGTTTTGACTCTCTCAAGCAATCGCTTTGGCAGGAATTAGATATATTAAAGGTTGAAAACTTAGGGTATATTGCTTATAATTTCATATGCATTTGTGCCTGTGCATCGATAAAAAAGATTTTTCTTTGAAACCAATTAAATTTTTGTTTTAATAAAAGGCTATTATTGTTATATTTTTATATATATTATTAATTTACTAAGTTTTGTTAAAGTTTCCTAGTAAGGAATTTTTTCTGAAATTATTCATTTATTTTCAATAATGTGTGCCATGGGATCAAGATTTCACATATAGAACACTTTTAGGGGCTATGCGTGTAATTTGAATTCGAGGTTATGAGTATAACTTGATGATATTAGTGTTTATTTTTTATGTTTATAAAAGTCTTAATTTTTTTATCTTGTTCATTCCTTTTTTTTTGTTGCTATTGTTAACTGAAACGCAGAGCTTCCTTATGCATAATTTTAATTTATGGGTCCCAAATACGTACAGCAGCATTTAGGGCATAAAAAAACAGTTATGACAGTGATAATATTGCTTTCAGCAATTCTCTAGCCTCTAATAGCAGAAGAGAGTTTCACCTCAAACAGTTTCAAATTTTCTCTTTTAGGAAAATTCCAAAATATTTATAATTATTATACGCTTTTTTTTTAATCCAAAATAGTCTTCTTTTAAAATTTTTTACTTATTTTTGTTTCAATTGTTGATATTTTTTAAATTTTTTTGTTATTTTAAATTGCCTTAATGTAAATTACAGTGTTAAGTATTCTATTTTAAATGATGAAAAAATAATATTAAAATACATTACCTAAATTTTAAATTGCAACAGAATGGGAGCCCGGAGAAACATTTTCATCTTTCTCTGTATATTACAGAATTGTAAGGCTTTTCTTTGAATCGGTTTTTTAAGCCCCTTTGATTTGAAAAATTTATTTACCAGCATTCAAAGCACATGTGAAAAGAAATCGCTCCCTAGAAATTAATCTTTTAGATAATGCTTGATTCAGTAAACCGTATCTTAGTTTCCATTGTCAATTTCAAAGATAGATGAAAAGAGATTTCATGCAGTCCTCTTCGTAATTACATTCTTTCGCAAGATCATTTTCTTAAACAAGCAGCTCAACTTTTTCTATCTATCAAGTTTTTTCAGTTCATTTTGATCACTTCATCTCACTTTACAAACCCAAAAGTAATTTAAAAGAAGTGAAGTCTTTAACTACTTTGCATGATTGTACTGTTGATTTAAGGAGTGGAAGCGATGGTGTTTAATCAAGATTGGGGGATTCTAAAAGAATAATTAACTTTTAAGTACCACAATATTTTTTTGTGTTAGCTTATTTGTTGAATGAGAAAAATGTTTGAATTTAATGGTATACTCGAACTAAAAGGTAGTTTATAATCCAAAAATTTAAACTGTGTGGTGCAAAAGTCAGAAGAAGTAACATGTCCTGTGATATGTATTAGAAAGAAAGATTAAAAACTTCATTAAGTGTTACAAATACTTTGAATACTCTTATTAATCACGTATCCATTTTATATTCTATACTAAATTTTATCATGCTTAAATCTGCGAGAGATATTGAATGATATATTAAGGTAAATAATTACATTTATTTATTTACTGTTAAAACAAATGATCATGGGATGTTCCTGGCAAGTTTAAAAGATAAAAAAGATTAATACAAAATGTTTAGGTGATGTAAAAGAAGTTGATGCAAATTATGTTGAGTGACAAAAACTCAGATAAAAGTAATCTTTTTTCTAATAATTTATAATGATTTTAAGGATAATTGTGGTAATTGAAATTTAAATTACCCAGTTATGATTAAATTAATGGTACATAAAATGGATCATATTTATTTTTATGATAATATTCTTTCTTTTGAAATAATTTTTACTAAATTCACTTAAAAAATAGCTGTTAAACTGCAGTTACAAAATTTATGTAAAAGCAGCGTAAACATCATATTAAATATTTTTTTTTAATATTATTTTTATTATATTAATTTTATTATTATTATTCATTATTATTTATTATTATTATTTTTAGTATTTATTATAATATTATTTATTTATATTATTTTTTTGCATAATATATTTTACTTATGAGAAAAAAAAATGTACACTGAGAAAAAAAAAGAATGGCCCAAACTACAAGAATGTGATAAAAATTACCCTGTTTTTATCTCTATGTTGACACCAAAAAACTCTGTCATTTTTACCGAAACGCTTTGGTAATGACTTAAGTAAAACTTTTAATAAAATTTTGTTTTATGCTTTGATTGCTTTATTGTTAAATTTATTGCTTTATGATAAGAATTGGAAAATGTGGTCAAATTTGCTAAATGTGGTAAAATTTAATAAATTTACCACACGATACTTTAAAACATGGCATAAATACCATTCATTCAGTTAGATTTATTTTTCGGATTTTTATTTTTACTAAATAAGTATGAATAAATATGAACAATAATTTTGAAAGCTTGAATTTCCAATTAATTGTTACCATACCAACGGGAATATTACCAAATGATAGGCTTAAACATCATATATTTTAGAATTATTACCAGAATTATGTTTTTCTTTCTGCCATAAATGTCTTTTCCATACTGAACGATAATTTTACCAGATTTTTTTCCCTTTGTGTACACTGTAAAAAGCTTTTAACGCACTTGATTGCCATAAATTGTGTCAGCCACTTTGTACCAAAGTGATACAGAAACCAGCGTAGTGTACCACCAAGAAAGTTCTTCACACAATAATGTGAAAAGTAAAGTTCCTGGGATCTAACTTTAGTTAGGCAGTTACAAAAATAGCTCCAAAATGGTCCAAAACTGCGAAAATACAAAAGAGATGGATTGCAGATTGGAGATTGGCGACCCCATAGGTGAAGCTCTTTTCAACCGCACCTTTTTCCTCCGTTCTGGGACGTAGGTTTGCACATGGCTTTTTATTAAAACTTTAATATTTTATTTTTTTCATTACTATGGCACGTTTGAGCTAAATATATCTTAATAATAAAACTTAAATAAATAACATTTAATTAAGACAGTTAACAACTAATCACCTTTCAAAAATTTGATTGATGATATTGGTATGTGATATTGTATAAACTGTTTTGCATTTTAGGTGTTTATCGTTTTCTTACACCATTTAAATTGTATATGTGGATATGTGGTAGGCTATAAGTGTTTGGAAAAATATTTTCCCATTACAGATAAATGTTTATATAGTTTAACACTTGAAATGTATTTCTAATTATGATTTCCATGAAATAAAAGGCTTAAATTGGAAATACTTATTCTTGAAGTATAAATAATATTTTTAATTAGAAGAATAACATCTTCTTTTGCGACGTGATTCTCTAGTGACAAAGGGATAATTAACAACTCCCACTAGACTTTTCAAATATTATCTTTAATAAAATTAAAGATGAAAACATGGTTTCATATTTTTCTTATTGTTGACTTATTGCTTTGAATGAGAAAATTTGGTCTCAGTGTCAGTACAGTAATATTAACGTGTTAATGTGTATTTAGCAGAATTTGGTTTCACATTATCATAAGAGAGTGAGAGAGAGAGAAATCTTATTAGTATAAAAATGCACTTTGATATACCTAAACTGAGAAAAAAAATGCATTTCCAAAAATACAAGTATATAGCTAAATTTAGCATGTATCCGGATCAATGGAAACATGGAAACACCAAAACGCTCGGTAATTTATACAGAAGGAATTGAATAATAATTCTTATTAAATGAACCTTAATATATATATTGTTATAATATGCGATAAAAATATAAAAATGTGGTAATTTTATGATATTTCTTTAGACCATGGCGTAAAAACCATATCTTCGGTAAGCTTACTGTTTATTTTTGCATTTTTATTCTAAATGCATTCTTATAGGACTTTAATTTTGAAAACCCGAACTTCCATTGAACCCGTTACTAGATATACAAAAGAATTACCGGATAAATAGTTAGTAAATAACACATATTTTGATTTTATTACCAGAACTATGGTTTATTTTTTTAGAAATGTTATTGCCTTAGAGTGCGGTAATTTTACCATAATTTTTTTTCTCCATGTATGTATGTAAGGTGAGGTGCCTTATTTTTAAAATTCAAGAATTTATTTTGAATTTGAATTTATTTTGTTCAAAGATTTTTCATTAGAATTTTTTAAAAGGGAAAAATGGTGACGGTTATTAAGGAGTTGTCCAAAACAAAAATTAATAAAAAAGAAACACAAATTTTAACTGAAAGGCTTTATTTTCTAAAATAGTTTTTAGTATTGAAAACAAGGGAAAGTAAATATTAAAGTTTTCGTCTTTGCTTCTGGCTACTAAAAGCGTCAAGTAAATAAAGATTTTAATAAATTTTTCATCAGTACTGTTTCTTTTCTTCAATTGCGCCAAGGGCATATTTTTCAAAAGTTTTCAGAAATTAATGAGTTGTGAGTCTGCATTTCTCTTGAATTATCGATTGTTGTTCACTTTCTAGTTTTTAATTAAGAAAAAAACAAATGTCAAAATTCAAGATACTTAAAATTAAAATTGAACAGACATAAAGGAAATAAAATTAAGAAATCTTGAATTTGAGGTAAGTTTTACTTTTGGATGTGTGTTGCTTTTTAGTATTATCAAAACTATCAATTACTTTATAACTCATTAATGTGACTGGATGTTTTTTTAATCAAATGAAAGAGTATGTGCGCAAAATTGTACTGCCTCAAATTTAAACAATTTATGCAATATAATTATTTTTAAAATATGTTAGTTTTAAAATAATTTTTAAAAAAATGCTTAACATTAAGATGCTAGAAAGCCATTACATATTTCCTATTTTTTAAAATTTCTTTAATTTCTTAAACTTATTTTCTTTAATGAAATTAAATAAATTATGTAATTTTTATTACAATTTATAAAAAGCGAACATGAATATTTTATTATTTTCTTATTGATCAATGTAACAGCTAACTTTTTATTTCAATACTAATGTACACTCATTAATTCACTAAATCGAAAACAAAAACCTATTTATAACTCTTTATTCTTAATTTCTTAAAGCAAATATGTTTCAGTTACATAGTTATACTAATTCTCACAGTCTTGTTGGTGATTCGTGATCACCAAAGTATTTTCAAATCTAATATTGATTATGGATGGCTAGGTTTATTTTTGGCTATGTTATCTTTCAATGACTCGCCAACCATGGATCTCTTCCCATTATCTTAACTGTCCGTTAGGAATAATTCATTCATTCTCCATTTCCAATTTTTTGGCGAATGGGGTGCCTTTTGGGGCTTTCCAGTCTCAAATGTTGAATATCATACTTAATTAAAATTATCGATGTAAGAATATGTTTTCCTTAATCCTTTTATGGCTTTTTTCTTTATTTTTTTTATTTTGAATTATAGCCGATTTCATTACTAAATAAATCAAATTTTCCTAAACGATTTCCTTCATTTCTCTAGTATAATTATCATTATATTGCATCAAAACTAAGATTTATCTGGAATGGCCAGAAGTCAATGATGATACATAAACTATCACTAATTAATTTAAAACCATCACCGCCACTACAAAAATTTTTAAAATTGCTGCACTTGACAGAGAAAATTCTTAGTGTTTATTTTAAAAAATGTGTATTGGTGTGATGTTTTTTTAAACGATCCAGAAAGGTTTTACTTCATTAGTGGAATGAAAAAAATTCCTATTTCCAAAAATAGTTACGAATTTTTGTGCATTTTGAAAAAAAAAAAAAAACCTTTGGCCAGTTGTAATAAAACTTTATTTATAATTGTGGACGAAAATGCTTCTGTTTACATTAAAAATTCTCGAGGTATGGTCAAAAGTAGAAAACAAGAGAAATCACGTTATACACTCCAATCTTTCAATTGCGCTTCTGCCTGAAGTGTTAAACAATATTTTAGGGAAAAAAATTTGACAATATTTTAAGGATAATATTATGTATGGGCTAATATTTTGAGACAAAAAAGAAAACCCAAATATGGTTTCCAATGGCCTAATAAAATTCTAATGGCATACTACACACTACCGGCATTCTAAGTACCTTTATTTTTTCGTGAAATCTATTTTTACAGGGATATGTTATTTAACAAAGATATATGTCATACCGCAATTTTTACAGCGCATGACAGAATTGAATATACTATATACAATGCTTGGGAAAATTCATGTAGTAATACATGCAAACTAAATTTACCTGCCAAATCCAAAGAATGCAAATCTGTCGAAAAAATTTGCGTTTATTCATTAAAAATCAGTTTATGTGTCTGATTTCGTCACTTAAATTATCATCAGTAGTAATTTATTAGCATATTTATAGTTAACCCCTCGAAAATTATGTATCTAATTATGGTATAAAGTACCAGAACTTTGTTTGTGCCATCTGTAAAATCCATTTTGCCATAAAATTCTTTTTATCTAATTCTTTGCATTCAAATCGGTACCACAGTTTTGAAAACAATCAAAAGTTTTTAATTTAAACTATTTAATTAGATTGATTCAGTGATTTCATGGTAACTATTACTGCAAAAATTTAAGTATATCTGATTTTTTTGTTTTTTAGTATGTTCCGGTAAAAAATTATTTAACGCTAAAAGAGCTACCGGTTCCCTGAGTGCCGGTTCTTTTTACCGTAACTTTATACAGAATTTTGACAGTTTAAGTGAGATTCCGACCATTAGTTTTAAAATTTTTCGGAATGCCTACTTTTTTTTAGCTCAATGTGCATTGTCACAAAGTGTGTATCAAAGTATGCGGTAAAAATATGAAATAAAATGCGTCTTTTATTCGATTTATTTCCCCGCCGATAATAAAAAGCAAACGCTGCAGGAAGTTTGACTTCCATTGTTTCATCAATCGTTTCTTACGCGAGCGTCCCAAAGATAAATGACAGTACATTGTGAGTCAGAAAAATCCCTTCGGATTTCAAACCTACAAATTGTTACTAGAAATGCATTTGAAACTGTCGGATAGAATTCTCCTTTGAGTTGCTTGATTGATGAAAGTTGTTTATTACGAACACCAAGCCATTTATATATTTCTGTCATCGCCAATATAATATGTCACAATTTATATCTTGATAATTTGCTTTTTAATCACAGATAAAATGTGCGTTTAAAGTTTCAAACATACCATCAATATATGTCTGCGTTTAAGCGTCAATTTTGAAATTTATATTTATTGTTTTGATTCGGTTTTAAGAGCTATTAGATGCGTAATAATTCAAGAAAAAAATATCGTTTAAACCAACAATTTGTTTAAATTAGCATACTAATTATAATCTTTCTAATGTAATAAAACATTTAAAATATTTTAAAAAATGTATATTAATAAAAAAAACTATTTTTTATATTTTTTATTTCAGTATAAATATAATTGAAACTGTTGGATAAAATTGAGTAACTTAAGCGTTGACGGTTTTATTTACAACAAAGACGCGTCTATATATTTCAGTCATCGTCATTATAGTTAGAAATTTCGCGGAAAAAATTGCTGAATAACAATTTATTTAATTGCTATTTACACATATGTAACAAAAACAACAAACAACCATAAAAATTTGCAACTTAAATGATTAACCATGAGAAAAATCACTTGTTGCAAAATTCACTTAAACAAATATAATTTTTACCGCGTCGATTTGGTGTTTTTAAATATAAAAAAATTGGGAAGATGTAAATACGTGTTCATTCTTTTAATCAATATGAGTATTTTTTTTTTCAAACTAGCTCATGATAAAACTTTATGTCATATTTAGCTTCTATTTTTTATTTTTTTTATTTTCTCATTATCTGTTTAATAGATTGTTTCGGAAGCTCATGTTCTTATTTACTTAATTCTAAGAAAAAACCTTAGTATCCATAGGATTTTTAAAACATCGTGTTATATCGTATGATTATATATAGTTTTTACATTGAAATACAGATACCAAGAACTTCTTATAATAACTATTTTATTGCTTTAAATATTTTAATGAAATGCATCATAAAAAAATTTATGTTTTAGAATGTCTTAAAAAAAGTCTTAAGTAAGATATTTTTTAAAAAAAATCAGAAATTGCAAATAATTTGTCATTTATTATTGTCGCAAATTATCAATACATTTCTTCATCATCCGCTTGATAAAACATTAGCGCTTGAAAATTCTATTCGAATGTTACTGTTAAAAAAGAATCATATGAGAAACACATTTCTATTAAAAAGCAGTGATATAAAATTAAGTACTAATAAAGGAATTTGTTCCATTTTTATAACTAATTATAATCATTATTTTTTGTGCTATTACTGCTTAAACATCACACTATATTTTAACAGCATAATCTGTAAAATAATATCTAGTTTAACATCATGAAAATCAACCACCATGTAATCATTTGAGTTAAACTAGACTGATGCGTCAATTCAATTACTGTATTTGCAAGGAGAAACCTATTTCAAGTAAATGCAATGTACCGGATAAAATATTAAACGTCAAAATGTGCTTTTTGGATTCTGAATTATGTTATGGCTAATGGAGCTTGCAAGAAACATTCAAATCACGTACGGCTCTCTTTAGAGTCGCAACTTTTTCTTTGCAATTAGAATAATTCGATTATTTGAGATCGATCCAACTCTTTGATTTGGTAGCGCCATCTATTGAAACTGAACTAATTCAATTAAATCCTTACTGATCGTTTTTCTTTTATCGAGTAGTTATATATTGCTCGGGATTATTTTTTTTCATAATGGGGTATACATTGTAATCAATAATTTAAAACATTATAAATAGAATTTTTTTGAAATAGTTAAGTTGCATAATAAATTATTGAAAATAAAAACAAAGTTCAAATAAAGTACTTTAGGAACAAGTGAAAATTCATCTACCTATTCACGTTTGGAATATGATTTAATAACCAAATTTAGAAGTATTGGTTTAAGTTAGCAAATTAGGTTACGTCCTTCAGAAACAATTTACATAAAATTAAATTTACTTTGCTGACATTTACATTTCATTGCATTCATTTATCACGGTAGGAATATTTACTAAAAATTAAAAAAAAATGTTTATTACCATGTCTTAAACTTTAACTATGGAATCTTGCAATCAATATTTTAACCTTTTTGATAGTATCTGAAGCTTAAAGGGGGACACCAACCTGAATATTTCAAAAATTCGAAAAAAATTTTATTGCATTTTTCGAATCTGTACCCTTCTTAATGTCTGTCTAAAACGATTTCTCAGTACCTAACTTCGTTTGGAAGTTATAACGGAAAATATAAAGTCGTCGCTAAGCAGATAGAAAAGCCCATTCGGCCAGATTAGGAGGGGCGACATTCTTTTTGTGTCTCATACATTCTGTTGACTGAAAATAGAAACTTACTGTAGGCATCTCATTTATCGACCATTATATATATGAAATTAAGCGTTTTCCCCTACCATAAGTCAAAAATTTAAGCGCGTTTTTCTCAAAACGCTGTTTTTTGACCTAGCCTAACGTTTCTCTCATGATCTATACAACGAAATAAGCTGTTCTTTATTTTAAGTTACGTAAAAATATATTCTTTAGAACGTAACATAGGATTGTTTAATATTTTTATATTTCGATTTTATATTAGTATTTTAATGAATATTTTTTTAATGAAAAACTTAACTTTTTTTTTTAAGTTGCCGCCATTTTGGTAATTTTGCGAATATCAAAAAACCGCTATGCTACTTTTTAGATAATGTCTTTATGTTTCAAAAAATCTAAACAAAATCGTTTTCCTATGTTTCAGGACTTCTAAATCCATGAGGCCAGTGAGGTGTTACTTTTTGATGACCAGCCACACACGGAAATGCCGTCAACTTATTTTTCATTATTTTATAAAAGAAAAAAATTAAAATAGACTTAAATTGTAGCTAAATAACATTAAAAAAAACAAGGAGTCTCTACATTGTCACTATTACTTAAAAAAAATTCAAGAAAAACGTTAATATTTCACCATCTGAGGGTGGGGTTCCCCCTTAATATCAAATGATTAAGAAAATTATAATCACTTCCTGTTCTATACCAGCAGAATTTATCATCACCTTATCACCAAACCAAATTTATTAACTTAGAACATTAAGAGCAATACAGTTTTAACTGGAGCTCTGTGCTTAAAAAAAAACGAACACTTTTATAATTTCTTGATCGCTACAGACACAATTTATTGCGATGTAATCACCAATCAAATTTGAAGTAATCCAGAAGTCTGCTTGCAGAATAAGATTTCAGACTGCAATTTGAAATAAAATTTTACCAAATCTTTGTGCTTGATGTCAAAGCAAGTTTCAATCGTTTCTAATTGCTTAAAACTTTATCTTTTTTGTAGTGCGAATTAGAATTTATGTATAAACACAGAAGCTCAACGACTTTCCAAATAATTGAAGCACATTGCAACTGAAGCTCTGTGCTGGCCGCCAATCGAGGTAAAATATAGGTTTCAAGTGCCCCTGTGGTTCAGGGGATAGAGAGTTGAATTTCCAATGAGGTGACTTGGGTTCAAATCCTAGCGAGGGCTAGTCGATGCGAATTCCTCACCCGGCTCGCACCGACCACAGTGCTGATTTTCTGTAGTGGACGAATGATGGGTTGAAGTCCCCTTGGATATACGCAGGAGCTTTTCATTGTTTCCCCCCCCCATGTAACGCAAATGTGGATTGTTTTAATCAAAAAATTCCTCTACGATGGCAAATTTATCCCAATACTTGATCCAGGAATTCTTTTGTCTTCTACACTGGGTCAAAAATTACAACGCTATGTAGTTGAACATTAGCAGTCGTAAACCCAAAAATTCACTTGGCTGTTCAACGATGTTTATAAAAAAGAGATTTTAAGGGCTGTGATAGCCAGGTTGGTAGGGTGCTTGATTCGTGTTGATGAGAATGAAAGTTTGAATCCAGCCGGACGTAGAATATCCGTGTATTAAATGGTGACTGCGTTAAAATATGTCTAGGTCACAAAGTTCTTCAAGTTCTCATAACAAATCAATGTCGCTGAGTTGAACCTAATCTAAACGACAAGAGTTCCCTTGTATTCTGGATTGGGTTCAACATTACAAGGCTACGGAGTTGAAATACTGTAGTCGTAAACTCAAACATTTGGGCCAGATATTCAATGACGCTTATAAAAATTGAGGTTTTAAGAGCCGTGATGGCTCAGGAGTGCTGACGTAAAATATCATTAGTTGTAGACGGATCATAGGTTGCTGGTAGATGGATCATTGAGTTTCCTTGACTTCAGTCTAACCTTGGGAGCTTTTCATAAATTTCCTCTCCGTGTAACGCAAATGCGGGTTAGTTACACCAAAAAGTGTACAACAAATGCAAAATTTCAAAATACTTTAATATTTGACCTAATAAGTTTTTGTTTAAAAAATAGACTTTATTTTATATAGTTTGTTTATAGTACTTTATTGTTTATAGTACTAGTCTAAAACTTGTTTATAGTACTAATCTAAAAATAAGAAAATCAAAGCACATTAAAACGAACTTACGTTTAAGGTTCCCATTACCAATTATATGCTGCTGATTGTTTTTAATATATTGTAAAATTTGATTTGAAGTTCGCCTGAAACTATGCTTGTTTTTAAAGTGTATGAGTAAAAAGTTTAAAAAGCAAATTAACATTCTCTCTCTCTCTCTCTCTCTTTGTTTATATATATATATATATATATATATATATTGCTTACTGAGAAGATGTGAAACCATATCCCTAATAGAACCTTACTGATTACGGAGGAGAAAATATCAGCAAAATTACAAAAAATATGAGGTAGAAGTATAGAAAATTTTGTAATCTGAAGAGTTTCTGAAGTTTTCTCTCCTTTTATTTTATATAACAGACGGCAAATTTAAAAATGCAGTAGTTGTATAAATAAGGATTAAACAAATAAAAGAAATAAAAAATACACAAAACTAAGATTTATTAAATTTTAGATGAAGTAATAAAACATTTTTGTGCAATTCGAGTTAATAAATCATTTAAACTGCTATCAATTAGAAGTTCTTACACATATAACTACTAATATGCTGTGGATTTTATTTCAATATCAAAGAGTAAATCTAATATTTGCATTGCTTAGTTCTTTATTTTATTGACATCTTTCCTTATATAAATACAAATACACTCAAAGTAAAGATATGTTGTATTCTTTAAAGTCCTATTTAATTTTTTTTTACTTTGTAATTATTTTAAATTGTTTTAATATAAGACTGATTTAATGAAATGAGTTGGTTAAATATTTAATGGAGCTTATTAAGTACGGAAATCTGTAAGACAAATTTGAGTTAGTTTTTTTAAAACGAGTTTGTTCAATTATTTAAAATTTCCTCAAGGAAATGGTTTTATGGACGAAGAAAGGAAGTGTAGATTTGTATGTCACAGAATGTTTTCAAAAAGTTGTTTTCAAAAAGTTCTGCTTTTAGTTATATGTTTAAATTTAATATTTTTCTAAATATTGATATAAATTTCTATTGAGACAATTGATGTGTTTAATTTATGATCTCGTTACACATTGCTACAATGTTTTTATTAAAACTGTATTGATATTTAATATAATTTAACTGTTTTTGATTGTAATTTAACTATATACCATGCTATTTCCAAAATCTTTAGTTTAGCAAAATTTGAAAATTTTCTGAATTTTTTAAAGCGTTTATCTCTTTATAAACTTTTCAAAAGGTTTCTTTTTTACTTTGAGCTTTGCCAACGATGTGAGGATAGTTATACGGAAGCAACACGCCCCCCCCCCGTACCTTTTCTGAAACTACAAGTAAACTGTAACTTTCTGCCAACACTAAAGAAAAAAAAATCGTCATTGTGGAAAATCCTATTATTACCCTTATTAGTAGAAAATTCCAAGAAATTTCAGTTATTATTTTTTTATTCAAATCATATGTTAATAACTACAATGGTATGTAACTGTTTTATAAAATTGTTTGTATAAAAAAAGATACTTTTAATACATTAAAAATAATAAAATTAAATATACTGCATAGTGTTAAAATTATTTAAGATAATTTCCACTTTTTATAATAATATTTGAAATAAAAATCAGATATTCATGCTTACTTACCGCCGTTAAAATAACCGTTATGTTCATACTAGGTTGGTAAAAATGTCAGTAATTCTAGTGCAAATTAAATACAAAAGCATTTATAGTATAAACCTTAATTATTTTAATTATTGGAATTTTTTGTCTTGTTCGATTGATTAACGCTGTTTTTCGAAGCTCTGTCTCCAAGGAAAATAATATTCTCATAATTTAAGTGCCTTGCACTTGAAGCAATGCGATGATTTTAAACTATAAATTTAATCTTGCCGTAAAGAATTATCTGAGCTTTAGACCAGACAAGTAACTTAAGTTTAGATTAAACATTTTTATGACATTTGATGTCAATTTGATGACATTTTTCTACCGAGATGAAAATGATTAAAATCGCTGCCTTATTTCTAGTTTTCGCAAATTTATATGAGCGCAAAAAATTCAACATTGGAGTAAGATTTTAAATATTAAAAAATAAGACCACAAACGTATTCCATTTTAATAAAACTATGTTTCTCCACCATTTTGATGTTTTGCTCCATTTTCTAAATAAGAATAAGTGTAGTCATTGCTGGCTTTAGATAAGTTAAATTTGACCTAACCGTCGTGAGTAACAGTTGCAAATTCACAGCAGTTATAAAAATAGCATATTATTCGCAAAAAAACATCATTTCATATTATGACAGAGTCTTCAAAAAACAGCCTTAAAGTATTGAATGTAAAAAATGTAATAAAAATAAAGTCTATTTTTAAAATCTTTTACATATCTTAAACAATTTCTTTTTTGTATGCATTATATTTTTTTTTCTCAACTTAAAATTTTTTACCACTCTTCATTCCTCTTATTATAAAGTGTTAACGTTCTTTTTTTTTACTCACAAATGCTTTATATCTTTAATTATATAAATAAAGTTTTGTTGTAAAAACCAAGCTTATCTAAGCCGATTTTACAGTGTATAAACAAAATAAATAATATATAAACCAGTTGAATGCTGCTAGAGAGATATTCTGACACATTTATAGAAACAAAGATTGGAAAGGGCTAAAGAAAATTGCTGTTTTCTTTTTAATATTACTTTTTTTTCAGCCCCAGGCCTGTTTACGTGATTCTTTGTAGTTGCTTTTTCCTTCTTTTTTCTTTTGAGTCTTCTAAGTTTATAACAACCCGTTTCGATTTTATTCTGCAGCAGTTACAAGCTATAGGAGCTTTGGAGTCAGTTTCTAGTTTGGACCATTCCCCTTACAACTGATGTGAAAGAAGAGAACCATCATTTTCTTTCTTGTCCAAGATATCTTCTTATTTTATATCCCCCCTCCATTTTATGGCGAAAGGGAATCGTAAGTTTGAAATATATCCCCGTTTTTCTCAGTCTAACTATACATAAGATTTTATTACTTTGATTTCCACCATTTAGTCCTCGCAGAAGCAGTTTCATATGAAAAGACGACAGTTACAGATAACAGTACAAAGTGTTATTTTTTATGTACTACAATGTTTTACTAATAAATATGTATTTTTAATGCAAAGTATGTACAATTAGACTTTAATTTGGTCCATAACTTGTCAGACTGTTTCATCTGATATTTTCTATGATTTATGAAAATATTTTATTCACAACTACAAAAAATTATTTTCGTATCGACGGGTCATGAAAAATCGCCTATATATTTATAACCGCTTTTAGAAAGAAAAAATAGTAGAAAGTATATTTTTTTATAACCAGTGAATATTTCTTCTGTTCAGTTTGTCATTTTAAAAAATAAAGCTTATACTTTAGATTTTAATGTAATTACTTATATTAATATATTATTGTGAATAGAAAAATCCCTCATAGTGTATTAATAATTATTATTCATACTTTATAATTTTACCTTATTTTTGAAAAATATTTGCTTTGTACTGAAATATTTGTGCTACCACATTTATTTTTAAAGAACGGTCTATCTTTTTAATATAACGCGAGGCAAAAATAATTTTACGTCATAAAGATTTTCATAAAATTGAGGAATCTGAGCATTACATATTAAAAACAGCTCCTTTTCCGTAGTATTCATTTCTCGTAGTTGTACGATCTTTAGCAAAATTGTTATTAAAGCCTATTCCTCGACAAAAGCTCTATTCCTTGACAAAAAACCCTACTAACCACAGTTGTAACGATTTTTAACAAAACTTGTGAATGACATCCCGTGAAATTAACCCAGGTTCGTGTCCCAATAATGACTAGTCAATTTGTGAAGTATTCTTGAGTCGCATAGCTGCTGCCAAGACGTAAATCATGCTAACTGGTAGATGAATAATTGGCAAGTATCTACTTAACGTAATGCTGACCATGAGACGATTTCAAAATTTTCATTTCAAAATCAATTATTTTTACTTGTTTTTCATTACTTATTCTTCAAATATAGACGCATTTTAAAATATTTATCGTTAAGTGCATTCTCACATACTTAAACAAAAGTTTCAATAAAACTTGTTAAAATTTAAAACAGTACCTTACAATACAATTTAATGCTAAAATACAATAAAATAAAATATAAGTGTGGAATAATTAATTGTGTCTCTCAATTTTTATAGCAAAACATATTTTTTAATCTTTTCGATTCACTCTCTGGTTTATATTGCAATATTATCAGATTATAATTACTTCATTTAAATTTTTGATGAAATTTTGCAATAATCTCGATGCATAGAAATATACTTAATAACTATTTTCGAAATACTTCCACTTATTTTACTTGAAGTATTTATCATTTCATACTATTCCATATGTGCACCCGATTTACAAAGCCTAATGATATTACAAAACAAGTTTCTTTGACGTAAAGTAAGATAAATGAAGAAATCTGAGTAAAGATTCCGTTTAAATTAGATATGGCACTTTTCGCCGCTTGAACTTTCACGAAACTTATGGAGTTAACATAATATTCTTAATAAGACATAATTTTTCTAAGTCTAATCCCACGAGATATCATAGTTTACTTTGAAGCTAACATGCAGTCTCATTAATAAAGTTACTAATTAAATGAAACTCTCTATTTTTCTGTTACAAATCTCTAAACAACTTAAAAATTTTACAGAACTTTTTTTAAACGCAATTACCATTAAAAGTATTTACTAAAGAAGTAATCAGCAATCAAAATATTTACTATGGCGGGTAATGGGTATAAATTTGTTAAATATTTTTAACTAGACAAATACAACAAATGAATAATAAAGGTGTATTTCTTTTTTTATGTAATATATTAAATACTGTGATTTTATCGGTTTTTCACAAGTTAATACATGAAACTAATAAAAAAATACACATATACACACTTTAAGCTTGTGCAAATGAATTTTGAAGCGAAATAAAAGAGACTAAGACCTCTAAATTTTAAAGGTAAAAAATGCACCGCTTATTGAAACACATATTTTAATGGTGCACTTTTTCTTATTTGTGTTCTTTTTTATGATATGTGTATTGAAGTGATACTGTATATTATTGATTCTGATGCATTTAGCTCTTAATATTTTGCACCATTTTCATACTCAGTGCATTGGCTTGAGATGCACAAAACTTAACCTAACAATTATAAATAAGTCTTAACTCACAGCAGTTATAAGATAGGATAATATTTTCGAAAGACGTTGTTTTATATACTGAAAAATCGTATATATAATAATGTTGAAATGCAAGCAGCGTGGCCTTAATGAAAGGCTTAAAGTGCATTATAGATACCTTGACCAAAGGATACTCTTTGTTCGCCAAGATAGATACAAACCGCATTGGATGATATTACAGTCCCAACTTTCGCGTATAGTTCATATATACAGCTAGCGTCAGCTATCTTCAATAAATCTGTGTCTGAAGTTTAGATCCATTTTGCAATGGGAAGTACTGCAGAAACAGCGGCAGTTGGAAACGGATGCCGGAAATGAAATGAATGACGACGATACGCATGTACCAAAAATTTCTTTGTGCATGCGAACCTCTGCATGTCTTCCTCGTGCACCGCTGAAAAAAAGTGTATTTTACAAAGATGCAAAATGTTGGCAAATTATTATTTTTTTGCCTTTCAATGGATGAAAACGTTTTATACTCCTTCGATTCCTATGGGGTATTCTATATTTATGAAGAACTTAACCTATATAACTCCCATAAGAAGAAAATAAGAAGTTTAAGGTATCCGTACACGTTGAAAAAATGAATTTTAGCTAAAAATGAAATTTTTTTTTAATTTTATATTACGAATCTCCGTTTATTCTAGTTTTTAAAACAGTTTAAATTTTAATTGTGCGTCAATTAGAAGAAAAGTTATGATTAAAAGAATATTAGTCGATGATTAAAAAATGAAACCGGAAATAGCATTCCGAAACCGGAAGTGGGACAAAAACAGTTATATTTATCTTTATTTTGGGATAATTATCTTTCTTTCACTTAAATAATTATTATTTTAATGTTGCTAGAAATGAGCCTCACAATTTATCATTTATATTAGTAGTTTTTGGGTTAAAATTGGCAACATTCTCACTCTCTTATGGATTTGTTTACAAGCAGCGTTCTTCGAATATTCTAATATTATTTTGACTACATTTTATTGAAACGTAATTAAATTTCCTTTCGAAATTTTATGTTTAAGTACTTTGCAATATGGGTAATCCAAGAAATCGAAATAATGGACGAAAAAAGAAGTTTCATGGGAACAGCATTTTTAAAATAGATTTTTAAAATAGAAATGATATAATTTATACTTTAAATGCCTTTTTCTCAGAATGTAATTTCACGCAAAAATAGTAACTTTAAAAATTCATTATTAAAAAAGTTGTTGATATATTTCAATAAAAATTTTTATGTGTATTATGTATAATGTTCTCTAGTGCTTGTGCTACAATTGTTTAAAAATATTTGATAGTTTTTTATTATTGGTCTAAAATGTGAAATATGACGTAAAAAAATTGACAAAAATCTCATAAAAAGTTTTCGATTTTCTATAAAAAATTTAATTTTTCAAATATTTTTATGATTGTAGTCAAATCACTAGACAAAATTCTGCTCTTTATTTTGATAATAACACTTTTTTAATACAATAATTTTGGTGAAGTATATCCTTTCCCAAGTTTTATGAAAAAAACATCAATTTTTTCTTGTTATTTAGCTTTTAAAAACAAATTATAATATAAATGTCTAATTTCTCTTATTTAATATTAGTTTTTACATATAATAAATATAAAAACATAATTAAAGTGTTCTGAAACTTAATATTTTTAAAAAAATCCTCCGAACGTGTTCGGATACCTTAAAGTGTTTTTATCTTTAATTTAATTGGTACTTTTTTTAGAGTATATAGATGATTTAAATGAGTGGATGACAACAGTTATTAAGCTTCCAGAGCAAAGCTGTACAATAAAAATTGACTTTAAAAAAAATAAAATTTAAGTACTTTTATCGTTAATTTTTTTAAAAAATTATTTAAAAAATAATGCAAAATAGTCTGTTTTAGCACCTAGACACATTATTGTTAAATTCAAAGCCATATTTTTTGTCCGTTATAAGGCTACGAATTACAAAACATTTTAAAAGTTTTCGTGTCATGATAAAATTGTAATTTTTTTCACGTTATAATTTTTTTATTAAAACTAGCAATAAAAATAAGCTCACGGGAACAAAAAATTAGTCACCCTAGTTCGCAAGCACCGATGTATCGTTGTATTTCGTTAGATGATGCAGTGGTCAAGTGACGTACTCAATTGCGTGCACACTGCTTCAACGTGATCAAAGGCAAGTAGCTATAAGTGAGATATTTTTGTTTTAAGGGGAAATTGTGTGTAAATATTGATAAGTATAAGGATATGATCGAGTGGCAAAAACGGGCAATTGTGTTTGGCCCTGCCAATGGTCATACGGTGAATGAAGTTGCTGGATTTGTTTGTTGTTATATAGGTTATGTGTTTCGATGCTGACTGTTCAACGTGTTTACAAGTAGTGATGTGATACACGTGGTCACGAAGGACGACGTCAGAAGATCCTGCATGAAAGGGGCCGGATACGTGCTTCCCGATTTGTCAATCAAAATCGCTGCTAAACCTGATAGGAATTGCTTCAGTTAGTAAATGAAGGTTCATCCCAACCTGTTAGGGAGAGAATATTGCGACTAAAATTGCATGCAATGAACATTTGGAGTCGAATATCTCGTAAGAGGCCATTACTCACACAGGCACATAAAGCTGCTTGACTTCAGTGGCTGACTGGTGAAATGTAATATGGTCTGAGGAATCACATTTTTGCCTTTATTCAAAAGACGCACGTCGTCGAGTACAACAAAAAGCAGATCAAACATTTCATCCTGACTGTGTGCTAGGTCAGGTTCAAGCCGAAGATGTGTCTGTCATGTATTGGAGGCGTTTTTCTTATTATCGATAGAGCCCCCTCACTGAGGTGGTCACTAACATGAATCAACATGTTTATTTTAACATTCTGGATGATTAAATATTGCCTTTCAGTCAACATCTTCATGAAGATTGTGTTGTCGATACCCCTATTTTTCAAAATGACAACAACAAAGTTCATCTGGCTGGAAGGGTATATGACTGGTTTTATGAACTCTCAGACACTCAATTACCTCTCGACTGGCCTGCAAAATCACCTGACTTCATTTCCTCTGAAAATTTGTGGGACATGTTGGAATAGCGTGTAAAACGCCGAAATCAGCATCCTCGCAATTTGGTGGATTAGCGTGATCAAATCCTCAGCGAGTGGATAAAAATGGATTCGACGTGCCTCCAAAACCGCGTGGACTCACTTCCTAACTAATTCCAGGCTGTTATCGAATCCAAAGGTGGTGTTACTTTCTATTAAATGATGTTTTTCATGATTTCTCCAAGGGTGACTAATTTTTTGTCCGGTGTGCTTATCTGTTCAGTTTCATGAAGAGAAATTTGACTATACACATTTAATGTAGTAGTTATACCAACTTTCCTGCATATTCTTGAATCAGAAAGATCTAGCTATACGCCAGTTGTCACATATGTTTATCAACTTAGTTAACAAAATTTGTAGTCTTAGCTAGTAAGGGAACATTTGTTAAATCCAAAATTTTTATAAGATAATTAAATAAATAATAATTTAATATGTCACCTCAAAACAACATATTAAATTATACATGGTCTCGTATACATGGTCTATGAAAGTTTAAGAATAAAATGAAAAATAATTCTTGTTTTACCTAAATGTGTGAAAGAATGGCTTAATGTATCATTGAAAATCAGGAAAGAAATGAGTAAACATATACGTTTACTTGAAATGTTTACTCAAATATTAACTTCACTGTTAGAATTTTCATTCTAAATTTATGGTAAATTCCCCGATAGCAGTTTGTCCATCCAATTAACAGTAAAATATACGGACATTATTTACTTAAATTTTTAAAACTGTATATTAATATTTTTAACCAACTGTTATGGTTAAAAAAAAAACTTATTACAAAACTATACGATTATTTAATATTTTACAGATAGCATGGTAGCCATCAAAAAAATTTAAATGGCCATTGGAAATAGTTCAGCAGTTTTATGGTTCTGAATCTATGCATCGTATTTTACTAGCCAAAGGTCACAAATTGGGGAGTGCAGGGCACTGGAAATTCCTCATGTGTAATGTAGGAAATATTTTGGTGTCAACGCTGGTACTCGAAACCCCATTTAGTCGAACATGAGTTTGACAGATTAGACATCGGCTGTAATATGTACCCATTTGCGTACAAACTAAGTGGTTTCATTAGGTGGGACTAGTTAGTGCGTTCTGGTTGTTTAACCGTATTAAGTTTAAGCCATTATTAAACGGTTTTTATCACATTAACAGTTTGGATACCATCTTATTTTGACAGTTTCGTTTGAATATGGTAGTATAACAATTAAATAATAGGTAATTTTTCAAGAAATTTCTAATAGTGTAAGGACAGTTTATAACAAAGTTAAAAATTGCTTCTACCTAGTAAAAATAGCTAGCAAAAACCAGAAAAATTCCGTTACTTGGAAACTTTAAAAAAAAAAATCATTCGTAGTTCTATTTAATAATTTTTTCTTAAGATAAAATTTTACTAATCAATAGTATTTGATGACGTATACTCAGACTCAAATTTCTAAACCCATATTTTTTTCAAAGACAATTAATTTCGTTTTAACATTTTATGATTATACTGTAGAGTACAATACTTTATGATGTATTACTCAATATGCGATATCATTTATAACATCTTGAGGTAGCAAGATGGTAGCAATTATGTAAGTATATTAAAAAAAATATAAATATTAAAAAAATTTTACTGTTTGAAATCAACAAAGCAGCTTCCTTTTGGTAAAGCGATGCTTTTTAGTTTTTAAATAATAATCAACAGAATAGCGTATTTAGCCTTTCCTTGCCGAGTTTCTTCAAAATTTTGAAAAATTAATTTTATTTTTATCAGCCTACAAAGAAAATTATGAAATAATTACTTTTTTCTCCTAAATGCACATTTTTTAGAAAATCTAATACAATTCGAGAGTTGTAAATAAGAAGTTTTTATTTATTTCGAAAACCCGAATTATAATATACAAAATGATAATATAAGCTAAAATATGGTCAAAAAATTTCCAATCAAGAATGTAGAAAATTTTTGTCCTATTTAAAAATTTTCAGATATGACCTAAGTTAGAAATGGAGTATAAATCCTAAACCGTGAATCGAAGAAAACTGAAAATCGATTATAATTCATGCCTTTCTCTGAGAAACTATTCATTTCCGTTTCTGGAGAAACGTACAATATTATATATAACATCATGGTCTATATAAAAAATAATAAAATAAGCAATAAAAAATTACAGAATTTAAAATTAATACAAATTTTGTTTGGTTTAAAAACGTAAAATGGAAAGCACATAAATGGAATTATGGTTCTTGCCCGGTGAATCGAAGAAAAGGAAATTTAACAATCTATTCATTTCAATTTCCCGAGAAACGTATAACTTAATATATAAAATCATAATACAATAAATAATTAAAAAATCAACCAATAATTAAAAAAACTATTGCTGGAATATATAATTAATTCAAATTTTGTTCGATTTAAAAAAGTAAAAATGATTTCAAATGTTACTTAAGGTAGAAATAGAGTATGAATCATAATCGAAGAAAACTAGAATTAGACTATCTCTTCATTTCCAAAGCCCCAGAAATGTATGAGACAATACATAAAGACTTGATATATAAACTTGGTATAAATAATAAATTTATATGGGAAACACTACTAAAATGCAAATTAATTAAAGTTTAGGTTGATTTAAAATCGTAAAATGAATACATATGTAACCTAAGGCATAAATGGAATATGACTCCTGTCCAGTGAATCGAAGAAAATGGAATTTGACTATCTCTTCATTTCCATATCCCGAGAAATTTAGGCAATTGATGGTGGGGCACACTTCATCCACCCTAGAGATTGCATGCTTGAAATTTTAGTTCGAGAAACAGAAGCTTCACAATAAAATAATCAGATTTTCTACCGGGATTCTAAAATGAGAAGAACATTTGAGAAAAGTATAAAATATTTAGTAAATTTCTTTGGATTAAAGCTAGTTTCCTGATAAAATGTCGCTACATTCTCCAATGGGCATTCGCTAATTAATAAATAGATTTATTCTCATCATATTATGGAGAACTCAGAACTATTAAATTGCAAATGAGTTTTCCCCGGCATTAGATAGTTATTCTCCAAAGGATTTATTAGAAAAGGATGTAGTGTAACAATATTTAAGCTGGATTGTATTTGTGAAAATTGTAAAAGAATTATGAATATTTGTAATAGGGAATTTGATTCATTTGACGGAATTTATATTTTTATTGATTTTGTAACAATATAAGTGATTTTAAATAATAATTATATCAATGAGGAGAGGTTCTTTAAATTTTATCCATTGTTGGAGATTTTTTTATATAGTTTTAAAGTGAAATAGAGGCTGAATATAAGTTATTAAATGGATGACTGTATTTTTAACATAAATGAAAGTGATTTAATTAAAATATACTTAAGTTATTTTATTATAAAAGTTTTCAGTTAAGCAAAATAATTTTACAATTCTATCGAAAAATGTTATTTATAAATACATTTAATTATAAAATAAATATACGTTTTTGATGTAAAAAATGAGAAATTCGTGGTGATTTCATGTGGTGGTGAAAGTATTGATATTTTTTAAATAAACATTTATTTCTAGAATTTCATTTCACTTTCAAATTAATTTAAACGTACAAACACTTGTACACAGTCCCCGATAAGCAAGTTAAAAAAAGTTAAAATTTGGATATTTCCCTAATTTTTGATATAGTTGAAAGTATGATATTTCAAATAAAAAAAGTTCTGATGCACTTTTAATAAAAACAGTCATATTTAAAAAAAAATCATTTAAAAAATAGTTTTTTTTAAACTCAGATTAATCCAGAAAATAAATGTCAAGTCATTTACTCAAAAATGGAAGATGAACTAGAAATCTGATACTTCCATAAAACTATTTAATTAGATGCACAAATAGTAATTGCTCTCTTTATATATAGTTTCATTGTTTCTGTTGAGGTAAAGCTGTAGTAAAGTATATATATATATATATATATATATATATATATATATATATATATATATATATATATATATATATATATACATATATATACATATATATATATATATATATATATATATATATATATATATATATATATATATATATACATATGTGTGTGTGTGTGTCTGTGTGAGTGTGTACTGTTTAATAAACGACGTTTTCAAAAGAATATCACATTCAGCTATCCATTGTTTCATTTTACGTCAGTTCCGATGTTCAAAGACTCTTTGAAAATATTTAATGGTATAAAATTTATGTCAGTGAACAAATTGGAATTAGTTTTATTATGTAAGACACCAAAGAAGTTAAGTCTCTATGGTGTCTTTAAAAATGGTAATCTACTTTTCAAATAATGATTTTTAGCGATACATTGTTACAAAGAATCAAAACGCTAAGTGACAAAAATGTTCAAACAGAGAAAATTTTAATCCAATATATTTTTTTTCAAAAAATGACACATGTTATATAAAGCTTGTTTCTTTATTTCAATTTCGAAAAGTTATATAACGTACAACGAATTAATGTTAAAAAAAAAACAAATTTAAAATATTTATTAAAAAACCTTTAACAAACTCTTTTATTTGCTTTTGTGAGTCGCAAAAAATAACTAATTATTCATTAGAATATTTTTGATAATTTTCGAAAATTTTATTTGTTCTATATGGAAATTTGATTGATTTGAATTTTTTTCATTTTTCGATATCGAGATTCATTTGAATCATTTTTAATGGCAATACATAATTATATGTTAGAAATCATAATGGCTGAAAAGGTTTAGGTAACAATATTTATTTGAAAAGTATTGTTTCTCTAGAATTTTTCAATAAAACGTAGCTTAACCCAAACATAGTTATATTTAAAATATTAAACAATTTCAGTAAATATGACATTAGTTCATTATTTTTCTTCCCAAAGTTTTAAACGGAATAATTAGTTAAACGAAATAGTTACCGTCAATATCTATATTTTATTTTATCTTTAAAATATTTTATTGACATTTAGTGAATATAGTAAATGTTGTATTCTGGAAATTGAAAAGGAGTAAAAAATATAGATCATTCTTTTTACAATAAAACAAACGTAAAACAAGTACTTTTCAACATTGTTGTATGTTAGCTGTTGTACTAGTTAAAATTAACATACTTCGGAAACATGTTAAGGACAACATTTATATGCACTGAATTTTAGATTAGAAACCTTTCAATAGAAGTGCGAGCTTGAACGTTAGAAAGTAGACTAAATTGTATTTAGATTCTTTGTTCTCTTCTTTGTTGAATAGAATTGTACGCGACTTAATTACAGTAGAAAGAATTCATTATGTAGATTTCATTGGCAGTAGATGTCATTTAAATAAATAAATGCTATTTTTTCCCCTCCAAGTCATTTATTTAGCATTCAATATCCATTAGCTGATGTTTATATAATTTTCCATTTAAATCAATTTAAGAAGTCTGTAAGAATTTTTTGAACTTTGATTGTCCGGTAATTTGTTGTCGTTTAAACCTCACATGTCGAAGTAAAGGTATGATAATCATTTGGTATCAGAACTGTTTACAAAAAAAAAACAAATAAGAAAGTAAAAAATAATTAATAAATGACAATTAATAAAAATAATAAATGAAAATACGCCTAATTAATAAAAACAAATCAACTTATTTATTCTAGGAAATTTAGCAGTTTACGTGTCTTTGAAATTTTAAGGCCCGAATATTTTTTTCTCTAGAATTTTTTAAAATTCTTCATGACATTTAATGCCCATTAATATATACGAATTTCAAATAGAATATTTTTTTCATGAAAAATGTAATGTTATTAACTCTCGAATTATAATTAGATATTGATATTATCGTGTTAAATATATATACATTGTTAAAATATAATTTTGTAAATTTTAATATTTTTCGTAGTTATTTAGATCCACATTAATTTATTCAAACTTTTTTCATTTGTAAATGATTGGAGATATTAAAATGATATGCATATATTAAGAATGTATTTATAAATTATTAATTTTTCTTTCTAATTAAAAAAAACACATTTTTGCGAATAAATAATCAATAGAAATCGTTTATTTTAAAGCATATTTAGTGCTATAGATATAAACGCATTTACTGTATAATTATAACAAATATAATTATATATAAACATATTAATGTAAGTTTAATTTTAAAACTTGTAATGATTATTAGTTTCAAAAACAAAGATCCATTTATAATGTTAGGCTTCATTATAAATCAAATTTTACTTAAATAAAAAATTACAATGGAATTTATGTATGGCTTGTCCCCAATAAAACAAATACGTAATTTTTTAACTTTTCCCTCTGAAAATATATTTACTGTAGAGATGTCATAAATTGAAAGAGCTTCGTGTTCATCCGGTTGCTTTATCTCTAATTAGTATTTCTGTGTAGCACTCTTTGTTTAATTGGTTGATTGAGGGTGACCAATTATATTTCCTGCTTTCTTTTTCCTTTTAACCGTCTAATTTATTAAGAATCTTTCTCTAAATAAATTCATAATTATTTTTGTTAAGGAATTCATTACTTAATTTATTTTTGTTCATGAACGTCTAACATTTGTCTAAAATGGGGTCAAATGATGTTTTAGAATTTATTTAATTTTTTTTTAATAATGCTAATTATAAATAAGGGAACAAAAAAATTTGTTTAAAAACAAAATCGCGTTACATTTTTTTATTTTTATTTTTTTAACTTCTAGACGTCAGGTCACTGAATGCTGCAATGTTGATGATAACAGTAAATTTTTTAAGCAGGACTATTCTAATCTTAGAAGTATTAATTTGGAGGCATAGTCTACTCATGCTACCGCGTTCATATTGATAATTTAGTTAACGTATAATAAATAATTAATTAGTAACTAATATATAAAATCTCTTTTTTTTAAAAAAAAAAATAATGAGAGCTATGAGCTAGCAAACATCAGTGATCTTAGAAAAAAAGGAATCCACTGCAGTGCATTTAAAAAAAATAATTTAATGATAAATCTATTTATTAATTCCCATTTAAAAATGTCTCTCCCAAACAATCTAATTATTGTTTTTAAACGAATTTTATTATCGATGTCTAAATCTACCCCTTTCACATCATATCCAAATTTAAGAACGTTAGAGCAAAGAGTAGGTAACACTATTAACGAGAAGGTAACACTATTTGCTTAGGAGAAGGACTTTTTTTTATAATTATAGATATTTTTGACTCATATTTAGCTACAATATTGTATGATGATATAAAACTAAGATTCTAATTTACTTTCAAATATCATTTGATATTGTGTTTTCTTATTATATTTTATATAATTCTAAGTAGAGCCGTGGTGGCTGAGGGGATACAACGCTCGCTTTCCTAAGAGTTGAACCAGGTTTGGAACTCAGAGATGGCTGGTCGATACGAATTCCGCACCCGTATCGCACCGACCACAAAGCTGACGGAAAATATTTTCGGTTGTACAGATCATGGGTAAAAGTCTCCTTGGCGTACGGCTAACAGTGAGAGGTTTAAGAGGTGCAAATGCTATATGAAGCGCAAACGCGGGTCAGTTTCATGAAAAAGTATTCAACGATGTAAAACTTTCTCCCAATACTTGATCCATGAGTTCCCTTATCTGGATTGGTTTCAAAATTACAAGGATACGAAGTTGAACATTAGCAGCCGTAAGCCCAAAATTGGGTTGGCTGTTTAGCGAAGGCTGTAAAATCTAATTATAAGTAGTGCTAAATTTGCTTCTATGTTTTCTCGTTCTGCAAGTATACTTTTGTGTACAGTGCGCTAAAAAAAAGAACTACATTGAATAACATGTGATCTGTGTGTAGTGTATCAACCACTACAAAAATATAATTCCCTAGTATATAAGACATGTTAACTCGATTCTATGCGGGGTACCTTTTTATAGATGAAGGCTGACATTGTCGATATCTATTCTCCCCACATTGGTGACCCGGACGTGATGTGAACATGCCTACCTTGGCAGTAACGCCCACTAGGTGAGAACACGCCCATCTTGACAGCAACTCTCACTTCGATCTGAACACGCCTACTTCAATAGATGGTCCATATTGAATAGTTGACTTGCTACTTGTGACTGCGACATTTTCCATCTCCTCGCACTGTTGCTACTCAGTCTCGTCTCGATCACACACAACGCCTGCCTGCATACACTCGACTGCTAATGGCAACACATGAGAAACCACGACTGGGAACCTAATACAGCTCTCACGATCAGCAAAAGTACGGTGATCTTAATACACCTCTCCCGTTTTGTCACAAAACAACAATGAATAAACTAGTGGTTTCTGTTCATCGAATTATATCATAGATATAATTCTGGTGGTAGAGTACTGTAGTGTATCAACCACTACAAAAATACAATTCCCTAGTATATAAGACATGTTAACTCGATTCTATGTTGGGGTACCTTTTTCGTAGATGACGGTTGATATTGTCGATATCTACTCTCCCCACAATCAGATATTTATGCTTTAGGTATCAATCTTAATGGTTCAAGAACATGACTTCAAATATGCCCGATTAATTTGTGCAACCATATGTTAAGTTACGAAACTAATCATAAAACGTACTTTCTCTGAATAAATAATAATATTTTTTCGATGGATTCAGATGTTTGACCATCGAAATATAGGGGTAGTTGCCATCTGAAATGTTTGGTCTTAATAGTTAAGTCAGGAGAGCGGTCCAAAGTTTGGAGCTTTTAATGTAAATTTTGCTTCTTGCGCGTTTTGCCATATATCGAGAACTTTTTAAGTGCAAAAACTTTTTGCACACAGTTTTAAATTTTTTTATCCAGAAATCCCATGCAAAAAATAGCTTTTAATACATATTTATTTTTATCAATTTATTTAATAGTGGGGTTTCCAATTCAGTAATAATAATAATAAGTGAGAAAAAGCTAAATTTTTAGCGATTAATCAGTAAATGTTAAAATTTGAGGAATTTTCGAGAAATGCACTTGGTAGTATATTTACGTGCTCAAAGCTGTCCCAGTGAAAGAAATTTTTTCGTTTGATTGGAAAATTGTTACAATAACCTTATCAATGTTAAAATTTCCCCAGAAAAAATATTTGAATTCAGAGAGCTGCATCACATTTATCTGCAGAATTTCAAGGTTCTTAAATTTATATATTGTTTCAAAATACACTTTTTTGACTATTTCTAACTATTATTCTTTATTGTAATGAAAGAAAAAGTTTAATCCCAAATTTACTTTTGTTGTTTATTATTTAGCATTTTACAAAAGTTTATTATTATGTTTATAAAAATTTGAGTAGGGAGTAATATATAATAAATGTGAAATTTATATTTAAATTTTTAAATAATTATTTAAAATTTTTCTGTTAAATAATAATTAACAATTCAATACGTTGCTACAATTCGCAAATCAATAAGTGAGATATCCAAACAGACGTTGGTTAACGCGAAAAGCATTCGTTACGAATCCGTTAACGCACCCGTTTTTGTCGTAAAACGGGATGTGTATAGATTAATATTTAACGAGTCTGCAAAATCAATTAAAAAATCATTTGACAATTTTAAAATAATTTCGTGAAATTTTGTGCTTAAATAAGGTAATTAACAATAATACAAGACATTGCTAATATTCTCAAATCAAATCATGAGAGACCCTAAAACAAGTTGATTAACGCAATAAGCAATTACACTTTCGGAATAAAATGGGATATTTTTCCCATAATTATTATTTGCATTTTATTTTATATTCAGATAATATATGTAGCAATCAGTGATCTATTCGTATATAACAAGATCATCTGAAAATAAAATATCGATCTATATTTTAATGTCTAAAATATTTAGGATAATTAAATAAGGCTTATACTTGATTAAAAAGGGAATGAAAATGAATTTCATTAAGGAAATTAATGTAAAAACAAGATAAACCGATCGTGTAATCATGTTTCTCTCTCTTGTATGACTAAAACCTTCCATTAGGAAATTAAAAAGTTCCAAATACCATCTTCTCTGGCTTGTCTTTAATGTCTTTAATGATATTCCACAATTTAGTAGTAATTTTTAAGATTAGTTTAATATATATACATATTTTTTTTTACAAATTAAATTCATGGAATACACTCAACTAACAAGCAGGAAATTCGATCCGAGAGATTTTTTTCATTCTATTTGAAAACACATTACATTAAAATAGTTTTGATTTTCACTTTTTTCTAGAAGTTTATAACGTTTTTATTATGTCAATACCTTGAAGAATTCATTAAATGAGCAAATTCTCTTAGAGTTCTAATTTAAGGATATATTTGCTCTATATTTTTCAGTATAAGGATTCATTATATATTTAAGAATCAATTACTAAATGAATCATTAAAATCATATGTGTGCTTGAATTGATTATTCCTCTAATTTTAGTTTTTTTTCTTATTTATTCATTATTAACATAAACCAGAAATTTAAAATGCTGATATTTTTATGACTCTAAATTTATATATTATTACTGTTTTAAAATAATCATTAAATTGTTTCTATTATTCACCCATTGTAAACGAACAGCCTTTTAACTTACCTATTTTAATTTTTTTACCTATGTTAAAACTTGTCTATAGCGGTACCTAAATACTTTGGAAGCCAAATTTAAAAATGCTAGTTTAAAATTTCACATTTAACACGAATTATTATGCATAAAAACTAAGTTCCCTTACAACAGAAAATAGCTAAAGGTGCCATAATTCCAAGACTTGGTAAATTGCTTGTCTGAGGTGAACAACTGAATCAGAGTTGCACAAATATCGCCTGCAGTTCCCAGATAAGCTGAGGTACCCATAAATTGAAAGCGACAGGGGAATCAACTTCTGTCCTTCGCAATGTGTATTGTGTACTGAATGCAGGTACTGCAGTGTGCATTGAATACTGTATGTGCGTACTGCAATGAGCATTTTGCACTAAAGAAATGATATAAATACACCAAAACTTTGAAACATTTTGTCAAAAGACAAATTTCTTTTAAAACCAAATCATCGTTTCAAATTGTTATATTTTTATTTTTTTATTTGCACAAATGCGTATGTGAATAATTAATTCTAGTCAAATAGCTTTAAGGCTCAATAATATTATTTTTTTGTAGAGATAATAGTTTATGTTACATTATTACGATTATTTACATAGAATATTGCATTGCATTCGTAAAAAAAAGTCAAACATAATATTTTTTCTTTAAAAAAAAAATAAAATAGCTTAAAAAATATAAAATAGTTTACATATTCTATTTGACTATATTTTCTAACTAAAAAATAAAGATGAATAAATAGAAAATAATAAGGAATATTATTTTTATTATCTCTTTATTTCTCGTGAATAAATAAAGAAAATATAAGTAATGAGAAAATAAATAATGCATACAACTGCATTATTCATTATTTATTTTCAAATAAATAAAGAAAAAATAACTGCGTAACCTGATTAAAAATATCACCTTTTAAAATGGAGGAAACCATAAAAAATCACGTTGCCAGATGTAGTGCTAAATAAAGAGAGTAAGGTAATTTTGCCTATAGGTAAATATATAATTTTTCAATTAATATCAATTTTACTTTATTGTATATCGAAACGCAACTCAAATGCTTTTGTTATTAAAAAAAATATTCGGTTAACTTAAATGAAAATTTCAAAATTCGTACGTTTTACTGCACCTGATACATATAGTACACATATATATTTTTATTATATATATATAATATATTTAATATTATACATTTTATATTATATATTGTATATTATATATTTTGTATTTAATGTTATATTTGAATTATTAGAGGGAACAGACTGTTTTAAATGAACTTAAAATAAAGCGAAATTTAAATTTCATTTTAAGAAGAGAATAAGCATAATTATTAATATAGTCAAAAGAGTATTGAAAAATAAAGATTTTCAAATAAAAATATCCTTCATTATAATAGATATTACATTTTGAAAATATTGGTTACCAATCTTTTTTTATTTAGAATTAATTATAGACTACTAATTTATTATAACTCCATTTCGGAAGATTATTCAGATAATTTTTATTTGGAAAAAAAAACACACTTTTTTCTTTATGTGCAAAATTTGTATTCTTTTAAATCGAAATTCAAAAATTTTGAGCTGGATAAATTGATCAATAAAAATCTTTCAATTCCATAGATTTCTTATTTTTATTTTCAGAAATATTTCATTTTTTATCATTATATTTTATTTTTTTATTTATTAGGAAAAAATCCTATTTTTTTTTACAAAACATATTGATTATGTGCCTTATTATTTTCAACAATAGTCATCGCCATTTTTCTCTTGTAACTTTTTCATTTTAGCTTGTTTGTTTCATCCTCTTTATGTTTCACAGCATCAGGAAAAACACTTCCATTTCAATTTCATAAATGCTATTTATTTTGTTTCCTATCAAAAATTT
This sequence comes from Parasteatoda lunata, assembly GCA_949128135.1. Taxonomy (NCBI): domain Eukaryota; kingdom Metazoa; phylum Arthropoda; class Arachnida; order Araneae; family Theridiidae; genus Parasteatoda; species Parasteatoda lunata. The sequence continues at coordinate 51,923,593 of OX421971.1, forward strand.
TTAAATTTATAGAAGATTAACAAAGAAATAGCAACAGTAAAAGACATTTACTGTTATTAAGGCTATATCTTTCTAAAAAATATGCTGACAGATATGATTGATAAGGGGTAAACCAAAAATATTTCGCACATTAAAGAATTCGGCAGCTTATCTATCCATTATTACCCCCAAACGATGCCATTAATTTTTATCAACACCAATATTTTCTGGAAAGCGGTGAAAAAAATAATATTTTCGTCAGCTGACATGATAGGAATTTATATGAAAATAAAAACCACAACTGTCATGATATTTTATAACTTTCACTTTTTCCCAAAGAATTAGTTTTCATGTCAAACGTTAAGCAACCGCGTTAGCCATCTTTCATTGTTACCCATCTCACGTCAAACTTCATTTAAAGTAATGGCGAGTAATCATCCGTTCTGCGCATGCGCAGTTTTAGTGTCCATTTAGTTTTCCTAGTATGGTTGTTGAGAATGAAAGATTTTTGTTGTTCGCTCATTTTACGAAACGCAGTCATGGTTATGTTTTTACTGTTGGAAAACAAGTTTCATTTCTTCTAAGAAAATAACTTTAATCACCCTTTGACTTCTCCTGACGCGTTTATTGCTTTAAAATGTTAATTTTGTAATTAGTTTCTTTTTTTTAGAAACATCGATGAAAAAAAAATATTTTTTTCAATTATGAAACAAGATTTCTGTAATTTAAAAATACGTTATTTTTCTGATGCAAATAATCTTCAATAGTTATTTTGTCTTTCTGAAATCTACAAATAAAATTCGGATTCTAGTGTTTGGAACTATGTTTCTTTGCTTTAAATGACATCTATTTGTTATTTTCATCACCTTTTTTAAAATTTTTTACTTAAGTAATTTTGTACTTTAAAGTACTACTGTTAAAATCAATTCATTTCTGTTTTATTATATTTAGTACATTTTAATATTTAATTTAATTTTAACTGCAAATGAATAAAAAAACTTTATGCAAGTGATAAAACTAAACTAAAATAAATAAACGGATTTTAACAAGTTTTCTGCTTGATATTAAATGATGAAAATTTGTAAATACAAGCATATCGATTTGTTTTAAAAATGCTTTAAAAAAGAAAACCTTAAAAACAGAACCCACATAGCAAAGAATTCAACATTTATTTACAGAAGAACGATAAAATTTATATATTAAACTTTTCCTTACCCGAAAAAATTCATCCAAGCAAAAGTATACTGGAAAAGTAAATTTCATATTTTTGGTTACGACGCTCTTTAGAGATCAAAATTGAATCCAGCCTATCACCAAATTGGCAAAAAGTAAGACAAAACCTTTAAATTCTTTACGTCAGCAGACCAAAATGGTATTGCTTTTTCAAACCTTACTTTGTTTTCTAACACTTCGACTTTCGTCAGCCATAAAAAGTGGTATGTATACATTTTATGAAATCCTCTTTTCCATTCAAATTGTAGTATATTTTTATTTTTGACTTAACTTTGGAAAAAAGTTATTTTTTGTGCATTTTATCCATAAAGACTATAAGTAATAACTTTATTAATAGTGTTACATTCCTTTTAAATTATATGAAAATTTTTAAAGTAAATAAATGCATCCGCATTTAGGTAATTTTGTATTTTTTGTTTTTACACGTGTCATGTATTTGCATATGAAACATGTTTAAAAACAGTTTTAACTGACACTCATTTTACATCTTTGTTTAGAATATTCTTTCATTATAATTCATAATTTGTAATAATATTTTTTATTTGTAATAATATTTGTAATAATTAATTTGTAATAATATTTAACAGTAATGATAGTATAATTTAAATGGTATCTCATTTGTAAATCCTATTGCAATTTAAAAAAAAAGAATAATTGTTATTTTACATGTAATCTTTGCTTTATACGTATTTAACACATTTTATGAGAAGCGGAAGTTCTTGCCTAAAATAATTTTATCTATTATTTATCGTATCTATATTTTTAATATCATTTTTTTTTTAGTGTTATAGTATTGCAATTATTGTGCGTTATACAACAAAATATTTTGTTTTCAAAATTTGTTTAAAAAGAACAATTGATTTTTCATTTTTTTTGCATTAGGTTTACATAGTTTATTTTATTGATTACTTAAAGCTATTTTATTGATTAAGTTCTTTATAGATAGTTTATTTTATTGATTACTTAAAAAAATCATTTTATTTATTTTACATTATTCTATTTTTACTGATTTTGTATTTTGTGTTTTCTTAAAATTATTTTTATCTACTTTATCAAATTTAAGATTTTTTTCATACTTTATCACTTTTATTTTATTATAATAAGATTTTATTTACTTTTAAGCGTATAAAAAGTTTGATTTTACTAAATTTTATAATAAAAAAATATTTTAGTTGCATTTCTGTTTTAAATAAATGCACCTATTTATATTTTATAATCCACGAAATATTGTTTGTATTTCTTATTAATATATTTTTTGGATAGTTTTTTCCACTATTTAACACTATAGATTTTGTTCAAAATTATTTTGGAAACATCATCTATTAAAAAATAAATTTCATATTATATTTTAATATCTTTACTAGCTCCCAGGTTATTGTAAATCATTGTTTGAAATACTTAACAATTTCTTAGTTTCCTTCATAAAATAATTTTAGTCCATCTGTTAAATATATCTATAAAGATTTTTTTAAAACAATAGTAGTCAAATTAAGTGTTTGTGTTGTATAAACAACACTATTTATACCATTATAAGTGAAAAAAATCTTTTTAACCTCGTATGTATATATTTGTTTCGTAGTTGATATTTCTTTTATTATTATTAACTGTGATAAAAATTATTTTGGAAACGTGCCATAGAGAGCAAAACTATACTGAAATATATTTTACTAAAATTACCCAACCTATTGTAAATATTTTTATAAAATACTTAACATTTCATAATTCCTTTCTGCATATAATTTTTTAGTCTATCTGTTTAGCCTATCTATTTTGCTAATCTATGTTTTTTTTTTCCTGCAGAAACAAAACTATTTACAACTTTTTAAGTGAAAACAAAAATCCTTTTCACCTCGTATATATTTTTTCGCAGTCGTTTTTCTTTTTGCTATTATGTTAAACTATGATACAGAAATATTTTTGAAACTTTAAATAGAAAGAAAAAATGCTCAATTATATTTCACTAAAAGGACATACGTCATAGTAAATATTTTTTTATAAAAATACTTAACCATTTCATAATTCCTTTCTTTATATAATCTTTTTTGTCTGTCTGATTAGTCTATCTATTTAGCCATTTTTTATTTTCATTTATTAAGAATATTCACATAGGTCATGCATACATCCATTAGATTTATAATTTCTTTAAATAAACTAGAATTTTGTAATTTCAATCCACACTTTTTTAAAAAAAAATATTTTGAAAATTACGTTACAAAATGATTCTAAACTAGACACATACAAATCAAATAAAGAATTATCAACTGATTGTATAAAATAAAAAACATTAAAAAATATTCTATTATTAATTCTGTATATTATTTGTGAGATTATATTTTATCATTATGTATAGATATTACTTTTTCATTCATCTTAAATATCAGAGTAAATTTGGTTTAATTTAAAAAGTTACATTGCCTTAACTTTAAATAATGTTTTTAGTAATTTTTTTTTCAAAAAGCCTACTTAAATTGAGGTTTATGGTGCAGGAAAAGAAATTCTCTGATTTATTGAAATATTTGATTTTTATAAAACCACATTTAATTTCATATGCATTAAATTTCATATGCAAACATCAGCTGATTTCAATGAAATTTTTGTTCAAAAATATACATCAAACTGATTTAAACACGACGAATTAAGACAAAAATATATTTTGGTTTAAAAGGAAAAAAAAATCTTTTATTTTTTTAACAATTCTAATTACAATGAAATTCTAATTTTATAAAAAAAGTAATTTCTCTATGTTTGTGAAATGGAATGCTATTAAATTAAAACTGCAGTATATCTACTCTGTTCCTTTAAGCTTAAATAAAATATCTGATTTTAAAAGTAAAATAATTTAGAACTCAGCAAGAACAGTAAAGATATATAAATTTCATTCTAACGAAAATTTGCATGGAATTAATGTCACTCTGATCTGTAAAAATTATAGTTATGTCTTTTTGTTCCATACTTCCAAGAAAATGCATTAAAAATACGGAACAAACTCCCGTTAATTTACTACTTCAAACTATAAACTATTTAAAAGATATTTCAAATTTCTAATTTATTTATGTAGCAATGAATTGTAACAATTTCTGCGAAAGGTCATTACTTGTCAATTATATCGTTTAATATATTTTTTATTTTAGTTGGAGTTAATTAATTATCTTTTTCAGAAAAAAAATTTTCCGTGAAGATTCATTTTTAGGATACAAGTTAACGAGCTTATGACTTAACTTTGTTTTATATTTTTAATTGATTGAAGAAAAAACATTATAACTGAATTCAGAAACCTTTAAAGAAATTATATTATTCCGTCTTGAAACATTTCAGTAATACACACAAGATAAATATTATGAAGACGAAAAAGTCAAGGGAGCATGATGAACAAACTTCAACTTTATTTTTAAAAATATTTCAATTAATGTAAGGTTTGTTGACACATGTGAGATAAATTTCAAATGGAAAATGATAAATCATTGTTAAATCACAAAACAAATTTACAAAAATTTGTTTCTGAAAAAAAAAAAAAAAGATCCCAACATTATATTGTTCCTTTCGTTTTCAATTAATATTATTCCTTATATTTTTAATTAATATTTACGTGAGTAAATTACACAACTTTATTGTAATTTAAATCATTTTTATTAAACAGAATAATAATAAAGCTTTTATAAATTCGGTTTCAGGAATAATATTTTAATATTTTCTCCATACGAGTCATTTTCAAACTTTTGATATCAAATGACTAATTAACTGTGATTTCTGAAAAGTAATCCAAACAGACAAATGAATACTATTTTCAAAAAAACAATGCCCATGTATTACCTTCTTACCAAATACAGCTACATGAAATATAACGGTATGTCCCAATCTTCCTAGTCTTTTATTTACCTTCAATTAAGCAATTTTCTAAATGGAAATAACTTATCTGATCTAATTTATCTGATCTAGAGATTAAAAAAATACATCTAGTGAAAATTGTATGAATTGTAAGTAGAATTGTATAAAGTTAATTCCAACTATTTTGACAAAACAATAAGCATATGAAAAGACTTACATAATATTTATTTTAAAAATTTATTTAAAAAATGTAAATTCTTAGTGGATTTGGTAAGAAAAATTCACAAGACGTTTGAATTTTACAGAAAGAATTCACTTGAAAAATACATTCAGTATTTCTCAAATTGAATCCTATTTTTGCTAACTTAGCAAAAATAAATAAAAAGAACTGTATATGCTTCATGTGATCCGAGAAAAAATATGATATTGTTTCTTTATAAAATATTTTATCTCTTTCAACAATTCGGTTTCCTTTACTATCAAACACAAGATTGTACAAAGGTACGTTCTAATTTATTTTTTGTATTTTACTAGTCTGAAAGATAAAAAAATACTAATTTTTGAAACATGTTATTTTTCATAAACTATATATTTCTTTACTCAGACACACGCCATTAAATTACTAAAAGCGTTTTTTTATGTATACAAAAAAATTTAGTGATACATATTTCTATATCAAATGCATTATATTAATTGTAATCCTTAGGAAAATAAAATGAAAATGCAGAATTTTTATGGCATTTTTGACATTTTAAGGGAATTTATTTTAAAGTTTTATTTTAAGCTATGAATTATTATTTTTAAAGGCTCTAGGTTTCAGAAAAAGATAACACATTTTATAATTGAATGTATTAAATTAACTCTAATCCCTGAGTTAATAAAATAAAAATGCTTTTTTTTAATAAAGGTGGTACTTTTTAAAGTATATTATTTAATGATATTATTTAAAATAGAAATTACTATTTTTCTGGTTAAGAAAAATATGCCAAATTTATTAGTTTCCAGGTCATCTTTTCAACAACCTGGGCATTTTATTATCTTCATGTAGAACTCAGTTTTTGTTTCTTCAAAATAAAATTAAAAAGCTTATGTGAACTCTGAGAAATTTTCCTAATCATTAAATGGTTCTATTTTATCAAAGTTATCAATAGTTAGTAATAAAACGTTTATTTAGCCTTTAATAAAAAAACGCTCATTTATTTCATAAATGATTTAAATAGTTTTAATTTTATGTTAAAATACGCATTTGGCAAATTGACTTCAATGATTTCTTCTTTTTTTCTCGTGTACGTAAAAATTTATTATACAATTTGTTTTATGTCCTTAAAAATACAAGTTTATAGGTTCTTGCTAAATTAACGCATACACCTTGCAAAAAGAAATTTAAAGAGCTTAACGTAATAATGTAAATAACGTAATAAATAAAGTAAATAATGTTAACTTGCAAAACTGTCACATCATTATTTCATTTATCGTATATTTTAGACTTTGTTATTTTTTCTAAGAATTTTTTTTTCCTAAAAAAATACAACGAATTCTCAAGCTACGAAAACATAATCTTAGATTAACTGGTCTTTATGAAAAATAATTTCAATGTTTACATAATTCTGAAAACGTAAAAAAATAGTCTAACTCTAATGATTTTTAACTTCTTACAACTTAAAATTAAATTACAAAAGTTGTACAAGCTGAGATATATCATTGCAATATAAATTTCAGTCATGCATATATAATTAGGTTATTTCAACTGTCCAAGCTAGATTTATATCCCTAATTCTATGGGATGGGAATGAAATCCTACTTATAGAAAACTAGTTCTTATTTGAAAAAAATATACATTTCACGCATGCACTTAAAATCAATATAAAAGGAATCCTTATAAAAGGAATTGATCTGAGAGAAATCTCATATATTTCGTCACGCAAGCTTATATTTTGACGCAGGGAAAATTTCTTCATCACAAAGTATTTTTCGATCTATATTACATTTTTGGTCAATATTATGTTATCTCGGATAGTTACATCAGAAAAAGTTTGCTTATCTGTTGCTCAGAGTTATATTAAATTTTTATCAGCACTCTTCTAACTTGAGTATTTAAAGAGTAAATTGTGTAGAACGCTTAAGTTAAATGCATTTTTGCATGATTAATTACTGACTAACAAAATGTGGAAAAAATATTTTGTGAATGACATTGAAGTTTTAGTCAATATTATTTAAGTTCTGATGCTTACATCAGAAGTTTGTATACGTTTCTTTTGCTCATGATAACGTCATGTTTTTTCATTATCAGTATCGTTAATTTCGTAAATTTTCAAAAGATGTATTACACAGAATTCTTAATTTAAATGAGCATTTGTGCAATAAATTATTCTTGACAAAATATAGGAGTTGTGCAAAGTGGATAAGGGTTAAATTATTTATTAAGTATCAGAAGAAGCATAGTGGATTATTCGCCAAACGCTCTGTTAAGCGTGGAGGTGGCGGGTTCGAATCCCGCCGTAACCCTGGATGTATTCTTTGTGATGTCTTTCTCTATATTGTGCTGTCTTTCTACTTGACAAAGGTTTATAAGCCTTAACTGAGCACACAAGCCTGCAAATGTATGTTGTATCAATAAACAATAAACAATATTGGATTATTTTAGAACAACCTGATAAGAATGTTACTTTATCATCCTCTCTTGTCTTGATAGTCTACTGTGGGCCATGGGTCTATAGTGAGAAAACTTCAGACATCTCTTCTTGATTCAATTTTTCTATAATATTTAATACCTAGAATAGAATAAGAAAGTTATTTTGAATGTCGTCGAAGACTAGGTCTTCCTTTACACTATCCATCTTTCTCTATATCTTCAAATAATTTAGCCATAAAAATCTTTTTCAAAGTTCAACTGTCATGCATACAAAAAACTTGAGCTCCCCACTTATGTCGACTTTATTTTGTAAAGAGAATTATAACTTGTTCCATTCTAGACTAGAAATGTAGAGTTTTATTTAAGCATTATTGCTACTGATTTTTACTCCTTTAAATACAGTCCTCAAGACCTTTTATCTTAAAGTTTTAAATATAGCATCTGCAATACTATTCAAAATGTACAATAAATTATACTAAAAATAGTTTAAAATTATGTCATTCTAGCGAACTATTGTATTTCCTCTAGTCATTTTCATAAGGTTCAATTTTTAAATTCGTCATGATCGTTTTTATAATTTGTGTGAGTGGTTTTAACAGTTTTTTCAGATTTAATTATTTTCCGATTTTTCACTTGCATATTTTTTAAACTTAATTATTTAACTTAACTGTCAACATTAAAGTAGCAGTGAAAAATACTGAACATTAATCCTTTACTGTAAAATATTGGGATATATTTTTTGTCGAGTTCAGTTCATTCTTAATAATCGAATCCCTTAAAAGTAATCAGCAAACCGTAAAATTAAAACGCAACTGAGTGTCAAGCGAATAAATAAATTTATGAAAAAAAAATGATTAGTAATAACTTGCATGCAAATTTTATAAGGTCGTTGAAGTCGATTTAACACTTCTTTATTTAACTTTTAATTTTTGATCAATATAATTATAAAATCAGACATTATTGATTATGTTTTTTGCTATACTCTATGTAAAATAAACTCCATGCCAAATACTATTAGGTAAACCAAAGTTTCATGCACTCTGTACGGGTCAAAATAAAACATGTTTATATTAAAGTTGTTCTAAATGAAAAGACAATCAAGTTTCAGAAATAATGTAGCACGATCGAAATTACAGTCATGTTTATTGCAAAAAATAGGACATTTCTAAGGATTCTGGAGGCTCACAACAATGGAAAAACAAATGTATCTCCAAAACTTAAGATCAGATTTCAAATTAAATGCCAGATTGAATTCAAAATCTGATAAAAAATTTTTTTTTTTTAAATCTCCTTAAAATATAGTTTTAACTCCCCACTATTTCTATTGCAAATTTAATTTGAATTGAACAAAATTAAAATACGCAGTTTTGCATTTACTTTGTATAAAATGTTTAATAAAAGTTTCAGATTCCCTAAATTTTGCACAAAATAAAAATTTTGCTAAAATAGTGTATTCAATTTTATTATCAAAATCTAAAGCATTGACTAATATAAAACTTGATTTTTAATTATCTCTACCAACCTCTATTAGTCTCCAAATATTATTATAAATGTTTAGTACATTTTAATTCCTAATACTCGCGTACTGAATAAAGAATACCGCCATAGCAAATACTAATTTTAGTAATCATAACTATCTAACTGTATTATCGTAATTTAATTAAACTGGAAACATTTATAAGGTTTTCCTGGGAATATAAATTTGAAAGAATTATTCAAAGGTAATTTTCTTTTCAAATTATCTAGTCCACGCAGTTTTCCTAATTCTAATTTATCCTATTTTATCCCGCGGTTTCCTGTGGGAACTGGGCAAAACTTAATTCAGTTCTTCGAAAAAACGCTAATACGCTGATTTAATACTCAATTAATTACACTGTCTTTCCAAAGTCTGGAATTGATAACCAAGCTCCCGCTGCTCATTAAAGATCCACTCATGTGAGGAAATAAAAGAATGTGTATTTTTTATAGTCCCTCTAATTGCCTGAAATAGTACATATTTAATTTCCTGTTATGCTAGGAAATGCGTATTTTTTTTTATTTATAAAACAATGTAGAGATGCACAAATTGTCTTTTGAGGATCACATTTATATAATATAAGTAAATTGATTATTTTTATGTAAAGATTTTATTTCAGTTTTTGAAGAATGAAAACTCTTTTTACTGCTTTCCTTTATTTCAATGAAAATATCTGTTTCGTAATATTAACCTTTCAAAGGGCTGAGCTTTTACATACAAGGAATTTTTAGTATTAAACTGAAAAAAAGACAGCATTATATATATATATATATATATATATATATATATATATATATATATATATATATATATATATATATATATATATATATATATATATATATATATATATATTTGATTTGCCTCGTAACAAATGAAACAAAACTAAAAAAAAACTAGCTGTGCAGTTTTTATGTGCATTTTAATAAAATAAAATAACCTAATATCCTTAATACATACATCCTTAATACATACTTATTTTGCAGATACAATAAGAAAAAAATGTTTTGACAAAGCAAAATTATGTAATAGCTTTCTGCATTTTATTAAGTTTTATTAAATTTTTATTATGTCTTATGGTTGGATTATTTCTTTAATGCTAATAAAAATATTTTCTTTTCATCTTTAGATGATCTTGAACCTGATTTCGTGGATAGAATTGGAAATGTTACAGCGATCGTCGGTCAAGAGGTAGAGTTAAGCTGTGTAGTTGAAAACTTAGGATCATATAGAGTAAGTAGATAGAGATATACATTTATAGAAAATAACATTAAAATAATTCTTTATTTAATAATTTAATGACCAAATACTTTTCATTCAAACTATCATTTAAAAGAACCCTTTTGAAAATGGTTTTATTTAATACACATTCACTGCCATTATCCTATTACAAACAAATGTAATCGACTAAATCAAAATTTAAAAATAATTTCGAATCAGCGTATAAAAATGATTTAAGTTGATTAATTTGGTAAAATATTATCTCTTCTGAAGTCATTAATGGTTAAAATAACAAAACTATGTTATGATTAAAATTTGCGTTGCGTATTATTTAACTCAATAAACCTGAAAAATAAATGTAACTGTAACTTTCGAGTTTAATTTGAGTAAGATTTCGGCAATTTCTAGAATTTATTTAGCCATCTTAATTTGTTAGCTATACAATTATAAAACAAATCTCATATTTCGTAAGTTGCAAAAATACGCAAATTATTGTTTTTAATTTATATTTTTATAATAAACATTGTTATATATTTTATTTAAAAAAACTTATAGAATTAAGTATACATGGTGCTCTATTTCAATTAAATTTTCTAATCTAAACTTTCCACTGTATATTGTTTGAATTAACAAGTAAATTCCTCATGTTTGAAGATGTAAATTTGTTCACATTAGCAATACTATCTAAACTAAACGGAAAAAATAGAAGTTTTTATTCCTTGCAGGTAGCGTGGATAAGAGTGGAGAGTCAAACAATTTTGTCCATTCATACACACGTTATCACAAGGAACTATAGGATATCTTTAAGACACAAAGATCTTCAGTATTGGAATTTACATATCATTAATGTTCAAGAATCAGACAGAGGAAGTTATATGTGTCAAATAAATACTGTACCCATGAAAAAACAACTCGGTTATTTAGAAGTAGTAGGTAAGTTGTTAGTAGATATTATACATCGATATTATTTTTTTTTAAATTTGTTTTATTCATTATGATAAGTCTGCAAAATGAAATTTTTTGAGCAAATGCAATACCACCATCGTTATTGCTGCCACTACGTTACCGAGCACATTTATCACTTTTATAACTAAAAAGCTAATGACTGAAACCATTACAGACTCATAGAAAAAAGTTAAAGAAACATATGCTAAAATAATTTTGACGTGATTATTAACTTTTGTTCAGTTATTTTACTTCCTAAAGTTATCTTTGCGCTAAATATTTCAGTTAAGCGAAAACTTTTAGCATGTGAATTATAGCATATTAGCAGCTACTGAGTATCTAAAAACGGACAAGACGTAAAATTTTGAATTTGTTTTGGAACAAATAAATCAAATGCATTCAATAATATTTATAATAATTTTCAAATATTAAATCCAGTAAATTTAAATGCATTGTTGCTAAAGACTTATTAGATTAGAAGATTTTGTCACTTTTAATGTAACATTTGAAAAATAATTATTAAAATATGTCATCTTCTTTATAAAAAAAGTTTAAATTGTAAATTTTTTTTATTTAAATTTGAAATTTATATCTAATAAAATTAAAATAAAGCATAATATTACATTTTAAGAACTGGGGTATTAAACAAGATGAGTTTAAAAAAATAACTGCAAGAACCAGAAACAAGATGTGTAAATTAACTTTAGTCTTTAAAAGCAATACATGCAACAGCCATTAAACGTTCAGTTTATTGATAGTCAGAAAGTAAGTTATTCAAAAATATTTCAAATTATATATTTAAGTTATTTTTGTAGTATATAATGTATAATATACAATATTTGGTATAAAATATTTAGCATGTAATATTTAGTATAGAATATTTAGTACAGAATACTTTTCCTATAGTTATTATAGAAATGTTAACAAGCATCATCATAAATAAACAGCGACAAGGTATAGGGAAAAAAAGAACATGAAATGATACTATTTCTCGTCGAATTCCTAGTTGTTTTTGTATTATTATTTTTTCCTACTTTTTCATATCTTTTGTTACTACGGTTGCAATTTACACTATTCCTCTTCTATGATTTATCATTGACAGTGTTTCTTTGTTACCTACAAATTACAACAAAACAAAACAGGACAATTTCACTAATTTATTCAACAGGCAACACGTGCAAACAATTTATATTGGGTATTTTAAAAATATTTGCAAATATTTTACATTGATAAACCTAATTCTGAAGACTTTCATCAGTGCATATCAACAGTCGCATAGTCGCCTTTTGGGAATGCCCTACATATGAGTTATGCCCGATCCAATATAAATTCATTCATTAACATTTTATTAATTATTCAATAATTAATTGTCCGATTATGCGAATACCGGCCGAATGCAAACAGAGCAGTGACACTTAACTTTAAAAGAAAAAGATCAGTTTAGAAAATACCTGGCATTTGCACTTAAATTGAAAACAAAATTTCAGTTCCGGGAAATGACACAAAACTGATAAAATTCAAATAAGTTATTGATAAAATGCAGTCAATAAATGATAAAATTCAGTCTAAATTATTCAGATATTAAAATTTCGAAATAAAATTTTTATAAACGATGAATAAATTAATATCAAATTAAATCCACCATATATTTCGGACTTATAATATTTATTAAAGAGATAATGCGATTGTTAATATTTTTGACCTTAAATTGTCCACAATATAAATACACTACCAATAAGTATTTGGATACCTATGCACATGCGTAGGGAACAACATCGGCATTAGTCCCATTCAAGATGCCTACTGCACTATTTTGGATGACAATGTGCTTCCCATGTTTTGGCAGTTTTACGGGTGGACCCCTGTTACTTTCAGGACGACAATGCTAGCTGTCATGTCGCGACGGTCACCAAGGCTTGCTATGGTGCCAATGCTATGGTGTTATTCGAATTTACTTGCATGCCTATAGCCCAGACCTGAACCCTGTCGATAACCTTTGGGACAAGTTGGATCGCCGAATTAAGGAGTGTACTACCTGACCAAAATCGGTGAAGAAACTTAGTCTTTTTCAAGCTGAGTGGAAGAAAATTCCCCTAGCCGTCACACAAGGACTCGTGGAAAGTATGCCCTGGAGGGTTCACGCTATAATTGCCTCTCTTGAAGCCTGTACCAACTGTTGATTGTGAATAAAGTTTGTCTTTCTTTTCAATCACACGTGTCCAAATACTTATTGGTAGATAATGTATAAAGAAAAAAATTTAAATGTAGGTTGTTTTTATCAATATGTTCATTGTGGAAGTTTTAGGATATTTTTAACTCTGTTAAATTTCGTACTTAATTTGATCAATTAGTCATCTGTTCAACTAGTTTTCTCTGAACGTAAACACTTTTTTTCTCCATTTTATTTAATAATGAACATAGTCGAACCAAAAAGTAAATTTATCTGTTGCTTTTGTGTCACTATAAAAAAAAATTGCGAACAGTTTTATTTATCTTGTGGGACAGTAAGTTAAGACCTATAGAATAACTATTTATGGAAGGAATATTTTATTGACATTTTTTTCTTTACATGTTCAAAAAAGACTTCAATCTAAACAATGAATAAAAAACTAAATAAAATAATAAAAATACGTTTTGTACTAATAATTTTCATAGGGATACATTTCTGAAAAAGAAATAGAAAAATATCCCCTTTAAAAATTGGGTAAAGTTAGGTTGGTATGCAAAGTGTGCCGAGAAAACTACCGCTCCTGAATAACTTTTGATCTAATGAATTTATCTTCACGTTCTAAGACTCAATCTCAGCGGTTTGAGGGGATGACTTCAAGTACGCTAATTAATTAGTGCAGACGATATTTAAGTTACGAAATCAGATACAAAAACGCCCTTTCTCAGAGTAAACATACCTTTTTTTCGACGGATTAGGATTTCTGACCTTCAAAATATAGTGGATAGCCGTTATCTGGGAAATATGCTCCACATAGTTTGGTCTGGAGAACGATCCAAAATTTGAACCCCTTAAAATTATTTTTAATTTTTGCGTATTTCGCAATATTTCGAGAACAGTTTAAGCGAATTGAAAAATGTTTGCAAACAATTATAAATTTGTTTATCCAAAAATAATTCCACGCAAAAAATTATTTTTAATAAATATTGATTATTTTTTTTATTATTTTATTAATAATAGTATTAAAAAAAATAGAATTGTAGGGTATGTAATTTTTTACGTCACATTAAAGTATGTAATTTTTGCATGACAAAATAAAATTTTTTAACGAAACTGGTTGAATAATTGCAAAGAAATAAAAAAGAATTAATAATTCGACGTTTTTCTATAATAAAATGCGATTACTAAACATATTTGAAGTCAACCACTCGAACCATTAAGATTGAGTCCTAGAACGTAAAGATCCGATCATTAGATCAAAATTTATATAGGGTTGTCCGTTTTTTGTTGCACTGTACGTGAATATGTGCGTACCAACCTAAGATCGATAGTACTTAAAAATGTACACATATGAACACGCATTAAACTGAAAATTTACAATGAAATCAGAACTCATTATTACTCCTTAAAAGATCCAAAACCTTATAACATTGTTTATGTACAAAATAATGATAGATTATATGGTCACTCATGCTCAAAATAATGATAGATTGTATGCCTTAATTTATAGAATTTCACTTTTAAAATGAAAGTCTTATAAATCTTTTAAAGTAATCGACTGAATGGGAAACACTAAGACCAGTACATTCAAATTTATAGATGCTGGGGATATATACAAAATTCATCACGTCGTCTGAGTCTGACATATGTCACAAAAACTTTTCCAATGATAGCAATAAAATATATCTGACTTGTCAGAAAAATAAACTTTTCTAGATAAATACGTTTTGTCGGTGAATAGCGTGAAGATGGCAAACAACTAGATAAGATTTTATTCATGCCGATCGTCTTGTATTTTAGTTGAAAAAAAAGCAATGAAATATTGAGTTTTGACATGTTCTGACCAACCAATGTTTTCCTTAAATACTGTTTAGGAAATAAGAAATGTGCTTTTACTCTATTAGATATTTTTATTATATTTCTAATATCAAGTTTATTTTTTGAATTAGTATAATTTAATTAAAATCTTAACTTCAAAATCTTAATCTCTAAACTGTATGAAGGTATTTTTAATTTTTCTGAATAATTTAATTATATACATAATATAAAACATAAGTAGTAAGTAAAGTGTAGATATTGTAAGCAAGACGCCTTTTCGTAACGTTTATTAAATATTGCTGTGTGCGTAATACTTAAGACGAAATTCAACAATAACATTACACATAATAACTGATGCATAAAATATATACTATTTCACTATGCAATAACATGATACATAAGTTTAAAAGGAATTCTAAATTTCCGTAAGTTTACAAGCATGTGCGGCTACTTTTATCTGTAATAATCATGCACTCATTTTTTATATAATACATTTTATAAATTGGAACTGCTTGAAAAAAAGCAGTTATTTTAACTTTTTATATATATTTAATAGTAGTTATTGCAGTTTGAAAAATACATTAATATTAGTTGAGTTTATGTGTTCCTAAAGCTTTGAATAAAAAAAATAAAAAATAATAATTTTAAAACGTTTTAATGTGAAACGTGTGATTTTTTTCCATGCCATTCTGAATGAAAATAAAATATCATGGGGAACACTTAGGAACAATTTTTTTTTGTTTCATTTATACAAATACTTGATTTTTCCTAAAACAGGTGCTAAGTTTAAAATCTGACACTAGTTTAACTCCTGAAACTACAAAATTTTTAACGGACTTTTTTTAATATATTTTTTTTGTCGAAATATACAACTTTAAAAAAGTTATTTACAACAGAGGATCACGTAGAGTTAAGGGACAACATCAGGATTCAAATTTCATAAGAACCCATGCTGCAAATGCCATTGTCAAGTCGCTTGTCTAGCGTCTAGGCGTTGGCATTTTAAGAAGAAAACGAAGAAACTATTCTTTGTCGGGAAGCGCAGTGTATGATGATGTTTTCGAACATGAATTTCTATGCAGTTATAATCCAGATAATGTACCCTAAGTCGCTTAGAAGTTTGTGGCGAAGCTAATTCAATCTCCTTTTATATATAATGTTTCTAAACCTGCATATTTCGACAAAAAAAGACAACAAATTCCTTTTAAAAAAAAACTGTAGCTTGGTGAAAGAAACTAATTGCGAATTTAAAATCAGAAGGGTTAAGGCATCTAAGATCTGTTAAAAAATATCATTCAACAGAAAACAAACACAAATGTTCACCAGTGTAATTTATGAATTGCTAAGATATGTAAAACTATAAAATCCCAATTAAAAAGCTCGAAGGTCGAAAATAGCAGATAAAATTTTAGTAATCATTTCCAAAATGTTTATAAAAACAAATTTTAAAAAAAATTTGCAAGGAAACAGTTATATTTCTACAAAGTATTTTAGTTAAAAATAAATATTTAATAAAATATATTAATAGTTATTAGACAAGAAATTCGTTCAAGCATTACACAGTGTTTTCTCGTGTAAATATATACCAATCAGCTCTCTTGCGCTGCTTGAAAATCCGAGCCCTTCTATTTTCAAGTCGATAGGTAATCATTTATGTGTCAATCAAAGGTGTGAATGTCAGGATTCTCTGTGCCTTGTTGACATGTGGTTAACTAGGGAACTTAAATATTTGAGATACGCTAATTAATGTTGAACGTTTTAGTTGATAGGTAGACATTATCTAAAAATAAGGTTGAATATTTTAGTGAGTAATGCAGTAAAGAATTTTTTTTTAAAAATTATCATTCTATTTTGAACTAAGTATTGATTAATTTTATCTATTAATTTATATTTTGAGTACTTTAAAATATATTAAAAGAATCATACAATTGAAATAAGTGGATTAATGTAGAACTATTTAGATAATTGGTCTATGGATATGGTTTGAGGTTTTAGCAATGAATGTAGTAAATAATTAATATTTTAGTAATTATTGTTCTAATTTGCACAAAATATTTATGATATTTATTAATTAATTTTTAATTTAAGAACTTTGAAATATATTTTTAGAATCATATAATTGAGATAAGTTAATTTATGTCGAACAATTTAGTCAGTTGGACATGAGATATAGCTGGAAGTTTCAAAGTTGAATGTAGTAAATAATTATATTTTGTTTAATTACATTTATGTTTTTTACAAAATATTTATTGCATTCATTTGTTAGTTTGTAATTGGAGTGCTTAAAATATTTTACAGAAATACTTTAAGTGAGTGTAGTCAATTCAGATAGAAACATTTTAATAATTAGAGAATACTTTTTTTCTGAGTGAATAGTTAAACGTTTTAGAGATGGAGGTTGAAAATAATTATTTTTTAAATTATTATTTTCTTTTGAGTGAAATAATTACTATGACTTTCATCAATTAATTTGTAGTTTCAGCGCTTTGAAATATTTTATGCAAATTATTTACTTTAAAGCATATGGTATACATCAGTATGCATTTTTATTATGCATTATTTGTCTATGCAAATATTACTTATTTATATTATTTATTTGAAAGAAGAAATACAAAGAATCTAATTTTAGGAAATAGTTTTCTTATTCTTTAGTTTCGAGAAACATATAGGAGAGAGTAGGGTCAATTGTAAAATTTTTTACTTAACTATTTTTAACTAACAAAAAATCCAATATATTATTAGTATTAATTGACAGACGAGTAAAGTAGACTATCTTCTACCAGAAAAAAAATAAATACCTTATTTTAAATGTTATTATATTAGTTATTAACAATTTTTGACAGTCGTGCACTTGTTACAATTGTCCCCACTTACGGGGTCAATTGTAACAGTTCATAAATTCAACTAAAACATAGTTAATTATACATATTATCATATTTGTGATATATTTTTTATTGATCAAAATAGTAGTGATATTTTAGGAGTAATAATTGTTTAAGATTTTAAGTCATTAACGTATGTATTTTTAACAGAAGCGCCACCTTTAATTTTCTTTAGATTTATTTGTTTTAATATTTCACTTTAAGGTTGCGTGGCAACCAGATATAGTTTTTTTTGTTGTTGTTCTTTTTTGTTTTAATTTAAGTTTATACATTTTTAGAATCCGTTTTGATGCTAAATTATTGGTTATTAAAAGATTAAAGTTTTGTATATTGTTGTCATTCATCTGTAGAACTTGTAGTTCATTTGATTGATTGTATTTAAAAGGCGTCCGCATTATTTATTTCAACTTATTGGCGACATTTGTGGCGTCCGCGACAGGACAGTTATTACGCTACTTCTGATTTGAAAAATGTTTTTAGCACCAAAAGGATTTAAAAAGGAAGATCTTATTATTGTTGCCCAAGAAATTGGCGAAGTATTACCTCAAAAAGCTACTGTATCGGATCTGAAAACAATCATTTTGAAAAGTAAAGAATATTTAGCTGATCCAGATTTTGTAACAAGTGTATTGGTAGCTACTGTCAATGATCGACGACAAAAGGAGGAATACGAAGAAAAATTGAGACAACGAGAAAATGAAGAGAAACTAAGAGAATATGAAGAGAGAGAAAATATAAGAAAGCATGAACTGGAGTTGGCGAGACTTCAAGCTACATCGTTTGGAACCGGTGAGTCTCCTCCAAATATTATTAGTGCCAGTGCCAGAAAGCAGTTTAATTTGCCAAAATTAGAACTTAGGCAATTTAGTGGAGATTTAAAAGATTGGCTACCATTTTGGGGACAATTTGAACAAATTCATAAAGATACAGGTATTGCCCCCGAAAACAAATTTCAATACCTGATTCAAGCTACAACTGTTGGATCTAGAGCTAGAGAAGTTGTAGAAAGCTTTCCGCCAACCGCTGCAAACTATACCAAAGCAGTTGATAGCCTCAAAGCCCGATTTGGCAAGGATGACCTTTTGGTCGAAGTTTATGTTAGGGAATTGTTGAAGCTCATAGTTTCCGTTCAAACGCATGAAAGAATATCTATGACCTCTCTTTATGACAAACTAGAGTCATATCTTAGAGCTTTAGAAACGTTAGGTGTTACAACCGAGAAATGCGCTTCAATACTATTCCCTATGGTAGAATCTTGCTTCCAAGAAGAGTTTCTGAAAGCATGGAACCGAAGTTCTTCGAGCGTTGCTTCCGTTGACGCCAAAGAGCGATTAACAAACATCATGGCTTTCTTGAAGGCAGAAACGGAAGGCGAAGAAAGAATTAATTTGGCTATGTCAGGTTTTGGCTTGGGATCTGATGAAAAACGCCAGCCCTTTAAGAAGAAAGCAAGAGATTTGCCAACAAGAAGATTTCCAACAGCGGCAAATCTATTGACTACAGGTGTAAAGGATTTGAAGAAAGGGTGTGTTTTTTGTTCTGGGAAACATAAAAGTTCAGATTGCTTTTCCGCTCGAAATATGACTTTAGCTGAAAGAGAGAACATAATAAGAGAAAATCAATGTTGTTTTGCCTGTTTAATGCAAGGACATTCAGTTCGTAAGTGCAAAGCTTTTATAAAATGTGTCGTATGCGGTAAAAGACATGTGGTACTAATGTGTGAGTCTTTAGCTGCAAGAAATCGTGAACCCGATATATCTGGGCAGAAAAGTGAAAGTTCTGAAATAAACATGTCTAACATTACGTACGGTCCGAAAGTGTTCCTTCAAACTATGAAACTAAAGCTGATATCTGATAGAAAAGAAATTGTGGTGAGAGCAGTTTTAGATTCGGGATCACAAAGAACATATATTTTAAAAAATTTGGCTGAAGAGATGGAATATGTTCCCTTGAGAAAAGAAACTCTCATACACTCTTTGTTTGGTGGTTATAAATCAGATAGATTTGAACACACGTGTTATAGAATTAGATTAAGGAATCTAGAGAATAATTTGACTTGTAACATGGAAGCTTTGGATCAAGCATCTATTTGTGATAGTATAACACCGGTTAGTTTTGGACCCTGGTTAGAAGAACTTGACGAAATGAATATAAAGTTGTCAGACGTCGGAAATGAGTCACAACCAGTTCAAATTCTGCTCGGAGCTGAAGTAATAGGAAAACTTATGACTGGAAAACGAAGAGTTTTGGCCAGTGGATTAGTAGCAATAGAGACACTACTGGGATGGACTTTAACAGGGAAAGCACCTGAATATGATTTACCATCAAGCAATGCAATGTTGGTTACTTCCCTTTTAGTAAAAGAAATGGATATTTCGGAGCTGTGGAGATTAGATTCCTTAGGAATAGAAGATCCTTCAGAACAAAAATCTAGAGAGGAACTGCAAAAAGCCTCAATGGAGCATTTCCTAAATACAGTGAAAGTTGAAGGAGATGGTCGTTTTATAGTTAGTCTGCCATGGCTTGATGAGCATTTGCCTTTGCCAGATAATTATGATTTGGCGTTAAAGAGATTGCAAATGACAACACGCAAATTGAAAACCGACAAATTGTATGATGCCTATGGAGAAGTGTTCAAGGACTGGGAGAAAGAGGAAATAATTGAAGAGGTTCCAAAAGAAGACATGGGGATACCTTGTCACTATTTACCTCATAGACCTGTGATAAAGGAGAGCAGCACAACTAAAATCAGACCCGTGTTCAATGCTTCTTCTAAGAGAAAAGGAGTTCCTAGTTTAAATGATTGTGTTGAGAAAGGGTTAAATTTGATAGAAGTAATTCCCTCAATGATAAATAAATTTCGAAGTTATAAATTTGGTGTAACAGCTGATATACGTAAGGCTTTTCTGCAAATAAGTCTTTATGAAAATGATAGAAATTTCTTACGATTCTTATGGTATGGAGAAGATGGACAGCTCAAGCATTTTCGTCATCGAAGAGTTGTGTTTGGCGTTTCCTGTAGTCCGTTTTTGCTTGGAGCCACTATTCAATACCATTTGAATAATAAACTAGAGGAAGCAATGGGAGGGAATGAAAAATACCCTAAAGAGATTATACAGGAACTAATATGCAGTTTTTATGTAGATAATTGCCTCACAAGCGTGAAAACTGAATCAGAGTTGAAACAATTCATAGAAGTTGCTACTAATATTATGGCTGAAAGACAATTCGATTTACGAGGGTGGGAGTCTATTAACCCATCAGAGCCTAATTCTAGTAAGACCAACATTCTGGGAATGAAGTGGAATAGAAAAAGTGATACTCTGTTAATTAATATTCCTGATATGAAAGACGCAAAACATGAAAAAATCACCAAAAGAAGCATTTTAGCTGCCTCACACAGAGTTTTTGATCCTATGGGGATAACTAGCCCGGTATCGATACGACCAAAATTGTGGTTACAAAATTTGTGGAAAACTAAAATTGGTTGGGACGATGAAGTTGACACAAAATTACGAGAAGATTTTACAAAGTGGCTAAGTCAGCTTGAATATCTGAAGCACATAGAAATCCCAAGGTGGTTACATTGTGACAAAGGTTACGAGCGTATTTCATTACATTTTTTTTGTGATGCCAGTAAGTTTGCGTATGCCACAGTAGTTTTCCTAAGAATAGAAGACGAAAGCAACGTTCAAGTTCACCTGATACAAAGTAAAGCAAGAATCGCGCCTAGCGGGAAAAAGGAAACAACGATTGCTCGACTTGAACTTCTTGGCGCTACAATTGCAGCTCGTTTATCTATTGAAATAGTAAAACAGTTTAAGACGGACAAAGTTCATTTCTGGACAGACTCAACAACTGTATTAGCTTGGCTTAAAAGAGAAAACACATGGGGTGTATTTGTGGAAAATCGAGTTCAAGAAATCAGGAAATTGACTCCGGTAAAAGCATGGAGGCATTTGCCCGGATCTATGAATCCCGCAGATCTACCAAGTAGAGGTTGCTCTGCTCAACAACTCGGCAATTCGAAATGGTATGAGGGTCCCAGCTGGCTATATCTTTCCAACACGGAATGGCCTGTAGCAGCTGACGAAATTTCCGTTAATGAAGAGGAAGTAAATTTGGAAAAAAGAAAACAAATAGTTATTTCCATGGTAAATGTTGAAGTAACGGAAATATGGTGTAATTACTTTTCAACATATAGCCGAAATGTAAGAGTAGTCGCTTGGATCCTACGTTTTGTCCACAACGTTTCACATCAAGATAAGTTAAAGGGAAATTTAATCTGTGAGGAGTTAACAAAGGCAGAAAGTGTGATTTTTAAGTCATTGCAAACAACGCATTTCCAAGATGATAAATTTCTCGCCAAAATACAAGCTTTTCGAGATAAAAGTGATATTCTGAGAGTAAAAACCAAACTGGTACATAGTGATGAGAATGAGAATTTCAGATGTCCAATTCTTTTACCTGCTAACAGTGTTGTGTTAGAATTAATCCGAGAAGAGCATATAAAAGCGATGCATGCTGGTCGTTCCATCTTACTCTCAAGACTCCGAGAGCGATACTGGATTCTTAAAGCTAAAAAGTTAATAAATAAAGTTATTTCCAAGTGTGTGACTTGTAAGCGTCATCGAGCTAAACCAGTAGAAGTTCCTTTTGCGCCTCTTCCAAGAGAAAGAGTTACTCAGACAAAAGTTTTTCAAGTGTCTGGTGTGGACTATGCCGGTCCTCTGTATCTAAAATCGAAAGAAAAAGCTTGGATAGTTTTGTTTACCTGTGCTGTGTACCGAGCAGTCCACTTTGAATTAGTACGGTCTCTAACTACAGATGCTTTCATTCAAGCATTCAGACGATTTATCGCAAGAAGAGGTAGAATATCGGTCATTTACTCGGATAATGGAAAGAACTTTGTAGGAGCAAACAATTATTTAAAGAATTTAGATTGGGACAAGATTGCTGTGTACTCAACCGCTCAGAAAATAATTTGGAAATTTATTCCACCCACAGCAGCATGGTGGGGTGGGTGGTGGGAGCGGATAGTTGGAATGCTTAAGACTCTTCTACGTCGTGTGTTAGGTAAATCTGTTGTAGATTATGAAGAACTAACTACAATTTTATGTGACTGTGAGTCGGTTTTAAATAGCAGACCGCTGACCTACATTCACGATGATCTATCTGAATTAGTACCTTTAACTCCGGCAACGTTTATATACGGGGAAGGTAGCAACAGCAACGAAACTCCAGATCTAGATCTTGTGGATCGAACCTCTATGTTGAAACGTGTAAAATTTTTGCAAAAATTACGTGAAGATCTCAAACAAAGATTTAGAAATGAATATCTTGCTCAGCTAGTGCACAAGGGAATAAGAAGGAATGATGTAATAAACATCGGTGATATTGTTTTAATAGGACAAGATAATACTCGACGCATAGATTGGCCTCTTGGAATTGTCTTGGAGCTGTATCCTGGAAAGGACAGTATTCCTAGAGTAGCCAGATTAAGAACCTCTCAAGGAGAAAGGATCCGACCTTTCCAAAGACTTTATCCTTTAGAGCTATCAGAAAAGAACGATGTGAATGTTCTGGAAAAGTCTTCAAGGAAAATTAATTTGGAAGTTGATAATGTTCACAATTCCGTTAATGTGCCCGATAATTTGGAAGTGAACTCTCTTAGTAAAAGCAGATTAGGAAGAATCATAAAAATTCCACAACGTTTAGATTTATGAACTTTTTGTTATTTATATAATAACTGAAGATTTTCTTAATTAGTTTCATATAAAGGTGACCAATATATATGAGTCAGTTTGTATTTCTACGAAATGCTAAACGCATGTTCCAAAGTGCTATTTATAATATCACTTTGCAAGGTGGGAGTATGTTTAAGATTTTAAGTCATTAACGTATGTATTTTTAACAGAAGCGCCACCTTTAATTTTCTTTAGATTTATTTGTTTTAATATTTCTCTTTAAGGTTGCGTGGCAACCAGATATAGTTTTTTTTGTTTTAATTTAAGTTTATACATTTTTAGAATCCGTTTTGATGCTAAATTATTGGTTATTAAAAGATTAAAGTTTTGTATATTGTTGTCATTCATCTGTAGAACTTGTAGTTCATTTGATTGATTGTATTTAAAAGGCGTCCGCATTATTTATTTCAACTTATTGGCGACAATAATAATAATGAGCAGAGACCTAAGGGGTTAAACTTTTAACTTTAAGGGGTTAAAAATTTTAATTTATGCTGTGAAAGGTGACAAATAAAATAATGCACATGCAACATAATATAAATGATTTAGGAAACTATTGGTGGTTCTTAAAGAGTTAAGTAATGGTTTGTAAACATAAGATTATTTATTTTCAGCTGTTATATTTGTCCCTTTACTTACTGTTACAATCTTCCCCAAGACGCCATTTCAGCTTCATTTGTTAAAAACAATGCTAGTTAATTAACAAAACTAATCTTTTTTTTGAAATGTTAATTAAGTTGTCCACTTACATATTCGGTTAATAATTTTTATTTGTTTAAACAAAATTACTTTGTTACAAGATAATATTCTAATACCAAACAAAGTACTTACGTAGCTTGAAAATATCTTTTGTGATGTAACTCTTTCAAAATTACAAAAAAAAAATGGTTGCCAGTAGGTGTGTACATTAGATTTATTAAATACACCTAGTGCGCCACCTAGGAACCAAATCTAGAACCCAACACTCGAAATTTTTGCTCAGTTACAATCGTACCCTGTTACAATTGACCCCACTCTCCCCTACTTATTAGCTACTCTGTAACGAATTGTTCCATTATATTTCATACCATGCATCATTTTATTTATTTCCAGTTATTCCAAAAAGTTTTATTTTTTCCAACTAACAAATAGAATAATATATAAAGTAGATTATTAAATAAAATTCGATTATTAAATAAAAGGAAAAATCATGCTTTGATCAGTTAACTGGTTTCCTAAAAACATGTAGAATTAAGGTTAGGACATATTCATGTTTAATTAAAGTAATAATGTCAAATTGTAATTAAGATTCACATTTTTCTTCAGATAAATTTTCAGTGTTTATTTCATTATTTTTCCTTAACGATTTAAAATTATCAGCTGTAGCCATTTCCTTTAAATGTCAAAAATACTAGTTCCAACCTTTTGACTAATCTTCAAATGTCAAAATTTTCACTAATTTCTCATGTGTCTACCAATCATTGTACTTTCTTAAATGCTTATTCATCTATGCCACTTGCACACAAATCCAACATCTCGGTTATTTTACCTTGTAAAAAGCAGCTTTATTAATTGTGACAGAACAATTTATTTCAATGATTGCTGTCACTACAGATATTTCTTTGTAAAAATAGTTTTTCTTTCGCTAGAATAAACATTTCTATCCAATTTATTATTGATTTCGTTTCAACAGAAAATATATTTTTACTTACTTCGGAAATAATTGTCATGAAGCTTTTACTTTTTCTTGAACGAAGTTTTAACTTCAGATTAAAATGTCTTGTTACTGAAAAAGATGTTTCTCAACGCATGTCAACTTTTATATTTCGTTTGTCATTGTTGCTAAAATATTGAAAAGAAATATAAATTATAGCCTTTTTTCAGACTTTGCTGTCGAATAATATTTGCAGTTTTAAAAATAGCTTGAGAATTTGATTTACTTCATTTTTAAAGAAAGATGTTCATTTTGAAACTGACCAATTTGATTATTTTGACAAATATAAATGTTTCCTGGTGAGAATAAGTTCGTTTGTTGGAAATTCTTAGTTTTTTTTTCTAAAATAACTTATTTTTCGAATTTTTCTATAAAATTAATTCGAATTTAACTATAATTTAACTCGAAAAAAAATCGTTAATAACATCGTTTTTAGCACACTGTTACTGCAGGTTGCAGATCTCTTTCAGAGATTGTCAAAAAGAGCAATGTAAATATGAACCTCATTCAAATATTTTGAATACATTTCAATCTACTAATTTGTCTTGTTAATAGTTCTTGTTTTGATACTTTTTTGCTATTTATTGTTTAACCTTTTCTGCATTTGGTTCAGAGGTTTTCCCGGTTTATGGGAGAGGTTTTAATGATCTCTCTTAAAGGTTTTCTTCAGCCCAAATTCTGCAAATCAGCAAAAAGAATTCAATGCCACCCTAAAGTGGTTATAAATAGAGGAGGTCGCGACATAGAGGTCGTCTTTCCTGGCGGTTTCACTGTATATATCTATCAAAATGTGAATATATAAAATAGTTTTATTATTTTTTTAAACGAAAATTATTTTTATTTTATAATGTATTGATTATTTTGGAAGCAGTTTTAAATGAATTTCCGTCATTTCAATTATTATTATTGTTATTATATTGTTATTATATTTCTTGAAATAATTTTTTGTATAAAACTTAATTTTCAGTGCCTCCACAGTTCGTTCGTTCAGAGCGAACGACAGAAGTATTAGCTCACGAAGGAACAAATGTCACAATGACTTGTTTTGTTAAAGGATATCCTACACCCAAAGTCACGTGGCATAGGGAAGACGGAAAAAATTTTGATGCTGGATTAGCTAATCCTATCATTCAACGTAAGGCGCTCTTAATTATTTGTTAAATTACATTTATTGGTATCAGAAATCATTTTATAAGAATGCGACTTTTTTAACTATATTTGCAGCGCAAAAAATGAACTATTTTGCAAACTGTAATGATAATGCAAAAGGGAAATGATAATTTTATTTTTTTTGTCAAACTCAATACTTTCTAAAGCTGTTGCAGTGGTTAAGATCTTTTAAATGATCATTTGTCCTTGTTAATTACGGATAAATGTTCCATTTTATTATTAATGTTGAAAAACTATTTGAAATAAATAACAATATAAACAGTAATCTTTATTAAAATCCTCTCAGGCAAAAAGAGGTTTTAATTGAAATTTCAGACTATTTATTAACATTCCTCGCGAAAGAAAGAACTCGTAAGAATAAAAGTCTTTAACTTAAAACTGTATAAGTTTAGTAAAATAATGTCAATTTGACACAAAATTTTTGTATCCTAACTGCATGGACTTCGAATTTTAAAGATGTATTTGAGTTAAATATTGCACTTTAAATGAATTTAAATGTGTCATAAATGTATATTTTTATACCTAAATACGTATTTTACAATATTCAATATTCAATCATTAATTTTACAGCTATGCTTGCGTAGAGGTTTAATTATTGAAAGAAATACTTATATTTTTTTTTTGTCTTTTAGAAAGCACATTTGAAGGAGAACGTTTATTAATAAATAAAGTAAGTCGACTTCATATGGGAACATATGTTTGTACAGCAGACAATGGAGTGCCTCCATCTGTATCAAGAAGAACACAGTTATATGTAAATTGTACGTATTTTGTTGCAATTTTGAGAATATCAAATTCTGCAATATTTTAATGTATAATATTCTCATTTAAAAGATTAAACTATTTGTGAAGATTTTCAACCTAAACTTAAACTATAATCAATTATATTTCAAGTATAATAAACTATTATTGAACAATAATTGTCTCAATAGAAAGGGAAATAAAATCTAGTAGTATCCTGCTTTTTTTGTTCATAGAAAAATTAAATTTGTTCCATTACATTGAGGGACAAAATTTTCTTTTTTCAGTTGCAGGAGAGTTTTTTAACGGATCTGCTATCTGTTCCTCTCTTTCTAAGCAATAATAATAATGTAATTCAAAAATATAATAATACATAGATTTAAAATATTTTATAATTGGCGTTAAGCAGTTGATTGAGTTTTTGCTTTGCGACTATCAATGTTTTACTCCTTAGTTTTCTAATCTTGATTCTTTTCCAAAAATCAAGTGAACTTTTTAAATCAAATTAGTCTTTGTTGACGACTTTTTGATGGAATTAATCTACTTTTTCGTTTAGTTTTATAATCTTGATTCTTTCCCAAAAATCAAGTAAACTTTTTAAATAAAATTAGCCTTTGTGAACGACTTTTTGATGGAATTAATCTACTTTTGCGTTTAGTTTTATAATCTTGATTCTTTTCCAAAAATCAAGTGAACTTTTTAAATTAAATTAGCCTTTGTGGACGAATTTTTTGATGGAATTAATCTACTTTTGCGTTTAGTTTTATAATCTTGATTCCTTCCCAAAAATCAAGTGAACTTTTTAAATTAAATTAGCCTTTGTGGACGACTTTTTCATGGAATTAATCTACTTTTGCGTTTAGTTTTATAATCTTGATTCCTTCCCAAAAATCAAGTGAACTTTTTAAATTAAATTAGCCTTTGTGGACGACTTTTTGATGGAATTAATCTACTTTTGCGTTTAGTTTTATAATCTTGATTCCTTCCCAAAAATCAAGTGAACTTTTTAAATTAAATTAGCCTTTGTGGACGACTTTTTGATGGAATTAATCTACTTTTGAATTTGGTTTTATAATCTTGAATCTCTCCAAAAAATCAAGTGAACTTTTTAAATTAAATTAGCCTTTGTGGACGACTTTTTGATGGAATTAATCTACTTTTGCGTTTAGTTTTATAATCTTGAATCTCTCCAAAAAATCAAGTGAACTTTTTAAATTAAATTAGCCTTTGTGGACGAATTGTTTGATGGAATTAATCTACTTTTGCGTTTAGTTTTATAATCTTGATTATTTCCCAAAAATCAAGTGAACTTTTTTTGCCCAGCAGCATAGGGATTCTTACTCGTGTTCCGTCAGCGTTGTGCCCGATACCGACGGATGCAAATTCGAACCAGGTTTATTTCATTGGAAGACAAACGCTCTATCCCCAGTCTCCCAGTCAAATTGGTCCCAGCATCAATCTCCATAATAGATACTTTTACTTAATACATACTATAAATATTTTAAAATACACGATTTTATCAGATTGTATGCAGTAATGTTAAACTAGTTATGAATTTGATGTACATTTTCTACACTGTTTCGTCAAATTAAGTTTAAACCAACATGTAGTCATTTTTCCATATTTACTACAGAAAAATTAATATATAATAACATTAAAATTCTTATTCCTCTAAAAGCCCTCATGTGTTGCAAACTTTTTCAGTTCCGCCAATGTTATGGATTCCTAATCAGCTGTTTGTAGGTAAAATAGGAGACAATATCACTCTTGAATGCCTTGTTGAAGCTTTTCCAAAATCTCTAAACTATTGGACAAGACACGAGGATGATCAATTAGTAAACTCAGGAAATCACTTTATAACTACAATTCAAGAAAGTACTTATAAAATGCACATGAGACTTACAATAGTAAAACTGAGAGCGGAAGACTTTGGAAAATATACATGTTTAGCCAAGAATTCCATAGGTTCCACATCAGGTGTCATAAGGATAAATGGTACAAGTAAGTTAAGTTTTTGAATATATCTCAAAAAGATGCGGAATCCATGCATAGATTTTCCTTTGAAAACATATGCTTTGAAACTTTCTAATAAATGAAAAATTAGATATTTACATTGTCGTAACCAACAAAAATTATCAAATAAATGAATTTAACATAAAAATTCAAGTACATAATTTTAAATTAATATTTTGAAGCAGCTTAAAGTTGATTTAAAATTATAATCCAATTGATGATTATCGTGCCATACTTATTTTCTTAAAAAATAGGGATTAAAGATTTTGATTTCAGCTGGAAAA
The DNA here is from genome assembly GCA_949128135.1 of Parasteatoda lunata. Classification (NCBI taxonomy): domain Eukaryota; kingdom Metazoa; phylum Arthropoda; class Arachnida; order Araneae; family Theridiidae; genus Parasteatoda; species Parasteatoda lunata. Next base: position 51,953,459 of record OX421971.1, read on the forward strand.
TATACATATTTTGAAGGCTTTTAACTTACCGGTTTATTAAAAACAACTGAAAATACTATACTTTATAATTAAAAATGTTTACGATATTTATTTTCCGTAATTAAAATTAAATTTTATATAAATATTATGTTTAAGTTATATATGAAATAATAAATTAAAAAATTATTCGTGTGAGTTTTGATCTAAGACGCGAACTTGTAAAGAAATTGGCGTATATGTTTTTTTTTCCATACTTATAAGCAAATTCGTTTAATGTATGATTGTCTCTTTTTTAAATCAACTATAATTTTCCTAAATATTTAAATCGTTCATTTTTTTTCTAAATAATAAAAATAAAGAACATATTTTTTTCAAAGTTATACATTTACTATTTTTTACTGAGAAAAAAAATATGGTCAGTCTCTGCCAGAATATGGAGAAATTTACTATGTTTACATGTCTATGGGAAATGGTTTTATATCTATTAACAGAAAGATATGGATCTATAATATGAGACCAAATTTGTAACTGTGTTAAAAATCGGTTACTTTTTCATGATACCCTAGAGTATGTCATAAGAACCATTTATTTCATTGCATTTATTTTTTAGTTTTGATTTTTATACTAAATGAAAAGAACTATACTTTTGAAAACCAGAATTTCCGGTAAATGGTTATCATATGAATAAAAAAATTACCAAATGAAGTATTTAAATACTGCATATTTTGGTTTAATTAACCGGAATAATGTATTTTTGTTAATTTATTTTTATTTACTTAATTATTTTTACCAGAAATGTCTTTACAGTACTACAATTTACCAATTATTTTTCTCCATGAAATTCATTTACGCTTTCCATCCTTAATATAAAATCTAAAAATTTTCACTCATGATTTAAAATTGTTTAAAAATTATGCATAATTCAAATGCACTGATAGAATCAATTTTAGGTGAATTTTATTCCTGCCTTCGAGTGCGTAATCTGAGGCCTTATTTCTTTAGATAACCTTTAGATAATTAAGGATATTTTTTATTTAAAAATAGATTATTTCTTATCTTTAGAAGCAAGCAAAGCTTATTTCTGCAGTTTATTTTGAGGAAAATACGTAATTAAAACATACATCATTATTCTGTACTCATGGAAATATGTTTATCCTGAATTATTAAATATTTACCTGTAACATTACTCCACCCGTTTCAAACTCGTATAATATTGATTCATTTTACCTTCGTTAGTGTAGAGTAAGCAAGGTCACAAACAGAATGTTATTGTATTTTCACTCCTATGGTTTATCCTTAGTATAGAATGGTTTGCCAATATTTGTAGTTAATTTCGAATAACTCATGTTTCAGTTTCTGTTCACTTGCATTTTGAAGCCTGTCTAAATTTGTTAATTTCCTCTTATTGTATGCAGAACTTCTTTATAAATAAGCCAGCAAAAATTGTTTGGTGTTTGTAATTAGGGGGAAATTCTACGTAAAATAGGTTTTGAAACGAAAATCACATTAGAAAACTAAATTTTTAATTGTCTAGCATTTTTTTATAGTTTTTCTAATATGAAATTTTTTTATAAAGGTTTATTTGCAAGATTTAATTGGTTACTAATACATGTAGTTGAATTCAAATAACTCATGTTTCCATCTCTTTTCACTTGCATTTTGAAGCCTGTCTAACTTTGTTAGTTTACTCTCATTATATGCAGAACTTATTCATAAATAAACCTGAAAAACATATTATATGTTTATAATTATGATAATTCTACGCAACAAAACTTCTTAAATTTAAAATACAATTTAAAAAAATGAATGTTGAATTGTCTAACATATCTTAGTTTTTGCTAAAAGTTGGACTGGTGGCTATTATCGTGGCTAAATCTTTAATGGCTATTATTTTTGTAATCATTTCATATAAAATGAAAACTATAAAAATAAACAGGTTTAATATATATTGCAAACTTAATACATATTTTTTAAAAATTACTTTTTTTACAAAATGCTTTATATTTTAAAAAAAAATAATTTCTCAGAAAAAAATTTTAAGGATTCATGTCAATATGACAACAATTGTTATATGACAACAGTGCTCTTTGAATTTCGCTTAAATTTTACCCATAAGAGACAAATGTATATAATAAATATACATTTGTCTCTTATGTAGACAAATGATATGTTAATATATTATTTTACATATATGTTTGTGAAATGATATGTAAATTATGCTTTTTGTATCGAATTATATGCATTTTTTTACAAAAAGATAATGATGAACTATTTTTATCGCTTTTCGAGGTATGTAATTCAAATTCGTGGTATTTAAATGACATAACAGAAAGTGATTGGCTCAAAAATTAAAATTGAATAATCCATTCCAAATGTTAAAATTTCAAATTTACATTTTCACTGGGCTTAGTACTCCTTTAGAGATAATACGATTTTTTCTTTAATATTTTTTTTTGTTCTTGTTTTGTTTTTTTGATCTAATTTAAAACTTATAATTTTTAGATAATTAATTTTTAATATAATATTTTACTAGTTCTCCCTTTTTCTGTGTTGAATAATTTTACTAATATTATGGTAGGTTTTTTTAAAATTTAATTTTAATAATCTTCAAGTTTGTCTACCATATCAAGTTCTTGAACCATTAAATTTTAAATTATACCCTAGGCTGTTCCATTGGACCATTACATTTTCATTGCTGGTATGAACTCTAGATAATCCAATGGTTTTATTTAGATTATTTGAAACCAATCACGCATAAATTTGGATGTGAAATAACTTAGTTTTTTTAGAACCGTTTAATATGTGCTTCATTATTTTTACGGCACAAATCTAACTGAAAATCCAATTCTTGCCAATTTCTTATTAACCAGTTTCAAGGAAGTCAGAATTTTAAAGGTGAATGTTTATGTCCCATTGGGGATCACTATTAAACTTTCAACGAATGGAATATTGGTTTAAATTTGCATTTGTATTTAACAAAACTCAAAGCTCTTAACTATGAGAAATACCACTTTAGGTAAATAACAAAACAGTACAGAAAAAAGGGTTTTTTTTTTCAAAAATAATGGAGAGAATTGGTGTCTTAAGCAGGTGTATACTAGATAACTTACGGTGCAAATGGATAAATAAAGCAAATTTATTTCCAATCGGTGTATGGTTTTCTTTAAATTGCCTGAAATAGTTTTTATGTAATTCTTCAGAGACAAAAATACCCTTTGTATATAAAAATTTAATTTTTGTTGTTGCTAATCTCGGAATCGTTTAGCAGCGCTAGACGACTCCCATGAATCCGAACACCTCCAAAAAGTCCATAAAAAGACTGGAGTTTCGCAGGACTTCATATTTACCGAACCCCAAACAAGTCAGAATATGCGCAGGGGAGGCCATGTCTGTCGAGCAACAATGGCATTCAGGATAAGTTTTTTGGCCCCGATTGAAAGTAAGGGACCTTGTGTGGCCACTGAAGAAGCGTGAAAAGGCAGTTTGATGGGCTCGATTGAAAGATTCTACCGGTTTTTTTGCAAACTACCAAGAGTGGTTGGGAGGAGTTCTTATGGTCTTGTTTAATTTCATTTTTGCCAGGGAAGAAATTTCACTAAAGGTAAGCTTCCCACAATGATCAGTGTCTTCTTCGGCAGTGGATTTGGCCAGGAAATCAGCCCTCTCATTCCCATCGACCCCAATATGTGAGGGAATCCACTGGAAGTGTATAGAATGGTTGGAGGAAAGCCTGTCAATTAGGTCTAAAATATCAAGGCTGGTCTGATCTCCGATAATATCCCAATTAGAGATATGCTAGATTGAGGCAAGACTATCAGTCTATATCCAAATGTCTTGAAAATGATCTGCCCAAGCAGCAAATTGCAAGCCCTTTCTGATAGCAATAAGCTCAGACCCAAAAACTGAACTGCTGTTGGTATTTTTGATCATGTATTCAATAGCACCCGTAAGAGTTGGAATATACTCTCCACTACCGGAAATTCCTCCCTCACCTCTGCTACCATCAGTGTATATCTTTAGGGAAGTACGGGGAATATACTATTCATTATTTATTAATTGTTATATAAATTATAATATTCATTAATTTTTATATTATTTATAATATTGTTATATAATTTAATAATTTTTCTCACGAAAGAGTCGTTTTGATAAATAAAGTGCATTATATAAATATGATAATTGTAGTATGCTTCTTGTCTTTTTAGAATTTGACACGCCTGTCTTTTTTTTACATATTATTAAAATGATTTTTCTAACACATTCTAACTCAATAGTTATAAATGTATTAGTAAATGATAAAGAACTGAAATAAGATAATAGCCTCAAATAAAGCTCTGAAATATCACCTTTTCATTTTTGTTTGCATTTTTTCTCATATAAAGAATAGATTTTTAAACATTTTTAAAAACAAGGTATTCGAAATAACTTAATTAAAATAAAACGAGCATAAACAATGTTGATCTGTTGAGCCTTTTTCACGTACCTATTTTGACATGTTATTAGTCAAACCTTTTTTTTTGCTTTGAGCAGTCTAAAAAGCCAAATGCTATGTCTAATTGTTTTGTAACTACTATATATTGCAGGAATATATGATAAAACGTATAAAAGAAGCATTATTTTCAAAAATAAAAATTTAAAAAAAAACATTGAATGTAATGATGATAAACAATAATTACAATGTTTTGAGACATTAAATTTTTTATGACATTTCAATGTTTGATAAGCATTAATTTCAATGTTTATTTGTTTCTCATTAATTTTAATGAGAAACAAATGAAGCTAGCTTTCAAAACAGAAAATGGTTATGGTGCTGAAAAATGCTATGTTTTATTTGGAATTAATTCCAGGAAAATGAACATAATATAATATGGAATTAAAAATTATGAAAAGGACTAACTTTGAGAACATTTCAGAATTCAGTTTAAATTTCCTCTTGTTGCATAAAAGGAAGCTGTGCAAAAGAATTTTTAACACTCGTCTTCTTCATAAATTTGTTGTTTTAAATTATAAATACATCCATTAATATGCATTTTTTTGTACCTAACTTGTCAAAGAAAGACACAGTTGTTTATTTTCATTTATTTAATGTTAAACATGTTGTCTTGAAACATAATATGAACATATTTGGAGACAGAATATATGTATTGTTCGTTTCATACTGCTGAAAAAAAAAATTGGTTTTGTATCAATTATGATTAATTTTAGAAAAACTAGATTAAATCTGGATGATGTGGTTTCGTTTTATAAGAATGTCCCATGAGCTAATTGAGTTAGTTTGCTCTAAAAATATGTGAGAAAATGCGTTATAACATTAAATTAAACTTTTACCTATTTTTTTAACCTTGGAATATTACTTATTAAACAAAATTCATGCTTCATTACGTCTCTTGAAGATACTTGCTTCTGTATGAACTCCATGAGAAAGATGTTTAGCGTCGCTTTTAATTTGAGCTTCGGGATAATTCATAAGTAAATGATTCTTTAAATAAATAAATAAATAATTGAATAGACATGATTATCTGAAAAATATTATTTGAAAATTATTATTCAAAAATACCGAGTTAAATTTAGTTTTGCAATTACTATAATTACTATAATTTAATAAAACTATAACTTTACGACCAGAAGTGTCCATAAACAATTATTTTATGAACAGAAATCGTCACCACATGAATTATTTGAATTACGTATATTGTTTTTTTGTTTTTATTTCCAGAATAATGTTTTTTAACTGAAATGTCTTTAACATTAAATTAAGTAAATTTACTGTAATTTTTTTTTCTGTGTATAAAATATTAATTTTTCGTTGCTTCTGGGTTTTGGGCTTTTCATAATGCACCTAGGAATGTGTTTATTTATTCATTTTTACCTTTTTAATTTCATCTAGCTAAAATAATTTTAAAAGTTTTTTTTTTGCGTTTAAAATAATTTGAGTGCTAAGCAATTTTTATTGTATAATTTTAATTTATTAACTAGTTCTATGTAAAAAGGCAATTTGAGTTTTATACAGTTAGTCAAAATTTTCAACTATTTTATTTAATCAAATTAATCAACATTTTATAATCTCTGATTAAAGACATTTTTCTCACACGAATGTGAGTTTTTAATGAAACGGAAAAAATACATACTCATTTATGAAACTGAAGCTAAATTTCTTTCAACTTCACAAAGAATGGAAAATGTAAAGAGCAGAATCTAAGGTCATTTTATTGGAATGTTGTTTGACAAAACACAATTAAATTAAAATTTTATGTAAGAGTGAAGTTTAAATGCTTTATGAAATGCATATTTAAAATTTTCCTTGAACATAAATTGTTTTTAAAATTTTATAAATTCATTATTACATAATTACTTAAAAATTAAAATTGACTTCATGATTTCAGTTTTTGTATTAACATCGAAGTTTCTTCACGACACTTATTTAAACCTCAATTATTAAAGAAATTAAACTGTTTAAAAATGTCTTGATTATCATAACAACTGAAGGAAATAACTATTTAGTATTTACTGTTTAGAAAATTACATGGCTAAAGTACATCAATAATGTATGAGCATAGTAATTGTATAGAGAAATAAATTTTTGGGATTTTCGTCTTTAGTAACAAAATATTCTTTGGTATTTTTCATTAGACGTTGCTGAACAGTGATTATCTTAGAGAGAAATACGAAAGGATGTAACCTCAATTGTTCATTGAGCCAGAAATGGAATTGGGATAAATAAATTTTTGGAAACTTTTAAAAGCCCGGTTTGTCAGTCTAGTGGTTCATACGTTTCGGACTCCAATCAACCATGGAACAACTCCACACCTACAAATCATTTATTATGACAAAAAATGACAACTTGTTTCTTTAAGCTTTCTGCTTAATGACCGAGTTTGTAAAAGGGATGCATAAAATAATGCTGACTTGAAGCTGCTTGTCGCTTCAAGGATGTAGTTGTCAGTGATTTCATTTTTCAAATTGCTGGCAACTTATTAGAGCACAACTTTTTGATTATTATCTGGATTTTATGTATCAATAACCCGTGTTATTGAGGTTCCCGTTTTTAATAATTTATCAGACATTTCATTTTCCATAATTATGTTGTCTCTAGTTATTTGCTGATGATTAACAAATTTTCATACTTGAAACTAAGCTCCGATAAAAGTTTTAAACATCACAGGAAAAAATCCGTTGACACTATTGAATATATTCTTACTAGATGAGTATATAAAATATAACATATATGAGAAACTATTCGTAAACAGTCACAAGTCAGTTAAGATGACAAACTCGGTAAATTTTTAAAAAAATAGGAAAAAAAAAGGCTGCTTTAATGCAAAATATGTAGCACAGATTTCTGCATTCATTTAAATGAGCATCTGCTTAAATTTTTCCCGGATAAAATTCATCTGAAATTAGAAATTATCTATTTTATAATTCTTCCGTTTAAATGCTCTGCATTGGTTAAATGTCAATGTAAATGTGTTTATAAATATTCAAGTTGAAAAGTTAAAACCTTACAAAAAAACGAACTAAGTAATTAATAGGTAAAATAACGCATGAGGATCAAAATCGTAAAATGCAGGATAGTTAACAAGTAATCAAGTAATAATTATAAAAAAACTCGGTTATATATATATATATATATATATATATATATATATATATATATATATTCGTAATTTTAGTTAAATGACAGTGTCAACATATTTGTTACTAATTGCAAATTATGTAAAAAAATTGTAGAGAACGTTTTAAGTTTTGAAGGTTTAAATCTCAAGTAGTCAGAAAACCAAGTGAAGGAACAGTTCTTACCAGTGAAGTAATACAAAATTTCCCAGTAAAGGAGCACTTATTTTACTTTTGGTTATTTTTTAATGCTATTTATGAATTTATGTCAGCTCAGTTGCACTATCATATTTTCTTGAATGATATTTTTTGTGAATATTGACGTTTGCAAACACTTAAAGTTTGTCGCTAATTTTTGGCACGTCAAATCGTAACCATCGAAAATTGAAAAAAAAAAAGGTATGCAATCCAATTCTGCGAGTTACAAGTTAAACTAATGATACAAGTTTGTTCTACTTTAAATAAGATTTTGGAATATCACTAACATAAAACTCACAGAATTGGATTGTATAAATTTTTTTTCAATTTCCGTTGGTTACGGTTTGACGTGCGGTTTGAAGTTTGAACACATATAGGCTAATGATTCCTGAGATTCGCCCGTCTCCTTATTTCTTCCATACTCTTTTTATCTGCATTTACCGTGTTGTAAATAACGCAGGTATTTACGCCAGCCATGTCTACAATTTTGTTAAACATTTTTAAATACCATTTTTTTCCACGGATTTTTATGGTATGTTTCTCTAAGAGCCAATCATGAGAATCTACTCCACCCATGTTTTTGTTATAACTGTTTACGAGACATGGTTGTTCGATTTTATTTTTTTCAGCCTTTCCTTTTTCACGCCTTGAAACAGATGTCAATGGCTCAATTATGTCAAAATTTGTCGCAAGTGTAACGCATTTGTTATCATTCCAATTTACGCAATAATTTTATTTTTCACATCTAAGTAGAAATCATGTGAACCACGGCTAGTCTTTTTGGAAGTAGAATCAATTTCAAGGGGAAATTGCTCTATTCTGTCACTTCTTATTGTTCCTGTTGCTCGAAATCCACTCTTTCTAAGATCAACTAACAAATTATGGGAATCAAAAAAATTATCAAAATAAACTACATGACTATTGGGATCAGTAATTGGTTGAAGCATTTTTTTACAACTCGAGTTCCCAAGGGCACTTTTGAAAGAACCACAGTAGAAGCAGCATCGACAACTTCCCTGCCGCAATACAAATCAAAATTATAGCAGTAGCCATTGTTCCCACATAATGCCCATATCTTATACCCAAACCTTATGGGTTTACCTTTAATGTATTGCTTGAAGTAATGATGACCATAATATCGAATTATCATTTCATCAATAGATAGATGCTTGTCAAAAATTCCCATTTCTGAAAATTTGCGTTCATTTCAGTATTTAATTTTCGAATTTTAAAAGCTCTGTCATTCGTTTGGGATGTAGCTTCGTTATTATCAGCAAAATGCATCATAGATTTTATTTCTAAGTATATGTTTCTAGTCATTGAGTTTTTTGCTATAGTAGCCATTGTTCCCACATAATGCCTATATCTTATACCCAAACCTTATGGGTTTACCTTTAATGTATTGCTTGAAGTAATGATGACCATAATATCGGATTATCATTTCATCAATAGATAGATGCTTGTCAAAATTTCCCATTTCTGAAAATTTGCGTTCATTTCAGTTATTAATTTTCGAATTTTAAAAGCTCTGTCATTCGTTTGGGACGTAGCTTCGTTATTATCAGCAAAATGCATCATAGATTTTATTTCTGAATATCTGTTTCTAGTCATTGAGTTTTTTGCTTTAGGAGCCATTAAATATTCTTTTTCTGACCAATAGTCACGTTCATTTGATAGTGTATGATATCCAGAGAAAATCAAAAGACCGATAAATGTTTTTTATTCTTCAGTTGTTAAGGAAAAATCTAGTTTTTTTTCCCCATTGTTTTCTGTTTCTGTTTAAATATACTCCAAATGATCAGAGACAATTTTTCTTCAAAATCTTCTACGGGTAATATACCCTCTAAAGTGCTTACAGCTTTTTCATAGTTTATTTTTGAGGCATTACTTTTATCAGAAAAAATATAATTTGTCTGAACTTTTTTCCAATCTGCTATTAACTCTTTTTTACCTTTCTTTTGTGTATTTGATCCTGATTCCAAGCAACTTCGCTTTTTACTTTTGTTTGATAAATCTTTCTCTCCATGATCATCATAGTCTTCATAAGGTACAGAAATTTCAATACTACCTACAACGTCTCTTACAGATAAATCAAGAGTTTCAGTGTCATCAAAACATTCTTCATCTGTTAATTCATCAACTTCAGGTGGCAAAGCAATCATTTTGGACTCTAATTCCTCCTAAAATAGATATTCTACAGCTTCTTTAGCAGTTTTAAAAACTTTTTTCTGCGACATCTTGCGCACCTATGAAATAAACTAAATATCAGAAAATTTAACGAATCCGCCCATCGTTCTACTTTTAGGACAGTAGTTTAAATTTGTAATTAAAACTAATAAAAGTAAAAATAAGACGTTATAAGATAGCTGTTAATAGAATATCTGAAATATAAATTCTGAAAAAATATTTAAACTTACGTTTAAAACCTTTTCGTACGATTACAATGATATTCAGCAAGAAAAAATCATGAAAATGGCGAAGTTTACATGTCTGCAGCTGACTGAAAAATGCTTCCATCCGGTCCAAACCGGTTTAAGTACGTAGGGTGAAACCATTACTCTTCAGGGGGAAGAAAAAGAATAGGCGAATCGTTGAATAGCTTTATTTATAATGGTCAAAATGAACTGTCTTATAACTACGACTCTGGGTGGAAATTGGTTAACACATACTGTTCATTTACTGGGAAATCTATGCCCAGTAAACGATCATGCTTGTTCCTTCACTGGTTAGAAGTTTTTTTTTTTTTTTGGCATTTTTAACATACTTTTGATGCAAAACATCACTAAAGGTACAAGAAAATTAAAGTTTTTCTTTCATTTTTATTAACTTAGAAAAAACCCAGTAAAGGAGCTCTTGTTCCTTCACTGGTTCTTCATCGTTTGGTGATCTAGTGAATAAACACCCCCTTATCTCAGTACTTGATTATGCTATGATGCTTAAAAAAAAATAAAACGTAACTTCAATAACTATATTTTGAATACTCTTTTTCACAGTGAGAAAAATAAAATTATTACATGCAATTAATTCCACTTCAAACATATAAATACAAACACTCACCTTATAATTTTTTCAAAGAAACAAGGTGTTGCAGATATAATAACAAATTCAAAATTTTTTCTAGAGAAGTCTATGTGACCAGGTAATCCAAAACATTGCTAGATGACTTCCTATCGTTTGGCAGTAAGCCATTTTTACCAATCAATCTAAAGAAAAACGTTCAAATTCTTATTTTTAATCAATATATATGAAATGTTCCGTCACTGGGTAGTGTTCCTTCACTGGTTGGTTTACCCTATATATTACATTGTTATTACTAAAAAAGGAATTTAATTGGCTTTAAAGTAACAGCTTTTTGCAGAGATGTAACCACTTAGCAATTGGGTACAATTCACATCTGGGAGAAATTCCTTTTCATTAATGAGGGATGAATTTTTGCAAGCATTGTTTTTGAGGATAAAGGCATTAAGATGAGGAGTGTCAGTCATGATACCATCTGAAGAAGGGCTAGATCTCAATCCCGTGAATTACAATGCATTGTCAATTTTTGAGTCTAGAGCCTGCACTAAATCACCCAAAGTCTGATTTCTCTAAAACATTTGTTTCGGTAGGAACGCAAGAGGTTAAAAAAGACTTTAAGCCTATTGCAATGCATCGCTGCCACGGTACTTTTGAATACAATTAAATTTATTTATTAGTAAAAGTCTACCCTTAACATTATTTGTTAAATTTTGTTATTTATTTATTTTTTATAAAATTATGTTAAAAAATGTTTGTCCGGGTTTTTTCGTCACACCCAGAAATTTAATAGGCATAAAAGTTTAAAAATACTTATATTTCCTGTTTACTTTCAAAAATGGCACTAAAATATAGATGGAATTTAAGGATCTGTAAACGATAGATGAGTATAAAATTTAGGTAGAAAAAAACTCATTAAGCTTATAACTTTGGGTGTTTTTTTAGGTTTACTATTATGTAATTTTACTGTGATCACTGCATGCGAAAAATTAAAATGTTTGCATTTACAAAGCATTAATTATTTTCTTAAAATATTTGAAATTGTGATTATCCAGTTTCTTGTTTCCGAAATATTTCAAATGTGTGTTATAAATTTTAAATATAAGACTAACTTACTTTCCTTAAGAAACTCTTAAGATCAAAGAGACTTGTAATCGTTTCGTGACTGGTTTTAAATTAAATTTCTCAGTTTTTGTTCTTTGACTTCTCTGCTCTGAATCAAGTGGGACTTCTCTCAAGGAAAGTTCTGTGGAAATCAATGTTAACTTCCCAAAACCAATCGAAAAGAATTTGGTGGAAACCTTATGGGCAATGGATTTGATTGGTGAAAAGTTATTTTCTTCGAAAAAAGAAATTTAATCTGGATTCTTATACTGTAGTAGAATAGAAACTGGAACCTTGCAAGAAAAATAGAAGGAGTTCTATAATAATATGGAATGCAATTGGTCGAAAAAGAGTAAGCAAGTTTGAAAGGGAAAAGTTGATTTTCCTCTCAGCAGATAAAGGGATATTTTGCTAAATATTTTAAAAGAAAGAACGTGACTTAACACTCTATTTTACTTAAAATTGTCATTTATAGTTTTTTTTACACCTTACTTTATTCTAAACTATAAAAAATTCCATATCAAGCTGTGGTATAAAATATTGAAAAATTCAGTGCATCATCTGAAAAATTTATTTTACCTTGAAATCCATTTTTAACGTCAAATATTATATAGTAATTTTTACAATAATAATTATTAAATTAGAATGATTCAATGTTCTTACGGTAATAATTACAGTATAAATTATGATATACCAGATTTTTGGTTGCAAAACATTTCCAGTAAAAGAGAGAAATACATTAAAACCCGGCACCCTGAATGCCACTCTTTTTTTACTCGAATTTTATCAGGAATTTTTTTTTTACTGTCAATAGTTGAGACAAAGTAAATTGCTGGAAAATAGCTAATTTCACCTTCTTTTACTTTTAACTGCAAATTCTTATTTTCTTATACAGGATGATAGTAAATGGATTGGATAGATGTAACATGATAAAATTTAAATTAAAAACTCTTAAACAAGCATGGAAACATGTTTTATTTTCGTTTTTTTTTCTTCTTATTCTTCCTTTTTTTGTTTTAGGTCACAGCTTAGTAACTGAAATTTTACCTAACTCCTTGAAACAGAAATTTTTTAAGAACTTTCAAAGTTTTATAAAGTTTAGCACAAAATCCTTGGCTCTAAGATGGATCATGAGAAATAATCCATTTAACTCAAGTTTCCAAATATGACAGTTATTCGTATGATGTAAGAATTCGTGAATACCTTTCTTGGATGTTTTAAGTACTGTTTGTTGATGCGAAATCCGTAAGATTTCTGAATATCCGGAACTTCTTTTTTTCAAATAGCCATTTTTTTTTTGCAATTATTCGGGATAATTCTCTATTTCATCGTCAGCCTTTCTTTTCTCTCTCTCTCTCTCTATATATATATATATATATAATATATATATATATATAATATATATATATATATATGTATATATATATATATATATATATATATATATATATATATATATATATATATATATATATATATATATATATATATATATATATATATATATATATATATATATATATATATATATATATATATATAATTTAACTTAATATCTTGACGATTTGTAAAAAAACGAGAAAAAAACATATTTATCTAAGAAGGGAAAAACACGCATTTTGAAGAATTTATTTAATGATTAACCAGCTAATTTTTTCAAGTAAAAGAAGATTATTGGGGTAAAAAAAAAGCTTGAATTCCTTGCAATTTTTTTAAACTTTATTTTATGAAAGTCGATTAACAAACATTCCACATCGGCAGTTAGAAAATTTTCTTCTATGTTCGTAAATAAAAGCCATTTCATTCAAATCACGTTAATAGGTATTTAATCTCTAAAGTATATGACTAAAGAACTAATTCTTTCTTTTTCTACGTTTTCAACATGCAAACAATGTTATAATTTTAACAAGAGAATAAATATTTGATTTTAATCACGTTACCTTGTTGCCGTGGTAGGAAAGATAATATTTTTCTTGTGATATTGCATAAAGGAAGTTCTATATATTTTACTTTTTCGGATATTTACTTTTTCGTAAATCATTAGGGATGTTGTTAGTGCACCTCTGAGAAAATTAGACGCCTACTGAATTTAGTAGTTAGTACTAAATTACCTTGAGGAAAATTAAATTGCGAAAGTCTACATCTGTATTAAATTAATTTAAATCTTTATTTTATATTTTTGTTTCGTTCTTTACATTCTGTATTTAATGTGGGAAAAATTCAAAACATTTACATTATTACGTTACAAAAATCTTAACCTGTATAAAATCAAATTAATCATTTTTTATATATATATTTAATTGTATTTTTATTTAATTTGTTAGCATATATATAATTTTTTGCTATATATATATATATATATATATATATATATTTGTATTCACTGTGTAATAAAAAACCGTTTAATTTTCCTTATAATGACATTGTAACCAAGAAAAATTTTCACTTTGTAATTGTTCGAAAATAAACTCGGCTACTTTTTTTTTTGATTAACAAGATTTTAGTTAAAGATTTATCAATAAAAAACTTTGGTAGTTTTCTTTTTATCCCTGAATAATCCCCATTCAAAAAGATTTTTTCCATTTTTTTTTTATCCAAATCGTCTATCTCAATATCTTGGTAAACGATGTGACAGCACCTGTCACAACTTAATCTTATTGGTTTCAGAAAAGGAACCTGGCAACGCTGATATATTTTTTTTCTGTCGGAGCAGGTTTGAAATAATGTTAGAATACCTTTTAAGAAAAATAATATTTAAGGTTTTTTTTTAACAGAGTTTGATGATATTAACTTTCTCACTTTTTAACTCATTGCCAATGTCGAACTTAAAATCAAAAACTAAGTTTTTTCCCTACAAAGAAAATAAATCTATAATATTTAAATGTGTTTATAGTGCAAGAAACATATACATTATTTGAATTTTCATTTGTCAAACTTATTTATTTATTTTTTCTTTACTTTCATAAAAAAACGGTGCAAAGTTGAACAGTAAAAATGATATTCTGAACCCATACATCGAGAAAAAAATATGGCCAAAAGTACTGGATTTTTGTAAAATTCCTCTTGATTTTAACTCTATGAGATTACCAACAATTACGGTAATTTTTACCGTAGTGCTTTGGTTGTAATTTTTGGTTAAATTAACAGTTAAATGTGGTTTTGTTACAGTACTGTGTGATAGTAAATGCAGCAAAATATTGTAATCTTACCGAAACAGTAGGTAATTTTAACAATACTAGAATTTTAAATTACGTAAAAATGTTCAGTTTGATAGTTATTATGGTTTCTTTCTTTTAAGTAAATGCTTGTTAACGTTTAGCTCGGTTAATTGTTTTCATTTCTGTGTAAGTTATAAGCTAACATCTATCAACTTTTACAACTATCTTTATATTTATAAACATACACATATCTGGGTAAGGCTGAACTAGTTCAGCAAAGGAAATGTTACACACCAAGCTGTTCAAACAACTTATAATGGAACAGCGGGAGTAGCATGTTCGAATCATACCACAACCCTGGATGTATATATTTATGTTTATTTATCTATAATTGCGGATATATATATACAGGGTAGTGTGATCCTGACAAATTCCGGCTTTCAAGCCCTTGTCACTCTGAAGAACAGATAGCACATGATAGAAAAGGACAACTGTATGTCATACACAGGATGGAATACGAAGGAATTCAAACCAGTTGCAATCGATGCGTCTTTATAATTATCTTCTCTAACTTGTGCTTTATGTTGCTCAATTCGTCTTGATCTTATTACAAATCATAGCTCGCAATAAGCAAACAAGCCTGAATATGTATGCGTAACAATAAATAAATACTTGAAATAGCGTATTTTAAATTATTGATTTTATATATCCGTACCTGATCGAACAGTCTAATCTTCCTGCGTCAATGCTATCAACATTCTAAATATATATTCAAATATCTACATGAATAATTTGCGTTGCATGACAATAAATAAATAAATTTGGTTTCGATATACATGCAGGCTTGTGTACTTTATGCAATGTGCTTAATACTTGTCCTTTTTAAAATTGAAAAATAGTCTGCTTAAAAATGAAAAAGACAGCACAAATACATTGGCCTTCTACTTTTAAGTTTAAGAGTGTTTCATAGATGGACATCATTTTCGGAAACGGATTCCCAAATAATGCATGGCTGTTTCATTAGCAGTAAATTCTAGGGGATTTTTTATGCTGTTCAGTATTGCCATTCCACTTATCGCTGTGATGTGTATATGTTGTATCGATTCCCGTAATAATAGTAGAGACATGTTCCTTTTTTAGTATTTTCGGAAACGGATTCCCAAATAATGCATGGCTGTTTCATTAGCAGTAAATTCTAGGGGATTTTTTATGCTGTTCAGTATTGCCATTCCACTTATCGCTGTGATGTGTATATGTTGTATCGATTCCCGTAATAATAGTAGAGACATGTTCCTTTTTTTTAATTTGTGATATATGTTAATCCAATTGAAAAGAAATTTCACTACTTGTGGTTGTTTATTTACGTCTCACTACAACTGCATGATGAGGTACTGGATACCTTCTAGGAATACCCCTTAGGATGATACGAAGATATGCCATCAGAAATTTAACCATCTACGGCAGGAATGGCTCGTACGCCTTGATAACCAAAAGACTTGCGCAAGTAGTCGAGCATTTTACGGCAGAACCGCTTAAAAAGGACCGATACCACACACCCTTGGTAGCCTGATCAAATTGATCACTGACCTGCACACTGACAGCAGTCAGTGATGCTGAACTTCAAAGAGAATTTTGAATCCTTCTCTGGAGTTAAGAAGAAATCTGTAACTGTATGTGAAGATATAACTCTTATTATAAAAATATATAACACAATTTAAGTAAACCAAATAACTTTAAACACATTATTGCTATTATTTTTTTAGACATGTACATTAAATGGTTAAAACTTCCAAATAAATGATAGTTTTGCAAACACTTTGGTGATTTTATTCTGATACTTTACAGCATGATATATATATATATATATATATATATATATATATATATATATATATATTATATATAAATATAATATATATATTATATATATATATTATATTTTTTTTTTTATATATATATATATATATATATATATATATATATATATATATATATATATATATATATATATATATATATATATATCATTTATTTTTTATTTATATTTGTTTAGAAAAAAAGACTTTTTCCTATCAAAATAGCACTGACAAAAGTTAAAAAAATTTTTTTTTTCAGATATATCAGACTCACCAAGCACAACAACAACAAATATTTATCCTGCAGAAGGTAAAGTTACATTCTCCTTTTTTATTAAACAATGTTTTTAATATTCCTACATTATGTGTTTCAAAAACACTCTGCATAAACTTTGTATAATATTTTATGCTAACAGGTCTTATTTCTTTACTTTTTCCGTATTCTTCTCTTCATAATTGCTTCTTATTAAATTAGTTTCATCTTCTTCTTAATGAAATTGAGAAACGATAATATTTTCTAGACATTTAATTTTTATTCATTCTATACCGTGATATCTAATTATGTATTTTTTCAACAGGATATCAAAATACATAAGCAAAAATTGCTTATATTCACTTAAATGAATAATATTAATTAAAGTGAGTGATAAATTAATTTAATCACTTTAAATAAGAAAAAGAAATTTAAAGAAACACATATAGAATTTCGCGTAAGATAGAAGTATGAAAAGAATGGACGAATGGTTACTGTTATTGATGTAAGATAAGTTGAAATTAAATTATTATTTCAGCAATCTTATCAATTTATTATATTATTATTTCAGCAATCTTATTAATTTATTATATTATTATTCAGCAATCTTGAACAGAAAAATATATGTATATATTTTTATGAATCTTTCACATGAAGCCCTCATTATATTCATTAAGGCCTCTCATTCCAAGGATTTTCCATAATATTAACTTTTTTAAAAGAATATTTAGCAATTAATCTTTAAGCGGTTAAGTATTTACAAGATTTTAGAAGAACAATAAATTTCAATCAAAAGAGTGGAATATTTTTTTTTTTCGAATTAAATCTGCGTTTGGCTAAATAAATATTTTTTTTTTTTATATTGTATAATATTAAACTTAATTAATTTGGAAAAAAAATATGTAATAAAAATTAACTTATATAAAAATTAATTTTATTGGTTAGTAATAACTTATATAAAAATTAATTAACTCAAACTTATATAAAAATTAATTTTATTGGTTAGTAATAAGTAAAAGCTCAAAAAAGTTAACTATAATTTTATTGAGTAGTTAGAAAGATTTTAACCTGAAAAATAAGCCTTTGTTTTCATGAACTCTTTTTTGTTAGTTTAGTGTCAAATTGTAGTGGAATGTAGTACCATTATGTGTCTAAGTGAACCAACCTAAGTTTATTAACTTTTTACCCGTAACTCAATATTAAAAATTATGTTAATCATAAATTTTCATTATCATATAGGAAACATAGTTTTAATTTACTTTTTGATATGTTTTCCAAATGTGACTACTTAAAATTTTAAAAAATATGATACTTGGAATATTGTTAAGTTCATCTTTTTGAAAAATATCATGAGATGAAATACATTTGCAATTCGAAAACATTAATTTATGTAAAATTATACAATTTTATGAAAGACTATTTTCGCGATATAATAAATACACTCATTTTTCTAATTATTCCATTTAGTTGATTTGATGCGAAAAATACGACCATTAGTTTCCATCTTTTAATTACACCATCAATCGATATAGTAAAGTGAATCTGTTAATTATAATTTTTATTTTAGAATTATTAAATATATTACACATAAATATTTAATTAAATGTTTAAATCATTGCGTTGATATCTAGAATACATCTCAATGATCTTAATAATTGTAATTCAGAACAGAAACGTAGCAAATAGTTATACTGATGTCTTTGAAATCTAAAATAATCTCAGATATGCTTTATTTATTGCCTTAAATAATGTATTGTTATAATTACTTCAACCTAATTAATTTTATTTCTGAGACGTCAATGTGAAATAGCAAACATATTTGGAGTTTGCAAATTCGTACTGATTTTTAAATTGAAAAGTTAAATTATGAATTTAAATTGAATATTCTATAAGTCAGCTGTGTTGTTAAATCGGTTTAATAAAGAATGAATGTTTTTTTTATTAATCATAATAGAGTATCAATTAATTTAGTTAATTTTTTACTACCAGATTTATTTGTAACCACATTAATATCTTATGGTTTTCAGACACAAATTCACAACTACAGGATGGAATTTTAAAAAGCCAAAGAAATGCACATAACCAATCATACTCATATCCACCTGCCAGTGCACAAGGTATTTAAAGTACTTTAACTGCTCGTCAACGTCTCTTTATTTTAAAATTCAAAATCAAATTATTTTAGGCACACAAAATGTTATTACTATTAACCCTAAGAGTCTTATATTAACCCTAAGAGTCTTATATTAACCCTAAGAGTCTTATTATTTATTATTAAGAGTCTTAGTCTTATTTATTATTAGTAAAAGTAATAAAGAAGTTTAATTTTGTAAAATAAATATATAGGTTTTTGGTATTTGAATTTAGATTGGAAGCAAATAATACTTTAACTACTTTAATGCTTCTTTAGAACATGATAAAAAAAATAGCGTATCTTAAAAACCTTCATATTCTAGAAAATGTCTTTGATATTTAATTTTTTTGAAATAATAAATCTCTTTAACATCATGAATTTGAACTAAAAGTAAAATAGGAATATTATTAAATAAAAAAGTTAAATAACATTGCTTTTTTAAATAGGTTTAAAATTGTTTAACAATTGCATTTTGAAACATTACATATCAAAGGCCTCAAAAAATGCTTCTATTCAAAAATAAATAAATAAATAAATGCGAAAATTAAAAAAAAAAAAAAAAAAAGAATATTGTTTTAAATGTTTTCAATGCAGCACAATTAGATTCTTTTAGCGATATTTTCCAAAATTTTTAAAATATATTCCAGAGAATAGAGACATTTATGCTTCGGAGATTCGAAAAAAGTTCGATGATTGAAAAGCACTACACGTAAAAGATGGACTGTAAAAAGCTCCAATTTACCCAATTTTTCAAAATTTGGCGGGCTAAAATCAGGTTACTTTTTATAAATTGTGTATTGAATGAAATATTTCTGATGAGTTTTTTGCAATAACTTTATTTCCTGAAACAGTAAAATACAAAATTTGCAATTTCATAATTTTTAAGCTAACTTTCTATTTTAAATAAACACTATTTAATTTTTAACCATCGTTGAATAGTGTTTAAATCCGTGTCCTTGTAATAAACCCAATCAGAAGACAAGAAAAATCTTAGATCAAGTATTGGGAGTAATTTGTCTTCATGGAGGACTTTTTGATGGAATTCAAGAGCATTTGCGTTACATGAAAAAGAAATGATGAAAACCTCCCTCGGTTAGCCTGACAGCAAATGATAATCTCACCTCTAAGCAGTCTGATACTGAGGATGTTTTGCGTCAGCACTGTGATAGGTGAGAGCAGGGTGCAGAATTTGTTTCAACCAGTCATCGCCGGGATTTGTACCCTGTTCACCTCATCGGGAGGCCTGAGCTCTATCAAGAATGCGATATTTTTTCTTTGATTCGATGAACTCACCACGAGGAAGTGGCTGTGCAGCGAGATCAGCCCGTGCCCATATCAACCATAGCCGAGACGTGGAATGACGCTATTCATGGTGGTAATTAAATTGTCAATAGATTTTTTCCCAAATTTCTTCGAACTTTAATTCTATCTACGATGGTAGGATATGATTTGAAATTCATAACTTCATCTACTTTCATTATTTTGTCATCAAGAAAACATCATTAAGTTATCACACAAATTATCAAATCTGTGAGGAAATCTATATCTCCCACATGTTCTAACTAATGTCCCAAGACGAATGTGAGGTGTCTTTGGAACTACCAGTAAAAGATCTCTTTAGTTTATCTCGAATTAAAAGCATATTTAACTTATTCACATAATATGCATCCGATGGAAATTCAAACTTGAGCTGATGTGCTAAAGTGTGCCACGGGGGCTAATTTTTCAAATAGTCTTCTGCTAAACGAGATGAAGTGATTTTCCCGCTTGTCAATTTTTTTTTCAAAGCAAAATAACTACCTCTGATTTTAAATTTCATATCTATTGTAATCAAAAGACCGTGATGTTTTTAGCATTTAAATTTTTGATCTGAAAACAAAACTACAACGTATCACTATGGATTTGAATTCGGATTTAATCTACAATGTAATGGCGGACAATCAAAAAATGATAAAAGTAAACTCTGAGAAATTTACTAGTAATATTTCATTTAATGAAAACCTATGAGAATATCTTTTTATCCAACAAGCGTTGAAGTGATTGGATATTTACGAAATTTTGTAATTTTTTGACATAATTAAAACTAATAATGCTTTTGAAGGAAATGGAGATAGGGCATAAAAATTCTGAAAAACTCACGTGCCATGTACTTGTTCACATGCAACTGTCGGAAAATAATGCTTTTCGCTACACCTTACTGCATACTTATTTTTTGCTACACCCTACTGCATACCTAAAATGACAGACATTCGAAATTGCACATTTTGCGTAATAGTGGGTACATAACTAATTTAGTTGTTTACTATTTGGTTTTTTAAAAAAAATAGTGAAGTATTATGAAACTAAATATATCATTTCAGTTTTAATAATAGAAAATAATAATAATAGTTATCTATATAATCAATTGCGCATAATAAAATAAAGCTTGAAGACATGCATGGAAAAATAAAAAAAAATTTATTAAGCAAATAGTATTTCTATTTAAATTCATTTTCATACATTAAGTATTTAAGAAAAAAAAAAGATTTGATTAAATTTCTATTTTTAATATTTTTTACATTATTTTATATTATTTAAACAACATAGAATTATGAATTCCTATTTTTGTTCTTTAGAGACAGGAGTAAAAATATCTTTTATCTCGAATTTTTTATAAAGTTTAATTTTCCGACTTTTTAACTTATTTATCAGCAATAAAGAAAACTACTTTTATGAATCTTTAATTAAACTTACTTTTAAAAATTTTAAGTTAAATGACATTTAAATTATATTTTATTAGTTTCATTTACGCTCATATTTTGTAATATAAAATTCGTGATATTCATAAACATTATTTAAATTAGACTCAATTCTGATGAGACATAAAAGTTAGTTTACATTTTTTATCGTATATATAAGTACATTGCCGCTATATATTTCTTTTTCCCCTCAATTTACTTTTTTCTTAATATTTCCGTTGTGATTTAATTTTAGCTTATATGCATGATTCAATATGTGGGTTAATTAAAAATAAATATTTTTAAAACAATTTTAATTCTTCCAATTTTGTTATAGAAATATATTATAATATTGCGTATCGTCAATAATGAATTAAACAATAAAAATGAGCTCATTTTTATGAATTAAATAATCTGTTGCTATTACTTTTTTTCTGAAATGAAACAGTTGATTTTTTCAATATTTTTTATTTAATTACCATATTCTCGCCATTTACTTTTTTTCCGTTAGCTTTGTATTTTATAGCTATTTTTACTCAAAATAATATTTTTCGATGGTTATTTCGGAAACTTCTTTAAAAAAATTTTGTAAAAAATTAGTTTTTTTTACTATTTATTTATTTTTTTTTTTAGCCTATATTGATTAAAAAGGTTGACACACTAATATCATGTTTGGAAATAATCTGCTGAATTCTGAAAATAAAACTAAACATGTTGACTTTTGTAAGATAAAAAAAAAGAAAAAAAAAGTTTTGCTTAAAATTTTTAGAGGAACAATTATTGAAATGCAGATAAAAAAACATACACAATTAGCAAAACAAGCAAATTGTACTTTAAAAAGAGTACATTCTTTATCTCATAACAATATATTTTTTAGATTAAAATCACAATGTTTAATATATATGATAGTAAACTCTATATGCATATATAATGGATACTAGTTATTTAATAAAATCATTTATTTGAATATATTTAATATATAATCTTACATTTTGAAATATGTACATAACTAAATAGCTTAAAAGGAATCGAATGTTTTATCAATTCATGTTAATTTATTTTAATAAAATTCAAATTTCATACAAATCCTTTTTACAGATACAATATTCAGCGATACAGTTGCAGTTCTCCCATCATTTACTGTAATAACCATTATTCTGTATGCTCTGTCCGTCGTTTGATGTAAATGTTTGATGTATATGTGACGACAGTCGAAACGCTCAATACACAAATAACACTATAGTGTTCAAGAAGATTGGATACGATATGGAACAATCTTCCAATTATGGTGCAGAAAAATCGAAAACATATTCATTGTTGCCAAAGAATGATGAGAAACTATACAGTTTCATATTGTGTTGAAAATATGGACAAGTGCTCATTCAAAAATATTTGTTTGTTTTTAACCTTTTGGCTACGGCAACAAAGATGAAAAAATTCTCCTCTTACCACGGCGCTTTCTTACCGAAATTCATCCCCCCACTTAGTCTGTGGGAGGTAACTACTTTAACCAGTTATGAATAGGAAATATTTTGTTGCAATTTGTACCTCACTTTTCATGGTGGGAGAAGAAGCAGGGTTATAGACCAGTAGTTATTTTTGGCATAGTTATACATATTTTGGCTTGCTTTTTTTTTTCTAATGTAGAGAAAAGCTGAAATATAATTTTTTTAAAGTTTTTTCTAAATATATTAACAATTTCTCTAAAAAACAAGCAAGTTTTTTTTTATAAATTATTAAAAATATTTATTATTTAAAAACAGGGTGTACAAACGAAGCATTTGTAGATAATTTTTTTCCAAGTATATTTACAATTTCTCTAAAAGGGGCAAACATTTTATAAATTATTTAAAATTTTTATTTTTTTTTAAAACGTGTATTTTGATGTGCTTGATTCTTGAAGGATTATAAATAGACCGCTACAAAAGAAACACATTACGTTGATAAATAGAACCTTGTTTGAAGTTTTATTTTTTTCTTAAAGTTATAAACAAATTTATCCTATATGATATTGTTTAAAAAAAAAAAAAAAAAAAAAAAAAAAAAACTCTAATCTGTTTGAAATGAGATGTGAGTAAAGCAGTGAGCGGCATTATTTTTTTTTTATATTTTGAAAGTTCATTTCATTTATCAGTTTAAAAAGTGATGCCAAATGCAATTTTTTTTTATTCAGATTTTGTTTAACTATTTTACGTGTTTTTCCCCTTTAAGATCGCATAAAGTACACTATTATAAAATTTAAAATAAATATCATAAGAGATAAAAAATTGTATTTAAATCATTAATATTTTTTATATATAAAATAAATTTTTAAATATTGTTTCTTGGACAAAATTGAATAGGTTTAATGCTAATTATTTAATCCTTTTTAATAAACGGGATGTAGCTAACGGGTAGCTAATACTTATGAGCATATGACATACGTGCATATGACAGTTTCTGTGTACATAATTCTAATAAATTTTTTCTTTATTTTTTCTCTAATAGAAAATGAACTTGTCATTTTTCATAACAAAAATTCGCGAGCCTATTTACCTAAAAAATTTATCACATTTAAAAAAAAAAAAAAAAATAACAAAATTAATGAAATTTAAAACAAAATTCTCGAGCGTTTGATATGTTTAAAATTTTAATAACGGTACGTATTGTATGCTAAATGTTTCATTATATCCAATGTTACATCGCTAAGATTTGATAATGTTTATTTTAAGATTTGATAATTTGTTTATAATATAATTAGAAGTTTTACTCATTTTTATTTATGTTAAAAACTGCAAAGTTCAGTTCAAAAGAAAGTATCTGTTGACCTAAAATCTTTTACAGCTAATACTTTAAAAATAAAAAGTTTCAGGTCATTTATCAAACACATCCATACAAGCTCGATTGACATACTGAAGGCAAAGCATGCATTTACTTTAATAATTGTGTGGTCCTTTCCTCAGGTGTCCAGAATTAGCTATTGTTAAAAATTTTAAAAATGACAGACCCCGAAATATATTATCAATATTTCTGAAGCTAAACAAAGAGGCAGGAAATGCCTGTGGAAGAGGCAATACTGAAAGGTAGAAATGATTTCGATATCATGTCTTTTTCTAAATAAGGGAAACAATTTATTTTGTTAGAAGTAAATTACATTGTGGCAAGCTGTGAAGGCACGGATAGAAATATTTCCTGGAAACTTAGAAACAAAAATATGTTTCTCAGAGAATAGAGCGGGGGGCAGTACGTAGTTCAATAGCTTATCATGTGGGTGGCATTTTTAGAAATGGAGATTATTTCATTGAGAGTAAACTTGTTGTTCAAGGTCACATATTAAAAACAATCCTATAGATGTTCACATAATAACTTTTCTGCCTTCCAAACGCATGACAACTACCAAGAAAAGACACAGTTTGAATGATTTTATCTTTAGACTGCAATCCTTTTTATTGAGCCGCTTCTTTTTTATCTACACCGGCAACTCTATTCACTTTTCAACCATTATCATTTAAGGTGGTCTTGTGAAGTAAAAATCTATATTGAACTCAATTTTCCATTCATATGCCAATTTTGCAGACCTCCAAAGTCTCGTCTGGTGCGTTATCGTTTTTATTTTGAAACAGGAAGGATTCTGCATAATTTTAAAATGCATCATACTTGACAAATTTGAGAATTGTTAATTTTTAAAAGGAGAATTCAATCATTTTAATTATTCATTGATCTTTAGTTATCTATAACTATATCTGTTCCCCTTCAACTATATCTGTTCCTTCCCTATTAAGAACTTATACTTGTTCTTTCACTCTTTTTTATTGGGAATTTCTTTGATTTTCAAAAGTTCTTCCAATAAGAAAAGCTCATAATCATATTTATGTTTGAGTTTATATATAGTTATGTTATGTTTCTATATAGTTATGAGTTTATATATAGAATATAGGAAAATGGATAAGTGGCAGAAAAAGAAATGAATCAAGTCTCCTTCTGGCAGTACATACTAAAAAATGATAATAATAATAATAATAGGGTTTTAAATTCTTCAACTTATTATTTTTTGAACAAGTTTAAAAACAATCTGAATTTGAAAAAGAGAGTTAGATTCAGTTTTGGCCGTCCGATTCTTAATTTTCTATAATAATAATTACATCAAAAATAATTTTTTTCCCGTTAGATCAGAAAAAGTGCAATTTAGTTTCAAAGAAATTTGTGTTTCTTTCTCTTTTTTTTTGCCATGAGAAGCTAAATGCGTTTTTATTTTTATTTGGATCTTAAAAGAAGCTCATTTTAACTATAAAAACTTAATTATTTATTATTTTTTTTAATTTTTTAAAATTTTTCTAGTTCTTAAACAAAATATTTATGTATGAAATTTCGTATAAAACATTTAGTATGGAAAAAAATTTTTTTTCACTGAAAAATAATTGAAATTTTCATGAAGTTCTAAACACAAATGGAGAATAATAATATAAAGAAAAGACTCCGAATCTGAAATAAAACAAAATAAATAAAAAAAAATTATAATAAATTAAATATTAAATAATTTTATAAAATAGATCTCAAATGAAAACAAATAATTAAATAATAGCACAGCTATCATAAAGACAATGAAAAGTTTATAAGCACTCAAAATTCGCCAAAAAATAAAACAATATCTGAATTTCTTTCAGCCAAGTCAAAGAAGACTGATATACTCATCGCTCCATTTTCCAACAAAAGGGTCTTTTAAAAGAGGAGTGTGTTAATATGACAGGTTAATGGGTGGTCAAACAAGTTCAGGGGAAAGAAATAGCCGGCACAACTGTTGTGCCCACGCCGTTGTAAGGTCAAATTTTTTGAGCGGCACATATGCTGTGCCCGCCGTTGCCAAAGGGTTAATATTACTTTATAAACTTTTTAATACTTAAGTATATTTTGATTAATTTAAATTATATATGTATACATAATCGTCCACTGCTATATTAAATGATAAAATATCATTCTATATCATGTTTTCGTATAAATTACGAGGTAAATTCCGTATAAATTTCGTATAAATTTAATTATAAGAAATAATCTTTGTATTACTAGTAAAAAAGTTTTGTTTTTTTAATTCAAAATAATACATGTGTTGCATTAATCAAAAATTGAATCCCAAATTCGTAATTAAACATATCACCTCTTTAAAGTTGAAATTTTATTAAAAGAATCTTTCTGAAACAATATGATTACAATTCTTTTTAGAGATAAATTTCAATCCTTGTTTGTTTTATGTTTTCTAATAAAGTATCTTTGATTGATATTCTTAATTAAAAAATAAATAAAATAAATTTGAGTATATTTTATTTTATGGAATATTTGTATGAAACATATCATTGCAGAAAGAGAAGAGGTTCTGATTTTTCTTTGAGTTTTCCCTAAAATAAACGATAAAAGAATGCAATTGGAAATTTTTAATAAAAATTTCCATAACACATTGTTTGTATGTCCTTGGAAATAACTATTTATAAAATGAATTCAACAGGTTTTATAATCAATATATTTCTTAAATTCCCTAAATTTTTTTCTGAAAGCAGTTTGTAAGAAAAAATAATGTGATGAAACATAATCTGCATGTATTAAAAAGATCTGGAATAATAAGAACTGTTAAGAAACAAGATGCTTTTAATTAATTTATCACCGAAAAGTAAGCATGTCCATCTCAGCCAAAATATTGTTTTACATCGATATATAATATTATTAAAAATAATCACATTTAAAATAAATTTGTTTTAAAGTTGTATTGTAAAATTCAAGGAAATTTATTTTACCATTTTTTTAAATCACTGTTAGAAGAAAATAATGGGGACTATAATTTACACAATATGCTAAAGTGTTTTTCTCTATCTAATGCTAAAGTGTATCAGTATTCTATTGTTATAACGAATTTTATCTGCATTACTTAAAATTTAAAGTAGTAAAAAAAATTAAATTTAATTTATGGAAAACAATTCTAAGAATCTACTAACGTAGATGCATCTTTAATGCATCTGTAATGAATTTAATCTATAATTAAATTCATTGATTTTCAGTGAATAGCATTAATAAATCGACATTTATTAATGCTATTCACTGGAAATTGTTTTATATACAATGTTTTATATATTTTCTCGCTTTTAAGCATATCCTGTGATTTTTTTTAATTCCACTTCACATTATTTTTTTATTAAAACTTTAAATAATACTTTATTTAGTATTCCAGGTTGCTTCTGCTCTTTGTAATGAAAATCATAGAGGTTTTCTACACGTGTATTGTTATCAGTTTAATTTTTTTTAAAAATTATTTTACAAATTTCAAAATTTTTTTCATTGACTCAAACTTTAAAAATTATTTGAAATAATTATTGCGTGCAATCCTTTTGCATTTTGGTTTATGTTTATGTTGCATAAGTAATAATTATATTATATTATGTCAATTTTTTCGCACAAGAAAAATGAACGAAAACACATGCGTTAAAAAATAATAATTATATTAAAATTTTTATTTTCGACACATTTTACTTAGAAAAGAATAATAATTTGTAAACATTTTATTTTTGAAACTTATAGCAAATAATATATAATATGTAATTTTAGATGCATCATTTTACAGTTGAAAATTGAATTTATTAATAAAATCAAACATATGTTTTAAGTTATCTAGCATTTAAAAATTACAAATTATAAATTAAATTATAAAATTTGGTTTTAGAAATGGTGAAAAATCAAAAAATATGCAAAGGTTTTGCATTATAGATTAAATGCAACTTCATTCTCCCATGCATTATTTAATATTAGAAAAAGGATGTTTTAATTTAAAAGCAATTGTTTTCGTACATAATGTACTTGTGACACAACGGATTTAGGAGAATCCTAGTATATGAACATTAATTTTAAGTAATTTTTTTAATTACTTTTAAAAATATAATCTAAAACACAACGTTAGAAAAATAGATAAGAATTAAATTCTAGAATAATGAGAATTTCCAATTTATATCTATGAAATTAAATTCCTTATTCTTGTGTTATTTAAAGGTATTATGTATTTTATTTTGTATTATTTGCATATATTTAAAATAATGTAGTTTTTTTACTTTAACATATTTTAAAAAAAAAAATGAATTGTTATAAGTTGCTATTTAAAAAAAAGTAAACATTTAAATGCAGTTTTTTTAGAAATCTCCAATTTGAATTATTTTGTGTGTCTTTATCCAAATCGTATTTATACAATGACACATGACTGTAAAACGCGTTAAAGCTCAAAATTGTATATACATATGAAAACAAATGAACGTTATTGGTTAGATTCCTAAAACCTATAAATTTTTATTACCAAATGAAATAAATAAAAAAAGTATACTTCGATTTAACACACATATATTTGTTTAAAAACTGCATTTAAATAAATCTGTTGAATGTGATTTAATAACTGTTATTTATTCGTATATAAAAAAAAATGCTATGAGCTTTATGTCATTGAATATGGACGTTTCTGTTTGTGTACAAATGTTGTTGTAACTAATAAATTTTTCATATAAGTTGTAAGCATGGTTTAAAGTTTAAAAATACGCAAACTGTGGTGCCAGAAAAAGTTAAATGTGACATAGTATCAGAGACAATAAATGAAGACGTAAGTGTTGTTGCTAAGTACGCGTATTTTTGAAAGTATTAAAGAATGTATTTTGGAACAAATATGCATTTGTATCTTGTCTAAATGTATAAAATAAAATTCTGTTTTTATACTGCTGTATTTTTTAATGTTTGAAACTGTAGATAGAAAAAAATTATGTAAAAAAAAATTATATTTAATTTTCACGTTTTAATATAAAGTCACGCTATTTCCCTTTTTTCAAAATGTATTTGCCTTTTATATAAATTTAGAATCATATAATAAGTGAAAAAAAAATTACTTTTTTTTTAAATTTTCAAGCTAAATTTTAAATAACTATAAGAAATTGATATGCATTACGTTTGGACACGACTGACTCAGACGCGAAAACTCAACAATTTAAAAAAAAATTAAGATTAATAATTACTTTAAACTTTCACGTTTCCCACCATTTTCAGTATATTTTTGGAGATAGTTTAATACACATCATTAGGAGGTAGTATGAACTGTTGGAAATTTTGAGAATCATTAAATTATTCAAATTTTCTGTAACCTCTTATAGCGCTAAACTGAACCAAACTACCGAATATTAACATTGAATGGAAATTGGATTCTACGACTTTAACAAAATAAAAGGGAAATTAGTTAAGAATGCTTGAATAAGGGTATGATATTTTCTAGAATTTATGTACTTGCACTCCTGAAACATTAAAAACATTCTGTTTTCAAACGGAGCAAGTTGCTCAGTATAATGCATTTAAAACTTGCAAAACAATAACCCAAATGCCAATATAATTTTCAATGCTATGTTCGGATTTGCTTGCCGTATGCATGCATATTCATTATTCCATATGATTTTTGTTAATAATATGATCAATAAAAAGATATAAAGAATTTAACTCTTTTTATATTAAAACTAATTCATAATTCAGTTTAACCACTTTCCAGTTTTGCCCGAACACCGCTCGGGTACTTGAAAAGGGGCCTTCCATGTTTTGCCCGAGCGTCACTCGTGCGACTGATTTTTTTACTCTATTGCAATGATTTACCCGAATTTTTTGATTCTTTAGTTTACAATGTTTCTAACAGATGGCTCTGGTAGTCCAGTAGAGGTATGATTGCAAAATGCTTAGGCGCTTTTTTTTACGCGGGAAAAGGCGTGAATTTTGTTTTCACTAGCTTAGTAGAAAATTCAACTTTAAGTAAAAATGCAATTGTTTTTGCTCTAAATAAAAATTAAAATTATTTTATAAAATCAATAATTGTAATAGTTTTGACTCTTGATTTGAGTTTATATAATGGATTTTAACGGAAATTTGTTTCTCAAAAATATGCTTATTTTTTGACCCAATTTGCCAGAAAAAAGACGCTGCTAAGTGGTTAAGTACAGATTACTTTTTTTTTCATATCTTGAAACTTCTAATAGTTGAAACTATGTATCCTGAATTCATTTAAATTGTCCTCATCCTTTCTTAGCTTTCACTCTCTTGGAGTTTTTAAATTCTAGGCAAGTTTGAATCTGCAGTTGAGACCATTTAGACTTTCTTTAAAAATGTTACTTACACCCTTCCTAAACTCAGCTGCTGCAGCATTTTTTTTTTTTAAACTTACGTGTTTGTTTGTTGTGTTATCAGGAAATTGAGACACTGTCTCTGAAACTTCATTGTAACACTTAATGCATTACATCAGATAAAATATAATATGCTTATTTTAAGACTGCCTTTCCAAACATCCAATAAATAACTGTAAGCAGATATTATCGCCCTCCTTACTTTCGAAGCTGACTGAAAAGTTATTAAAACCTTTTAGAAAGGTATATAAGACACTCTTTATGTGAAATATTTTTGAAATTTCCTAAAAGATCTTTGAAGTCACAAATGTTACGTTAATGCAATAAATGTTACGTCTTTTATCATTTTAGTATATAAAAACGTATAATCCTTTACACAGAATAGTCATCTAGATCTTTGAAAAGATTGCGCATTTTAAATCCTCTTTCAAACACGTAGAATAAAATATCATAAATTTCTCTTATGATATCTTAGAAAATGGAGAAATGATTATCAAGAGCTCATGATTTTCAAGATGAATTTGAAAACATAAAGCGTTATACTCAGATATAACTTTATGCAACGTTTTAATGACTGGTAAATGGATAAATTCATTAGTAGTAGAGTATTAATGAAATTAATAAAATAAGTACAAAGACGTGTTTATGCTTGGCATATTGAATGATTAATTAACACTGCTTTTATTTGTTAGACTGTGTAAATTTTTACACGAATAATCAAAAATTATAAATGATTATTATAAGACTAAGTGGTAAATTTAAAATAAGTTCTAAACATGGCATTTGATTTAGCAGCATATATTTAAATACTGGAAAAAAATCTGAATTAATTCAGACTTTTGAAAGCACTAAAAAGATTTACTTAAATTTTTAAACAATCGTGAAACCTCTTCCAAATCATGAATAGCACACCGTTTAGTTTATTAGATACACGCAAAAAAGTAATTTATTAAATGCACGCAAAAAGTATAGAAGTGCTTTTAAAAAAAAAGGCTTTTTCTCTCCCCTAACATTATACTTAAAGTTGTAAAAAGATAAAGCCATTTTATTGTAAGTACGTCTACATGCTCCAGAAATCATCAAAAATAATTGCATTGTTTGAAGTGCTAAATTATTTCAAATGTGTTTAAGAAAACTTATTATAAATTTACAATAATCGATTCAGATATCTTAGAAAATTTCTGGAACCTAACTTTCATTCAAAAACTTTTATTTCATCTTTTTCTTTTTAAATTAATTATTAATATTTAAAGCCAATATAGAGAAGTTATTTAGATTCAATAGAAAAAAACTGAAACATAATGAAAAAAGATATAGATATGTTTTAAAGAAAGCTTAAATTCAATACTGATAAATAATTATCTTTTATATCAAAAACTTAAATGCTAATTTCCGATTATTTTATAAATAGAATCTTAACATGCAATAAAAATACCATCCAAATAACAATATATGAAATATAATTTCAGTAACATTCCTTACTAAAAGCCTCATGTAAAGCCTTGACAATCATAGTTTTTTTTTTTTTTTTTTTTTTTTGAGTCACATGAAATTTAATTAATTGGATATTTCTGACAGTTTAAATGTAATTTGTTTTTAGTTATTTCATATACGTAATTTCTTGAAGACTGCAAAATAAAGATAATACTTTAAAGTAAAAATAGAAAGTAAACATATTTTGCATATTTGATTCAGTTTAATACTGGAAGTTAATTAAATTGTATTGTCTCAATGCACGATAAATATTGCCTTCTATGTATAACATTGAAACATAACTGAGAACTGTGTGAAACGATATATAAACATACTCAGACATTTACTTCAATTTATCATTACTTCAATTTATTATTTGTACCAGCAATCTTTATCAGGGATTTAACAACATTTCTTAATTTAATTTTTTTTTAAAATTTAGTTTTCGGAAAAACTTATAATTAATATAGACCTAGATATTGATCGTAATAAACTAGACAAATGAGTTGATAATTTTATTTTTGGTTATTGCCCCAAAAACTATTTAACTGTTATTATTTTTTTAAATGATACTCAAAACTAGAGTTTTTATAATTCTCTTTTTATATGTATTATATGTATGAATATTTTAGAATGTATATCTTTGGAAATATATGAAACAGTATAGTAGGTAAATTTAAATTATTATTATAATTGATTATAAATAATTAATTATTAATCAAGACTACTAAATTTTGCAAGCATTATTACCATAGCGTTCAAAAAAATAAATCCTAAATTTGAACAATATTATACCATACCCTAAACAAATAATTAGCAAAAAATAAGTTTTTGTCACCCTTTGTTCTGAAAAAGTCGGAGATGTGGCCAGGGCTGTGCTCCATGCCTTCGGTCCGATTTGATTGTACTTTTCTGCACTTGTCAAACGACAACAACAACAAGTTTTTGTCACCTTATTAAAACTTAGATTCACTTAAAATAATTAGTATCTTATTGTTATTCTAAATTACGACCTATACGAGGAATAAAGTTAAAATCAAGATAAATTTTGTCTTACGAAATAACTGTAAATATTATTACTTTCTTATAAATTCAGTTACGAAATAAACACTAAATTAACACAGAGAGATAGAATGGGAGTGAAAGATTTTATTCTTTCGCACATAACATTGAAACTTTTCTAAGTACCGTATTATTTACTAAACTCTATTAATTCTATATTTAAAATCATAGTTAAAATTTGTAATCACGAACTTTCTCTAGAGTTACCAGTTATTCTTAGCTTTAAATAACCCCTTTATGTATTATAGATATTAATAAAATTTATTTTTAATATAAACAAGAATTGGGATTTTATGGAATACAAATTAATGTTTAAACCGACAATTCCCCTTACACTCATGAAAAAAGCTTGGACAAAACTACCTAAATTCGCTAAAATAAATCGTGTCTAATAGAAATACTGAAAAGCACGGTAATCTGGCTCTATTGAAAATACTAAAAAAAGCTTGGCAATTGTGAAAAATTATCAAATGAATGCTTTAAATACCGTATGACTTTGCTTTAATATCAGGATCTTTATTTTTTTGACAGGAATGCCAATGCCATACAGAATCGTAATATTACCTAAATTATTTAATCTCAGAAGTCGTTACCAAAAGTCCCTTGAATTGGTACTTTTTCAATTGAATCTCAAATTTATATATTTCTTATATCTCTTTGTTCATTGTTATTTTAGAGCTTATTTACGTTGAAAATATCTCAATAAAATGCATCATTTTATATTCTGGAAAGTTCATCTTAATCAAGAGTACAAAACTTACTCTCCATTATTTATATGGCTTCCAAAAAATACTTCAATCTTAAAAATATTCTTCAACCTATCAAACAAATAATAAAAAAAACTAGTTTTCTCCATCTCCTTAAAGCTTAGAGTCATTTTATAAAACAAATGGTATCCTCTTATTGTCCTAAATTGCGTCCTAAAGGAGAAATAAAGTTAAAATTGAGATAACTTTTTTTCCTTCCGAAATAGAATTGAATAAGCTTGAGAAAAAGAATTTCTTTAAATGTTAAATTAATCGCTTGCTTTAAGAAATATTTTATGCTATTGACTTGAATTCCCAGCAGTCTCGCACTATTTCTTTCCCTCGGAGCAAATAAAGATTCCAAATTTGTTCAGAATTCGAAGTGTGGATCAGATGTGGAATATATGCTGATTCACAGGCACCAAAAATAAAATAGTTCCGTTTTTTTTATAATTTATTTTGTGTGTGCTTTCATTTTCGCTAACTTCAATGCTTTCTTTGTATTTAGCTTGCCTAAAGGTACTACTAGGTGATCTTTAAAAAGATTAGTTTTCTCATTTATTATTAAAGTAAGTCTAGGCATATGAAAGAGTTTAGGCATTATTTGTAATGAAACTATATTATAATTTTCGTTTAAATTACTTATAATACTATAATACTTAAAAATAACTTATAATTGAATAATTATAATTTACGTTTAAAATTAGAAGGCAAAGAAATAAAACTTGTTCGAATAAATGGGTTGAAATAAAAAACAAAATCATAAATACTGTATAATAATATTTTAAAACTAAACTGTAAAGAAATCTGGATCAATTGACGGTGTAAAGTACCTGCAATTTGGGTGCCTCATCCGAAAATCCATTTTTTCCGTGATTTATCCTTAAAATTTTTTTAAATATAGTGGACCACTGATTTCGAGGTAATTAGTACTGTAAAAAATACAGTATAGCAGATATTTTGTTCCCTAATAGGTTTTGGAAAGCCCTGAGTGCCGGTACTTTTTTTCATAAGTAGAATCGGAGTTTTTAACAACGTATAACTTACACCTTAAGCATATTGATGCAATTTCAGTTATATAATAGCTATTTAAGCCCTTTTTGGGTAAACTCTTCATTATGAACGTGGAAGAGAGCATGATTTGTCCAAGTTACACTGATTTTAGCAGTTTGAACTGACTTAACAGTTAGCATCTTCTTCATAGTTATTTGACTATTTTGGTTAAATAGTTAAAATAAAAATATATAATAACAATTTAAGAAAAATCGCCATTTATTTACAACAGAAATGAGAAATTTACAACAGTGTATTTCAAAATTTCGATTTTTGAAAACGTGCCTATTTTTACAGACATTTGTTTTTTTATTTTAACGAATCGCTTTTGCCCCATTAACTTTTCTACAAAGAATACATACACTGCTTTTCCAATGAAGTGCAGCCCAATGCAGTTCAATTTGATCACAATACCGAAAAAGTGTAATTTTTAATGTATTAAAACTCAGTTTTTAGTGGAAACGATACAGATCATACAGCATTTTACCCAATCATCTTAAACTGATTATTCTGAAACAAATTATTGTTAAAGAATATAATCAATTAACTCGGAATTAGGAGAAATAAATTTCTTAATGCTTATTAAAATCTCACTAGCGTTTCAAATAAATATGAAAAGCACATAAAAAATATAATATAGTTAAAAAATTTAAAAATTTCCTTAATACAGAGTGGTAAACATCTCACAATATTTCCTAGGGCTGGAAATTGACTATTGTTATTGTATGTCATTCTTTGAACGATATTTTTCTTACACTGAAAAAAGTTCCTGTGAGTTTCCACGTACATTTTACTGTTTAAAAGTGTTTTGTTGACAAAATAGTTTTTTTCCGTCCTAATCATAAAGGGCTCAAAACAGTACAAATTCTAATTTTTGCCATGCAGTTTTCGTTACCGTACGATAACTCTTACGTTTTTCAATCAATTTTAACATTTATTATCTATACTTGATCTTATTTTTCATAAGTTATTTTATGGTTCTGGGCATCGTATAAATAAAACTTTTATTCGAATTTATTCTCTTACTGATTCTCCTCCTGATTATTATATTTCTTACCTTTAGTGACCATAAATTTTTTATAGGGATGGTAAACATTGTTTTAAACGCTTCTACAATAAATCTTATTTACATAATTAAGACTCTTAAGATAAAGACAGTTTAAAAGTTTTCTGTGTAATGAGACACTAGAGCTGCGGTACCTCAAAGGACAGTACGCTTCCCACTGGGTGACGCAAGTTCGACTATCAGCGTCAACTGGTAGTATGAATTTTGCTCTTGAATCACACCGACCATAAAGCTGAATTATGTGAATTTCTTGAATTTTTTATTCAAATAATGGAGTCAGTTTGTTAAAATAACAGTACTTATCTAGTTACCTAAGAAAAGTTTATTTTATTTATTTTTGTATTCCGAGTTTAAAGTTTTAAGTTTCCGAGTTTATTGATATTTTTTCCCCCTTCATTTTTACAATGACTCAATGCCTTAACAGACATCCTTGTTTCCAAGATTAACTAAGCCAAAATCCATTGAATTCAAATATGAAATAAGATGACCATTATTGTGTTTTTAAATGGCAGATAAATGTGTCTTTGTGTCGTTTTTGTGTGAGCTTAGGAGTCTTTATCATGGAGAAAAAGTTTGTTTAATGCTTTTGTTGTTTTTAGTTTTGAAAAAAAAATGAGACCAATTAAGCTTAACACCTGTCTAAATGAATTTGTAATGTGTAGCGATAAAATGATTATACTTCGTTTAAGGAATACTTCGTTTAAGGAATTTTTTCAAGCACACTGTAAAAAATTATTATGGTATAACGGACCAGTATTATCAATAAAATTTATTTTATAGTGAAATCAATTTCTACCGTAAAATTTTATACGTTAATTTTTATTGTATTATGTATTTATTTAGATTGATTGAGGGATTTTATAGTAAATACTACTATGAAAACTACAGTAGGTAAGATCTCTTGTTCACGCAACATGTTCCGGCAAAAATGAATTTTACAGTAAAAAATACCGTACTTTTTACCGAACCAGTATTATTTACAGTGATTTTATACGGAATTTCTTACAGTTTATTCGTGTACTCAAAAAAATATTGGAAGAGTTTTAAAAGGACATTTTATCTAAAAAACCAATGTTAGTCAATGTGAATATGAATTTGGTTGGAACCATTCCTTTTGAAAATAATTTTTTATATCGGAAAAAATATTTTAATTTCTTCAATTCTTATCTATAGAATAGTTACCTGTTTTTCAATTTTAGTGACAAAGAATTTAAATCGTTTTTTCGCGCAATCGAAAAAACAGAAAAGACACAAACATCAATTGTTCAAAGAAAATCCCTTTGAATAAAAAGTAGTAGAAAATTGCTAAAACTTTGCTTTATCTATGCTTATTTCTTTTGCCTTAAAAAAAGAAAGAAAAAAACATTGATATCTGAAGAAAATTATTCATTTAAAAGCTAAAATAGCTCAAAACTTCTAAAGCATTTGTTTTGCCTAAAGATACCAAAATGCAAATAAATTGTTAGTTTCTATGTTGAAAAAAAACTAAAATATTACATATTTTAAGTCTGTTTGATGTATTTTAAAATTTAAAAGTTTTATATTTATAAACTTATTGTTCAGCAATCCATCGCTGTAAAATTCAAATCTCGAAATACTAAGAAATGCGTAAACGTATATTCAAGAGATTTCATTTTAAACACTTATATTCAGATGAAAAATAAAATGAAAGCAATTTCATGAAATAATGGTTTAGATATAAATAAATATTATACTTTATTTTAAACAAAACAATAAGATTTGCATCAAAAAAATATATAAATATATAAGCAAAAATGCGTTTGAAGAAGACATAAAACTTTTCTGCTCAAAATTAAACTATGTATACATATTTAGTGCTACATTCTAGTGTTTTAAGAAATAATAAATTCTAATTTCATTTGTAATTTGAAAACTCTCAAAATCAACAAAATTCATTGAAACTATAAATTGTAATTAAAATATATTTCCGTTAAAATGGAAAAATGATTAAAGATACTATATTTGTTTTTCTCTTAAAAATTAAAGCAAGAAGTTTATTCTTTTTCGTGAAGTTCATAAAACAAATAATTTAAGAAATTTTATTAGCTCTCATTCTTAAAACCAAAATTGGATTGTGTACATATTGATTAATTCAATTTATTCTTTAAACGCAATTAAAATAGAAAGTGGAATTATTTTTGCATTTGAGAGCAGTTATTATATGATTTGAAAAGTTTTCATTCAGAAAATGAAATTTAATAAATTTGCATTTCTCTTATAAACAATTATTTTTTAATACAAATTCTCAATTAAATTATTGATTTTAGAAGGGTTTCTTATTTTATTTTTTTTTTTACAAGTTCCTTTAATTCTATTAAAACAGCCTTTTGAAGAGAAAAAAATTGGTATTTTAATTGAAGTTTGAATTATTTAATCATTCGAATCTTAGTAGATTTTACGAATGATTTTAGCAAATATGTAATTAAACAAACAAAATAAAATCTTTGTCTTTTTAACAACTATGTTTCATTTATTTTATTTTATAATCAGCGTTGAACAGCCAACCTATTTTGACTTTTCGATTATATATTTTCAGCACCAAAGTCCTGAAATTTAGAACCCAACCCAGAAGATATGGAACTCCTACTTAAGGCATGTTGACAAACTTGCCTTCGAGGAGGATTGTTTGATAGAACTGACCTGCATTTGCTTTACATGGAAAAGAAAACCATGATAATCTCCAACGGCTAGTCTGAACTCTATCTTGTTGGTTAGCGTGCAGGTCGTTGGGCTACCGAAGCAGGGGTGCCATCCCCTCTGCAGAGGATCAAAATTGTGATAGCATGTCTTCGGATCATCCTCAGGGATGTTTCCCAGTCCGTCGCCAATAGCCCATTGTGCAGCTCTAGTGTGACGTAAATGAACTACAACTACAACTTTCTTGTTGGAAGTCGCATAAGAAGTATAACTTCAATAAAAAATTAATTAAAAAAACAATTGAAATTGGACCGAATTGTGAATCTAAACAATTCTCGAATCCTTCTGAAGGTACACAGAAAATTTCATTTAAATCGGTCCAGCCGTTAAGGAGGAGTTCAGTGACAAACACACTCACAGAAGAAATATATATATATAATATGATGTGTTTCACTATAACTGCGTGTGTGTTTACGTGTTTCACTATACGTGTTTTCACTATAACTGCAGAAATACTCAATAAAATCAAACAAAACTTTTAGAGTCATTTTCAATTAATAACATAAATATTATTTTCAAATTTCAAATTCAATTTATTTTCTAAGAATTGCGTAATATATGAGTAATTTAAGTAATATTTTCATACATCATACTTCGAAGACATCATACTTGTATATCACAATTACCGATCTTATATTATCTTACTTCCATACTAGAGGTAGCCCAAGAGAATATTACAACCTTCATTCATTTGTATTTTTTTCTGTTATAAATGATTCTGCTTTGATGTTTTAATTACTTGCTAATATCAACTTTGCGCATATGAAATTTTGTTTCATTCTGACTACTTGTTCTTAGGTGCGAGTAGACAGAACATAGTATTGATGCCATATGGTACTGATATGATTAGGGTGAATACCATGACGTCAATAGCGATGAG
Source organism: Parasteatoda lunata (assembly GCA_949128135.1). Lineage (NCBI taxonomy): Eukaryota > Metazoa > Arthropoda > Arachnida > Araneae > Theridiidae > Parasteatoda > Parasteatoda lunata. The sequence goes on from OX421971.1 coordinate 51,993,631, forward strand.
ACTAGGCCCACAGATATCAATATTAATGTCGATATCAACATATGCTCTTGACGTCATACGGGTATCATCGTTCGTATATATATATATATATATATATATATATATATATATATATATATATAATATGTATGTATATATATATATATATATATATATATATATATATATAATATGTATGTATATATATATATATATATATATATATATATATATATATATATATATATATATATATATATATATATATGTATGTATGTATATATATAAACACTTCAGATTATAAATAAAATTACAACACACTTACATGCTTACTAAAAAGACTTTCTTCTACATGAACGAAATTATGAATACTTATTTATTAACTTAAAAAATTTAGATTTCAATAGCTAATTTCAATTATAAATATTGCCATGCTGATGACAGCAATATATTTGCCAGTTCCTATTGACTAAAGAAAAAATATTGCCGTTTTATCATGAATGTTTGCAAATGAGCTATCGAAAAAAAAAACAGTATATGACCAGTTAGTAGCAAAAGCTTCTGCCAAAAGTAAAACTTTGCAATATTTTGGATTAGCGACTGATGAAAATGGAAAATTTTTTAATGGATATCTTTTAACCAGAATAAAAGAGTGGTTTGGGAATTTAGTCATTCTATGTTACCATCACCACGTTGATAATTCAGATAACCTGCCATAACAAAAAAAAACAAATTAAGTATTACAGATCGCGAAATGAACAACTTTTTTGATTAGAGCAAAAATCTATAAAACGTCACTAGTTAATCTTTAAAGTATTTTAAAAAACTGTATCATTAATAGTTTATTTTAGAACTATAGCCTCCGATATTTCAATGAAAAAATTATATTTCTTAAATGTCTCTAAATTTAGAGATCTAATTAAATTGATATATATATATATATATATATATATATATATATATATATATATATATATATATACATATAGAGAAGCAAAATAAAAAGAAAATTTTCGTTAACTTATATTTTTTTAAATAATTTTCGAAAAACAATTTTTTATGTATTTAAATTGCATAACATATTTGTCAATTTAAAAAAAAATGCTTTCGTTAAAAGATTTTAATAGTTAAAAGTTATAATTATAATTTAACTCATGTTAGAAGCATTTTTAATTTTTATGATTTTAGCAAAAAGTCAGGGAAACTTAATAAATCCAATTATGAATGACGCAGGGAATAAGAGAAATATTTTGAATATGTTGATAAAGACCATAAATATATTATTATTACTGGCAATTTAATTCTTAAGAAAAGAAACTTCTTGTAAAACGGCAAAAAAATTAGAAATATTTATCGTAAAATAATATATAAAATTTTTAAATGTTTCCTTAATGATCTCGATATTTTTTTTATTAAAGATATCTAATAGATTCTTTTTACTTTTAACATGTTAACTGAATGGAAATGGGATGTTTATGACTACCTTAAAACTTTATTTTTAATAATAAGGGGAATTAAAATAACAGTAACAATTCAAGAAATATTTCTAACCAACTTCAAAAGATTTCTGTAATAATCACCATAGACAAAGCTATTAAAAATTATGTAATATTCTATAAAAAACAGTTAAGGACAAAATTTTAAATGAGGAGTTCAAAAATAGTTAAAATATTAAACTTAGTAATTCAAATAATAATATCGTCATTATAAAAATTAATTTCGATAAGAGGTTTAAATTTAAAATTAAAAATATACAATTTCCATACTTAATAAGCAGTGCCAAACTTTAGAAATCACTTATGGGTCTAATGCTTACTTAACTAAACCTGGCACTATTTTCTCTTATTACTTGAATAGAATTATTGAATAAAGTTTTTCTAGGATTATCACTAATAATATAACTATAATTAATTTATCAAAAAAAAATTAAATTTAATTTATAGTGACTTTTGATTTCCCAGATCTCTTCCATAATGTCCCCCTTTAGAAACTAAAAGATGTTCATTTGAGTTTTTACCATGATTATAAAAATATCGATAATTGCGGTTTTGTTTATCGGGAAATTTAAATAAATATTTGTCTTTTTAAAAATTATCTTTACAATGGAAAAAACATTTATGTTCAAATGAATGGAAAACTGCGAGGATCTAATTTTTCAAAACTCTTAGCTAACTTTTTTTCACTTATATGAAAATATTGTACTTTTAAAATTTAAACTGTTTATAGACTTATTAATGATTCAACGCTTATAATTTTAATATGATTAAACTAATTACATGGAATTTTCCCAGTGTTTCTAAAATTATTTATTTAAATACTATTTTTAATCAAATGAATAGATTTAAAAGGAAATATGCAGTAATGTTTACGTGTCCAAAACACAAAATTCAAATATCAAAATTAGTCAAATTAGTCAAAGCATCAAAATTAGTCTTATTTTCTCTACTCTAATATGTAAGCAATAAAACTTAAAATATAAAGGTCAACAATGACCACACAAAACTATGATAGAATTCCTACTGTGTATATTTGTTCGTTCATTGGTTGAATAAAAAAGGCTAGTCAAAGAGGAATTTCGAAACATTTAATAAATATAATCAAATATGGCATCATTTTACTATTAAGAAAAAGTTTTGTAATAAAATTTTAAGTTGTATGCTCACGAGATTATTGATAAAAGCAGAATTACATTTAGATTTTTTTTTAAAATTTGGTTTCACAATATGAAACAAGATGTCAGAACGAGACACATTTTAAGGATGTTACCTGGACATTAAGAAACTAATAAAAAATTTTGTACTGAAAAGTACCGAAAAGAAAAATAAATTTGTATCTTGAAAAAAAAACTTTAGTGAATGATGTGAAGATATTTTTTTCAAATAAAGTTGTTCAAAATATCACAATCATCTAATGAATCAGGTAAACTATATTACGCATACTATTATAAGAGTAAAGTAATGATCAATTTAAAGAATATGTATTTCTTTTTAGAAATTTAGTTTTTTTTTGTGTTTTTAAAAAACTCTTTTTTAGGTACAATTTTTTTCTTATAGGTATATTTTTTCTCTTTTATTATAATTGTATTATAAATTTTCTCTTTTTCTCTTAAATTTCTCTTTTAGGTATAATTTTTTTCACGAAGAATATGTAGAGACTTCTATTAGAAGTAATACACTGGGATTGCCGTGATATCGCTAGAAACAATAAAAGCCCCTATGTGATCTTTAGAAGTTTATCTGATGGTATTATGCTGAACTTCGTGTTTACTAATCTCTTTCTTTTTACCTTTGTGAGGAAAGAAAGCTGCATTAATAATACGTAAAAGAAGATAATTATTTTCCTTTATATACTAGTAATTTATTTTTGTGTGATATCTTTACAGTAGAACTTATAAATTATAGATTAATTATCGATACAACCTATAAATTATGGCCTAGAGGTAGTATCGATCATTACTTTAGAAACTTTTTTGCTGATTTTTGATCAAAATTTGCATATTTAAATTATTTTTTACATATTTAAAAGTATGAAGTATTTTTTGCAATACAAATCCATAAAAAGAAAAAGAATTGAGTAATTATTCATGGAATATAATTTTTATACAAAAAATAGTATATGTAAATTTTTTTTGCTGATTTGTTCTTTTCGCATCTGTCTGCTAAAAAATATATTTGCTAGTCATCGAGTGGGCTAATTGCGAATTTTTCGCACCACTGGATTCACTTAAAGACTTGTTTCATCGAAAATAAAGTGTTTCGAAAATAAAAATGTTTTTCTAAAAAAAATAATTCTGCATGTTCATAAATATTCAACTCATTTTTCTTTAAAAAAAGGCACTTATTTTAGTAAAAAAAAATCCAAAACAAGCAACGCAAGTAACACAAAACACCCAGCTAATATCAGTAGGTATGGAGATGCAAAATGAGTCGTGTGGGAAATGCTTTGTTGTCTCCTTTTTTAGGGTTATAATTGGGAAATTATTTGATATGATCTGGCAAACATTTTTTTAAAAAATTTGTTATTGAATTTTGAACCACAGGAAAAATTTAAAATTGTATTTGCAAGAAGAAAAACTTCATTTTGTTTTCTAAAATGCTAAAATATGCCTAGAAGCATTTTAAATCACATTTTTAAATTAATTTTTCCAAAAAACTAGGCTGAAAAGACTAAGATTTTAAAACATCTCTCTATTTTTAAATTGGTTTAAGTTGTTATTTTGTAGGGTTATAACATGAAATTTTTATTCCACATCTCATTGCCGAAATCCATTGATTTTTCTAGGAGTCTATACTTGTTCTTATCGAATTTTGACCAATTTGAAATTAATATTTCTTTTTGCTGAGATTGCTAATTTTTTTTACAATTTTTATTTTGTATATGTGCAGTACAAAAAATTAAAAAAATAAAAAAATTAACTATTCTTAATAACTTTTGATGTAATAACTTTTGTAATGATTGGATCGTCAGGTTCCAGGACTTAATCGTCATTGCTCGAGGTTATGACCTCCTATATATGGGGTCTGTCCAGACATTTTGTGAAAGGACCGTTTTTGAAAAATTGTGAAAAAAATTACTCGAAATTTGTGTCCATAAAATAAGCGTTAAGTCACATTCTATCAAACAGGGCCCGGCTTTTGTGAATTTGTGCAAATAGGGTCCAGTTATTGCAAAACACTTTTTCAAGGAGTTTTTAAATTGTAAAGACATACAAGATTATGCTCAACACTGTAAAATTCTAATAAAAAGAATTAAATTTTAAAAAATAAACAGCAATTGCTGCTACTAAATTAGAGATGCAACATAAAAATATTTGGTATTTAGCCTGTACTGATGAACGCCGAATATTCATTTCGGACGAATAAAGGAAGAAGCGTATGCCGAAGACAAAACTTAGTTGGTTTACTTTTGTCTTTCTCCCCCCCCCCCTTTCTGAGTGGGACTTATTCGATTAATAAAACAATAATGAGGATAAACAAAATTATTTTGTGAAGGGTCTGTTTTTAAGTTAAAATATTTTGTGAAGGGTCCGTTTTTATGAAAAGATATTTTGTGAAGGGTCCGTTTTTCTGAAAAGATATTTTGTGAAGGGTCCGTTAACGGCCCCAAATTTCTTCTAAACAGACCCCTGTATATACTAATTAATAATAGCAGGTGATATTTTAAGTTACGTAATCAGACTCTCTGAATAAACACACCTTTTTTTCGACGGATTTAATTTTCTGACCCACGAAATAGGGAGGGTAGCCACAATCTGGGAAATATTGTCCCAATAATTTGGTCAGGGTTCCGAAGTTTGAACTCCTTAATGTTAATTTTATTTTCTCCGCATTGCGCTATAACTCGAGAAAAGTGAATTTAAATAAAATTTGCAGTCAATTGTAAAATTCGTTTATGCAAAGATTCGTTTATCCATACGTAAAATAGCTTTTAGAAACATGTAATTACAAATTTTCATTATTTTGTTTGATAAAGGTCTAAAAAGTTTTTAATTGTAAGGTATTCAATTTTATACGTAATTTTAAAGAATATAATTTGAACAGGCAAAATACGAAATTTGAGCGAAACCGGATGAACTGTTTCTGAGAATTTTAATTTTAAACATCTGACTTTTGCAAATTGAATTTAATTTACTTTTTTTAACATCAAGTTATTAAGTTTTTTTTTTTTTTTTTTTTTTTTTTTGGTAAATTTGTGTGAATTCTTCACCCGGCTCTCACCGATCACAATACTGACGTAAAAGGTCATATGTGGTAGAATAATGGATTAGAATCCCTTTGCCGTCGGGCGAACCGTGGAAGGTATCCATGATATTCTTCTCCATGTATCACAAATGCTAGTTAGTTCCATTAAAAAGTACTCCATGAAGGCTAGTATGCCCCAATTCAGTATTAGAGAGTTCCATTTCATTGTAGATCATCAAAATTATAAGGCTAAAACGTTGTGTTTTGACTGTCGTAAACTCTGAATTGGATCAGCTGCTCAACACCGATTAAAAAATAGCATTAATTAATGCCTAGAAGATTATTAACAAATTGTTTTTTATGTTTCCGTCTTTAATTTTTAAAAGAACACAATATTATTTAACTCGTGATAAACGGGGTGCCATATTTTCCGAAAATACTTCTCATGCACAAATAAATATTTACCGTACAATTTCCGAAGATTAAAGATTTTTAACAAAAATGCATCATAGAGGTAACATGTTCTGCGAACATTGCCAAAACCCATAAGTTAGATTTAGCAAGTAGATTTGGCAAAAATATGCATCGTATGTATTTTTGAAAAACAAATTTTGGAACACTATACTCTTTACAAGAAAAAACAATATAAACAAAAAACACTATTAACCCCTTCCTTCTCGCTCCCGTGAAAATGACGGGGTGAGGTTTCGTCCTCTATTTCTTGCTCCCGTGATATTTCCGGGCTGGAGTGTTTAGTAGTAAACGCACCAATAAGAATAAAACTAATTAATTTCTTTTGCCCGGAAAACATTTTATTTCTCATTTTACACACATGGCAGTACCAGGATATTTTTAAGGTAATTGTAGATAGTTAGTTTTTTTTAAACTAGATCTTAGCACTTTTCAATTTTCAGGGATAAAAAAAATAGGCACTTTTATGACCGTTTTCTTGACAATTAACCGATCATTAAAGGGTTAATAGGACAGAAAAACGTAATCCATATAAACACTCCTTTAAAATACTTAAAAAACAAATTTCTCATGTACATAAGTTAACTATTATAAACTATAAGTAATAAAAAGTAAATTCGAATTGAAGAAAACACATTTAGGGGAAAAATAACAAATTCTTGATCTAAATTTTTCTTGTATCTAAAAAACCCTTGGAACGTGTCAATTTTTTTTATTAAAATCAAAACGAATGTAAAAAGTATACTTTAAATTTTGAGGCAGAATATCTATAGTTCCCACAACATATGGCAAATACCAATCTTACATGGATTTTACTAAAACAGTAATAGATGCTACATGCATTCATTATCCTTATTGAAGTTGTAATAAATGCAGTTAATCTACGGATATAAAAGTCTCAGTTAATATATTAAAAACAAATAAAAATAAATTCATTGTATAACTAAAAAAAAAAAACCATTTTAAATTCATTTATTTCCTAACAATTTAATTACCTGCAAACTAACTAACTTTCCCTCAGCTCATGTAAAAGCATTTTGGAAATTTAATCTAAATTTATGATGTCATCAAAGTTTGTAAAAAAATTAATTTAAAAAACAAAAATTTTTAAAAAAATTGTTTTTTACATAAATCAAAACGATGGTACTTTTAATCAAAATATTCACTAAAAAATCATAGTAAAGATAAATGTTATAATAACTAACATATTTATGGAAACTTCTCTATTGATTATAACTTTTAAACTGCACTTTTCCATTATTCATAATCAAGATTGAAGAAAGAACTGTTTCAAACTTACAAATCCATAGCAAATGGATTCAGCCAGATCAAAAGGATCATTTTGCCTTTAGTAAAATCATATATTGATGCGTGTATCATTTTGCTAATGATTATAAAAAAATGATACAAGTCGGTACATCATACAAGTAGATACAAAGTGATTTTAATAGACATATGATCCAAGTTCATACCTATTCCTCAACTTGTATATGTTCCTCAGTGTGGAATTAGTCCAAAATGATTTGATTCCAAAGTAAGTACAAGATTGTTGGTTGTTGCTTTCATCTAGTGACTTATATAAATTTTGTGAGTGATTTTTCACTTTGATATGTTAGTGAACTTTATACTTTATAAATGAATTGATACAAAATATACTCGCTATTTCCACAATGTATTTCTTTTAAGTACTTGGTACATTCAAGTACTTTAATACAACTATATAATTATTTTAAATAACTTTTATCAATATATTTCATCATGAGGAAATATATTAAACAGTTATTTGTTTTTGTTTAGTAATTCTCTTATCTTCTATGAATATTGCTAATAATAAGCAATTTAAAATGATGTTTTTTTTCACGCTCTGTAGTAGCCATTTTTTTATTCGAATGGAAAAAAACATTTATCTTGTTTAATATGTAAATTGAAAGAATGTAGCATTGAAATAAATTTTGAAACAATGTCCAGATTTCCGTGTCATTGTTTTGCGAGGGAATGATCTTCAATGTAATGTAATAAATAATTTAGTGACAATGCAACTTTTTCAAATTATGAAATAAATTACAAATACATATTTTTTTTTAAATTAACGAACAGTTTTTGAGGGATAATGACTTATCGGCGGGTATTATAAAGAGTTCAGATACGGACTATTGATATTTAATTGATCGACGGAGATGAATGGATAAGGATTTATAAAGTATATAATAAATAAGCGGGGTAGATGCTCTCTAAAAATAGGGTACCGATAAATAAATCAGGAAACAATAGAAATTATAAGTTTCTTATTATTCATTGAAGCTTACTGCTCATTTCACTATATCTTAAACTATGCAAACATATCAAAAATATTGTTTTTACTATATATCCAATAGTCTTTTCTATTGAAAGTCATTTATTTATCTAATAATACTCATCCAGCAAAAGTGTCATTTTGTAAAATAAAAATAGTTATCATTATTTTTAAACAAAATTTACTGTCTAATTTTAAAAAAAGACAAAAAGTACACTTTCAATACGCGGAAAAGTAAAGGGATTATGCCTTACCATGTGATTTAAATTAGATTTAATTGGATAACTGTAAGTGACATCACGTAGGTGTGTGTGTTGAACGTGATCGGCATCTGAATGAAACATGTTGCAATTTACTTACGGTGACGTTACTTGCAGGCATTCAAATGCAATATGTTCAAGATATAAATGACATCAGATGAAATAAAATTGATCTTTATATAATATAATAATCCTTTTTTTTTCTTTCAAATAATTATGCATCTATCAAACGTGAAATATTTCCAACACCAACTTTCTAAAACAAGTCAAATTCATTCATCTCCTAAAAATATGTAAACTATAAAAGTTTTAACGTATTATCACTAATAATAACCATTTATTGAAAAATTACACATCTCATTAAAATATTTTCAAACCAAATTAAAATAAAATAAACATTATAGTAAAAGTACTAATTACAATCACTGATTGAAAAATTAAATATCCAATTAAAATGTGTTTAAACCAAATTACAGTAAAAAAAAAAAAAAAAAAAAAAATTATATAAATAAACCGAACGTCATATGAATAATTATCTCAATTTTTTGCTTAATGTATTTTTTTAATTAAAACATTAAAGGAAATGTAAAAACAATTTAAATTTAGAAACTTACAGCATTTTAATTAAATTTTCTCAGAAAAATTCTTATTAATACCGTGAAAAATATTGTAAAATAAAAATTGAAAAAATAATAAAAAATATGCATAAATGATTTAAATGTCATGAATATATTTTGAGCAAGGAAAATGATCTCTATTATTAAACAATATCAAAAAATACAAAACCTAAGAATTGACATAATACTTTTTTTCCGATAATTAATTTAGCACTTAATTGCATAAAATCTAATTTTAATAATAAGTTAAACAAGATGTGACAATTAAATTAAAATTCCGCAGTAATTTATACTTACTACTTACAAAGATTTTAATGAGCACTAATAGAGATATCATTAAAAGATCAAACATAACGTGTTTTTTTTTCACAAGTTATAAAAAGTAGTTAATTAAGCAATCTTTGGAACTAAATTCAATATAATTTTAAATCCATCATTTTTTTTATTGTTAAAAAATACATTTATTATGTCTGTACATTAGATAGTTCGAAAATTTAATTTGACTTTATTACTAATTCCATAAGGACTGTTAAATTAGTTTTAAATATATAATAGTTTAATTTTGAACAGTATAAGCTCTTGTCAATTCCTTAATTTAAATTCACAGACTATTGTATTTATGGTTGCAATATATTTTTTTATTGATTTCTATTCATAGATAAACTTATTCACTCTTTTTGAACACGATACATTTTTCTTTTATACTAAGTTAGGTTCCAGATAGTTACTTCCTAATCACTGCATGGGTTTTATTTCTTTAAAAAAAAGGGTAGATATAATGATGTAATTTAATTCCATAACTGAAATAAATCTGGAAAAAAAATGGTTAAGAATGACATATCTAAGTAACTTACCTTATATTTGTTATAAAAGTGCACATTTAATCTGCATCAATTTAAAAATAAGATGTACAAAAGTATAAAAAAGCAAGTTTGGTTTGCGATATTTTACAACAGGGGACAAAAAAATGGTATTTTTATATTCATTACGTTGCATAATTTAAAAACATTTGTTCTTAAGTTTCCAACATATTAAAAGCATTTTCGTATAACTGCCAACTTAATTTTTTATTATTCAAGAAAATTTATAACTATCTTACTCAGCAACATTTGAAAATTAGAAAAGAAAAAGAAAATGTATGAAAAATAGACAATTGATAAAACATTTATTTCTATACATAATACAGCTAAATTATAAAACTTTCTTTCAACTATTAGGAAAATGGATACTCAAATTTCACGTACCGTTCTTCGTTTTTGCTGAAACAGTTTCCTTTCATACACCGAGTTAACATTTCGTCAGAGAGACGAAACTATCATTACTTTTTCGAGGAAGCGAACTTTGTAAAGTAAAGCGATATTTCGCCATTAGCTTTTTTTTTCTTAAAAAAAAAAATAAATAAAAATAAAACATTATAATAACAATAAAAAGATAAAAACTCCATTGATGAACACTTTTTCAAGAGCATCATATTGGTGGATCAACGTCGTCTCAATATAAATATAATATATGTCCGAAGTGGGAATCGAACTCGGGATCCTGGTAACCAGTTTCGGACCTTCTATATTCGATCATCCAGATTTCATTCTAGGTTCGTCATTCTAATTAACAATGTAAATGTCCAGGAATGCACTTCAATGAGGTTTGGAGTTGAGGACATTTCGTCATATATCTTGGATTTTACGTTTCTGCACATCTCATAAAATGATTCTCAAAATTAACGAAATTCAGTTCAAGGACTGCTGAATCGTGAAAAGTGATAGTTTTATTTCTGAGAGTGCATAAATGCAGCTATTGTTCTTAGAGTTACTTATTTTGATAAGATTAATTAATTGTTTATTAACATAATTGAATAGCAGAGCCATGTTTCAATAACAGAGATTTGGTTAGTTTACTATTTATTCCATATTACATCATATTTTTTATACATACCTAACTCTTAAAGATATTCCTTTATTTTTTTTTCGGATAAAAGGCATCACTTTTTTTGTGATGATCAAGTTTACGGAATACATTTTAAAGAACTTAATTTCCAAACTTATTTTCCTTTTTTCAAACAACTTTTATAGATAAAAAGATGCAAATACTATTTTCTTGTGTCAGACTATATCATTAGTTTAAAATTCAAATTAAAGTGTAAATATACATTTATTAGGATTTCTCAGAGATCATATGTGTCATTAGAAATAAACTGATCAGGGTAATTCCTGGAATTACTTATGATGCCATTACGAGGATCTTTTTTTAAAGGTAGCGATTTATTTTACTAGAAGTACTTTTGACACCAGTACAAGAATTTTTTTTTCAATATAATAGTGCACTGTTAGAAATATCTCGAAACAAATACTTAAATAAAAATTTTGTTAATTGTCATTTTGTCATATATAACAAAAAAGTCATATAGTCATATATAAGAAGATGTTATTCAAACTGTTAACTGTGAGAAAACCGTTTATTAACTGCCTTCACCTAATACGGTTAAACAACCAGAACTTCATCGTACCAGCTAGACCCACCTAATGAAGCCACTTATTTCCTTGCAGCGGTATACATATTGTACCTGAAAGGTCTGATAATCTGTCAGTTTCATGACCGACAAAACGGGAGTTCAAGTCCCAGCTTTAACTCCACAATATTTCCACCTTTCCCTTCAACTTATTTTCATTTGCTTCTTCAAGAAGTGCTTTCAGTGTCCTGCTATCCCCAATTTATGTTCTGCACTTCCCGATGCCTATTACCAAACAAAACGCTCAGCTTCTATATCCATTTAAAAATTCTTTTGTACTGTTTTGAAACCATATAGGTTGTAAATGGTTGAAAACCGTATGGGTTTTATTCATGGTTTTATTACAATACTAGTTGTAAACGGTTTCAAAACCGTAAATGTGAAAAATATTTTTTACCATAAACTCTACGATTAATCGTATGGACAGACTGTGACTTGTTATTTTACCATAATTTTAGAATGAAAATTTTAACTGTGTAAATTGTTTGAACAAAAATATTTTTTTAAATAGATTAAAATTCTGTATTTAAATATATATTTATTTTTAAAATAGACTATAATTCTATATTTGAATATATATTAATTTTTTTTCAGAACCTAATTTCAAAATGCTTACGCTGTTTATAAATAAAATACTTTATCTTGTTCAGTAGAAATCGGAGATGTACTTAAAAATTCCAGTTCTGTCAACAAAAATCCCTGAATGGAATTCTAAACTTAAACCACCATAATAAAAAATGGATTTCTAAAAAAAATTCTTTTTAGGTGGACTACATATCTTTTCGGCAAGAAAAAAAATACATTTATTTACAATAGGCATATTTATAAGAAAATATTGTTTGAAAACTATGATACTTTTGATATATATTTTACGTCATTTTCTCTTAAAATAGGTATTTTAAGCATACAGATTTTCATTAATGATATGTAAGAAGACTTTTATTGCTGAAAATTGGTTCTCAGAATTATTAATCGAGGAAAGAGCTTAAGAACTGAAATATATTTCGGAGAAATCCTCTCCTCCTCAATCGGTAACAAATGCACTAGGTAATTACAAACAAAAGTTTTTAATTATTCAAACTGTATTTATAGAACTTCCCGGTACTGAAATTAAGTTCCTCGTAGAAGTTTTAAATTACTAAGTGGTGCTTTCAATTATTCCTCAACAATTACCAAGTAAACACAATGTTTAATCCTGTGATAATTTCAGATATTCATACACCTCAGTTTCCAGAATGATTGACAAATTTCACAAAAAGTCTCCTATTTTATTAATTTGCGTTTTTACGTAATTAAATTAAATTTTAATTTTAACGAGTTCAAGCTACATGTTTATTATTATATGTCTATTAGTATTTTTAGACATTGATAAATAAAAATAAGCTTAAATCAATACAACAATTTATTTAGTAAAAATCTAAATATTAGAATGTATAATTATAAGGAAAAAAAATTCAATTCTAAATGGAAAATTAAAAAAAGAAGAATGTTCTACATTGTATCAGTTTTGTTTGTAAAAGCAACTACTTGTAGTTCTTTCTTCCGTATCCCTCATAAATTTTCAATCGGGTTAATATCAAAAGAATTAGTTGACCACAGCAATACTGCAAAGTTACTTTGATCGAGCTAGATTCTAAGGGATTTTAATGCATAAAGGGAAGTTAAATTTTTTGAGAAAATTAGAACTTTAAAAATTTTGATTAAAAATGGCAGATAACTGAGGCTTAGTTTAAAAAAGATCGATTCAGGCGAGTACGATATTTGCATCAGGGATGGAAAAAAGAAATATTTAATGTTTTTTAATAGACATCATGAAAGCGTCTTCATAAATTAAAGGTATCAATCTTGCTTTTCAAAAACAAAACCACACATGATTGTAAAATAAAAACTTGCAAGAATGAGATGGTGCAAATCCAGATCGGAGAAAGATATTTAGTGGCAAAAAATATACTCTGTAAGTCCTATCAAAGCGTCAAAGTGTTCAAGTTCGGAGGATGAATCACTAAAAAATAATGAATGAAACCTTAAACAGCTTCCTTAAAACAGCGATTTCAAGTCAATTTGACCCTTATAGGAAATTAACGTCATTCCGAAGTAAAGGATTTTTAACTGTTAAATATTGTTAAAAAATTCAATATATAAAGTTTAAAAAAACCTTTATATATCAAGAAAGTTTCTTTATTATTTTTTATTAATTTATTGACAATGCAACAATAAAGTATAATAGTGTATAAGTGATCATTCTTCCTTTCACAGAAGAGCAAGTCACACGAAAATAGACAAAAGGCACGAATCTAAACAATCACATTAGTACACAAAAGGTTTTAAAATGTTTAAAATGTGGAAGTTCCATTATTAGTTAGAGATTAGCGCTGGCGTACTACACTGTATCCGTTATGGCTTGAAAGTAACACCAAAACATCCACAAATTGATTTCTAGCATATCTCATAGTAATTAGATGTTTTCCTCTTTTCTTTGCGATGTGAACAGATGTGTTTTATTTATATTATAGACCGAAATTTCAAAATTAAGAACTACCTGATTCGATAAACATTAGTTCGCAGCGCTTCAAGAACATTAATAAAAAAAGGTTCACAAACGTTTGTCGAAAGCTATCCAAACATTCAAGGCTATCAATTCCACAAACTTTGTAAAGAAAGCGCGAGCCTTTTGCAAGTTTCACAAAGTGTGGAATAATTCCCTAGCATCTTATCTGTCATTTCATTATATTGCAGTCATTAATATTTCTTGGTTTCTACTCTAAGCTGTTGTCCGCAAACACATTCACGTGATTATTATTTTGAATTATGTCATTCTTTGGCACGTATACATTGAATGTTTTCTTTCCATTTTCTGTACAGAAGATGAATATCATTCCTGAAGAAGTTAATAATACGGAAATATAAAAATATACGAAGAAGAAGATGAATATACAAGAATCAAAATAAAAGATTATTATTTCTCCTTCAGACATACAATCTTAACCATGCATTGTTTTAACAAAACAAAGTACACGACGAGCCAGTTTGTATAGAAATCTCATACAGGTCAAATGCAAGCCTTTATGGGCCCAATATAAGGCCTATATTCACTGAAAAATGAATATAAAATATTATGATGAATCTGAAAGTTCTATATAGCGCAAATATTGGAAAAATAACGTCTTTTTTAACCCTTATTGTGCCAAGGTTTGTGAATATTGGTTCAATGTGGAATTATAACACTTTCGATTCTTAGACGTTTATGGTTAGAATATTTATTGTTCAACTGTTTGAAGCTTTTTACCATTCTTTTTGCGATGTCTCGTAATAAAAACATGATAATATCTACTTCTCTGATAATTTGCTTATAAATTATTATATTATACTCGATATGATTGTTTGAATGCAAACTTGGAAGTATGTAGCAATATTTATTTATATTTTCTTTTCTCGAAGACAATAGTTACACACTAAAATTAGATAAAAATTTATTCAAAAATCGTTATTTTCTTTAGTTTTCGATTTCTTGTGCAAAGCCTACTCTTCAGGAGGAAGTTATTAGTTTCTATTTTTTGATTCCTGGTAAAAACTGTCCAATATTTGAACTTGTAGCATATGATTCAATCGCTGATTAACGGCATGGTTCCTGGCATGGATCACTAATATGTTGTTCAAGGTTTTTGATTTTCGTACACAGTTAGGTAACATCATCGGAATTTGCATACAGTTAGTAGATTTTTGTTAGTTAGCTAAGTAAGTGCACTTTATAGGGCAAAAAATTTCATGAACATTGTAAATAAGTAGAAATCATTTTAATTCGGAATGAAAAATAAACACTAAACTGAATAACCTCGATAAAAAATTATTAATAGAACAAACTGAAAAACTTGACCCAAATAAATGTTAAATTGTCTATTGGATGTGAAAAAAATATCCTTTATATATTTACAAACGGTCCTCAAAAGGTCAAAATGGAAATATGTTCTAAAAATATTTACAAAATGTAAATAAGGAAGGGGAATTCAGCTACTTATAAAAAATGGATGAGCAAGCGTCTAGTTTTTGGGAATCAGAACTTATAGAATGCATGGGGTCATAAAATGACCCCCACTTTTCCTACAGTGTTAAGGTGTGGTTCCATACTTAGAGCACAATATTTTCTCAGAGTTATAATTCAGTCGAGGACATTTTACAACTTGCACAATAAAAAATAACCATTCAAAAAGATTTCTTTTCTAAATTTTACATCCATTGAAAACAAAAACTTGAAGTTAAAGTTATGTGACTAGTTTGTCATGCGATGAATTTGCATTTTGATTTATAAGCAACAATTATTTAATAGCATTTTCTTCTTGTTCAGGATTACAACAAATAAAATTGTTTATAACCAGGATTCACATAGCATTGTACAGGTAACGTATTTATAATTTCGTGAGAATTAAACTAGACAACTTCGAATATCGAATCTAAGATACCATCTATATGGGAACTATTGCGCGGCATTTTTTCTTAGCATGGTGGAACCCAATTACTGTTTTGCAAATCATCTTCATAAGGTTCGAAGCCTTGTAAAATAAAAAATAAAAAACAGCATGAAATTTCAAAAATGAACGTTTTTCTCACAAATGTCCCTTTTTGGCTGTTATATATATTAGATCCATTAGATTTTTCAAAGTGTCATCATGCGTTTTTATTGTTTATTATGAGGAATCAACGTAAACGTTTAAAATTTTGTTACAGTATACTTAGAAACAATTTAAGGAATGTAAATATATATATATATATATATATATATATATATATATATATATATATATATATACATCACGGGTATCTTTTGAAACTGCAAAAAAAATGGAAAAAAATAATCAAAATGGCCTTCAATGAACCTTCTAGAGTTGATAAAGAGTAGTAGGAGTGTGCAGTAGCTTGCAGCTATTGTGATGATCTGAAGTTACATTAGTACAAACGGATATGAAAGATATGCATAATTAAAGAAAAAGTAACATTAATTCAGTTATTTATCGATATATTCTCGAGCACTTCATAATTTAATCTTCAGAAAAGTTGCCTGAGGACGATTTTATCTTCAAACAAAATTTATCTTCCCTTCATATATTAAAATCAACTCGAATCAGGATAGAGTAAACAAAATTGCTTTTGTATTGTGGATAGTTTGGTCATTTGGTTTAGCCCAATTGAAAATGCATGGTGGATAGTAAAGAAAAAACAGCAGAAAGTTGCTACTACAAACAAAACTGGGCAAGTTTATCACGTGTTAATAAACTTGCTAATAATGTGCATTAGCTAATAATGTGGTAAAGGAAAGCTGCTCATTTCATGCAAGGATTACAGTTCTATACGTAGTGATTAAAGCTACAGACGAAGCTACAAATTATTAAGTAACTCTTTTAACCATTCATAATTGAATTTGTGACTACATAAAATTTTATCTTAATATTTAATTATTTTTTCAGAAATAAATTGTAGAATTAATTTATTCTTTACTTTGAAGTTTTAATGCTTAAAAATATTGTAAAGTATATAGATCTGATTAGTTAAACTTTTAATTTAATTTAAGTTAAGTAAGTAAACAGTAGGATTCCTTTTTAATGACTTTTTTTAATTATTTTTAAAATTTTAGAATCAGAGCTACATTTTTAAAACTTAAGATCAATGAATTCCATCTAACAAAATATATTTTATTCCCAAAAATGTGGCATGTCGACCTAAGAGAATGTATCAAATATTACGAGAAAAAAATAAAGCATTTAAAGTATCTAGACTGATGTCGACCCGGATTCGAGAGCTATAAAAACAATGAAATCCAGTTTATCTTGAAAATTATTTATTTTTTAGTTCTGTAAAAAATATTGCTATTATGGTCATGAGCTATGTCATAAAGAACGAAGCACTGCATGATTTCATCCGTTGGGTTTTAGATCAAATAACTGAATTTCTCATAACTTAACATTTTTCTTAAAACAGTTCTTCTACAAAAATAAAATAAATCGAAGAAAAAAATCATAATCTTAATTGCAAAAACACATACAAAATGAAGTAATAACACTACTATGTCATAATTTTAACGAAAAATAATAGCTTGAAAAAAATTAAATTAGTCGGAAAGTAAACTTAATTGAGTTTAGTAAGACTGAAGTGTCTAATGTATATGCAAACAATAGTAGAAAGTTAAAATAAAAAGTGTGAAAAAAAATAACATAAAAGTATTGAATCTTCATAAACAATGAATGAAATTTCCTCATAACCATAATGGAAATTTGGAGATTTAATCTAGAAATATGTTTTGCAACAAACCAGCTGGTAGCAAAACTTCAAAGTCTTACTGCGATTAGTAGAAAATATATTATCAAGCAAACATAAAAATATTTTATTTACTCCATGCAACATTAATAATGTAGGAGAAAATTAAACAAAGAACAGAAAAATAGAAAATGTAAAACAAACACGGATAGAAAAATATAAATTGAGTTAAATGATCACTTTCTGTTTTGGACGCCGTTGAATTTTAAATAATTTTTTGCTTCTTCTATTTTCACACTTTTCTTTGATTTCTATTTTAAGTCTATTTTAACAAAATTTGACATCGTAATGGATGTTTCGTGTCTTATTTCAATAACAAGTTTTAAATTTTCAGCTCAGTTTCCATTTCTACGAAAGTACAGATTCTTCTAAAAGTTGACCTTCCTAAAAATTGTTTTAGTTAATTCTTCATGCCTGCCAAGTGGAAGGATATAGTAAATTTTTAATTCCGCTGTTTTCCTGATTTTTTCAGAGCATTCTTTTCCATCCTAAAATAATTGGTTTTGATAATCTACAAAAATAAAAATATATAATTACGACAAGATTCATTTATCTTTATCATTAAGACTATTAAAAAAAGAACTAACATTCTTAAATAATCAATTGTAAAAGAACAATATTATATTCAATGATTAATAGCTACCAAATTTTCCAAATTTCATGTTGACCCTTTTCTCTAAAAAAAATATGCTTTATTTTGTTTACATAGTAAAACAAATGTACTAGATAAAAGACACGACATAAAAAATTACATAATTGCATTTCATCTAAATCTATGATAATAAAATAAAGATATTGTCTGTTTGTCTATCTTATAAAACTAGAATCTTTCTCGCTTCCTGTTTAGCTTATAACTCCCTTACAACTCTAATTTAATTCCTTGAAATTTGGACAGTGCATGAAAGGAGCTCCCGATCATAAAAATTGTTCAATAATTTAAGTTATATCGTTCGAAAAAAAACACTGAAAGTTTTAATTATTTTTAAAGGTTGGTTTTGGATACCATTGTTTGCTATTGGCTGCCAGTAGCCGTCACCATACACCATATTTTCTATTTAGTAATACTAAAATTTATAAATAGACTAAGACGTGTTACACATAAAAATCGGTAAAATTATTTTTACGTCACAATATAAAGTAATAATTAATATAAGTAAAGTGATTAATTTAAGTTGCAGTCCAGACAATAATTCTTAAAATAAAATGAATTTGAAAATTAAACACATACAGGTGTTAACAAAAATATTAAGACGAATTCAAACTAGGCTTAACAGAGCAAAGGTGCATAGAAATTATACACAATAACATTATTTAATGCTGTTTACAGTGACTTGAAAATTATTATTAATTATTTTTGACATATTCTTGAATTAGCAAATGAATGAAAGGTGAAATCAACTAAGGAAAAAAGAAGGTAAATTAATGGATTAGCGAAAGATGAGTCAGATAATAGTAAATACTAAAATAATTTTAGAACTGAAAATCTTGTTTAACATTTATTTTTTGTTCTTAAATAAATTGTCATTTAATTAGGAAGTACTTAACCGAAACGGGTTGATTTACAAAAAAAGTGTTTTTTATATATATTACCGTAATTGACCGAAATCAATCGACTGTCACCGGTGAATTTTAACAATCACTTAGTTCCTAATTCTAATAAAAATTATAATCTAATTTTTAGTTTATAATAAAATTTCTATATTAAAAAAACTTGATTAAAACTCACATAAAAATATATTTAAAATTCCAATAAAATTTAACCAAAATGTAGTCTCAAAAAAAATAAATAAATAAATAAAAATCTCGCGTTAATTAAACAAATAAAAATGGTTTTAACAAGTTAAGTCTTAACTCTGTAATTGCATTTCAACTGGCAACATATTTTCACCTATGGTATTTTCTACTACAAGCTTAAAAATTTTAATGCCTATCAGACTATTTGCGAAATGCTAATTTTTTATTCAAATTTTTATTTTTGCATGTATTTTTAAGCGTCAATATGAAAAATTTGACTGAATTTTTATCGATAGTGTCTAAGTAAAAGATTTGAAAAAAAAAATGTTTTTTTAATTGCTCAAACTTTCAACAGCTCTTTCATAGTAACAGATTGGGACCATAGTTTCCAGATTTCCACTGACACACATATTTTGAGAGACAAAATATTTCAGAAATAACTATGTTTATTCAGAGTTATAATAAGTTCTCGGTTTTAATTTTGTAACTTCAAATATCGTGTTTACAAAATCTTTAGTTTAATTAAGGTTAATCTGTTGAAGCATTAAAGATTAAATTCCATGCGGTAAAATCACTAGATCACATCATGCTCATCACTAGATCAAGAGTTAATAAGATATTCTTTGTTTTTTAAATTTTACGCACAGTGAACTTTTGCATTTCATATGAATTTGAATGGTAAAACAATCTGTAAATACCAAAAATGTCCAAATTTTAAGATTATCATAAAATAACCAAACTAAGATTCTTTAGGATCTTATTTTTCTGATAAATAAAAGGAAAAAAATTACTCATTTTGCATTGCATTCTTCCTTTAAAAAATCATATTTATATAACTAAACTAATTGAAAAAAGTTAAATATGCGCATTGACAAAAACTGAAAATAAAAATCAGTAATCTGTACCTTATTAATAAATTCCTCCTCAGATGTCTGATAAATTCATAATCTTCTCAAATTCTAATGTGAAAAGTTCTGCAAAACACAAATAAATAATACATTTCAACTCAAAATAAATCATTAATTGCAAAATGATTAATATAAAAGTAAACTCATTCACAGTAATTAAAAAGCGAGTCTATTTTTTCACACATACAAAAAAAAATCCAAAAAACTCGTTAATTTAAATTATATATACGATGATTCCACACTTTTAACCCTCAAGTGAAGCCTGAAATTAAGTAATATATTGGACAAAAAAAATTTTTTTAAAAGCATATTTATGTTAAAATATCTAAGATATCATATAAAATTTAAATATCACAATTATTTCTAAAATTTTGAGTCAATAATTAAACTAAGTTATTTAGAACAATTTAGAATTGAGTTTTGTGTGTTTTTGTGATTTTCCAATTTTATACTCTAAGATATTTGATTTTGTGATTCTAAATCTATGCTTGTTTAATTTTTTCTATTTGATTTTCTTAAGATTGCTAAATTTAATACTTCTTGGATACACTACTCTGAAGTGTTAAGTATTTTAAATGTTTTGAACGAGCTTAGAAAATTATGATTTTGTTACATTTTCTTGAATAATTACATAAATAAATTTATTAATTGTTGAAGTTAGTTACTTTAAGGGCGGCGGTATATTCAGCCGTAGATGAATAATAGAAGAAATCTTTCATTATTTGTTATTTATTGCTTTGTAACGCATGCTCTCTGAAACTTTTGCTAACTGGAATATTTTGACTGCATGTCAGTTGGATTAAGCAATTTCATAAAGCGTGTTTACCTTAGAATTCATTGTTGAATTCTTCAAGGTTTTATTTTATTTTGTATGACTTTAGCTTTTATGCGATCTTCAGGGCGCATAGTCCCAGGCATTTTCCCAGCTATTTTGGAAGTTCCAGTATGTGCTGGGTTTTTAATAAATAGTTATTAATTATAATATTATTAACTGTTATTAATATTATTAACTGTTAATAATATTATTAACTGTTAGAATTCTTATTCTAAAATTACGTTAAAAAACCGGAAGCAGTCTGTCTATCCGATTAATCGTAAAGTTACCAGTAAATAACATTTTTTTACCTACAAGGTTTTCAAACCGTTTACAAATTGTACGGTTAAAAAACTATGAATAAAAAACTCCATGGCTCCCTAACCATTTACAACTAGCATGAAAATAACTCGACTCATTTATAGTGCTGCCATCTATGAGTGAATGAAAGTATTGTATTCGAAAAGTTCAGGAACTCAAATTCGGGAGTAAAGGAATCTGGAAACTCTTCATATGTTGAGGGAAACGGGAGAACAACGTTGGAACTCGATCCTACGTTCTATCGGTCATGAGATCGACAGATATCACTCGGCTAAATTTTCTTTACACTTAAGTACTGCATTGTATAAAAAATATTTATATTTAGTTAAAGTGGGGAAAAAAGCTTATTTTAAGTGACTTTTACCCTCTAGCTATTTATTTTATTTAAAAAAAAAACACTTGCTTTTATCTTAGAAATGTCTGGAAAAATTCGTATAACATTTATTTTACCTCAAGAATTTCATGAGAGATGCATACACATTATTTTTTCCCTTTTTTTTCAAAATTTACCACAGTTAAGGCTATAAATTCAAAATCAGTTCATTTGTAATTTTTGTTTTCAATTCTCTTAAAAAATACAGTTTTTTTTAATTGTTTTTCTGCTGGAGTATTTTCCTGATTTAGAAAAAATAAATATTTTACTCAAAATGTCTGAGAAACAACCAAAATAATTCCATATAAATTTGAAAAGAAATCTTTATTTTTTTTCTTGTTGAAGGGAGGATAATTGTAAGATAAGATACAAGTATTAACAAAAGCCTATCTATGTTAATACACAATGTTATTTATATTATTAAGGTAGTATCACAAAAACATTGGGTCATTTTTGTTGTGCAGAAATTACTGTACATTTTGTTAAATTTCATGGAAAATTATTATTAACTAATTCTTACAGAAATGCGTTTGGGGATTTCTGTTTATCAAGTATCTTGAATTTTAAGAAAATGTAATTACGTAAATTAATGATTACCTAAATATGATAGCAGCATTAAAACCACATAAATATAATTGCATTATTTAATTACATGATTACAAATATATTTGCCTCTAATTAAGCACCAGTTCAATTGTTTCCTCGTTGTTAAACAACAGAAGATTGTGAAATTAAAAAAAAATATATTTTTCTTTTTTAAAATTCCTCAAAAATTTAAAATATTTATTTTTTAATTTGAAAATCAATGATTTAAAATATTTTCAGAATTGGCCAGAAACTAGAAATTTTACCTCAACATATGATATAATTTAATAAATTATATAAATCTATAGTTTTAATCGATGTTTCAAACGTGGGAATCAAATGATTTAAAATGTAGAGAAGAACATCCCCCCTTAATATTTTATGACCTCTTGTCAAAGTTTAAGACATAATCGTATTTCTGGTCTAAATATAGTAAATAAAGTATCAAATACCTGTTAGAAGTATATTAATTCATATGAATGAAATGTGAAACATTTTGGAAATTTTCTTTCGTCTATCAGCCATAAAAATCTATTTGAAAAACTCACTATTATATTAGATTAGAGAAATGTAATAAATGCAAAGATAAAAAAAGGAGATATTTATAAAATAGAAAAGCATAATTTTTAAGTAGAAATTCATAAAAACTTAAAGTTTCATCTACGTTTTATTTTGAACGGAGACCAAGTAAAATGTGCACTTTGAAAAAGAATTGCCAAAACTATCAGAATATGGTAATATTTACTGTGTTTCTGGTTATATGAAAACTCCAGAAAGTTCAGTAATTTTTACCGAAGTGCTATGGTTATGAGTTTGGTAAAATTAACTACAAAATATTGTGCTATGATACGTGATAAAATGCGGTAAATGTGAAAAAAAATTGATTATTACTTCAGAGCATGGCATAAATACAATTTATTCAGTTAAATTTAATTCTCAGTTTTGTATTTTTACTAAATGTGTGTTAATGAGAACTATAGTTTTGAAAACCGAAATTTCCTGTGAACCGAACTATATTACAATTTTGTTATAATATGAATTGGAAAATTACTAAATGAATGGTTTAAAAAATTCGTTTATTTTGATTTCATCGAACAGAATTATATTTTTTGGTCTTTTTCTTTTTCTTATCGGAAATGTTTTTACTATGCTTTTAATACTATTATTATTATTAATAATATTATTATTACGTAATATATTAGCAGAGTTATTAATCTGAAATGTTATTATTTAAAAGAGGTTATTTTCCCTAAAATGCAATGTTTGATTTACAGTGGGTGGTGAATATATGTTAGACTTAATTGGTTGGAATAGTTACAGGCCAAAAATAGGAATTGAGTGAGGTTTTACTTTTTTTAAAAACAAATAATTGTAGAGGCATGTTACTGATCGATTAAAGAAGAATATTTTTAAAATGAATTGGATTGAATTAATTGAATTGGACTAAAGACGCAATGTCTAAAAAAGACATGCTGCGCCAAACAAACAGTTTCTAAAACTGATCAAGACATATTAAAATCTACATGCTACATATTGATCTTACTAAAACACGTGATACACAAACGCTTTCAAAAGCGCATAAAATGATATCAAAGTGTAAATAGATTATACTTACTTTAATTATACTTACTAAAATTTTACGTAGGAAATACGGTAACAATTTAATAATATTGGTAAAAATATTTATACGGTATACAAAATAACCATATCACGTTGAAATGTAAAGATGTTACGATGATGAATTTTATCGAACAAATATTTTATACATGAATAGAGTAACAGAAAAGGATAAGAAGATGCTGGTTAAAACGCGGGCGAAATATTCACAAATCATGAGTAACATATTAGAAATGTTGCTTTGGAGAAAAATGTCCTCCAAAAAGCAAACGAAAGTGATTCAATCGAGTGTGAATTATTCGGATATTGGGTTCGGATATAGACTGAATGCCGGCAAAGGGTTAAATTCTGATTTAACTGAGTGAAGTTCAATCAACAAATGTATTCCAACTACAATCAACAAATGTATTCCAACTACAATCAACAAATGTATTCCAACAACAATCAACAAATGTATTCCAACGTGACTTGGAACCCAGGAAAACAAAATATCAAACCCACTTTTATGATGATTAATTGATAAATGTTGAATAAAATTTAAAACACGATGAACATCTTTTTAAAAAACGTTCCAACTGGCTCAAAATACTTGTAGCGTTTGAGTTCAGGTAAAATTCTCTAATATTCCGTGATAAAATTAGCCGTAAGAGTAGGCGTAAAACTGATTGTTGTGGTAATTCTAAAATAAAGAATGTTTGAATTTTTTAACGCGTGTTATAAGTGGATAAACATGAGAAGATCTAAAACCATATTGACACATTAAGCTTATTGGAGTAAATCTAAGGGTAGCTGATGACACACAACATACAAACATTCCCCGAATGAAATGCGAAAGGAAGTAGGATGCACAGTATCCAAGCGTTATAAGTGGGAAGCAGAAACAGTGACAAAAACTGTACACACATTGTCAATACATGGCATTATGTGCATCTAGTAATTATGCAACAAAGCAGAACTGTCTTTTTCCCAAAACATGTTTGGAAGGACTCGTTTTCGCAATTGTTTTATATGAGGTTGAAAAGGGAACTTATGATCGAAAATTACTCGAAAACTTTTGTTTACATCATAATGGGTAAGTAAACGTTATGGATATGAATCACATGATCAGTATGCAGTCTGTGATACAGACAATAATGTATACATGAACTTTTGGAAGGTAAAAGCATGTGACCATTCTCATCAAATCAATTTAAAGTTTTATTCACAGCAAGTTGTAGTTGACGGTCTATTACTTTCACGTCTGATCCTGAGCATTAGACGCTAAAATTATTAACGTTAAATGCATCAAAAACCTTAAGTGGTGGAATGTTTAGGGCGAAATAAACATGAATTATGAAGAGTAGGATACTTTGAACATTAACTTGTGGGACACCTTCATATTAGAATGAGGTCGACAGAAAATATATACTGACCAGTTAGACTTCAAATTATCTTTGACTCAAAAAGTTTCTGATAAAAAACAGGTAGGTGACCACGAGGACCAACTCAAATAATAAAGCCTTTAGAATACAAAAGCGTCTAAATGTCTGATCATGCGCTTTCTCAATATTAAATCTTTTAAGTCAAAGTGTATACACTGAACGAAAAATGTGTATCGGAATAATATTTTAAAATCATATTAACTGGATTATTTACACCAGTATTTCTCTGATTGACGCTCATAATAGTTCTTAAAATTTCAATAAATTAAATTTTTTCATCTAAATAATTATTTTTGGCTCATAACGTACATTTTTTAATGATAATTTGTGTGTGTGTATATATATATATATATATATATATATATATATATATATATATATATATATATATATATATATATATATATATTATAGTGATTACAGAATATCATCTCAATAAAATTTTATGTTTGGTTCCCTTCAATTTTATTTATCTATAGAAAGAATTGATATTTAGATTAGTCAAAAATTTACCCTAAGAAATCAGGAGCTTTTGAAATCACTGCTTCGAATTCCATGAAAGAAAGTTTTCCATCATCATCTAAATCCCCTTCATCTAAAACCTTTTCAACTACAATCGTAATTTCTTCTTCATTCAGTTCACCTCTTGTGAGAGCTGTAACTGCTTGTTCGAGATCTTTTGCTCCTATAAACTGATCTCCATCGTAATCTATAAATAAAAATAACGTGATTAATAAATAGAATAATCGGTAAATATTCAATGAAATGGTTTGATGCTTCTTTATTTCAGACTATTATTTTTCTTATTACGATAAATCAGCTTAAAACCGGAGGATGTGTGGAGACTGTTCACCCTATGCATTCTATGAGTTCTTTTTCTAAGAGTTGCATTTTAAACTCTTCCTTATTAGTAAATAGTTTTTCCATTCTTACCTGTATTTTAATAATAATTAAAAGGAATTTTGTGCTTTTTTTCTGTCACACTAGACGTCTAACCAGTTACTGGGTTTTATAGAATGACCTTACGTGTATTTTTGTTTGATTTGCAAATCATACTCTTTCACGTTTCTAAGTTCAAGGCCTTACTTTTTCATTCCCAATTAATGCAATTTCAGCTTATTTTTAATGTTCAGGAAAGTTTTGTTGTATTGTCGTAATAAGTACAAGAAATTTTTTGCTATTCTACATTAACAATACACTAAACTGTGTAGAATAACCGATGACGTCCCCTAAGTTTGTATAACAATTAATAAATGACATGACGCTTTCACTGAGTTGTGATCAACACCAAAAGAACATTCGAGTTAGAATCATGAACTACAAGTTAAAACATTAAATCTGTTAACAAGTATTACCTGAAATCACCAAAATGAAAAGTAAAAACTTCTTTAAAATGAAGATTCACTCGAGAAATCGAGAACTACTGGAACTAGAATTATTTTTTAATATATTATTTTTGAAAGGAACTTATAATTTTTGTGATTAATTATAATCTCCATTAAAAATATATAAATAAAAATATATAATACTCATTCATACTTGCATCAAAATTATCATATCGAATGTAATATATTATATAGAGACTTATTTATAGATTTCATTACCAAGGCGCTTCGGTAAAAATTACTAAGGTGTTTGGTGTTCCATAGAGCCAGAAACACGGTAAATTTTTCCATGTTCTTATAGTTCTGACCATACTTTTTTTCTCAGTGTAGGTCTTTTTCATAAAATATATTATATCAGTGTAAAATATTAGCAATAGTAATTTTTTTTTTTACCAAAATCATTACCAATCTCTACCATTTTTTTTATTTCTATAAAAATTACCGAGATTTTTTGGCATTCCCATAGAGCAAGAAACTTGGTAAATTTTACCGTGATTTAGTAGTTTTATGCTTATTTTGTTTCTCAATGCAAATCTTGCTGTGCTAATGTGGCCATTTGTAAAAAAAAATCGATCTTCGTGTATTATCACACAGATTGTGATCATCGTTGTACTTCCAGGCCAACAGAATGTTAATTTCTCCATTACATTTAATTGATTATGCTATCATCTATACGTTACATTCTTCTTTTCCTTACAGTTTCTAATACGGTACAGCTAGATAACTTTCTAATATAATTATTAAATAATTAATTCTTACAGCACATGATTATTTTCCTTACTTCCACAGTCATGTAGGCAAAAATTACATAAAGTACCAAAACGGGTTTTTGCATTTCTTACTTCTTCAAATGCATCTATTATTTTGATAGGAGTAAAGGACCCAGATTTTTTAGGCGTACATAATCAGCAGACTACAAGATTGCAATTTCGGCAAGAAGTCTCTCCGAGGGAAATAAATGATGTTCCAAGTATAAAATGTAAGTATTAGAACATCAAATGATTGAAGTCATAGTGAATAATAATAACTTTAAAAATATTAATTTTGCATTTTATCGGTAATAAGTAGTTGGTTATTGCTTTATTTGCAAATACTCTGTAGAGCAAGAACTGTTAGAAATTTCACAGAAAGTATGGTTAAATAACAATTTAATTAATTGTTGTTGTTTTACCATATTCATGCAAAACAATTAAAAAAACATAAATAAGATGGTAATAAAACTGTTAGCTGAGAAAAAAATCGTTTATTAACCGCTTTCACCTGATTCAGTAAAACAATTAGAATTTTAAAGAACCAACTAAACCCAATAAATGAAGCCAATTAGTTCCTTGCAACGGTGTACATAATGTAGCTCAGTTGGCTAATCTGTCAGTCGCCTGTCTCGTGACAGACAGGACTGCAATTTGAGTCCCAGAGTTGAAACCACAAACTTTCCCACATTCACTTCAATACAGAAATAGTGTTCTACCCTTTCCAATGCCTATTGCCTAACGATAAGCCTTGCTCTTATCTCCGGTTAATTTTTCTTTACAATTTTGAAATCATGCTAGCTGTGAATTGTTAAAAACCGTATGGTTTCGTATACATGTTTTATTTCTTTTTCTTTTTTTCTTTTTTTATTTATTTCGTTTCTTTACAATAGTAGCTGCAAACAGTTTCAAAACAGTGAAAGACAAAAAATTTCTTTATCGTAAACTTTACAGTTAAACGGATTTACAAGTTATTACCTGTTTTTTTTTCACTTTATATTTAGAATAAATATTTTAACATCGGGCGTGCTAATTTAGTTCTTATAATCCATCAAGGCTTCGCTTATTTTGAAGCTCTAAACTCCTCACAAATTTACACAGGGATACGGTAACATTTATTATGTTTTTGGCTCTATGGGAACAACAAAAGGCACGGAGATTGTTACCAATGCTTTTCGGTAAAGATAAGATAAATATAAAATTCAGAAAAAATAAGATTTGTTAAAGATAAATAAAGAACTAAATATTGTTTTAAAATGCCTGTTAAAAACATTATTTGGGTTATATTTACTTTTAAGTTTTATATTTTTGCAAAATTTGGGGTAACAAGAACTATAATTTTGAAAACCAGAATTTTCGGTAAACCGAAACCATATGAAAAAGAAAAACTTCCAAATGAATCATTTGAAGGCTCTATATTTTAGTTTAATTACCAGAATTATATTCCATAGTAAAAATGTTTTCATCATGCAGTATGTTAATTTTACCAGAATGTTTTTTTTCTCAGTGTATAAAGTGTTTCTCATTGATACTTATTAATGAAATGTTACATTTCAAGAAAGTAGTATAAATTTAATCATAAAATATTTTGTGTAAAGGTCTTATCCTAGTACTGTAAAAGGTCTTATCTTCCTTTTTCTATTTTGAATTCTGGATTTTCTTATATAATGATATTTTAATTTTTACAGAAATTATAGCCTTTAAGCCAAGTTTTAACCTACCTATTCTAAAATTTAAAACACAAATGATATCTCGAAGCTGGATAGTTTATGTATCATAACTCGTGATAAGAGGAGAATAAGAAAATATTGACACTAGATTTAGAAACTACTATTTTTAAATTCTAAAATCATAGAGGATTTCGATTTGCCCTCAGGTGGCTTTTGGGAAAAATAAGTTTACTTTAAATATCTCTTTTTGGTGTAATGTAGTAGAAACATTTCTTTTATTTTTTTATGAAATATTTTATGGATTGGTTATCTTTGAAAACCAAACTTTCTGTTTTGAAAATCCATTAAATGATTATTAAATAAAAAAATAATTAAGTTTTTAAGGATTTGTTACTATTTTATTTGTTTGATGGTAATTAGGAAATTACGTGTAAAATTTATTATTAGAAGGAATTTTTCATTCCGTATTGGATTAAAAGTGAGTTTTATAAATATTCAATGATTAATAATTATTTATAAATTTTCAATAATATTTGATTTCCTGAAGAAAATCATATTTAATTATAAGAAACTTTTCTATTAATCAAATTTTCTCATTTATTAGTGAAGTACATGAAGTACAACAAGTCATAAAATTTTATTTTGGAAATGTTTTCGACTGCATTTACTAAATAAAGTCCAATAATATTTAATCCTTTGACTGTTAAAAAAAATATCAGATAACGTAACATTTTTGAAAGTAATTGTAATTTTATTTCATTAGCTCATGGATATTCACAGTCATGCTTGTTTTTAAACTTATTTTTATCAATCTCATGCTTAAGAAATTTGGAATCAAATGAAGAAATATAGAATCAAAAAACTTTCGTTTTATAAAGTGTTTACTTTATATATATATATATATATATATATATATATATATATATATATATATATATATATATATATATATATATATATATATATATATATATATATATATATATATATATATATATATATATATATATATATAAATATATATATATATATATTCATATTTTAAAAATATTGAATGAAAAAAGAAAAAAACAATTTTTGCATTTCTATTGAGTTTTTGCATTAATTGCCTAAACTAATATATTTAGAAGTTTCGAAGAAAATAACAACTGCTAATATTTTTTAAATAATATAATATTTTTGTTTCCAAGGTATTTAGGGCTCTCAAATTAAAAAAAAAAGAGTACGCTAAATTAAATAGTTGCTAAAATAGATATTTACAAGTTCAGAACATTTTATGCCCAAATTAACTAGTTCACAATGTATGAACAAATCACCAATTTTAATAAAGAATAGACGGAAAACATGTAAAACTAATATGTATAAAATATTTACCGTCACCCTAAATATACTATAGTTATAGAGCTTTTAAAAATAATACAGAAAATACTATTTGAAATATAACATTCCTATACAAAAATAAATTTATATTATTAGCTTACCATATATTTTAAAAACGTAAACTTGTTTGACATTGCGTGAAACCTGTTTTGATGAAGATATAAAACACGTCAAACTAATATCGATAGAATATTTACCCATACCCTATAATTATTAGTATAATTATATGGTATTTACTAATAATAAAGACGAAAATAATATTTTAAATATGACAATCTAATAAAACAAATTTAAGTCGATATTAAACAGAATTCTCAGTTGATAAAAGATTTTCAAAGCTCAAACTTGCTTGGTATTGCTTGCTGCCATTAAGAGCGAAAACATGTCAAACTAATATATACTGCAGAATTACCGATATTCTAAAGACATTAGTATCATTATATGGATTTTACTAATAATGTATAAAATAATATAATAAATATAAAATTCCAATGCAATAAATAAAAATCGATATTATTCATAACTAATCGCTTACCCTATATTTTAAAAGCATAAAATTGCTTGACATTGCGTGGAGTATGTTTCGATGAAAACCGAAAACATATAAATCTAATATTTATAAAATATTTACGGACATTCTAAAGTATAGTTATAGGGACTTTACCAATAATGTAGAAAATAATATATTAAAAGTAAAATTCTAATAAAATAAATAAAAAATCTATACTATACATAATTACTAGCTAACCATTAAAATTGATTTTTAAACATGTAAACTTGCTTGACAGCGTGGGTAGCTTATTTCGACGAAGACATACAATATGTCAAACTAATATTTATAGAATATTTACCGATATTCTAAAAACATGCGTATAATAATAGAGATATAATCAATAAAAATATAAGCAATAAAATCGATATTATGCATAATTACTAGCTTACCATAGATTTTAAATGCGTAAACTTGTTTGACATTGCGTGGAGCCTGTTCGCTGAAGACAGAAAACATGTCTAAAAAATCATCAAACGTCAAATTTCCGCTTCCATCGTTTGAGAACACTTTACAAATCCTCTGTCTGAAAGGATTTTCCTGAAAACACAGGAAATGCAAAAGCATTTTGATGTTCTTAGTATCAGAATAATACAATTCTTTGTTCGGAATTTTCTTACATCTTGGAATTGCTGACATTTTGATTTTGCTTTAGGGAAGAATAAAGAAGGCCCTTAAAACACATTTTGACAATGCATATTTCAAATCGGAACGTTTTTAACAATCGGAAACATTATTTCTTTTCGCTTTTTCTCTCGTTATGCTACAGAAAGAAATGTTTTTTAAATAATTTAAAATAGAAAAAGACGAGGGAATTATATATATGGATGGCGCATTTACAAAACGTTATTTAATATTTATAAATACGAAAAACAAGATATAATAATTTGGAATAATTAAGAGTATTATGATAAAGTTTTAAGGAAAGAACATGCTAAATATTTTTTTTACAAATTTTAATTCCATTTATCTACCTTAGTAACCAGAATCTGTTTAGAAAAAATATATTTTTCAAATGAAAAGCATCTTTTTATATAAGGCAGAAAAATACCTACGTTTCATCAATGTAGTTCTTGTGCACTTCTTCATTTTATCATTATATGGTACAATTTCTGAAAATAACTAAATAGGTGTAAAAAAAATCTGATAAGCTTAAATGAAGTCAATAAAAAATTATGTTTATTCATTGCCTAGTTCAATGTGGCTAATTCCATTATTTTGATAAATTTTTACATTTTTAAAGATTCAATGATTGAGTTATTTCATCCCCTGTTCTCTCATTTCAAATGAATCAGAGAGATTTATTATGCAGTTGTTTTTAGTTTGACCTTTTTACGTAAACATACACTGGAAAAATACTTTTAAGAAGTTGCGGTAAAAACAACCAGTACTTGTGATTATAAATTCAGCATTTATCTTAAAAAATTACTCGATTATACATCTTTTCACAATAATACATCTTGAGATAACGATTTAACGGGTTAAAAATTATATAAAGTATGTAACAAAATAAATCATCTCATTATAAGATAAATGAAAAAAGCTATCAGGACCCTCTATTTTGTTTCATCTAGTTTATTTTTCAAAAATAGTTCACTGTAACTTTTTATAGAATAATAGAACCTACATTTACTTTAAATTAGTGCTGACGTTTTTGTTGTGAACCTGCATTTTTAATTCATTATTAATTTCAATGCTTAAAATTGTTTTGTGAAAAATAACTATTTGAAACATGTGCACAATAAAAAAAAACTTTATTAATCAGTAATACTCGGTTCATAATGTCCAGAAATTAAAGGATCATTTCTATTGTATCGGTTAAGCTGGTCAAAAGAAATTGCACCAATTATATTTTATATCTCTCATCGCTTGTTTTATCTGAATTTTCTTTTCAATGGAATATTTTCAATATAAAACATCAATTGTTCTTTGCAATGACTTCTTTTTCACTTCAAATTAAACAATATTTAAAAATTTTATTTAAAACTATATATGTGAGTTTATTTATATCGAAAGAAATAATGGGTGTTATTTTCCATTTTTGATATTAAACTGATTGAAATTTTACTTGCTATAAAAGTTTGAAGCTTTTGAAAATACATCTTCATCTCCGGGCAAAAATTATTCGAATTTTTATTGGTATAATAAAAACTTTTTATTGGAGATTCCGAACAATAAAATTTATCAATAAACTATATTTCTTTATCTTTTATTTTTGAGTTACCCTTTTGCTTGGAAAATAATATAAAAAGTATTATCTTTGTATGCCAAACATAAACTACAAAACACGTTATTTATTTATATCGAAAGAAATAATGGGTGTTATTTTCCATTTTTTATATTAAACTGATTGAAATTTTACTTGCTATAAAAGTTTGAAGCTTTTGAAAATACATCTTCATCTCCGGGCAAAAATTATTCGAATTTTTATTGGTATAATAAAAACTTTTTATTGGAGATTCCGAACAATAAAATTTATCAATAAACTATATTTCTTTATCTTTTATTTTTGAGTTACCCTTTTGCTTGGAAAATAATATAAAAAGTATTATCTTTGTATGCCAAACATAAACTACAAAACACGTTATTCCAGATACATGAAATGCAATAAATAACTAAATTTTCATAAGCATGTTTGTCAAGAAACATTTATGCCTTAAAATAAGCAAAAGGTTATTTTGTTTGAATACATACTAGGAAATTTTATGTTTACAAGTCATACCATTTATCTTTCAAATAGAGTGTTGCAAGTTCTATATAGTATAGAGATAATGGAACTTTAAGCGTAAAAAAATTTAAACCCATGTTCATATCAAATTTCATGTTCATCACTACATATAATATTTACTACTAATGCATATACAAACTGTAATATATGTAACTTCTGTTGTTTCCTAATAGACGCGGTGCTTTTTGAAACAAAAAACTAATTTTTTTAACTTTGACTTTCATTATATTTTTAAGACAGCATTTTTACTCTACCGTAATTAAATAAGTTTTTCATAAAAGTAAAAAAAAAAGAAATAAACAGGGAGGTTAATTCTTATGTAGTCTAAAAATTTTTTTTTAAAATTGCTTCTTTTAGGAGCGGAGGGGGTGAAGCAAAGCCTTTTGTTTCACAGAATAGTTTATTTGTTGCACTTAATTTGAACACCGTGTTCTTAAAGCCCATTTCATAAAGCAGTATTTTACAATTTTAAATCAATTGTTTTGAATGTTATATTTTAACCCTTCGATGCAAAATTAAAATGAGACATATTGTTCTTACTTTTTTTCTAAAAAATTGAGTCATAATGAGTGATAAATGTTATATTTTGCATTTTAACAATTTATGGTTATGAAATACAGCAGGAGACACCAGCGTTTTATATATATATATATATATATATATATATATATATATATATATATATATATATATATATATATATATATATTGAAACAAAATCAAAATGCAGTTTTCTTCATTCATCTTCTTAATTTTTATTTCATTTAAATGACCTTTTAGCAGATAAAATAAGAAAATATTCTTGTTCATTAAAAAAAAATATCAATTTAAAAATATTGTTAAAATATTTAAAACGTTTAGTTATTTTCGTAACGGTTAACGTATGGTTAAAGGTGAAAGAAAATAATTCAATAGTTTATATTAATCAGTGTTTGACAATTGTAGTTTCTGTTCGTTATCAAATCCATTTTTGTCCCTTTCTACTTATCTAAATTTTTTTATATTTTATAAAGATTTTTGCTTTATAAGGTTTTTAAAACTAAACATATCCAAAAAATATAAAATTATTTTAATATTTATAAATGTAGAAACAAAAATCTTTTGAATTTTCTCATCAAAGTTTCTTTTAAGAAACTTTGATAAAATACAAATATTCTTTCAGGAAAAAGTCCTTAAGAGAAATAGTAATTATTAATGTTTTATTTTTACAATTTAAATATTTTGAGGAAAAATGTTAAATTAAAATTTATTAATTAGAATAAAATGTCATGAATTAATATTTTCAAGCAATAAATGGTAAAAAATAATGAACAATAAATAAGTTATCAACTGTTAGATGCATAATAAACATTTTCAACATTAAAAATCTGAACAATTTTCAATAAATACTCGATTGTTGCTATTTTTCTGCTTAATACACTAAAATTATTGCTATTTTAATTGCATAAGTAATTAAATTTCAAACTTGAAATCTGCGGGCAACTTTATTATATTTTTCTTAAGAGGAGAAATTATTCATTACTACACTTAATTATACCTTTTTTTCAAGAGCGTTTTAACATACTTATACTTGTTTTCGTTAATGATAAAAAGTAGTAGTTACTTTTAATTCAGGCATTTTTTCTACTTTTTCTAAGGGTACAGTTACTTCATGAGCTTCTTCACCAGTCATTACTTGAGGAACTCGGTGAGGGTCTAATTCTCTATACCTTTTAAAAACACTGCAGAAAATAAAAAAAATTGAGAAAGAAAAAAAAAAAGTCAGTAAATCGTTTTTAAAAATATAAAAATATTATATTTATATTTTTTTATGAAAAAAATACACTGTAAAAAATTTCGAATCAAATTACGTTATAAAATACCTGCACTCTGGGTGCATCATCCATAATATCAATTTTTATCATGAAATATTATATTTTTACAGTGATATTTATTTAATTAGAGTTATTCAATGATTTTACGAAAACTTATACTATAAAAATTGAACTATAATTAATTTTTTTTTTCGTAACATGTTCCAATAAACACGGATTCCACCGTAAGAAGCATCGGCAGCTTAAGTGTTGGTCCTTTTATCTTCGCAAATGTCAGTTAACTTCAGTTAATGAGTCAGTTAAATGAGTGTCGGTTAACTTCACAAATTTTATATTAAAATCAACACGTATAAAAGTGCAAATGTCAACAAAATAAAGCCGTTTTGTATGCGTTTTTAAAATATTAACACGGTGACGTCATTATCTATGAGTTAATTTTATTTGCTTTAAACTAATATGAAAAATCAAAGATAAATAACTAATTAAAGAATGTTATAAACTTTCCATAATAAGAAAAATGTTTTTTTAAATGATGGTTTAATGAGATTAACCATTTATTGATAAGAGGTTAACCATTATATTATATATGAGGTTAACCATTATATTATAAAGATGGATTGTTGAGTTTAACCATGGCCGAAACTAGAATTATGATTTGCTTTTAACAGAAGTGTATTTACCCTACAGTTCGGCACTTTCAGCAAGATTTTTTTCCAATTATAATGTTTCAAGAAATTTCAAAAATTATGACTCGAATCTTTAAAACGTGCAATAAATGTAATTCCGGAGTTAAAATAAACA
Organism: Parasteatoda lunata; assembly: GCA_949128135.1. NCBI lineage: Eukaryota > Metazoa > Arthropoda > Arachnida > Araneae > Theridiidae > Parasteatoda > Parasteatoda lunata. The sequence continues at coordinate 52,030,594 of OX421971.1, forward strand.
TATAGAAATTCTACCAAAAAATCAGTAAATGTAAATTGCAATGAAATTCGAATGAATATATATTCAAAAAAATAACTGCATAAAATATTCAAGTGCATGAAAATTTCATGCACACAAATTTGAAGTTCACGTTTACATATTTCTTTTTCAACTTTTCACTAGCTATAATTATGATATTTTTCAAACCTTTAAACTCAAATAATTGTTGATAATGCATTTTTAAAAATTTAATGTATGAATAATGATGAATATGACTTGTAATAGTAAACAAAATGTGACATTTAAAAATGTTTATAAATTTTTTTGTAAATGAGATTTTACAGTAAAATATTTTGAATTTTAAGATTTCATCACACAAATAAAAGTCTGTTTTCTTAAAAGCTACACTAACATAGAATTTTAATAAAAAATTTTTTTCGCAGATTTAATTTACTGTAATGAAATTAAAAACATTCAGGTAACTAGGTTTTGCAAAATGAAAATTCTAAAAGTGAAGATTAATATTGAATGAATTAAAGACTATTTTTATAAAGAATTTTTTTTTTTTAATTTGCATGATCATCATGCATTCAGATCTAATAGTTTCAGGCAATGACAAATGAGCGAAGAGAAAAATTGTGGTTACAATACCGTGCTGGATGGTAATGACATTTCTAGAAAAAAAAACATATTTCTGGTAATTAAAACCAAAATATTTAAAATATTTATTTATTAATTTTTCCGTTTTTTTATTAACGGTCTACCTGAAATTCTATTTCACAAAATTATAGTTATTGTTATTCCGCATTTAGTGAAAAATACAAAACTCATAAGTAAATTTTACCAAACAAATGGTTTCTATACCGCCTTCTAAAGGTATTATGATAATTATACTAAATTTTACCCTACTGACCGAATTTTATCATTTATTACCAAACTATATTGTATAGTTAATTTTGCCAAAATCATTACCAAAGCACCTCTGTAAAATTTACAAAGCTATTTGGTGTTCTTATAGGGTAAGAAACATGGTAATTTTTGCCATAATCTGACAGATTTGATCTTACCTTTTTTCTGAGAAAACAATTCAAATATTCTGAAACTTAAAATTAGCATCTTTCCATTAAACGTCTATTTTTTAAAAGCTTCAAAATCTTGAAATATTTATATAAACTAAACTCAGCGGCGCAACAGCCCATAGAGGGCCAAGGCCTACTGTGTCCATATCAGTTTTCTTGACCTTGGGCTCCGGGATGCAGGAGCAGATGTTCCGGTTAGGTGGTCAGCCGAACGCGAAACCTCCAGTGTTTAGTTCCCAAGCAAGCTTGGTACTCATTTATCGACCCACTGAAGGGATGAAAGGCTGAGTCAACCTTTCCCGGCCCGAGGAGAAAAATTTATATATTAAAACGAATAATTTTTAAATATCAATAATAATTCGTTTTGTTTTTTATATACACGACGTAGTTTTTAAATATTAAGACACAGTTTCAAAACAGAATACTTGGATCTAAAATATTTGAAGCAGTGCAATTTTTTTTCTTCGTCTAGATAAGCAAATATTTAAACTTCTGTTTCCTCTAGCCATGCTACATGAAATCGATAATAGGGGATTATACTTACGTTAATATTTCTTTTCGTGTGAAAAATGTGCAGTCCTGAAACATGAAACTTTATTTCAGATTTATATTTAATATTACATCCTATAGAAATTTAATTATAATTTTATATTTTTATGAATGACCATCATTTAATTTTTAAAACGTATCTAATATTTTTACTGTTCTCCCTATTTTTTTGTATTTTTTTGTTTTTGAGATTTAAAATTATACAATTACTTAAAATCACGAATTTTCCAAATTAAATTAATGGAAATAATCAAACTATATGGATTCTCAAAAGAATAAATTAAACAAAAATTACCTAATAATATATTTGTAATTGTCAAATTCATAAGTTGATTTTATTTGCTTATAAAATTATTAATTCCAGAGAATGAGAGAATTATATTTATCAAATGAGATATGATATTTTTTATACATTATAATCTTATTTTCAGTTCAAAACGTCACACAAATTACAGAAACCACAAAAAATCTAAATTTTAAATTTTTAAAAAAATTCATTTGAATTTGTTAGGTATTTGAATTTGTTAGGTAACTTAATAGGAAAATGAAATATTTAGCTATAAGAATTTTTTTCATAATATTTTTTAATCATGTTCAATGTGTTATACAATGTGCGATACACGTTCCATGTGTGAAACATAGAAAAAGTTGCACCAAAAAATATATGAATATTATTATAAAAATCAAGTAAAAGAAGACAAACTATACATTTTTCTATTAGTAAACATTTAAAAAGGAGTGCATATTTTCTTTAACATAGTTTAAATAAACTAAATTGCAAAAAAACTGCACTGAAATTTGCTTTTATCATTATCTATGCAAAGAGAAAAGTTTCAATCTTAAAAACATGACTCGATAAAATTCAAACTATTTTTCTAAATTTTATTTTATTTGATGCTTTATTAAATTTAATTTAAATACATACAATTGTAGTTATTATGTTGACTTACAATAATTTGACTAAAAAGTGAAATCTTGAACATACAGGTATGCAATGCAAATAAATAAAAAATCAGCATAAGAACTTAGGATAACATTTAACCAAAGAATAAAATTTTTTCATAACTCATACCTTCATAACTCATACCTCATTCATCATGATTTCTTCCAATTTTTTAATTCGCTAAAAATGTATGTCCGAACTAACTTAAATGGAAAGTATAAAAAGATAGTGGAAAATAGTTTCATGTAAAAATATTTAATAAAGTGTAAATTCTGAATGTGTAAGTGTGATTCTGTTAGTTTCAAAAAAAATTTTTGAAACTAACAGAATCTGTTCAAACCTGCTTTTTATCTTTCACTATTTCCTTAAAAGTTTTAGGAAAAGGAAAAGAAGATTTGATTATTTTTATTAAATTATTTTAATTGAAGAATTTTAAGCAAGGAAGCAATTTATATAATGACTTTTAAAATAATAAAAAAAATTTTTTTGAGAAATATCAAAGTGTGATATCTAAATAAATAATTCAAGACTTTAAAATGGGGTGGAAAAACATTTCCACCGTGGAAAAAATTTTAGCACTTTTTTCCATAATCACTGATTTTCAAAAATTGATTTTGAAATGATGTTTTTACCATAATTTATTAAAAAAGGTTTAGATAAAGTAACATTTCTATATCGATAGTTTCATACGGTTTAATTAAATTTGAAAAATAAAATATGTGTTTCTATTTTTTCTAGTGCACCGTCAAACAGATTAACAAGAAAAAACTCTAAGAATACGCTATTTTTAAATCTTATAATAGTTTTTAAAGACTTGGAATGTGTGGAAAACCACATAACTTAAACTGTCGGCATTATAATTGAATATCTGAATCATTAATAGTTTTAGCTAACTATCTTCAATTTCTGATAAACTTGACATCAAGTTTTTCTTCCGGTGCAACTTGCTGGTCCAAGTTTTGTCATCAGGCAGTCAACTTTATAAATGCTGATTAAATTTTTTGACTGAAAATAATTAACCTACTTAAATATTGGTGATGACTGTATGTTAAAATCATTACAGGAACGTGAGATCGATCTATAAAATTCGATCGAGTATGGAGTAAACAAAAATATGGTATTTCCAGAACTTACAAGAGATGGAAGTAAAGACTTTGCCATGCTGTGCTTTCATATTCAGCAGATATTTAAATATATATATTCAGCATATATAAAAAAATTCAACTGAAAATTCAAACATTTTACAATCATGAATATTTTTTAAACACTAGGGGAGAGTGGGGTCAATTGTAACAGGGTACGATTGTAACAGAGCAAAAATTTCGAGTGTCGGGTTCTAGATTTGGTTTCTAGGTGGCGCACAAGGTGTATTTATTATATCTACATGTACACCCCTGCTGGCAACCATTTTTATGTACTTTTGAAACAGTTACATCACAAAAGATATTTTCACGCTACGTAAGTACTTTTTTTGGTATTAAATTATTATATTGTAACAAACTAATTTTGTTTAAACAAATAAAAATTATTAACCGAATATGTAAGTGGACACCTTAATTAACATTTAAAAAAAAGATTAGTTTTGTTAATTAACTAGCATTGTTTTTAACAAATGAAGCTGAAATGGCGTCTTGGGGACGATTGTAGCAATAAGTAAAGGGACGAATGTAACAGCTGAAAATAAATAATCTCGTGTTTACAAACCATTACTTAACTCTTTAAGAACCACCAATAGTTTCCTATATCATTTATATTATGTTGCATGTGCATTATTTTAGTTGTCACCTTTCACAGCATAAATTAAAATTTTTAACCCCTTAACGATGAAAGTTTAACCTTTTAGGTCTCAGATCATTATTTTTTTTACTCTTAAAATATCACTACTATTTTGATCAATAAAAAAATATATCACAACTATGATAATATGTATAATTAACTATGTTTTAGGTGGATTTATGAACTGTTACAATTGACCCCGTAAGTGGGGACAATTGTAACAAGTGCACGACTGTCAAAAATTGTTAATAACTAATATAATAACATTTAAAATAAGGTATTTTTTTTCTAGTAGAGGATAGTCTACTTTACTCGTCTGTCAATTAATACTAATAATATATTGGATTTTTTGTTAGTTAAAATTATTGATATAAAAAAATTTACAATTGACCCCACTCTCCCCTACTCTATAAATTGTCCCTTGAATCCCTTGAAGATGTAATATTTTGAAGTAAGCCGTACTTTTAGGTTTTTAGCAGAGTTTTTATAAAAACAAGTTTTCACTTTTTTTTGTAAAATACTACTGAATTGTCAGGACAGTCATAACATTAAAATATGTATGAAAATTATTTTTTATAATGAGACTTAAGAATTTTAGACTTAAGGTTAACTAAGACTTAAGATATTTAGGAGATTTAATTATCGACTACGTCAACCTTTATCGATCATAAGGTACCTCAAGATGGATTCAAGTTAACATGTCTTATTTACTAGTTATTTGGTATCCAACATTTATAGTGGTACTTACGCCACAATATAAAAGCGTTTTTGATTAAAAAATATACTTATCTTTATTTTTTGTAAAAAGAATAAGCTTTGAAAAAATTACCTTCGCTTTGCTGTCGGCATCAAAGTTTTAAAAATCTAGGGTCTAATGTTTACAAAAATGAATTTCAAAGGAATTTAAAAAAAATAAAGCTTGAAACTCTCTATTCATCTTATTTGTTTACCTCTTTTTTTATCCATTAAAAACATATTTGGAAAATTATTTGAATAAAAAAGTGTTTTCGGTGTGCTAAAAACAATTGTCAGGACTTTTAATATGAGAATAGTTTTAAATATATATATATTTAGGAATATTTAACTGATAAAGTGAATCTACAAAGAAAAGAAAATGATAGTCATTAATATCAAATATCATTGAGATGAACCAATTAATAAATACTTAAACATATTATTTAAATAATTAATCTAAGACTAATTCACTAAAAGTATTTTTATAATTTGTTGTAATATAAACAATAATGAAAGATATTAAATACCATGTTCGTTAATTCTTATATTTTATATTAAATTGCTCACTTTTCTTATAGTAAATAACGAAAAGAATAATACATCTTACTTGATAATCTTCCAGTTGTTCCTCTGTAAATGTTGCGACTTTATTTCCCATTAGGAAAATTGCAAAAAGAATCTAGAAAAATGTCCTGGTTGATTGTAATATATTCTTATAATTGCAAGAATTGAGAAGATGAGATGCCGAGAAACAGAAGGATTTTACGTCATGAAGTTGGTAATAATTCAGGATTACGTCTTAAGATGGTAGAGACAGTTAAGGGTGTTGTCCATTGCTTCGCATTTTTGGCGGGGCTGTTTAATTTGCACCACACCCTTAAGGATAAAAATAAACTCGCATCTCGGAATATATATATGCATTCCAATTCCAATCCTTATGGTTGAATTATTTTGAGTATATTTAAATTCCAGTACGTTCTTGAGAATAAATAGGTTATGTGTGATATTTTCTAATAGAAGTGTACAAATTTCTAATTTAAACTAATCATTTTTGTCATTAATTTGATCTCATTGTAGTTTTTTTTTTTCAGTTTTGTTTAAGTCAAAAGTTACACAATAAGTTTGCTTCTTTTCCGACATTCCTATTTATGATGATTATTTTAGGAATATTAAAGTTTTAATGTAGACTTGTGTAAAAATTAATAGTTGATAGAATTAAATAATAGAAGTGTTAAATCCGTTTAAGCTCGGGGTACAAATTATTCTCCAAACAATGATGTAAACCAAGTTCGAATCTCAGTGGTGACTGGTTGATATGAATTCTTCTTCCGGTTCGCACCATCCACAGTGTTGGCGTAAAGATATCCTCAGTGGCAGACAGATCATGGGTTAGAGTTCCCTTGCCATCAGGCTAACCGTGGAGTGTTATTATGGTTTTCATTGCCATGCAGCCCTATTGCTGGTTAGATCCATCAAAAAATCTCCATGAAGGCTAGTTTGTACCAATGCTTGATTCTCTTGCGTCTTCAGGGCTGGGTTCAAAATTATAAGTCTACGGAGGGGAAGATTGAAAAACGTAAACTCTGAATTAGATCACTGTTCAACTCGGGTAATAAATATAAATTAATAAAGGGGTATGTATAAATTTAAGCTATTCGCTATTCAAAAAAAAAAATTATAATAATTTTTTTTCATTTTTGTGTCAAAAACTACACAAAATATTGTTTTTTCTTATTACAATTCTCATAACCATTTCATTCTTTATTTCATTTGTGAGATATTATAAAAATATTTTTCTTAAATAATTGAATTTAATTTGAATTGGTTCGTGCGTAGTTTCCCATGCTTAAAAAAATTATATCTAGAAAAATCTTATTTCTTCTTTTTTGTTTAGATATGCCAATAGTTAAATTCGATATTTTATTCCTCTAAATAATATTTAAAAAAATTTACCAAATTAATGCATAGAATTACTAGAATAAAATGTAAATTGTACACAAAAAAGAAGATAAATGTCATCGTGTTATTAAAAAACAAGTAAACCTCTTTGAACAAAAAACAATAAACGGAAAATCAGGAATATATAGGTTGTCTATCCATGCTAACAAAGCTGTATTATATATATATATATATATATTATATATATACATATATATATATATATATATATATATATATATATATATATATATATATATATATATATATATATATATATATATATATATATATATATATATATATATATATATATATATATATATATATATATATATATATATATATATATATATATATATATATATATATATATATAAAGATCCTATTCTCCTATTCAGAAATATTCTGCTATATGGTTAATAAATATTTATTTTCCTAAAACTTACCTTTAAAAATATAATTGGAAGTTACTTTTTTTTAAAACAAATATTAATGTACTCTTTTATATTTTCTTTTACAAAATTGACTTTTTTTCTGTATAATTAAACAGAAAACACCAAAAATCGGATTAGGACGAACACAAGAAACATGAAACACAGTATTACATACTTCTTCCGTGAAGAAAAAGTCATTCAAAATTGCATAAAATATTTTTATAATCTTGAAATAATAAAGAAAATGCTTATTATCTGGTTAAAAATAGTCTATGTCCCTAAGGGCTCATCATATATAACTGGAAGTTACTAAAAGGAAATATTTATCAGATCTACATTTTCTGGAGATAAAATAGAAATGCTTTTACCATTTTATGAAGATAAATAGAGGGCTAGTATATTTGTTGAGAGCAACCTCATTTCGTTACTTTCAGTAGACACTCTATAACCAGTTCCTTTTTCAATGATTCGATTTCAGTTCCGATTCTAGCACTAACAACAGTGCATGTCTTTTGAAAAGACGAGACCCACTCGCCAATAAGAAATCTTGTCACGTCCAATCTTTCCAGGAGTTGCTGAAAATAGAAGAAAGAAATCAGGGAAGGTGGTAGGCGAAAATATCCTTCCTCCTAACACACAAATATTTTGTTGTGCCGCATGTAGGAGAGCTGCATCAAAAGGCACATTCTAAAGTGTCCCGTAGACCGCCGTACATAAAGAGCATCATCCTTTCAAAAGCAAGTCTAGTCTCTAGATGTGTATCAAGAAGCGACAAAGAAAATGTCCAATAAAAGACTTTGGAATGTATGGAGCAACCTGTCATGAATAGTTGTAAGAAAATAATAAATATTGAATACTAAATTTAAAGTTCAGGAATATGAAGGGTTTCATTTAAGTAGTAGGTCAAGACCTTCATTCATTTTGATATACAAAGCCTTCCAACGTATGTATTGTTTTTCTGTCTTGAGTGGTTGTGGTCTCTTCTACTTCGGATAAAGAACTAAGATGGAAGTGAACTTATTTTAATATAAGATTGAAATGACGTACATAAACATAGAAGTAAGGTTAGCTCTATTTTGTCATTTGGTGCTGGCACAGTATTCAAATAAAGACTGCATATATGGTGCTTGAAAAGTTTGTAAACTAAAATTAATTCTGAACTACGCATTCAAGCCGAGATCTAAAATTATATGCTGAAACACTAATAAAAGATGCTATTATACCAAATAATACTCCCAGACAGTCCCTTGAGGGTTGGGAGACAGTTTTAAAATATTCATTAAGAATCCCATTTGTTTGTTAAAATTTTGGGTTCTCCAGAAAAAAATTATACTTACCAGTATGCATTTAAAAAATAGACGCTTAAAAACCAGGTCAACATAAAAGTTTAAATGTAAGTTATGCAAAATGCGTTTAATAAAAAAAAAACTATCAGAAAATAGTAACAAACCTATTAAAATATACATGAAACGTGTTCTCAAAACAATTTCCGAAAAAAAAAGCTGAATTCATTGTTTAGTGTGTTTAAAGGTTATTGTAGGAAATTACGAGGTCAAAAGCATCCTATAACTTACAATAAAATAATGTTTAGTTTGCTGAATGACATGTTATTTCAAGCATTGAAAATGTACACTTGAATTCTGAATTAACTTTCAAGAGGATTCCTAGTTTAAAGACTCCTTTCAGCGTCTGAAATTCTGAGAATTATAACATTTTGCATTTATCTTACAAAATGATATAATTTTGCATTTGCAAATGCTTTATTTGAATTCGCGAAAATGCTAAATATCTAGTTTAATCAGCTCCCTCTTATTATAAGGCTTAATGATAAAGAGCTTATCTCTTTCACCATCTGCATCTGTCCTAAATTCAACTCGAATTAAGTGTTATGGTAATTTAACTTCTCATTAGGTTTTAGCATTTCCAAAGATTACTCACCATTAAAGATATTCGTTAGTAACTATAATGCTCCTCAGATTATGCTACATTTTGTTTTAAAAGGCCATTTCAAAATAACAATGGAGTTTATCACAATTAATAAACGAAATACTAATCAGAAAAATAAGTAACCGATTCTAAAAGAAAAATTAACTGAAAATTAATCGATTCTACAATCAAGTTCTTTGAATAATATTCACCACTAGCCATCTCTGACCACCAGCTAGTTTAAGTTTTTTTTTTTTTTTTTAAGTATAATTTCAAGCATTTCAAGATTTTAAATGGTTCAGTCAAAACTTAAGATAATACGTAAGTATAAACTCTTATTGATGAAGAGAGTGTTGATTTAAATTTTGTCTCTTACATATTTGTATGATATCGCGGGTATCATGGTGGCAGCAGTATGCATTTTGATAGATATTAATGGGTGATTTCAATTAACAACTTTGTATATATAAGAATTATTATAGAAATGCATTAAAATCACATGCAATTCACCTGCTAACCGTTCTAGCAATAAAAAACACAAAATAACACCTGAAGTATAATATTCACTCATTTACTTTATGTTTATGCCGGCCAGGTAGCCGAGCGGTTAGCGCGTCTGACTGCGAAGCCATTGACTGCGGGTTCGAATCCCGCTCTGGGCATGGATGTTTTTCTCTCTCTTTGTGCTGTCCTCTGTTGTGTGTGTGTGCGATGTGTGAATGTGGCCCACCCTATAAACGGGTTTGTGGCAGTGTGGCGTGGGTAATGTTGCTCGCCAAGGTGACTTTGGTTCACAGGTGCCCACAGGAAATTGCAAAATGAGTAACAAATCCGGCATCTTCATAGGCAAAGATTAAAATTCAGTGCCTGCCATTGGAGCAAAGAAAATTATGCTTATGATTTCTTGTTTGCTGCTTTTCCTTGTTAAATAATTATTAAATTATCATCAGTCAAAAAATTAAGAAAAAATTCTTTCTATTACTAATATTAAAAAATCCCAGTTAGTTCCAAGTTAATTTCCAATCCAATTTCCAAGTTAGTTATATGAGACACAAATCTCTTAAATCATATTAAAAAATTTATGGAATTAATCAAAATTCGTATAGAAAAACAACACAGAAGAAGAACGGATTAACGAAAATACTTTCTATCACATTAGATGATTTACATATTTATTCTGTATTTGTTTCAAGAGCTTATCGACCAAAACATATCTTCAAAAATATAATAACTTTTAAGTCAAGCATAATGAAAACTATTCGAAGATGAAATTTGCAGTTTAGATGTGCAAACTGTAACATCTTATTAACTGACGTTATAATGGCTAAATATTTCTATTAATATCTTTATTGTTAGTTGAACAATGGTCAATGGTTTTAGACCAAAGAGTAATATTATGTATAGTATTTGATGGTTAGTGTTAATACAGATTTGTTTTATTATAATTTTATGAAATCTGAATCATCGGTCACAAACGAAATATTTTTTTTTTCTTTTCAAATGCCCATCTGAGTTGCCATTTGTTAATTCAGGCGTATTAGGGCGGATTTATTGGCCGCTTATTCAGAGGAACCATATAAGTGGCCATAATATAAAGTCAAACGTTGTTCCCACAGTAAGGACAGATAGTACAGAGAAAGAAAGAACATCCATGCCTTGTCCGGGATTTGATACCCGAACATCTCTGCTCAAATGAAATATAATGAATAAGAAAAAAATGGACTTAAAATAATCATCAGATCATAGACTGCCTTATTGCACGGCATTGCCAAATCGCACAGTGCATAAAAGACTGTAAAAAATCGACAGGAATTAAAATTCAAACTTTTTCATCATCCTCCACCTTCACATGACCTATCTTCCTCTGACAACCCCTTCTTTTTATGCTTGAACAACAACTTCTTTACGAAAATTTAAATCTGAACTTTTAGGAATGAATTGACTCTGGCCTGCCAGTATTTTATCTTACTTTCCTGAGAAATTTGTCGATTAAGTATAGAGAAATGGTGGGTAAATATCTTTTTGAGCAAAAAAGTTCCTTATATTTGTTAGCTGACAACTAAATTTTCTACAGATTCCATACTTAACATTCTAATAAATCAACAAGAAATTAAGAACTTAACATATTTTGCTTTAAATTAATTTATTACTTTAAAGGTTTTTACTCGTGTCTAGTCCTATGGAATTAAAGTAACCGATTCAATTTAAGACAAAATAATATAAAAAAATATTGCGAATTTTGTTTATATCAATACTTTATCTACCAGCGTATAGCTTACATACTAAAAAATTTGAATTTAGAATAACTTTCCAAACGATTAAATTTTCACAAAACATATTCTTATCTAAAAGAACTTTTTTATGTAGCTCAAGTCCTTCTTTTAAAATTCTTCAAGCATTAATAACATCAAGAGCTCATTAAAACTAACTACTCAACTCCTACTAAATTTTTATCAAGTTATTTAACGGGTTCTTAAGGAGTGCACAAGTAAATTTATTCTTAATTAGAGAATTATGTAAATAAATATGATTAAAAATGTTAAGTAAACTAGAATTCTTAACGAAACAGAATATAAATCATGTTTCAACGAAATAGCTAATTTATGTTTTGTTATAATCAATGATTTCAGCATTATTTAAAATTGCATTAAGGGTGATTATGAAATATCTTTGTAAACATATTACACCAGTTCAAAGCATGCGATAAATTATTATATAAAGAAAGTATAAATATTTAGCGCAAAAATAGAGTTAAAAATTATCGAGGAATAGTTATTATTACAATATTTCAAAATTTACAAATGGCTCTTAAACACTTAAAATGGAACTGAAAATTCTTAGAAATGAATAGTAGTAATCCTAAGTGGACATGAAGAGAAAAATAGACGTGAAATTCAGATAATTATACCCTAGTCTTTTTCACGCTGTCGTCGGAAAGGCTTCAGTGGAGCCGAATCACTGTTACGTTGAAATTTAATAAATTACTATTTTCTTTACATCTGCCTAGTGCATCTGTTTTTTATGCATTTTAACTCTATCTTAACTGAATGTATCACATTTAAATGAAAAACAGTAGGCGTGCTATTTTAAAATTTTTAAATTCTATTAGTGTAAACACAACTTTAAGAGTATAATTATTATACTTATTTTAATACTATTTTGTTGTAAAACTATTTTTATCATTTTTATCGTTTTTAATAAATTTATACACATTTTTTTTTCTTTTCCCTCAAGTTCGCTTTGAATCATATATTGTCACGAATATTTTATAGAAACCCTGCCCATAAAACAATTTTATAACGAACATCTAATGAATATATAGAAGTAAAACATGTTTGAATAGATGTATGTACCTTAAGTAAATCCGCAAACCCATTATACACCAAATTCTGTATATTTCAAGGACTCGGCAGACCTGTCTACTTTAAAAATTCTTTCGACCACTGGATCACACGAAGCATATCAAATGAAATATTTTTTTACGAAATTTATGATAGACATATAATGTTTTAGCCGTTAGACTAACCATGGAATGCTAATCGCCGTTAACCGTTAACCGTTTTCCTCTCCATGTAACGAAAATGCAGGTTAGTTCAACAAAAATTCTTCTACGAAGGCTATTTTGTCCCAAGGCTTGATCTAAGAATTCCTTTGCTTTATGGATCAAAATTACAAGTCGGCAGAGTTGAACCTTGGTTCTCGTAAAGTCATAATTGAGTCAGCTGTTCAACGCATGTTATGAAATAAAATATTTTATACTTAAAATAATATCTTAGCTTGAGCCGCGATGGCTCAGGGGATAGAGCGTTCGCCTTCCAATGAGGCGAACCGGGTTCGAATCCCAGTCGATACGAATTCCGCATCCGGCTTGCACTGACCACAGTGCTGACGTGAAATATCCTCAGTGGTAGACAGATCATGGGTTAGAGTCCCCTTGCCGTTAGGCTAACCGTGGGAGGTTCTCGTGGTCTTCCTCTCCATGTAACGCAAATGTGGGTTAGCTCCATCAAAAAGTCCTCCACGAAGGCCAATTTCTCCCAATACTCGATCCAGGAGTTCCCTTGTCTTCTGGATTGGGTTCAAAATTACAAGGCTAAGGAGTTGAACATTAGTAGCCGTAAACCCATTAAGTTGAATCGGCTGTTCAACGACGGTTATAAAAAAATAAAATAAAATAAAATATCTTAGCTTGCAGCTCTATCCAAGCAAACAATAGTTTTTTTTTTACCATTTATTAAAAATTTAATTTATAATCATTTATTTTTGGATTTTTATATTGCACAAGTAAATTCAAAGTCAATAAATTCACAACATAAGATAATGACACTTATTACTTTTCTCTTTTAAAAGATACACATATAGTCAATTGTATCCTTTATGGATTCTTACGCTTTTAAAGAATGTTTCTGCCAACTCAAATTATGGAAACCAGTTAACACTAAGATGGGTAACATCCACAGAGCTCATTTATTAAAAATTAAATTATATAATCATTTATTTTTGGATTTTTATATTGCACAAGTAAATTCAAAGTCAATAAATTCACAACATAAGTTGATGACATTATTACATTTCTCTTTAAAAAGATACACATATAGTCAACGCTGTATCCTTTATGGATTCTTACGCTTTTAAAGAATGTTTCTGCCAACTCTAAGTATGGAAACCAGTTAACATTAAGATATGGGTAACATCCACAGAGCTCATGGCTACCTTAAAAAAGGTGTTTCCTTAAGATTAAGGCCTTCAAAATTTTCACTGATATAATTTTGAATATATATATATATATATATATATATATATATATATATATATATATATATATATATATATATATATATATATTGAATGTTTAGTATGCCTAGTATATTTTTGACGAAATTTTGTTCGTGGGGGTGCAACAAAATTGAGTGGAGGGAGTTGAAGTGGTTTACAAAATTATTAGCTCACCAGATTACAATCGGCACAATATTTTGCTAATACAAAAATCAATTGGCAAACTCTCAAAATTACCAAATCTTGGAATATTATACGATAACACTGTTAAATCTTTTAAACTTCACCTAAAAAGGATAGCAAGAAAGTCCAATTTCACTTTGGAAGAGTTCATTATGCTTTATGCAGAATTTGAAGGAGTCTTATAAAGTCCTTGCCGTTGAATCCATTGTCTGTTTATTTTGAAAGTTTTGAAACCCTAACACCAGAGCATTATTCTTATTCTGAGACCCATCTCTTCTATCGCAGTACCCAAACTTGCAAATATCAATGGAAATTAGACTCAGTAAATTAGATCTAATTTGTAAAATTTCTAAAACAATTAGGAGACTTTGGAAGAGAGATTATTAAAATAATCTCCAACAACGCTACAAATAGAACTGCAGTAAACATAACATTAATGTTTGGAATTAAGTTTTCATAAAAGAATAAAACTTGCCTGGTACTAAATAGTTAGCAGGGAGAGAATAGGAAATAATTCAAGAGAGTTAGTGGGAAGATAAGAATTGCAAACATACACTTGCCACAGGGCAAACAGGGGATCTTAAAAGATCAGTACATAACATTTGTAGCTTACCTGTATACTAATTATTGTGTTAGAATTTCATCATAATTCTTATGGTTAAAATTACGGTTTATGTGTAGTTAATGATTTTACGCAATTATTATTGTCAACATTTCCTTCTATTTCACAATGTACTAAAATTTATTAATTCATAATTATCGGATTTATTAATCCAATCGAAGGGAAGTGTTAAAAAATTTGTCCATTTATGCCGTGAGAAAGCAATTTTGTCTAGATCATATGTTATTAGTTAAAGGGTCACAGTACCCAAAAAATGACCAATTTATCGAATTTTTTTTATTGCTTATAATAAAACTTCAAACTATTTCGAATGCACTTAAAAAAAAATCATCTCTCTATCTACATTTTTAAAAAAGTTATGAATGATTTTAGATAGTCCTAATACAGAAACTTGCTTAGCAGACAGACTTTAAAGTGTTTTTTCTCATAGATGATAATTTTGTGTTTTAATCTTAGTTAAATCCCTAAGGAATTTTTTCTATTTAAGATAGAACTTTGAAGTAAACTTTTTTATCTTAAGTATAATACACTTATTTAAACTGTGCATGGAATAAGCATTTTAGGAGGTGTTACAATTTTTACAGCATGTTATATGTACCTAACAGGAATTTTTAACCTTTTTTTTCTACTTTTTTACAAAATAATCTATAAAAAATATTCTAATTGATGTATCAACAAATGAATACACAAAATTATTAAGATGTATATTCTAAGCAAGAAGAAAAAAAAATTGAAAATATGTTAAAATAAAAAAGCCTTAGGGATTTAAAAATTGTGAATTTTTTCAACTTTTTTTATAATTTGAAAAAAGTTAAACAGTTTAATTATGCTTTGAAGATAAATTATTGATTATAAGTTAAATGAGCATGTAAAGCATCCACAAAATGAATGATTATACCTTTATTTAAAAAAATTGTTGCAAAGGTACTGTGACCCCTTAACTTCGGAACAAAGTTCATCATATTGTAATTTCACTTTGGTCTTTAATTTTTATAACTGTTAAATTTGTAAATAAACTATTATGTGTATTACAATATACACATTTAGCAATGGACAAACACAATAACCAATATATGTTTAGTCTTTCTTTTGGTGACTTGAACTTCTCATATTATGAAAAATTAAAATAGTTCGAAGACATAATGAATATATATCATATATAAAAATTAATAAATAAATACCGTGTATTCGGTGTCATGTATGCATGGCATGGTGATATCAAGGTAATTAAGTATTCGTTTCAGAAGATGGTAAAAACTCAATAGCACAATACCTATATTCGGCGCTTGCACTGCTGCGCAATTGCAAAGTACGGATGATAATAGCATTGAAGATAGGAAAATGCGAAAATTACCGTAATTGCCAGATACAGTAAGACGTGCTTTGAGAAACAAATTTTGGGTCGTCCAACTGGTTTGACACGTGACACCACTGATAAGAGATACAAAAGATTTGACACTTATTGAGTGCTGATGTTCAAAACAAAAGTTTGCCGGAAAACAATTTATTGATGAACTAGAAATTTTTGATGTGTCTTCCTGACGCCATTTAGATAATTTTACGCGTGGTTGTTTTATCAGTAAGATTGAAGAAGTCCGAAAAATAACAGATTTTGTCAAAGAACTCGACGTCAGCCACTTCAAGGCTTTAGAAATCATTTCAAATAAATGGTGCGTATAGAATACGTTACGGGTGAGGTCGTATTCTGCGTACGACAACTGCAGAAGACAGGTATCTAGGGCTATCTACAGAAAGGAACGAGCACAGTAAAGTCAGTCATGTAGAAAATCAGTTTCACACTACTACTGCTAATAGATCTCCCGAAAAACTGTAGCCCGACGCTTGCAAGCCGAGGGATTATATGCTAGTGAACCTGTTGTCCGCATACCATTGTTCAGACGTAACCGTAGAGCCAGTTTGCAATGGTCTCTTCAGAATCGCAGTTGAGACTGGGCTTGCGTACTATTCTCAGAGGAGAGCCTGATTGTCGACATCAAATGACCATACGTGAGCTTGGAATTGCGTATGGTCGAGAGAGCATTCAGGGAAGTAACTGATATCTTACATGTAGTATAATGGCATGGGATGACATTATGATTAATGGCAATACGCGAATGTGCTTCCAACTGGAACTATGACTTGCCAAAACTACATTAATGATATTATTCTGCCTCTTTTCTGATCCTTCCGAAAGAGCGTCGGTGATAAGTTTGTTTTTATTGACGGCACTGCAACCTGTCATCGAAAAATCACTGTCGAGGAGTGTGTACAGGACAAGAATATGCAGCTGCTCGTAAGACCAGCACATTTTTCAGATCTGAATACCATTGAAAATGCGCGGAATACTTTGAAGAGAATCGTCGCTGGTCGAAAATGGTCTGCATTAAACAAGGATACCTTCATCCCTACACTTGGAAGAGGAATGGCATAACTCCCATCAACTGCTAAGTACTGTTGCTCAAAGCATGTCACGACGACTAGAAACTTGCATCGTGCTCCATGATCGTCATACCTCCAATTGACATAGTACTCCAGGATGCCTACAAATGGTTTTTGCATTTTTTCCATATTCACATTTAAGCACAAAACTAATATTTTGTTCATTGAACACATTTCAAACCTTTTCGGCTTCTGAACACAATATCCTTCGCTAATGCCTTAACATTCTGTTATTCTTTTATTTAATTTGGCATTTAACCACGCTTAATTTTTTATGCTCTATGCAGCTACTTGTGCTCTGTCCTTTGAAATCGTTCAGCAGTGTACAATTGGTAAGTAAAAGTTTTCACATTACAGCTGTGGCTGAAATGTTAAAGACATTAGTATTTAATACCACATTTAATTAAGACTCACTAGAGCCAGTAATAGTTAGATGATTTTTAAGGCCTTCAAAATAACTGCCTGCATTAATTCACCAAAGCAATTATAAAAATTATTAATTATTTTAAAAAAATATTAATTAATTTTGTTAATCAGTAGAAACTGAAATAAAAATTAAGTTTTTTTACTAAAAAGTTAAATTTATCGCGAAAAAATATTTATTTGTATACGAAAACCACAAAAAAATGTGATTGACATTAATAATGCCTAATTAATTTGGGTACTAGGTAAAATTAATATAAAAAATGTACGAAACAGCTTAATTTATAAAGAAAAGGTACTTATTACTCAATAACCATAAACAACCAACTTAGAGACACGAACCATACTGACGCCTTTGATGTGTAAATAATGTACGTCTTATGATATTTAAATAACTCATGTATCACTTTTTTATTTGCTTTTTCAGTGTTATTGTTTCGTTTATTCATTTATTAATCTTTTGACTATTTGTTTAATGACAAAACATATTTTTATGTGCATTAGAATCAATTTAATAGCTTCATAGTTAAAGCATTTTGTTTAAAAAAAAGCACAATTTCAGTAATATATTCGTCCTAATTCTTAAAAAAATTATTTCATTAATTTTACGTTTTTATTTTAATTTTTACTACAGACTTGAAAATGCTAATTTATCAAAATACCAAAAATTGGTGATAACTACTGTAAATATATACATATATTTACAATGAATACGTAATTAAAAATATGAGTTTTATCACTTGAAAAATAGGGTTTTAGAACAATTTTAAACTTGCAAAATGAAATTTTCTACAATTGGTGGGGTTAGTGTCTCCTATGCTAATCTTCTTTACTATATTCGACAAAATATGCAATTTTCAAAATAATGGTATACAAGCAAATATAGGAAATTTCATCGTATTCATCGTTTTCCATGGCATTGTTTTATTTTCATATGCGACCTGTGTGGGTTAAATCCAATGATGAAAAAAAAAATATTTAAAACAAATCCTAGTTATCCGTAGGTAAACACCAAATTGTAAAACTCTATGGATGGAATTAAGCAAATTTATTAAGGAGATGCATTATAGCAAGTCTGAATTATAACCCTGAAAAAAATAACTACATTATTTTTTCACCTGCCATAACCATATATTGACTCTTTTTAGTGCCACTAATGTCATTAATTTAGATTCTCTTGAACAAAATAAAGAAAATCAAAATTGTTTTACAGATGGGTAATAAATTCAGCTGTATTAAAACAAACATGGCGGTGCAAAAAATTTAAAAAATAATAATAATATTGATAAAGTATCAATAAGAAAAGATCAAATCAAAAAAATATTGTGCTTATCTGTTTCAGGGGAATCATTGGCAATGGCTTACTTTTTACGTTTGTTTCATTTATTTATTTTTGCCAATGCAAACTCTTAACACAAAATAAGGCAAAACTCAAAAATTTTGATCATAATCTTAAATTATAAATTTATTGAGTAACCATAAACTTTTACAATCAGCAAGGGAAAGGATAATTTCATTAATGTTTAAAAGTTAACGAGACTGCAGAGGGAAAAGTAGGAAGTGAACTGATGGAAGAATAAAGTGAGTATGTAAATGTTTATAATATTAGATTTTTTTCATTTTAAAGGAGCCTTTTCCGAGCTACTTTTTTATGAGAGTGGATAATTTCATTTTCTTTTCAGTCGAGGAATGTACGTCTGAGTTTTCGATTTCCGAAATCTAAAATATAATATTTCTTTTCTAACTCTTTAAAAGTGCTTTCAAAAGCTTCTCAATGCTTAGTGTTTGTCACTCTCTGTAATGTATTTTGTTATTTTTTTAAATATTTTTTTCCTTTACAAAGAGTTAGAATATTTTTGATAAGATCATCACTGATGCTTTGCACTGATACCTACGAATTTTAACATTTAAATGGTTTAAAAAACGAAAATAAATATAAGCATCAGTGTAAAGCATACCATGCAGTTTCGTGAATATGTCATACATTCGCCACACGGATAAGTCACTGCGTCTCATTGTGGTCTCATGTTGACAACTGGGTGAAATTAAAAAATGAGGTCTCCGTGACTGTAGCAATCTGGTAATAGTGTTATCTGGGAAATGCTAACACCAAAAATGAAATAAAAAAATTCTGAATAAAGTGCAGAAAAAAAAACACTTATTGACCGATCTAACCTTTACAACGTGTTAATTTGAACCAGCAATGAGAATTCAATATTTCTTTTATGTTTGATCTTGATGTACAAAAGTCTTTTTGTTCATGTATGTTGATAGGTTAGAAAAAAGCTTGAAAATGTGCATTTCCAGATTTTACATGCACATTTTTTATTGTTCAAAACATTTACTAGCAAAAGAAGAGGTAAATTTTTACAATTATTTTAGAAGGTTTACATAAAACAAACCATTAAATGTATTTTTCTAATATATGTCACTACTATAGTTTAAACGAATTCAAACATTGGTCCAGTAGTTAGGAGATTTTTATTAATTTATTTATTTTAAAAAAATATTTATAGATAACAATTTATTTATTTTTTTTAAATTTTCATTTTATTGATAACAATGTTATGAATATACCTAATAAAATTAGAAATGTATAAAATGTTTGAAAATTGTTGCCGCAGGCGGCGATGGTCTAGCGTGAGGGGGATCACGTGTAAAGGAGTCCTTGCACACAGTCCACGCTGCAGCAGACGTCTACGAATTGATGAAGCACTCAATGAAACACTTGTAGCTATTGACCACTGTGCTGCCAGATGTCTAGAGAGAGCCATACGGTCCGTCAGGGCCATACGGACCAGGTGTCTATCATCGCGAGCTGATGTGACATTTCGGGGTCCATTTCCGGATTTCCGAGTTGTCCGACACTCGTCCGTCCACTGCTTCCAAACATGCATCACTGTGCTGCTTCTACTCTGCACACGAGCGGCTACTGCACGATAAGACAATCCAGCTTCACGAAGGCCGATGATTCTCCCCCGTTCAAACTCCGTAAATTGTTGAAATCTCGCTCTCTTTCGTTAAAGAAGCATAAGTAGCGACTGAGCTAGCGTTTACCACTAGCAGATAACCACCGATAACAAAACACACCTCGCTACAGCCGTCTATTTATTCGGATCCTCCGTCGTTCAGAGGGCGCTGCTCAGCATACACATGCGCTACGGGTCTGAAATTCTAATCATTTGCATATCATGCTCCACTTTGCATTTCCTGAAAATTTCAGCTCACTCGCGTAAGCCCTTCATGGTGTTGCAATTTTAACAAACATGAGCTTATTAGCAATAATTCATTATTTTTAAAAAACAGACCGTAATAAAGCTAAAACTTTACTAAATCTTAGTATTTGTTGAGTGAAAATTAACAATCAAACTCGAACTTGTATTTCTAAAATTCATCGTCTAAAATTTACCTGGAAATATTAGTACTAGCTATCACTGGGTCCAAAGTAATCCCTGACGCTGGTAATACACCCCACTGGCGAATCATTTAGAAACTTTAGATAAATTTTTTATTCTACCAACTTTTCCACTGATAACAGGCATTATTCATGACTGCATTGATTATACATGTTTCGGTAGTGCATTTGTGTCTTGAGAATATCACGTTTTGGCTACTGTCACTTTTAGATTCGATAAAAAAGATAAATAAGGTGATTGCCGTCGGATGTGCTTTTTCAAAATGTATACTGTTGGGACATTTTTAAAAGTTGGATTTTATTATCAGCTATGTTTTGCGGTTGGCAGTCAAAATATTTGATGTCAAATCGGTGTTAATTGAATTAATTGAAGACCAAGAGAAAAGAAATGTATATATCTATTTTTCACAAAATTTTTTCGACAGCTGTGTGTTGCATTCTGGGGAGGAAAAGTTTTCTGATTATGCAAAAACTAGATCAGTTCTTCTCAAGAACACAGTGATAAGGGGTCGTACATTTGAAAAACCATTTCTGCCAGCACACAAATTGCTTTTTTCTCCAAATTGATTGCCATGTACATAAACCATTCTTCCCCTTTAGTATTCAATTTTGAACGTTCCTGGTACGATGTACGATCAACTGTGATCCGTGAAAATTTTAAGTATCCGCGAAAATTTAACATTTCAGTATCCATTTGATCTTTCAATATATTGCAATCTTTTCACCTCAGGAATACCACGCCACTTCTTCTATTCTGACAGAGAATGTCCCACATCACATGATACTCTCATCAGAACCTTGTACAGTTTAAATTAGGAAAGATGGATTCATGTCTTTACAAAGTTCATACCTAATTTGATGTCTTTCATCAATACAAATCACGGTATAGCTAGTTTCAGTTTTCCACATAATCCATTTACAGCACTCAGATGTCCATGCAAATGATTGTTGACTTTTCGGGAGATATGAGAAGTTTCTTTATCGGAATTCGACTACGAATTCTTGTAATTTTTTGCTCATAGTTTACGATGAAAATGGTAGGATAGAACTGTGATTGAAGATTTTTGAAGGCCGAAGCATAGTGGAGTTCGTTTTCAGCCGTTGAAGACGACGTCGACTATGGTCTTAGTTAATTGTACCCGAGTCATTGCTAAATCTTCTATATTATGACTATTGACTCTTTATTTAACTTTTAAAAATATTTAATATATCTGCTTTTGGGAACTCAGTAAGTTTTACAGTCTCTTTAATCAAGACTCCTCCTTAACGAGCATCAACAATAAGCTTTTTTTAAATTATCAAATTTCTGTCATTTTTACCTTTATATTGTATTTGCCTTGAAATGCATCGACACACATTACTTTTTCAAGCATTTTGATGAAGTTTAATAACAGATTTCGCGAACTACGCCACGAACGTGTATTTTACATAATGTCTCGCCGGTGTCTTTCATGCAGCAGTCTTGTAGTGTGTGTAGTTTTTTATTTTATTTTATATCCGTCGTTGAACAGCCGACATAATTTTTGGTTTACGACTTTTAATGTTCAACTCCATAGCCTTGCAATTTTGAGCCATCCCAGAAGACAAGCAAACTCCTGGATCAGTATCCCTGGAGGTATTGATTTGTTATGGGCACATCGAGGACTTAGCGACTCGACAGATTTAATGCGCATCAGTCACCATTTACTACATGGGGAATCTTTTGCCGGCCTTGGATCGAACCCACGAACTCTTTTGCCATGGGCCCAGTGCCCTACCAACCAGGATATTCCGGCAGAGTGTGTACTTTGAACTTATTCTTGAGTGCTAAAAAAACTAGAACAATATTTACAATTGCCTGATTGACTTTTATTAAGTACTAGCTTTACCCTGCTTGCGTTACAACGTTTTCAGTTTGAATTTTAATTTTGTATTTAAATGTGTAAATGAGATTTGCGATTATGATTTGAAATGATAATTTTATTCAATAGTGAAAAAACCAGTGATAGTCTCAGCAGTTAATTCTCTAGGATATCATTAGTGAATTTTCAAACAGACATGTATGGTGATGCACACGGACCATGAATCATATTTTGGATAATGACCTGAAATAAGTCTGGATCAATGGCGACATCAGGAATTTCTGTTGATATGATCTGATTAATTTTTTTGTCATTTAATAAAGTACATCCAACCCCGTGTCTCTCCAAAAACATGACGCTTCACAATAAAATCAAGTAAAGATTTTAGTTTTTGTTTGAAGACACGTGTGGTAATATCATGACGATCCGATAGCCTACTTAACTGATTATGTTGATCGAAACATTTTTGTAATGCTATAACAATTTCTTGTTTAGTGCCATTGTTTAACTGACAGCGATGATTGACTTGATGATTTGTGTTGCCCATGAAATAAATCTGTAGAAATTTGTGATCTGCGCCAAGCAATGGAAGAAGCGATCCTGTATGATGATAAATTTGGCCTAGCATTTTGAATATTGACATGTAATTCTCGTTCACGATACGTGTAGCACCGAATGAAGTCATTTGGAAACACGAATTGTATCGGCGTATATTCGCCAAAAAGTGTTTCGATTGGTTTATTTGACCTGATAAGAAAGTTGATAATGGCTCGGCTGGCGACGCTAAATCTGGTCGTTTCACTCTGCCTCCAGAACAGCAAATTCCAGCTGCTTCATTTTTAAATTTGAGAGCATTACAATATATATATAATTGATCCATTTTTCCGATGATGACGCTTGGGGGAAGACCATAGTCGGTTGTCGGATCATAGTGAAACGTACTGAGATTCAAATTAGAGTATTGGCAGCATCTGAATAGCAAAGTGTGTTCTTGATTGATTTTCATTCTTGCTTCCCGTTGCTCTGATGTTTCCGACGAACAGCCCGTTCGTCGGAGTAGTGCGTAGTTGATTCGTTAATAGTCTTCTTTCCCGTTGCTCTGATGTTTCCAACGAACGGGCTTGAGTAGTGCGTTGCTGATTTGTTAACAGTTTTCTTTTCCGTTGATCTGATGTTTCCAACGAACGGTCTTGAGTAGTGCGTAGTTGATTTGTTAACAGTCTTCTTTCCTGTTGCTCAGACGTTTCTAAGGAACGGGCTAAGCATTGTGTTCTCGATTAGTTTCAAGTAGTTTTTCCCGTTGCCCCGATGTTTCTGAAACACGGGTAGTTCTCTTTTTGCGTTGTTGAGATGTTGATTGACTAAGAGCGATTCATTTAGGCGGCATTTTTTTGCAAATATTCTCTCTCAAACAAAAAGAAATGTAAAAGTTGTCAGTGGTCGCAAATTTGCTAAATCAAAAATTCACAGATTTATTTTAAATATTAAAAAAGCAATCAAAATGAAATAAATTAAATAAGAAATATAAAAATGATAAAATTTAAAACAAAAATCTATTTTTTCAGAGAAAGAAATAAAATGAATGTGAATTCGAAAACTTTGTAATAATAATAAACAGTGTAATAATTTTCAAATGACAACTGTCAGCAATGAAACCTTCAAAAACTATATTCAATTGCGTTAACCTAAAATTGCATACTAAATATAAATAATTATTGAAAACGTGCAATTTGAATGAAATTTGCCTTTGCCTTTAAACAGTTATTAAACAGTTTTCACAATACTAAATCCGTGATACGACCAATAATTACGAAATCTATTCTTGTTGATTTTACTTGCTTGTGCTCACCTGACATAAAGAAACTTGCGCGAATTGTAATTAGATATTACTAAGTACTAAGTATATACTTGGAAAACTAAGTATTCCAAGTATATACAAACAAATGAGGAGTGTCAAAATAAGAAATCGTAACTTTAATGTTATGACGTCAGAAGAGGACCTCAAGACTTCCGGAAGCGTTTTTTTTTTTTTTTTTTTTAGGATAGATGGTGAATAGCAAAATTAAAAACAATGGCTAACTTTTAACCAGCCAGAAAATTCCATTTCGATTTTCGCTCATACCGCTGATACGGTTTGTCGCAGAATGTTCTAATGTCGACAGTGACCTTCCTCGTGCTTTGAACTATCTGTATGCCAAGTTTCATAGCTTTTTATCGGATGGTTTAGGAGTCTATAAAGGACAGACAGACAGACACACATTCATTTTTATATATATGGATTTTCAACTGATGCACTCAGAGTAATAATGAGCGTGACTCTTGACAGTATAACAATGTAAATTTGCAAGATGAAAAAAAATTATAAAATCTGTTACATATATTTGATGTCCGTGACGCAAGAAAATTTTTTTATAATTAAATATGAAAATCGTTTTGAAGTTTTTAAGGTATGATGAGTAAAAATATGCATATAAATATCCAAATGAAAAAAAGAAGAAGGAAAAGAAGGGGTATTTTAATGTTGTTGAAAAACATGCTTGTTACATAAAAGAATTGTTTTTTTATGCTATAAACTTCCCCATAAAATGTAAGAGTGCCTCAAAAAGTACTTAGTATGCATGTAGTTGTTGACGAATATATACAAAAATGAATACATAAAAGGAAAGTATAACTTCTGTTTATGATATACCTATCTTCAGTCTCATAAAACATTTTTAAAGAATGCGAAAATGAATCTTATTTTCCATTATTTTCCATCTAAATTAATGAAAAAAGACATTTAATTTTCTTTTTTTTTTGTTACATACATTGAGATTTTTTTAGAAAGTATCGCTTTAGCTTATCATACACAATTATTTTTTAATATTACTAAAATATTTCGGTAACTGCTAGCCTTGTATCGAAAAAAAAATCTCTCTTCTTTTCAAAAACATGCATTTTTTAATAAAAAAAAAGTGCTTAGGAAATTTTGATGCGATTTTAACCAATGCACAACGCTTGATCGGTACTAATAAATTAAAATATGACTTTAAAACATTAATTTTTAATAATCTTCGTCATATTATTAAAATATGCATTTTAAGTATTTCAGTGATATTTTAAAGGTGACGCACATCTTAATTTATTTAAATTTTTTCAATAAATTATTATCCGCTACATTTATAATGTTCATTACTAATGCAACATATTCTATAACTTAACCTCATCATAATATTGCGTAAAACGGATACAACTAGTTTGAAGATGAAGCCTTTGATATTATATCAGTCTCTAGGTGAGTAATCTGGTCTTGCACTCTGTTATATTTAGGAAGCTTATCAGGAATTAAAATGAGCTAAATCGATATTTGCATTCTCCTATTAATACACAAATTTAAGTTTCTCAGCTAGCATACAATTTTCTTGGGTTTCCATAGATGAAGAATTGTAAATATCATTGTTTATATAAGGTTTGTAGAGATAAAAGTTTATGTTAAAAAGGGAAAAAAAATATTAAAACCTAGCTAATCGATACTTGCTTGTTTAATACAAAGTAAGTTTCAATCCTCTTTCTTGATTGATTAAAAATATTAATTGTAGTCAATTATTTGCATAGTAATTCCAATCCTTCTTGTCGAATGAATTTAAAAAAAACTACTCATATAAACAATTATAAAATGCATATTTGTTTTAGTTTCAGTCTCATAAGATTCACATAAATCTGCCTATTATTAAAAATAACTTTGCCAATAATTAAAAATAATTTTACTTTTATTCATTAGATTTCGTTCGAATCTATATTAATATTCTTTATGAGCTGTGAGTATAATCGATGAATAAACTGTGGGCAGAGTACGCGCGGTGGATGATGGGAGAATGTGGAAAGTCATATGATGAAACTTGGATTTCTTTGCGAAACACTACTTTGATCTAAAATAGTTGCTCCATATTTGGTGTTCAGAAACAAGAAACATTTTCACAATGCAAGATATCCGCGTGATACTTGCTAACAAAAATTTCAAAATTGAATATATTAATAAATTAATAGAGATTAATAGAAAAAATAATCGACACAAATTGCTAAATACAACAAATTAAATGCTAAAAATGGATAAAGTAAAATAGAACATTGTAAACTATATATATTTTGTTTACCTTAACAACAAGAAGAGCAGTAACTACTTTTTACCATAGTCGTGCTCGTGACCAACTACACCACGAATGTCCTATTACATTACTTGATGTAAAGTAGCTGCTACCATTTTGTTTTTTACCCATTGGCAAAATAGGTCTTGTTTTGGGTTTGATGGCGTGTGCATCTTATTTGGACGTCATCACACTTTTCAACTGTGTTCAAGAGTGATAATAAATAGTGCGCATGCGTTGCTATGGTGACCGCTGCTGTTTGATATTTTATTTTTTTTAGAATTCTTTTTTTCATTTTTAATTTTGTTATGCATTAAGTTGGGGAGTTTATTGTTGAGATATGGGACCAGAGAATTGAAATAAATACTTCTTGAGTTGTGAATAAAAAAGAATTTCATTATTTAAACGGCATTTTTGTTTTTATTGTTTTGATTTAGAATCAGAAACTCTAACCTTCAGCTCAACTCTATCGTTTTCAATACTAATTCAGGTGAATGTCACAAACAAAGAGGGTCCCAAACTGACTGACCCGATCCCAAAGATTAGAGTTGAAGTAAGAAAAAAACGATGCCAAGGTAAGTTTCACCGAGGCTGAAAAAGCCAATGTCAAAGAACATAGACGGGAATACCTTAAGTGTTACACATAAACGGAAAAATGAAAAGATTCCGTTCGCAAACGCAGGCATGAAGCCCGTTCCTCGCAAAAGTACCAAAGTGGTTGACAGAATTGAACCCTACCGAAGAGCGAATGGTGGCTCTCCGAACCTCTTTAATGAAAATACGAAAACTGGGTGTTGATCACCAGTTAGGGATAAAAGAATCCATCTTCATTGTTCCCAATGAATTACACAAGACCGTAGACTTCCTTCCATGCAATATAAATGATTCATCATTCACTATATTCATGTAAAATTGAAAAAAAAGACTAGCTTTCAAATCCTATTTCATGACTGAGCTTGTGAATCCAAAACGGGTGTATGATGCAGCTTACAATCTCCTTCAAACATTTCAGTACCAATCCGAAAATGTTAATATTGATCTCGATAAGGCTGTTCAAAGTCTGTTCAAACATAAAAAGAATTTACACAGAATGTGTCTGAGCTGCATTCAAATATTTCTGCGAAATTATATACTAAGCAGTTCAGGATTAACTGTTTAAGATGTTCAAGATAAAAACACAATAAATCTGTTCCCCCCCCCCCCCAAAAAAAAAAAAAATAGACAACAACTATTTTTCCAACTTGAAACCTGTTATCGCCTTGCGGTGATTACAATTTCTTTTTTATTTATTTATATTTAAAATTAAATTTTTCTTGGAAAGAGTTTCATCAGTAGAGAACATATCTCTATGTCAGCTTACAAAATCGATCAAGGATTCAATCAATTTCAGACCATCATAGAGAGGGAGTCTTTTCTATTGTATGCTTATTGAAGTCAGATTTTTTTTTTTTATTCTTCAGTGCATAGCGTGAATTTTTAACTTTTCTATTTAATTTACTTCTGTATTTTTAGTAAATTTGTATTAATAAAAATTATAATTTAAAAAAAATGGATTTTCTGATACACACCATAACCTTAACGGACAGAAAAATCATAAAATAAGTGATTTAAATACTGTAAATTTTAGTATTAATACCCGAATGTCTCGTCTTTTTCTATCAAAACTGTCTTTGATATACGAAATTGTTTTTTTTTTCTTTTTTTTGTGGGGGGGGGGGGGGATTTTTTTCTCAGTGTAAGCTTCACATAGAAAATCCCAAACTCACATTTTATTCCTGTTCTTTAAATTGATTTTTCGAATAATCGGACATCTTTTTTGAACCTAATAAAATTTACTAATATTTGAATAAAATTATAAACTTTAAATCCCTACTTTTCGTAGATGTTTAAAAGCAAATCATAATAGTCCAAAAGTAATTTGGCATTCCTTTAAGATCTTAGCATATAACTCTGAACAATTTTGAGATCACTTTATTTTTTACTGACTCCAGTATTTTTTTTTTTTTTATATTTTGTAATCAGTAGTTCAAAAATTTAAAATTTTTGTAAAATAAGATTAACATAAGAAGCAGTAAATGTATTGTTAAACTAAATTCATTAATTTAGAACAACAAATAAACTGATTCTTAAAAAAAATTATATTTATTTGTTTATCAACCCGAGGAACATCTTTAAGTCGAACTCGAATAAACCGTAACAGGACGGAAGCTGAAAGAAATTATACATGATAAAATTACTTAAAACCAGTTCACACTGATATTAAAGAAAAATAAATAAAATATTATTATCCTTAATACACAACTGAAAACATGCATATCTATTTTAACGGCGAAAAACAAAACATTCAATCAAATCACAACTATTTACAAATAGCAACTAACTCGCAACGATAAGAAAAGTGCGCCAAATACCAAATATCGGGGTTTTCGGAAGCGAAAACAATTCTCATTTTGATGGAATGAAGGGAGAAGCAATCTGATTTGATCACTATCAGATTTAGAAATATATTTCCCCAAAATTTTTACAGTGTAAAAGTTTTTTTTTCTCAAAATTTACTGAAGTAACTATTTTCGTGAAGAAAAATAGCACTTTCTTCTTATATTAAGACTTATTATAAAATATTAGTTATATATCTACTTATATTACTACTTATATTCACTTATATTATTAATTGCCATTTAAATAACAACTTTCGTAAAAGTTTTATTTACCTGAAAAATTGTATTGAAAATCGATATTAGTTAAAAATATAAAAGCCCCATAAAAATATAAAATCCCGTTCCATACCAGAAAAATTAGTACTTTCCCAAGGAGTTTGGACAAATCCATAAAATATATGATTTTTTTTTAAGCGATACGAAATGGAATACGCCTTGGTCTCATATTTAAGAAATAATAGATTGTTTTGAACAATGAAAACATATTTTTGATTTAAAAAAATGATTCTTATCATTTAGTAAAAGATGAAAATTTATTAAAAATATTTTAAATTAATATTCTCTATCTTTTACTTTAATCCAATTCCACTTCATTTCGATTTTCGATTTTTAAGAAAAAATTTATTTCAATTCTCTAAATACTTAAAGACAGATCAAAGAAGAATTATAAACGTTTTTTAATAATCAGTTAAATTAAATTTCTATTTGAGCTTTCAACTAAAAAGTAATGAATGCAGTACACATATTAAAAAAATATTATTTTAAGCTCTTACACAACTTTAATTAAACATAACTGGCTGTCAAGATTTTTATCCTTATTATTTCAAAACTCTGATAACGCAAGCTTCCTATAAGAAATGCAAGGAAAAACAGCTTTTTGGGCAATAATTTAATTCAATTTTTTTTTTTTAATTTATGGAAACAATGTTCTACCATCATTAAAACGACCCTCAAGGGTAAATTATTTCCCTAATCTGGGAAAGAACAAAAATATCTCAACAAACTAAGCAGCTTGTTTTGATTCAACTTTATCTTATATTTAAACCTTTAAAAAATGTTTCAAACTAATGAGAATATTAAATTTCAAAAGTACCAAAATTTCTTTCACAAACACGTTTTCTATTCTATCTTTTAAGTTTATTCCAAAACTCTTTTGTAAGAATTAAGTGCTGTTATTAGTCAAATCTCCTGTAGAAAAACTTAGAAAAAATAATAATAAATACCTTAAATTGAGTTACTAAAATAATTAAATTTAATAAATATTACTTCAATGTCTTTTTCATACTGGAAATATTATTTTATATTGTTGAGTGAACACCAAGCTAAAGAATAATTGTTTTGCAGTAATCTTATAACAAAAATGTCATTATCTTGAGGTATCTGACTAGTGAAAAAAAACATGATTTTGAACAAAATTTTCGAAATTGAGTTTATTATAAATTCTGAATCTATGAACTCATAGCTTTCTAACAGTACTTTATTTTTGTTTTATTTTCGAAGATATAGTAGTTTTTGTGCAAGGTGCTAGCAGTGCACAGAATAGTGATCTTAAGTCTTTAACTGCGTCTATCTCAAAATCAGTTTTTTTTTCTTCACATTTTACACCACTTTGACGATATATCATGTTGTTTTTAAAATAATTGTCTAAAAATTCCCATGTGTGTTTCTGATTATAGCACATATGTTTTGATCTACAGACTAAGAAAAAACTGTAGAATTTTCTTTTTTATGCATGTTTTTTTCGCAAAGACAAATGAGGAAATTTTATAAAAATTTCATTTTTTAACTACATGGATCACTAACTCAGTTTATGCGCTTGCTTTTAACATAGTAGTACATAGTTTATATCTTCTATAGAACATAAAACTAACAGAACATAGTTTATATCTTCTATAGAACATAGAACTAACAGAGCATAGTTTATATCTTCTATATAAAATTTTCAAAGGATATAACATAATAGTACGTAGTTTATATCTTCTATAGAACATAGAACTAACAGAACATAGTTTATATCTTCTATATAAAATCTTCAAAGGATTTTGTTCTGTTTTGGGAGATAGAATTTTTATACAGAGTTTCACGTGTAAACAAAACAAGCGTGTATACAATTAAAAATAATTATAAAAAAAAATTATAAACTAGTTATAATTTTTTTGCTAGTTTTACACGTTATACAAATAATAAAACATATAAATTAGTTGTTGTTTTTTTTAAATTTTATATTAATATTTAAAACAAATAATTGTCGTAACTAGTCGGGTATTTTAATTATTCTTCCACAATTATAATTATTAGTATATATTTTTTGATTAGTATATATTTTTGTGAGCATGAAATTATGTTGGAAATACGAATGTATTAAGACAGCTTCATATTCATCAAAAGAATTAAAAATTTTATAAAACTGTGATTTTTGATTGTCTCTCTAAAGAAATTTTTTCCACCCTGAATTTTTAAACTTAATCTTTTCAAATGAAGAGAAAAATTGGCACAGGAATAATCAGGAAGACAGAATGGAAATCTTTTCAGTGATACTTTGATGAATATCTTTAATATTGATATAGATAAAAATGAATACTTTTTAAAAAGTCTTCTAAAGAAAAAAAATGCTAAGAAGTTAAGAAAAAGTTACATGGTTTATTACGTTTATTTATCCAGCAGATACTGTTACAAATGTCAATTTAGGCGTAAATATTGTAGCTGATCAAAAGGGTCTTTTTTTCTTATCTACTAATACTGATACATTTTTCTTCATTCAAAGAATCTAAGAGAAAGGAAAATAAAAATAAAACCTTTTTAATTTTATTAACAGAATCCAATACTTTTCATCGAAACTTTAGTTTGTATGAAACGAATGAAGAAAAATATTTCCACAGCAAATTACTGTTTTTTAATAAAGCAAATTCGTAGTGCAAATGCTAACCTAATTCTTAAGAAAAATAATTTAAATACATGGAACTTTATTTGATTAGTGTACGAATATGGCTTTTTTACATTTTCCAGAATTTTTTTTCAATATTGTGAAAGAAGAAGAATTTATTCCATGTACTTAATAAAAGAATCCATTATTGTATTTTCCTCATTTCTTACGTTTTGTCTAAAAAATTGTTTCGTATTCCCACTCCATTATTTTATTAATTATTATTATATTAACATGTTATTCGTATTATATGTTATATGTTTTTAATTATTTTCATTATATCATCCTTATTATTATATCATTATATACTACCCATTTTATCAATTCTTTCTATTAAATATTTGGTTTTCATAAATTTCTTAACGTCATATGTGGCAAGTATTACCAATACTATCTGAATTGTAATTACTGAAATTAGCCAAAGAAAATTTTTTGTTTACTGTAGTTTTATATCCCACTTTTCTAAGAAACGTTACACAGATTTTCAGGAATTTCTTTTTACTGAAACATTATTTAATAAAATGTTTTTAGAAATTTTTGTTAATACGTTATAGTTTTATTTAAAGCATTAAGCTGTTATACTAGAAAAATTAATTTTATCTGACGACAAAATTGTATTTTTTTTAATGAAATACTAAAAATCAAAAGTTAATTCAGCACTTTTTTTAAGAATTCAAATGGAAGGTGAATTAGCTATATTATAGCATAACAGACTTTATTTTATGTAATTATTAATGCAAATAAATTGAACTTTTAATCCAGGAATTCTTGAATAATGGATACAGGTTTTTAACACAGCGCGGAACATAAATAACAATCGTCTTAAAAATGCAGCGTATGGCATGTCCGGGACAGGACACATTGATGAAAATAAATGAATTATTTTTGTTATTTAAATACAATTTGAATTATGTGTCTGAGAATATATTAAAGATAACTCATGAAAATTTAAATGCATATCATTTAAATATAACCTTATCTTGTATTTCGTAAGTACGAAAAAAAAAATTTATAAACTATAATACTAAGTATTGAAAATATATAATTTCAATTTTAGAAATTGTTTTGTAATTTTACATCACTACCTGGATATGTATTAAGAATGAAAATAAAAGTTTGAGTTTTGACGCGCATTATAAGAAACACTATATTTAAAAATACGAAAATTTTATTTTATTTATTTAATTACTGTAAATTAGCAATAATGTATTTAGAGCTACTTTTAAGCTTTAAGATATCATGAAATAGCTTAAAAATATAAAAGAAAGAATGCATGCATTACTATAATTATTCAAATGTGTGTCCCAGAACACTGTTTGCAATTATGAAATAGTCGATCACGCTAAACTTTCTACTGTAACACATCTTTTTCTAATATTTCATTTAGAATAAATTGGAGTTATCTCTCACTGAAAAAGTACTCTCCGTGAATATTCAAAACTTGCAACAATCTTATGGTAATGAAAAACTAAAAAAAGAAAAACTAATTTCTAAAGAAAAATCATATGATCTGCAACAACATGAACACACAGGAAAAGTTGATTTTTATGAATAAATTATTGCCTCCCTTGAACTCCTGAACCAATTCGATCCCCCAACTTCTTTCTTGCCACTGACCGATCAACGTTTAACAGCTTTACTGTGAACTTTAAAGGGATACGGGTAAGACACGTTGATTGTTAATATTTTAGATTGTTTAATACAATCCAAAAACAAAGTTATAATACTAAAGGAATGAAAAAACTAAAACAATTATTAATCCAATTCAAACTGGTACAGCGCACAATGCAGCTAAAAACCAAATTTGTATTTTAAACCAATATAAAATAACATATTAAAATCTTAAAAATAATTAAAAATAAAATGTAAATTGTAATTGTGTGTCCACAGAACAGTACTTCATCAGGGGACACACTGTCTGCAAACACACAGGAGCCTTTCTGTTGTTAGTGGCTGAAGCCAAAACTAACAGTGCCCCGAGGCCCCTAATGATAAAACAAGCAAAATTAAGAATAAAAATAATTACCAAATTAAAAATCACATTGCAAGAGAATCACATT
The DNA here is from genome assembly GCA_949128135.1 of Parasteatoda lunata. Classification (NCBI taxonomy): domain Eukaryota; kingdom Metazoa; phylum Arthropoda; class Arachnida; order Araneae; family Theridiidae; genus Parasteatoda; species Parasteatoda lunata. The sequence goes on from OX421971.1 coordinate 52,065,200, forward strand.
TTACAGAAATAAAAATATATAACAATAAAACGCCGTAGGATCCTATAAATAATCAATGTAATAGTAAACAGTTACAGTTATTAAAATGAAAATCCTTAAATATTCCACATCAGAATCCAAAGAAAAAAGTGCTGACACCTAGATGTAAATAAACACACTAAATAGCAATATCATTCAAGTGCTGCCGTCTATAAAAAACCCTTCAAAAATTTGAAAAAGAAATCCAAATTGTTCACCGCCTAGGCCTGCTTAGGCGGGCTTCAATATCGGCCAATTAATAACATTTGCTTAGAATATCTTGAATCAGAACATTAAAATTATTGAAATTGAAAGGAAATTTATTTTTCTCCAAACTTTTTTTCAGATCCTCAATAGCTGTTAAAAAATCTGAACGGTTGTTGCAAATGAATTTAAATCTTAAAATTTGACCAAAAACAATATTTTTGAAAATTTTATAATAAAGGTTGGAATAAAAATGAGTAAGGCTAATAACATTAAAATTAAAATCTTTCCTTTTATCATAAACCCCTATGAAAATATTATTATTAGAAATTCTTAAATCAAGATCCAAAAAATAAGCATGAGAGTCATGTGAGTTGGTTTTTATTAAATTCAATTCATCAGGATAAATGTTATTAATCAAATTAAAATCACAACAATCAAAAATGATTAAATCATCAATAAACCTAAAACCCTTCAAAGAATTATTCTGTAAAAATCTATGTTCATAAAAATGAAGAAAAATATTGGCAAATGCACTTGAATAACTATTACCCATAGCAATACCCTTAACTTGTCTATAAAAACTTATACCATTAAAAAGATAATTTTCAAAAATGTTGACATTGCATAAATTAATCCAATCATCCTTGTTAATACCCTCATTAATCAAATAATTATCAAAAATTTCAAGACAAATGTTTTTTAAATTATTGTGTGGAATACTAGTAAAAAGATTTTCGAAATCACAGGTAAGAATATTACTAACATAATTGTTATTTAAATAATTAATAACTTCTTGGTTGTTTTTAATAATAAAATGTCTATCCCTAGAAATGATTTTGTTTAAAATAATGTTTAAATATTTAAAAAAACGTTTACCAAAAACAGAATTATAACATCCTGTGCAACATGTAACAAATCTAAATTTAACAGGTGTTTTATGAAATTTAATGGTCGGGAATAGATATGGAAATTTTAAACTATTTGGTTTTAACCCAATTTTTTATAAAAAGCCAAAATTCTATTGTCAATTTCTTTCTTAGGGTAGTTAATCCTAATGAAAGTATCATTGTTATCATATTCAATACCAATTAATTGTTTAAAAAACTTTTTGCAAATAAAGCCAAAATTATTTGAAGCTTTATCAACCACACATATAATAAAGTTCCTTCTCAAAACCTCAATAGATTTAACAATATTAGAGTTTAAATAAAAACCCTTGTAATTTGTGTTATTTTTCAAAAAAGATATTGTTTTAATTTCATAATTAGATTGATATTGTTTAATTTTAGATTGTTTTAATTTCATAATTTTAATTTAATTGTATTTAAACAGTCCTTAAAACTCAAAAACAATTGCTTAACCCCTTAACAATCGGATAATTTTCAAGAAAACGGTCATAAAAGTGTCTATTTTGCCAAATACACGTATTTGATTAGTGCTGACATCAAGTTCAAAATAAACTAACTATCTACATTTACCTCAAAAATATCCTGGTACTGCTATCTGGTGTGTAAAATGAGAAATAAAATGTTTTCCGGGCAAAAGAAATGCATTAGTTTTATTCTTATTGGCTCGTTACTACTGAACACTCCAGCCCGGAAATTTCACGGGAGCGAAAAATAGAGGGCGAAACCTCACCCCATCATTTTCACGGGAGCGAGAAGGAAGGGGAGAGGTTAAGTGGAATGAGCGCAGCTTTAAGTGACATCTTTCATCTCCCGGTAGATTTCTTGTCCATTGAAAGTCGTTCAAATCACAGCAAACAAAATGGAAATAATTTTGAAATTTTTTGAGTGGATCGTATCCATTAGACGACCACTATCCCGTGATATGGTATGAAGTCCCAAACTGCTAGTCCCAAGAGCGTCAGACTCATTTCCTGTAGATAAATGTGTGTTTTAACTTTTTCAGAAATGTATTTTAAAAAATATTCGTCATTCGTTTTAATCCAGGTTTCTGATTTATTTTATCCAATAATTGTTATTTGAATTCAGTTTTTATACCAAAACCCATATCCCAGATAGTTTTCACATATCTCCATTCGGCATCATTATTGGAAGCCACTTTGAAAAGCAAATGGCGACCTCTGAAAACTCGCTTTGAGAAGCAATTTCTTTTCAACTTCACTGTGAATTATTTCGGATATTTTTAAACGCATTTCCTATCAGCACTTTGTTACCATTTTTAATGAACAGGAAGAAAGCAAACATTATTATTATTTCACTTATTATTGAAATAAAAATCATGCTTTTAAAAAAATAATCTTTCTCATTTTATCTTTGTGCAAACTGCATGGCACTTACATATTCCTTAATTGTAAGAACCTATCACCATAGTACATTTAAATTTGAGTTTTTGTTAAAAATAACTTATCTGTTAGTTGTAAATATGATTACTTCATTGAATCCTTTTATACCGTATGGCTTTATAACATACTAAAACAAAAAGTTTCAATTAATAAATAAGTTAACAAAATTCAATTTAATATTAAGTTAACATAAGTTAACATTTCACTTTGATCATAGAATATTGGTTTAATTACAGTTTTCCTATACTATGCTTCAAAACATATTACAATGTCAAAGAAGTTTAGCTTGCGTGACTTTTCATTCATCTTTACTTCATACTACTATAACGAGAATAAGTGATAAAATATTGCCTTTACAAATACCTGCTAAATATCCTCTTCTAACACAATAAAGCTTGAAATACAATTTATAAATTTAAGCTAATTCAATAACACACCAAATTTCAATTTATCGAGAGTTGATTTAATTTCTATAAATTTCATTACAGCAAATATCGTTCAATTAAAGCTCTCGGCTCTAATCAGAGACATTCATGTAACGCCATTTACTGATAGATCGTTTTCTAAACTTGGTTTGATTAAATTCAGCTTTATTGAGTGAACCAGGTATTTGACGATTCAGAGAATTATATATCGATCTATCCATAAATTCAATGCTCTTCTGATCCATAACAATATAGGAATTAGCATAAAACAATGTTCGATGTGAAAAATGTGATTTTTTTTTTTAAAAATATCTCTGCACGCATATGTTCTGAATATATTATTATTAATATTATTATTAATAACAATAACCGGGCAAAATGAATAATATTCAAAAGAAGCAATTACTGTTAATAGTGAATAATAATAACCGGATTTATCCTTTCTACCATAACATATACAATAAAACATGACAAAGATGTAAGAAATATGATAATTTAGTCTTTTTTATAACTGTGATTACAATTTATTAACATAAGTTGCATGTAATTTCTTGTTGCAACAAGTGAGTTCCTAGTTAATTTTGTTTTATTTAGACAGAAACGCCTAAAGTTTAAGTGATCGCTATGTTATGTTTTACTCTAAATAATCAGATTAACTGGGATAAAGTCCAGGCTTTGATGTATAAGCCGTAAGCCGATATATCCAAAACTGACTATCATTTTTTTTTTTTTTTGTTGAAATGTTAAAGGTTATTGACCAATAACTTTTTTTAGACCGGATGTTAGTATTAATAAATAAACTGGATAAAGTAAACTTTCTGTTTCATCAAAAATTGATTTATTGAATAGAGACAATGTTATTTCCCTCTGGACGTGAAGTAAGTTATATTTATTCTTTTAGAAAATTAAAAGTAAGAGCATGAATGTACAATATTGTGCTTTATTTTTCTTCGTAATTCTCATATTTCCCACTTTTTTTTTTTAGAATTAATAGAACCTTGATTATGAAGTGCATTTTCATGTGTATTTGAATTTATACATTTATTAATCGAAATCATCCTATTTTATTGATAATTTCAATAAATATAGTTTAAATTTACATAGAGGTGCGCCTAACTGTTTCAGCATAATTTTGGGATTCGGGAACCAAATTGGTGATCTTGGACAATTTGACACAGGTTTAAAAATGCGTACTAATCCACTTCAGACCTGAGACTATTTGAATGCAATATTTTAGATTAATGAGCATAAAACATTAAAATAAGATATTTTATTATAATTAAATGTCCCAGTTTAAATGAGTATGAACAGCCAGTCCACAGTATCGAAGTACTCCTTGTGGTGTATTAATATTTTTTGGTCAGAGGTTTCTATGGAATTCTTAATTTATATATTGAGTTCTACCTCTCATACAATTTCGTAAGCACAGTTTGCATTTATTTTATCATTAAGGCGTCCAAACTTTAGGAAGCTATTCTGATCAAATTATTGCGACCATAATTCCAAGATTACGCTAAACTTTACATTTCGGAGGTCAGAAATCCAATTTTTTTTTTTTTTTTTTTTTTTTTTTTTTTTTCATAAGGTACAAACAATGTGCGTTTTCGTGTCTTATTTCTTAACTTAAACTGTATGTGCCCCAATTAATTAGCGTATTTGAAGTAACTCTCGACGCCCGGTGGCTGAGTGGTAAAGCTTCGCGCTCCTACGCCATAGGTCCTGGGTTCGATCTCCGGGCCGAGCAAGGCTGACTCAGCCTTTCATCCCTTCAGTGGGTCGATAAATGAGTACCAAGCATGTTTGGGAACTAAGCAATGGGGGTTCCGCGTTCGGCTGACCACTTAACCGGAATATCTGCTCCTGCACCCCAAAGCCCAAGGTCAAGAAAACTGAGATGGGCACAGTAGGCCTTGGCCCTCTATGGGCTGTCGTGCCACTGAGTTTGAGAGAGAGAGAGAGAAATTACTCTCTCAAACTATTAAGATTGAGTCTTAGAACGTGAAGATTCGATCATTAGATCAAAAGTCAAAAGTGGTCCGTTTTTAATATTGCGCTGTATATAAACCAATAATGAATTAACGAATTATTTCTAAGCTAAGGTAAAAAAATCGTTTTCTCTTATTCGAATTGCATATGTTTTAGGAATATATTTAGAAGCAAGAGAAAAAGAAAAGAAAGTAATAACGAGCAATTATCTTCCTGAAACGGCATAAAATCTTTCTGAATTATATTTCTTACGCCTACAGGGCAAAGGAAAGAAATCGTGGTTGTACATCTTGTAAAGGATTGTCCATATTATACGGCCTAAGCACAAAAACATCCAAGTCGAAAGAATGAGAGCAAAAAGTATGTTTTTACATAAATAATTCTCCCAAACAATACCCAGTCCTTATTTCATTTTAAAACAATATTTTTCAATAAGACTATTCTTTTTACTAAAAAGAATTCTAGAAAAATGTGAATAAATTTGAAAGCAAAAAGTGTTTGCATTTTGATATAATGCCAAAAACATGTGCACTGCTTTTATTTTACAGTTCCTATTGTAACGAAAATACTTCTGGTCCATTCTTCTTTTTCATCTAATTTTTTTTGTTAATGTAATCACTTTTTATTTCCCTTTTTATTTCACAAAAACAGTTAGAGCTAAGTTGTTTGCATAAAAAATCAGTTGTATTTCAGTTTTATTTTTATTTTATTGATGAATATTATTAAACAGACACTGCAACAGCGACATTATGACCGTTTTCAGTAAGTATCTTTTCCTTATTGTGTTTCTTTTCTAGAACAATGATCATCATATAAAAATAATTTTAATGAATTAAATGTCTCATTACGGGGTTATTATGCATTTGAAAAACTTATAAAAAAAGTGGTAACAAAATTAATCTAATAATATTAGTATTTGCCTGTAACTATTATTATTATTTGGTCGTAAATAAGGTAATTTTTTAGATCCGAAGGATAAGGATTGGAAATTTTAATTTTAAAGAGAAAGATTAGATTCTTATTAGCAAAAAATATATGACTTCTTAATTTTTGCTGCTGAATCACATTTAACCAAATCTAATGCCGCCTATATGCAATGCTCAGTTTTTTTAATGTTTATCCTGCCTCGAGTATCGTTTCGTTCTCATTCGATAAAAATGAAATAAAATAATGAATTTCTCGATTACGTAGAACAGTTTAAAAGGTTGTTCCGTAAAGCTTCCATAGACTACATGCGCAAAGACTTGGAATCCTTATCAGATAAGAGAGAAAAGTATATAGATTGGGGCAGCAAATAAATATTTAAACGACGTCGGAATGTTAATTGCTATTTTTAAATATTTAAATTACAATGGAGAAAAAAATATAACAAACCGTAAGACATTTTTAATTGAAGCTTGAAGCGCAAATGCGTTTCTAATAATCATCTTACAACTCATGTCTGTTTCCCTACTACAATCAAATCTGATTTGTTTTTCAATAAGCCTGCCTTCCTGTGCGGTAACTTTCCAAATTTTAAAGATTGCATAAATTTTCACTGTTAAATATAGTTAAGAAATTGTGAATATGTACATAATTTTGTTAATATTGTTTTGCCATGAAGCTAAATGTCTTTGGCGATCCTAAATAAACAGTATAGTTAGAAAATTTGCTTTAAAACGCGCAATACTAATGTATTTCAGAGAGTAATGGCGCATTGGCGATACTTGGAAACCGTTTTGGTAATAAAATTATCGTGCTGGGGACTTCGAATTTCAAAGGGAAAGGACCAATAATTTCGGAACTGTGAGAGACTCTTCCAGAAATATGTGGAATGTTCTGGGCCTATATAAATAGGAATGTGCCTCGCAGAAAAAAGAGAAAATTGTTAGTCTGGTTGTGACTGCAATCGTGTTCTGAATTACGAGTTCATTCAAGAGTCCGAGGTTTCAAAACCTGTGCTATTCTGTGATGCACCGTTATTTCAGCTGTGATTAAGCTAGAAATAGCTGTATTTTCTGGTAGAGTATGCAAATATTTTTTAAAAGTTTTAAGAACTGTTATATTCATCTCCAATTAGTTTAAGTTTTAAGTCATGATAATAATTTCATCTAAACTCATTTGTTTTTAAAAGAATTGATTTCTTCCGTTTAAAATCACTCGAAAAATATATATCACTGAAACTCCAATTGTTAAACAATACTTTATAATAATAAAAAAAATTATTCTGAATTCCAATATATTTTAAACAGCATGTTAAGAATTTACAAAAAAATAGTTGTAAAGTTAACCTACTAAAAAAGAAGAAAAAAGTAAAACTGATTTCTTCATCAAATATGTTATATTTTGTACATAATTAATATCTACATATTAAATATCTTTTTTAAATTCATTTTTCAATTTTGATCAAAGATATGTATATTTGTAAAAATATAAGTAAGTTTTCACAAAAATTTTTACAAGTATCAAATAGTTTTCTCTCAACGAGATATTAAACTTAATTTTGTAAAATCAGTTTATAACATATTTGAAAAAAATAAAACATGCAGATGAATTATTATTCATTTCAAGAGCAACTACTTATTTCAATAGAGATCCAATTCTTGTTTTTTAAACTCATTGGCAAAATGGGTCTTGTTTTGAGTTTGATGGAACGCGCATCTGATTTGGACGTCATTACAATTCTCAACTGTGTTCAAGAGTAATAGTAAGCAATGCGTATGCGTCGTCCATTGCATACGTTGCTATCGCGACCGAGCATTCAAATCACATTTCATGTATGAACCGAAGGTTGAATGATACAGCTTACAATATCCTTCAAACACCATTGTACCAATCCGAAAATGTTAATATTGATCTCGATTGGCTGCTCAATGCCTGTGTAATCATCAGAAGATTTTGCACAGAATGTGTCTGACCTGCATTCAAATATACCTGTGAAATTATGTACCGAGCAGTTCAGAATTAACAGTTAAAGCTGTGCAAGACGAAAACACAATAAAGCTGCTTTTCCAAAAAAATTAGACAAGAACCATTTTACCAATGGGCAACCTGTGATCTCCTTGTGGCGATCACATTTTTTTATTATCTGCTCTTATTTTTTTATTTTTTTTTTATTTAAATTTTAAACATGATACTTTTTTTTTCTAAACACAAAGTTCTAAAAATGTTTGAAACGCAACAAATTATTTATTCAGACCTTATGGGTAAAGTCAGTTTTAAACAAGCTTCAGAAAACGAGAGCAAAGATCCGTTTTTAAATTTAAATCTAAGTATCTGTAACATTTTATAAAAAAAAATAAAGCATGGTATTATTTAAATTTTTCAGAGAAACATTTTTGAATATTCAGCAACTTCTTTTTAGTCGTTAAATCTTTTAAATTTAATTCAGTGAATCCTCTATCTCAGTGACCTGAATGTCTATTTACCGAGAGTCCTACAAAAAATTATAACAGATGATTTGAAAAACCTATTAAAAAGTAAATATTTAGAAGTGTGTGGTTTGCTGTGTCTTATGCAACTAACTGACTGAGAAAACTATAAGCAATGAGGTCTCTGTTGCATGTTAGGTCATTCCAAATAATATACTATACCATGACACATTCATTAGACTTATCCACAGGATGCTCTATTTCTGTTGCTAAAGGGTGACTATTTTGAGTACATCGTTTTATTGTTTTTCTCAGTTAGCAGAGCCATCTGTTGACGAATTTTATTACTGAATTTGAAATTTGTAAAGAATGAGCAAATTGTTTCCTACGCAGAGAACTCAACATCCCATTTTATTTATTTCTTTTTTTTTTTTCTATAGGAAGACTTAGTATAAATAATGCTACCTTGTACAAATTACAGTATTCATTGCTTTTTCATCACACTTTCAGTAGAAACTGCCTCATTATGTCGTGTAGCTTTCTAAACGCTTTCAAAACGACAAAAAGGAAATTTCATGCCATGCTCTAACTGAAAAATCTGACATAATATAAATTTTCATCTCTATAAGCGTGTAACTTTTCTTGTAGTTCTTATGTCAGTACACACACAAATTATGAATCCTTATGCTTATTAAAATTAATTATTTTCTTAAGGAATATTATTTAGCAAAAAATTTGTACATTATACCTAATTGATTGCAAAATGCAGAAAATTTTGGGTCGAAGAAAGAATAATTGTCAATAGATTTAATTAAAAGAGTTTAACATAATTTAACAATATCATAATTTTTACGAAAATATGGACCGATTTTTATTTTATTAATATAACTAGCTGCACCCTGCGTGCGTTGCAAACGCTTTCAGTTTGAATTTAAATTTTGTATTTAAGTGTATAAATCAGTTTTGCGATTATGATTTGAAATGAGAATTTTATTTAATGGTGAAAAAACCAGTAATAGCCTCAACAGTTAATTCTCTATTATGTCGTTAGTGCATTTTCAAACAGACATGTATGGTAATGCACACCGACCATGAAACATATTTTGGATGATGATCTGAAAAAAGTCTGAATCAATGGCGACATGAATATTTCTGCTGATATGAGCTGACCAATTTGTCGTGGTGTGATTTTTTCAATAAGCCAAATCATGTGGCAATTCTCTTGTTTTGCCATTTAATAGAATACATCAAACACCGTGTCTCCCCAAAAACATGACTTTTCGCAATGAAACCAAGTATAGAGCTTAGTATTTGTTTTAACTCACGTGCGGTAATGCATCATGAAGATCCGATGATTTTTGCCTAGGTTAAAAAAGTTCTTTAATTTTAACTCAAGCAGGATTGCATGTGAATGTAATATATAATTCTGGTTGTCCATATGCGCACCGATACTTGTAGCACCGAATGAGTCATTTGGTAACACGAATGTACAGACATATATTCGCCAAAAAAATTTCTATTGATTTGTTTGACCCGATAAAAACGTTGAAAATGACTCGGCTGGCGACGTTAAATCTGGTAGTTTCACTTTGCCTCCAGAACAGCAAATTCCAGCTGTTTCATTCTTAAATTTGAGAGCACTACAAAACCATTAATCTAATTGATGCAACTAATCTAATTGATTGAGCAAACTAATTGATCCATTTTTCCGATGATGACGCTTGGATGAAAGAGTATAGTCGGTTGCCGGATCATAGTGAAATGCCCTGAGATTCAAATCAGAGTATTGGCAGCGTCTGAATAGCGAAGTGCCTTCTTGATTGATTTTCATTCTTGCATCCCGTTGCTCTGAAGTTTCCGACGAACGGGCTTGAGTAGTGCGTAGTTGATTTGTTAACAGTTTTCTTTCCCGTTGCTCTGATGTTTCCAACGAACGGGCTTGAGTAGTGCGTAGTTGTTTTGTTAACAGTCTTCTTTCCCATTGCTCTGATGTTTCCAACGAACGGGCTTGAGTAGTGCGTAGTTGATTCTTTAACAGTCTTCTTTCCCGTTGCTCTGATGTTTCCAACGAACGGGCTTGAGTAGTACGTAGTTGATTCGTTAACAGTCTTCTTTCCCGTTGCTCTGATGTTTCCATCGAACGGGCTTGAGTAGTGCGTAGTTGATTCGTTAATAGTCTTCTTTCCCATTGCTCTGATGTTTCCATCGAATAGGCTTGAGTAGTACGTAGTTGATTCGTTAACAGTTTTCTTTCCCGTTGCTCTGATGTTTCCAACGAACGGGCTTGAGTAGTGCGTAGTTGATTTGTTAGCAGTCTTCTTTCCGGTTGCTCAGACGTTTCTAAGGAACGGGTTAAAGCATTGTGTTCTCGATTAGTTTCGATGTTTCTGAAACACGGATAGTTCTCTATTTGCGTGCCTTAAATGTTGATCGACTAAGAGCGATTCGTTTAGGCGGCATATTTTTGCAAATATTCTCTCTCAAACAAAAAGAAATGTAAAAGTTGACAGTGGCCGCAAATTTGCTAAATCTAAAATTCACATATTTATTTTAAGTAATAAAAAAAGCAATAAAAATGAAATAATTTAAATAAAAAATATAAAAATATATTTAAAACAAAATCTATTTTTTAAATGAAAGAAATAAAATGATTGGGAATTCGAAAACTTTGTAATAATAAACATTCTAATAGTTTTCAAATGACAACTGTCAGCAATGAAACCTTCAAAAACTATATTTAATTGTGCTAACCTAAAATTGCATAAAAGATATAAATAATTATTGAAAACGTGCAATTTGAATGAAATTTGCTTTCACCTTTATTTTTATTAAGCAGTTTTCACAGTACTAAATCCGTGATACCACCAATAATTACGAAATCTATTCTCGTTGATTTTACGTGCTTGTGCCCACCTGACATAAAGAAACTTGTGCGAATTATAAATAAATATTAAAGTATATGTAATTTACTTTTTTAAAAGAATAGAGCTATAAGATAGAAAATATCACTGTTGTTATCTTCAAGATATTTGAAAACTGAATCGCTTATAGCAAAATTAAAAACAATGGCTAACTTTTAACCAATCAGTAAATTCCATTTCGATTTTCGCTGATATCGCTGGAACGGTTTGTCGCAGAATGTTCTAATGTCTACATAAACCTTCCTCGTGCTTTGAACTATCTGTATGCCAAGTTTCACAGCTTTCTGTCGGATGGTTTAGGAGTCTATAGGTGACAGACAGACACACATTCACTTTTATATATATAGATGAATGCCTTGCATTTTAATACTAAAAAGCATTTATTCCTATAATAATTGATGTACTCATTTCACCAAATTGGCTAATCAGTCATTTCTTTTGAAAATAGTAAGACACTTGAGCAAATTATATTTACTCTTGTTTTGTATATCCAAATGCATTGATTAAATATTTTAAAACAACTGTCCAGTTCTGTTATTTATAATTTAGTGCATAAATTTATTTAGCCAACATATATTTCAACTTGTTAAATGATGTTTATTTTCTGAAATTACAGGCCAAGCAATTTCCATTTTTCATGAAACTGAAGGAAGTGATGTTTGCCAAATTATGCATTAATGAATATGTATCAGATTTACACATCTTTCGTATAATTTATGGAAATAGAGCCATTATGCAGACAACTTTTATTATATTTCGTTAACACTAAACAAGGAAATCATAGCTGATTTTAAAAAAATGTTTTTATTTCAATAGAATTGAACTACAGTGAGTTATTTTTTTTTAATACTTTATTCTGTTTAGCATGTACCTGTTTATTAACCTGGGAAATGGAAAACATAAAACATTAATTAACCCTACATTTAAATTACGCTGAATTGATTATTGTGTCTTTCAACATATTATACGTGTAACAGCTGTAATTAGAAAATTCAGCATTCTATAGAAAATCCTATTCTGCAATAAATTATTACAAGTAAGTTGAATTACACGCAGTAATTATTAGTGTTGAGTTTGTGAGCAATTTTTCCATAGATTATTTATTTAGTTATTTTTTTTCAATAACCAAAAAGTAATTCCTTAATTTCATAAATTGGGACACAGATATCAATAGTTTCAATTATTAGTACATATATCAATATCAGTATCAATATTTTTTACTCACAATTTCCCATCAGTGCAAATGTTTTATTTTTATTTAATTTTATTACCAGTGTCGGGCAGCTGACCCAATTCTGAGTTCCCGACTTTAAACCTTCACATGCGTAGCCTTAAAAGTTTGAAAACAGCCCAGAAGACAAGAGAACTCTAGGGTCAGGCATTGGAATAAACCAGCCATCGAAGATTTTTTGATAAAACAAAACGTAATTTGCGTTACATATAGAAGTCGGCCACTGCTGGAGTATTAACCTGGGGAACATCTTTGGGTGGCAAACGCTTTATCCCCTGAGCTCCTTATGCACATGCTTAACCCTTATTTGTAATTACAGTGAAAAATTTCGCATGAGTTTCAGCTTAGAGAGCACTGGGTTTATTTTTAAAAGGCCCAACTCGCCTTAATTCGATGAGGGATTTAACGCTTTCACTTTAATGTTCACTTTAATGCTTTTCAATCTCACTAGTGGTAGTTACAGATTTCTGAAAGTTTCAATTAATGGCGACAATTTTCTTTAAAAGTTTCATTATTGAATTAAATTAACATGAAAATTACTAGAGATTAAACAAGTATGGTTTGAAAAATATTTAAACTATTTGTTAGCTTAATTAAAGTTGATTTTCACTGAATGCATAGATTTTTTTTTTTTTAAATTAAATTCCGTTCTAACAGCTGAGAAAGAATTATGAATAGCACTGGAAAATAAATTGACATTGTTTTCCTTATCCTAATTTTCATTCATTAGAATCGTAAATTTCATTTCGCTCGTTCGTGGACCTTTTTCCTGCCAAAATATCATTTTATTGTTTTTTCTTCTTTTTTTTTTCACTGAATTAAAATTAGATTTAATAGATTTAATTAATTTAATATATATATATATATATATATATATATATATATATCAAGTATTGAAATAAATTTTATTTTTACAATTCTCATTTAAATAGCTTACAAAAAGTTTAAAAGTTTAAGAAAAGCGCTGTTTTGTGTAAAGATTAATTTTTTTTAAAAATATTTTTTATACTTTATAAACTACGCGTGACTTTTTGAACTAGAGAAAAAACTGTTTTTTATTGAATACATATATTAAATTTTTTTTAATCAAAGGAAACTTGACTCCAAATGTTTTTATAGGCATTCAATAAATCGACCACTTATTCTGAAAAGTGAGACAGTTTTTTATGAAAGTAATTATGAAACATTTTAAAGATGAAATTCTTAATTGCTAAATGATTAATTTGTTTCAAATGAGATTTTTTATAAGTATTCCAAAAAAACTTTTCCTATATAATAGTTTTTAGAACAATTTCATTTATATTTTTGCGAATAAAATGATTGTATTAAATAAAACATTTCTATTTGAAAATAAATGTTTTCCTTTTCCTAGTGAATTAAATATCGAAGTATCTACTCTGAAACATATTAACATAAATGATAAGACAAGAAACACTAATTTTTAAATAATATTAGTTTCGTTTTATTACCGTAAGTGATATATTATAATGATTGGTTAGTTTGATGTATTGGTTTAATTTCCAATTACTGTCTTCTTTTTCTTCACTGCCAAAAAAAAAAATAACAATTATTATATTATTTAATAATTGCTATTTACAATTACTGCATTACTTAGAAAAAATAACAATTAAAATATTAAAAAAAATTCTACTAATAATTGAAAAAATTCTATTTTATTTTCTAAAATAAAATAAAAAATTCTATTTTATTTTCTAAAATAAAATAAAAAATTATATTTTATTTTCTAAAATAAAATAAAAAATTCTATTTTATTTTCTAAAATAAAATAAAAAATTATATTTTATTTTCTAAAATAACATAAAAAATTCTATTTTATTTTGCACTAAAAATTGAAGAAAATATTTTTGTCTTGTACATTATGAGTGCGTATTGGATTAGCAATTACTAAATTTCAGAAAAAATATTACAATTTTAAACAAACACTCGTGTAATAACTAATTTAAGCTAGGTTGTATAGCTGAAATCAGACAAAGTCTATAAAACTAAAGAAAGAACATTTATTGCTTTCTGCAATACTTAGCCCTTGCAGAAAGATATGTAAAAAATACAATCAGTATCGGTATTAATTTTAGAAACTCATTTAACTGTAATCTGATATTTTTCAAAGGAACTTCCGTAAAGATAATTCTTCATTTTATTAATAAAGATATAGATAGATATTTGCTGTTTATTAATCTGTTCATTGTTTAATAATATGTTTGTCTAGTTATAATAGGGACACAAACTCACAGGAAATATATTTATCTATATATTAAGGATTTAGATAGATATTTTTGCTGTTTATTAATCTGTTTTATTGTTTATTGTCTGTTTTTGGAGTAATAATGAGGACACACGCAGCTAATGTCTTTATTATTATAGTAGATATAGATAGATATTTGCTGTTTATTAAACTGTATTTGAAGTTATAATGAAGACACACACTGTCAATATCTTATTTTTATAGATATTTTTACACAGTTATTTTTATAGATATATGTAATTATTTGCTATTTATTAACATCCTTTGTTGTTTATTAATCCGTTTTGTATACATATTATACTGTAGTACTGTAGTCACGAGTACAATTTTAATGGCGAAGTATATTCATTTTTCTGTTTACTTTGGAATTTTTATATATCCCTTAGAGAAAAGCGAAAGAAACAAAAATATGGATCATAGAAGCAATATGCGTCACGCATATGGAATATTGCATTTTTTAAAGTGACTTAAAGCACAAATTTGAATAGGATTCGAAGTTTGAACTCATAGTTTATCTAAGCTGATCTGAGTAGAGTTGATAAAATCTTAAAGTATAGTAAGAAAATACAATACCCGAATCCTTGAAAAACTAATTTAAGTTGCTTTGAATAAATAAATAGATAGGACTGCACAGATAGAAGTTAGTTTATTCAAATAAAGGGATGAGATTTTAATGCAATATTGTAGTGAACGTAAATATTTCAATACGAGTTTATTAAATTAACTTACTTTTAAATATTTTTGGAATATTCTTCAATGTATTGTTGAAAGTAATAAATATGTGCTGAAATATGACATATATATTTTGACGAAAGTTTGTTCGTGGGGGTGGAGGGAGTTGAAGTGGTTTTACAAAATTATTAGCTCACCAGATTTACAATCGACACAATATTTTGCCGATATAACAATCAATTGGCAAACCCTCAAAATTACCAAATCTTGGATTATTATACAATAACACTGTTAAATCTTTTAAATTTCACTGAAAAAGGATAGCAAGAAAGTCCAATTTTACTTTGGAAGAGTTCATATATATATATATATATATATATAGCAAAATAAATAAATACAAAAAAAAATTAGGAAAAACAATAAGTGTCATTTATTGCGCATAAGCTGCAAGTAAATAGAACTCATAAGATAAGTTTAAAATGAAGAAAAAACAAAGGTAAATTACAGACAAATGAAAAAAGAGGGGGGGACTATATATCATATTATAGTCAACTTCTTTAACTTATCCGGTATAATATTACATTGCGCACATCCATTTTCGGGCCCATCCTTGGTATCTAACAAATTAAACGCACTTCAATAATGCATTAAGAACGCACTTTTCTGCAGATATAATCGTGTGGGCTGATGAAAAGATTATATCTTTATTTTCCAGATTTTTTTTAAAGAATTCTATCCTTTTTCTTTTTTTTTTTCTCCTTCCAGTTTTTGCTATTGTTTTTACTAATTTTCTTTTTTCCCCTTTTTTCATTAGTCTGTAATTTTCCTTTGATCTTCATTTTGAACTCGATATATATCATTTGATATTTCATTTTGATATATATATATATATATATATATATATATATATATATATGTGTGTGTGTGTGAGTGTGTGTGTGTGTGTATTTGGGGGAAATTCTTAACTTCCAAAAAAAAAATATTAAAGTATTTAATGAATATTAAAGTATTTAATGAATATTAAAAGATTTAATGAATATTAAAAGATTTAGATTAAAATTCAACTTAAAATATATCAAATTTCGTATTGTATTAATAGATGGTATTGATTTTGGAGAAAAAAAAGTATTAAAACATATTATAATATGTATTTACTTGTTTTACAAGCTGATGCTGATTTTTTTAATTTGTTTTCAGTTTCAGTAGTTTAGATCAGTTAAGAACTAAATTATTCACATGCAATCGATTACTTTTAAACGTATTTAAAAGTATGTGTTCTTATAATGCATTATAATTTAAATCAAGGTTGCGTAAGAATTTTGTTGTTTGGAAAGTAATTTCATTTTTTTTCTTTCGGGTGGATTAACTGTATTTTGTGACTACCAACATCACAACTAAAGCTGCATAATAATTTAATATTTTGGCAGCTGTTATAGCAAGACTTGCCTGTGAAGAAAGTTCGATTGGTTTTTGGTTGAGGTTTCTGTTATATAAATTATAAGAAACTCCAATTTAGAATCCGATGTGTATGGAGAAGATTTATTGACAGTGCACAAATATTTCGGTTTGCAAAATTTTGATTCTTCAATTTCTACACTGAAGGTGCACCACGTTCTGAAAAACCTATTGAAGATGATTTCAACGCAATAAAAGCATTAATTGATGCAAGCAGCTTAACGCCTTACATCACTGAATGATTGAATTTATCGAATTTGATCATTTTTACGCCTAGGTTTAATCTCAATGTTCAACGTATGGGATTCTCAAGTTCTTCAAAAAAAAAAAAAAAAAAAAAAAAAAAAAACGTCAGTCATATGTTTTGCAAACGTCAAGAGAAATGATAATTTATTTAAGAATTTTTGTTAATTTTTTTAGAAGGCAAAACCTTTTCTTGAAATAAAGAGGTCAAAAAGTAAAAAAAATGTAAAAAAAATAGAAACTTAAAACTGTTCTGAATGTTTGCTTCCATTCGCATTATCCCCATATTTTTAGATAGGAGTTTTTCATAAATTGTTACATTTCTCATATCACAGAAAAACCATTGTAATTCATGTTTTTCAAGGAAAATATCCTTGAAAATAATTTTATCTTACGTATTTTCTTTTAATTTACAACGGAAAAAGATTTTTGCCTTGTAGCAACTTTCAGCTTTTGTTTTTATATTCCAAATTGTGGTTTTAAATATAAAAAATAATAATAATAATAAATAATAAGGGAAGTTTTGGTATTGTTAATTCAAAGAAAATTCATTAACTAATTATCATACTTCTAGTATTAGAATAACATTCTTATTAAACGAATATATTTTTTAACAAACAATTATGTTAGATAACATTCCTTTTTTTTCAATTTATTAAACAATATATTCGCACTAAAAATGCACTAAAGACAAAGTTGTATTATTTTTAAAATATATATTTCTATTTTTCGTGTATTCGGTTAAAGATTAAAATATTTCAGGATTTAGTTTTTGTAAAAAATTACAATATGTTATTATAAAATGAGACACAGTGAGTATTTAAATATTTTATTACGGTTTGTTAGAAAATAATAAATTCTGCAGTGTTATAGAACGTTATACGTTAGAATAATGAATTCGCTCCGTACAAATTTGAATAGGAAATATAGAATTATGTTTCCCAACTCGCAATATTTAGTGTTATTTTTCAATAAATTAAGCGCAGGAACTGTAACATCTTAGCAAGTTTTGCGAATCGATTGTAAATAATGAGACGGGTATTTAAATAAAATGTATCTCAGCAATTTCAGTGTAACTGGTTCTTTATTGAAAAATAAAAATATATTTTAAGTAAATTTAATCAGTTTTCTGAAAATATACGAAGCAATCCAATAATTACTGGAGCATAGAAAGCAAAAATGTATTACTAAATGTAACATATCTTTAGTTAAATAAATATTGAAGGCAGTATACCATAAATCAAACAAGCCCAAACAAATACCACTTTGCATACACAATTATTTTGCTAGCAACGCATATCTCCGGAAAAGATTGGTTACCTTGTAATAAAAATTTAATTACTTCATTATTGATCTTTTTTTTAAAAAATCAATTAACAAGTATTTATATAGGGTAAATAATATTTGAAGTCATTCGAATTCATCAAATATTTATAAAGGATAATAATAATAGAGATAAATTATTTTTGTTATAAAAAATCGCTTTTAATTTTATCATGTCCTTGAAGTCCTATTTGCAAAATAATTTGCTGACAATGCCCCGTGATTATACCCAACCGTAGTTTCAGTCAGCTTACTGGTTAAAAGTCAGCATTCCTGCATTTACAAAGGTCTACATTCAAATTGTGCCTAAACTGAGGGGAAAAAAATGCTTAGTCAACACTACCAGAATTTGGAAAAAATTATTGTTTTTCTGGCTCTATGGAAACTCCAAAAAGATCGGTAAGTTTTACCGAAGCACTTTGTTATAGTCTAAAGTAAAATTAATAATGGTGCATAGATTTAAAATACGCATTAAAATTAAGTAAATGTTGTAAAATTTGGTAATTTTTTTCCTAATACCTTACAACATGGCAAATAAAAAAAGGAAAGAAAAAAAAAAAAAAAGAAGAAAAAAAAAACTTATTCGATTAAACTTACTTAAAATGTGTGGTAATAAGAACTATAATTTTTGAAAACCTGTATTTCAAGTTAACCGATACTATATGAATGAAAAAAAATTAACAACGTAATTACCATGCGTTTTGATTTATTAAGAAAATTAATGTTGTTGAATCAAATAATGCTGATTTTGTATAATATATATATATATATATATATATATATATATATATATATATATATATATATATATATATATATATATATATCAGTTCAAAATGAAGATAAAACAAAGGTAAATTACAGACAAATGAAAAAAGGGGGGCGAATAATAATAATAATAAACAACTGGGGAAAGAAAAAAAAGAATTTAAAAAAAGAACTTTAAAAAAAAAATTTTTTTTTTTTTTTTTTTTTAATTCTTTTTTTTCTTTTCCCAGTTGTTTATTATTATTATTATTCGCCCCCCTTTTTTCATTTGTCTGTAATTTACCTGTGTTTTATCTTCATTTTGATCTTATTTTATGAGTTCTATTTACTTGCAGCTTATGCGCAATAAATGATACTTATTATTATTTTTTTTTTTCTTTTCTGGTTTTTTTGTATTTATTTATTTTGCTGTATATATATATATATATATATATATATATATATATATATATATATATATATATATATATATATATATATATATATATATATATATATATATAAAAACATATATGTATATATATATATATATATATATATATATATATATATATATATATATATATATATATATATATATATATATATATATATATATATATTTTTTTTTTTTTTTTATTTTGTTTTTTTTGTTTTTCCTAATAAAATAAACTAATCTACACAGACGGCGTGAATTAATCATCGTCAACACGTCAATGAGATAAGTACTTCTTTTTATCTAATAATGCATAATTTAGAGTTTGTCTGAAATCAAGGAACCTGGTCACACACCTGTACCCGATCTTACTCCGCTCTCATACACTTATTCACAACTAATTTAATAAAAAAAAAATTGCATATAGATGTAATTCACAATTTCAAAATTTTTCTTGTGGAAGAGTTTTGTAACAACGTACCCAAAAAAATTTCCACAAGGGCTCGTTTCCAAATTTTATTTTTAAAAGCATTCAAATACTGTTATTTATGGTTAAATATTTTAAACTAGATAAAGTTTTTATTGAAAACGTAACTTTTTATAAAAAAAAAAATAGAGATAATATCAAAATACTGGAACATTTTCTTGTGGCATAAATTTCCTTTCCATACTTATTTATTGCAAAAAAAATTTCTTATTGATTTTTCGGAATAAATCGTTTATATATTTATTTTTATTCGAAAAATTTTCAGTCACTAATAGCCTTTCATATTCCTTTTATATTTAATAGATGGCAGCACTAAAGTTCTATATTCAATTTTTTGTCATATCTCTTCTTTTTGTAACATATGCACTGTTTTCTACAAATATGTATATGTTAAAAATAAATAAATAAATAAATAAATAAATAATAATAATAGTAATAATAAATAAATAAATAATAATAATAGTAATAATAAATAAATAAATATAAGTTTAATTTCATTCTTGATTCTATGAATGTAATCTCAATATAGATTTTAAAGTTAAATTATTTATATGAATTGATAATTCCATTTTTGGCAACGATATGTTATAACATAATAATATTCATAAAAAAATGTTAATAGCTGTGGTCAATCCTTTTCCATAGCAGATATGTGATTTTTAATTTTCCACGGAGTGATTTTATAACTTTGAAATGAATTTTAAAAAAATGATATTTAGAATTATATATAATTACCTCCAGAACTGAAATCTAATTTATTTTTAATCAATGATGCATACTATCTTTGCACTAAGTGCACTTATGAGTAAGTAATGTAAACTTGTATGCATTTTCACTCAAATATTTAATTTAAAAATTATTTTTTGAAGACTAGGTTCTATGCATAATATCAGTTAATCAATCAGTGGCTGCAGAAAAAAAAAAAAAATTACGAAATTAAAATTCAAAACCATGATTGATATTTCATAATTTTTAGAAGCACATTCAATGCATAACACAATTGCATCTTTTAAAACAACCGTTTAAAATGTTCCCTTGCTTGAAATATAGAGGGCACCACCACACGCTAAAACTTAACTTTGTCCAACATAATTATCTCCTTTAGGGCATTGAAAAATCTTTGGCAAACAAAATGGCCTGGTAGAATGGCTCTGGTGGCAAAGAAAAAAATTATACATAACTTAAATATTTAAAACTTTTTAAATTGGAAATTAAAGAACTTTTGTTTGAGAAATTATTAGAATTTTTTTTCAGAATGTTTTTGGAGAATATACTGGAATTTACTTGGAAAGCTCAAAGAATTAAAAACTTTAGGTGGACATAATTATATGGTATAATTATATGTAATACTTATTGTATGTACATCTTTATATATTTTATTTTATATTTTACCGATGTTCAACTCCGTAGATTTGTTCGTTACGTAGCTTAAACAAAACCCAGAAGACAAAGTAACTCCTTCGCTAAGAATTTTTTGATGGAAATAAACCGCATTTGCGTTACATGGAGTCGAGAACTACGAAAACCTCCCACTCTTAACCTGACCGCAAGGATATTTAACCCATGATCCGTCTACCACTGAGATTATTTTACGTATGCACCGTGGTCGGTTGGTGCGAGCCGGGTGCGGGATCGGTATCTACCGCCCATTGCTAGGATTTGAACCCGGTTGACATCATTTGATGGCGAACACTCTATCCCTTATGCCACCATGGCTACACACTTTTATATAATTATGTTTTCAGGAAGGAAATATAAATTATCAACTAAATCATCCAAACTAAGAATCCGTTTGGTAAAATACGCAACTACTCCAGAAAAGCCATGTTGCTTCTTCCATAAAAGTCACCTTCTGAAAATTCTGAAAAAGACGTGACTTAAATAGCAAATTTTAGTTAAATTATAATAAATATTAAAAACAACTGCATTTATTAGTACTTACATAGAACTGCCTTGACGAAGTGATTAGTCATTTTAAACAGTAATTTTTAATTAATTTTGATGTTAAATGTTAGTTTGTTGTAAGGAAAATCTTTCCGATGCATTATTATGCAGTTTTTCCAAAATAAGATTTTTACTTGTTGCACGAAAAATTTAATAAAAGCTACATTAGTATTTAACTTTCGTTAATAATGACAGTGATGAAGGACAATTATATAAAAAATTATTGCTTGCCTAATTAATAGCAGTTCTAATCTTGTTTTCACTTTATTTGTATACTACTTTTTTATCTAAATTCTAAATATTTTTGATTGGAAAAAGATATGTAATCTTTTATTTGTGTTGCATTCTTTAAAATAAATACATTCTTATTAATAGAAGGAAAAAAGTAACTTTCTATTAAAGAGCGTACGATTTTATAACGCCTGAAAAAACTAGTATGGGAACACTAGTTTTGTACTAGTTTTGTATAGTACTAGTTCAGTATTATTTTGTACTTGAAAACATGTGAGCTTGAACCATGTTTTTAATACCAGTCACAAGTATTTTTAATTATTCATTTTTAAGAGACATTTTTTTTGGGTATTTTTTTCAGCTATTAAAAAAAAATTTCCGGGTTATTTATTTTTTAGAAAATCGCCTTTTTCGTAAAACAAAACTACCGTTTATTGAGTTACGCAAATCAATTTTTGCATAATTTATGTCGAATATGATGGAGAGAAAAGTATGCAAATCTTTCTCCCTATACTTATAATGATTTCAGAGTTATCTGAAATTAAATTCATACGTCTATTGAACATTATAAGCGAAAAGTATGAGAATAAACGTAATTATTCTTATTTTTTACTCACATAGCTTCTAGATCTTTAATTGTTTAGTTTGTAAGAGTATTCTTCGTCTATGTTTCACAGGGACATTTTCCCCAAATTAATAACTCAGCAGATGGTTTGAAATTAATTAAATTCATTCATTTTAGTTCATCACTTGAAAATCTAAAGTGTATATTATCGTTTGATGGTTAAGATTTATGTTCAACTATACGATTCATCTAAAAAAGATAGGATATACTTTGTGCTATAAGACTAAGCGGAATAAAACATGAATAAAACATAATTAAAAAGACAGACATGAGCACATTATATTTTTGCTTTATTAAAAACAAAGAAAAAAAACTATTCTGTATCTTCAACAAATAATATTAGTGTATGAAGGAAACAAACCCAAGGAACGCAGTTCAACCAACATGTGAATAAGTTTGGACAAGATAAGAAACTGTTGTGAAAAGGATTGGCTGGAGCACCAGGGTGCAAAAAGTTGCATTAGTATTGATTTCCAATTCTTGGGAAACGTAGGATGCTACAAAGATCATTAACTAAATCATTAGCAATTTTTAAAATATGAAATGATTCCCAGGAATCAAACTTGAATGGATGAAGTGCTGTTTAAAATAATTTCAGCAGAAAAAAATTCAAACCTGCAAATAGAAATGCAACAAAGAAGAGCAATAGAAGATTGGTTAATAATTCGATTTTGGACATACCTTTCATGCCCTTTCAGTTATAAGGGTTGGCTTAGTTTGTCCAATATACGTAAAAATACATTAGAACGAAATATGATAAATACCCAAGCTATTAATATTATGGTTGTTAAAATCTAGTTTATTTACAGGGGAGAATACTCAAATGTATTCAAAATCTTACCAATTTCAGGACTAATGTTCGGATAATAGGATGAACAATCAAATTGTTAAATTTCAAATTAGAGAGTTTGATTACTTGTGAAATTAATTTTCTACAGATATCATGAATAATATTGGTTGTAAAACCACGGTCTACCGCGAATTCTTTAATTTAAAGGAACTCTTTATTAAGATCATAATTTGAATCAAATTTTAAAAACACGGAA
Source organism: Parasteatoda lunata (assembly GCA_949128135.1). Classification (NCBI taxonomy): domain Eukaryota; kingdom Metazoa; phylum Arthropoda; class Arachnida; order Araneae; family Theridiidae; genus Parasteatoda; species Parasteatoda lunata. Next base: position 52,089,118 of record OX421971.1, read on the forward strand.
TAATGTAATCTCATTTTAAGGGAAATAAGTGTACTTTTATGAGGAACGTTAGTCAATAAAATTTTTTCCACCAAAAAATATATTTTATTTCCTTTAGGTTAGAAATTATGAAATTTATTAACAAAATCATGTGAGTTTCTGACAGTAAATGGAGTCTATGGAATGTGTGGGAAAGTGTAACATGATACTCATCAAATTTATAAGATGTGGTGTCAATATCAGAAATGCCACGAAAAACACTACAAGGTTTATGAGCTTTTGTAAAAATAAATATTTTGTTTCATATCTTGAAAGTAAATAAATAAATTTATATTGGAAATAATCATAAATTATAGAATGCCTCCATTGATTTTCATAAATCAATAGTTTTTCAATAGTCAGTCTGTAGATTGTCTAGACAAAGTGTAAAGTATTAATCATTTCATATTGTATCAATACTTTTGGTATTTTGTAGAATATCTGATTTTGTACATTGTGTAGATGTAGTTAATTTACGTCGCACTAGATCTGCACAATGGGCTATTAGCGACGGTCTGGGAAACATCCCTGAGGATGATCCGAAGACATGCCATCACAATTTTGATCCTCTGCAGAGGGGATGGCACCCCTGCTTCGGTAGCCCAACGACCTGCACGCGAAGTCGAGCACTTTACGGTAGAACAGTTTAACGAGGCCAATACCGCACACCCTCGGTCTCTACGCAGACTGATCCAAGTGGTCACCCACCCGCACACTGACCGCAGCCAGTGATGCTTGACTTCGGTGATCTGCTGGGAACCGTGTCTTAATGATCAGTCCACTGCGGGACTTTTGTACATTGCATGTAATACACAATATATATATATATATATATATATATATATATATATATATATATATATATATATATATATATATATATATATATATATACGAAAATATTACATGTTTTGATAAACTATAAATAAATTGTATAATGCTGAAGAATGCTTATAACTCCAAACATATTAAGATTGCGCTATTTCTTTTTTCTTCTTTGCGGTATAGTAAATATGCTACATGAACTGAACCATCATATTTAAATTTAATTGAATGTCATAAAATGTAAAAGAAACGCGTCTCTTTTAAAAAAAAAACATTGCCTGTTAAAATTAGCAGGACAAATGCAGATGGCATTCATAGAATTTCGTATTTAAACATATTTGATGTGTAATAAATTTTTTTGTATGCGAAATAGAGTGAACCACAATGTTTAATTAACATTGAATTAAGTTTTACTTTTATTTTAAATTGAATTTAAACAAAATGTATGGTCTAAAAATTATCGTGACAAATGCAAATCTTATTGTGTAAGAGCATTATTTTCGAATCTCAAATATGCTAAAATAAATGTAACACAATATTTACATGAACTACACTGAAATATTTTTTTTAATATTAATTTATCAAATAAGTTTAAATGTCTTTAAAAAGTATATATTATTTTAATTAGAGAGATAAATTCAAATCTTATTAGGTAGAACCCACTTGAAAGAATTTTAAATAGTGATACCCTTTTGAAACAACTAAACTGTTAAATGAAAAAAATGATTATTTACAATTTAGTTTTTGTAGAAAAATTGAACAAAAGATATTACATAGTATAACTTACTACTTATAATATCAAGAATTAAAAAAATCAGAATAAATATAAACTTATAATCGATGAAGTAATAATAATGCAGTTTCATGCAGTTCTCAATCATGCGCACCTCTTCAATTTTTCTTGTTACTTTTTTAACTGTTAATCTACTTTTTATATAAAGGTTTACGCCTCTCTGCGTAACAACGCAAAACAGTTAAGAGCAGACCTGCAATTTTACATTTTCAGTTAGTAGCCAGTGGCCGATGAACCCTGATTTAGCATTCTTTCTTGATCCGGCAACCCTGCGTGTAGTGCAGTCTCACCGGTCATGATGTCGCTGTTAAACTTATTTCCTTTTTTTTATTAAATGTTAAGTTTCATTATTAAATTATTGTCTTTTCTTCCTCCTTGCTCCGCAAACTCCCACATATATCTCTTTATACACAAGCAATATAGTATATAATCAAATGCTTTCAGCAACATTTTAAATTATTTTGGTAGCGACTTCTTAGTGTAGGAGAAATGTAAAGCATGTTTTTGTCCTGCATGTTTATTTCCCACTTTGGTAAGCCAGAAAGTTGATTTCAGTCGATATTTTTTCAAACGATTATATACTTATCACCATTTTATTTAGTAATCATCAGTAATTGGATACTTGCGCTCCAAGACAAAGAATATCACAAAAACACACTCATGTGACCTATGACATCAACGATAACTGATCATTTATAAGCAAATTGGCGTGTTAAAGTTGAACTAAATTCCTTCACATAAGTTAAAATGCTAATTAAAATGAAGTTTGAATACAAAACCTCATCAAATTTGTTAAAATATAATTTCCTCAAATTTGTTAAAATATAAATACATCAAATTAGTTAAAGTATAACTCTGTCTTGTCTACTTCTTTTACTTTATTACTTCTTTTTCTTTTATTGTAACTATGACGTATTTTTGTTTTGTTTGCCTAGCGACATCAATACATAGTTAGTTTGCATGTGTTCTACATTGCTTTGTGTTCATTGTGAAATAGATAGCAAAAGAAGTGAAATCTTTGTGAAAGAATATAGAATGAGTCACTTAAGGGAATGGATACGTGACGGGATTTTCCTATTAAAAATAGAATGGAAAGACAGTTTGTTAACGTAAACAAATCCCACGTTTTAATAACCAAGCAGGATCAAGATACAAACTCTATGTCACTTGCAGGTATCCCATTAATAGCGAAACGGGCGATTAGGTGAAATTCAGTTGAATTATTATTTTATTTTTATAAGCTCAAAATATACAAACTATTTCTATCACAAACTTTTTTTAAGCATTTTACACTAAAATAAGAAAAAAAATGGTAAAAATTATCAGAATAGGACAAAATTTACAGTGCTTCGGGTTCTTTTTGAACACCAAAAAGCTAGGTCATTTTAAAATATTTTTCTACTTCGTTTCATTTCATAATTTTATCCTATATAACTTTTATCCAATTTTATGCAATATAACTTTTACTCAGAAGTTAACGAGTAACATTTCTTGAATACTTTGGAAGTGGATGCTATTATAAAATCTCTCTTTTAAGATTTTATTGTGTGATCATTACATTATTTTATGCTTTGTAAAGCAAAAACAATACTGAAGAAGGAAAGCGTGACTGGAATTTATATCTTATATGGATAATAAACGTTAAATAACTCGTTATTCAAATGCAAATACTATACAGTATTCTAAATTTGAAGAATCAACGTAAATAACAAAAATACTGGATCTTCTAATAACGCAAACAGAAAGATGATCCCGTCAAATCAAAAGCAAAAAAGAGAAAGCAGTACATAAATAAATAAAAATAATAATGATAAAATTAAAAAAGGAGAGAAATTTGATATACATTAAAATGTAAGTATTATTGATAATGTTTTAATCATATTCTTGGAAAATATTTTTACGGTGGGTAGGTACTTACATTTATTTCGAAGGGGAGGTAGCAGAAACAAACTCTCTCTCTCTCTTTTTTTTTTTTTTTGTAAATGGTGGTAAGTTTTCGCATTGAAAAACATTTTAATTAAAGCGAAATTTCAAAATAAATTTACTCAGAATTATTTTACCATTAAATGCATTAAAAATTAAAATAAAATTTAAAAATTCAAGTAATGAAATGAAAGCAAAAAACAAAATTCCAGTGACTTTTCAACTGTGCTCTTGTAATGAAATATGAAAATACTTTTATTTTTTTTTAATATTACAGTTAAAATTGTAATTACGCTAATTTAAAGAAATATATAAAGCAAGGAAATTAATTTGTTTTTCTCTAGGGATAAGTGGTTTTTCTATGTTACATATTCTTTTTTATCTTTCTGTCATTGAAATCGGAGGTAAATTTTGGGTTTTTTTATCAAATAAAAACAAGATAATTACTGTACACTCGTTTTTTTGTTTTTTGTTTTTTTAATAGTGTTAAGGATTTCAAAAGCAAAATTTAATTTGTTTGAAATGCGGAGGAGTTCTACTAATCAAGCAAAGAAATTTTAATAGAATAAGTGATAGATATAATTGTAAGTAAATATCATTTTGAGAGTCAAACAGCAAACACGTGCAAAGTAATGCAACCAAAACGGTTTGGTTGGAACTGGATACAATTAAAAGAGAGATAGAAAAATCAGTTTAGCGAGAACGCCAGAGTACAAAAAGTGAAATTAGAAAAAAGTTTAAAATATTGGTAAAAGATTGGGAAATGAAAAAATCATTAACTAACTTATTGGAATTTTTATATTATAGAATGATACTCAGAAATCTAAGTTGGTGGATGAAGACCATTTTTGAATGCTTTTAGCTGGAATAAAACTCAATCCTACGACTAGAAATCCAATTATGTAGTGTGAAAAGAAAATACTCAAAAGAAATATGATAAATACCAAAGCTTACACATTTGCACGTGTTTGTTTCAGTAATCCCAGGGTTTTTTAGGCTAATGAAGAGTTTGTTTACAAGGGAGAATATATCTTTAAACTCACAATTATTCAAAATCTTTACAATTTGAATGCTGGTTTACTGATAATAATAAAGAAATATTAAAACGCTTCCCATATGTTACTCAAGCCTATAATAATTGTAATATTATCCCTTGTAAGTGATAGGGAATACTTGTAAGACATTCCCTTTAAAAACTAAAATGTTTAAAGCGATAACCTTCATTTTCACTTGGCTTCGCTTTTTTTTTAGTGAATGTGGACTGCACTGTGCATACAATTGTATGGCACTTTTTCATCTCTCGTTTTGGCTGCTATATATATATATATATATATATATATATATATATATATATATATATATTGCCAGCTCTATATTCCATCCATTATCAAATCGCATAACGCCTGGGTGCAACACGTTTTACTTATTTTTATTTACAGCAGAATTTTAAATGAAAATGCAAACTACTGTCTTCATCCTATAACCTGATTTTGTCAAACTCTGCCCAATTCACGAAATTTATAACAACCATTAATTCTACGAAGAAGATAAAAGGCAAATCAATAAATCAAGCAATAAATAGAAGTAAACAAAAATCAAGATGAGTTAGAAAGCTGTCGATAAATATATTGAGAAAAGTTAGACTGGATACACTGTGTTAACTATCATAGAATGGATCGCATTTAGAACCGATTATTAATTACTAGTTTTTCTACTAGTACTGGTTTTTCTAATAGTACTAGTTGAGGTAATGTTACTCGCTTCCGTGAAACCATTAATTCTCGTGCCTCCTGGTTGGTGCTAAATGAGTAAAAACTTTGGCTGCAGGCTTTTCTCAAAGTATTTATATTACTCATATTCTCGCTTTTTGTATATGTTGCTTGCATTATATGGAGTGATTTCTAATGAAGTCATACAATTTTTTTCTTCATATTTTAGGTGCATTATATTATTTGACATTTGGTGTTATTTGGTGTATTATTTCTTTCATCAGGACGCGGTCCTATACGTCAGCGATAGAGACATTTCGAAATAATGAATAATCATCCTAAGAAAAAAATCACACTTGATAATGTCTCCATGTTCCTAAAAAAAATTGCGAATTTTAAGAGGAAAGAAGAAAAGCAGAAGACAAGTATACCAATCTGAAATAAAATAAAATAAACACGCGTTAAAATTACATTTATTAATTTAACAGATAGCAATAATTGTTCAAAAAACAAAAATATAATGAATGTTCTTTTAGCTTATATAGTATAAAATGTCTGGTAAATAATTTTAGATATTTAAGATAGATATTTAATTTCTTTTTTAAATATTTAATTTTTAAAATTTTTCTTCTTTACATGAATCTTTAGTATTTTCCATGTTTTCTCTACATTTTGAACTTAAGCCCCAACTTTTATTCCATATATCTGCTTACTATTTGCATGCAAATTTGGAATATTTGAAATTCTAATATAACTTTGTGTTGTTTCAGGACGTTGCGTTTTCTAAAAGAAATATAAACGCAGATTCTCAAGTTTAGCTCAATTTACATTTCTCTGTACTAGAATATGTGTTACAATCCTTCTACCTTTTAGTTTTGTAATTTGAATGTATTTAATATGGAAAAAGAGTGTTCTTCCCAAATTAATTTCGTTAATTTGTTGACTTGATAATCAGTGCAGTCTTATAAATCATGCACTAAAATGTTGCATCCATTAAGTTGTAGCGTAAGATCTTCAAAAGGGGTTGTTTTGCAATTCTCGAGGTGATAAATTAGATTACAAAGCTACTTGGAAAATTCTTTGAGCAAAGCTGGGCTTTTATATTTCCCTCTCGAAACGTGTTTGATTTCCCAAATGGTTCAAATCTTCACACATTTGTATTTTTGGAACGCAAACGAATCAAAATGCAGGTAAAAATAAATAACTAAACAGAGCATTAAGAACTAATAGAAAGTAAACTCTGCGCAAACTAAGTTTACTCCTAAGTAAGTTTGGAATCGTTGCATTTAATAGATCATTACTGGTTAATAATAACTTGTTGCATTTGATATAAGGATGACAACATTAGATATTAAAAGCTGATATGAAATAAATGCTGCACAATCTAGCCATTGTGTTTAATACCCTTTGCTGTTAATAAACTCTTTATTCATTGGAATGTAAATATATCAAAATACAAGAAAACAAATGACAAATTAAAATGTTAAATCCTTTATATGAACTAAGTGTTAATCAATAGATGTTAATCTCAATGCGTGATTTTTTCATTGCATTCAATTACCAGTTGCTATTGCCAACCGGCATGTGTAGTGGGCAGGGAACTGTCCTTGCATCAGAAAGGTTCTGGATTCGAATCCCGGGCAAGGCATGGATGTTTCTTTCTCTCTGTGTTCTATGTCCTTTCTCCTTTGTGTGATTGCGTGAATGTGTGTGAATGTGGTCCACCCTATGAACGGGTTAGTGGCAGTGTGGTGTGGCAGAAGTCAAATTCTTGACCATAGATGGCGCCACTGAAAAACAAGAACAATCGCACTTCTTTGCCTAGAAACAGGCACACGACAAAAAAAAAAAAAAAAAAAAAAAAAAAAAAAAAAAAAAACAGTTGCTATTAATGATCTATTGTTGCAATGGAATGCAAATGAATTGAAATGAAGGTAAAAATAAATAGTAAAACAAAACATTACGAACTGATGGAAGTAAATGTTACGCAAGTTTAGTTTAATTAAATCTGAATTTGTTATCATTGCATTTAATTACCACATGTTTTTAATAACTCATGGTTGCATTAAAATGCAAATAAAACAAAATTTAGGGAAAAAAGACAATGTTCATTAACTAATAGGAAAAAAAACTTATGCCATCTCAAAAAAATTTTTATTTTCATTGCATTTAATAACCATATGCTATTAATAAACCGTTTGTGCAGTAAAACGCAAATGAATAAGCAAGATTAAAATAAAAAATGATGTTTAGTATCGAATTACGCAATCTAAGTAATTACGCTAGTCAATCAAAAAGCAAGCAAATCGTAATTCAAGTAAAATTAGTGATAATAAGTAAAATAACTAATAGGTGGTAATGATCAAGTAAAATAACTAATAGGTGGTAAGTTTTACGCAATCTAAGTTTATTGCAATAAGAGTTTGTTATCATTGCATTCAATAGAAAACTGCTCTTAATAAACCACTCTTGCATTAAAACGCAAACGAATAAAAATTCCGGTAAAATAAATGACAAAATAGGATGTTTAATAACTGATAGAAAGTTATCCTTACGTAATATAATTAACCCCAATGAGAGTTTGTTATAATTTCAGTTCATAACATTATATAATTAATAAACCATTGTTGCAAACGAATCAAAATTCAGGTAAATTAATTTTTTAAAAATTAGACGTTGAAAACTGTAAGTTTTATCCAATTTGAGTTTAATATCATGATCAATATGAGTATGTTTACAAGGTTTTCATATTCTGATATACTATTTTTTTTTCATGTAGAGAGTAGATATAGATAATGATGTTTGAAATTACATAACTGATTAATAAATGTATTACTGATATTATGTAGAACATTTATTAATCAGTAATGCATCAATCATGCAATCAATCATGCTATAAATGCATTATTGGTGTTCTTAACAGCTTTTTTTTATTTTTTAAATATATTAATTTCAAATGAAACGACATGGTAAAAAGTTAGTTCCTTCTTAAAGTTCTTGATAATCTGCGCATTCGAATAAATCACATGTTGAAGCTATTACTCGTACCGTAAGAACTTCCAAGTGGTTGTTTTCCTGTTTTCGTGGTGATAAATTAGATTACAAGCTACTTGGAAAATTCTTTGAGTTAAACTGATATTTTATATTACCTTTTGAAACGTGATTGACTTCCCAATAAATTCAACTCAAACTTATACTTAAAACTTTGGATTTGTGAAACTCCAACGAACCAAAATGCAGGTAAAATAAATGATGAAATAAGTTGTTAAAAAACTAATGGGAAGTAAATGATAAACAAACGAAGTTTACTCGCAATCTGAGTTTACTGTCAGGAGATTGAGTTGCATTCATAACAAGCTGATATTTATAAGTGTTTCTCATACACGTTACTTTTGTTTATATTTTAAATTTTTGTGACAATATAACGCTAAAAAATAAATGAGTAAATAAAAATTCCTTAAATATTTTCCAAAGCTTACTCAAATATTTTAAACATTTACTTTAGAACTTTTTTTATTCTCTTTTAATATAACACGATTCTTATAAAATGTATCGTCTGTTATTTTTTGTAATCAAGTGATAGTAAGGCTCATTTCCGTTTGAGTCAGTTAATGCGTCAAAATATATATAATATCCATTAATACATATAGGTTATCTGCGGATAATAGTTAAATGTATAATTATGTATAGTCATTACATTATTTGTTTACTATTTTGAAATGAGCTTGCCATTAAACGTTACCCTCTCAGGATATAATAAATATTCAGTGCATGCTGAATATAATGAACGTAACAGACCCGCTACGACAATTAAAACTGCATTACTAGTTCTCATAGTCACTAAATATCGAGTTTACCTACTTTATCTTATCAATTGCATCATACTCAATAGTTACTTAATAACATTTAACTAATATTCTGTTTTGATTGTGTATCACGTAATTTTAGAGAATGTAAGTTAAATGTTAAGCAAAAATAACGCAAAATATGGTTGATATAAGAAAATATACTATTGATTAGAAAGGTTTTGGTTCTTAATAGTAATCAGGATGTTAAATATTAATAACACGGAAATATTTAACAAAATTAAAAGAATAATTTTAAAGAATTTCGGAAAACAACTTTGCAGAAGGTATACTTATTTGCAGAAAATATATGTGGAATTATTTATACAAGTTTTATGAAAATACGAATTCTAGATTTATGATTTTGCAGTATCATTTAAAAAAGTTTTTTAACACCTTTGAAAATTCAAGGATGATCTTACAGAGCTTAAGTAATTCTCTAAAATAATCTGTAAATAAAGTTATGTTAATTTATCACTTTATTAACATCATCTTTCATAGTTATCATACGGCAAAAAAATTCTGATAAAATCACCGTACTGCATACTAATGGCATTTCTTTAAAAATAAACCTAAATCTGGTTAATACTCGTATAACTAAAAAATATATTTTATTTACGATTGAATATATGTTACCATTAAGATATGGTACAAATTATTATGGTAAGGGTTTTCCGGATATTCTGGTTTTTACACTTATAGTTCTTATTATCACACATTTTGAAAAAAGTACAAAACTGAAAAGTAAATTTAAACGAATAAAATTTTCTTATGCCATGCCCTAAGGTATCACTGTAAAATCACGAAATTTTAATACAATAACCAACATTTTTTCCCATATTTGAAAATCATATTTTCTTTTTAAATTTACCAAAATGATTACAAAAGCGCGTGATAAATGTTTCTGAAATTTTTCGTGTTTCCGAAAAGCTAGAGGCTCCATAAATTTTACCATTTTTTGGTAGTTTTTTAAATACTTTTTCAGTGAATGAATGTTAATAATAAATAGAAAAGATAAATTTATTTTAGGTATATTTTATTCTAGGAAATTATAATTGCAAAGACAAAATAAAGCAGAATTTAAATTAATATATACATTTTTCTAAAATAGGGAATTGATTTCATTTCTAAATGTCTTCAAGAAAAAAGCAATACAAATATAATATCGAAGTGCTATAATTATATTCCATATAATTTTAGAGAATTCTAGCATAACAATGCAAAAAACAATACGTGGATATAAATATCAGATTTTATATAATTTGTAAGAGATTTGTAAGAGATTGTTCAAGAAATTAACAAGCATAATGACGGTAGAAAAGCATTAGTTCTTATTGATTTTTTTAAAAAAAATGCATAAAAGCAAAAGAAATTAAACGTTATGTGAACATGCAAGAGTTTAAATTAACATGGTTTCAGAGAATTCAATTATAAGAAATTGAAAATAGTATCAATGTGTAAAAATTGAATTTTATATATTTTTAGAGCATTTCGGAATTAGAATTTACCAAACATAATGTCAATATACGAGAATTGGATTTTAAGAGAATCTGAATTTATCCTTCAAAAAAAGGCAATTGATATTTATTTCTATATGCCTTTAAGGAAAAAGCGTTACAAATATAACATCGAAGTGCTATAATTTATTTCATATTATTTTAGAGAATTCAAGCATAACAATGAAAGCATAACAATGAAAAAAAAACAATAAGTGGATATAAATATCAGATTTTATATAATTTGTAAGAGATTATGTTCATGAAATTAACAAACATAATGACGGTTGAAAAACATTGGTTCTTATATATATATTTTTTTTTTTTAACATAAAATCAAAAGGAATTAACATGTGAACATGCAAAAGTTTAAATTTACATGGTTTTAGCGAATTCGATTTTAAGAAACCAAAAATAGTATCAATGTGCAACAATTGTATTTTATAAACTCTTAGAGAATTTCGGAATTAAAATTTATCAAACATAATGTCAATATACGAGAGTTGGATTTTAATAGAATCTGAATTCATCCTTCAAGATTTCCAATGAATGAGGTTTCTGTGTTTATTTCCTCTTGTTAGCGGGATTTTAAGACTCGGCAATAGTAGTAGCCGTCACTAGCTTAAATGACAAGGGCAGTCTCAAAGAGCCAAAGCGACAATGAAAATTTAATCCCAAGTCGAAATTTCTAGACGAAAATGGATGACTACTTACGATCAAACGAGTTCACATTCTTCAACTGGAGTTCCCATTTTCCGGTTTTAGGCTTAAAACGGAGAGATAAAAATCATCTATTTTAATTTGACGTGCTGTAAATTAGTCAAGAATAGAACGATTCCATAACTTAATCAATTTAAATACCAGTCGATTATTATTGTTTTGCATTATTATTTCTTAAATTAGAGAATGTATTAAGATGGAAAATTAGGATAACATATTTTAATGTTTTAATGTATATTCTTCAACTATTTAGCATAAATAGGATTCTATAACTTAATTGATTTAAATTCGAACAAATTATAATTGTTTCGTATTAATAATTTTGAAGCCGTACAAATTATTAAAGTGGTAAATAATCATCCTCAATTTTAATGTGATGTGCTCTAAATGCAAGTTAATTATTATTTTTTTAAATTATTATATTAATTATTAATTATTTAATTAATTATTATTTACTTAATTATTTATTGATTTAATCAAGTTAATTATTATTTATTTAAATTATAAATTTTAGATTGCAAGAAGCCGGCAACAAGGAACATCATTAATGTGATATTCTGTAAATATCATTCAGAAGTAACATATAAGTAAAGTAAGTTCAGAAGTAAAGTTTCTATAAATGTAGTAAATAGCACTTAAAATGCAGTAAAGTAAAGTAAGTAAAGTAAGTAAAGTGAGTAAAGTAAGTTCAGAAGTAAAGTTTCTATAAATGCAGTAAATAGCACTTAAAATGCAATTAATCATAAGTAAGATTCTACAACTTAATCAATTTAAATGCAAATCAATTATCATTGTTTTGCATCAATAATTTATAAGTTGGAGAATGTATTAAGATAAAAATTATGTATTTAATTGTGATGTTCTGAAAACTCTTCAAGTATTTCGGCATAAGTAAGAATTAATAAATTAATTAGTTTAAATGAAAATTAATTATTAATATTTTGAATTAATAACAAGAATTAGTAAATGCATCAAGACGGAGGACAAGGATCATCTACATTGATGTGATATCCAGTAAATTCTTCAAATATTTTAACGTAAGTTGGATTCTAAAACGTAATCTATTATTGCTCTGAATTGATAATTTTTATGTTAGAGAATGTATTAAGGCGGAAGATAATAATTATTTAGTTTAATGTGATGTTCTATAAATTTTGGCATAAGTAGGACTCTATAAATTAATCAATTTAAATGCAAGTTAAATATTATTGTTTTGTATTAATAATATTTAAGCTAGTGAACGTATATTAAGACGGAACATAAAGATAATTTTTTTAATGTGATATTCTGTGAATTCTTTAAATATTATAGCATAAATGGGATAGATTTTTTTGCGTAATAAATTATTGTTTTGGATTAATATCTCTTAGATTTGTAATTGAATTGCGATGAAAGATAGGAAGCATCTATTTTAATATGATGTGCTTAAATTCCTCACGTGTATCAGCGTAAGTGGGATGTTACGATTTAGTCTAGTGGACTAAACTGACTGCTAGACTTTGCGGGACCGTGGACTAAACACTTAGTAGAACCTTTTAGAACCTCTTTCTGCAAAATATTTCGCTGAACATAATATAGTCTTCAAAATGCATATTGAAATTATGTAACACATTATCCATAGCTAATGATAGGAAAAACTTTCTTTTGAATTTTTAGTTCAACTGGTGAAGAACTGGATAAAATATACTTTATACGGATAAAACGTAATATCGGGAAAAAATATAAGACATAATTACATTCTAAAAATTCCGGAGAAACTCAAAAAGTACCGGTACTCAGAGGGACAGTACTTTTTACCGTAAAATCCGTTTTTATTGGAACATGTTATGAAGCTAAAAATCTGATTTACCGTAAATTTTTCAGTAATAATTACTATAAAATCTCAGAATCATTCTAATTAAATGAATATTACTGTATGCGGTATAATATATTACAGTAAAATGGATTTTACGGAAGATGTGCATGTACTTTTAGCACCGTGATTTGATTTAACATTTTTACTGTCTACTTCCTTTCTATGATTGACTACTGTTATTAACACGTTCTTTACTAAAATGTTATAAGAGTAATGCAATTTTTTATTTTAAAACCTTGCATTTGGTTTATAACTTTTAGTTTTTTAAAGTAAACTGAAAGTAATGTTACTGGAGTAATGAATCTATTTTGACAACTAAACATTCCGTAAAATCCATTTTACTGTAATATATTATACTGTATGCGGTATAATATATTACAGTAAAATGGATTTTACGGAAGATGTGCATGTTATTTTAGCACCGTAATTTGATTTAACATTTTTACTGTGTACTTCCTTTCTATGATTGACTACTGTTATTAACACGTTTTTTACTAAAATGTTATTAGAGTAATGTAATTTTTTTATTTTAAAACCTTGCATTTGGTTTGTAACTTTTAGTTTTTTAAAGTAAACTGAAAGTAATGTTACTGAAGTAATGAATCTATTTTGACAACTAACCAGAATTATTTATGAACTAAATAATAATTATTTGCGCATATAATATACGTTTAATGTTACAAAAATGTATTATCAATTTGACTTTATAAAGGAAAATCGATTAAACTTCAAAAATAATATACATATTTAAAGATTCGAGAAAATTATATAACACCAAACTTGCTTCAACCGATGATTCAACCAATTAAACTTCAACAAAAAATATTTTAACAAAGGCACACTTTAGAATTTCTTTAAATGGTGTTTCACTAAATTTAATATAGTCTACAATATACATAATTTTCGATTGAAATTCTGAAACTCATTATGCGTAGCTGGTGGCGGGAAAAACTTTCTTTCGAATTGCAGTTCAATTGGTAAAGAATTGGATAAAATATGCGGTTGTGAAATGAACTTTCGTTCCATTCGAATTCGAAATGCCCCGGGCAATTATCTTTTCAGACACTGAAAGCTTGGATATCACCTAGTCTCGTTTGCATAGTAATGCGTTCTCCTAATTGTCATTTGTGTCATTTCAGAATTCTAGTGGTAATTCCGACGATTTCTGGAATGTTCTTTTGAATGGACCCGAGATGTTTTTAACGACTAAGAAACTAGTTCCTTGAATGTATCTATGTAGAAAAGTAATTTGGAATGTAAAATGGCGATAATAAAATTATTTAAAATTGGCGAATAATTTTAATGTCCTTTTACGTTCGCCTTAAATTGTTAAGTCAAAATCCTATAATGATCATACAATTTTGTTAAACTTGCATTTTAATTGGATTTGATGTTCTTTTAGAATAGAATGTTATGTTTATTTAAAAAAAAAAAAATAAATAAAAAATTAAAAAAACATGTGAATGCGTCTACAATTGTTCGTCTCTCTGATTTTGATAGAAATTTCTTTTCAAAGCCAGGATAAACGTGTACTACCAAATAAAACACTACAAAAAAATAACAAAGAAACAATTATTTAATATCGATTTTTTACTGCCCTTTTTAGTAAAATAAAATTATATAAGTGAATTTCAAAAAAGTGGGAATTTTGATTTTCTTGCCAGTAGTACTTCTAATTTGTTCTTTAAACTGCAGTATAATCTGATTAATGTAAACTATAAGATACAAGATTTATGACTATATTTAATAACTTAGATATGACTAATAATGTACATTATTTAAAACATAAAATAAATAAACCGTTTTCTAAGCATCCGCGAAAAAAAAAAGTTTCAATTAGAGATTCATTTTCAAAATGATACATTTTTCTGTAACTTATGAAGAATAACTCAGTTAATAGGATTTTTTAATGGATATTATTGTATTCTTAAAACGAGAATAATAGTAGGTAAGTATGACAGAATTAAGTAAGAATAACTATGCAACTTAAGCTGAAACAAATGATATTTTAAGTAATTATGACAGTTACGAGATTAAACATTTTATTCGCTCCAAAAATATACAAATTTAAAATAACAATCAACAATAAAACCAAAATGGTTCAGACATTGTGGTTTTTCTTGTTCTGTTTTCAATATTTTTTCTCTCTCGGGTATAGTGGGATTTCTAGTTTTGTTTCTCCTCTTTAATTTTCCGTATTTCGTTGGCAACTTTACGTTTTATATTTCAAGTCACTATTGTTTCTTCTCATTCACGTCTGGCAAGTCTTGCAAATGGAGGCCTATTTTTGAGCCCAGAGATCATGTTAACTGTAATTTCTAATTTGAATATTTTTGAATCGAATAAAATTTTTAATCTAGTAATATCTTAAAGCTTTCACTTCTTCACTTCTCGGGATTTTTTTTATTTAATTATAATATTTTTGTTTATGTACTATTATTAGTATACTTGAAATACAAGTTCCTTTGATTCATTGAGGGAAAAGAAAAAAACAAACAAAGGTAAGGCATAACGCTTTGAGCACCTAAAATATAACAAACCTCATCTTAATTACATATGAACGGATAAACACTTAATGCTTTCAATTATTTAAATGCCACCTATCTCATTCGTATACTAAGTCCATTGAAAAGATGAAAGATTGAATGATAAAATAGTTTCATCATTACATTTATAATTATATATTCATCATTACATTTATTTAATGCCATTTATGAAAGAAACTAATTATTTGCTTTGAAGATATAACTAACATTAATACATCTAAAAATGATTTTATTTTAAAAGTTCGAAACTACAGTAACAATATGTTATTGATGTATTAAAAAAAATTTTTACAAATTGATTAGTCAAAAAGTTATTAACGATAGTTTTTATTTCGAAAGAGTCGCATTAGCATTTCTAGAACACTGTTAAAAAAAAATGAATGCTCAAATATTATGAAACGTTCTACGTTTTCGCTGAAACTGATACCTGGTATATGTTTGTAACGGAAATTTTGTCAAGGTGACGGAATTAAATATCGTCACTTCGTCAAGGAAATGCATTTCGCCAAAACTAATGAAATATTTCGTCATTCCATTGTTTCTTTTTGAGACAATGATACCCTTTACCGTGGGCACTATATGGATAGATCAAAGTCACCCCAACAACAAAAAGAAGGACCGATAGAACAGAGAGATAAATTGCACCCATGCCAGTAGCGGGATTAAAACCCTAAATCTGCCTGGTACGATGCTAAACCCTCGACCACCATGCTAAACGGTCAGCTAATTTCGTCACTTTATTTTCGATCTTCTAGTCTACATTCTAATTAGTCATTCTGTATTAACAATTTCCTACAATGCACTACGTTTAGGTTTCGAGTTGAGAAAATAATTTCGTCATATATTGTAAAGTTCTCGTTTCATAACAAAAAATCACGTCATTTTGTATACTATTAAATATCTATTAAAATTAACGAAATACAGCTCAAGGATAGCTGATTTGTCAAAAATGAGAATATGATTGCTAGAGTAAAAATTATATTATGAAGGACAGTAATCAAAGAAAGGCTGTTGTTTTTATTATAAAATTGATTAATATTATTTTACTCAGTCAGCTTCAGAACACATGAAAGCATCATTAACATGCCATATATGCAGAGTTAAAAGCTCAAATAAAAAAAATAGTCACTTTAAAGTGTAATCAATATTATTTAATAAACAGTTAATCATCCTCTAGATATTCATGAGCTCTCATAAAAATCTCCAGCAATCACACAGCTACAAGAATGAAAAACAAAAAAATAAAATAAATAGACAATGTATCATTATTTTTTATTTATAATCAAAAAATAAGGCAGAATTAAACCGGTATTTTAGAGTATTTTTAATTAAATATTTACATTTAAAAGTTCATTTAGCATTTAATACATATCTGCAGGAATAAAAAAAATAATAAATTAACAATACATTATGCTTTTTTTTTTTAAATTAAAAATTTAGGTAGAACTATATCTTTATCTTATGGTATATTTAATTGCTTATTTACATTCAAAACTTCTTTCAGAATTCAACACAAAGATACACGAATAAAAAAAAAATTAACAATGCTTTATAATTTTTTATTCATAATCGAAAATTGAAGCAGAACTAAATCGTTATTTTAGGGTATTTTTAACTAATTATTTACAATACAAAATTCTATTCAGCATTTACTACACAGCTACTGGAATTAAAAAAGTAATAGATTTGCAATGTCTTATACATTTGTATTGATAGTCAAAAATTGAGGCAGAACCAAATCGGTATTTTAGGGTATTGTTTAATTAAATATTACGTTCCGGCTCAGGCATATTAAGGAAAAATACCTAAACAATTGGAAATTTTACATGTTCTGGGTATGCTATGCAATAAGATTTTCGAGTACTGGTTTGATCTTCATTTAAAATGCGAAGCTCATAGAATAAATAAGCAAACAATTGAACGGGAAAACTCTAAAACTCAAATGTTCTTTTTTAAATGTGTAGTTTTTGCAACTGAGTTCATTTCAAAAGTAACAATTTTAAAATTGTATGAACTGGAAGTACAATACATGTTTGCTCTTGAATAAATAATTAACGACAATATTTTTTTCAATGTTGAAAAGACACCATTAGTAATATTAAAGATAACTAAAAACATGGCTTTCTATTTAAAAGTACACACTCGCATTCTTATTTATTATTAACTCTAAAAATACTTTATTCGTCTTTTGAATAATGCTTTGAAAAAATCGTTTATTTTTGATACCCTTTCAGCGTTAAAAGTTTTATACCATTCGAGTGAAATTTTTTTTATCAGATATACATATTCAATAGTTTATTCAAATAAAAGTTGTTTTCAATATTTCTCTGAAAAAATACGGTAAAGTACTTACAGAACAAAGTTATAAATATTTTGAAAGATGTGTTTTCATAACATATTTCCGAAGGCTTTATTTTTGGTTTTCGTAAGTTGTTTTTTTTTTTTAAATGACTCTATTAAAAATATGAAACTTTATCGAGTGTTACCTTGACATTTTTATGAAGTGTCTTGAAAATAGGCGATTTTAAAACGAGTTGATAAATCAGCATGATAGTTTTAAGTATTAAAATATTTATTGAAATAAAAATATAGAAATATAGTATAACAAAATAACCGAAAAATAGAATTTTCATATTTTGACAAATCACTATTTCATATTTTGACACTGTATTTTGAAATATCCTCAAAAAAAAAGAAAATGTACTGGCAGCAAAGTTGCAGAAAGTTTTCCAGTGATGTTTACCATGTAAATATATACAGTTTTCGTTCTTAATATGTATATTTTCCGTTTTTAATACAGACATTTTTCCCTTTATTCATTAATATTTTCTGTTTAAAAACTAAAATTATCTTTATCTTACAGCTGGAAAAAACTATCACGACGATCGTAAATTTCGCAGAATTTAAATGCACATAACTCATTTAATAAAAAAAAAATCCAGCAGTTTTAATAGATTTTTTGATAAATTACTCTACTATCATTTTTGATGTTGCAGACGTACAACCCACGTGTTGTGTTGAAAATGTGTCGCACTTTTAGGAAATAAAACTAATCTATGAGCGTTAATAAACTTTGAAATAAGTTTAAATGATACCAATAGTTATTTAAACAAAAACTATTAAAACTGAATAAAAACTGCAAATGTTATGTCCGTAACTATGGAATTGCCCATCTTATACTCATATACTTAATTTTCATCCAGAAGCCGTCATTCTTTCAAAAGCAGGGATGCTCTTGAGCAGCAAGATTTTATATAATATACCTTGTATTATATATACCTTGTATTATATATACCAGTATTATATAGTAAATATTCTTTTAATTTAAGCACGAGAATTTTGGGGAAATTGATAGAATTATGCATGTTTGCTTAACCACTTCCAAGTTTTGCCCGAACACCGCTTGGGTACTTGAAAAAGGGCCTTCCCTGTTTTGCCCGAGCACCGCTCGTGCGACTGTTTTTTTTTTACTCTATTGCAATGATTTGCTCGAATTTTTTCTTTCTTTAGTTTACAATGTTTCTAACGGATGGCTCTGGTAGTAGTCCAGTAGAGGTATGATTTGTGGTAGTGACATGGTCACTTTTAAAAAGATGTATTGTAAAGGAGGGAGGCCTGGAAAGCGTGAGAAAAAGGCGGTGGAATTTGCCGTCAAAGCCAGCAGGTAGTCGGGCGGCAAGGGCAATAGTGACCATGTCGGTCTTTATTTCTTTTAGGTTGTTTGACCAATAATCTGCGGTGGGGGATCAAGCTAGCACCCTAGTTGGAGAAGGATCCCGTCCAATGGAAAGGGGACCGAGGTTAGCTAAAGACGAGGAAGATGACAAAAGAGCAGATGGATGAAAAAGTGTAACTAACTGGATGTCGTTAAAAGGAGGCCAGAAGGAAACCCCCCTCACTCCGCAGATGTATGGTGAGAGTACTTTTGAATATTACTTTCTCATGTTGACTTGTAGGCCTCCTCCTCATTACCTCACCTCATTCTAAAATACCTCTTGTTAAGTACTCCCCAGCAAAAACAAATCAGCAGGCAAAGCACTGGAAAAGTTCCTGTAGCCAGCAGCTAAATTGCCGGGCAGGCACACGGATGCCGTCACTTCTAACTGTACTAAAGTGAATGGCTGGCCTTCTGTCGACACAGCAGTGTAGGCCAGCAAACGGCCACCTTTATCACAGCCAGCAACTGTAAAGTAGCCATCACATGCACAGATCTTACCCACCACTTTTTGACGGCAACCAGTACCTATTCAATGCTTAACCTACGGTTGACGGCCAGAAATCGGATTAAACCCAGCAGCATACCAGCATTCTGTAATCTGGATGCAGAGGTCATTGACCAGTCTATATTTAGATGAGGGGGATTAGAAATTTTTTTTATATTTGATTTTTATCTTGGGACCTTAATATAAAAAAAAAACTCTGAACTGAATTTAGAGTACTTGTTTGTACAATATATTTCAAGCACATGCTCTCAGTCATTTAATTAAGATAGAAATCGTAAGAAATGCTTAATTGAAGCATTCTTACCTAATGAACCTCGCTGCCCTATATATTCAAATTTTTTAGGTAGTCAAAATATGTGATTGCTCACTATTAATACTTTGTTACCTTAGCATTAATATATTCCTCATTAAAAAAGTTATCCTAAGATTATTCTAATATACATAAAAAAAGTTTATGAAATGCAAATATAAAATTGATAACTTATAAATAAGCCATAAAGTAACTGACACACAAAACAAATCTAAACTCTGCAAATTGTTCTCAGCATACATGTGTACAAAAATGAAATTTAAAAATTTAATCTATACAACTATTTTATCTAATTTTACAACATATATAAAACACAATATATTCAGCTGATATGTAAATTTTTATTTGAAAAAAGCAGTCAAAATACTTGTTATACATAATTTTATTCATCAACACATGTATACTTTACATAATTTTATTCATCAACACAACTACTACCACTACACAAAATTACAGCAGTCACAAAAATAACTATTCTACTACATTTCTTCTTTTATTCCTTCCTCCATTTCTATCAGTTAGCAGTCCTCAGCCATCTTTTCACAATAAGTTCTGCTTGTTTTGCAATTTTCGTTGCTGAGTTCTGCTGGACAGCCACTAAAATAAACATTCGATTCATTCAGTATGAGCAAAATCAAAACCTTATTTTTAACAAGTCATTGATAAGTTTTTGCTGAAAGAAAGAAGAATTACTTGACTTGAATACTCTAAACCAGTGTTCCCCAACCCCCGGTCCATGGATCAAATGGTATCGGGCCGCCCATTTCATTGAAACTGAATTTAAATTCCTAGCTTTATACCCCAAATTAAAAATATCTGTTGCTTTAAAATTTTATTTATTTTTAAAAAAGGGGGTTCCCGAAGGTAGTGACATAAATATTTTAATGTTTGCAATGTATCATTGTCTCCGATTACCCCCAGATGGAACCGCCTCATTGCAAAGAAACAAGCTCAGGGTTCTTATTAATTTAACGTTCTAGTAAGTTAAAATGTTAAATCACTTTATATTTATTTTTTGGTGTAACTGTATTTTATTTAGGCATGCTTAAATACAATTAAATTTAAATTAGTAATAAATCGAAATAATAGAAAATATAAACAATCAACGCCCCCCCCAGTGGGCCGCGGTAAAATTATCAAGCGTTGACAGGTCAGCGGTGATAAAAAGGTTGGGGGACACTGTTCTAAACAGATGAGTTTTTAAATTATGAGATATTTAAATATACTAAAAGAGATTTACTAACAAACTTCCTGAAGTGAATTCAAATTTTTTAAAAATTAATGGCAGTTAATATGCCTTCACAGGCCTTGAAACAATTATTGTTCTGAATAATCCGGGTGGTCACTCGAATCAGGTTTCAGATTTTTCCAGGTAAAAATCTTAATAAATTTTCAGATCAGCATGATTTTTTTACATGAAGTGTATGATGGGTACAAGAAAAGTGCCAATATTATTAAGTATTTTATTTAAAATGTTATCTTAACAATTTACCAGTTTTTTTTTAAACGTTTTAGTACAACATTAATTTTTAAAAAATTAAGACACGTATAGAAAATAATATGCTTAAAGTTCTAAAGTGTACTTTTTTTACGTAAAGAAAAAAAAGGGATTTTTTTGGTTGGTTTTTTCTCCCCAAAAAAATCCGTGCATTAAGGGGTTAAAGAAGATAAAAAATTGATATTGACTCAACCTAGAAGTTCTATTTCTGATACATATCTTCAACATATAAGATTGTTACATTAAATAGTAAAAAATGATTAGACTGAATGTACACTCCAAGGAATACATATGTTACCTGATATCATTTGGAGAACCCTTGGAAAAGTCTTCATTCCTAATTTGTCGTAGCCACCAATCCAGTTGAAACCACAGGCAGCCTCATGGGATAGGAGGGCAGCTAGAATCCTCCTTGTCACCTCATCGCAGTCCCTGCCGCCGAAATTTCTCAAATTTTTAACCTAAAAATACCAGTATATAACTATGAAATTCAAAAGCACATAAAATACATGAGAATATTATACTGCTTAGCAAGTTAAGAAAAGGAAAACAAAATACAGTATACTCTGTATATCTCAAATTGGAAGGTATTTAAAAAAAAATCTAGTTTTCGAGATAATAAGTTCAGAACTAAACCTAAAAAGTGGGAAAATCTATTGTAAAATATCACTCTTAAAAGTAGTTATGAAACATAAGAATAACTACTAATAATTCAATAAATTTTTAAATTACTTTAATGGTGATGCTTTGTGAAATTAATATATTTTCCTTACATAAAAAACACAAGAACTAGATAAGAATAACGACATGACAGATCTGACCAATGTCACGAATTCCGTAATGTCTTTATATAACTGGTACAGATGTAAGACCAAAAATTAAAAATTTACATAAATATTAATAACATTGTTTACATCTCTGATGAAATTTCTCTTCAATTTTTTTCATTTTTTTAGTTCTTTTCTTTAAGCTAAAAATATTTGTTAAATACTCCATTCCTACGCCTAGGCCTAAAAAAGGGCAAGGTGCTTCCTCACAGACAAGGGTACACCGAGTTTATAAAGATATCTTAATTAACACCGTAAATATTTAACAAAATATGTACTATTATCTAATAGCTGAATTCGATTCTTAACGACTGTAAAATTACCATCCTATACCTACTATTTTACATGTATATTTCAAAAAGTAGTTCTCCCCCATTATCAAAATGAGAAAAATTTGTAGCTTACGAAAAAAAAAAAAAAAAAAAAAAAAATGCTAATAGAAAATCATAGTGCAAACTTTAAAAAAAAATGTTAAACTTGAGGTTTTTTTCTATAACTTAAACTAAATATTATGAAAAAAAATAAATATTTAAAAGTACATTTTTAAAAAAAATATATGCATTTCAAAAATTTTTTAAAATCTATTAATAAACTTATTTATACCAAAAAAACTTTTAAAAATTTAACCAGTTGAGAAAAATCCTAACAAAGTAAATATTTGTAATGGTATCAGAATCAAACCTATTAACACGAATAATTTTAAAAGTGTGTAATTATCATTTACACATTTAATTTTTTAAAAGGAATATTATCAGATAGTGTCATCAATGGGAAGTGAGGACGGTTGGCCCTTCTCGATGAGTTACACTGCATACTACAAGCATTTCAGTGATTTGTTTGGAAGCAATCGTAACTTGTTTGTCAATAGAAAACCAGTTGAATTTGGAGCACGTCCGCTACTCGTAAAGTTAAGTTGATAAGCACTGAGCTACAGTAAAAATTTTAGTACTTCAACTAGTTGGAAAATAGTAGAAATTTCAATTGCAAGTTACCATTGTTACAAACATGAAAGCAAGTTAATTCAATTAATAATAATAAACACATTAAGTTATAAAACTTACAGAAATTCGTGGAGGACTGGCACAGGTTTACGCTAAAAGGAAAAAAAAAAAGGTCTTACTTTTATGTGAATATTAACTTGAGATATACTGTCAAAATATTTTTTGGTTAACTTTAAGCAAAAATTTAAAAAGCATTACACAATGGACATCCAGAAAGATTAAATAAAAATTAGAATAATATTTTATAGAAATTAAAATGAAAAAAAATAACTTGTAGGCCAGGAACTTTTACTAACAGAATTGTCAACAATAAAATAACAAAAGCTTTAAGTTCGGCTCTAGGATCACACAATTCACAATATAAGGTTAGCCTTGAAAATCTTTCAGAGTAAATTGAAATTTTTTATTTCCACTAAAAGATTCTCTGCAAAACATTATTGTAAATTTAGCTTTCGGTGAATCTGAAGCTTTTCTTATTTGCATGAACTTACTGTTTTTAAAATCTTATACAATTTTTCTCTTGGTCCCAAAGACTGGTGCATAAGTGAGAATTCACTGTACTTTATAAATGAATTTGCTTAATACATTAAAATGTCCCTAAATCCTAATCCTTCTTTAAAATCATAATTAAAATACTACTTCTCAAAATAATATTAAATTATTTATGCACATCAAATATTCTGCAGATGATAAAAAAATAAGTTAATTGGTAAATCATTTCAACTATTAAAAATTTGTCTATATCAGTGGAATTGGTTGGTAACAGTTGCTTTTCTTAATTTAATTGATTTAAAATAGAACAGTTTCACATAAAAGTGGTTTTTTTAATTTAATTTATTTTGAAGAAAACTCTTCCAATTTATTATAATCAAATTTTTGTCTTTTCTATATGGTTTGCCCCCTTACAATCATTTAAAATACTTGCATTTAAACCCTGACTGTGCTGCGGTCAGATTGACAGGTAAACAACAACTATTTTGCTCAAGCCAAAACAGATTATGTAAATAAAATAAGAAAATTTTCAGTAAAAAAAGCTGCTAGATTTCTTCGTTCGTTTCTTCGTTTCAGACTAACTTGTAAATTCACTATTAAATTAGTGTTCAATGCAATTTAATATTAAAGCATATTGTGTCTAATAAACTAATAATTATATCAGTCTAGCACTTTTATACAAAACTCAATATAAGGATTTGATATTTAGTTAAACAAAAAAAAAAAAAAATGCCTTTTAGTGATAAAATGACTAAAATCAGCTTTCAGTGATTTGTTTGAAAACAATCGTAACTTGTTTGTCTATAGGATCACAAAATATGAGGTTAGCATTAAAAATCTTTCAAGGAGTTAATTGAAATTTTTAAATTTCCACTAAAAGATTCTCAGCAAAAAATTATTATAAATTTAGTTTTCAGTGATTCGGAAGTAGTTATTTTGATCGCAATCTACCAATATGAGAGCAAATTCATTAAATTACTAATAATAAACACAGTAGGTAATAAGAAAACTCATAGAAATTCACGGAGAACTGTCACAGGTTTTCCAACATTTTCAAAGCTAATAGTTGCTGTAGTTCATTTACGTCGCAATAGAGCTGGACAACAGGCTATTGGCAACGGTCTGGGAAATATCCCAGGATGATCCGAAGACATGCCATCACAATTTTGATCCTCTGAAGAGAGGATGGCACCCCCGCTTTGGTAGCCCGACAACTTGCACACGAAGTCGAGCACTTTACAGTAGAACAGTTTAACGAAGACCAATACCGCACACCCTCGGTCCCTACGCAGACTGATCCAAGTGATCACCCACCCGCACACTGACTACAGCCAGTGATGCTCGACTTCAATGATCTGCTGGGAACCGTCTTAACGATCAGTTCACCATGGAACTCAAAGCTAATAGAAAAAGAGTTGTTTGTTATTTTTATTGATTATTAATTTAGTTTTCATATTGTATTGAACTTTTATATATTTTTGTAATCCCTATAAAAATTGTGCTTTTTTTTTAATATGAATATTAATTTGTTATTCACAATAAAAACATTATTCACTTAACTTTTAACAAAAATTGTGAAGTAACTTAACATTGATTTCAAATAATAAAAGAATTTCGTAATATTTATTTTTGTGTAAGTGGGGTTAGACAATATACAATTAAGACTGAGCACCTGTATGCTAAAAAACCTTCCATAATCTATATCTTTTTAAAAATTTTTTAAGTTGTTTAACAATTCACAGCATGATTCTGCATAGTTATTTTTTGTATTAACATGTAAAAAAAATAAATTTCATCTTAATTCTAACTATTTAATATAAATTATTAGACCTTTACCTATTTTTACACTTTAAGTTAGCTTAAAGATTTCCTTAAAATTAAATACAGAAAGCATTTTTAACATTACTGTACTAACAGCAATTAGTTAACTAAATTCTAAATATTATTTAACTTAAAAAAATAAGTTTTAATGAAAATTCTTAATTATGATATAAACATATTTTCATAATATACTTAGCTAAACCTGATTTATATCATATGTTACAACAGATTATGAATTACACTTAAAGCGTCATCGTACAACAGAACTTATATTTGCTTTTGGCGTGCTACTGCTCGGTTGTTGCCAAATATTTGGCGGCGAACTTGGTGTTAATAAAACATTTGTCTGTAACTTTTCATTGAATTAACTTTAAAAATTGTTTATATTCTATCTTAGAAAGGTGTTAATTATGATGTATAAGTTGAATAAAGATGATTACCTATCTAAAACATAATGCTAAAACAGCACTTCAAACCCGGTTCCTTGTAAACGATCCTTTTCGTTCTGCACGTCGTAAACATATTGAACAATAGTAAATCAAAAATGATTAAAATAATAACTTCAATATAATCAAAAAAAATAAAACCTTACCTTTTTTGAAAATTAAAAGAATCTTTTAACAACACAAGATCAATGTCACCATCTATCATCATCGTGCTTCACTACGTAAACATAGAATTCACAGTTACAGTTACTCGCTCGAAAGCTTCACTGGTGGCTGCAGACAGCTTTAATTCGCTGACCCAGTGTAGGTTCAGACTGACGGGATAATGCGTTTTGTGAAGTACGGCCCCAGCTCTTCCTATAATGTTGGCAAAAGTTCAGGGGGTTGCCCAGCAATCAACCCAGCGGACAGTAATATGCACCGTCACTTTTCAATCAGTACCAGCAGTTATTTTGCCGATGGCCAGAACTTATGTTTTTGTTGGGTCTTTATTCTTAATTATTAATAATTGCTTAACTCGTACTAAATAATATTGTATCTTTTTATTTAATGATTACTTGTCTCCTCTGGATTCTTAGTCACGTTACTTCAGTCCAAATCCGACCGGGCTTGGGTTATAATTAATATAAATTTTAGCTATTTGGAAATTCTTAAGTATTCTTAAAATAGTCACGACATGATTGCAAAAGGTTTTGGCGGTTTTCTTTTACGCGGGAAAAGGCGTGAATTTTGTTTTCACTAGCTTAGTAGAAAAGCCAACTTTAAGTAAAAATGCAATTGTTTTTGCTCTAAATAAAAATTTAAATTATTTCATAAAATCAATAATTGTAATAGTTTTGACTCTTGATTTGAGTTTATATAATAGATTTTAACAGAAATTTGTTTCTCAAAAATATGCTAATTTTTAGACCAAATTTGCCAGAAAAAAAGACGCTGTTCAATGATTAATTAATAAGCCATTAATTAATAAATATTATAATAATAGGGTGATGGCTATATTTACCGAAGGAAAAAAAATATTTTCTATAGAATTACATAAATTTTGTTGCCATTGATTTAAAAAAAAAAAAAAACACTTCTAAAAATGGAGTACTTTTTGGAAACTACAGTTGAAGTTTGACACTCTTCTTTAAAGCATAACCTCGTCATCTTGAATTGTTCTTTTAGCTGAACAACTTTGAGAGTAATGCCACCTTGTGAAAAAATTGTTCGATAGAGTATCATCTATGAATTATAATTTTCATATAAAAATATACATTAACATTAAATGAGTTTTTACTTCCTTTTATTAGCAATTTTTCTTTGAAACCATAATGAAATCAAAACAGAGTGATTACTTCTGTTTTGATAGCGACAGACAATATTTGAAAAAATTTTTTATTAATCAGATTTTTTGAACTATTCAATTTGGACATGACTGCATAGGTATGCAACGATAATTTTACGACAACAAATTCTTAAATTTTTTAAACCTATTCTGCAGATACCTGCATAATTATCTCCCACATTCCTTATTTATCTCCCACATTCCTTGTAAAGCAATTCAAAATATAAAAGTAGTAAGCTTTAATTTTATGTTCATTAAAAAATTATCCAGTGCTATTAAAACGTTCTTGCTAAAAAATTTAGCATTAATTTGCGTTGCTAGACATCATTAAAAAGAGCGAGTGAATCAATCACGAATTCCAATTCGCTACTTCCGCAAAGCTTCTTAAGCGCTACCCTCTGAAATAAACAAGTAACAGAACAATTAAAATGAAAAACAGATGAAAAATATCCATTTAATTTTCTGCCTATCTAATTAATTTATAAATGTTAAACCTGGTTTTGCCATTGACATTCTTTTTCTATCCTTTTTTTTATCCTTTTCTAATACTCCTCTGCTGCGGGTTGATATAGCAAATACCCAGAAAAGAAATTTAAAAAATAAAAAAATCGGAAAGAAAAGTGAGAGGAAATTAATGACAAAAACAATTTTGAAATACTCATAAAAATACGTGTTTTATATGTACCCCGGTAAATCATGTGTTCTTTATCATGCAGTTACAGGAAATAAAGAGTTTAATTATAAGTATTTATCCTTAGTCAATTATGACTAATTTTTGATAACACAACATCATTTTAATAACCAAGGAACACACAAGACATGCAGACACCAAGCAAAGAAAATGACCAATTTTTTTTTTTTTTTTTTTTTTTTTTTTTTTTTTTTTTTTTTTTAGAAATTCCAGCAGTAGGGCAATGTTTTATTTATTTGTAAAGTCAAAATACTAGTTAAATTATGTAATAAATCAAAATCAAAAGATCAAACAATCCATTGTTAAACAAATTATTGTATTTTGAGATTTTATTTCGATTTGACCTTTGTAGTTTTCGATTTCTATTATAAATATAAGATATACGTTCACAACCTAAATAACTGTAAGTTCTAGCTTTTATAGAAATAGATAATGTAAATTAGCCTCTAAAAATTTCGTATTATATTTTAGAATGTGCTAAAATGTATAGATTTAATAAAATTTATCTCTTTATAATTCTAATATAATTATTAAAACGTTAAAATGTAAAATGTTGTTGAAAAAATTATAATTTTATCCTCTTTTGCAATGTAATTATTTTACTTTTTCTATGATATCAAAGCTATTTCGTATTAAAACTTTGTATGATATGGGCATATTATATTGCTGATCTATATTAGTCAATACTAA
Organism: Parasteatoda lunata; assembly: GCA_949128135.1. NCBI lineage: Eukaryota > Metazoa > Arthropoda > Arachnida > Araneae > Theridiidae > Parasteatoda > Parasteatoda lunata. The sequence goes on from OX421971.1 coordinate 52,118,174, forward strand.
TTTTTTTTTTACTATTTTTAATATAAAAATTAGGTGCAGACAATAAATATTTAAGAAAAAAATTAACAAAAAGAAACATTAATAAAGAAAGTATAATTTTAAGTGTAAAATTAAGATACATTTACTTACAATTTACTTACAATTACAATTTTCGAAATAAACGTAACATTCGGAAATAAACGTAATTTTCTTTTTCATTATATCTATCAAAGCTTTTATGTTCAAAATTTATATTAGTCTCAAAATTTGAATCATGATTAATTAAAATATATTTAATAAATTATTATATCTATATATGCTTTAACTCAATATCTATAGATGGCAGCACATATGCACATCCTTAAAAGTGTTTTCATCTTGAATTTAAGATATGAGTGTTTTTTTTTTCTTCTGTTTTTTTCTTCCTGTGTTTCTATTTATTTTTGAATGATCTAAGTCTTTCGATTTCGAAGTTATTTATTATTTCATAAAATAAACACTCCTAAAGAGAATGATTTTGCGACGAACATAAAGTTTTGAAATAACTAATAGTAAACTTACAAAAATGAGAATTAAAGGAAAGCATTTAGATATAATAATGTATATTCCGAAAAACAGTACATTCTAAATAATTTATTTGACTAACCTATTAAATTCAACATTAGTGTTTAAGATATTAAGAATTGTTTCACGCATGATGATCCACATATTTGTTTTGTCAATATTTATCCATTTATTGCATTGTGCCAATATTAAGTTATTTCCTGCTGTGTAATGAAAGTTCTTGTATTTACTCATATTTATTTCTATTTTCCTTTTAATGTTAATCTTTACATGAAATAAAATAGTTTGTTCATGTGTTTGTAAAAGAGTCTGTGCGTGTGTTTGTTTATTTGTGCGTCTGTGAATCGGATTGCGGGTAAACGGTAGAATAAACGGTATAAAATTAATCATGAAGCTTAATGAGTACAATTGCAAATTTTTTACGAAGCTCGAATTTTGATTTTTAATCAGATTTTTAAATTCGGGGGCATTTAAGAAATGGAATTTTCTCATTGGCTTAGAGGAAGCCATTGTTATAATATAAGCCATGGATGATTCAGTTTCGTCAAATATTTTAAAGATATACCAGGTAATATGAAAGATCAACGTGATCGTGCTAGCATAAGTTACTTGGTTAATATCTTTAAGATTGTCTGAAACCACGTGTTTACTTTGTTTATAATTATGCTTTTTAAACGGGTTTTTATGAAACTAAATAATTTAAAATCGACGGTAATGTAAACAAGAAAAAGTTTTGATCTGAAAATCAAAATTAAGGGAGAAAATGTACTAGGTCGTTAAAGAGAAAGTAATAAAACGCTGAGATTATTATTGACGTCAAAAATAATTAATTTTGATAATAGTTACAATTTGAAATAATCAATTTGAAACTTATCAAAAATTGGTCCAAATTCGTTTAAGAGAATATTAAAAATTGGTAAACTAATATTGATGCCAATGTTGCTTAACTATTTTTGGTATTAGGTACTAATTGAAATATAAAAAAAAAACTATGTACTTAAGGCCAAACTGATGTAGAAAATATACTTATTCGTTACAGTCGCCATAATATTATTGACACTAATACTGCGTATTTTTATAATCGATTTCTTACGGATTTTCGAAGATATAAGTACAGGAGTAAGTCGCTTGACTGTGGTAAATTTCCCGTATCATGAATTTCCATGAGAAATAGCATAATGCCAGATAATACTGAATAATGCAGTTAGCATTCATTTCGCTAAAAAATTGTTTTGATTAATCTAATAACGTAAATCCATCGAGAAGGGCAAGAAATAATCTATACATATAATAAAATAAAGAATTTATGTGTATGACTGTCTGACTGCGTGTAAACCGGATTGAGGTTATACTGTAAGCTCCAAGAATGCGAGATTCAAAATGAATCTAATTGAGTAAAATTGTAAACAAATTAAGAAGCCCTGTTGGATTTTTTTATTATATTTTAAATTCAGGATATTTAAAAAGTAGAATTTTCTCATTCGCTTAGAGCAAGCCAGTGTTTAAAAATAAGCTATAGACGATTCAGTTATTTAAATATTTTTAAGATATCATCAGTTATGTTGGCTTTGTTATATCTTTAATCAAAAAAGATGTTATTTGCTCGTTCTGTATATTTATATTTATATTTAATTATAACTATATTTAATTTGTTGTGCAAGGTTATTTGAATGTTTAAAATAATCGTGGTAGTATAAGGACTATTCAGTTTTTTTGAAATATTTTTAAGATAAATTATAGCTTATAACTCTAAACAAAAAAGCTGTTTATTATGCTTCCTGTTATACTTATATTTTACTTGTTTTGTCAGGTTATCTGAATGATCAACATGATCTTGGTAGCAAAATCAAAATACATTACTTGTTTATTTTGTTTTTATGCTTTTAAATCATGATTTTACGAAACTAAACAATTTAAAATCAACGGTAATGGACACAAAAGAAAGTTTCGTACTGAATGGTAAAACTATTGGAGAAATGTTACTTAGTTCGTTTGCGTAAAAAATCAGCAAACTATTATTGATGTCAATGATGCTTAAGTAATTTCGATAATAAATTCTAAATGACATAAAATTATTCTAGGAGTTAAAAAGAAAAATTAATTGAGAAACTGTACTTATTCATTACGGGGTACCATCGACAGCACCATTGTTGACACCAATGCTGCTTAATTTTGGCAATGGGCACTATTGGCATTATGGTAATAGGTTAAGTTTTGATAAATACCAAATATACTCACATGTAGGTAAAATGTATTTTAGAGCAAATTTCATGCCGTTTACAGCTGCAACAACACTGTACATTTTTATGATAGATATATTATATAGATAGATACGTGCAGGTGAGAACATTATGCAGATGATAACAAATATAGTTAATATTTATTTTGAAGGAATGAGCTGTTAAAAAGGTGTTTTGCACAAACTAATAACGTAAAGCAACCGAGAAAGGCTACAAATAATAACAGATTATTGCAAATAATTAAAAAAAACATTGGAGTCACTGTGAATTTATTATTTGTGTTGGCATTTGTATGAAAATATAGAGCCTGATTTTTATGTGATATTCAATACAGATTAATTGATGCTTTATTTTAAACGTTTAAGAAGAATGGGTATTCAAGAACTATTAAATAAATCTAAGCACATACATAGCAATTACTACAGTTAATTCTGAGTTTTAGTTATCGAAATATTATATAATCTAAATAGTTATGTATTATTACGCAATATTTTTTTCTTATTCAAATAAAGTTAACACTAAAGTAACTTTTTATCATCGAAATTCATCAATTCATCTGGTAACAGTAGGAAACTTGATCTTGATTGATTTGGAATCAGCAATTAGAAAATATCTAAAACCCTTTCGAAAACCTAGATATTGTAGTTGTGTAATTTACATTTTTTGGACAATACTACATTTCATGTGTCAAAAGAGTATTTTGTTTCAGAAATATTTTATAGAGACAGCATAAAATACTTTAGTACGTATTAAAATGTCTTAAGTATGTAGAAATTAATTAATAAACTTTTGATAATTTCTTATTCGTTAAAGTAATGGTGTGGCTTCTTATGTTACTATCTTTTTTACATATCTCAGAACACTAAATTGTTTTTTTTCTCTAAAATTCTTTCACGCAGTAATATAAAATATCTATTGTTTCCATTTGATAATGTTCCTATTCACTTGATGCAATACATTTAATCGTCCACTGTAAACTTAATACTCAAAATTTGATTTGAAAATATCTTAGACACTATTTAAACAAATGATTTTACAATTTAAGATCAATTATCCCCCTGTTGGACTAAAATTGACCTTTTGGACTGGGAAAAATATTTTTAAGATTATTCATTGAAAGCTTTTACAACAATTTATGCTTTTTTTCACTAGATATAATTATAAATTTACTCTGAAGTTATTGAATTAAAAAAATGAATTGTTATATTATTGCATACTGTTTAGCTTGCTTTAGGATATCAAAGAAATTTAGAAAGGCCAAATTCTGATGTTAGTTCTTTTTTCAATAGTATATTTCGAGAAATTTTTAGTCTTGCTTCTTTAAAATGTTCGTACGTTAACTGGTCTTATCATTTTTAGTTTATAACTGGTTCCGTATATTTTCAGGCTCACCTGCACTGGTTGTTTCCGAAGTTTCTGACTGCCCTCTGTGCGCTTCATGCGAAGTGATGAGTTTTGAATACTTGAGAAATTGTACCTCTATGACCAATACTGCTTTACCTATTGATAATTATCGTTTGAAGGTTGTTTTATACTGAGCTGCTAAAAAGGAAATGGCTCAACAAGCCAATCCCTCGACCCTCGACATAGAAAAAAAAACACTCAAATCACAACATTCATTGCTTTGAGGAAATTACAAGCATCAATGATTATTACAAGAATTTTGTATTTAAAGAAAAGAGAACAAAACATTTAATAGAAATATGAAAAGCAAACAGCCAAAATTTTCAAAAAAAATAAATAAATAATAATAATAATAATAAATATATATATATAAGGCTCCCAAAATTTTTAAGACACTATCGTAAAATTTTACTAAGCATAATCAGCAGTATAATTATCTGCTCTAATTGTTCTACGGGTATTAAGTCAGTTGGTGAACAAAATATGATTTGTGTTTCTAATGGTGCTAATAATTCAAAAGCAGTGTTAAAGGGGAGTGTATGCGGATAAATTAAATTTTTTGTAGAACATCTGAAGTAAATATGAATCTACACATAAGCAACTATAGTGATCTGAACTTACAGATGTATAAGATTCCGTCAACCAAAATACCAAGCCACATAACTGTTACCTCAAGTTTGGATTGTACTATGTTTTTCATGGCTCTTAAGCCGTTGCAATTTGCATGGAGCTCTGTTTAATTATAAACATTCATGCAAATAAGTTTTATCAATAAGTAAGAAACATTCTCAGACGTTGTTCAACTATCTTCCTCCTACTTAACACACTGCCTTTTGCTTTGACAGCTACTTAATCTAGTTAGGTATTAGTTATAGTATTTCAGATTTAATTAATAATTAGTGCATTATGTTCCTTGTTTAAGACAATGTGTTTTTTTCTTTTATAAGTCTTTGCAACTACATGAATGAGCTTACACAGATCACTATCACACAGTAAAAATTTTTATACTCAAATTTCAAGAAACTGGTTTCCTGGGGTCAAACCACCGAACAAAAATTTCGTCTAAATTATGAAATAACTATCATCAGTTCTTCAAGGAAACGAGTTTGTCAAAATGTAGAACATTTTTAGTCAAACCTAAGGAAATATATCCTTCCCTGCGAAAAAACTAACTCGTAGCCCCTAATGTTTCTACCATTTCTAATAATCACTTCATTGCGGCATCATATAGGTAGATAAACGTCTCCCAAACAACACAAGAAGAACTTATTCCTATAGAACAGCTATATAAATTACACAAAGACCCGAAACGGGATTCGAACGCGATACCATATCGGTACGTGGCTATTACCTTGACTTTCATTTCGACACTTTATTTTCGATCGTCAAGTTTTCATTCTAGTTAGCTATCTCCAGTATTGCATGCCGATGAGGTTTCAAGTTGAGAAAACATTTTCGTCATACATTTGAGAGTCATACATAACAAATCACCTGATTTCGTGACGAAAAGATTCACAATATTAACGAAATGCATCTTGCGGATCGCTGAATCGACAAAAGTGAGAGTTTAATTTCTGAGAGTGCAATCAAGTAAGTAGAGCCCCTGAATTAGACAGGCCGACTTATCATTTATTTTTGGAGCAAAAAGATAACATAAGCACATAGCATAACTAATACTAACATAACGTTAACTTGCGAACTTGTTTGCTCCAATATTGCTTGATAGGTCAATAGTATGTTGTCAGCTCTGATAGTATAGGAGCCTTTACATAGGAGTCTTTATCTTAAGATAATTGTAAAATGTGTTCAACTTCTTAATCAACGTATATATATCTAGTAAACAATTTAATGACATTAATAGCTTATTCTTCTTTAAGAAGTAAATTATTAAATTAATTAAAAAAATGACATCATGTATAAAAATAAATATTTAAGGTACACTTTACTGCAAGCATACTAGGGAAATTAGCATACCTCAAAATAAATTTATACAAAAAATAAAGAAAATGCATGAAGAGAAAATTAATCTCACATAAAATAAATTTATCTCTTTGTGTTCATAATTCACCTAGTTTTAGCGAAATTGAGTTTTAGAGCTGCAAATTTATCTTTTTATAAGTGGCGGGAAAATAACTTTTCCATTAATTCTTTTGCGTTTGATTTTGCTTGTTGAAGGATAATTAAGTTTACATTTATGACGTGATACCTTTTCCGCTGCTTTACCCTAAATCTATAAATTAAATATCTCGGTATTTTTATCGTTTATGTCATGTTTTATGAGGCATCTCGATTTGATATATGCTTTAAAAGTCACTAACTATTCAGCGTGAAATTTATTATACTAATTGTTCTGTTGGAACTTTTATTCTAGATTTGATGAATAAAATGGTAAAAATTTATTTCGTAGCAGTTGTATTGCAAACTACGGGAATTTTAGTTTAAAAATTAGATTCACGCAATTCAAGAAATTCGCTTCTCTCAAAATGATACATAAGCTATTTGATAAATGCCATTTCTTTTCATTAACATTCTTTCTCTTGCATTTCTTTTCATTTACATTCGAATAAAATAGTTTTATCATTAATAAGATTCTTTGAACTTAAATTTCATTTTCCAGATGCTTTAAATATCATTAACAATCATACATTATTTCTGTTACTCTTCTTCTTCTTCTGAAACTATTATTAACAATATTTGCGAGAACATCCAAATTTTATTTTCCTATTACTGGTACCGAAATTTCAATTACAAGGGAGTTTGAAAATAAAATAAGAATTACGAATTTATGACGGAAATATTATATACTTGTAGGCCTGTTAGTTCATACTTACTCGAAATTGATAATATACGTGTATTACTCTTCTTAAACTATCTTCTAAACTAGTAATGGATATTTTATCTATAAATATATTAATGATGAACATATTAACTCGGTGGAATGATTAAATAAGAAGACAAATTGCCCAATGATAATTAGTTCAATAAAAAGAGGGTATAAACTGGACAGACAAATAGAGAAATAAATAAATAAAAAAAACGTTTACTTTTACAAATAACTTAGCTCCTCATTTTTGCAACTGTTAAGAAATTGCATGGTATCCCACGTGACGGGGAAAGGGTTTATGAAGGTAGAAACTTACATACTATGCAGAATTGTATGAGTTTCAACTCAATATATGGTTACTGGTTTATGAGTTATAAAGGTTTTATGTAACTTGGGGTAACATAGGGTTACTTATAACTCAATAACGAAAATGTAACTACTTCTGTATCTTTCGTCATACACTATAAAAAATCTCGGTAAATGTTTAACCAATACTTGGTGCAAAGTTTCTAATTGCACCATAAATTGGATAAATGAAAGACTATTTTATTTAGATTGCGCCATAAATTGGTAAATATGATCGAGGAATGCGTTTATGGCGCAATCGATTGCACCTAACTTTCGTACTATGACAAGTACGAGCTTTAACCGAGACCAATAACTTATTTTGTAGGTGTTGATTGATGGACGATTTTGTTGTTGAAGTTTACTATCATCTCACGCAAGTTGTCTTTGACTTTGTCAATTTCTTTTGCAGGTAAGTAAACTTTTCTTAATTATTTTCATTAATTACAGTTCATTTCTTTCGTTTCAACTTTAAAATTTGTGTTGTCTGCTCTGAAAGCGTTAGCTTCACATTTCTTCTAGGAAACTATATCCGTTGTATGAATAATTAAAAATTTTAAAATCTATATTAGTTCCATTTCAGTAAATAAGGAAATACATTCATTTTATGCACACAGAAAGTGCAATACCAGTGACGGTAAATACGGCGATCCTAAGCAGCATAGCTTTCGGCCAAATTTACTGCCGGTGAAAATTTTCTAGGTTCGCCTTTTCATTTCATTCTACCGAACAAAAAAAAATCATATGCACTTTCTGTTAGGATTAAAACTTTTTATAAATATCTATGCTTTTGTTTTGATTTTTATATTCTATTTTGCTCATTTTCGTTTATAATGTCACATAATTACACGAATTTTGGTCTATACATTCTAAAATGAGTTTGTTGTAAAATTTTTGATGTAAAATTTTCAATGCAAATTATTCACCTCAAATTAGCACTAGCCGGTATGATGGAAACTAGGTTTCTCTTTAAGTTCGTTGGGCGCACGAGGTAGGAGAAAAACGAAGTGGGTAATATTGGCGTTAAAGAAAGCAAAGCGATATAATTTTTTTTTTAATTCACCAAGAATATCTTACTGAAATTTAGAGCAAAACACCGGCAAGAACAAGATTTGTTTTACGACATTTAGAAATAAACTGATTTCTTATTATAATTTTTTTAAGAAATAAATTTTATTATTAATATTTTTTAACTAAGAAAAACAAATTTTAAATGAAAAAAAAATATCGTATTTTAAAAGTTAATAAAAATATATATTTTTTTATTTAATATAAATAAAAAAACTCCTTTGATGCTCATAGATACTTTGCTTTTGATGCTTATTTTTCTATGATTTTTTTTCTTTATGTAGATTTATGTACATTAATTTAGCCCACATTTTTGTTTTGTGCTAAATAAAGGGAAAAGACAACATAAGTAACAATATAAGACAACATTCGAGGGTTATATTTGATCATGTATTCTTTAATACTTACAGTTGTTTTTTTTTTAAAAAATATTTTTAAAATTTCTTTTTTTATTTTAAATAAAAAAGCTTTTTTCTATTTTTTTATTCTGAAATACACACCGAAGAGTCATTACATTATTACCACCCTGCTAATAACATGTATGACCTCTTTTAGCCCTCAAAACTGCTAGCACCCGCCGTGGCAATGATTTCACAAGGTGCTGATAGGAAGTCTGAAGTATCTGGTACCAAGAGCTCACCAACTGGTCCTGTAATTCCCTCACATTGCGAGGGGGTAGCGTGACAGCACGAATTTGGTTTTCCTAGTAGGACCACAAACGCTCTATTGGATTAAGGTCAGGTGAATTTGGGGGCCAAGACATGACTTGAAAGTCACTGGAATGTTCTTCGAACCAATCCATGACGATTCGATCCTTATGACATGGTGCATTATCATGTTCGTAAACACCAACCCCCGCAGGAAAAACTGTTGACATGAATGGGTGAACCTGGCCAAGTAGGTTAAAGACGTCAGAGAATGTTCTATGAGGATTATGGATCCTAATGTGCCCCATCAAAACATTTTTCCTGGACGAGAAATCATGAAAACCTGGGAGAGCCCATTGTTATAGATGGAGGGTGGTCATAATGTGATGACTCTTCGGTGTTGCTTCTATGAAACAAAAGTCCTTTGGTTAAAAAGACAATCCTCACAAACAGTATTATACATGTGGAGTTTTATGTTACATAACACATCTAAAATAAAAATAGGTTATTTTAATTTTCAATGATTTAAATAATTAAATTATAATTTGATTTATATAAATTTGATTTCAATTATCTTTTCTTTTGTATATAAATATTGCATAATGATGCTAACTTTCTCTGTTTTTCGGCTCGTTAAAAATACTTAATGTTGCAACCATAACCTGCTATTTAGCTTTTTAAAAATACCGAATCATGGTCTAATTTTCCTCGGCTTTTAGTTCCCAAAACACTGATTTTTGGTGCAACCTCTCGCTGCTTTTAGGTTTTTTCAAAACGGTTAGGTTTTTTTTGGTGCATCGAAAAAATTTTGTTTGGAACTAGTGAAAGAACCAATATATGGTAAAACTGAACACCGATTTATATAGAAAGCAAATGAATATCAATGTCTGGAGCAACATAACTGGAATTTTTTTGCAGTGTACTATTATTCTAATAAATATTATTTAGTAATAAGTGTCCATTTTTTTATATTTTTATTAATATTTTTATGATATGTACTGTTATTGTTTTGCAATGCGTGTAAACAAAATCCTTATTATTCTCAAACTGTTTACCTTATCGACTCGGTATAGTTTACAAAGATAGTTTCTTTTCAGTTGAGAATATTTAAAGTTTTTGTTTGCTGTTTGTGCATCAAATACATTAAAGTGAAATAAAAATGAACGTCTTATCAAATTTTTTATTAGTTGAAATAAAACATTGAAAGTTTTATGTAAACTTTTATTAATTTTTTTCATTTTGCATAAAAATGTTCTTTTCTGTGTTTTCAAACGATATATATATATATATATATATATATATATATATATATATATATATATATATATATATATATATATATATATATATATATATATATATTTATATATATATATATATATATATATATATATATATATATTTATATATATATATATATATATATATATATATATATATATATATATATATATATATATATATATATATATATATATATATATATATATATATATATATATATATATTTATATATATATATATATGTATATATATATATAACTTTGGAGTAAATTTTTAGAAAGGTCATGCAAAATTTTATCTAATTATTCAAGAAAACTAGAACTAAATGAACCCCTTCAATGGAAGTTAATGATATAAAAATATGAGTTCGTTGATGCATGTCTGAAAAAATGCTAATATTGCCACGTGGTAGCTTGATAAAATTAAATCGTAAAATAATTATTTACTAAGAAAAAAAAAATATTTGTTCAAATCATGGATTTTCCATGACCAAATCTGAAAAGTGTTAACTCAGGCATCAAGAAAAAATATTTGTTAAATGAAACATAATATTATATGATAGAAAATTTTAGAAAATATTTCTTTGTTGAATTTAATAAAAAAGAAATGTCTGAATATATTTTGAGAAAAATTTACTGAAGAAGAAATAAAAAGAAACTACTATACTGAATGAAAAATTTAAGCCTTTCTTCTGGAAAGTTGAATACATATAAATTAAATTTAAATAAAAAAATTAGTAAAGAATAAATAAATTCGAAACAATTTTTTTCTACATTAAAAGTAAATAAATAAATATGGTTAAAATTTATTTGTCTCAAGAATTCAATATGTTTAAGTTATATATAAAATTTTGTTCGTTTCCCTTTTTTTGCTTAAAAATATTTTGACATTTACGTGTTTTTATTAGTAAAAATAAATTTTAAAAAAGTAGAAAGTAGACTAAGAATAAAGTAGGGTCAAAATGACCAGAATCTGGCACAATTAACCAGGATTCTGGCCATATAAGATCTCCATAATGCTCGGTAATTTTTACCAAAGCACTTTGGTAATGATTTTGATAAAATTAACAATGAAGTATGGTTTTTTAATATGTGACAAAGTTTGTCAAATATTGTAAAATTTGGTAATTTAATTGTGTTATCTTAAAACATGGCATATGGCAATTTATTCTTTTAAATTTACTTTACAGCTTCGGGTTATTCATTATATGCGTGGTAAAAGGAATTTTAATTTTGAAAACCAGAATTTACGTTCAATCTTTACCATACGATTGGAAACTTTTCAAAATAAATGGATTAAAAACCGTATATTTTGATTTTCAGTACCATAATATTTTCTCCACTTGCGGTATATGTAAAAAAGAAGTTATTTATCATTCAAACATTAGAAAGTAAACATATTGTAGTATAGATTTATTATTTTACAGATTTCATAGAGAAATTTAAAGTATATTTTAATTTCAAACTCTAACAAAAGAGTTCTATTTTGACTTTTAGCAATAAAATCTTTTTTATCTGGATTTCTTTGGTCTTACAGATTGAGAAACATGTGATACTTTAAAATTTACACGCTTTTAAGTTTCTTAAAATGTAATTTGAATTGATTGCTGCCGTAATAATTAAAAAAATATAACATTAAATGTTATATTTTTTTAATTATTACGGCAGCAATCAATCAGTAAGTGATAAAAAAGTGACAAAGTAATCACACGAAAACAACTTTTTAATTTGTACCATTTTATAAAATGCATTGAAAAAAAAATCTGTGATAATATTTCATTTAACGGCTTTAACCAAAAATCAAAAAAGTCAATTTCATTCATCAGGCTATTAATTCATTGTTTTAGTTTCTTTTACGATTACAAATATTAAAAAAAGTAAGGATTTGAAATTCACGTGTTTTTGTGTTTGTAAAAATGCATTTGTTTAAATAATTTACATTTGTTATTAACTTCTAGTGGTAACATTGAAGAAATATTTTTTTTAATAAGCAAATAAAGAATATATGCTTGCAGTAAGTTATGGTATTACTTTATTCTACAGTTTTGGTCAAAGAATAAAATAACAAGATTTTTTCTTGAAACCAGAAATGTATTAGTATTATGAACTTTTTAGTCTGGCTTACTGAAAAACATGCAAGATGTTAGGTTTTACATATTTCTAAATTTAAAAGCTTATTTTTTAAATGATTCTTGCAGTGACGATAAAAAAAAAGTTATTTTCTTCTTTCAAGAATATATAAATAATTTATTGTTACATGCAGGAAACATTTAATCGATTGCATTCAGAATTGCGTCCAGATAATGTTTTATTTTGCAGCTGTGACCAAAGTACGAGAGAGTCAATTTTATTCTTTATACCATGGATTCATTAGTTTAGATTCCTTTGGTATTAGCTTCCAAATTACTCTGTTGACAGGAAATAATCAAGACAAAAGCTCGTTCTGTGGAATCTCGGCCGAAAAATGTATGCTCTGTGCCACAAATAAAAGTTCTAAATTGAAAAATAGCTTTAGCGCAGAGAAGATTCCATGGAAGAATTTTTAGAACAAATATTGTAATGCATAAAAATATTTATAATATTTCAAAGAGAGAAAAATGAATAAGTTTATTTAATAATAAAATAGAAGTATGTAAGTAACATAAATGTAATTTATTCATATTGGCGCGTCAAGTAAAGAAGATATTTTATTAACAAGTAAACTTAATAACATTTATTTCAGAAAATACATCATTAGATTATTAATTATGTTTTCCCTAATAGTTCAAAAACCCTTAAATGATCAAGTCATTTATTTGTTTGGTTCAATTTTTAATTACATATTTTAAAACTCAATTCTTATTTCTCGTCAATTTCTTTTTGAAATGCCTTAAGTTTGGTTCAATTTTTAAAAACAAAATACGTAGTATTTTAATTTAAAAAATATTTTTTATAGATTTATAAAATTTACAATACATGTTTATGTATTATAAAGCATACCTAACTAATAGTACCTGCGAGTTTGTTGAAATATACACCGACTTCTATCAAAATTTTCAACAACCATTTTACTTAAATGTGGCCAAATTTCATTGATTCTATTATCAATTTCGCGAATGTACGGCATAGACGGTTATGAGATCCAACGGCATAAAAATAAAGCATTTAAAATGCTCTCTCTCAAAATAAGAGAACTTATAGTGGTAATAAAATGAAATACTGTTAGTATGGTTTTTTTAGAGTCTTCAGCACCCCAAGCCACTCTCAATTTTAAACATTAAATATCTTAATATTACTCAAATCAAAAAATTTTAATAATTTAATAAATATTGTTAATGATTTCAGATTTCAATGCAATAGTACGCGAATTTATTTCTTCTTGCTTCCTTTTTCCATGAGTGTCAAGCTCTATGAGAGACAATTTATCCTGTTTTTAACTAAAAGGTAACACACCTTCTAAAATTAACATTCAATCTAGTAAAATCCCAAAAGTATTTTCCCTGCAAACCTAATTTTTGAATTGTATGTTCGACTATTCGTGTATTAATGAAAAATACACAACTTTTATGCTTATTTCTGTTGAATGCTTCTTTAGTCTGCTATTCTATTTCAGAACAATATTAATTTGAAGAAATGATGTTAAATATTTTTTTATTGTGAAAACTTTAAATCTATATTTAAATATTAACTTTTTTATGTTTATTATAGAATTAAACATGATTATGATAAGTGTTAGCTGACATCCATAAAATATAATATAAAATCGCAAGATTTATAACTTTATATTATGTGATACAGGGAACCAATTCAGATTTTAAAAAAAAAAATATAAAATGCAAAACTAAGGAAATATCAAAAACATATAAATAATTACTCAATGATAATAACGTGTTTTTTATTATGCGGTGCTCCATTTCCTATTACCATGAACTGCCAGCTACTCTGCTATGTTATTATTTTCGACAGTGGCATTTTTCTGAAGAGAAGTCAAATTTTCCTTTACCTGGGAAACCATTTTATTACTAAGGTAATCTACCAACCAAGTTCATCGCTCCAGCAGGCACATAGGGCCTCAAGTTTCTTTTTCCAGGTGCTTCTATCAGTCATATTTCCTCCTCCCTTGTATTTAGTTTTGCTTTGGACTGATTTTGGTGGATGTATCTTTGCCAAGTGTGTCGGCAACCCCCTCTTTTATGTTTCCCATCAGTTGTCCATCGGTTTATATTAGTTGTTAGTAGATGGCTATCCCGTTTAAAATGAAGGAAATGCTCGGTCCATTTTTATCTTTTCTTCAATTTTTCCTGATGAAGGGTCATAATTTTGTCTTTGCATGCAGATCTTTATTTGAAAAAGAGTTAGGCCAGAAGATCTGTAAAATATTTCATAAACATTTTTTTCTGGAATGTTACTCGTTTTTATATTTCAGTTTCGTGGAGTTTATACATTCAGCACCATACAAAATCATGAAGTGAGCAACAGTTTTAAATAATTTATTTTTAAGGCTATTTTTATATTTGAAGATCTCCAAAATTTTTGAGGGCTTTTGAAACAGTTTCCATCTTTTATGATTATTTGCTTTATATCATCGTTGCTATTTCAAAGAGTTGAATTATTTCTGTAAGACTGCTTGAAATATTTATTGTTAGAAAAATAAAGCTATGTATCTCCTACGAAAATCGGATATCGTAACTTCCAAAAGGTAAAATCAATAGCTTTACTTAAACTATTGGAATTCGTTTTCTGTTCATGAATTTCGTGAACTATATTGGTTCCATGTCAGTTCAACTCCGATTTTAGTTCGGAGTGGGATTTCTTTACTTCCTTGCTCAACAAAATCATTTTTATTTGTTGATTTGATAATAACAGCCAGCTCAGCTAACCAGCTGTAACTAGCCAGATCAGTTATCAATTGGAAAGGATCGCAAACGGATTCAATACGAACCATTACGGAAAAAAGTAGTTTCATTAAAAGGCTTAAAATATTTTTTGTATTTCAATAAAAGCATTTATTGCACCATGATTGTTAATATTTTAAATTATGAAGAATTGCTTTAACAAAAGAAACACCGTAAGGGGTCATTTTGATTTTTTTTTTACCATTTTTTATGTTATTTTTAAAGATACACGTGAGCATTGAAGCTCATGTTTTTTTTTTTTTTTTTTTTTTTTTTTTTTTTTTTTTTATTATATTACAATATTTTTACTTCACTTTTCACTATTTTTTTTTTGACAAATATAGTGTTAAATCTTTATACTACAAAAGACTAATGCAGAAAAAAGATATTTTCAAATAATAGAAATCTGTCCAGAAATAAGAAAAAAATAATGCTGAAGAGCAAAATTCACGTAAACCCAAACAACGTAAGCATTTTATAATGAGAATCTTTACCATGCATACACCGCTTTTCTTCAATCGCTTGCATCTTTTAGCTTTCACGTAACGATTATCGTACTGTAGATTTGCAAAGCTTTCACCTCGTTTCCTTGACGAGAGGAAACGAACAAAAAAAAATGCTTCAAGACTAACAAGGCAATTAGTGATCTTTTTTCAGACATTCAATCATTATATTTTATCTAGTCGTTTTGGTGCGACTATTGAAGTTCCATTATTTCCAGGCATCAATTCAGTTATCAATTAATCCAACCAAAATGTAACTAATAAACAGTTCATACATTCGCACAAATGTATTTGGAGTTTCTTTTTAGTTAATGGTCAATTAGAGAAAGAGTCCGTAGCCCTTAAGTTTTTTTTTTATGAACTATTGTCTTCCAGTTGCTAGGCAAATGTTTTGTTGACACTAATTAGTGTAAAAGGAAGTAGATCATTAGAGGTTTCTACGCGCGATCTTTCGAAAATTCCAAAAGAGTGGCTTACTTTTTCTTGCATGCCTTTCACGGTAAAACATTGAACACCACGTTGAACTGAACATATTATCGAGAGCATGCTGTACTTAGATAGTTTTAATTAAAATTAAACGTAAAAGAATATGCAAAAAATAAATAAAAAATAAGTTTTAAGTTGCTTAGGTTAATGTTGAATTATTGGTTGCGTGATAAAAGTTGGATTGTGATTTAAATGCATTGCAAGCCCTTTTTTGTGTATTAGATACCAGAGAAGTATTTAAAAAAGAATACTGCTATTAATTAATTAAACCATTAATTTTTTTTTTTTTTACTTTAACATACTTTTCTGATATTTTAACATATAATATTTGCTAAACCAGATTATTATTAAATTAGACTACTTGTTATTAAACTAGAGATATCTTAATGAAGCTACAATATTAAAACTATAACACTTATGGTAAAAAAAAAGATATAAATCTGGTACATAATTACATAATTATTTTTAAAAATATAAAAGACATAAATATAAAAGACATAATTATTTTTTAACAGTTGTAATACTTCCTCAAAATATAATCTATGCATACTTTTCCCCCACAAGTTAAAACCACCGTTAAAAGTCATGTGATACAACAGATCGAAGAGTATTTAGGGTAATAAAAAAAGCCAGCCATGCAATGCGTGCCACTCAGCTAAGTTTTTAACTGAACAATAAAATTTTTTGATGACCCAATATCCATAAGTCACATGAATTAAGATCAGGTGGTCTTGGCGGCTGTACTGTTGAAGTGTGATAATTGTTACATCTTTCATTTCAAAAATGTGTCTTTAGCAGTTTTATTAAGCTATTATACTTTTGTACATCGTGTCAGCTGCTTATTATATTAAGTGAAATGCCATGTACCGATAGCCTTCTGAATTAGTTTCTTATGATTTACCTTTTTCTTCCTTTTCATGAATACCACTTTTGAAATTTAGGTTATTTTTAGGAGTGGCTCTTTTGTTCATAACTTTTTTCGAAAATTAGATATGAACCAATATCACCAAAAAAAATTTGTTTTTAATATGAAAATATTTTATTTGGTTTCTTAAACTAATCAAGTTTTATTTTATTTTGTTTAATAATGAAAAGTTTTATGTTAAATATTTAAAGTCGGTTAGCAAAATAATCTTATCTTAACTTATTTTAAAGGAAAATTTTATATTCTGTTGGGTACATATCGAGAAAAATGAATAGGTTTTCTTAGAAAATAGGAAGAGTATCTCATACGATATATTTTTGAAATCCCTAGAGACTTCTTTTTTCTGTTTATAATCTCCTCTTTTCCTTTTATAATGATGATGTCTTCACAGTATATGTTAATATATTTTTATCGAAAGTATCGGATGTTTTAAAAGTTCTTTCTATTCAATTTTATTAATGTTATGCTTTTGGTTTACGTACTTTTTTTATTTTCTATATTGCAAACGTAAACTAAGAATTTTACATTTTATAAATATTAGTATAAAAAGTATTATTCAAATTTTCGTAATTGCCTGTATGTTAATTATAACTTTCTCCACCTAAAAAAATCATATTCCTGTGATTTTGTGTTTTTTTTTTACACATAATCTAACATTTTTGAAGTTAAAATGCTACTATATTTTTAGATATATAAAGGTATCTTATATCACCGAAACTTTAATACCAAAAATCAGAAATATGAAAAGAAAGTCAGCCAGTGCATCTTTAAAACTGCAGATCAAAAATACTTTTTGAATAATTCAGAATATACTAAATTTGGTTTAAAAATAAATATAAATCATCTTAAACTGTTATTAAATTACAGTGGGGAACAATTTCTTTTTTTCATTCTTTCCTTTTTTCTTGTTTTCTGTTGCATGATATTTTTAATGTGACTTAGATGATTGCACAGTTCAATTTACTTGTACAAGTAGATGACGTCATTGATTTCAAATCTGATAATGGTTTTTCTCTCCAAGAAATGGCATTTTAGTCTATTTTTTGTCGAACTTTATAAGTTTTAAAACATTATATATAATAGGAAGTCACATAAATAATATTAAAAACTTTTAGTGCTGTTAAGGCAAAATCGCCAGATTTAAAACTACATAGAAACCCATGCCCATAAGTGCCATGATACGCTACTAGGTACGCTTCTATATTATAAACGGTTTCTTTGTGTGCTTATGAACACGGCATAATAGGAAAGCGCAACCAGGTACTTCGGAATTTCCGGGCGTGAGTTCCTTTTCAATTTTGGTCTTGATTGTTAGCCATAACTTTTCCAGAAGTTTTTTGCATCATTTATGCAGCCCTTTGTTATATATAACGGTTTTAATCTTGTACAGTTTAACCAAAAAAAAAAAGGACTCAAAATGTTATTTAAAAAAATCTGTAGCTTCAGGAGCAAAACCAATTTCAGATTTGAAATTATCACACCCGATTTCGGCAAGAAAAAGTAATTGTATATATACAACAAAAAGTTTGTTCACCTGTATTTTCGTCGCAAAAATGTAAACAATTTCTAAGGTATTTTAAAAAAGTGACACGTAAAAATGTATTTTTTTTTTTATATTTTTTATAATTAAGGTCAAAGACATTTTCTATAAATAATAACTGATTTTAATTTATCGCTAAAACTAATCAAGTTAAAAGGAGTTATAAAGTTTCCTTTTTCCACTGATTATCTCTAAATAGAACCTTGCACTTTTTTTTTATGTATTTACAAAATTACTCTGTATAAAATATAGCTCAAGAAAAGTTGTAACCATGTTATACATAGCATAAGGATTTATAAAATTTGGATTTTTCATTGATTATCTCTAAATAGAATCCAGTACTTGATTACTTAGTATAAAACATGGCTATCTATGAAACTACATGTAAAGTAGTTACATTTAAAATACGCTTTTTATTAGAGAATCTCTTTTTTTTCCTAGCTAAATGAAAGTTTTGTAAGTATGTTAAAAGTAGTAAAATTAATGAATTAATTTTATGTGAATTGTAAAGAAAAATTGCTACTGTTAAGTTATTTTTTAATGTTAAAACATTACTAAAATTAACTAAAAGATAGTTACAAAATTTCCATTTTTAAGAGATTTTCTCGAAACAGAGCCAAGCATTTTAATCTATTTACAAAATTACTTTGTAGAAAACAGGGATATCTATAAAACTCCAAATTGTATTTAAAATACGCTTTGTATTAGGGAATATCTTATATCTAATATCTTTATTTTCCTAGCTACAAATAGTTTAATTATTGAATAAATTCCTCGTGAATTATAAGGAAAAAACTTAAATGTTATGTTTTAATGGTTGAAACATTACTAAAATTAAATGTTGAATTATTTTTTAAAAAAAAGTATTTGTAATGCTACAGGGCGTTAAGATACGCACAAAAAGAACTCTTTACTGCATTATGCAAACATGCCAACTAAAACAGATCTTTTCATCAATGACGCAGAAAAAACATCGGATTTCCTTAATCGCGTCTAGACAAACATTAAATTATTTTTGTCTGGCTTTTAATTTACAGCGAGAAAACTATCTGTAAAATCGGAAATGTTATCAGAATTTATTGTCTACCTTTTTGATGTTTTGGTTTCTGTGATATATTTTGTAAGGTAAGTGACTTTGGGGAAAATAACCTAAGAAATAGAACGCATTTATGTTCAGTGTGGTTTATAAGCAAGATAAATTTTTAATGGTTTTTATGCACAAATTATTTAGTTGAAGTTTTTGTTATGATTTAAGAGTTCTAAAGATGTTTAATACAAGACTGCAAATTATTAATATTTTTTCAAAAAAAAAAAAAAAAAAAAAAAAAAAAAAACTAAGCTAAATCACTATTATTGTAGTTCTTTATAATACTTCATTTTTTTAGGAATATAGTTTGAAAAATAACCACAAAAATTAGATGCCCTAAATTACTAGGTAATTTTCAAAAACTATAAATGAATAAAAATGATTATGCATGAGTTATTAAACTGAATATTTTGTAATTACTTTTTTTGTTTTAAAACACCTCAAAATACCGTAATATGTTAATTGCTTAGTAATATCTTTAAAAATGCCCAAGAAAATGTTGTGTTAAAAATTAGTGCATTTTCTAAATAAGATAACTGCATAAAGAATATTTTGTATAAGTGCTTAAATTGAAGGTTTTTATTACTAATATTATAGATCTTCATAATAAACCGTAAGACTATAGTTTGATTAATATAGATTGAAAAGGAAAAAGAAACTTAAAATCGGGACGTACAATAGTACAAAGAATAAATTAGATAAATGCATAAATATTATTTTGCATAAAGTATTACGTTGGAGTTCTGTTATGACTAAGTTACGAAAATGTATAATAAAAGAGCTAAAACGTTTGTAAACGGTAATCACAAGTTGTATACTAATAATGCAATGTCTTATAATAAACTGCATTACTTTATTTAGTTCATTTCATAGTAGTATCTTAACCAAATAAATGATTAAAAATATGCTGAATGTATTATAAATTTGAAGTTTTCGTTCTGACTTAAAAATTCCAAAGAAAAATAAAAAAAGACCTCAAATAATACTTTTCAATAGATAAGCATAATCTGTATCTCTGATTTATTAGTACTTTGAAATATAATATCTTTTTTGCATATTAATGATGATCATTTTTGAAATGCATAATTTTTATAAATAAAATTTAATGTGAATCATTTTAATATTTTTTTAATTATAAGTTTCGATTCATATATTTTAATATCTCCACACTATATGAGTATTTTGTGATCACAAAGGTTTTGCTTTTCGTTCGGAAGAATTAATTAGTTTCTAAAAATATTCATAAAATATTTTAGAAAAAAACATTCTTTTATTTGTAAGGCAATGTTTATTTGTTTTAAAACTTTAATTTGTACTGTAGTGACATCTTATTTAGGTACTTTATTAGTACTTAAATTTAAACGTAAATTAAGTCCATTATTTGCATCGAGATGTCTACACGAGTAGAATCTTTTATTTGTACGGAAGTTACAACAAAATTTGTATATTTTTCTCTTTTTTAGAGAAACGCTATTTGTTTGTTTAGCTAATTGTTTGATTTGAATCTTTTATTTGGATATTATCAGAAATTCTTGTCTGATTATTAGAATTCCTAATATTCATGATTTTTTTAAAACGCAAATTCTTAAATAATAAATAAAATACATTAGTAATAATACGCAGAAAAAAGTTAAATTAGTAATAGTACGTCTAATAAGCAATATGCAATTTAATCGGTTTGCTACAAAAAATGTAATACTATACGACTAATAATAAAGAAAATAAATTACAAATCAAATAATTTCATAAATAATGACTAAGTATTTATGCTTTGAGTTTAACTTTTTACATGATGCTTTTAATAATAGTATATGTTTTCTTCTTTTTCCTTTCTTATTTCTCTCATATTCTATTTTATTTTTATTTATTTTCAAATCTGGATTTAAGCACCTTTACGCATGGAGTACTTAGCTTTGTCTCTCAAAAATATCAAATTTATCTTCCAAGTAGTTTTTTTTTCCATTAAGGTGTTATAATATATGAGCAGAAGCAAAATAGTTTTGATCAATTTCGATTCATTTCAAAGGTTTCTATTTGGATAATTTAAAGAAAAAATTAAAGTCATGCAATAATTTCGAAGCCAAAGAGCTTAGATAAATAAATAAAAAGAAACAAACTATAATATTTTTACAACAATTTTACAATTGAACTCTTACAGCGTCTTGATTAAAGTATGGAATGATTAGATCAAATTGTGTTGTATTTGGCCAATAACGATTTTGTTACTTTTTGAGGCTCAAAATAGCATTCTTATGTAGAAAAAAATGTTTTAAAAGAATTTTCCGGATTATATTCTATATATAGTTCTTTATACAATCTTATACACAGTTCTAGAGCTCAAGAACAATTATAATAGCTTTCCATCGAACACTACATTAATAATAATCAGAGAATTATCTTCTCAATAGAGACGGCACAAGGTCTGCTCTTCGTCTTCTTCTCTGCTCTCTTTAGACTCATCTCGCCTCCTCTTTAAAAATCCAGTTTTTCTACCAGTTTTCCAGTTTCAGTCTTCAACATATGCTTGGAGTTCTAAGAATTTTGTGGGAGATTCTGGATGACAGAGGGGAAAGAACTCGGGGTTCAGGTGTCCATGATGTTACAAGTTCAAATATCATCTGAATATTACCAAAATATACCTCAAAAAATTACAAAAAGGTACATTGAGAAAAAAAAATGTGGTCAAAAATGCCAGAATATGGTAAATTTTACTATGTTCTCTCTCTGAGCATTTGGTTTTAGTTTTGGTAAAATCAACAATAAAATATGGTTTTATACCATGTGATAAATTGCGATAACTTTATTGGGATATCTTAGAGCGTGGTATAAAAACCAGTTATTCTGTTATATTTTTCTTGTAATTCTTTTTTATTAAATGTGGGGTATAATAAACTATGATTTTGAAATCCGAAATTTCCTGCAAACCATTATCATTTGAAGGGAATGACTACCAAATAAATGTTTTAAATACCATAATCTTATTTCCAGAATTGTGCTCTTTTATTAAATTAACACCTTTACCATACAATGAGATAATGTTGCCAGAATCTTTTCACTATGTATTTTGCAGGCATTACATAAAACAAAAATTGATATTACTTTTCTATACACTAAACTTTATATAATATTAAGTACATCCAATAAAACTACAAAAGTAAAGTTAGAATCCTCTCGGGTAGATAGCAAAAAAATTAATAAGAAAGAAATACCAAAGGTCTTACACTTGGAGCACTAGAAATCTCGTCTATTACATATCTGGTCTATTACATAGAACAAAAAATATGAAAAAAATAAAGAAAATAGAATTCTTAAGAAACGTAAAAAAGTAGAAAAGCGCATCTTTTGCAATAGTTTCAAGAAGCCGATGTTTCGTCTAAAATAAAGCAATGCATGTAGAGAACCGTGTCTTCTTACCGCTGTTTTCTGCAGAGACGGAAAAGCACTATTGAAAATCTGATTTCATCGAAGCATAGTAAAAAAAAGTGTATAGTAAATAAATAAATCTATAGGAAGTAGTTTTATAAAACATAGTAATCATAAAAGAAGAAATACAAACTTTTACTGTTGGATGAAGCTATACCTGAACGTGACTGAAAGATTTCCTGCAATCACGTAGGAAAAAATAGATATCCTCCAATAAAAGACACTCCCACAGGTAGAAAAGAATGCTTCTTTATTTACTTTAAAATATAAGAACGATTTGAAATAACTCCGAATTTACACCAAAAACACTGGCACTAATTGTTAATAATAGACAATTACGTTTAAACATTTTTATTTATTTATTTCTATACTTGTACATGTAAAGCTCTTAATAAGGATAGGTATATAAAATTGTATCAACTGCAAAAATATATAAATATGCAAAGTATAAATATATACAAGTATATATAGGTATTGATACATTGAAAAAAAGTAGCACCGAAACTACTATAATGTGGTAACATTTAACATGTTTCTATCTCTATGAGTGTACCAAAAAGCTCGTTATTTGTTTTTTATTTTTTTTTTTTTTACCGAATCGCTTTAGCAATGAATTTGTAAAAATTAAAAATAAAATGTTGTCTTATAGTACTTGATAAAATTTGATAATAATGGCAATTTTAAAATGACTCTTGAAAAAATGGTGTAAAAACTATTACTTTGGGTGTAAAACCCATTAATTCGGAAAAAATTCCTTAACAGTTTTGTATTTTTTTATTTTGTTGTAATAGAAACTATAATTTTGAAAACCAGAACTTCCGGTATCTCCTAACCATATGAATGGAGAAATTACCGAAAAAATGGTTTAAATACCAAATATTTTGATTTTATTAAAAATATTTTTTTTTGCCAGAATATAATTTATTATACGAAATGGTAATTTTATCAATTTTTTTTCTCCGTGTACAAGCTGTCGGAGTGAATAAGGAAGGAACGCAAGCTGAACCAGGAAGTTCAGGCGATAATATATTTTATAATATTAGTTGCTCATATTAGCATCAAAATTTAACTCAAAACCTGATTTTTTTCATAATTAGAATGAATGAATGTTTAGAGAAAAGTGCAGCATGATTCAAAATAATGTCATAATAATGTGATAAAGATGGAAGAATTTTAAATGTTAATATTATTTGATTTACTCGAAAGCGGGGAAATTAAAATTATAACTCTTATTACCCACACATTTTGTAAAAAATACAAAACTGAAAAGTAAATTTAACTGAATAAATAGCTTTTATGCCATGTTCTAAGATATCGTGATAAAATTATCAAATTTTACTATACTTATCGAATTTTATCAAGTTTTATAAAAGCCATATGTTATTGTTAATTTTAATATAACGCTTCGGTAAAAAGTAACGATATTTTTATGTTCTCATACAGCCAGAGACCACAGTATTTTTGACATTATTTTTTTGCTAATACAAAATCTTCTTTTATTTCTTTCTTGTTTAGATAATAAATAAAGAGAATATTTTGACTAAGAATATAAAAAAAACTCGTTTTAGATTTTTATTTGGCATGAATGGGATCCTAAATTAATATATCGCAATAAAGCAAGGACTTTTTTTAATTCGTAAATATTATTGAAAAACCATTTTAGGTGAAGAATTTTATGCCAGATAGCAGACAGGTATTCTAATATTTAGTAGAAAATTATATTTGTCGTTCAAAATATCTGGAATTTCTTTTTTCTCTAAAAGAAAATTATTTTTAATTTTCTTAAAAATATAAAGTGTGAAATAACCATCAAGGAAAAAATTGAATTAAATTTTTTTTAAACATTTAAAAAAAATATTATTTCGAAAAAAGAATATTTATTTGTATTTTTGCTTATTTAGCATGCAAAATAAAATAGTTTTTATAGCCTTTTGTGTATCTACTAATAATTTGTGACGCCTGTAACGTAATCATTTAAGAAGGACCATCCTTGTCCGAATTTCAAAGCTTTTAGAAGCAAGACATACAGTAGAGGAGATAATTAAGAAATTAAAGAACTATTTCTTTTTTTATCTTAACATCATTTTTGACTCCTCTGTCCTTTTTTAAAATTACTTTTTTCGGATATTTAATTAAACCATTTTTAATTCACTTATAATTATTTAAAAAGGTTTTTCAAGACATGTTTTTGGAATTTGAGTATTAAGGTTTACTTATGTTTTTGATTTCAAGTCTTGCTAAAAAAATATTGTAATTTTTTATTTGTTATATGGATATTTTAAAATAGTTGTTATTGAAAATTATAATCTCAAACTCTTAAAATTCTGAATAAGAAGTGAAGCATAGCATTATTCTCGAGTCTTAAGCAACTAGTCGAATCAAGCGCTTAATGCACTATGCATTCGGTTCTTCACGTTTCCGACAATTCTTTTAATTAATTTAGTAACCTTTATTAGACTACAATGAGTATTAATGAACATGTCGCACATTCTGTTTATTAAAACTAGTTTATAATACTTTCCCAGCTGTAAAAATTATAAAAGAATAATGACTAATCGTGTGCAAATGGACACTGAATTAACGATTTTTTTTCTTCTGGGAAATCACGAATTATCGAACAGTACAATGTTTACTTGCAATAAAGATGTACTCATATATCAATAAGATTTAACATACTTTATGATTTATAAAAAGTTAAGAGTATTGTTTTTTGAATTTTTGAATTGTAATGATTTTGAAAGCAATTCCGGCAAGTTGGGTCATTTAAATGTTAAAATTTAATAATTTTTTTTATGAATAGGAAAGTATAGAATTTTGTTTTGTTTTCACATTTAGTTCTGAGATATTTCCAGCATCTACATACATTTATTAAACATTTATTAGACAAGTATATTCATTAATTTAATGCGTCCTGTTCAGTACAAAACCATGGCATCACCATGATAGTTTGAGTAACTTAAGTATCAGGTCTTAATAAGTAAAATATAGTTGAAGAACTGACTGCCTACATAAGACTTAATTAAAAATATTAAACTTTATAATTAGGAATGTGATTCCTAGGAGCATTTTTTATAGAAGATCAAGAATTAGAAAATACTAAAATGT
Source organism: Parasteatoda lunata (assembly GCA_949128135.1). Taxonomy (NCBI): domain Eukaryota; kingdom Metazoa; phylum Arthropoda; class Arachnida; order Araneae; family Theridiidae; genus Parasteatoda; species Parasteatoda lunata. The sequence continues at coordinate 52,144,471 of OX421971.1, forward strand.
TGTTGACTATGAATTATCTTAGAGTTGAATCTAATGATGCATTTTATGCTTTGAAATACTAGTTGAAAATACTAGTCTGTTTAAATGTCATGCATATTACATCATCATTGTGGACAATTAACTGATACAGTTGAATAATAACTAAAATCTAATTTGATAAATAGAACTTCATCTTAAAATATGCCTATTTTTATCCAGGAAAAATCAAAATCAAAATTAAAAATAATCAATATAAGATTATTTTATGTCTCATTAAAATTAACTCATTCAGCGAAAAAAACAAACAATAGGAATGGTTATTTTAAACTGATGTATTTTTATAAGTGATATTCTTTGTTCTATTATACTAAAAACGAAAGTAACATATTAAAATTTTTAAAACACATATTATTTATTACTTCTTCTGATTTCCTGCAAAAAGTAAAAATTCTAAAATCAAATTAAGCTTCCTTGTGTTAAGATAAAACTAACTTCTAATAAAAGTTCATAAATATTTCTGTTAAATAGTTATTTTAATTATAAGCATTTAAACTTTAAATCATGATATTAATTGTTCAAATGTTTTATTATGGATATATTAAGGATAATTATTGTTAATGAATAAGTTCAAAAGTATTTAAGTTGCTTGAATTTTCAAAACACTCAAACATCATTAAATAAATTAGCTAAATCCTTTAGACAAAAGATTTAATTCATTTAAAATATTTATTTTCTTTCTCAGCATTTGAAATATTTTAATTTAAATCTTATTAATTGGTCTAGACAGTATTTTATTATGGAATTATTCATAAATTTCTTTTACGAAATTGTCGCTTATACTATTGCTTAGAAAAGTGCTTTTTAGCAATCAAGAAAACTAATTTTTATTTTAAAAGCTAATGTCCGGAGTTAATATATTTTATATGGCTGTCTCATACCTAAAAACTAAATTCATTTTTAAAACCGCTAAAATAAATTTATTTAAAATATAATTAATATGCAGAGTATATAGTTAAGCAGTTTTTTTAGTTAATAAATAATTAGAAGATTTCAGTTTAATAGTTTAAAATGAATTAAAGTAGAAGCATATATTGGAAAACAATATCAATCATATGCATTTCAGTTTAGAAATTTTACTTTTAACCACATAATAAACTAAATCTTTACATGAAGTTAAATATTTATATTTTTCTACGTTTAGTTCTTTCATCTATGGTATTTTCTATCCAACATTTTTTGAAATAAGTTTTAAAAATCTCAGAGAATTATTTTTCAAAAATATTTTTCATTTTTATTGTCATTTATTTTTCATATATTTTAGTTTTTTATTATATATTCAATTTTTTTACACTACAGTTCAAGTGAAAAACTCATTCCACCACACTCTGATGTTCTCACTAGAACGAGATATCGAAATCGATACAATTTCGTTTGCAAATACCTGTGGTTTTTCAAGATTTAAAAAAATAGCATTAATGAATAATACTAGATAAGATAATATCGAAAAAAAAAACTGTACCACTTCAGTTAGAACCCAGAATGTCAAAAACTTGGTCAAGCTATTTAATGACGGTAAGTTTAATTTCATTTTAATATAAATAATTTTTTCTGCCCTACACCCAAAAAGATGGAAAAATTAAAAAAAATAATAAGAAATATAAAAACATATAGGGAATTTCAGTTTAATGCAAAATTTCAAATTAAGATAAACAATATATTTTAGAATGCATTACAGAGTTTGTCAATAAAATTTTGTATCTGAAAAAATTAAAGAAAAAATCTCTTGTATAGTATTTAAAAATGATTCTGCTGCTACACGCTTGACCTTTCCAAATTAAATACAGGGAGATTCATACAGAAGTTTAAAATTTCAATACCCTATAAATCAAGAACAATGCAAGATTTTATATGTTATCTGAAACAAAATTGTATGGGATTAATCAGAGGTTCGTTAGGGTTAGTAACAGGTGTTCTATTTGTCCCCACAGTCATACGACACACATCTAACTGGTAATGCATTTCCACCCAAACGAATGTAAAGGTATATGAATCAAATCCAATGATAGTGGCTATTTTAACTCATCGAGATAAATAGGAACAGGGGTCGATAAATGCCTTGTCTCTTACGTAAACTTACAGGAAAAAATCAAAAGGTGTTAGGGGATAGGTCAGAACTTTTGTGTTTTCAGAAATTTTGTGATTTTTTTTCATAGAAATCTCACATACATGTTTCATAGCTTAATATCACTTAGCAACGTCTTCTGTTAACGATTTTTGTGACTAATATTTAAACTTAATAAGAATACGTTGACAAATTACCACAACATTTTTTGAATATTTTTTTAAAAATTTATTTTAATTTTTTAATTTTATTTAGAGGATTTTTAGGTAATCGGAACCTCTGGGATAGGCGCAAAACATTATGTTAAAAAAAAACATGCAGATTGCAAGCGTCTTATTTTTCTTGTGTTTATGAAATAATACACAAGAAAAATAAAAGGCATAAATTAACATATTATTGTAACAAACTTATATTAAAATTTTCTGTTTCGATGTATTTTATGACATGATTTGAAAATTTTTTAAAATAAAAAAGTAGATGCATTAAAATATTCTTACGAGTTCAAAGCAATTAAAATCGTATTAATAGATACCCTTATGTTTAATATTAACTAATATATTACCACACATAATGAACTTTTCAATAATAATTTGCATTTATTTTTTCATAAAAATCTCTAATTATGTGTCATCATAATCCCCAACTAAAATACCCGAACGGCATGTTTCTCATTTAAGATTCATCATTCCATTCCCAAACGACCTGATTTTTGTGACATTTTAAATGACGCCAACGTTTTAGGTTCCACTTTTTTCCTTATTCATCCCTAATTTACTTCGAAAACATACATCATCGCAAGACCTCGGAGCACGGAACGTAGAAAAGTCATGGTATATTCGCTTTTTCATGTACCCATGAGTTTACATAATTGCTCGGCATCCCAGTGCTAATTTGAGCGCTAAATTAATTTTCACTCCTCAGCAGTTAAACTCCACTTTAGAATGCTGGCCTTAATGATGATATATATTCGACGTAGAACATTCTCAAGGGAAAGTTGTTGTAAATCCACCTACTTTAGCATTCAAACGATTCTTACTTAGTAGATGTATCAGGCTTGCTTTTAATTATAACTCTGATATGGTCTTAAGATTCACGTTTCATTAAAATTTAAGATAAAACCAACATAAACTTGATCTTAAATGTATATCTGAAAACACTTTACCGAAGCGAATTGACTGGTGTGAATAACATTTAAAGGATGCCCTCAATTTCACTAATATATATATATATATATATATATATATAAGTTTAAAATGAAGATAAATCGAAGAAAAATTACAGACAAATGAAAAAAGGGAAAAAGAAAATTATTATTAATAATAATAATAATAAAAAAAACAAAAAAAAAATAATAAAAAAAAAACTGGAAGGGATATAATAAAAAAAAAGAAAAAAAAAGATATAATCTTTTCATCAGCCCACACGATTATATCCGCAAAGAAGAGTGCTTTCTAATACTGTATTAATATAGCCGAAACAGAATATATCAATACAATAGTGTGAGGAGCACTCAAAAAATTTTTTACTTCGTGTTTTTTTGTATTTTTTTAATGCTATATATATGTATATATATATATATATATATATATATACTGTCGTTGCGTGCACTTCTTGTAACTTCAAGTAACATTTTTTTTTAAAGCTATTAATCTGCATTTTATTTAAAACATTGTAAGAGCATGATCACGTCGGTTTGTAACAATATGGTAACAGGTGCAATATCTTATTTTAACATTCTTACGTCTAGTTTTATATAATATGGCTCTTGATAAAATTAAAAATTTATATTGAATCTTAATTATCGGGAAAAAATAAAAGATAATTCATTTAAAAAAAATATGTAGTTTAAGGAAACTGAAATATTTTTTTCTAAAATCTATGGTATTATTATAATATTAAACCGAAAACTAGTTTGTAAAACTATAGTAATATTTTACGAAATTGATTTTAAGAACGCAATTTAAAGCAGTTGTGCAAACTATTTTTCAAATCTCAAAATTTAATTAACATTATAAAGAGTAATTGGGTTACTTCTGACTTACCATTGTGTAAACCAATATGCCCAGATAATAATGCTTTATCAAACATGTCATTTTGATAAAAGATATAGAATTTCCTTTCCAGAAAATCTGATGCAGGAAGGGTTTTAAAATTGCAAAGAGCCTTGCAATTCAATCAAAAAATATGAATATATCAGACCCATTTCGGATTGCAATGTAAAGGCAAAACACGCCAGTGACTCAAAATGAGAATAATTAAATATGCTTGGGTGGTCTTAAGTAATTTAAAATTTATGATTTTAGTATAGTTCAAGTTAACCAAATGCTAGTAACTAATTAAGAACGGAAGGCTCATAGCCCCTAAATGATAAAAGATACCATCGTTGACTATTTTATACTATCTGTTCACCTACGTAAGAGAATAGAGTGCAAAAACTAAATTGTTGTCTGTTCCTTTAAGACGTTTAATACAAAAGAAACAACATACAGTTTAAAAATGCCATTTAAAAAAAAATTTAATTTACCTGAGAAATGCACATAAGATATAAGAAATTAGCACATAAGATACAGGAAATCTGAATACATTGAATATAACGGTAAATAAGTTTTAGCGTTATTCACCGACTGGATTGTGTAAGGGTCAAGGAACTAACCTTGTATCAAAAGGGTTCTTGTTTAAAATCCCAGGCAAGTCATGGATGCTCTTATGTTCTCTGAACTATCTGTGCTAACTGTTTCAGTAACATTATCCTACCTAATATGGTGTCTCAGAAAGAGTGGTCTACTAAATCTGCTCTAATAAGCCTGAATTGACGAATGTCAACCTAGGTGGGCATAAGACAAAGTTATCGCTAAGACGGAAATAATTTTTTTGTAATGTGATACCTCTTTTGTTTTGTTATACGAATTGTAATTAAATTAAGCACAAACACAATCTTTGTTTCACTATTACATTTTCTAACATCTAAATTTACAGTATACTGGCGAGTACGTTTATTTTTTTTAAAGTATATAATAGCAATATTAAGTATTTAAAAGATACAGCAAATTTTTTATCCGGTATAATTGTCATAAATTATGCATTTTGCGTAAAATCTTACATCTGTTGTTTATATATATAATTATGAGAGTTGAAGACTTTTCCAATTATTTGAGATTTAATGATATAAAACGTAACGTATATCAAAATAAGACTACATAAAAAGATTGTAAACACTAGAAAATAGTGAATTTTTCATATAAATTTAAAATTTCGGAATATTTAAGGTATTGAAAATTTGTATGGTAGTCATTCTTGTTATTAGTATTCTTCAGGATATTTCTTGTTATTCTAAAGTATGTAGATCAAGAAAATTAAATAAAAATAATGAAAGTAAATATGTATAACAACAACGTAAAGTTTGCAAGGAACAATAAGTTCATACTATGAAGAAAATTCCAAAAGAAAATTGTTTACTAACTAGTAAAGTTGCTATTCCCCTTTTTTATCATTCTTCTCAAGTCACAGATATAAATCCCTTAAAAGCAAGAATGTTTAAAAAATAGACCTGGGAAATTTATTTATTTTACAAGAACGTGACTTTAAAATAGTTTATACATATAATGCTTGCTCACCCACTGGAGAAAACTGTAAGAAATTTCGCTAAGCTTTTAAATTTTATACTAATATTTTTGAGTTAGTAAATATATTCTAAGAATTTTCAGAATTATGAAAACATATTTTGCAAGTTTTATTTCCCGTAAAATTTCTTGTCAAACAAAATGCTTTATCTATTTTTCAGCGAATGAAAATTGATGGTTTTCTAATTTTTTTTTTTTTCAACGAAGTTTTCTAAGTTGTTATTAACAAGCTAGCTTCAACGTTGAGATTGATATTCATTCTTTTGGAGGTTAATGAAGATGGTGCTTTATCTTCCATTTTAATTAACTTTTTTGAAAACAAAAGCAGAGCAGGCTCATTTTTCGTTTAACTCCAGAGAAAGACTATTTTTATCATAAAGAAGGAAAATGAAATTTTTGGTTTATATACCTTCTTACAAATGTAGAGAGATTTTAATTAATTTGAATATTAATTATACTTTAATTAAATATCTTTTGAATTTTTAAAATCCCAGTACTGAGAAGAAAAAAAAACATATGTATAAAATAAATGCTTCTCGTTCTTTTACAGTCAGAAAAAAAAAATATATTTCTTCGATTACATAATATGAATGTAAAGTGCCTGAAAAATATTGATAAACAAATTATTATTCTCAAATCATTTTTAAGTATTATTAAAAATCTTTATATCTACTAAACTATTAAACCTTTAAACCTTCGAATACCTTGAAGTTTATTAGTCCTATAGCCCTATCGGGATCATACAGAGGAAATCAAGTTCATTGTCTTTTAATTAAAATGATAAAGACATAAATTTAAATTCTCCATCAAGTTTCTGCATTGGGAAATAGAATCCAAATCAAAGAATTTTTGATCGAGCTCTCATTGGAAGAAAATGTATACTGTTTTAAATTCATGGTTATAAATTAAACATTATCTCGCCCGTATCAATTGAAAAAAAAACACTATCTTGCTAGAATTACACGGGTATGCCTCACTAACACTCCCTACTATGCTTCTTTGAAAATAATTGTGTGTGAATAAAATATTTCATCAGAAAAAACAGTGTTGTTCTAAATGCAAATAGCTCTTCTCATATAGCTCTGCTGTCAAACGTTTTTAACCCTTCAAGACCGGCAAATTTAAAAGGAAATCCTACTGTAGGTTTAAACACTTTGAGCTTATACGTACTAAATAGTATGCACTCGTACTAATACGAGCTAGAACATGAGAGTGCCGTGTTAAAATCACATTTGTTTGATATTGGACCAATGGAGTCAGAAGGGTTTGTTTCGTATATGATATTGTAAACCGTGAAAAGAGGTTCACGCAATCACGTAAATGGCATCATGATCCTAAAAGAGTTAATCATGGGATCATTAGTATATTTGTCGTCAATGCACCGAACATAACTTTGATGCAAAATAATTGGCAGGCAAGGGAAGCTTTCTTGCATCAGATAAACAATGAGTGGTTTTTATGTTTAATTATTTACCACATTTACCTGATTCTCATAATGTTACTGTTAACACTAATAACAGTACCGGCTATACCACTAAATTCTTAGCGATCTATGAATCATGAATAGCAATATATTGTTTGTATAATATGTGATCAGAACTGGTAAATGTGGTAAAATTTAGTAGTTTTGTCACGATTCCTCAGAGCATGGAATGAAAGTCATTTATTCTGATGCATTTACTTTTCAGTAATGCATTTTTTGATATGGGCGTGCTAATAAAAACTTTAATTTTGAAATCTAAAATTTCTGGCGAACATTACCATATGAATTGAAGAACTACTAAATGAATGGCTTAAATATAAATAAATGAACATTAGTAGCCGTAAACCCGTTAAGTTGGGTCGGCTGTTCAACGACGGTTATAAAATAAAATATAAATAAAAATAGTCTTTTGAACCAAAGTTTTTTTTTTATTTACTTTTTTTTTTTTTTTTTTAGATTTTATTAGATTATTTTTTTACTAGAAATGTCAGTAGCATACAGTACGATAATTAAGCAGAATTTTCTTTTTACAGATACCAACTATACCAGAATTTTTTTGTTGCTCTGTGTAAGATTAACCCCCTGAGCGTTACTCCTTGTTTACTTCCAACTTTTAGTAGAAGGCTTTCTTAAATCAATAAGTTTGTTTTTCCATGTTATTTAATTGAAGAGTAGTACGTAGAAGGAATTTTCTGTATAATTTTACGCTTAAGGGATTTAAACTAAGATTAATTGTCCCAACTAAAAATAAGCCAAAAACATTGGTTGAGATTAAAAACTAGAAAAATTGTCAAAAAATTTTATTTTATTTTTTTTACGATTTTAATGGATCTTACCAAAAGGATTTAAATTTCTGAAATATTTATACTCTTTTTTATCTACTAATTGACATGATAATTATTAAATACATCTAAAATTAATAATTCATAAATGATATTTTCTTCCTAACAGACAATGAGCTTTAAAATAGGTATTTCTATTTAGTGATACTTTTTGCAAATGTATTATCGTGTTCCGAAAAATCAATATTGATGTCTAAATTGATTTTTTGATGAGTATCTTTTATATGGGCATCGTATCAGTTACAAATCTGAATTTGTGATGGAGTAATACATTCTCCACATTTGCTGTCGTTTATTACACATAATTTAAAAAAACAAACTATTGCGTATTAAACACATTTTTTTCAAATACGAAAACTTATTTCATGTAACTGTATTAGAATTAATATACAATTGATTTCTATAGACAAAGATGTGAAATGTCAAAAAAAAAAAAAAAAAAAAAAAAACAATTCAATATTACATATTTTAACTAAGTTTCCATAGTAGAATCTATATTTGAAACACTGCTTATTGTTTTAAAATAAATCAATGAAATAACGCAAACACAATTTTCTAATTTGTACCAGAGAACGAATTGTATAATTAATGTAAATTATTTATAGTTGTGTGGACAAATAGGAATAATAAGAACAAGAAGGAAATTAAACAAGTTACCCTAAATATGATACTATGATTGAATTATAAATCTCTGTACTGAGCTTTAAGCAAAAAAAAATGTTAAATGAATCATAATTTTTATCTTTAGGTAAAAAAAAATTCTTAAGTACGAAAACAAAATTTTTAACCAAAAATTTTACAATATTCTTTTTAAGAATTTTTTATTTTATTTAATAAGTAACATTTACGTAGTAATAATGCAATAATGATTTTTATACACAATGTCTTGTTATGTCAAAAAATTACAATTCAGTATTTTTTATTTTAAATAAGTTTCCACAGAATAAACTAAATTTTAAAATTTTTAAACTGTTTTAAAATAAATGTTTAAAATTTAACGAGCAAAATTTTCAATTTTTGTCATTGCATAAATTGGATAATTCGTGTAAATAATTTTGTAATTGAGTAGACAAATAAGAATAAAACAAGAGGTGGAAAACGAAGCGAGTTTTCCTAAATGTAATACTGTAATTGATTTATAAATATCTAAACCATGTTCTTTTATATAATTTCTAAGCAAGGAGTAAAGGACTTGTCAAACAAATTAAAATTCTTATATCTTGTAACAAAAGTTCTTGCGAAACAAAAATAAATTTTAATCCTAACACATTACAATGTTTTTTTAAGATAAAAAAAAGTAATCTTTAATATGAAAAGGCTTATTTCCAGAGATAAATAAAACAGAAAAGGTTACAAGGGGTTGATTAAAAATTTCTCTTTCAGAAACTTTCTTATTTATTATTTACAGTCCAGAGTTGTGATTTATATGCATTAAAAATCAATATTCATGGATATTAAACTTAAAAATTTAACAAGGGTTATATTTTATCTTCCAGTTTAATTATTTTCCATGAAGAGCAAAAGCAAGTTTCTTGAGAAAACTTAATAGAAGAATGTGTTATTTTAGATATAGATTGGACGTACTCATGTTTATTATTTCTTAATTTTCATATTCTTTAATTTGATGGTTTATTATACAAAGAGCTAAGCTGAAAAGAATCCAAGCATATTTTTGCGCAGTCAAATTTTATTAAAAAACCATTAATAAGACTGCGAAATTAAAGTGTATAGGAAAGTACATAGGTAAGGGTAAATAATATTTGCATAATTGTTTCGCTCCATTATTTGCAATTTAACACTAAAAGAGCCGTAGGGGTAATTTTGATTGTTTTCTGAAATTTCTGATTTTTGAAGATACACGTGAATTTCGAAGCTCTTATTTTTTGACAATTCCGGAATTGTTTCTGAGTTTACTGTGACAAACATTTCCCGTGTTTTTGATAATTAGTAAAATAAATAATTATGAAAATAATAACAGCCAAAAGGGATCATTTTGACCCTTATGTGAAAAACATTCATTTTTGAAGTTTAATGTCTGTTTTTGATTTTGTAGATTTTCAAGCATTAAAAAATGATTTGAGGACAAAAATTATGGTGCACATTGTTAAAAAATGTCAGGTGCAATAGTTTTCATGAAATTATTTTATATCTTAGATTTGATTACAAAGTAGCTTAGTTTACTTAGGAGTTGAATATTATTAGGCATAGTACCGAAAATGGGTCGGCTGTTCAACGAGGGTTATAAAATTATAGGTTAATAAAACTGTTATATAAATCTGTTAAATGCTATAATAGATCTGTTACTGTATTTTTTTTTAAATTCTTACATATTTCTTTTCATATTTCAAAACGTGTGAAACTTGCTTCATATTTGATTTTATTTTAATTTAGAATCTTAAACTTTTAACATAATAAAACATATTTTAAGCTGGAGCTTTAAATGTATTAAATCAGAACTGACATGATTTTTTGCGGGTCACTTTTTAAATATCACAGCACAATCAATAAGTTGTTAATTCGATTAATAACTGGGTAATTTCTATGACAAAACTATGTCGTATGTAATTTTATATTAGAACTAATTAGTAGTTGTACCTAGCAGATCAATTGCATGAAATGCACACCATTTTTAAAATTTCAGATTAATGAATCCATCAAATTAAAAAAAAAAGATAACATTTATTTCCTTAAATCTTTCTCCTAAATGGGTAATTTATGAAGGAAATAGATTTAAAGTTTATTTTCATAAATATCCGAGTATTTTTAAGGAGGCGTAATTTTGTTCAGTCGAAACTACTATAATATGGTAAAATTCACCCTGTTGTTGGTTTTATGTAAACACCAAAAAAAATAAATAAATAACTTTTACCACATCACATTTTCAATGATTTTGATAAAATACGGTTTAATAAAACACGGTTTAATAAAATACGGTTTTATAAAATTTATAAATGTGGTGAAATGTGGTAGCTTTATAATGATTTTTCATTATATGGCCTAAAAAACTTTTATTTGGTCAATTTTACTTTTAAATTTTGCATTTTCTATTAAATGTGTGGTAATTCGTGGTAATAATTAAATGTGTGGTAATGGTAAATCTTGGTTTAAAATGAATGAATTTATGAAATGAAAAAAAAGGAACTTATATATATATATATATATATATATATATATATATATATATATATATATATATATATATATATATATATATATATATATATATATATATATATATATATTTTACAAATTCAATTTTCGCAAATATTCAGATGAAGCGAAGCAACTTCTCCTTATCAAGACTGTAATCAAGCATCCCATCTTTTTTTGTAATTCATTAATGCAGCCACTTTCAATGTCAACCCCTTTATATAACATTGCAAATAAATTATATGTATTATTTAATGACCTAAAATTTATCTAATTTTACATAACAGTAAATAAAAATGACTGTATATTTATAGTATTTATTTAAAAATCAGAAAATATTCTTAAAGGGAGAATATATTAAAAAGTAATTATAAAAAATAGTAAATAATCAAAATCAGAAGATATTCTAAAAGTTTACAATGTAGCGACATAATATGATAAAATCATTTTATGAAATTAAAAGAGTTTTATGATTTCCATTCCAATACAGAATTATTCAAGAAATACAACAATTTCCTCTTCTTTAATAGGAAACGTGTTTCTAAGAAACAAGAAAACTTCTTGTTGTGTTGAAAACGGATATGTCTTCCACCCCTTTTGTGGAAAACATGATTTCGATCATTTTTCGCAATTCCCACGAGGCGAGTAGACGAGTTTTCATAGAAAAAAAAAATACATACTATAATATCTCATATAAACTTCGTTTAACAGTTTACTTTTAGCTTCAACATAGTTAAAGCTGTTATTGACTTAAACAAATCCTAACTTCAACAAAACCCATTTAAATGTTAAATATATTTTCTATTTATGTAATATATTTTTCTTAATTTTGAACATGATCTCTTTCCATCGATTTTGAGATACTTTTGCATACATTTTAGTTTAATTTTAAACAATAAAAAATGTATTACACAATGTTCATTGTTTTTTTTAAACGTAAACAATTTTTTATCCATTTTAAAATAATGACATTACAGTGTGTGATGTTTGTAAGTAAACTTCATGGAAACTAAAAATTATGTCATTAGTCAACAGATTATTTATTTTGTCTCAAAACAATTTTTGACATTGTAAATATTTTGATTCAATCAATTTATTTTTTATTCACTCATTGTTGGTTGTTTGGGGAAAAAAATTATGTTTTATTTTTAGCTGCAGGAAAACATAAATACGATTTCGTACATTTAGGATTATAGAGTCATATTTATAATCCCCTAAAAAGATTTTTTTTTCTTATCTTAAATCTTAAAAAAAAAAAAACTAAACTGTTTCCTACAAGATTAAAATAAATCTCAATAGTTTTATCATCTGATTTATAATCAATAACCCAGAAGCTTTTTAAACATTTCTGCATCATTCTTTATAGAAAAAATGTCTTATCTTAAAGATCTAATGTGGATTAGTTTTGAGAATCCAGTTAATCATGAGCTATTGATTTTAGACAGCTATAATGATGAAGCCCAAATTTCAAAGGGGAAAAAACTCTTCCTTTCATCTATCTTAAACCTCTTATCTCCGTTTATCATCAATCAAGGAGTTGTAAAGGACATCTTGTCAGCCGTCTTCACCAATCACGCGCAATTGGTGGACCATTTGTCTTCATAGTGGTCAGGCTATTGGTTTCAAACACGGAACTCTAAAACCGACGATATTACCACACATGCACAGAAATGAATCAAGACACGCTATACGACTGTGATATCTATGTAATTGTTCTATCAAATTGTTGCTCCCCATTGAATTCAAATTAAAACACTCACGGAAAGAAAATTTATTCTCAGAGCCATTAGAATCCTCTATTATTTTGCAGAACTTTGATGTTTCTAAAAAAGTGTGATAAAAGATTACGCGACATTAAAATAAATCAATTAATTTTTTTAACCTTTTTAATGCTAATTTAAACCATAATTACGTTATTGAGTTTAAGTATTAGTTTTAAAAATATATTTAAAGTACTTGTGTGGAATGAGTATCAAATAAATTAACATAGAGAAAAAAACATTCATCACATTGAGAAAAAAAATTATGGTTAGAACTAATAGAATATAACTAACTGAGCTATAGGGGAGAGGGGGAACATGTGAACATCGTATGTTTTACCAATATGATTTGAAATAAAAAATCTTGAAAAAATTTAAATAGGTGACAATTCTAGTCCTACCTCTCTGCCGAATTTGAGCCATTTTGTTGCTCAATTCTGACAATTTCTTTGTATAAGCTGGTGTTGTATATACTTTTATCACTCGCTTCTTCAAGTGAAAACATAGTAACTAATAAGCTAAACAACTAATAAGCTAAAATTAACTATTACAGACTATTATATGAACATTCAGGTAAGTTTATGACAATTTTTAATTTTTTTTTACTTAATTAAAAATTGTTTATTTTTCAAGTTAGGTTTAAGAAAGATGACGGGGCACTTGTGAACAAAACATCTGGGGCAGATGTGAACAATTCACATGTGCTCCTACATAGCATTCAGATTTTTATCCTCATGATAATATAAGTTTAAAAAATATGTATGCATTTAAAATTATTATTATTTAATTTTCCGTAATTAATTAATTAATTATTAATTTTTCTTTTAAAAATTTATGATTACTAATGGTCATTAGTAAATTAAAAATTTACTAATGGTTAGGCAGAAAATGTTGACAATGATCTTAACAGTAGTGCCATCAGTACTTGTCCTACACCAGAATCAATCCAGCCATTTCCAAGAGCCTAAGTAATTAACTTAAAGAAACGAAAACGCGAATAGGAAAAATCACGCATATTAATCGATACACCTGAGAAAGATGGAATTGCTAAAGCTAAAAATGAAAAGATAGAAAAAATGAAAAAAAAGCATGAAAGAGTATTAGAGAAGAGAGAAAAAGGCTCATTACAACTCCTGGGGAACATAAAGTTGCAAAAAACCCAATTGACGAAATTAACCCTATAAATTCACATAAACAAATAAACCCAATAAATCCACGTAGTAAGCTACAACCCTTTCAGTATAATGTGTTTCTATATCTGTTATATTAACTATTTTTTTCTCTTAAATATGATGATTGCTTTGTGTTTTTAATCTTGTTCATATGTGCCCGAGGCATGTTCACATGTGCCCCCCTATAGGTACACATGTGAACAATTGAAGTCATTTTTCTAAAATATTATAAAGTAAAGAAACGTTTTATTGAAAAATCTCAAAAAATTCCATAAGACAAAGAAAAGACTGTTTAAACATATGGATTTCTTCACTGTTAGAAATTGATGATATTTTTTGAAAAATGAAGATTTAAAAAAATTTGTTCACACGTGCCCCCCTCTCCCCTATATTGATATAGGCTTAATATCTATGAGCAATATATATGCAGAGCTATATATAAAAGATAAAGTAATTTGATGTTCGAATAGTTATTATTCATTGTTTCAGAATGAAAAGTATGACATATTCTTCTCATTATTTATTTAATTGTAACCTTTTTTTTAAAAAATTTATTAGAAATATTTTAAAAACATTTTTAAAAGGTGTAAAATAACGTTACTTTGTTGTAAAATGTATTAATTTTTATATTAAGCACGATTTTATTTTGTGAAAAAATTTCTTGTAATTTTTATAAATTTGTATGCTCCATAATTTCTATAAAAATATAAATGTCGAGATTACATTTTTTTATCTCACTGAATTTTTAATTATTTTAATCTGAAAATTTAAAAATATATATTTTGTTTTCTTTTTTGAAATAATGATAAAAATTAAAACTTTTGCAATCAAGTAAGCATTTCTGCCATTATGAGATTTTGAATTTCGCAAAAAATGAAGAATTTATTCCTTTTTTTCCGTTTCACTTAAGAATGCATAAGAAAAAGAAGAATAAAGCAAGCAAACGATTTTTAATACAATAAAATACTTCCTGGCAATTGGTTCTATGACATTTTTTAGAACAAATATTTTCTTTATACTTCTTGAACTGAAAACTTTTCAGACAAAAGCACACATTTTATTCACAATTTTTTATTTTCTTTATGATGTGGCATTTATTTAATCGTTTCTTTGAATCTGCAAGTTAAAAAAGTAGAACTGTTGGAAAATAATTCTTACATTCATAGAAATTCGGAAGGAAGTTTGTATTATTTGTTGGCTTAGATCTTTATATTCAGTTTTGAGTTGGTTTATTCTTATTGTTTTGGAACATATACCGATTTTTTTAATTATTGTTTTGTTTAGTAAAAAGCTATTCAGATTTATTTAAAAGAAATTACAATTGTGAAACTTTCAAAAGATTATAAAAACATCAAAATACCAAAAAGCTCATATTTTAGATTCCTTTTAAAATATATTTATTCTCTGGGATACAAATATTAAGATAATTTTCCTGTAAGCGTAAGGTGGTTTATCTCATTTTTGCAGCATTTTTTATAACTATATAGTGTAAGGGAGAGTAAAATGGCAATTTTAAGCTTCGAATATTTTTTCGCAATTATGTAAATAGTTAAGATGGAATGAATTACAGAAAGATTTATTGAAACATTTACTTCTTATAAAAAATATATCAAACGATTTAGTTTCTTTTTCAAAAATGGAGTTTTGTTTTTCGAAAAAAAGTATTTGCTTTATACATCTTACGGAGTAAGATGATAATCATGAATATATATTAATTAAAAGCAAGGTATGAAGGCTTGTTTCCAAAAATGCAGAGGAGCAATTTAGCTTAAGCACTTGATGAATTAAATTCAGATAACCCTAGAAATATGACGGAAGATAATAATAAAACAAATTCTTAAAGAGCTTGGTACAATTTAAAAAAAAGAAACATAGCATAAAAAATTACTTCAAAAGTCTGTTTTAATCTTAATTATCATCATACCAACCGAATCCTATAAGAGGAAAAGATGAATTTCCCCTTAGATACTGGTACCCAAATAATAGGTAATTTTTACGAATTTTTTGAAATCTCTTTTCATTATGCAAACTTCAGCAAACCTATATATTTTGAAATATAATTGGATATTGCTTTCAGTTTTTAAAACATGTTTTTTTAATTGGAAAATATTGAAAATTATAGCATGGTGGAATAATCATTCAAACTTTAAGCATTTTATAAATCTCAATGGGAGAAAAATTCAAAATTAACAAGTATGATACCCGAAGAATTAAAGTTCACGCGGAATCTTATTTTTTATAGTATTCTTTTAGATTTGAAAATTTCAAATTTATGGTGCATGATTCGAAGTAATTACTCAGTTAGAAAATTGCCAAAAACTCCAATTTTTACTTTAAATATTCCGATAAATTCCATTCATCTGTTCAGAAAAATGTTGCCTAGAAAGAAAAACATTTAATTTAAGACAGATATTCTAGACATAAATTTTATAATTTATGTCTTAAAAATTTGACACTAATAAAAAAATTTAAATTTATTATTGTTATTTAACATCCCATTTGCAAATTATATTTCAGGATTTGTATCCTTTGAAACGTAATTTTTCAAACTACATTTATTATCACATTTTTGTTGTAATTTTTGCTTATGTCTCCACAAATAAAGCAAAAAAAAAATATAAAAATTTTTGTACACAGCAAAAATTTCAGATCTAATTTCGGTAAAAAGTACTGGTAACTTGGGTGCACCATCCATAAAAGCCATTTAACTGTAAAATCAATTATTACAGTAAAATTTAATATCGTATTCTTACTGTAATACTTATTGAAGTGACGTATTGTGTTGAAATGTATCAGTAAATATTATTCTAAAAACTATGCTAAATCATATTTTATTTCTGTAAAGTTTTACAGTAAAAATGGAATTTACGGTAAAAAAGTACCGACACTCTGAGTACCGTTACTTTTTACCGTAATCTGATCTGAAATTTCTTCAGTGCATATGAATATATACAGTATAAAGAAAAAGTGAACTTCATTTTAAACAGTTGCATCGGATACTTTCCTTTTTCTTACATTTCAGCTGTAGGCATAAACTTTTTATTTCAAGATTTAAGAAAATTATTTTCAGTATTAAAGTTTTATATTTGATAGATTTCCGATCAAGGACCTATTTTAGCTAGTGTTTATACGAAATCTGTTTAATAAGAATACATTTCAGAAAAATATACTCACATTTTATGGATCATACTGATTTTGCAAATAAAAACATTACAATTTAGTTAACTCCAGGTACAAAAATTATGGTTAATTTAAATAGATTTATGAATTACCCATCTAGAGCATTTGAATATTAAGTATAAACGTTTAAATATCAGGAAATATAACTAAACGCTTTATTTAATAAAAGCTATTTCAACTCGGTAATAAAAGCAATGTCACTGAAAGATAAAAAAATAAAACTAAGTTTTTTTCTTAAATTGATTTATACATTAATTTATTTTGTAACTTTTTTTATCTACTGCAGAAATGTACACGGACTTGTCTCTCGTATAGGGTAAGTAACAAATTCAATTACTACGTGACAGTAGAGACATGTCTTTGAGCTGATAATCACAACTTTATTCAGCTCACATGCCCACCTTATGGACACCTAATGAAAAGGACGTGTGTTCTTTTTATCTGAAAAAGCGTAATTCTTCCAATCATTTTAATGTTTTACGTATAAATGTCTGAAAGTATTATTTTAGAAAATCATATCTTTAAGAGTATTTTTGCTGCATGATGAAGCGTACTATCTTGCATAAAATGTTTAATTTATACGAACTAAATCAATAATTAATGAAACACAAGAGCTTTTTTAATCTATATTTTTATATCTGGTTTTCACAAGAAGCACAATAAATTAAAAATTCTTTACATTCCTGTGTTTTTTTATAATTAAAAACCTATTTTTCTCATTTTTTGGCAGTTGAAGACTTTTAAAGACCAATTTAAACATTAGTTTTGTTCTGATAGATAAATTTTTACAATTACTATTAATGTACTCAATTTTTACTATAATCTACATAGAGATAAAAAACAATTCTGATAAGATGACCATAAAGTATGGTAAAAAGTTTTCTGATTAAAGAAACCCATAATCCTGGTTAGTGAAACCAAAATATAAGGTATTTAAACTAGTTATTTGCTAATTTTTCGGTTCATATGGTAATGGATAAAGTTTTTTAAAATTAAAGTTCTTATTTCCCCACATTTAGAAAAAATATAAAATTAAAGAACGAATTTAATAGAATAAATACTTTTATATACCATGATCTGAGATATCATGATAAAGTTACCAAATTTCCCTGTAATTGCCAAATTTTATTGCATTTTATAACACTATATTTTATGGACAATTTAACCAAAATCATTACCAAAGTGCTTCGTAAAAAATAACTGCGGTTTTCAATACCATATAGAAATAAATACGGCACAATTTACCATATTGTGGGAATTTTGATCATTTATTTTCTCCGTGAACAGATCATTACAGTTAAATTATTATATCCATAACATTATAATGTTATAATTGTTATTTGCAATTGCATGACACATTGTTTAAAAAATTATCGTGTAACCCTTACGTTCACTTGCATTCTTTGAACAAGAGTCTTCTTTATTTGACGAAATTGAAGCATTAAAATTAAATTCTTTTCGTTCCAATTACTCATTTTTTAAGTGATATTAAATCCATAAACACTTACACGTGAGAATCTTTATTATTTTTACTCATATTCAGTTCTCGAAAACTCATATCCACAGAGGTTATTCTTTTTTATGTTTACTCAGTTATTTTTAAACAATAATATCACTGTTTAAATTCTTTTCTGTGCTTAAATTGTCGACTTATTTTATTTTAAATGGAAATTAAAACTATAATGGCATCACATTGATGCAAATAAATGTACTGATAATAATGATACGTAATTATGTTAAAGAGTTACTGTTATTAAACTATGTAAAAATAAAATTTGGCATGAAACTGATCTCATCCGACTGAACGTGTATGGCGTCTAATGACATTGAGGAGCCGTTGAGTATTGAGGAGAAATTTCTTTTTTATGTTTACTCAGTTATTTTTAAACAATAATATCACTGTTAATTACTTTTTAAATTCTTTTCTGTGCTTAAATTGTCGACTTATTTTATTTTAAATGGAAATTAAAACTATAATGGCATCACATTGATGCAAATAAATGTACTGATAATAATGATACGTAATTATGTTAAAGAATTACTGTTATTAAACTATGTAAAAATAAAATTTGGCATGAAACTGATCTCATCCGACTGAACGTGTATGGCGTCTAATGACATTGAGGAGCCGTTGAATATTGAGGAGAAATTTCTTTTTTATGTTTACTCAGTTATTTTTAAACAATAATATCACTGTTAATTACTTTTTAAATTCTTTTCTGTGCTTAAATTGTCGACTTATTTTATTTTAAATGGAAATTAAAACTATAATGGCATCACATTGATGCAAATAAATGTACTGATAATAATGATACGTAATTATGTTAAAGAATTACTGTTATTAAACTATGTAAAAATAAAATTTGGCATGAAACTGATCTCATCCGACTGAACGTGTATGGCGTCTAATGACATTGAGGAGCCGTTGAGTATTGAGGAGAAATTTCAATACAAACTTCCCCAAATGCAAAATGTTAGCTCGGTTAATAGCATTTACGAACTTTTAAATATAAATTGTAATTTCAGTATTCAGAATTCAAATTGTTAACTAGAGAGGAGAGTAAAATAAAAAATAAAAAAAATTATAGTTAGCAAGACTATGGAAAACATATATAAAGAATTAATACTATAGTACCAACGTATATTAGTTTTTAAATAGTTAATACTATTTGAGCTTTGAAATAATTTTGAGAGAATCTGGCTAAATAAATAAAGCAGTAGTTCTTTGAAACTATATTAGTAAATTTAAATTATTTTAGATACTCAATACTATTTATTTTTCAAAAAAATAGTGATCTGATAATGGAAATATTTGAGAATACCAAAACAGTTTTAATTATTGTTGAATAAACAGAATTTTTAGCTGAAAATTAATGAATAAACTGAAAATTAATTGAAAGAAAAACTTATGTAAACATATCAGAAAAATAATGTTAGATTATAAGTAGAGAAAAATAATAACTCACACGAAATAAAGGAAAATAGTAACTTAAATAAAGAAAAATAATAACTTAAATTTACCGTGCTTCTGGCTCTTTGGGAACATCAACAAGCTCTGTACTTATTAACGAAGCGCTTTGGTATTGATTTGGTCAAATTTACCATAACATATAGTTTTATAATATGTGATAAAATTTAGTAAATGTGTCAAAATTGGTTAATGCAACTTATTTCTTAGAAAATTGCATAAAGAGCATTTATTCGGTTAAATTTACTTTCAAGCTTTGCTTTGATTACTAAACGTTTGGAAATAAAAACTATAATTTTGAATTTCCAGTAAACTGTTATCATATGAACAACGAAATTTCTAAATGAATGGTTTAAAAATATTATACATTTTGACCAAATTATGAGTTTTTCTTAATATAAAATTCATTACTGTACAGTTCGGTAATTTTACTAGAATTTTTTTCTACATGTAAGGTATGACGCTTTTGGTTTTAAAAACAGTAGCAACAGATATAAAAGTATAAAACATCAGTATTGGATACTTTTTGTGAGAATTAAATTTCGTTCTCAATAATGGTACTCTGTATCTATGTTTGCAAATTTACTACTGCTATTTTTTCACTCAAATGTACAAGTGAAATTGCCCTTAAAAGCACTTCGATTTAAAATATTGCACAAAGAATGGTTTCAGCTCCAAGAAATAAATTTGGTACAAAAAGCGAACACATCTTGCATGAATTTGCAAGAATTGGATAAAAAAGCAAAAATGCACTAAACCTCATTTTCTATAATTTTATCTGCAGTTCGATTGAACTAAAAAGAAAGTGATATACCCAAGTTGAAAGATTGTTGAGATTGAAGTAAAGTAAAGTAAAGTGAATTCAGCTTTTAAAAAGAAAACTAAATTGGACCTCGTAACTGTAAAGAAAAACGATGTTGCTTGATTTCGATAAAATTCAGCTGTGCACCTAATTTAATAAAATTTTCAGTGCCGTTTATTCCTTAGACTGTGTTAACTTTCCCGACATGGATAGATTTTGGCTTTCTCCTTCAAAACATCACGTGATCTTGAAGTATAAGTATAAGAGAGTTGTGGAACTCCTTCTACAGAATAACAATTAATTCTTGAAAGTTTTCTTCAATCTTGTTAGGCTTTGAACTTTTATGTTGATGAAAGTGGAAACTTCATGTTCTTGAAAATGAAATTTGTTCCTCGCTCAGAAACATTTTTAATCAAAATCATTGACCTTTTATCCACAAAGAATATAATGTAACACTTTTTACTATGCATTTAAACTTTTACATTTACCTTTAAAGCTTATTTTCACGATGGTTTCACATATAATATTTGGTTAAGGAAGAATGTTAATAGATTGCAACAAATAAATGTCTGCTTAGAGTGCCTAGTTATGTGTGCAACGAATTTTTAATAACATTTCTAATTAAATTTTAAGAAAAGTATTAAAGTAAAATGAGATTTTTTTCATATATAAACTCATGTGTGTGATAATATTTTAATTATATTTAATAGGTTATCAATTATGTGTATTACCTATTAAATATATTACCTATTAAATATATGTATTACCTATTAAATATATTTAATAGGTTATCAATTATGTGTATAATCGAAATTTAATAATTCTCATAAGTAATTTTAATCAAAAGTTTAAGTATTTAGAAGAAGTTTCAAAAGTAATGTCTAAGGCATTTGCTTTAAATTGTTATTATATAATTTATACTTGTGTTTTTACAACTGTTGCGCAGGTATTTAATTGTTTTTACAATTACACTTTAAACGAATTAAGAAAGTAATTCTTAAACTGAAGAAAAACTTTCATGTTCAAAACTAATTTTTTATAATTATAATTAAACAATCTATGATTACTATATTAGATGTTTCAAATTAATTAATATATTTCATATTTAAACTGTATTAAAAGTTTCAGTAATTAGAACGCTCTTCAATTCACACATTTAGAAACAAAGAAGTTGAGTAATTAAATTTAATTATTTAATATTGATTTATGGGTGTTTAAACGGCTTAAAATATAATTAATTACTGTCATTATAAAAATTTTAACCAGATTTTTAAGACATAGTGGAGAAATTCTAAAAAACATATCTATAGCAACTAACATATCTATTTAAAAAACATATCTATTCTAACATATCTATTCTAACATATATATTCCAAAAAACATATTTATTTAAATATTTATTGTTTCATAAATAAGTATCTGTAATTAAACAGTGTTTTTCTAAAGTGTTCATAATTAAATTTTAACCAATTGTATTCTATAACTTTAAATTAGGTTGCTTAGTCAAGAAGTAATAAGTTCAATAGTTCAAGTTTTAAATCTTACTTGAAGACATATTTTGAAAAACAAATATTTGTGCTAAGCAATTTTTAAGCAAACACGCATATTTGAATAATAAGTCTTGAAATTAATTTAAGTTTTTCCTGCCAAAAAATAATGCAATATTCCGCTGTTAAACTTGTTCTTTAGTGTTCAGCAATATTTTTTATACTTTTCATAATTGGAATAGACAATAAAAGTTTTCTAGCTCATTTTGAATCCACGTGAAACATATAGATATAAGAGATGCTTCAGTCTAACAATTAAAGTTCAGGAAGTTTTTTTTGTTAAAATATTTTGAAATGTAGGGATCGAAAATATTAAAATATATTAAACCTTTTATCCAATTGATTAATATTAATAACTTGTGATAGTTAAAACCGCACTTAACGCAATCAACCAGTAACTACTAAAATAAATTAGTTTTTATTTAAATAAATAAAACCACTAATTCGAAAAAAATAAATGCAAATGTTTATAATACATAGAAAAACATTTATTTAAAATGCCCTTGCTTAAAAGAACTAAGCAATTTATTTGTTTATTAGTTTTTTTCATCAGTTTACAAGATACAATAATAGTTTAAATTATTAAAAAAATCAGGCATTTTACGATGAATATGTTTTTTGATCTAGAAGTGTAAAGAAAATTTTATTTTAGGAGTGATTGCATAAATATCTACCTATGTACCGTACATTTATTTATGGCATTTAAAATAGGACCTATTGACTTTGTTGTTAAGATATTGATTTCGTAAATCCCAATCAATATTTACTGTAGTATGTTCTTAAAATTTCAGTATTTTTTAAAATAATTGGTCACACTATTTTTAAGGAAACCGATTTTATAAACTATATCTTGTAAAAATAGTAATTTTTAAAAATGTTGAATTAATGAAGTTGAGAATAAAATACGAAAATAAAATAAGAAAATAAAAACCAGTTAAAATTGGATAACAGAACAGACGATAGTCAAATAAATAAATAAACATATGCAGAGCTAAAAACTTCTGGTAAAATTTCCTAACTGTATGTTAAAGACATTTATGTTTTTTTATTTTTTTATTTTACTTATTTGTTTAAAAAAAACTGATGCTTCTTGTAAATAAAAGAATACCTCATTTAAACCATTCACTAGGTAAATTTACCCTTCATATAGTAACACTATAACGAAAATTCCAGTTTTCAAAATTATAGTTCTCATTACAACACGTTTAATAAAAAAATACAAGCTGAAAAGTTAACCAAATAAATGGTTTTTATGCCATTCTCTATGGTATCAAATTAAAATAAGCAAATTTTGCCACATTTACCAAATTTTATCACGTATCATAAAACCATAATGTATTTTTAATTTTACCAAAATTATTGCTAAAGCACTTCGTTAAAAAATATCGAGCTTTTTTTGTGTTCCCATAGACCCAGAAAAGTGGTAAACTTTTTTTCATATTTTGGTAGTTTTAATCATGTTCTCCGTCTCTGAGCGGGTTACCTACATGCTTTTCGTGTTAAAACGGTTATATTTAATATACCTTTACTCTCAACCTTTTCTCTTTCTCTCTCTCGTTAGTAACTAAAAGCACATAAAATTAAAGAAAATATATATAAAAATAATGTGTTTTGTTCCGAATAAAACAATTGATTCCTTGTAAAAACTGAGTTCATTGATGTAAAGGATAGAAGAAAAACGAGTTACCTTCTATTTTTTATGGAAACAAACAGTCACTTGTTTTATGATGGAATGAAAAATAAAACCTAATTTCACTATGTCTCACGCGTCAGAATGTAATGTCTCAAATTGGGTTATCAGTAAGGGGATACAAAAAGAAAAGTCGCGATATTACATCCTCGCTATTTGTGCTTTCAATTTTATTTTAGAAACGTGACAACGGTGTGAAAATTAGAAGGAAAAAGCAAGAAACCTGATGTTACCATGTCACGTTTCCACCATTAATGGATATTTTTTTCATTAGATGAAAGTATAAAAAAATCTATGTTATTTCAGATCTTATAAATGATATGATTTTTTTATCGTTTGAGAATTGGATATCTACTTAATATGATTGAAATATATTCCACATTTATTTTTTTATTTTAATTTGAAATCATAATTATCTTTTTCATGCCCAAAGAAAAACATTTGAACCAAAGAGTAATGAGTCTTTCGTTCTTTAAATCAAGATTCCAATATCTTCTTTTAAAATTTTAAATATTCACTTAATTCTCCAAAGTAATATATATATATATATATATATATATATATATATATATATATATATATATATATATATAATAATAATAATAATAATAATAATAATATTTATTAAGCTTTCTGAATTTAGATATCGAATGCAGCTTGAAATTTGCATTTGATATTTTGTTTTAAATTTGATTAATAATATAATTGTTTTACGATGAAGAAAAAAGTCAATAATTGAATGCAATTAAAATTAGAAGGAAAAATATACAGTTAAAGCTTGATCCATAGTCATAAAATGACGATTTTGTGTGAGTGTATCTTTTATAACTTCAGCACTCTTTCTGATAGCCTCTTTAAATTTAAACGGTGGGTAAGGTATTAGGGTACCATTGGCTGATCACCTAATTAGTAATTCTTAAGTTTTTTGAAGCCGAATGTGTTTTCATTTTGTTTATAACTATGCTTTTATAACATGATTCTACAAAACAAAATAATTTAAAATGAACAGTAATTGAAATAAAAAACTCATGTATTGAAAAGCAAAACTAATGAAGTATTAGTACTAATTCATATAACAGGAACGTGAAAAATTTCACATTTACTTCTAGCAAGTCTTAAAAATGGAAGCATATGTTTGAACGTTTAAAACATGTCGATAGTCAGTTTCAATCGGTATATTTTTGAAGCTAATAAAGATTTTTAATCATGTGATAATAAGTTGTCATTGGGCAGTTTTCAGAAAGTGTGAGCAGAACACAGATCTAAATTTTAAACTCATGCAACAGTTTACTTTAAATTTGAATACGAATTGATGTTTTAGATAAAATTTATAATTAAAGAAAGAGACAAATATTTCCATATTTATTTAATTCTAACCAACAAATTTTGTAGCTAACAGAGCCAATTTATGACATTCATGTTGTTTACTAAGCCAATGTAACACTAATATTTTTAAAAAAAAACGGCGACTATATGCTTACAAATAAAACTAAGAGTATAACTGACCGTTTACTTGATAATATTCTTAACAATTGTCAGAAATAGATAAGCTTTATTTTATTGTGTGTAGTATTAATTGTTTTTGGAATATACCTTTCAGTGTTCTGATGTAAATTAAAAAAGTAACATCCAAAGCCATGCTATTGTTTTAGCAGAAAATAGATTAAAACCTGTACTTAAAACTTCAAGTATATAAGTGTATAAGTATGTTTCAAGTATATAAGTGTTTATTGTTATGAAATATTTCCGCGGCCAATATGTTATTTCCCGGCACGTAAAATATTGAATTATTCATAATGAAAAACGTAAGCAAGGCAGATAGATTTCCCATAAATTGAATATTGACCATATTTTGGTGAGATCAATTTAAATAAAAATTTTATTATAGTGCAATTTTCATTTAAATATTAAAGTACATTGTATATGTAGTTAAATTTCAGAGAAAATTTATAATTAATATAGTGATAAAATTCTATTGACGTTACAATAACATTTCCATATCTTTCGTTATTTTTACGTGATATTTTTCTGAAAAATCAACAACGTTTCAGCCTTCTTCTTGTTTGAGAAACATGTTGTCTTGTTTCTAAATGTGACGTAACTACTGAAATTTTAAAACAAATCACATAAATACAAAGACGGTAAACAAATGCCAATGTTATATTTAATCGTACGTTAAAAAAATACCTAAGATTATCTCAATCGAGCACGAGTGTGTATATTATTTATCTGAAAATAAATTATTAGATTTCTTAATTTTTTTTTCTTACGATAACATACCTTACACAGAAGAAAAAGAAAACACAAAACAGCTTTTTATTAAACACTATTTAATTTTGATCAATAAAATCAGAACAGACGTTTTTTAAAAGAAAGTATATAATTATTTTTTGCCTGTACAAAAACTTATTTTATATTAGATTAAATTAATAAAAAAAATAAATGACGAAGAAATTCTAAAACGACAGTAGAATAGTTAATGGCGATTTCATCGCCCATTAAAAGACGATCAAAGAATGCCGATTCTTGAGCGTCAGCTATTCTTTGATTTTTCTTTACTCAAGATTAATGACCTACTTGAAAAACATAAATTTAATGAATGTTTTGATTT
This sequence comes from Parasteatoda lunata, assembly GCA_949128135.1. NCBI lineage: Eukaryota > Metazoa > Arthropoda > Arachnida > Araneae > Theridiidae > Parasteatoda > Parasteatoda lunata. Next base: position 52,171,397 of record OX421971.1, read on the forward strand.
AAAAAATACATCACTTTTCTTAATATTAAGAAACTCCGTCTCTTATTTTCAATAATTCAATTAGAGGTTCGGAAGCGCAAGGTTTAATACTACATTCAAAACTAAAAATAATTCACTATTCTGTTTATATTAAGATTTAAGAAAAACGCATTGCAAGAAATTAAAAGTTAAGAACAGTGCTAGATCATAAAGAGGAATTTTTTCTTCTTCTTTCTCTTCGTAAAAAGGTTTAAAAGATAACAGCTAGTTAAGTTTAAAAAAAACTACATACTAAATCGTAGGTTTTAAAGTTAAATATATTTTATTTTTAATATTTTTGAATAAAATAGTTTTAATATTACACGTTTACGAAAATATTTTTTTTTTCAAATTGATATTAGAAAAACACATGCAATGCCGAGCATTATTAATCTTTAACACTAGAAAGACGGAAAATCAGTATATTGCCCAAAAAGCAGTCAAAATGACTGGATTGTTGATAGTGAGTACAACATAGGACTGGGCAATTATTTACAGTTATATAACAAGTTATTAGTAAATATTAACAATAAAAAAAATTATATGTTGTACAAAAAGTCGCAAAATTCTAAGAAATTGTGTCATTATATACATGATTGTTTTTTTAATTGAAATTAAAAGCAGTAAAAATGATTTCCTTGGGCAATCTAGTGTTAAACAGTTAAACTTTTCAACGCAGTTTCGAATCTTTTACAAATCATCAAAACTAATAAATTCGACTGAGTTTGGTGTTAAGTGATATTTTCACTTTTTGATTTTTTCATACAGATTAATATTTTTAACTGTACGACTGAAGACTATTTATTTAATATCTGCTGCTTGTTCTATGGCTAGAATTCAAGGGGTAAAAATGCATATATCGATGAAAACAATTAGAGGAGAAAACTTCTTTTTTAAATGAAAAAAGTAACACCTATAATCAAACAAGGTAACCTTTGCAACGTGTTGTCATGTGACGGCGTAATTCAGTGGCACTGTGATCGTGTTTAGGTAAATGTACTGAATTTGTTCACCGAAGCATGTAGTGCAAGAATATTTGGAAACACCGTAGCTTTGTCCAATCCTTAATTTTTAAATTTCTTTGGTTACACATCGTTAGTATGGTTAGTATTCATAGTCTTGAAAATTCTGCAAGATGGAAGGTAGCTGGAAGATTCAAGGCGAGCAAATTTTGAACTTATTGTTTTAAGGTCCTCGAGGTTTCAAGAATCGTGGTGTCCATTCTGAAGACACATTGGAGAGATTGGAACAGTCGTCCACTGAATTGACCAAAGTAGCAAAAAAAAAAAAAAAAAAAAAAAAAAAAAAAAAAAAAAAAAAACTGCGCTACGCTATTTATTTATTTATTATTATTATTTTTTTATTTTTGAAAATTCTAGTCAAAAGCCACGACAGGGATACAGCTGGCCTCGCCGCCTGTTTAATGCAACAGGAACCTCTATTTCCCGGATAAGTTACCCAGAAATTTTATTTAGATGACATCAGGCGCCCTGTAGATTGCATGCCTTTGACTGTGAACCACGAAACAGATCAAATATACTGGCGCTTCGAACATCTTTCTTTGACAGAAGGTGAGCTGATTTTCTTCAGTGATAAGTCGTAATTCAGTCTGAAGAGTGACTCGAGACGTGTTCTCATTGAGCCTACCGACCTTCATTTGTTCGATAGATGTACTCGGACAGGTCAGCGGTGCGGGAACGAGATCATTTCATCCTACTCGAGTCTTTAATGTGAAACATATGAACAAAATTTCAATTTGATTGACGATTCACCCTATCAACAGAATGCTCACCAGGTGAGCAGTTAGAAGAATGTCTCCAATTGGAGGAATCATCTCTAATGACCATCAATAAGAAAAAGGGTGCTTTGGTGTCAAAATGATTACGGAATCTGATAAACATTTTGAAACGCTGTTGCGAGAGCTGCGTAATTGAGTTTATCATTCACCCTATTAGACATGTTTCTCTCCGACTTTCAGGGCGACGGTCTGGAAAAAGGACCAGTTTCATTATTTTGATTACATGTTGTGTTCACTTTTGTTTTCCCATATATTGATCTTATATCGGCTAGTATTTAGGCAAGATTTCGTTTTATTGCAATTTTTGTTTTTTTATTGCAAATAAACCATTTTCAAGCACTGCAAATAAATTCGCAAGCAATAGAATTTCCCTTTTCAAGTGCATTATATAAATGGAAATATTTCTTTAAATGAATGATAAAATTAAAAACAAATTATTCACAATTAAAAAAAAAAAGATTAAAAAAGTAACGAAACAAAAAAATTAAGTTTTGTATAATTTTACTATTTAGGACTGCTCTGTCTTAATTATTTCATAAGCATTCAGTCTTCATAAGTAATTCAAGTATTATTTCTCGTGCCTTCCCGATGAATAAAAAGTGATTTAAACATTAGAATGAAAAGTGAGCCCAGCAGAAGACTGACTGAAAAACAAAGGGAGATAGAGGAATTGAATAAACGGTGTGCTTACTTTAAAATGTGTAAAATTTGTTGGCAAAAGTTTTGGCCATTAGTTACAATAGTTGTCAGGAGATGGCATTGTACTCTCAACAGAGTTTTTAAAGATAATAAAAATTCCCGAGGTTATCTAACCTGTGATAGTCCAGAACCAAAGGCCCATGCTGTTTAGTAGAATATAGTAGCTTTTACCTCCTTATAAAAAGTGATTTAAATAGATTAGAGTTAATAGTGTTTTTTTTTTTTTTTGTTTTGTTTTTTTTGCTTAAGTGTTAAAAGAATGTCCAATGACAGACTGGCTGATTACAAATTTGAAAGTCTCAGAAACAAAGGGCGATAGACGAATTAAACAAACGTTATATACAGGTATATTGTGGAAAGCTTGAACTTTTCGGCAAAAATATTTGAATTTACTTACAAATTTTGGCGTTTTACTCTCGATAGAGTTCTTGAAAAAAATGCAAATGCTCTAGATAATCTAACCTGCGATATTCTAGTTCCTTAAGCACATATTGTTAAATATAAATTATGGTTTTAAGTCTTAATCCAATGCAACAGTCTACTTTTAATTTTTATCATTTTTATAGAACTGATGCATCCTAAAATCATCTTTATCAATGGCTTGGCACCATCTATTGGTGATTTTCGTAACTAAATTCCATTTCTTTTAAAGAATATTTCGAAAGTTTTCACACTTAACAAATAAACATATCATTTGTTTTATTCATATATGGACTTTCGTTTTTTCCTTTGGACACTCGGCAAACAGGCTTGAAAAAATTTTCATTTTCTAAATTTGTTTTAAATAAACTTTCTATCCTATAAAAGAAATGTTCTCCTTCTTAGAAAACTTTAAAATAATGTAATAAAAGAAAATGTGTTTATTTAAATTGACAGTCCGAATGTCTTAAGTGAAACAAAGATATCTAATAAAAGAAATTACGTGAAATATTAAGTTGTATGGCTGATTATGTAAAATAGACGTTTTCAGATATCTAGAGATAGCGGACGGGATAATTTCTTAATTTTTTTTATCTTGTTGAAATCAAAATTAAGTACTTTAAATAGCATGGTTTAGACTTAATTGGATTTAAAATTATCTAAACAAATTTATTATGAGCAAAATGCCCTTATTGTAAGACTTCAGTCTTTAATAAATCAAAAACCAATGCTATAGTCAAAACAAAAATTCTACGCGTAACAAAAACATGTTATAAATGCTTTGAAATATTTAAGATAGGGCGAAGGAAATAATTCTTCATAAACCCCAATTAGATTAACAAAGAAATATTTTTATTCGTGCTTTCGTTAGTGAAACACACTGTATTGTTTATTTATATGAGTTTCAACATGAGCTTTTCATGTAATATTTACACTGGATAAAATATAGTAACTAATACATAATTGAACAACAAGAGCAAACCTTTTTAGATCATTATGAATAAATTAAAACAACCTTCAAAAACATAGAAGTATTTTTATTAAATGTGTTTTGGTACTATATGGTTAACTTTTATTAGGACAATATGGCAGAGAAAATTAAAACCAAGATTCTTCATGTTGGTTCATATGGAAACTATTTAACTGAAATTCTGGTTTTCAAAACTATATTTCTTATTGCCACACATTCTGTGGGGCAAATAATACCCACTGTATATAATTACCGTATTAAATTACAGTAAAAAGTATCAGGGTGCTGGTAATATTTACTGTAAAATCCATTTGATTCCTGGAACATGTTACTGAACAAAAAATATGAAAAACTAATTTGCACCATAAATTCACCGAACCAATCAAATTAAATAAATATTACTGTAAAAAGTACGGTATAATATTTTACGGTTGAAACGCATATTACTGCTGATGTATCCTAAGTGAGGTACTTTGATCCGAAATATTTCACAAGAGTACTACTATAAAGGTTTTATTCGCTTTAATGCATTTCCTTTTGCATTAAGAGAACTGTCGCGATGAAATAGTTTTACAGGGGACGAATGATAATTTCGCTGATCCAGCATTAAAACTGTGCATTTTTTTTCCGTATTATATATTCATCAGTTATAAAAGCAATTGTTAAAGAAAATCAAATTATTTTTTTTTGTATCCAGGAAGACTATCAAATCTTTTTTTTTTTTTTCAAATTTAACAACTACTGTGATTGAATATAATATTTTAAATTTTCTAAAAAAATCCTTGTAAATTGAAAAAAAAACTTTCACTGAAAAAAAGTGTAAATACACCTTTTACGAAATCATTTCCCCGAGAAATGCTTCGAGTAAACAAATTTATGAACAGCAACTTTAACAACTTATCTTGTTTATTTGATCAGCGGAAGCATTCGGTTTCCTTAATAGTTACACTGTTAGCGATGTCTCTGAAAAATTATTAAATAAAAATTTATATAATTGTTATTTTTCCAAATTCAAACAAAACAGTAAAATAACCATAAATAAGATGGTATTCAAACTGTTAACTGTGAGAAAAACCGTTTATTAACTGCTTTCACCCAATACGATTAAACAACTAGAATTTTATCGCAATTAGCCAACTACAATGTCACTTAGTTCCTTGCAGATTTGCACATATTGGGTAATATGTCTGTCTCATGACCGACTGAACGGGGATTCGAGATCCAGCTTCGAGAAATTTAAAATTAAAATAACACATAAGAAATACGTAAAATCCATATCTAAAGAAACTAGCAAGCACAACATTACAATTAATTGTAAAGGAAATGTGAAATTATTTATAAGCAAATAAATAAGGGAAATGTGAAATTATTTCTTTTTTTTAACTTTGTATTTACAGAATAAAATAATTTTTTTAAGTTTTTTCATTTCTTTTTTGAAACAGTTCTTTAAAAGCATTTCTGACAAAGCTATAGAAGTAGTACTAGAAGAATAATAAAAAAAAACACTATTGCTACTGTGCTTGTTCAAACGGAATGCTTTTATTAAATGGCATTTTTTTTATCTAAATAACATCAATAATCAAGTCCTTCAAACGGGATTCAGATAAACCAAGGAATATAAGAAATTATTGAAAGGTTATAAAAGAAATATTTTCCTATGCGTCGAAATTTAGTCGTCAGTTTAACCATTTTCATTAAAAGTATACATATATGTATACAACCTCGTATAACCCCAATATATTTATTGCAATTAAATTAGATTTATTCAAGCAAAGAAACACAGGATGCTATTTAAAAAAAAACACTGCAATCACAACTAGAAGAATAACAAAATTAATGTAAGCACTTAGGGCAGAATAAAAATTTTATGCAATTAAAAAAATAACTACCCATATAACTACCCAAATAACATAAAGTAAGAAATAAATGCTGCAAACTTAAAATAATTCAAATTTAATAAAATGCTAAAAGCAAAATATTAATATTCTACTTAAAATGAATTCTCTGTATTGAGTAAAAAAAAACGTCATTATTTTACAATTTGAAATAACAGAAACACATAAAATAACGCAACAGCCATATCTAAAAATAAAAATAAAAAAAATAGTGAGTACAACAATACAATTAATTCTAAATGACGCGTGAAATTATTGATAAGGAATTCTTTCTATTTATAACTTTATAATTATAAAAAATTGAACTTTTTCAATATTTTTTTCTTTCTTTTTTGAAGCAATTCTTTTTGAAGCATTTCATTTCTGACAAAGCTGTGAAAGTAGTAGCGAAACAATGAAAAAAAAACACAATTGCTACTGCGCTTGTTTAAACGCAATGTGTTTATTAAATGACGTTTTTTTTTTATCTAAATAACGTCATTAATCAAGTCATCCAAACGGGATTCAAATACACTAGGGAGCATAAAAAACACTTAATGAAAAGTTATAAAAGAAATATTTTCCTATGCGTCGAAATAAAACACGGCGAATTCTTCCGTCAGCTTGCGTCGTGACGCAAACCAAGATAAATACATTTCAAATAAAAAGGCGAAATGCTCATCACTTACGCTGTAACGCGCTTGTGTTTTGCATAAAAAGCAATCGGTTTTCCGTACGTGATTGGATAATTAATCAACGCTATTCCGTAAAAAAAAAAAAAAAATCTTTGTAGTAATGAAAGTCATGTTTTTATCATTATCTTTGTGAGAATTATCAGATATGCCTTTGCTTCCTTTTTTTTTATAGTAACACTTGACCTTGGGCATATATTTTTATTTCAGGAAAACTCTTACATTGATATAATTTTTAAAATAAACTATGTTTATTTGATTACTTGAAAAGTGACTGAATTCATAACAGTTTACTAGCTATTATTGAATAAAAAAAATTAATCAAACTATTATTAATTGACAAATTCAATAAAGGTACTGAAAAGAATATTTGAAAACCAGAATTTTTTTTTTCATCATTTTGATTTTTATCTATTTTTTTTTTTTTTTTTTTAGTACTCAGGCATGATGAGCGTGGTCGCTCAAGGGATAGAGCGTCTCCCAGAGATGGCTGGTCGATCAGAATTCCGCACCCAGCTCACAACTACCACAGTATTGACGTAAAATATCCTCAGTGGTAGATTGATCATGGGTTAAAGTCCCCTTGCAATAAGACTAACCGTGGGAGATATCCGTAATTTTAGCCTCCATGAAGTGCAAACGTGGCTTAGTTCCATCAAAACAAATTTTTCCCAATACTTGTCCCCTTGTCTTCTGGATTGGGTGTAAAATTACAAGGTTTCGGTGTTGAACATTAGTAGTCGTAAACCCTAAATTGGGTGGGATGTTCAACGAGGTTTCTAAAATAAAATAAAATCAGGCGTGAGACATACATGAACAAAAAATTGCTAATAAGTAAAATATTAAATTTTTCAAAGTGAAATTCTATTCACCTTATTCGGCAAAACAATTGTGCATGTCATTCATCTGTTCTAAATGAATTTTATTCTGAAAATTTCCCATAAAATTTCGAACTTAATTTCATTCTCTCACTATCTGTTGAATTCCAAGCGTAACAGAGGGGAAATCACACAAGTATTTCATTCTAAAAAATATATCAAATATTTTTGAAAACAAAAATTCTACTAGAACGCTCTTTAGGGATCTCACCTAAATCTCCCTAATCTCCCCTCCTAAATCTCCCCTCTCACCTTTAGGGATCTCACCCTAAAGTATCTACTAGATACTTTAGGGTGCAATGTTTAATTAATTGGCATAAAATAATAAAAGATCGTCATAGTTAAATTTCAAGCTAATTAGAAGTACTTGCAACAGAGGGGACAAATAAAATCCCACATTTTTGACATGCACTGTTATTTAGGATAAATTCTGTGATTTGGACCATTCTAAACAGTATCTGTATTTTTGCTTTTTTAAATTATCACATATCAAGGTAAAATAAATTATTATAAGATTTTTGAAATTGGAAACACATTTTTTAGGTCTTAATAATGCATCGTAACAAAGAGGACATGGAATGTAACAAATTTAACAAAAAGTAAAAGGGAAATGTCACTGTTAAAAGTGACTCTTCGGTTATTTAAAGTTGGAGTTGGCAGCACTGCTATAATTTAAACCCGTGCTACATCTTTGTAGTTATATTTGAAAGTTTTTACCAGATCGTGTTTAAGAAAATCAAACAAGTACACTGTTTATTTCGTTCTCAATTTCAGTTATTTGGGCAACAAATTAACTACCCAATTTTTTTCCTACAGTTTTTTACAGTTGCAAAACTATCTATTGCAACATCAAAAGAATCCCAGTGTTTTAAATGGTTACTGGTGTACATTAAATATGTCGGATCACAGAATTATCTAAGTTCCCATAACAAATAAATACCTCTGGGGGTACTGATCGAGGAGTTTCCTTGTCTTTTAGATTGGGTCCATAATTACAAGGCTATGGAGTTGAACATTGGTAGACGTAAACTCAAATTAGTGTCAGCTGTTCAGTGACGGTTATAAAATAAAAAATCAATTGAGCGATTGTTGCAAGTCGTTATATTTAGTAGTTCTATGCAGCTATTAGGAAAACAACCGTGATTTTAATAGTAAATTCACATTTTCGTGAATAGCACATACACATTTTATATGACGTTTAACCAACACATAAAATATGGATAGGTCATTGTACAGAAAATTAACCAATTTTTATGTTTGGATGCTTCTGCTTTGGTACTTGATATGCTTCCATCAAGGTGCACATTTGGCTTTGTGGACTTTCTGTCCCTTTTCTCTGACAATCATACACTCAGCTCTATCTAAAGTCTGGTAAGAAAGTTTATCAGATGAGTAGAAATTTATTGCAGGCCTTTTTTGTTTCATCAGAAACTTTGTTTTTAGGCTATTTCTTTTGTTTTGGTAGTAAGGTTACAGAGTATGTGGAGAACAGTGCAACGCTTTCTTGGAGATACATATAATGCACGGTTGACTTTTTTAATAGCTTTCCCCAATGTCTAAAGAATATTATAAAGAGAATATTCTTCCTCAATTTCTACTGCTTGTATCAGTGATTTTTTATTTTTTATTTATCTTTATCTTTTTTTCAATTTGTCTATTTTTCTGTTAAGTTTTTTTTTTTTTTAAAATACTTCTGTTATAATAAATTTTTGCTTCATATTCTTTATCGTAATTCTCACAAATATATTTATCTGACAGAATATAGAACATTCTAGTTCTATATTCTCTCATTCTTTCAGCTGCTGTTTTCCCCATACTGATTACTCACTTAAAAAAAAATTTTAACTATAAACTAAGCACACTGTCAAATAAAAATTGCACAGCTTTGTATAAAAAGTGAGCTCTAATGGTGGAGGAACTGGTTTAAACTAGTTCAATCAGGATGCATTAGCACTTGTTTACATTCCTAGAGTTCCCTTTAAATGGTCAACTTTTTTACTCAAAAATATAACATAACATGATTGTACCAATGTACTTTATTGTAAAAACCAAATATTAGGCTAAAATGATTTTTAGCGTAATGAATAAAAAAATAGACAGTTTTTTTGGTAGAACAGTTTTTCTTTAAAATAGACAGTTTTTTGGTACAATAAGTCAAAATTTAAAGCCTCTCTACTTATGATGAATTTTACTGTAATCATGCATAACTCCAAAGAACAACTTTTAAATTCATAAATTACAATGAATGTCCTCTAAAATTTACCAAAATTTACCAAATACAAGGATATTGCTCAAACTTTAAAAATTCACTACTGGTTTCAGTTGACATGGAATTCAATATCTACAAACCACTTTTTTATGGTTGATTTAGCTCTCGCTCAATTTGCTAGACCCATATGGTCCATTTTCTTCCTGTCCTTATAAGGGAAGTTGTTATTTTACCATTTTCTCCTTTGTTTGTTGATAAATTAACATATATCATACGCTACTTTGATTTTTAAAGTCATTCAAGCCATTTAATTAAATTAAATTTACATTCTATGAAGATCGTATTATCATTGAACCAATTCCTTGTGGGTGTAATTTTCAATTCATTGGCCAACAAGACACACTTTTAAACGTAGATTAAGAGAACAGCACAGACATGCCCGCCTTAAAAAAAGTTAATAGATCATCTACTGTCATTCATTATCGAGTCTTTGTGCATACATTTAACTTTGATAAATAGCAAACTTCTTTCCATCTAATCAAATCTGCTCATCTCGGTGATATTGGATATTGTTTCATTTACATCAATGTCAATTTCTTAGGTTATGACTTCAAGTTCACTTAAACCTACATTCCGCTTGGAAATGCTTCCGTCATGCTTCTTTCTAGCACGCTTTAGCTTACGTAATTCTCTAGTTTTATTTTACTCAAATTTTTTTAAATATTTTATCGTCATCAAATAGTTTTTTTTTTTTCGTTCACGTATTGCTGGTTGTAAAAATGAGTTATCTTGTTTTGGAAAATTGAAAACTGCCAATTTTCAACTTCATTAAGCAAATGGAATTTCTATTAATATGTATTCTATTAATATGTATTTCTATTATTATGCATTTTCTATTAATATATATTTATGATTCTCTAACGTGACAGATTTTCAAAACGACAATAAGAACTGGAAACTAATTATTTTTACCTTCATTGTTATAAATTTTTATTGTTATAATATTATTATTGTTATAATATTGTTATAATATTGTTCATTGTTATAATAATAAATTTTTGGATTGTAAAGGAATCAGAAAAAAATCCCTAAGACATTGCAAAAACACTTTGAACATCCTTTTTTTAATATTTGGTGTAAAGAGATTAGTTTTTTTATTTTGAAATACAATTTGCAATATTATATTTATGTCAATTTTTAACCATAGTTTTTTATATGTCTTTTAAGCGGAGATATAAAGTTTCGTTAAAATAAATTTGTAAATAAAACTATCCAAATAAAATGAAATAAGCATTTCATTTTCGATAAAACCTCACTCTATAAACTCAAGATGACTCCATTTCCTAAGTCTGCCTCTCTTGTAGAAAATATGGTTTTATCCGTAAGAGATGAAGTGACTAAAAGCATTGTAGAGGAATTGGCGAGAAAGATGGAAAAAATAAATTCTGAAATAGCTGTATGGAGACAACTTTAATGTCCACATTTCTCCCTTAGGATGGCGCAGAGCATCTTATAAATGAAGTATTTGGCGGAATGCTTCACCTCGGGAATAACCTTGAGCAGTGAAACAACTCAAGAAGCTAAATCCAGGGTTTATAGGGTGGAAAAAGTAATGTATATTTTTTTGTGAGTTTTACAATAATGTTTGCTAGCGTGAGTAAATAAAATTTGCTCACTTTTTGGATAGTAATAAAATATTTTCGCGTCATAAAACAAATATTTCAGCTCTATTTAAATTGTAATTGAATATCGAGGAGAATAGGTATAACTTATTTTACCTTTTTAAACACACATTATTTTATTATGATTGCATCATACTTAACAACTCGTTATATATATATATTTATATATATATATATATATATATATATATATATAACGTCGTTGCCGAGTGGAAAAATTAAAACAGGTCTTAGACAGGGAAGGAGGGTACAAAATTTATTTAATTAATTATTAGTCAGAGCAATCATAAGAGTGTGTGTGAAAGTGTGCACGAAAAGTTGCGCTCCTCGGTTATGTGTTAGGGAAAATCTTGCAAAGTAAAATCCGTAAATGTCTCTATTTAGGGAAGAGAGGGAAATCTTAGAAATTACTATTGGTTTATCCAATAGGTCTCGCGATTTCCACGGAGTGTAAAAGGGAAAAATGTCCTGCCTTTAATCAAATGCATGCCCGAGCCAAAAATAGATTTAAGAACAGGATGTGTTTTTAAAAGTGTGAGAAAGTATTTCGATTAGAATATTTAATTAGGATAACATAAGAAGATTAATAGAAGCTTTTTATGTTACATATATATATGTGTGTGTGTGTGTGTGTGTGGGAAGGGGAAGCTAGGACTTCTGGGTTGGCAGCTTTGTTATACCATAAAAAATTGTATGATAATTGTATTATATATAGTTTATTCCACAAATACAATGTTTTGTATTTTGTACAATATTATACTCTGAAAGATACTATTTTTTTAAAAACAATTTCTGCTTTTTTTGCTCCCTCATTTAAAAAAAAAAGCTTCAATAAAAAATTATCTATTGAAATCAATAAAAAAAAAAATACATTGATCTTTACGGGGAAATGGAACACTGTTATCAGTGAAGTATATCAGTATAGCGGACTGGTATTGATATCAGTAGAGTAAATCAATACAGTGAAGTTGCCTATATGGGGAATTAAACATTGATATCAGTAGAATGGACCGGTTTGTACGGAAAAATGAAACATTGATATCAGTAAAATGGACTGACCAAACACAACGGTTGGTTTTCTTGAAATAAATTCAAGGAACCATATATGTCTTGAGAAAATAGCAGTTGCGCTAACCGCTTTGAAGTGTAGATGTAGAAGGATCGAATCCTGATATAACACTAGTGTTTACCAAACTTTTTTGTAGCCATTTTCTATATTTTAAAAAAAATGCACTATATACTTAAATAAATAAATAGACAATAAATAAATTAACAATAAATAACAGACACCATAGTATGATGTATTTGAGTTTGATATTATTAAAATAATTTAATGAAATATTTGAAGCCATCATCATTCCTTGCTATATTTGAGAAATTTATTAAGAAAAAAAATTTACAGCTGTATAACTCCTTCCAACGATTTAAATACATCGTCATTTTGAAACAGATCATGTAAGCAGATTATTACTATTTTATTTGGTCAAAGGGATAGACAATAAAAGGTTAAAGTAACCAAATATGTTGTAAATTGAATAATAGTTCTGGAAAATACTTCAGTAATTTTATTGTGATACGTCCGAGCATTGGTCTCCAACTCCCGAGCCTCTCGGAAAACATTAAATTACTTCCATTTTTATAAATATTGTAGTAAATTTTTAATCAGGTTTGTACGATTTTCCAGGGACGAGAGATTAATCGGGCACTGAGAGACATTATCTAAACCCTATTAAATAAGTGTATTTTATTGTATTTTATTTTAAATGCATATTTAAATATATTTTACTTAAAATTATTCAATAAAAGCAATTGAAATTAAAACAAATAAACTGCAAAATATAAACAACAAAACCCCTCGGTTCACCACAGTAAAATTATGAAACATTGGCCAGTCAGCAGCGATGAAAGACAAGGGAGCATTGCTATAGAGCAAGGCATAAAATCCATTCATTCTGTTAAATTTACTTTTTAGAGGTTCAGAGTTTACAAAGTTTGTTGTAATAAGAACTGTAATTTTGACCGACAGATTCTCGGTAAACTGTAACCATAACGAACGGAGAAAAAAGGCTAAATGAATGTTTTTAATACCATATATTTTCGTTTATTTATGATGTTTTAAATTTTTACCAAAAGTCTTTACTACACAAGTACGGTAATTTTTGCCAGAGCCTTTACTCCATGTAAAAGTTCTTTTCCTTTGTTTATATAGGAATATAAAAAAGTATGTAGGTTTCAGTTTATAATGCTGTACTTTCGCAGTTGTTGCTGTGGCTGATTTTTCTTTTTGCAATGCAGCTGAAAAGCTTAAGGTCTTTTGACCATTCAATTCCATCTAATTTGCTTTAATCACATTCTATTCTCTTTAAAATAAGAATAAGTAAGAATTTTATGCAGCTTAATTTTTTAATTTTAATCTAACTAATTAAATTGTCTATGTACTTTATACCAAATGTAAAGATAAATCCAATTTTTGTTATGTGTACTTTAATTGAATTGTCAAAGAAAGTTTGCACACTTAAGAAATAGAAATGTGATTTATTACTGAATGGTAGCTAAATTTATTATATATTTATAAAAATATTATTACATTAAAAAAATAATACATTGTGTAAAACACTTAACTACAATCTAAAAATTCAACAGTTTGATTAAATTAATAATTAACATATTTTTATAAATCCCTTGAAAATTTATTTCAAAAGACAATATTAACATTCTTTAATTTTAAATTAAAATTAGAACATTATGATTTCATGTAAATAAAAATCTTCTACTGTTATATAATTAAACAAAAATTTATAGTTTTTAAAAGTTTTTAATTGAATTTAATCGAATATTCATCGCGTTTAAATATATTTTAGATTATTAATATTTTTTAAAAAAATATATGTGAACACGATGAAATTAAATATTACGATATATCGCTTGCTTTAAACATCAAACAAAGGTTAAATCCTTTAATTTAAATTTAATTTAAAAAGAAATGTAAATATTCAACAACGAGTTGTTCTGACGAGCATAAAAATATTTCTTTTGCCTCTCTTCTTCTGCAGATGTATGTAAGTTTTCAAACTTAAATCTAATAATAATGTCCCTGAAATCTATCTAAAAAAACATGTTTCTCATTTTGTATTCTCTCCAAAGCACTTTTATTACAAAATTCCAACTTCGTTTTCGGAAAAGGTCTTTAAAATTAAATATTTGCCTCTTTTAATTAGTCAACTTTGCCGACAAGAAATTAAAAGAAAACTTGTAGTGTCAGAAGAAGTAATTTCTTTTCTATACTCCTTTCTAAGCGATAAATTATTTACTCCGCATTGTGTTTCTTTCAGGAAATTAATTTCGGTGATCTTTCTAAAGATGTAAATAAAATAATTATTTTTTGAAAAATTGTTGGGGGATTCTGATGAATTGAAATTTATCTAATTAAAGTGTTTGATTAAAATATATGGCATCGTTTGTTATTTTCTATTAACTTGCTGCGCCAATTTTGTTGATTAAATTTAGCGCTAGAAACATAATTTTTCGTATTCTTTTTATTTTGTGTGTCTCTATTGTTAATGAAGGAAAATAGCGTGGTCACATTTACGATTATAATCTACTTATTGTAGACTACCAGATGCAACCAAAATTAAATTGAATTCTTTAACAGCAATATTTTTTTCCGTTGCATCAAATAATTATTTTTAAAAAAATGGTTTGCAACTAACTGTTGTCATTAATCAATTTGTAAATTAATTATTTTTTTAATTCATCTAAATGAATTAAATTTTGATGAATTAAGAAAAAGTACAAAATTTGGAATCGTTAAAAAACTCTTCGTTTGTTATTTAAGTCTTATTGTAAGAATTGAGCTTTTACAAAACAAAAGTTTTTTTTTTAAGTTTTAAGTTAAACATTTTGGTTTTAATTTATATAAATTTCCTCAAACAGAAAATTCTTTTCAGTCCTTTTTCTTTACTTCATTAAAAAATTAAGCCTTTATGAATGAGTATGTCTTAATTGTGAGCTTCAAGCCATGTAAGTACAAAATAGTAGTGAACTGTATACTAAACATGGTGTTAGCTACTTTAAACCAAGTATTAAAAAAGAACTTTCTTTGGTACAAGGAGTAGTAATTTCCCAAGAAACAGGAGTTATCTTCAGTGTTTTACTTTACTATTTTAGTGGGAAATAATTGCTCTCATCATTGTTGAAGGGACTCAAAATTTTTTGCATTGTTTATTATTATTTATCAAATTAGAACGTTTTTTTTTTTTTTTTTTTTTTTTTTAATATTCTGTAATTTTTTTGTTCTCTAACTGGAGAAATAAATGAAATAATTCAATGAAATTAAATTTCTACTTTAAAAACCGAAGAGGGAAACCTCTAATTTTAGTTTTATTTAAATATTCAACCCAAAATCACTTTGCCAAAGTTATAAACTTCGCAAATATCAATGGATGAAGGTGTTAAGAAAGAGCTTGAATGTTTTGAATTAGAGAAATACCCCATACATAAACATTCTTTTCCCCCTTCTAACAAAATAAATAAGACAAGCTATATACAAACGCATATTGATTGCGCTAACACTAAGATGTAAGCACTGTGAACGAGTGTTAATTATCTAAGTATTTTCTAAATTGATGCTTATAAAAAAGAAAACATACAAGATAATTCAATAAAAAAAAAATTTTAACCGTCACTTTTGTAACACGCAGTTTAGCCACCACTGTTTTTTATATGACTGAGGAGCAGATACCCCACTTGTATCCATTTATTGACCAAGCTTCACGGTTAACAATGCCAGCTAAATGCTTGGTAACATAGACACTGGACCAGTCCTCGACATAGACTGACCCATCCTCATGGAAACTTTACTTCATTAAGTGGAAGATAATTTTCTGGTCAGATGAATCACGATTTCTCAC
The DNA here is from genome assembly GCA_949128135.1 of Parasteatoda lunata. Lineage (NCBI taxonomy): Eukaryota > Metazoa > Arthropoda > Arachnida > Araneae > Theridiidae > Parasteatoda > Parasteatoda lunata. Next base: position 52,187,547 of record OX421971.1, read on the forward strand.
TCGTCTCGCCAGGTGCTGGGGTGTGCTGTCATCCTGACGAACAGCTGTCTGCTCCCCATTTCTACATCTGATAATTTACAGGCTAGTGGTGGCAATATTATGCTTTGTGGGTCATTCTCATGTGTGGCACAGCGGCAAATAGCGGTGATTAAACAGACTGGTCAAGTTGTAGACTATCTGAACAGATATGTTAATCAGTTGTACTCAACTGAAAATGGCATATTCTATGGCATAGTACAATCCCTCTGTTCCTAAAATATGAATTGAGTTGAAGTGGTTTGAAGAGCATAATAAAAAATTTCAATAAATGTTCGTAACTCCTAACTCATTGGATCTTAATCTCATAGAGCAGATTTTGGTTGCTATGAAAATGCAGCTCAGAGATCAAACGCCATTTTGTCGGAATATATTAACATAGCTTGACCAATCTTAAGATATTTGATTTCAAATGTCTCCAATTATCCAGTAAGAGCTTGTAGCATCTAAAGTCAAAGTTAGTTGAATATGAATATGAATATTTTTTAGGTCCCACATTTCAGATTTATTCAGTGTAAATCAAACTTTCACGTTCATGTAAAATAGAATTTGCAACTATTTTTTTTTAATAAGAACACAATTTCAATTGCACAAAACTTACAAAACTTGCTTGGATCTTATTTTTTTCTATTTTTGAATATCGTTACTCATATTATTTAGCCTAGTCTTTATTTCCTGATTAAATTTTCAGTACTTTGTTATGAGTAAGAGCTCGTAGCATCTAAATCAAGCGTTCTACGATTTACAAAAAAAAAGTAGTTTAGTTTTTGGTTAGATTTAAATTAAAATCTACATAAATATTTCACAACAGTTTCTGAAACTCAAGCTGGCAATTAAATTCAAAAACGTATTTACTTTTATTCGGTTAGCAAAAAATAAATAAAATGTCGGACGGTTTTTGAAAAAAATCATTTTTTTTAAATAACAATCCAAAATCTAATAAATGATTTCAATAGTTTGATAAACTGATTAATAATATTTAAAAACTCTATTAAACTAACGTTATTAAATCGCTTATATAAGTATCACAATGACAAAGATCAAATATATATCCTTTAGATATAAAATAAAGAATTAATTCAATTAAAGCAGAAAACATAAAAAAAATCAATTATTCTAAATCATTTGTCATAAAATGCGTATTTTTTAATTATTTATAAGCGCATGCATATTTATCTAGTTTTAAAAGTATCTATATTGAAACATAATCAGTCAATATCAAATATGCAAAAAGCGAAATATGTTTATTAAACAGAAAATCATTTTGTATAAAGCTAATGGAAAGTATTAATTTAAAAATTTAACTTGAAATTACTATACATTTAGTCACTTATTATCCATTTTTAACAAGAAACAATAATTTCGTACATAAATAAAACTGTCATCATTTTTCCGTATAAAACCTTCATTAGCAATTAAATCAGACTTAAGAATATATCAAATCTCATATAAAAAATCCCAATCTTAAGAATATATCAACTTAAATAAAAATATTTTTATTAACTCAATGATTTTTATTTCTCTAAAAACTATCATCAAAATATCTTCATGCTATAGAGGAAAAAATTATCATAAAACTTTACTGCTAAGAATGTTATTTACTTTATTTTAATTTATTGCACTTAAAATTTTAATACTATGCAAGACACAAGAAAAATTTTCGGCTAAATTTAGATAAATAATCTATAAAATTTGAATGAGTTTCTGGAAACAAATGATTCAAACAACCGTAAAAATTAAAGTGCTCAAGCATTTATAAGATGTATTACAGGTTAAATTTTTTTATTTAATGAAATAGCAAGGAGAGCAATACTAATTCAGTTAAAAAATATCTTGCAACAAAATTAAAACTTTTTTCAGAGCAAATGAAATAGAAAACAGTCTGAAAGATATATTAATCGTAGAATTCAGTCAGATATTGATAATGAATTTTTGCCAAGAATGCAATTTTAATAACTAAAATAAAATATGTAACATTAGCTTTTAGTAAATTAACTTGGAGAAATTTTAGCGACAAATTAATTTGTTACTAAAATTGTTTTAAGTACTGTTCTGGCTAAAATATTACAATTATTATTCAAAAGACATTAGGATAAAAAAGTAAAATGTTAAACGATATACATTGTTTAAAATGACAGCGTAATTTTTAGACAGTTATAATAAACATTTGTTTCAATAAAAAGATGTTATGTAAATGCTATGTATTAAATTATTTTTACCAATGATTAAAATACTCTGATATACATTTATTTTTCATTCAACCCATAAAGCAAGAAATAAAATTGTTTTAGATAAATAAATTATATTCATATTACAATCATAAATTATATAAAAACTACATTACAGTTTTTAAAACTTTATTCAAACAATTTGAAATATTTTAATTTAAACTTTATTTCTGATTTAGCACAATTTCTAAAAAAAAATATATCGACATTTTTAATAGAAATTCTTTCGTAATTTCCTAAACATTTTTCCAGATCTATGAAAATTTTCAATTGTTTTTTTTTCTGTTTTACTTATTATGCAGGGTGTTTATAAAGTCCCGAACCCATTTTGATGTTTAATAACTCATAAAATCATAAAGATAGATTAAAATTAATAACATAAATGGTTAGATAGACTCAAAAAGTTTCATGACCCTTGTCAATGAACTTCCACGTGTGTCCCCTTCATCGCACGGATAATATCAAGTCGATAGTAAATGTCACGTCAGGTAGCGGCAAGCATGTCGGCATCCACAGAGGCTTTTGCAGTTGTAATTCTGGCTTTTAGGTCATCAATGTTCGACATGATCCTCCTGTAAACATTGTCCTTTATAAATCCCCAAAGAAAAAAGTCCAGTGGCGTTATATCAGGCGATCTGGGGGGCCAAGGAATTGGACCTCCTCGCCCAATCCACCTTCCTGGAAAATGGTCATTCTAAGAACTACGAACGATGATACCCCAATGAGGTGGTATAACATCTTGCTGCAAAAAGACATGTGGCTGAAGCTCTTCTAGTTGTGGAAATACGAAGTTTTCCAACATGTCTAAGTATACGACTGATGAGACCATCTTTTTTTTTCGTAAAAATGAAAGGCCCAATGACTCGGTCGTGTATTAGTCCACACCATACATTAACCTTTGAGGAATCCCTTTGTGCCTCACGGTATTCATGGGGGTTTTCAGGTCCCCATATGCGCACATTATGGCGATTAACAGTGTCAGAAACATGAAAGGATGCTTCGTCGGAGGACATTATGCGCTTCAGAAAATCATCATCATCTTCTATCCTTCCTACCAAATCTGATGCAAACGCCATCCTCCTATGCCTATCGTCCGGTTCCAAACCCTGATCAATTCGAACTTTGTATGCATGCAGTCTTAATTGTTTCGTAATAACCTTGTACAACGTCGAAATTGGCATATCCAATTCTCTTGCCGCTCATCTCACAGATCTTCTAGGATTGTGTAAAAATGTCGGTCTGACACGCTCAACGTCAAAATCACTCGTACAGGGACGTCCGGAACGTTTCTTATCTGCGATACTTCCAGTTTCTGGAAAATTCTTTTTCCACCGTAATATGCTGCTTTTGGATGGAGGATCTTTTTGGTTAATTCTTCTGCAATTTCTCTGTGCTTGCACTATCGATTTCGTTTCTATGGACAACCATAATATCTGTGCTTTCTCTTGTGATGTATGCATTCTCCTTAATATCCGCTAGAAAAAAACATCGTTTAGAAAAGTACTACATAGAACAAACACATCAAAAGTAAACATAACATTGCAATAGTTGCCAAAAACAAAAGTGAGAAAAATGCAATTAATAAGCAGACGATATTTAGAAAAGTACAGATATTCAAACCTGAAAAGGAAAATATATGAGTTATTCCATCAATAAATGCCATAAGTTTGTTTATTTCTTCATTATTTTATGAGTTATTAAACATCAAACTGGGTCCAGGGCTTTATAAACACCCTGTGTAAGTAATGAAATTTCATCAAAAATCACCAAAGTGATAATACTAAGTTCCAATCATTTTAATAAAATAAAATAGATGTATAAACTATGAAGAAACACTGTTTGGACTTATCATATTCTTTGCAACTTTAATAATACTATCTTTAACATGTTTAAAACGAATTCATTACTGGAATTATGATTATTAAGTTTAATTTGAGTTTTGTGTTCTGTAAGAATATACATTTTCATATTTTGCCTGTAGGGAAAAACTATAAGCAGTTATTTTTTTCCAGCAGTAAACTTTTTTTTTTTTAAATGGCAGTTTTCAAAATTAGTTTTTCTGAGAAATGGAGAAAAACAATCTGTGAATCAGCGGTTTATATTTTTTTAAAAATATTTTAATTGACACTTTATTAAATTATTGATTTTGAAGTTTTAAAAATATATCGACATTTTTAAATTTTTTGTATATTCTAAGAAATTCTTCTTCATAGATAAAAATGTGTAATAATTTTTTTTTCTGTTTTACCTACTGAATAAGCAATTAAATTTCATTAAAACCCCCAAAAGTGATATTATTAAATTTCAATCATTTTGATAAAATAGAATTGATTTATACACTATCAATAAGCCAAATTTAAGCTCTAAACTATATTCTTTGTAACTTTAATGATACTATACTATAGTAAATATGGTTAAAACGGAAAATTCTTTTCAATTAAATTAAGCATTTTAGTGTTTAATCAAGTTCAGTATTTAATAACATGTACGATAATATGGTAAAATTTTGCCCATGTAAAGTTTATTGGAATTTTGCATTTTACTTTGGTCAAAAAATTCCATCAGTAAGAACATGCATTAGCTTCTGTACAGTATTCAAAAAGGTAGCCATCTTTAATAAATTCTTATCTAAAGATTGTATTCTTAATCACTAGGATTTAATCTAAATGATTTGAGAGTCTATCCTTAAATAATGCTTATCAGTTAGCGTATAAGATAATTTAAGTAACGAAATTAGACAAAAAAATTTACTTTTTTTATAAACTCATTATGTTTTTGAAGGATTTGTATTCATTATTTTTAAAAATATGAATTTAAAATTACGTAAATTTCACTTTTTATTTATTTCGCTACGTATCGAAAACTAGTTAGGCTAATTATAAGATTTTGTAAACAATCATAAAATTTGCTTATCTAGACAAATTGTAATTTTTAATAAAGTTTTATAATATTATTCAGTATTCGAAAAATATTATTACTTGTATATGGTACACATTTTTCACACCTTTATAATGTATAATTTTAGGTGTCGAAATACAAAGTTTTGTTAACTCAGTATCAGTAACTCAATAATACAGCTGCTTACAATAATACAGCTTTAAAATGATACAGCTTAAGCCAGTTGCTCATCTATTTTTTTTTCCTTTAGTAACACTGTTTAAGCAAATTATAAAATATTAATATAATTTAACTCATGCTTTAAGTTGGTAACTATTAAATTGTCAGTGAACATCTCTTTTGTTTTAGTCTAAATACAACAAAATTTAAACTAATTATTTAACAAATAGCTTTCCAAATAAATAAATAAATGAAATAATTCAAATCCAAAAGTAATATTTAAATAGATCACAAGTTTGTTTATTTTTCTACAGCAAGTAAGATTTTTTACATCACAGCAATAACTAAACTTCAAAGTCTTGCAAGCTTTCATATGGAGATTAATAAACGATTTATTTAAAAAATTGTAAATCATTAATAACATAGCTTTTTGTAAAATTAATTTGTAGACAGAGTCAACGTAATTTTGTTAGATAATGCTAGAAAATGTTTTAAGTAAAACTAACTGTTAGAACTAAGACATTTTTATTATTTAGCTGCCTTTTATTCAAAGCATAAAAGATTAAATGGCATAAAATATTCAGTCTAGAACAAGATTTCAAAGAATGGAATAAGTAGACACTTATTTTAAATGCTCAAAAATGTATATAAAAAAACTTTTTTAAACAATATTAAAATAAAACATACCTGAATTATCACGAATAATTTATGTTAAAAGGTTTATCATAGTTTGGTCTAAAACAATATATTATTTCATCTCATTCAAAATATATACAATTAATTCGAATCTGCATTTTTTCCCCAATAATTCATGCGTATCCCATGCGAATATATATGGGGATATTGAGAAGAATTTGTAGCGTATCTACCACTTTAAAAATGCAATTCCAATTCACTAGTATATAAGACATGTTAACTCGATTCTATGGTTGGGTACCTTTTCATACATGACGGTTGACATTGTCTATAACAACTCACTCCCCACATTGATGACCTTCGGACGTGATGTGAACACGCCTACATTGGCAGTAAACCCCACTTCGATATGTACATGCCTATCTAGACAGTAACACCCACTTCAATCTGAAAACGCCTACTTCGATGGATGGTCCACATTAAACAGTTGACTTGCTACTTATGAATGCGACATTATCCACCTCCTCGCGCTGTTGCTACTCAGTCTCGATCACGCACTACGTCGGCTTGTACACACTCGACTGCTAAAGGCAACACAGGAGTGACCACGACCGTGAACTTAATACTGCTCTCGCGGCATCTCACTAAACATCAATGAATTAACTAGTGGTATCCGTTCATCGAATTCTATCACAAATATAATTCTGGTGGGGGAGTACTGTAGCGTATCTACCACTACAAAAATACAAATTCCAATTCACTAGTATATAAGACATGTTAACTCGATTCTATGGTGGGGTACCTTTTCATAGATGACTGTTGACATTATCTATACCAACTCACTCCCCACAAATTCCTTTCATTTTCACAGAATTTTTTGAATATATATATATCATTGTACCGACCACGGGGGTTCGTGTCTGAGGAAATCTATGGTTACCCTTAATGTTAGTTAATTGAAAAAAAATAGCGAGATTAATTATAAAACTTTATAGTTTATTACTTATTATCCTCTTCTATTGCAATTTTTAAAATCATATATGTCAAGAAAAAGTTTAAGAGAAAATGTAAAAGCTACTTTTGCACTTTAAAAGCATTCTTTTATAAATTTCTACTAAAGTAACCACTGCACATTGCACCAATTGCACGTGAAAGTGCAAATCAGTGATGGCATTCTACAATATCACAAAAAAATCAGATAAATTAATAAGTTACTCTATCTCCATGTCTTCAGTAGCTCCTTTATCCGTTATAGATAAATTTATAAATCTAATCTACAAAGTACACTGTTACGGTTTATATAAAGTATCTAACAAAGCTTATATATCTAAACATTAATATGTTACTTTATAGTCCCATGTCCACAGTAGTTATATTATTCCACAGTAGTATATAAATTAATAAAACTAATCTATAAAGTACGTGGTTATAGTTTACGTAAAGCAATTAACGAATATAACAAAGCTTATAAAACTTATGTACGGTATCAAAATTTTGTAATTGTCAATTGTTTTTCAAAGTTAATATCAAAAATATTTTAACTATTTTTAAGTTTTTTTTTTTTTTTTTTTTTTTTTTTTTTTGTCAAACAAACTTATTTTTATAAGTTTATATAAAACAAATCGCATAACAAACATCGCATAAAAAATCATAAACATACATATTTTTTTTTTTAAAGAAGTATTTTACACAAAATATGAAGAACAACATTACCCCTAAAATAATTTTTTGTTAACTTAATTTTTTTTGAACTTGGAATGAAATAAATTTCCTTTCAAAAGGTATAATTATAACAATTAATCAACAGTCAAGAGTGAACATACTGCTTTTTATCTTATTTAATTACGACTTAGGGAGCGGCAAGTTTTTTTTTTTTTTTTTTTTTTTTTTTTTTTAGATATTACAGCATAATAATTAGCTTCATTCTTTTTTGCTTAAATTTCTGATTAAAGACAAAAAGAAAATCTTACTTAAACTGTAATTCATGGAGATTACGTGATTTTTGGTGAACAACTTTCAAAATAGGAAGTTTCTTGAGTCATATTTTTTGTATCGAAATTTTTTCGAGGCATTCTTAAAACATTTAAACTATTGGTGACGTATTTTAACATTTATACTAATTACTAAAATTCTCTTTATGTATACTATATTTTTAACTAATGAAACATTCTACTGTTGGAATGCCATTAACATTAGAGGCGTGAAGTTAAATATAATGTTAGACCATAATAATGTCAGATACTGTAATCATGTAATAACGCTACACTTCAACTTTAATTTTTTTAATTATTTTATTGTAATGTTTTCTCAGCATTTTTTGCATTTTTAAAATTTTCTTCGCTGTTAGAAATTTCTCATATAAAATGGTTAAATAGCAGCAAAACAGTTAAATATCTATAAATAAGATTTTATTCAAACTATTAAATGTGAAAAACCAGTTTATTAACTGCTTTCACTTAATACGGTTATGCAACCAGAATTGTATCGTTCCAACTGGACACACTTAATCATGCCACTTGGATCCTTGTAGCAGAGTACAGATTAAAACCGAGGGGACTGATCTGTCTATCTCATGACTGAAAGAACAGGGGTTCGAATTCCAGCTTTGACACCGCAATAGTTCCTCCATTAAATTTAACACGTAAAGAGTTCCCATTGTCTTGCACTCCCGATTTTTTTTTACCTTGAACTATAGGAATATAATACTCTCATTTACACATGGCTGGCAGCCCACAAAACTGCTTAAAGCTTAGGATTAAAGTATTAAAGTAGTAGTTAAAGTCTAGTATTTTCAATCTCTTACGATAAGGGAAATAACCAGAAAAACTAATTCAGTCACATTAGATGGGTCATTTGATAAAACACAACTCAACCCCAACTTAACACCAATGGTTATTAAAAACAATTTCGTTCCATTGTCGAGTTAAATTTCTTTCGAACATTTTTAAACCATGTTTGTTGTAAAACCCATTAAGTTCTGAATTCATTGTTTTTTTTAACTATTGTAGTAGTTTCAAAACTGTAAATGTTAAAAAAAAAAAAAAAAAAATGTTCTTTGCTGTAAACTTTACTGTTGCTTTACTGTAAGGACTGCTGACGGTTATTTTACAGTTATTTTAGCATCGAAATTCTAACAGTGATGTTAAATAAATAATACAAGGCGTAGCTATTATTTTTTCGGGCATAAATATTAGCTCCTGAGAATATTAAGTGAATTACATATCAATTTCTTATCACTTACCCAATTGCGGATTAATTTGAAGTTGCCTTGACCTGATATATTGTACTTCTATACTTAGAAGTATATTTGGGTTCTTAATGCATTTTGCTCTGCGCTTGCATGGAGAGGCCTGTCCTTTCTGTGCACTTGTTTCACCAGTAGTAAGCAAAAGGCAGAATCTTTAATTTTGACATTTAATGATTTTGGTATCCTTTAACTTAGCTTTTTAGCAATCATGATAGTTTTGGAAATTTTGCGTATGAATTATTCTCCATATTTTTTCCGTAAATTTCCTGCGCAGTTTTTCTGAACTGAACTTAAATACTTACTAAAATTAACAGTTTTAAGGATGCCAAAGACTTTCAGAACCTCAGAATTCAAGAGTTGTTAGTTGTCTCAGAAACTTTCATTATCCGATTATTGACATATATATCGTACAGACTTTGGCACTGTAAAAAATTCCGGATCAATTTACTGTAAAACAAATAATGGCATCTTCCGTAAAACCCTATTTACCGTTTGTATTTTTTACCGCACATAATTTTATATTATAAAATTTTATACAGTATCATTGTAATATTTACTTAATTACAGCAATTTTATGATTTTATAACAAATACTACTGTAAAAATTGTTGTATATCAGATTCTTTATTCCGTAAAATTTTACAAGTAAAAAAGACAGGCACTTTGGGTACCGATGCTTTTACCATAATTTGAGACTTAAAAGCGGACACACTTGATCCCAACGTCACGTTGCGGGCCTTACAGTCTACCCACCCTGCCCTAAGTGCAATGTGAACCAGTCTGCTCTTGCCCACATCCTATCGTGTATTGGCTGCCAGGACAGCCACCTGCTCTCCAACCCTGCTGCAATAGTACATGGCTTTGTGAACTTTTTGGATGAGTTCATGGACTTGATTTAATGGCTCTGTTGGTCAAGTGGGCATAAGCAACAACAACAACCATAATTTGATCCGAAATTTTTTACAGTGCATTTCGAAATGTATTTATTTGGTTCGTAATTGAAATAATATTTCAGAAGTTATTAGATAAAAGTAAAGTAATAATTAAAAAGTAACGATTAAAAGTAACAATACATTATAGTAAAAGTATCTGGTAAAAGTAAAAATTTGAATACAGCTCATTATTAAAGCCGGTAAGGTAGTGTAATTGGAAGAAAAATTAATATTGTTCATATTATTTCAATATAAATAATTTAAATGCAAGAATATTTTTGATAGGCAGTGCAAATTGATGCTTTTAAACCCCCACCAATGATATTTGTTCAAGAACGTTCAAGAAAAATGACTAGAAAAAAATAATTTTTCGTATAAGTTGGTACATATACAAGTGTAGCATTATACTTTGTTGCGTTTTATAATTTTTTTTTTTTTTTTTTTTTTGAAATTTTGACCATCATGAATTTACATGATGTTTTATTTAAAGAAAAAAAATTCAATCATTAATAAAGGAGTTATTTGGGGTTTGAAAATAAGTTAGTTTAAAATTAAAACACTACAGCAATTATCATCGATAGCCAAAAATCTAATAAAAACAGTTGTGCCACACCTTCTTTATATATAGATGGTGGGAATGGTGCTGCAGATTTTTTAAAGGAAGTAAGGCACATTATAAGAACTGTGACTTGCATAGTCATCTAATCAGAAAGTCAATAGAAAATAGTAAAAAATTTACAAGACCTGAAAAGAACACAAAAGTGGGATCAATTAGAATCAGTGATTACATATAAAAAAAAAATGTATACTAATATCATATCAGAAATATTGGAAATACATAGCATTTGACGTTAGTGTACCGTCAGACGATATTTATATCTGATATCGTGAAGCTTGTGACAGTCGAACCTAGACAAATTTTCTTAGCAAACAAGCATTGTTACGAGATACATTGAAGAATTCAGAAATTTGTGGCACATGACAGCTTTAAACCCTCCCCACACAGAAATAAATATAATCTTGATAATTGACTTAAACATGGAGGCTATGCAGCTGCATACAATCAATGTTGTTTGGTACTTGTACAATGTTGTTTGAAACAATAAAACTTTGCTAACCACCTAACGGGTACGTCTACTCTTCTGCTAATTAGTTGTTAAGCAAATTTCAATTTTAAGAATATAACCTTATGCCTCTATTTCCCAAAATTTTGACAATAACCAGGTTACTGCAAAAAATTTCTCGAGTTTTCTATTCAGCCTGGTATATTTAGGATTATTACAAGCTAAGCGTGTAACCTTTAAGCTAATTAGACAATGGGTCGAAAATTACTCAATCAGCCTGAAGTTACTTAAGTCTTGAGGTTTTGAGTCTTGAAAGCTCTTCTTAAAAACCATTTCAAAATAATTTTGGCTAATTGAGAAATAGTTGTTACATACTCTAATTAGCCAAATGACTATTGTAATAAGTCTGAAATATGTTATGCTAATCAAAAAATCTTGAAACATTTCAAATTAACCAATCTCATTACAAAGTACCAGAAATTTAAATTAACCATTGACTTATACATTCTTAAAATTAGATTAGAACAAAGATAAATAAAAATATTCAGTATCTATTCTCCCTAAAAATATACCGTTAAATGCATACCGGTAAACCAGTTAGAAACCAAAATATATTTTAATAAAAATGTACTTTTAGCCAAAAAAAATATTATATTTATATTGTAACTTTGTTTTTCTTATAAGAGATTTCGGAATATTTTAATATTTTTTGAAACCTTATTTCACATAACTTTAAAAAAAAATAAGAGCAGTCGTTGACCCAGTAAGTATTGGAAGAGATTGTTTACAAGATTCTGAATACAAAACAGCAAGAAAAGCCATAAATAAAGGTGCACAACGAATTCGGCAGGGAACAGTTCAATTTCGAAACCTTATTCTTAAGTTTTCAGTTTTTAAATTTTTTTTCATAAAAAACAACCCTTTTTCTCAATTCCCGAAAGACTGTTTTATATCTTTAGAAGTGCTTCTGCATTTCTAGAGACTGTATTTTTTGCTATAACTCCCACCATTTAGAGAACGGCAGAAAGAGTAACAATAAAAACGTTAAACACATTTTGTTTTGGTTCTCTTTGCCATTTTTTCCGTTGCCATTTTTTAAAATAAACACAAGGGAAAAGCAAACGATACAAATAGTAGAGAGGAAAAAAAATTGGAATAAATAAAAAGGTCTGGCTTTTTAGGGAATGATTTCCTATGCCATAAGAGATTTTCTTACATTTTTATCCGTTTGTATACCTTTTTTAGAGTCTTGGGAGAAATGCTTTTAAGAGAATCAAAAATGATGACTTAAAAAAATCGTTTTCTCTGTATATGCTCTTAAGAAGAAAACAGCTGCAGCTGCTTTCCAATACTTGGCTTGCTTAACGCTTGAGACTTATTGGTTTCGGTTTGTGAGTGGTAATAGGCGTGCTAAAATGAAATATCGAGTCTTGCGAGTGCTGAATGTGAGTGTTTTCATTGTGGTTTCTTTAGTCATATTGAACAAAAATGAGTTATTCTGAAAAAACATGATAGAGAAAGTAAATGAAGGCATTTTCTGAAAAAAAATGCATCTCTTTAACTTCTTTGATGTATTGTATTTCCTTTCAAGTATTTTTAAAGTACTTTTTAATTTTATTCATTTAAACCAGAGCTGTATATCTAAGTATTGGTATTTAAGAGAAATTTATTTTTATTTGTTATTCACTGGAAAAATGTAATTTATATTTCAGTAACAAATATAAAAGAGATATAAATTTTGATAGTACTCAAATATGAAGCGCAATTTCAAAATTTAATACCTGTTGAGCCATCTACTTCATTGTGTAGTAAATAATTACTTGTACTCTGTACAATATGTCCTTAAGCAGCGAACAGCTGCAGCTGCTTTCCAATAATTGACTTTCTTAAAGCTTGAGACTTATTGCTTTCGGTTTGTGAGTGGTAATAGGAGTGCTAAAATGATATATTGCTAGTGCTGAATGTGAATGTTTTCACTGTGGTTTCTTTAGTCATATTGACCAAAAGTGAGTTATTCTGGATAAAAAACGTGATAGAGAAAGTAAATAAGGGCGTTTTTTGAAGAAAAAAAACGTATCTCTTAAACTTTCTTGATGCATTTTATTTCTTTTCAAATATTTTTAAAGTACTTTTTTAATTTTATTCATTTTAACCAAAGCTTAGGTATGTCTAAGTACTTGATATTTAAAAGAAAAAATATATTATTTATTATTCACTGGAAAAATGTAAATAAGGACGTTTTTTGAAGAAAAAAAAAACGTATCTCTTAAACTTTCTTGATGCATTTTATTTCTTTTCAAATATTTTTAAAGTACTTTTTTAATTTTATTCATTTAAACCAGAGCTGTATATCTAAGTATTGGTATTTAAGAGAAATTTATTTTTATTTGTTATTCACTGGAAAAATGTAATTTATATTTCAGTAACAAATATAAAAGAGATATAAATTTTGATAGTACTCAAATATGAAGCGCAATTTCAAAATTTAATACCTGTTGAGCCATCTACTTCATTGTGTAGTAAATAATTACTTGTACTCTGTACAATATGTCCTTAAGCAGCGAACAGCTGCAGCTGCTTTCCAATAATTGACTTTCTTAAAGCTTGAGACTTATTGCTTTCGGTTTGTGAGTGGTAATAGGAGTGCTAAAATGATATATTGCTAGTGCTGAATGTGAATGTTTTCACTGTGGTTTCTTTAGTCATATTGACCAAAAGTGAGTTATTCTGGATAAAAAACGTGATAGAGAAAGTAAATAAGGGCGTTTTTTGAAGAAAAAAAACGTATCTCTTAAACTTTCTTGATGCATTTTATTTCTTTTCAAATATTTTTAAAGTACTTTTTTAATTTTATTCATTTTAACCAAAGCTTAGGTATGTCTAAGTACTTGATATTTAAAAGAAAAAATATATTATTTATTATTCACTGGAAAAATGTAAATAAGGGCGTTTTTTGAAGAAAAAAAAAACGTATCTCTTAAACTTTCTTGATGCATTTTATTTCTTTTCAAATATTTTTAAAGTACTTTTTTAATTTTATTCATTTAAACCAGAGCTGTATATCTAAGTATTGGTATTTAAGAGAAATTTATTTTTATTTGTTATTCACTGGAAAAATGTAATTTATATTTCAGTAACAAATATAAAAGAGATATAAATTTTGATAGTACTCAAATATGAAGCGCAATTTCAAAATTTAATACCTGTTGAGCCATCTACTTCATTGTGTAGTAAATAATTACTTGTACTCTGTACAATATGTCCTTAAGCAGCGAACAGCTGCAGCTGCTTTCCAATAATTGACTTTCTTAAAGCTTGAGACTTATTGCTTTCGGTTTGTGAGTGGTAATAGGAGTGCTAAAATGATATATTGCTAGTGCTGAATGTGAATGTTTTCACTGTGGTTTCTTTAGTCATATTGACCAAAAGTGAGTTATTCTGGATAAAAAACGTGATAGAGAAAGTAAATAAGGGCGTTTTTTGAAGAAAAAAAACGTATCTCTTAAACTTTCTTGATGCATTTTATTTCTTTTCAAATATTTTTAAAGTACTTTTTTAATTTTATTCATTTTAACCAAAGCTTAGGTATGTCTAAGTACTTGATATTTAAAAGAAAAAATATATTATTTATTATTCACTGGAAAAATGTAAATAAGGGCGTTTTTTGAAGAAAAAAAAACGTATCTCTTAAACTTTCTTGATGCATTTTATTTCTTTTCAAATATTTTTAAAGTACTTTTTTAAATTTATTCATTTTTACCAAAGCTTAGGTATGTCTAAGTACTTGATATTTAAAAGAAAAAATATATTATTTATTATTCACTGGAAAAATGTAAATAAGGGCGTTTTTTGAAAAAAAAAACGTATCTCTTAAACTTTCTTGATGCATTTTATTTCTTTTCAAACATTTTTAAAGTACTTTTTTAATTTTATTCATTTTAACCAAAGCTTAGGTATGTCTAAGTACTTGATATTTAAAAGAAAAAATATATTATTTATTATTCACTGGAAAAATGTAATAGATATTTCTTTAACAAATATAAAAGAGATAAAAATTTTAATAGTACTCAAATATAAATTGCAATTTCAAAATTTAATATCTGTTGAGCCGTGTACTTCATTGTCCAGTAAATAATTACTTGTACTGTGCGCAGTAAACAAAATGTAACATCTATGCTAACTTATGTTCTCAAGATCGCACCTTAACTCGCTTGTATAATACATTTAATTAAAGTCTTTTTTAATTTCATATATTTAAACCAGCACTAAAATATGTTAAAGTCATGCAAAACAGCATTTTTTTTTAAATATTTATTTAATAAAGGTTAAAAAGAGAAACATTTAAGTAATAAATATCAATGCAGCATCTGTTTTAAAGTGTTTTATTATAAAATACAATTTTAACTTAATTACAATACCTGTTGATAGGTTCTTGCAAATATAACAATGTTCTGTGCTCACAAAATGGCAAGCGATTGGCTTTTCAGATGCAACAATTGAGGTTTGAGATAAAAAAAACTCGAGGATGAAAAACATCTAGTGAAATTTACCGCACTGTATTTCTGCTAAAAGTGACATTCCAGGTTAAAAAAGAAAGTAATAATTCTGATAAGAAATAAATAAACAAATATATGGTATTTAAAATGTTCATTTGGCATTTTTCCGTTCATATATTAGTGGTTTACCGAAATAACTTGTTTTCAAAATTATAGTTTTTGCCATCACATATTTAGTAAAAAATACAAAACTGAAAAGTTAATTTAACAGAATAAGCGTCTTTTGTGCCATGCTCTAAAGTACTAGGTAAAAATTGCCAAATTTTACAACATTTAACAAAGTTTATCTCAGTTTATAAAACTATAATGTATTACTAATGTTATCAAAATCATTTCTACAGTGCTTCGGTAAGAATTACTTTGATTTTTGGTGTTCCCATTAAATCCCAAATGCTGTTACATTTCATCATATTCTGGTAGTTTTGACTATACTTTTTCAACAGTAATAAAACCGATAATTACTTAGTTAGCACAAAACATTGAGTTACAAAATCAGGCATAAAAATCAGACATAAATCGTTAATTTCTCTGAATAAGCAGACAGTAGTTTCAATGGATTCAGATGATTAGCGATCAAAATGTTTAGCGTAAATTAATTGGAATAAAATTTGAAGCGTAATTTGGTCTGAAAATTTCAGGGAGGTGAGTGGTCGTGAGTTCCTGACACTTGCGAGACACGGTTTCCAAAGGCCCATTTAATGCAAAAAAAAATAAATATGTTTTTTATTACTTTCTGATACATACTATTGGTTAACTATATCATGATTTAAACAAGTAGGGCACAATGTTTCAAATGTTTTCATACTCACGTATCATTTAAATTTGAGTTTAAAAAACACATGCCAAAAACTTTCCTAGGAGAAAAAATATTTAAAATGTAATTTTTTTTTTCTCATTGATGAATAATTCAGAATTAATGGGTTTTTCTTTTTTATTCAAAAATGGAATCCTTAGGCTTAAATGCTTTAAAGAAAGTATTATTTACATTGCAGTTTTTAATGACAAGCGACGTTGATTTTTGTCTTAACTGTACATAAAATAAACCATTTAGAAGGAAGCATATCATGAAAGTTTGTATGCAAATACCCATTTATATGGAATAATTCATTTTCTGCTCGGCTTGGGCAAAATACGTGTCCCGTTGAAAAAAGTCATTACTTTTTATAGCCGCTATATCAAATATACTTAAATATAACTAGGGATATACAATGTTGGATATCATTTTATAATCCCTGAAGGACAGTAGCATCAATATTGTCCTTGGTTTTAATGATGTCTGCCTTCGATTCTGTTCTAGACTAAAACTGTCTACCATTAGCATGTACTGACCTTTGACCCTTACGATAAAGGAAAAGAATATTGGTATTGACGATTTCATGACATGCTCACTTGTCTAAAGCCATTACTGTTAAGATTTTTTATTATGAATTGAAGGTTTGTTTCACACATCATTAGCGAGCCTACCTTGTCAGCATCATTCAAATTAAACCTTTGCTCACCTAAAAACATGGCACGATGCCTTTGAGCTTAAGTTATTTTTAACCTACCTTGATCTCTCTGTTTGCTTATGAGTACCTTTTAACATAGTCCACTGTTTCTTTTCTTTACACTCTCAGAAATAAAACTCTCACTTTTATGATTCTGCAATCTTTGAGCTGTATTTCTTTAACTTTGAGAATTATTTTGTCTCGAAATCGTGATTAGGGAGGAAAAGCGAACTCTCAAATATATAACAAAACTGTTTCCTTAAGACTGTTTTTCGATGGATCCGTCGTAATATGAAATTATGCTTTTTTGCGAATAATGTACTATTTTTATAACTACTGTAAGATTGCAACTGTTACTCTGGATTGTTTGGTCAAGTTTAGCTTATATAAAGC
Organism: Parasteatoda lunata; assembly: GCA_949128135.1. Classification (NCBI taxonomy): domain Eukaryota; kingdom Metazoa; phylum Arthropoda; class Arachnida; order Araneae; family Theridiidae; genus Parasteatoda; species Parasteatoda lunata. The sequence goes on from OX421971.1 coordinate 52,205,182, forward strand.
CAGCGCTGTCTTCACTTGAAAATGATACAAAGCGTCAATACGGAGAAAAGCCACAGCTTTGTAAAAATGAAAAACTTTTGTAGACTGATTATTTAATAATTAAAAACTTACTCCAATGCTGCATTACCTGGTCTCATAAAAATTTGCTAAAACTGAGAATGCAGCATTGAATTTTATAATTTTCATCTAGGTGAAAAAGTGTAACTAAATTGGCGATTATTAAAAAAATTTTAATAACTTTAAAAATATTTAAGTAATTTTTCTGTTCTAAATTTCACATAATTCTCCACTGCAAGATTATATATATAGTTTGAAATCATTGCATTGCTCCAAGTTTAAGGCACTTAAACTATGTTTTTTTTTTTGTTGTTTTTTTTGTTTTTTTGGTGACAAAGCTTCGAAAATCAGCGATAACATGAAACGTCATCGCAGTGCCTGGTGGGAGACTACACGATCAAAACTAGAATGACGGCATAAGCCATTCGGGCAGTATGATGGTCAAAGAGTTGGTCTCATATCAGGAAGCTCCTGGTTTCAAATTTCATTTCGGACATGAATGTAATTTATATCTCTGTTTTATCTGTCCTTGTATTGTTGAGTAGATGCTGATCCACCTATCTGATGCCCGCAAGAAATGTAATCAAAAAGTTTTTTTCTTAAAAAAAAAAACGAAATTGAAAGAAAGGCGGAATATTACTTTACTTTTGACGAATCCATTTCCTAAAAGAACGAGCGAAAGATATTTTGTCATTTTGACAGTATGTTCGCTCTGATCATGTACAGTCAGCAAAAAAAAAAAAAAAAAGGATATCACCCTGAATAATTTTCGTTCTAATGATCGGATTTTCACGAACTTAGTGTCAATCTTAATGGTTCCTGGGTGTAACCTCAAATAAGCTAATTAGTTAGTGCTAACTATTAATTAAGTTACGAAATCAGACACAAAAACGTACTTTCTCTGAATAAACATATATTTTTTTTTTTTACATATTTGGAATCCAGATACTTGAATTAGGGGGGGTAGACAAAATTTTGAAAAAAATGGGTGGTAAATAGGGTCGTAACAAAGGTTTATATATTTGGCGATAGTCCAGAAAACCGCCAAAAAAAGTCGCCAGCGAAATGAATATTTTAAGATAACCCATTGACTAATTCAAATGAAGAATGCTTAATTTTACTAGGTTGCTAAGCAACCAAGCTCAGACTGGAAAAAAAATTGAAATAATGTTCTGTGATTACTCAGAGAGGTTTAATTAATAGTTAATAGAAAATATCTCGAAGTTTCAAGTTTTAATCAAGTCTTCTAGGCAAGAAAGTTTGAAGGAAAAAAAAGTGCTTGAAAAATAAAATGTATATTGTATAGTTATCCAAATGCGCATTCACAAGTTTTTCTATAATTTACGATATTTCTTTTTCCTATAACTCAAGGAAATGCTGAATGTTTAGTGGTATTTTAAAAGCATTGAAATAGGTTATGTTTAAGAATAAGACATTGAAATAATATGTTGCATATAGTGTGATTCATTGTTTCAAAAATCGCTTCATTCTGCTAGATATTTAGATTACAAGGTTTTCTTTGGATAAAGATGATTAGCAAATAGCATCCTTATGCTTCGATACATTTAGAAACTTACGTTCGCAAATTAGCATATTCTTCAATTACGATAAGCTACATTTACCACCAAATACTGATACTATGATTATTTTTGTTTTCTTATATATATCTGATATGATACTCTCTTTTTAAACAGAGCTTGTAAGGTCCTTAAGATAATGAAAGGGGGGCACGAAAACTTAAAAGATAAATTATTTAATTTCATTAACTCAAAATATCTGGTCTCAAAATTTTAATTTTAAACCAAGTTAAATATAACTTTTACAATATTGATGCTCTTATGTTTTTAAAGACCACATAATTTCTGTTGAAATATGAAAATGCATATTTTTACTTTAACGAGTGTAAAATCCTTATCAAAATGATGATCAAGTCCCAAATGTAAAACAGTATAATTGATGATGAAAACTCAACTGGCTTCAAAAAATATGAAGAGGGAAGTAAAAGTCAACATGTTTCGAGCGTTCGGATATATTCACCCATTCTCAAAACTTGTCAAGCTTGAATAACTTATGACTTTTATTATTGTGCTCAAAACATGTCTATTTTTATCATCATCTATTAATTTTTAAATCAATGAAGTTTTTATATTTTCAATTCAATTTCTTGGGATTATCTATTTAGTTACACAATATATTAAATTATTTCACTCGATATCAAAATAAGTTTTACTTAAGTTATAGGCACAGGTTCTTAGATTAAAAAAATAATAATTCACTATTTTGTAAAAAAATCAATGCAGTACAATTTTTTTTGCTGCAAGCCTTAACATTTTAATTTAAGGACATAAAAAAATTCCGTTTACAATTGAAATTTCAAAAGTCGAATGTGAAAATGGAATGTCCCCTAGCACCAGAAATCGAAATTAAATAGTTACAAGGACAACTATTTTAAACAAGTTAGCATTTCCATCCTTCTCGAAGTTGTTTGAAAAGGTATTTTGTATATATAGATTCCAAAGTTTATTCTACAAATATTTTAGGGTATACTTTCGGAGTATTTTGATCGAGTTTATTTTTACACATTTATTTGCTTAAAATTATTAAATAATAAGCTTAAAATAAATTATTCAAGCAACATGATTTAACGCATTTATAGTATAATAGTAAACGGGGCTTTCATTGCATATCCTTAACCTTGATACCGCTATCATTAAATGAATGGAATAAGCTTAGATAAATAATAAAAGTTAATTTTTTCCCCGTTTTTATTTTCAAGGAAATATGTTTCGATCAAACAGATTTCATTCTGGAAATAGCGAAATTATTGAGTAGGTCCCTTGGAGCAATATCATTCTTATCCTCTTTTGACGAAATATAGGAAAAACTGGTTTTCACAGTTCTGTAAAAAGTATGTTAGCCTTCTTGCCACGTTTTTTATTTTTTTTTTTATTTTCAATCAAAATAAGTTCGGAAATTTACGTATTTTTTTTATTGCATTTTTTTAAATCAGATGATTCTAAAATTCGCACGGCTTCGGAAACTTCTTACAAATTTCAATTTTTAGTGTTTCCTGCTAAACAAAATAAGCCATTGTTCTTGATAACAAATTATACTACAATAATATCTTGGGAATCGTGCTAAAGTAAAAAATTAAACAAAATAGTTTAGTATATTATCCGGAAAAAAATCTACATGGAATCATAAAGAAAGAATCATTTAAGATACTGAAATATTTTAAGACGCTTACAAGTTTTGGCTACGTATTTGACAGCTTTTTATGTTCGGTATCTTTATACTCTTTGTAGTGACTTATAAAACATGGACACTATTTTAGATAATCTATGTTGAAGTCACAAGAAACAAAACAAAAAAGACAATCAATGATTTATATTCTTTTTTCGAAAAAAATAGTATGCTTAGTAAATAATCAGCTGTTTTGCATTAAATAATTTTAAACAGCGAAGTGTTTTTAATTTCTTAGCAAGGCTTTATTCTTAGCTAGCAGACAATAATTCTTTTAAAAAAAACTTGACTATAATGTAAAAAGGAACTTTACTTTAAATAAAATCTAAATTAAAGTACTAAAAAAATTGATTAGTATATTAATGAAGAAATAATAAAAGAAATAAAATAATAAAAGGGTAAAGAATAAAATTTTTAAAAATGCTAAAATTTTATTAAATAGTTGGTAAAATAGTTCTTCGAAACATTTCGGGACAGGTGATTAAAAAATTACTTTTAAGATTAACACGATATATAAGATGTTGAGAAATTTGCGATGGTGGGAGATATGCTTAAATATGTTTACTACGTATTTTTATTAATATTCATAAAAAATATATACAAGAAACTGATAAATATTTTATTCCAAATCTATTCATACGTATGTATATTATTGTAATTGTATCAGTTATTGAGAAAAAAAAACTAAAAAATAATCACATTAAATAAGCACAATCTGGTGTATAATCATATTCTATCAAAAGCATGCTTTTATAAAACTCGACATTCGTTGAATAAAATGTTTTTTATTCAATAAAATGTTTTATTCAAATTTCTTTACTTAATTTCAAATAGATTTTTAGAGGACTAAAAAAGAAACATTGTATTTTATAGTTTAAAAAAATAAAAATAAAAAGATTAGCAAACGATTATTAGCGAAAAAAATATGAATGAAATTTTACGCCACGCGCGCTAAATCAAGTTCTTCGTAAGTTTATCACATTTTAATATTAATCGCCCCATTTAATCATTTTTTCATTGTTGCCAAATTATTTTTTTTAAATAATTAATTTTTATTTTTCTCATCTTCTAATAAATAAAAACAGTTGAAACTTTAGATTTTTCATTTGAAAAGCATGTAGATTAATATGGTATAAAAAAATCCATACCTTATAATTCAAAATTTTTTCATCCTCTCTTTAATTAAATAATAAAAAATAATTAATAATTATTAAAAATTATTTTTTTCATGAAATTATCTTTAGGTAAATGCGTTTTATGAGTTGGTGCAATATTTTTTTGAATTGCTTCATTAGGTTTTAAAATATGACTGAAAACGCAAAAAGTGAAATTAACATTAAGGGGTCCAAACTTTGAATCGCTCTCCTGACCAAACTATGGGGACCACATTTCCCAGATTGCGGCTACCACCTATATTTTGAAGATAAGGAATCCAAATATGTAAAAAAAAATATATGTTTATTCAGAGAAAGTACGTTTTTGTGTCTGATTTCGTAACTTAATTAATAGTTAGCACTAACTAATTAGCATATTTGAGGTCACCCTCAGGAACCATTAAGATTGACACTTAGTTCGTGAAAATCCGATCATTAGAACGAAAATTATTCAGGGTGATATCTTTTTTTTTTGCTGACTGTACCTGGTAATCGCCTCACCAAAAAATTTTGTGAGTTTTAAGCAGCACTTTTACCGTGTGTATTACAAGTATCTTGCATGATATGTAAAATGAGAAAAGTAGAAGAGAAAAGAATTTTAAATCGTCCCCAAAAGAAGTCAAGGTGAAGATTCAATAATGATAGGATAAGTCCTTGGCTTTGCCACAGTGACAAACAGGAGCTGGCTGTTTCTTAAGGCCGCAAAGCAAAACATTTCACAAACAAACAAAAGCCAGAAACCACTTTATTGTCATTTTCATAAAGATTTGCTGTCCCAAGTAGGTTTTAAGAGCAGAATAACACCTCTTACCACGTTATAAAATCTTCACGGAAATGATTTCATATTAAATGGAATGCATGCCGTATAATCTAATGATCCAATGTCATATAATCCAATGTCGTATAATCCTTTTCCAATGATATCGATATCCAGATACCTAAGAAAACGTGTAAGACTATCCTTATTAGGGATGGATATGTCAATGGTAGACGATTTAAATATACGGTAGCATTGAAGGCTATATTCGGAACAACTATCGCTTCTATAATCCTGCAGGGATTTGTAAATAGTTTGCAATATCTTATAAGTCAATATAAATACAGTGGACATATCGGCTGCTGACGGTAGTGATTTTATTTCTACGTTTTCCCTTCCTATTTTACACATTCGATATTTTTTCCTGCCATAGCAAGTAATGAGTAAGTCATTAATATATCTGGTTCATTATCACTGGTTTACCGTGTGGCAAGTTACATCACAGAATTCAAAGTGGCTTGATTCTAGAAGGACGCATCTTATTAAACAAATAGAAGTTGAAAAGTACTTTTTGCACTTTTTTTTATTTCTCATTTATTTTTATGATTAACTTTTATTATTTTAGCTCTCAAAGTTTTTATGAACTTCTTTGAAAGATTAAAATGAAAAACGGTTCTCATAGCTTAGGAAGAACGTGGGTTTGAACTTCGTGTTATTTTCTTAATGTTGTGACTCTTCTGAATTTTTCCTATTGAAGGGGTATTCGTCAGAAATCTTCGTATAGTAATATTGGCTAATTTGTAAAGAAAACAGATCAAAATATCGGAGTGGAAAATAAAGTAAACAATAGTCATACTCGGATTAAGTATTTATATTTAATAACGTAAAAATAATCTATTTTTATACACGCTTATGACAGGGAAAAGAGGTGAAAAGAATTTAAATAAAAATAAAATAGTTCTGAATGAAAATGAAGTCATGTGTGATTTCTCTCTGATTTTACTTGCAACGGAGTGTTTTAAGAAAGCAAACTTGCTCGATATCACCCCTGTTAATAATAAGAGGCGCAAAAACATAAAAAAAGGAATAGTTTTCTAGAAGAAAATGAAATCACGTGGGTTTTTTCTCGATTTTACTTGCAAATGGATGATAGAAGGAAACAACATGTGATTATGTTTAATCATATTAATGTTGTATAAATAAATGATTTGAGGCAGAGGAAATAAGAAAGAGAGAACAAGAGAGGAGAAAGATGGCATTTATGGTTGAAAATGATATCATGTGTGATTTGTCTTTGATTTAACTTTACTTGAAAATGGTTGATAGAAAGAACATGTGATTGTCTTTCATATCATGTTGAAATCAGGTGTTTATCAACTAAGTAAATATTTAAATGTGGAAAAGAATTTTTTGCCAAATTAACTTTTTCCCATTTACTATTTTTTGAATTCACTTAAGGAAACTGTATTCAATATTGTTTCGATTACCGATGTAATAAATCTTAAATGATGAATCCATTAGAATGAAGCACTTTAAAATGCACTAATTAAAATTATATTGAATAAGTATTAGCATCCTGGGATTCTATTGGCATTAATACTTGGTAGTTCCATTTTAAAGGTAGCAGCAAATTTTATCACAAAATTTCAACAGGACAAAATTTATTAATAATTAACAAATGAAACATGCAGGCTTGAAACATATTATATATATATATATATATATATATATTTATTTATTTTTTTTTTTTTTCTTTTACTTTATACTCTGTGTAATAACGATATATTCATATGAAAAACTAAATTTACTATAAAATATTTTCCCAAATTATGTTGCCAGAAATATTATTAAGTGCTGTAAAAATGAGCAATAATTTATTAAAAAACAGCACTGTTAAATTTTATGCAGTCGTATTTCAAACAAGCGAACAATAAATTAGGCTTTATGACAATGAATTTATTAATTTATCTTTTTATAAAATAGGAGCAAACGTTGGATTTTGTTTAATTCTTACGACAGTATTTTATTCAGTATTATAATAAATTTTAAATTTCCATTTTACAAATACATAAAGTGTCCATGAATTCAGAAGCAAAAATGCCACAAAAAGAGGAAAACAGATAAAATTACTTGCAATTTTATATGCATGAATCATAAATATTGGATTTTTCCCACACACGCCAGATGCTTCAACTAACTCCTCCCATGCAATCAATTGATTTGTCGTATAGTGGAACAAATTACCTCTTGCAAAAATTGAGACCGGCAAGGGTTTGCTGAAAATATCGCTATGAAAGAAACTTAAAATCCATTTGTTCTTTCGTTCTAGTAATGTTTCTGTTTTGCATTTATCATGCTTTTAGTAGCAGCCCTTTTTTATCATGGATACATTTAGAATTTTAGAGACTTTTATAATGCATAACTAAGAATTTGCCCGTACTAGATACATGTATGTAAATTATAAAAAAGAAATCATGCATGTCTAACATTTCAAATATCTAAATATGCTTATGAAAACATTTTTGCAAAGCTTCGTCTTTAGAAAAATAGTTGATTTCTCCTACATTTCAATGATTATTAGGTTGTGAAAAAATAGTTCATATTTGCACCGAAGTATCTTAAATAATTTAATCTGAAATGTTTAAGAAACATTTACATTAAAATACTAAAATCGAGCTTTTAACATTTAATGAACGTGCTTTTAATATTAAAACCGCGTCATAAGTCCATACTGTCTAATGATTTATTAGTATTTTTTTAAATGAGCTCCACTTTATTTTTTTGAAAAAAAAAATCACATGAAAGTTTATTATTCGTTAAAGGTACTCTTAAAATTTTCAAACTATTGATGTGGCAAACTAATTTTCAACTCGTATAAATTGTCGTCTACCCGTCTTCATTGTCTATTCAATGAAAAAGATAAAACATATTTGCAAACCTTCAGAAATGATCACCGATGAATTATGAGAAACGTAAAGAAACAATTGTTTAAAATTGCTTAAATTAGTTCATTTTAAGCAAACTCCGGTAATTTATCAATGAAATAACGATTTGTTTATTTCGTTTTTCGTCGGTTGTATTTTTTCCTACTTATCTATTAGTTTATATGTACCAACATTTAGCACTATAAAAAATAATATTTTCTAAGTGTTCGAATGCCTGGACGTAACTGAACTAAATCAGTAGCTTAACTGTTATCAAATCAATACTTAATTAGAATAAATAAAATTACTACAGTAGAGTAAATAAAATTACTACATCAAAGCTTTACCAACATCGTAAAAGTGAAGCATTAAGATAGAGGTGTTAAATCCTTGCTGAACCCTGGATGTATCTATTTATTTATATTCAATTTGATAGTATGGAAATATATTCCATCTGCGTTGTTCTGAAATTGATTTAAAATTGCAATACCAATAGAAGAAGAACTCAAATTAAAATTTATCACTTTACGTCGTTAACAAATATTTCAAGTTTCTAATGACGTTGTTTTTCTTTGATTCCATCCTAGGATAAAATAAATTCCTGTAGTGGTCAGAAAAATATTAAAAAATGCATTGTAGCCACAAATGGAGGTGCAATTAAAATTTCAGACATTCAGCTCTTCTAAAAATGACCTGACTCTTGATTGACAATAAAAGAAATCTGTCCATAATATATCGATACGTTTAAGTTTGTAGTGGTCAGGACACCATGAATCTTCTATTGTCATCAGATATATTTCTCAATCCAATATTTGATCTCTTTAGTTACTTAAAAATTATTCAAATTTTAATTGTTAATTAATTCTCATTTTTTGATAACTTGTGAAAAAGGGATTAGAACGGGACAGGGGCAGATCTGTGTTGATTTGAGTGATAGAAGAAAATAGCGAAAAGTCGGTTGCAAGATTTAATCGCTATAACCCAAAAAGAAAGCTAGTAAAAACGTATTAAATTTAACCTCCTTACTTTAGAAAAGGTTTAGATTTTAAACTCAAAGCAGCAATAGTGGTACTAAATATCTCTTATGCTAACAAAAACTCTGGTATGATTTAGTTTTCTAAGTGAATTATACTTCAAGTTCAATGTCAGAAGCAACGTTGGATTTATGAAAAATTCCTGACGTAAATTGAATGTACGAGCTACAGTTTACACTATTGAAATAGACATTCGAGAATATTGTGTTTAGCGCTGATGCGAAATAAAAAACGAGAGCACAAAGCCCATCCTACTCTTCATACCCTAAGCTCATACTTGTGATCTTATTCTTGATGAAGACCATAATCCTTTCCCGAAATATCACGTGATTGATGACGTAGGGGAATGAAAAGAAATCCAGCGAGCCTTCATTCTCTCGTTTTAGAATTCAATTTTCTCACTTTCTTGTTTATTTCATTTTTCTTTTCCAAAAGTCTTTTGTTCCACTTCTGTGAGTGTTTTAAAGAAATTTTCCATGCGTAGGACTCATCTCTGGTTACAGTAGTGAAAGAGGTTGAAAAGAGGAAAATAAAAGCAAATATTTGGATTTGCAATTCTATCTGATAGTTTCTAGAAAGGTGCTCATTATTTTGAAGTAATTCTTTTGCATTTCTTTAAATTGGAGATTTGAAATGATTGCTAATTAACGTCGCAGAAACGATGAATTTATCTAAAGATTATTCACCATTTTAAATGGCAGTACTGAGTAATTTCTTAGATTATTTTTCTGTCATATTTTCAAAAACGCAAATGATTTATCGTTGTTAGAGACATTTAATTTAAACATTTCTAGTATTTCAGCGGAATGAGTTGTTAGTGTATTCATATTTTATGCTAATAAAGACTTAGCTTTGAAAGTTTTGTTTTAGCTTTACAGAGAATAATTTATTACTTATTGTATTTAGTTCATTTTGTTCGAGATATATATTTAATCTATTTGGAATGCAATAAAATTATGTTGTTTGTTTCCTTAAATGGAAGATTTAGAAGGAATATTTAAGTATTGAATTATTAAACGGGTATAATATTATTTCTTTTTAAAGTTAAATTGCCAAAAACCCAAAATAAAAAATAAAAATATTAAAAGTAAAAATATTAAAAGTAAAACCCTAAAATGGTAAATCCAAATATTAATAAAATATTAGAAAATGATTATAGAGTATTGTTAAAAATATTTAGTTCCAAATGTAAATTCTTGGCTGCCTGTCAAGAATATGTTGATATTTGTACTGATCTGATTTAAGCTGTTAATTATACTGATTTATGATCATTATATACAGGCCTATCTAATTGTTATTAGTTATACTTTTTCTCAGGAGTTTTTTATTGTGACAATTTGCTGTTAAACACCGTATGCCTGCTGTTTTGCTGCATGTGCTGTGTCAGAAAATAAACGTTTCATTATATTAAAATGTATAACTGAGTTTAAAAAAGTGATTACATTACATTAATGCTACTTTAAATCTCTAAAAACTACAAAGCATTGAATTAATAATATTGCATATAAGTAATTTTCTTAAAAACTGTAAAGTTTCATAAAACCAAAACGAGAAAAATATTTTTAATCGTAAGGCCCTAAAATTTTTAATCCAAGTAGTGAAACTCATTAGAAAATAGTTATAGAGTATTGTGCAAAATTCTACTTTAAAACAATAATTGTCAAATAGAATTATTGGTGAAGTAGCTGGTAATATTTTACGGTTTTCTAGGTCTGTCTAATCAATGTTAATAGTTACTCCGTTTCTCATGAATTTTTTATTGTATTTTTGGTGCGGTAAAGGAGAAGGAAGTAAGGACATTATACGATTTAGTTACACAGCAAATTAAGGGAATCAAATATAGTTACTGTATTAAAATACAGCAAATGAGATGGATGAGGTGATAGAAGACGGAATGACAATGGTAACCTTATCGAAAAAATAACTTTCCGTTAAAACAACTTTCCACTTAAACGAAAAATACTCACCGACAGACCACAGACTAGATAGACTCTAATAATTTGTTGAATAGTGTTAGAGTAAACAGATAAAAAATATTCGCATTGGATAGAACCAAGGAGGATAATCTGTTTGAGACATTTAAGCTGCTGTAGTGGGGGCAGAAGAAGGAAATTAATTTAGGAAGTTTCTAAATGATTAAAGATATTGGGAATAAGCAAAACTCAATAGATTCTAAACCACATTTTCATGTTGCTAAATAAATATTAAATATCATGTAGTCAACTAGAAAATTACCATATGGAATCCTGTTTGAAAGTGATTATTTATTAAAAATGCGAAACAAAACAACATCGTAAAATTTTGATTACAATGATAAACTTTAAAAAAAAAAACTTTCAAATGATAAAAATATACAATGTATTTCAAAAAATGTTTCAATTACGAGCAATTCAGAAAATAATAAAGAAATCAAATTCATATAGAAAGAAGAAAGAGTAGAGGAGAGTGGGGTCAATTGTAACTATTTTTACTTAACTATTTTTAACTAACAAAAAATCCAATATATTATTAGTATTAATTGACAGACGAGTAAAGTAGACTATCCTCTACTAGAAAAAAAAAATACCTTATTTTAAATGTTATTATATTAGTTATTAGCAATTTTTGACAGTCGTGCCCTTGTTACAATTGTCCCCACTTACGGGGTCAATTGTAACAGTTCATAAATTCAACTAAAACATAGTTAATTATACATATTATCATAGTTGTGATATATTTTTTATTGATCAAAATAGTAGTGATATTTTAGGAGTAAAAATAATAATGAGCAGAGACCTAAAGGGTTAAACTTTTAACTTTAAGGGGTTAAAAATTTTAATTTATGCTGTGAAAGGTGACAAATAAAACAATGCACATGCAACATAATATAAATGATATAGGAAACTATTGGTGGTTCTTAAAGAGTTAAGTAATGATTTGTAGACATAAGACTATTTATTTTCAGCTGTTACATTCGTCAATTTACTTATTGTTACAATCGTCCCCAAGACGTCATTTCAGCTTCATCTGTTAAAAACAATGCTAGTTGATTAACAAAACTAATATTTTTTTTAAAAATTTTAATTAAGCTGTTTATTTACATATTCGGTTAATAGTTTTTATTTGTTTAAACAAAATTACTTTGTTACAATATAATATTCTAATACCAAAAAAAGTACTTACGTAGCATGAAAATATCTTTTATGATGTAACTCTTTCAAAAGTACATAAAAATAGTTGCCAGCAGGGGTGTACATGTAGATTTATTAAATACACCTTGTGCGCCACCTAGGAACCAAATCTAGAACCCGACACTCGAAATTTTTGCTCTGTTACAATCGTACTCTGTTACAATTGACCCCACTTTCCCCTACCTGAGGATCAATAGCAAATATATATCGTGTATTTGAAATTTTATTTTTTTATTCCTTTATTAATTAAAGAAGTTATAAAAGAAAAGAAAAAAAAATCTTTTTCATACTGTGCTACCTTTTACTAACCCCACCGTATGCCTGTTGGACATCAAAAATATCAGCAAGATGTTATTTGTAAGTAAGGCAGACACCATTATCTGTATCTTTATCTTAAAAAATGGCATTTCTTCCTTTTTATTTGGAAAGCAAAGTATATATTTATGTTGAACTGAGATATTGATATTTAACTATAATGTCCATTACTGCTTTCAATAACTTTAGATGCATAAGTTTGTTGTTCGAGAACTGCAAAGATGTCAGGCTGTTTCGGTTTACAATGACCATATTATTTGAAAATACTGAAATACTGAAAATTCAAGAGGAACATCAAAACATTTCGGGGATGGACGAGCAATGAGATATCTCAAGATGGAAATACATCAAGTTTAGCTGGGAAAAAAAAATAACACGCAACTTAGAAATTTTATGACAAATTCGCTACAGTTTAAATACTATAGGTTAAAATCAATAAAACACTACAAATCCCTTTATTAGTAAATTACGTATAGGTTTATTATTTTTCGTTTCCTTATCTTCGTATTTCTTTCCGATCTAGTAGCTTAAATTTTATAAATAATTTATTTACTTTAAATTTTAAATTTGCTCCTTAGATGCTAGTTCTAGTTACAGTGTTTATCTCTTATCAGTGTTTATTCTTTTCTTTTAAAATTCTGTAATATTTTTTTAATCTAAATATAGTTTTAACATTCCTTCTGAACTTATAAAATGAATGCAATTATTCTTGTTTCCTTCTTTGTATATTACAATATCAGCTTACTTAACTTTTGCTGTAATCGAAATAAATGTTTAAAACATTTTATTTTTGCGTAGAATTAGAATAACAAATAACGTTGTCTTGATCTCTAGGAAACGCCAGCAGAATTAATTTGTCGACAATGGTAAGAATGCATATCCTTTATTATTATTTTTAAACATTTTTCTTTACGCATCCAATTTACTAACTTCTATAAATGCTTTACCTAAAATGCATATTTTGCGTGATAATTTTATGAAATATTATCGAAGTCTAAAGGAAATGTTTTGATGCGACTAAAATTATTAAAAATATTTCTTTAGTATTTTTAAAAGGCATGAATATATTCAAAAGTGATGAGAAATAATGATAATATATTCAAAGATTTAAAAGAATAACTTTTCTCTGTACTCAAAGTGTCTCTTTCACTCTCCGTCCCTGTCCACATCATTATTTACGACCATTCAAAGACAACTTTTAGGAAATATATACATAACAGGTATTCTTAAACTCCAATATTCGCACACACTCAGCTTCGTCCACTTAGAAAATAATTATTCATTTTTATGCGAGGTAGTTTTAAAACAGTAAACAATTTATCTTTCATGAAAAAAATAGTTAGAGTGAATTATTCATAAATGTGAGAGGCAGAACTGTCAAATTCAGATACTTTGAGATAGTATAGAAGTGAAAAATAGAAACCAGTAAATATAAAGAGAGACTTCTTTAAAAGATTTGTTAAAAATAAACAAAATCACTATGCAGTATAAAAAAAAAAGTTTTAAAACCGTAAAAAAATTTAAAAAAAGATTAAAAAAAAAGTGCTAAAGTTTTTATTAAATTTATTCTATCTAGTTAGGTAGATTATAATAATAAATTTGCACTCACATTTGTCCCATAGAGGAAAAAATATAAAAATAAAAAATAAATAAATAAAAATAACCTAAATTTTATAAATCAGCAAATTAGGGAAATTGTTTTGTTCCCATATATTTTTTTATCAACAAAGAAAATTATGAAAAATGGTAAAATATGTATTTTACTTAGATCTTAGGGAAAAGGGTTCTTTACTTGCAGTTAACAATGTACTAAAATTTCATAGATTTCGAAAAAGCTTTCAACATTTATTTACACAAAGAAATATTCTAGAACACTGTTGGGATTTTCATTTTAAACCTACGGTAAAATAACCGGCAGCAGCCTGTTCACCCAATTAAACGTAAAGTTTACAGGAAAAATATTTTTTTTACCTTTACGGTTTTAAAACCGTTTACAGCTAGTACAGTGAAAAAAATGAAAAGATAACTACACGGTTTTCAACCATTCAAAACTAGCAAGGTTTTAAAATCGTAAAAAATAAATTTAACTGGACATTGAAGCTAGGGTTTTCGTTTGGTAATGGCTATTGGGGTTAGGTCGTGGTTAAGTTGCATTTTATCAAATGAGACGTGGAATGTAAGTTTATCTAGTTGTTCACCAATAGTAAGAAATAAGAAATACTAGTCATTTTTGCAATAAGCAGTTGCATGTTGTTGAAATCCATGCGTGAATGAGAATATTGTGTTCTAATAGGGGAGTTCGGGACGCTGGAAACTCGTTATGTTCTGAATGGAATGGAGGAAATTTTGTAGTGTTAACGCCGGGATTCGAACCCCATTTTATCGGTTATTAGATTATAAGATTAGCCACCTAATAGCCTTTTGTTATGTACCCAGCCTTATAATATGATTAGCCTTAAATATGAACAAGCCTTATAATATTATTAGCCGTATAATAAGTACCCAGCTGCTAGGAACTGAATGGCTTCATTAGGTAAGCCTATGTGGCAAGGTAAAATTTTGGTTGTTTAACCGTATTAGATGAAAACAGTTAATAAACGGTTTTTCTCACAATTAACAGTTTAAATAATAGCATATTTACAGTAATTTGACTGTTTTTTTTAATGTGGTAAAATGAATATTGAATGAATTGCTACTTAAATATTTCTCCGAGAAGTATCTAACACTGAAGTTGAAGTACTATTTAATTCCTGAATGTTTTGTTAACGGAATCTGAAATATAAATAAAAAATACCATATAAAAACCATATATAGCCATATAGAAATTACCTTGAAGTATTCCATATTGGCTAGCAATTAAAATCTTTAGAAGTTGATTCGGGTATTAAGCGTGGTTGTATACTTTCTCCAGACTTTTTGATTGTGATTGACATGATTATGCAGAAAGCGTATCAGAGATAAAAATTGTATTAAAACCAAAAGCAAAGAAAATAGGACTCGTTATCAATCTAAAGTAAACAAAAATTTTGAAAGCTAATCTCAAACAATTAAATTCCCTATACTTAGAAAATAATATAAAGGGTAAGATATAATAAAGAGGTAAACAGTTTTACCTAAAATGGGAGAATAATATATAATAAAGGATGAACTTATGAGGATAAACTAAATAGAAACTAAATGATAAACTAACAAACGATAAAATATAAACTAAATGCAAAATAAATGATGAGGATAAACTAAATATATGTCAGAATAAGTTTGCGCTTTTCTTGATAAATTCTCGAAAAACAAGAACACAACAAATTCAACAAAAATAACATTTCCCATAATAATGTTAAGTCTGCACAGTTCTATGGATCGAAGACGTGGCACTGCAATAAAAATCACATGGAAAAAATATAGTATTTATAAATAACAAGAAGTATCTTGTGTATCAAGTGGTTCCATAAAATTTTTAACCCAGAAATCCTTAGAGAAACAAAACAGAAACAATAGAAAACTAGAAAGACCTAAAAATACTTGGAGCAGGACAATTATAATAAATAGAAAAAAATAGGAAAGACGTAGAGAGCCTACATATCTGGACACCCATAGAGTGAGATGGAAAGCTGTGATAGACGTACCATGCTTCGATTCGCAGTAATGAAGAATATGTATGTCTATGTAAAAGTAATCTGCTTTCTTTTTTATTAGGAATTTTGCAACAACTTTAGAATTTCCGTTAAATGGCATCAAATCAATTTTTCAATACACTCTTTTTTACAAATTAGACCACCAATACTTAACACCTATTTAAAAAAAATAATATTTTTTTATTTTTTTATTGTAACATATATTGAGTTGAAAGCATGAAAAAAAAATTCAGAAATCCAGAAGCTGCTAAACTTCACGAAATGTAAATTTCATAGTGTAACATAGGAAAGCTAATCAAATGATTCTTTGAAATACGTTTGATATGTCTAAATGGAAGTTACAATATACGTTTGAAATGTCTAAATGGAAGTTGCAATATACTTTTGAAATGTCTAAATGGAAGTTACAATATACGTTTGAAATGTCTAAATGGAAGTTACAATATACGTTTGAAATGTCTAAATGGAAGTTGCAATATACGTTTGACATGTCTAAGAGGAAACATCACTTGGCAATTCGAGAATGCGGCAGCAGATGATTATAAGTTAAAAGTATACATATTCTTTTCAAAGGTATACATATCAAAATATGCTCAACATACTCTTTTTCATATTACGTATCACAATTACGTATCAAAGAATTGGGTTAGGTGTTTTTGTTACATCCTCTTTAGTTATGAGGAAAATATAAGCATTGAGAAAGCAGAGGCGTATATACAATTTTTCTAG
Organism: Parasteatoda lunata; assembly: GCA_949128135.1. NCBI lineage: Eukaryota > Metazoa > Arthropoda > Arachnida > Araneae > Theridiidae > Parasteatoda > Parasteatoda lunata. Next base: position 52,222,197 of record OX421971.1, read on the forward strand.
ACTATGATTTGTCCAATTATTTTTTGAATTTCTTTAATTAATTTTCTGTTTAGGTCAGTTTTATAATTTTCAATACAGCTTGTTATGAAACATCATTAATTTTAAATAATTTATGATAAAAAATAAACGTATAAATTTTAGATAAATGAAACGTAAAAAGCGTACAAATCAAGAGGTCGTCTAAATTAGTCTTTAAAAATTAAAGCTTTTAGAAAAAATATTTTTCTTTCATCAAAAAAATAAATCCAAAACAAAGAGTTATATATAGCAGTTAAGTCAACTGCATATATCATAAAAATTTAAATAATGAAATATTCTACGTTATTGTAGGCATTAAACTATTGATTTGGGCCACGTTTGTAATCATAATTGAACAGACAATTACTTTCTTATGATAAAAAAAGTTTAAGTTATTTCTATTAAAAAAACACTAAATCAGTCAACAGCAATTAATTACTTTTTGTATATAGCTTTTTAATTACTTTTTCTTAGTAACCGTATTTAACGTGTTAAATTAACCGTTGAAGATAATGATGGTGTTTGAAATCTAGAAAAGAATGCCTTTTTTTTCTTTGGTAGTTAGTGCATTTTATCCTTTAAAATTATTAGAAAACCTTGTCTTAAAAAAGTAATATATGATTTAAATATTTTTCAGAAGTGAGAGTATATTTTACACGCATACAATCATAAATGCAAAATTGAAGTGTTACAAAACATGTTATAAATGCGGCTTAAATGTGACTATGAAAGCAAATCTAGCTATATAGTTTAGTTATTATATATATATATATATATAATATATATATATATATGACATATGTTGGCATTTATAAAATTTAAGAAGTTAAAACATCCATATTCGCGTTGATTGTTATTTAGAGAAATAAATATTAGTCTTTTAGTCAGATGAGAATTTATTGAAACAATGGAGCTTTTTTTGTAAATGAAGAAACTCTGACGTAACTCATTTATCTTACTCTTTCATTTAGGTCATTTCAGAATATTTGAGAAGAGAAGACGGTGTCCAACATAGTAGCAAACTAAAATTTGAAGAAATATAAAGAGTAAATGCAAACTAAAATGTGTAGATATGCTTACTTTTGAGAATCTATTTTCAATTAAATCTGATAAAGTTATGAGAAAATGATAACCACAAAATCTCTCACAATTACAGTCTTACGATTGTATTGATCAATTTTATAATACTGATAGTATATATATAGGGTTGTTAAAATATGCATGTCAATAATGGAAGGCAATTTCGGGGGACCTAAATAAGCCTATTTCACTAAGAAATGTGTAAGTAGAAGCCAGAAACCTACAGAGGGCACTGTTGCTTTTTACTTGTTTCTTATGTTAATGTTCCTTACTTTAGAGCGTTGCTTAATGTAATGTTGCTTACTGTAATTTTTGCAAACTGTTTCATTCTTATTCATTTTAAACTGCAAATAAATCATTGTTTTTTTTTGTTGTCAAAATTGAAATTTTACATATATATTATTAACGCTGCATTCTCGCATCTATATTCTTATACAAAATCCAACAGCTTATTATCAAATTACAATCAATTATGGTTTATAACATTTACTGAAAAGAGTCATGGCAACAGAAATATAAGATTCACAGCGTGGAATTCGCATGGATTGTTGAGAATTGGTAAGCATCAGGGCTCTCTACCGGGTTACCGTTATATATATATATATATATATATATATATATATATATATATATATATATATATATATATATATATATATATATATATATATATATATATATATATATATATATATATATATATATATATATATATATATATATATATATATATATATATATATATATATATATATATATATATATATTATATATATATATATATATATATATATATTATATATATATATATTATATATATATATATATATATATATATATATTATATATATATATATATATATATATATATATATATATATATATATATATATATATATATATATATATATATATATATATATAAGCGAACCGGACAAAAAATTAGTCACCCTTGGAGAAATCATGAAAAACATCATTTAATAGAAAGTAACACCGCCTTTGGATTCGATAACAGCCTGGAATTGGTTAGGAAGGGAGCCCACAAGGTTTTGGAGGTACGTCGAATCCAGTTTAATCCACTCGCTGAGGATTTGATCGCGCAAATCCACCAAATAGCGAGGATGCTGATCTCGGCGTTTTACACGTTATTCCAACATGTCCCACAAATTTTCAATGAAGTTGAAGTCAGGTGATTTTGCAGGCCAGTCGAGATGTAATTGAGTGTCTGAGTGTTCATAAAACCAGTCATATACTCTTCCAGCCCGACGAACTTTGCTGTTGTCATCTTGAAAAAGATGTGTATTGACAACATACTCTTAATGAAGATGTCGTCTGAAAGGCAATATCTAATCATCCAGAATGTTAAAATAAACATGTTGGTTAATGTTAGTGGCCACCTCAGTGAGGGGGCTCAATCCATAATAAGAAAAACTACCCCAAAACATGACAGGCCCATCTCCGGCTTGAACCTGACCTAGCACACTGCCAGGATGAAATGTTTCACCTGCTCTTCGTTGCACTCGACGGCGTGCGTCTTTTGAATAAAGGCAAAAACATGATTCATCAGACCATATTACATTTCACCAGTCAGCAACTGTCCACGTTCGGTGACTTCTAGCCCACTGAAGTCGCGCAGCTTTATGTGCCTGTGTGAGCAATGGCCTCTTACGAGATATTCGACTCCAAATGTTCATTGCTTGTAGTTCTAGTCGCAATGTTCTCTCCCTAACAGGTTGGGATGGACCTTCATTTACTAACTGAAGCAATTCCTGTCAGGTTTGGCAGCTATTTTGATTGACAAAGCGGGAAGCACGTCTCCGGCCCCTTTCATGCAGGATCTTTTTCCGATGAATTCTGACATCGTCATTCGTGACCACGTGTATTACACCACTGCTTGTAGACACGTTGAACAGTTTAGCATCGAAACACCAACAAGTCCAGCAACTTCATTCACCGTATGACCATTGGCAGGGCCAAACACAATTGCCCGTTTTTGCCATTCGTTCACATCCTTACACTTATCCATATTTACACACAATTTCCGCTTAAAACAAAAATATCTCACTAATAGCTACTTGCCTTTGATCACGTTGAAGCAGTGTGCACGCAATTGAGCACGTCACTTCACCACTGCATCATCTAACGAAATCCAACGATACATCGGTGCTTGCGAACTAGGGTGACTAATTTTTTGTTCGGTGAGCTTATATATACATATATATAAAACGATGATTCACGTCACAGAGTTTCAATAGCTCCGATACAACCCTCGAGAGAAACACAGATCCACGATCCGAGATGAGAACTCTTGGTGAACCATGTTTGAACAGAATGTCTTCAAGAAGGAATTTTGCTACCTTTGAGGGCTTCAGCATTGTGTAGAACTTTCGTAGTGGCAAATCTAGTCAAATAGCCTGTACACACTACAATTCATTTATTTCCTAAAAGTGACTTAAGGAAGCGTTCTAGCAAAACAATACCTATTCTATGAAAAAGTGCTTCCGCAGGTGGGATTGGCATCAAGCTTCCAGGTGGCCTTTGTGGCAGACGTTTGCGTCGTTGGCATTCCTTACAATGAGAAACGTACCTCCTAACATTTATGCGCAATCTAGGCCAATAAAAGCGCTTCTATCCAGCGTTTTGGCGCATCCCAATTGACCTGCTGTTTGCGCGTCGTGAAAGTGATGAAGAATTTCCAGGCGTAACTTAAAATGAATAATCGGTAGTCACTGTGTTCCGATAGATTCATAATTCCGCTTACAGAGTATAGTATCCATAATTTTATAATTTGAATCATTACTTCTCCGACCTATATTTGTCTTCAAAGTTGTTATCTCCTGGTCTTTCTCCTGCTCATCCGCGAGATTTGTGATGGCAGTTATACTTTTTTCTTTACCATTTTCAGTAGTTGGTAGAGGATGTCGTGATATTTAATCAGCATCTTTATGTCTAAAACCAGACTTATAAACAATAGTTACATCAAATTCCTGTAGTTTGAGAGCCCACCAAGCTAAACTTCCAGAAGGATCTTTCAATCCTGCAAGCCAGTACAGTGAATGATGATCTGTTATAAGGTTGAACGGTCTTCCAAAGAGATAAGATGAAATTTACTGATGGACCAGATAGCAGCAAGACATTCGCGTTCCGTTTTCGAATAATTTGTTTCATCCTTGGTCAATACTCGAGAGGCATATGTAATTACAGTCTCTTTTCCTTTCTAAGTTTGAACTTACGATGATACAATGCCATAGCCACTGGAATCAGTGTGCAACTTGGTGGGGGCATCATGATCGAATATACCCAATACAGTTTCGGTGGTTTAAGCGGCCTCAAAAATTTTAAAGGAGTAGCGTTGTTCTTCTGACCACATTAACTACTCATCGTTTTTAACAGTTTCTGTAGTGGATACTCTTTGGTGCAAAAATATTTTATAATTTTACGATAAGATGAATAAAGTGCGAGGAAACTTTTAATGTCTATAATTGAAGTAGGTACAGGATACTTAGCGATAGCCATGACTTTATCTGGATCTGGCTCGTATTCCTGCTGCATCAAGACAATTTAAAACAATCCTTAGGCGTCGCACGTGTACAGCAAAAGTATCTGAGAATACTGCAATGTCGTCAAAATAATACAAAAAAATTTTCCATTTCAAATACAGTAGTAAATTATGCGTCATTCGTTCAAAGTTGGCGGGAGCATTACAAAGTTCAAACGACATACCCTTAAATTCAAATAGGCCATTAGGGGTTACAAAAGCAGCTTTTTCACAATCAGCTTCATAGACTTCTTGCCAATATCCAGAAAATAAATCCATAAACGAGAAGCTATCTGCGTTCTTTAAGCAATCCAGAATATCGCCTTCCCTGGGTAATGGGAACACATCATTTTTGGTTACTTTATTTAACAGCCGTCAGTCCATAAAGAAATTTCTTCCATCGTTTTTCTTGAGAAGAACCACAGGAGAAGACTACGGACTTTGAGATTTCTGAATGATTTCTCGAGCAATCATTTTGTCTACCTCGTCTTGTATAATACGCCGCTCAGCAACAGAAACTCTACATGGTCTGTGGCTAATAGGCTGATGATTTCCTGTATTTATGTGATATTTCACGACGTTTTCGGATCTATTTTTCTTCGGTAAAAAAAACGTTTTTGAATTCCCTTAAAATATTATTCAAGCTAGCTATCTGTTCAGTTGATAGGCTTGGGGCGAGGTATCGTTGATTTAAAACTATCGAAATCTTTGTTTCTGTTGAAGTTTGTTTCGGTCATGGGTGCTAAGGTCTTCGCAACTTCATGTCCTATAACTTCTTCTAAACTGTCAATTGTTATTTCAGGAGTTGGAACAGTAACAAGAAATAGGCGGGCGATTTCTTCTTGATATTTTTTCTTGACTTGGCGTATCATTGACAATAGGTCAAAATTATCTTTAAGAGACGCAACGGGAACGGCATTTGATGATCTTTCAAACTTCCTTAGATTTATGCGTCGCTGCTGCCAAGAGACGACATGTTGACAGCATTAGATGAAAGAGGTAGTTGTTGTTACTCCTTTTGTCAGTAGAACTTGATAAATATTTTCCACGATGACCTTCACAAGATGATAAACCTTGTCTGCTTAATTCATGCTAGGGTTGATACGATGTCATAATCCCAGTACTGCCTGTATGTATGAAAGACTTGTTTCTCTAGGTAGTTGAGCTTTGGTTTTTAATTCTTCTTCTGCACGATTGCAGACCTTGGCCAAGTTGCAGACTATCAGTAAATGTACCTTTCAAACTAGTTTGGAACACTTCCCATGATGTTAAACTGACTTCATTATTTTCAAACCATTGTTTGATTGTTCCAATTAGAAAAAAGTAGGGCATGTTCCATCGTCCCAATTGCTATATTTAGAGACACGATCATATTCTTTTAACCAAGCTCCAGGATCTTGGTTGGATTCTCCAGAAAAAGAAGATGGATTAGGAATGTGCTGGATAATCGGAGTAGTGACAGGTGTTTCTGCCATTTTTGGATATTCTGGCTCCAATCCTCTTAAGCGGCGACTCCTCCTTAAATTACTAGCCAGATCTGCTTTGAGAACCCTGCGCCTCCACCAAATAATGTCACGTAGAATAAATAGGAATTAGTCTAGGAAGTTGAAGAGATTTATTGAACACCATCAAAGTACAGTGAACAAAATAACTGGTGTCTGGGCTTGAAACACCCAGTTTTTTATAAGAATAATAACGGAACAGGAAATGATATATTAGAACATTCTAGAAACTTCTAGAAGATATAGAAATAATAAATAAAACCATTTTAAGAAAGTTTAAAATTTTCTTAGAATTCTGAGGATCAAAGTATATATATATATATATATATATATATATATATATATATATATATATATATATATATATATATATATGCACAGCAAGAGATATCGAGAGAGCTGTTTTTTTGTAAAAGTAAAAAAAAAAAAATTAATAATGAATTTAATATCAACTTCTTAAAATATTTATTTGGTTATTAAATTTGTGTGATTATTAGTCTCAAATTAACAATTTTATCAAACGTTTTATTTATATGTCATTTTCCACATCTAACTGAATAGAGCGAATAAAAGCAGGGATAAAATATTTTCTTAAAATTTATTTATTTTAAATATGATTATAAGTGGTTATAAAATAACGGTCATACATATATGTTTGGTACAAATAAGTAAAAATTATTATCGAAAAACTAAATTAAAACTTTTTTGAAAAACAAAAATCGGTTCGTTACTTATTCTGAGTTAAAAAAAATCTTCCCAATTCTTTTACCGCCATGTTTCTTTTCATATCTGTAGTTTGATGGAGCAAATATGTTTAAAGGGGAAATCCTGATCACATAACTTTTCTCCAAAAGAGATTTCCATTTGACATGAGATATTTATCCTTATGCCTATCCATCAAACTCATACATCCATCAGACTTATATATCGGTGGCAGACCTATAATACCCCTCCCCTTCTTTCTAAGCTTCAACTATCCTCAAACATACATCGATAGCTGTTTTTTTATTTCTTTTTTTTAAAAGATTTTCAACACCCGGCTATTTCTTTTTACTCTACTGAACCGTTTCAAACCCCTGTAAGGGTAAAAGCACAGCGCTTTTTGTATGTTGCTAAACTTATTTCATCCCGTTGATATCTTTAAAACATGAAACTCATTGGTCTTTTTTTTACGTAATATTTTCTTTTTTTTCCATTTTTATTTTTCACTGGCATTAAAACAATTTTTTTTAACTCTCCATTTTGTATTTTTACGCATTAGAAGTGAGTTGATTTTTGTTATAGCGGAAAACATCCACTTTTCTTGAAAATTCGTTGTATTATTTCATGAAGGAAGGACAGGGGAATTTTTTTTTTCTTTTAGTTACTTTTCCTTTGAAATGTATTACAGCAAACTATTTACATTATTTTTTGATATATAAATATATATATATATATATATATATATATGTGTGTGTGTATGTTGAAACATAGAAAATAATAAAAATTACTGAAAAGAGAAAAAGAAGAAGAATCAAAATAAAATATTTTTAAAAATATGTAAAAAAAAATATTCTAAAAATTATCAAAAAGCAAGAAAACAAATATTTTAAAGATATAATCTCTTCATCATCTCAAACGATAATATCCGCAAAAGGAGTGCTATCTAATATTGCATCAATATAGCCGGACCAAAATATATCAAAACAATAGTGTGAGGAACACTCGCAAACATTAAAACGAAAATAGAACACATTAAGTATGAGAAAATAAAATCTATTAATTTTTTCTAATTTTCTTCGTTTGTCTTTACTCTGCTATATATATATATCTTAGCCAAGATCAATGATAAAATGTGAATAAAAGATGTCTATAAAAAGATTTTCTGGTATATATATATACATATATATATATATATATATATATATATATATATTTATTTTTTATTTTTTTGTTTACTTTCTTTAAGACACTTACTTTAAGACACACACTTTTACTTTTTACTTTTTTTAATCTAAGACAGTCAGGAATCATAATCTTTGATTTTTATGAGTCGAATTTTGATAAATTCATGATTATTTTTACGTTTATATTCTATGAAAAAGTGTTACATAAACCGTTATAAATAGAGAGCTTAGAGTAGAAGAGACCTGTCAAGAGAGACTACTTTGTTTGGTGGAAAGTAAAAAATGTGCCTCCGGAGGCTATTTTCGAATATCCCCCATTCGAATAGGGTGGGAATCGTTTGCTATAAGAAATTAATATTCTGACAAAACAAAGGGTCGTAGATTCTTTATTGCTTACTTTTTTTTTTTACCATAAGTAACTTCATAGCTTTAGCAAGCGTAAAAAGTGTTGCAAAAAATATATTACTCATTTGTTATTTGAATTTTTTATTGTTACACAGTTCCATACATTTAAATCTCATATTTACTACGTCCTGGAATGAAAAAAGTGGTGGAATATTTATTGAATATGTAGAATTTTAAGACTAAATTTTAATCTATGATAATAAAAAAATATTTTCTTTTAAATGATTAGCTATTGTTTAAAATATATTCCTTTTTATCTAAGTTACATTTAAGTTTGTTGATAACTATATTTATTGCAGTTTCGTGTAATAATTATGCATTCCAGATTGGATGTAGATTCCTTCCCTAAAATAATTTCACAATAGTTACTTTTTTTAAAAATATTTATTTAAAATGTTTTTTAATAATTCATATAGTATATTTTTATTATTCATGGTTGTTTCGTAAGTGAATTAATTAAACTGACTAGTCCTATTTAGGGCATGCGGGGGAGTCTGACCCGTCGCCGCGGTAGAGCCGCTTAGGATAGGAGACTCAGGTTCGTACCGGCTGTGGCGGTCGAGGGACCCGGCGACACCCCACCGTGGCATTGATTAAAATTCAAAAAATTACAATATAATTGGTGACAGCCTGGACGCACAAAGCAGTACAAGGTTACAAAACAGTAATGGTTGGAAGATTACTTAGTTCTGGATCTACATATGTGTTGTATCACAATACTTCCTGCCTATAAAGCTAAACATTATAAAACTAAAATAGTTTGGAATAACGGTCACAAGACCCCAAGCTGGCCAATAAGGCCTAAGGGTCCTTATAAGATTATAAATTTACAAGTTAACTGGTTAAAATACCTTTATAATAACGAGAATTAAATGTGCTGGAGCCAGATGGCCATTCATACATAGCATACATGGACAATAATGAATAAACGTTTAGAAAAAAAAAATAAATCAGGAACAACAGAGAACTGTGGTTGTTCCTTAAATCAAAAAGAATCACAATTTACTTTTTGTACTGTATTTTTCCGACAATAACAAGAGCGAAGTTAAATATATATATATATATATATATTTACTTAATGTAATTGTCATGTAATCATTTTATTATGTTATTTGACGCTGATTATAGTGATACTTCATTTGCTAATAGATATAGTTACTCGCAATATGAAACAGTTTGTTATTAGTAAAATATTTTTTTTAGTAATTTCTAGTTATTGTATGTTTTTTTTCCTATCGGGAAAGTTTAAGATCTATAATAAAAATCAAGTTTCCCATATAAGAATTTTCGCTCATTTACGAATTTTTGTTTTAGAAAGTGATAAGGTAAAACTTTAAAACGTACCTTGTTTTAATGTAATAATACTTTTTTCAGCTGGAAATGTTCATCTTACTGAAAATTTAAATTGAGTTGTTTCTCAAAACTGCCCCACCACAATTTTTGTCTTTAAAAAAATGCTATACATTGTTAAAATTGAAAAGAAAATCATTTTATTAATAAATCTTATATATTTTTATAACTCTCAATTTTTATTTCTTTTCGTGATTAATAATCTGGTTATACTTTTACCATAAGTAGTCTTGAAAACAGCAAATGAAAGAATAAAAAGCATAAGGTTTGAAATCTTTATTGAATTCCCCTACACCTTTGAATGAAAAAACAGGTCACAAAACTCTCTATCAAAGTAAGATTAAACAGTGTTCAATAAAAAATTCCTTTAAACAGAAAGATTAGAATGAGTTTGATTGTTTTTTTTTTAAATAATAATTTGTAATATTATACTTATTAAATTTGGTGCATTACCCATACCAGAAAATAAAATAAATATTCGAAAAAAGCCTTTATATTTAAAAATCAGCAATTTTTCTTTACTTTACATAATCCAATTTAATTTCAACATTCATGTGATAAAAGAAATTCCAAAAAAGTAGTACCGTGGTAGCGAGGTTTGCTTGTTTTCGGTGTAGCGCACGGCAACTTTCCTCGATGTAGCATGCGCTCGGTGTAGCGCACGGCAATTTGTCCGCTGTGCATGCGCTCTCTAACCTGCTGCCAGCACTCTTGTATCATCAAATGTATAATGTTTACCGTCAATATACCATCAAATGTATAATGTTTATAATTTACTTGCCCAATTTTATATTAACTGAAAAAATATTTTCATACTTATTTCACTGAAAGACTCGGATTTAAAATTTATTTATCTGATTCTCCAAATGTCTCCAAAATTTAGATTACGATTAATGAAACTACGTATATTCAATATTTAATGAGCAATGACGAGAAATTGAATGCATATATTTTTCATCTACAATTTGTATCAATTTAATATAGTCATAAGTATTTAGTCTGAGTCAGTCTTATTTCTATGATTTAGGAATCATACTTTATATTAGTACAAAAATGTTCTTTTCATATTTATTTCACTGATAAACTAATATACGATGTAAAACAGAGATTCTCACATTATGGTTATAGTTAAAAGTTATTGGATGTAGTGTTTCCATAGATGTCTGACTTGTTAGAAATTAATCTGAAAAATGGTTAAATAACTATTTATTTATGTATTAACTTGCCATATTGAACTGAAACAGTCAAATTTACTTAAAAAATTGTATTCATACTGTTAAAGAGAAAAATAGTCCTTACAATTGTAAATCATATAATTGTTACTTTGAAAAAATATAATCGTTTTTTAATTGTTTAGCCTTAAAAAAGTTAAACTGAAGGAGATTTATCAATAAAAATTAGGTCCACAGTCAATGAAAAATAAGCATACGTTCTATGAAAAATGGTGGCTTGGTTATGTGATAATTATTAAAAATTCATCTTTTTGTTTTCCATCGTCGGATGCCTAATAATCTTATAGTAATAAGCTTGTGAAGAACACTATTTGAAACCACTATTTGAACACTATTTGAACACTATTTGAAACACTATTTGAACACTATTTGAACACTATTGAAATATTATAAGAGGTTATTTTTTTTTATAAAGAAAAGCAACTTACTTTCTATTTTATGAATAAAATTTGACTAACACAATGATAGAATTCTATTCGTTAAAAGATAAAGGAAACTGATAATAAAATAAACACCTAAAAATTTATTTCAGTTTAAAAAAAAGTTTCAACTTTTTTACCCAAAATAAATTCGATGTAATATTAGAAAGTAAATGTCGAGAAAAAAGATACGAAATCCAAATTTAAATACATTGTTCTTCTTGAATACATCACAGTCTTTGTATAATGTTAGGTACTTTATCTACTATTCCGGCGTCTTTCTCATTTGGAATCGTACCTACAGAAGAAGAGAATAATTTGAGTCTTAGTTCGGATCTTCCGTATCGATTCATATCACTAACTACTTCTCTTCCGTGGAAGACGCTACGATCTCCTCTTGACGTTATCTTCCAGAAATGGCTGACTACTTTCTCTCATCGCCGAAGGCTGGTCTCGCATCTTCGAGCTCCCTTCCTCAAGTCCCATTACAGTAATAGCCGTTAATTATCATTAGTGAGACGATGCAGATATGAGACTTTTCTCCGGTTTGCTATTACTGATATCCTCAGCTTAAGAGTTTGCTGTATTATAGAAAGAATCAATGTTTAGCTCTTGTCCACTGAAGTTTTGATGTGAAATTTATTTGAATGAATAGATAAAAGCTGCGGATGTGTACACATTTTGATTTGTTTTGTTTTTTGTTGGGGGGGAAATGTTATATATTAGCTATGAATTTATAATTTTACAAATATTATTGATAAATAATTAACTTAACTTTTAACTTTTATTTTATAATTAACTATTTTATAATTAACTTTTATTTTATAAGAGGATAAGGTTGAAAAATCCACTTTAATTAACTATAATGTCGATGAACCACTGCAATTATGCTAAAAGCTTCATAAATCATCAATGATATGGATAGTTAATTACTGTAAAATAGAAGTAAATAGAAATTTGCGGGGTTTTCTTCTGCATTCTGCTCAAGGATCCTATAAATATATATCTTCAAGTTTCACACGCAGATACACAATTTGTTAGATGGCACTAATAAATGAAAAAAGAACAATACAATTATATTTTCACAATATCCACCATTTGTTGAGACAATGTTCTTTCCCTGACTACTTTCTCTCATCACTGGAGACTGGTCTCGTATCTTCGAACTCAATTACGCAAGTCCCATTACAGTAATAGCCGTTGATTATCGTCAGTGAGACATTGCAGAGATTAAACTTTTTTCCAATTTTGCTATTACTGGTATCCCCAGCTTAAGAGTTTGCTGTATTATGAATTGCTGAAATTTTGACGAGAAATTTATTTGCTCGAATAGTTAAAAGCTGCTTATATATATGCATTTTAATTTTTTTTTTTTTTAAGTATTTAGGAAATGATATGTATTAGTTACACGTTTTTAAGTTTACTAATGCTGTTGATAAATAATTTTCTTCCTTATCTTTCTTTAGCAAGGTTAGGACAAAAAAAAACTCATTAAACTTACATACTGTATGTGTGGATATATTTTTTTATGTTTTAATGCTCATAAATCTCACAATATTGAACTACAGAGTTCGATTAATTATCAACTAGTTCAAAAGAAAACCGTAAAAAAGTAGTAGTAACTTATGTACGGAACACTGGAGCTGCCCAGTTGGTTATTGTTGATGCTTGTGAAACATCCTTGAAGATGAAGAAGATCTGCCTTTGCCGGCATAGTTCGCTAAAATAGATGGTTCCCCTCTTTTTGTCATAAAAACATATTTCTACTTTTCAAAATACTGAATGTAAAATTCAGTAAGAATTGCACAAAACTTAGTATATGCTATTTGTTCGAATATTTTCTAAGCCTCTATTTTTTTAAAAATAAAAACGAAACTAATAAATAAAATAAAATAATATATATTAGAACAAAATTTTAGAAATAAGTATCAATATTTTTTACACGTGATTTACATAAAAAGGTTCTTCCCTTAAAAAAAAAAATTTTCAAATTTCAGGTATCACATTGTGTGCTTAGTTTATATTTCACATAATAAAGCTTAATCTTAGAATCGAAAGAAACATAGTACAAATGTAACCTGATTTTTTGAATAAATTAATTTTAGTACTGTATTTTGTTTTTCCAGATGTGATGTTAAGAAATAAAAATATTTAAAAAAGGAAAAAAAAAAATTTCTTTTTTATTGAAGATTTTTCTCTTCTTGCAATGTGTATCTTTTTATTTCAGTCCTAAAAATTAAATCACGGTATGTGAGAAAATTTTAAAAAATTCTCGGCTTAAAACAATGAAAGTCGACAATTTTAATGCTAATTTTATCTTATTTTAATATCCGTATTGCATTTTATCAAGTCTCCAAAGAATTTTTTCACCTTCCTTTTCTTTACGCTGTGCCATTTTGTTTCTACTACTTTGCGTGTTATTCTAATGGAAGCTTTCACGAACGATTTTTTTTCTTCACATTTTGTATTTCAATAGCCTGCTTTAAAAATAGTCACGAGGTAAATGTATTGAGCTATTTTTTTCTGAAAATAAGAGGTAAAATTGTACACAAAGAAAATTACTATAGCCATCAATAAAACAAAACTAAATTGGTAAGCAAATCGAATAATAAAAAATAAAAAAAGTAATGGTTTTCATGTTGTATTTTGAAAAAATTATGCAGCTCCGCACTACGCTCGCCCTGATTTAATGTCTGCCGTAAATATCTCTCTTTTCAGTAAACGTAATTTAAATCTCAAAGAAAAATGAATCAAAAAGTGATGTGATCTTGCAGCTGGATAATACGATGAGCAAGAAATATTCTTTTTATTTGCATAAACGTCCGTTGCTCAAGGAAATTTGAATGAAAGTTTATTTTATAGCATTGGCATTTCTGTTTTTCTTTATGTTTTCATCGTGCATTAATAATTAATTTAATTCTTATGATAATCAAAATAATTTATACATGTTGTGATTCAAAGGAAATTATAAGATTTTCTATTGTTTTAAATAAAATGCAAATAATTGTCATATGTAATATGTTCTTCATAAAAAACACCTCCGGCCGTATAAAAGCAATTTATAAACTATTTCATTTACTTGTTTAAATAATATAAGAGACATTATTTATAAAATTGTTTTTAGCTTTTCATCATAGTTTTACATTTAGATTTTGAAATGTAGTTATAAGTATTTTGATATAATGTCAGTTTTAAAAAAAAATCATCTATTTTAATATAATTTATTCAATTATAATTTTTTTATAATTAATATGCTGATATTAAAATTTTATTTTTTATTATTTTTACATATAACTAATTATGCATTATAACTAGCCTATTTTTTATCGTTGTATAAATATTCTTTTTGTTATTAACACTTATTATTATTAATATTCGCAACAATAATACAATATTTTATTGTTATTTATTAATATATATTGATTTATATTACTCATTAATTAGTGATTCTCACTTCGTCACTCATTCCAGGGTTAATAAATAGTTTAATAATATTTGTTTTGAGTATATGTAATGACAAATAAACTAACATACAATATTTTTCTGATGAAGGAGGAGAAAAGGTTATATATTAAAGGAGACCTATAATATATAACCGCAATATCAGGCTGAAAAAATTTTTGCAATATAAAGCTTCGGATTATTAAGACATATTAATTTTGAATTTTTTACTTTTAAAATTTACTTTGAAATTCTCATTTTGAGGTGAACTACATCATGCATTTTTCATAAGTAAATCGTCCTTCATTTTGACAATGATTTTCAGTTGATTTGAGTTTTTTCTGACCAGAAATAGATTGAAAACAATTTAAGTAAAACATTATTGTGTTGAATATAAATGAATTAATTACACGAAGAAAGAAGCGCATTATAGTTGGAAAGAAACTTATTAAATTTTAGCTCAATGAATATAACTAACATATAATCGGATACAATTAAAATAAGTTATGTTCAAATTAACACAATGAAATGTTAACCCGTTAGATATATTAGAATTAAATTGAACAACATTTAGTATAAAAGCGATATTAAAGTATCTGGGATGTAAATTAATTCGAATTCTATTAACCCACTGGTGGTTTGGCGAAAAGGAAAAATGAGAAAATGTTTCTGCCGTATGCACTATTTCTCTATCGAAGTACATGAAAAAACCGGTTTTGCTGTTTGAAAAAGACTGCAGGTTAAATACGATATTCGTGCATATAGGGGGTTAATTGATTATTCGAACAAAAACAGTAATAGTTACTAGTCATGTATTTTTCATCTTAATTATCTAAATAATACTTTTTAAAAATATGCAAATTGAACAATCAATCAAGCGTAAATGTTCTTCGCTCCTTTATGCATATAACGACATTTAACGTCGGCGTAATTTAGCCATTTGAAATCGTAATCTATGCAAACTCGTAATACAATTATATTTGATACACCGGTAAAAATTTTTGTTCCAAAATTACGGTAAAATAGCCCGAAACTGCCTGTCCACCAAATTAACCGTAAAACTTAAGGTGAATAATATTTTTACCTTTACGGTTTTGAAACCACATACAACTAATATGGTTAAAAAACCATAAATGCAAATGTATGTGATATTTCAGCCATTTATAACTAGCATAGTTTAAAAACTGTAAAGAAAATATTTAATTGGGCATTGGAGATAGGCTTCCGTTAGGCAATAGACATTGGAGTAACGTTCTGGTTGAGTTGCGTTTTGTCAAATGAACCGTGGAATGTTTTTCAATTAGTTTATCTGATCGTAAGAGATTTTCGGTTTATTATCGTGAGATATAGATAGAAATACTAGGGTTTTTGTGTTAAGCAGCTTTATGGTGCTGCTATTTATGTGAATGCGAGTATTGTATTATAATTGCAGGAGTCACAAATTGGGGAGCACAAGACACTTGAAACTCATTACTTGTTGAAAGGAGTGAATATTGCGGTATTATAACTAGCATGGTTTCGAAAATATTTTTTACTGAACATAGGAGCTAGGCTTTTCGTTAGATAATGGGCATGGGAGAGTACAGTACAGATGTTGAAGTAAATTGAGGGAATATTATTGCGGTGTCAATTCTGGGATTCGAACTGCAGTTCTGTCCGTCATGAAACTGACAGATTATCCCTCTCGGCTGAAATATGTATGCAGTAGCAAGGTACTAAGTGGCGTAATTAGGTGGGTATAGCTGGTACGATGAAATTCTCGTTGTTTAAGTTTTATTATGTGAAAACAGTTAATAAACAGTTTTTATCACAGTTAACAGTTTGAATACCATCTTGTTTACTTTTATTTGACTGTTTTGTTTGAACATTGTAAAATGACGGTTAAATAAATTGTTATTGAACTATTTTTTTTCCAAAATTTTTTTTAACACTGTAGTTACATTTAATTTTATTTTAATTAAGTGTTTTTATTTTAAGTGTTTTTAATATTAATTATCAAGCATGTTAGATGAACTTAACTGATTATGATCAGAATTTCTGCCTTTCAAAATTATAGTTTCTAAGTTACCACATATATAGTATAAAATAGAAAACTGAATGTTACATTTAATTTAACCGAAGAAATTGTTTTATGTTAATTATCAATGTTTTAATTATTATGTATTAATTACCGAATTTAACAACATTTTCTGAATTCTATCAGATATTTTAAAATTATATTTTCATGTTTCTTCCCAAAACACTTCGATGAAAAATCCAACTTTTTTATAATTTTCGGAGGGGCAAAAACAAGGTAAATTTGACCATAATGTGGTAGTTTTGACTATATTTTTATCTCATCGTAAGTTTAAAATGAAAAACCTAATTTGCTGCGAAATACTATTGTATTTGCGATTTTCTGAAACAGTCTTTTTTTGTAGCATTCGAATATAAAAATTAAAAAAAAAAAAAATAACATTTGAAAAATTTATAGTTGCATTTATATGAGCATTTGACAGTGTAATAACTTACAATTAAAAAACAGTATTTTATTTTTAAGCTTTTGATAACAATACTATAATATGCCAATAAACAATAAAGCCTCAAAAATCTCAATATATAATGCATACAGTAATATGAATAAAAGGCAATTTTCCGTTTTAATGAAATACTATTTTATTTATACGCTCCAACCATTTACAGGCTCATTCTTTCCAAGGGATTTTCTTTCGAATATAAGAGTTTTAGATAAAAAGAAAATACATACTGTTGTGTGTAATTTATTCTGAAACATTTGCTTTCCACAATCACTTCTTTTAAAATACACACGACTGTGCAATTTCTTGTATTTTCACTCGAGAAAACTTTCAGCAAATTGTGTACCTTAATTCATTATAAGCTTTTCGATGGAACTAAAGTTTCCTTAAGACAACCCTATCAATATGTATCTGTTTTATTATTCCCTTTTCTCTCATTTTAAATTCTCGAAATTTTGAATTCATCTTAGCATCTCAACAGTACAAGGTCTTGAGTTCCTGAAATCCGCTTACGGAATTTTGTGAGATAGCGATCGTCGGCAGAGCTTCACGAGATCGTAATCATGCGGTGATTACGCTCCACTTGTTCTGTGCAAAGGAAAATTCTTCCAGGACATTGAATCTTTCCACTCAAACAAATCCTTCCTCGCACTTTGCGAGTTTAACCGCTCCATTGCGTGAGACAAAGGAGGTCGACACTTAAGCCTTGGCTTCAACTATTTCCTGCAATAGAAGGGGACAAAATGTAAAAAGGGGGTGCAGCAGCCATTGGTTAAGTCGACGTCGTTACAACTTCAGAGAAACAAAAGTTAATCCGGAATTAATTAACTTTTCTTAGGTAGTTGAAAAAAACACAATGCCGCTGAACTATGTACAAGAATTTGCGAGCTTGTTTACTGACTTTTATTATTTGTTTATATATGTGTGTTTAAGAGAAACGGTGTTTAAGAACTATCTTTTGTAATTTGAGGTGATGAAATAAATATGTTTGCTTGAATTAGTTGTTTGTGAAATTATAGAGGGATTACAAATTTTTGTACATTATTTATTCTAATTAAAAGTAAAATATTGGAGTTATTGTACAATATCATCTGGGATATTCCATGAGATCATAAAAGCTGCTTACAAGTTCAACCTTGAATTTGAAAGCGATAGCGATAAAGAAATCATGCGCCCATAAAATTAATCAAAAAAAGAAAAAAAAAGAAAGAAATCTGAATGTTTACAAAATTTTTTAAACAAGTAGAAAGAAAAATTAGGGTCTGTGGCAATAAACAGAATTTTTATTATTACTGTTTCTGATAGTTTTTGAAATTTCCGAAAATAGAGCTTTGCTATTTAAATAGATATTTATCATAATGTTTATATTTATCATAATATTTATCATGTATTTGCAAGAGGATTTTTTTCCTATTACTGGGTAAAGATAAAACATTTAGATAGAAGGAAGTATTTTTTTTTCTTTTACTACAGGTATTCAAATTCGTATATTAATCAACTTTGCACCAAAAAAATCATACAAAAACAGATATATTTCAAAAGTGGACATTTTTAAATTTCACACAAATTGCTCTATAAATTATTACAGATTAGTTGAACAATAAATGTTACAACAGCTCAAAAGCCATCTTCTAGAAGGTGTTTGTTCTCTACGATTCAGCAAAACTCGGTTGTGACCATGTTTTACTCTGAGCCGCGATTCGACTACAAAGATAACGTATCGTCGTTACAGTGCCTACGTTTTTCCTCTACCACCCTACTTGTATAAAGGGAAGTAATTTATTGGAAAAATTCATTCTTCCAGGTCAGTTCTATTAAAAAAAATTACAAATTATTTGTCTAATATCGGAGCAGATGAGAAAACAGTGTGAATAAAAGCAATACAATTCTGCTGACCAGCCAACGATATGATCTTCGATGCCTGGATCTTTGAACACCCCCTTCCTGCACTTGAAAACTTCAAACGAAGAACATCATTTCGGGAAACAGTTTATTATGGCAAAAAAGGCTTTCGGAAAGACTTGAAAGAATATTCATTAATAGGCCAACCGGGGCACTTTAAGTAACTGGAAATTTTGTAGAAGCAATGTATCGACGCAGGAGGAGACGATTATGAGAGTAACATAAATAAAATTTTGTAACGTATCTATTGTCCTTTGTATCAATAAATGATTTTAATCTACTCACTGACATTACATTTTAGTGATATCCTGTATTGTAAATTAATAAAACTTTTTGATGTCCTAAATTTTTCAAAAAATACAATTGTTATTTTTTCAAATATTTATGTATTGTATTTATATAATTCAACAGTATTGTATTTATATAATTTATATATTAAATAAAAAAAATCATTTTGCCATTAAAAAACTAATATCCATACAATATACAACTGAGCATTTTCCCCATACAGTCTTCAATACGGAATTCTAATAACTATTTTAACAAGACATTTTCCATTCTATTAGTGACGAATTGATGTGCTTAAATTTACGAAACAATCATCATTATAATTTACTTTAGGCACATAATTACTAAGAACCAGTGCATCAATAGGTATATTTATTATATTGCTCAATATTTCATTTTTGTTCTTCTAATTTCTCTCATTATGGGCGGAGAATAGAGTAAATAAACAAGACTGGTGAAGATTGCTTCCATATTTAGTGCTTGTCCCCCTCTTAGTCTGCACTTCAAGAGGTCCGAACTACTCCAAGTCACGCGACCTCAGAACATTTATCTCGAATACCCCAAACAAGGCATAAAGGCTTAATGGTTGTTTCCCCACCTCTTTGGGTCTGTAGATCCTTCGTAGGGCATGCGCCAACCTGTCTTAATGTCCTATGACACCTGGTGAGATTTCACAAGCTTATCCAGAATTTCGCATTCAGTGTATCACCTTTTGTTGAACTCTGGATTCCTAAAAGCGAGATGATGCGTTGATATTCATATTAAGTTTGAATAAGAATGAGTTGAATTATAATGCACATTATGAACTAAAATGGGAAAAACTGGTTTCATTGATCATTATTGAAACGATTTGGTTGTAAATGATAAGGAAATGCTGGCTGTTCTCACAGTTTCAAATTAATTGCTCAAAATATTCCAAAAATAATGAAGTTTTTCATAAAATAATATTTACTGTACTCCGATGTAAAAAAACAATAGCGCATATTTATTGAAATCATGCGATTTTGAAGTTTATTCATTAATGATACATTATTATTGTTACTTTCTGAGGACGTGCATTTTTAACTAAGATAAAAGACCATGCTAAACCACTTATCTTCTAATGCACCAAGAATAGAACATGGATTTTAAGTTTCTACTTAACGATCCATTAAATTCCAAATAGTTCTTTTTACATACATTTAAAATTTGAACACATATACTTTGTTTTTCAGTGTGAATCCTTTTCCAGAATTATTCTCTTCCTCTTGAAATTTAATTTACAAAAAATAAAATTTTCATAAGACGTCTACAATATTTATGAACTTTTAAAATTATAGTATTATCATCTGTTACGCTTTGATTTCAAATTTTTATTTTAAAGTTTTAAAATTAAATGATTTTTCAAAAGCTTTTGCACCTTTTTTGTAAAATTGATGTTTTAAGAGTTCTATTTTTAGATTCCGTGTGATTCATTAAATCATGCTGCGTGTACTTTATTAAATTATGCTGTGTGTACAATGTTTTGACACCTATTGGGAGAAATTAATAATGATAATAATAGAATAATTAGAATAGAATTATAAGATAATAATAGAATGATAATGACAGAGGTTATCTCTATGATTAGAAAGAAAAGCAAGGTATGCTTGAATTCATTATCGCATTGTCCACGTTCATTGAAATTTTATCGACTGAGAAAAGAAATTCTCTCTGCTAAGAAGACGGCTTTCAGTAGGTATTATGCTTTTTCTTGTGTTACTTGACAATGATGGATTTGAGAGTTGGAAATTAAAATAAAAAGTGTTTTTCCAAGTGTTCTTAAACATAGTGTTAAATAAATTTTCTTTCCTGATTCCAGGTTATATTATTTCCAAGATATATTTTCTGTTATCAGATAAGCAAATTTTCTTATTTGTCTTATTTACAAATTTTGATTTCTCTTAGCCCCATATCTAAGAGACACGGCTAACACTAAAAGTCATCTTAGAAATTCTTCAAAATTCAGAATTAAAAGTTGTCAATTAGACCCCGGCAATCGAAAAGATTTAATTGATAATGAAACCGTGTATAGAAATATTTTGGTGACCATTGTAAGTCTGTTGACTAGTGAATATTGTTTTTAAAATTAATATTCCAGAAAAGGAAGTGAAAAGTTAAGTTCCAGGTGTTGAGCAAGAGCGTGAACTTTGATGGGCCAGAAAAAATGGATAAACTTGGAACAAATTTGCGAAACTATCCTGAACTCATGAGATGGGCTTCTATTTATATTTCCAATGAACTTTGTCTGTGTGATGACAATACAATAAAAAATATGCTGTTTTTTAGACCTACTGGAACAAGAAAGCGGGGAAGGTTACGGTTGAGATGGGCTGACTCAGTGGAGATCAAAGATAAATCGGACGTCATCATGGAGGAATCTTCAGAAGAAGGCATTGACTCACATTGGGCTATCCGGTCAACTATGATGATGATTACTGGAAAATGTGCAAAATATTAGGCATAAATGACATACATATTCATTTTAAGTCTTACCAAAAGTTTAAATCATTAATACATTTCCAAAATCAAAATTGTGAAATTTTTTTTCTTCCAAGAGGATACCTGCCATTCCGGCTAAAGCCATGTACAAAAAAGCAGTTAAAGCAATCGTAACTACTGCCATTAAAAACGCACCATCCAAATGCCAATGTTCCGAAATTATAAAGAAAAAATGCACTTGAAGTTGTTCCCAACCAATTTATTTAAATTCCAAAAATAAGTAAAATAATATTATATTCCAAAAATAAGTACTTTTTTTTCCAAAATACATGGTTTTCTCTAATTTATGCAACAATTTCAAGAACTGCATGGTTTTTGCGTGAAATTATTATTCACCTGTTTCATATTCTAATCCTTTAATAGAAGATATTTTATGTGATGGGACTTAAACAGTGTTTAACGTAATTAACGAACGTTGGAGTTCTTTTATGGGACATAAAACACTCCAAAATTCTGAAATTATGATAAATGTGTTTGATTCAAGAGTATATTACTCTTACGTAGAATCATACAGCAATCATTGTCTTTTCCTTCATTATTACAGTATATATATATATATATATATATATATATATATATATATATATATATATATATATATATAAATTTTTTAACTTTTTGTTTAAAGAATAAATTGCTTGTTTCTGAAACACACAATGTTCTCTAATCAATGCAACCTTATCAGAAATATTTTTTTTCTGTTAAAGCAGAAAATAAACCCATATCATTCACACTTTAATATTTTCGCTGAATATATTTTTATATCAATGCTTTTCTACCGAATTGTTGTCATTATTCTTAGTGATGCATATGGGCATAAAACACTCCAAGAAACTGAGATTATGAAAATTTTATTTCTCCTATAAGTAAGCTATTCTTACTAAATGTCATAAAGAGTGCACAATTTCCATTTCAGTCTCTTTACTGAAATATTTAAAAATCTAAATTACTAAGTTCACTGAATTAAATATAGATACAAAATATAAAATTTAAATGACGTTTTTCTAAGCTATATTTAAAAACCTTTTAACAAAACGTTTATTCATAAGCAAGAAAATAGTCTTTAAATTCAATGCTATCATTTTAACTATTTAAAATTAAAAAAACTATTAACTACGCTTAAAAAAACGTTACTTTTACTTTTATCTTATTCTTTTATTGTGCTACATTGCGTCTAAATTGGTTTACAAAACCTGAGGAATTAAAATGATGAAACATGCATTTTTCAAATTATTTTTGCTTTTCATCCAATGAATATATTGTTTATTTCTCAGAAACATATAATGTTCTCTAATCTATGCAACCTTAACATAAACTTTTTGCATATAATATTAAATCATATATTTCAATATTTTCAAGGAAGATACCTACTCTTATACCAATATCTTAATACAAGTTTTATTAACATTGGTAATTATTTTAATAACACCTTTTTGTAATTAATAATTCTTGAAATTAGACTCTTATTTAAAACCATCGTTGAACAACCGACCCCATTTTTGGTTTACTAGTACTAATGTTCAAGTCCATAGCCTTGTAATTTTTGACCCCATCCAGAAGAAAAGGGAACTCCTGGATTAAGTATTAGGAAAAATGTGCCTTCATGGAGGACTTTTTGATGGAACTAACCCGGATTTGCGTTACTTGAAGAGGAAAACCACGAAAAGATCCCACGATTAGCGTGATGGCAAGGAGACTCTAACCCATGATCCGCCTACCACTGAGGATGCTTTACGTCAGCAACGTGGCTGTTGCGAGCCGAGTGCGGGATTCGTTTCGACGAGTCATTGCTGGGATTGCAACCCGGTTCTCCTCATTGGTAGGCAAGCGCTCTACCCCCTGAGCCACCACTACCAAATTAGACTTTATTGTTATTAGTAATTAGAATTTTGTGGGAAATGAAGCCCTTGAAGTGTTAAAGTATTAAAAATGTGCGTTTTACCAAATAGTAAATAATTTTCACTTGGAGCATAAACATAATAGAATTTTGTGGCTTAAATTATGGAATTGAAAATACGAAATTTAAATTAATTTTTTTTTTAACCGCAGTCAAAATACTGTAAATAAAATGTTTATCAGCAAAAGATTAGATCTATAACCAATCGATGTATTTTTACTGTTAAAAATTCAAAATATTAATAATTCTGTTACAAAAGAACAGTTCATTGCAGGATTTCTAAGTCAGAGAGCAGTTAACGAATGCTGCCAAACAAAGTAAATGGTGAAACAAGCAAATGCAGCATTTTCTTTTTTTTTTTCTTTGTCTTCAGAATAAATTGAATTGTTGATTTCTGAAAAATATTAATGGTTTCTATTCTACGCAACTTTTTCGCTTGCACTCTGCTTTTTGTGTGGAATGAGAATTTTTATATTTCATATTTTGATTTTTTTTCGGTGAAGAATTTTAATACCAATGCGTTCTAAAGAATTTATTTTATTTTTTATTTTATAACCGTCGTTGAACAGCCGACCCAACTTAATGGGTTTACGGCTACTAATGTTCAACTCCGTAGCCTTGTAATTTTGAACCCAATCCAGAAAACAAGGGAACTCCTGGATCGAGTATTGGGAGAAATTTGCCTTCGTGGAGGACTTTTTGATGGAGCTAACCCGCATTTGCGTTACATGGAGAGGAAGACCACGAGAACCTCCCACGGTTAGCCTGACGGCAAGGGGACTCTGACCCATGATCCGTCTACCACTGAGGATATTTCACGTCAGCACTGTGGTCAGTGCAAGCCGGATGCGGAATTCGTATCGACTGGGATTCGAACCCGGTTCGCCTCATTGGAAGGCGAACGCTCTATCCCCTGAGCCATCGCGGCTCCTAAAGAATTTATTTTATTTTATAACCGTCGTTGAACAGCCGACCCAATTTCATGGATTTACGACTGCTAATGTTCAACTCCGTAGCCTTGTAATTTTGAACCAATCCAGAAGACAAGGAAACTCCTGGATCAGTACCCCCAGAGGTATTGATTTGTTATGGGAACATGGAGGACTTTGAGACTCGACAGATTTAACGTGCATCAGTCACCATTTACTACACGGGGAGTCTTCGGCCGGCGAGGATCGAACCCACGACCTCTTGGATATGGGCCCAGCGTCCTACCGACCAGGCTATCCCGGCCTTTAAAGAATTTATTGTCGTTATCAACCTAGGAGTTTATAGGAGTACACTTGTAAGATCTTAAGTTATGTAGATAGGATGGTAGGTACTTTATTTACGTCGCACTAGAGCTGCAAAATGGGCTATTGGCGACGGTCTTTAAAGCATCTCGGGAAATGATTCGAAGACATGTCACCACAATTTGCAAGGTCACTTCCTACAATTAAGACATAGATCTGAAGGGGAAGGAAATTTTCTCCAGATCCCTGTTCCCATGGTACAGATCAGCGGAGGACTACAGATTTCGATTCCACTGGTTTTGCAAGAATGTATATTGCATGTACTCGGTGAGTTATAGCGGAATCAAAAATCGAACTCCGGTCCCTCCGAAGCGGAATCCAATCCCTTTACCACTTGGCAACCACAGCCCTAAGAATTTATATATAGTGCGTTTTACAAAATAGCACATTAGTATGACTTTAAAATATAATGGATAAATAATTGCATTTTTATTCTGTCTATAACAACATTTAAACAAATCAGAAAGAAAATTTTGTGGTCTAAATTATACAGTAAAAAATCCAAAATATATATGAAACTTTTTATAATTGTTATCAAAATACTATCATGAAAACTTCCTTGCATTAGCAAAATAATAAGATTTGAATTTAAACTGATTGTTTTAAAAATTACAAAATTATCATAATATATATATTGTTATAATATATATATTGTTTTAATATTACAAAACTCCATTAATAAGAAAATTATATTTACTATTAATTTATGTTATGGTTTCTAAGAAAAATTATTTAACATAACGTCAGAAATGAAGAAAAAGACATAACATGCAAATGTATAATATTTCCTTTATTCCAAAAATAAATTGTTTGTTTCTAAAACAATGTAATGTTCTCTAATCTATGCAACCTTATCAGAAACTTTCTGCTTTTTGCGTGGAATAATAACTCATATCTTTCATACTTTGATCTTTTCGGCGAAGATATTTTTATACCAATGCGTTTCAACGGCATTTATTGTCATTAGTAATATTGGAGTTTTTTATGGGGCATAAAACATTTCAAGGTGCTGAAATTATGAAAAGTGTGTTTCACCCAAGAGTGGATTGCGGTATTATTATTGTTACTTCAAGCCATAAAGAATTCTTTTATTGCCTTTCCATTCTCATTTTATAACTCCTACTACTATTTTCTTCCTTTCAAAGAAAAGAATTAATTTTCAATTCATATACCTATCGTTTCCTTTTAATGCAAAAGAAAAAAAAAAGAGTTGGAAGAATATTTCGAGAGCTGTTTGTAAGATGAATAAAGCATTCCAAGGTATTAAAAAAAGATATTCATATTTTATTTTTCGACACAAAGGAACATTATAATTCAAACTATTTCTCCTACAGAATTCTGAATTTATATATTTTTTTTTAAAAATTTCAGTGTGTTTATTTCAATGAATTATGATTTTTATTACGTATTGAAATGAAAGGTCACATATGAGATACAAAAATATTACTTAGGGAAATGTTAGGTCATTTTAACGTTATATTTTAATTAATAATTCAATATAATAATATAAGAGCAGAAATATACTTTAGTCATGACACTGAGATATCAATATTAAATTTTTTATTAGAACGGCTTTTATTTGTGTAACTAGATTGTATTTTTTTTTAATTTAATAGATGAAAAAAGGATAATTTTAATAATTAATTTGTTTTCTTTTTATCATAATGCTGAAAAAAAAATAGAAACATTACCCAGATAACCTTACAGCGAATATTTAATTTTTATTTTTCTATTTTTTTTGTATTCTCTACTTTTTTTTTAAAACTTAACAAAAACTTTAGCATTTCAAGCTTGTTCCCTTAATGAATGAATAAAGAAATGCAGAAATCTTTACAAAAAATCTTCTTTTTTAGCTTTTACTGTAAACCTTGTTTTTGCCCTTTTTTCAATCTTGCTTTGTCCAGGTTCTCAGAGGCAATATTATGTTTTATGTTGGAAACTTAATGATAAGGTCAACCATCACTTAAAAAAGCGTGTAAAAGCTTGCGCAAATAAATCTTGTTTCAATGATAGTCATAAATCTAAAATAAACCATGGGGAGGTGAATGTATTCTCGGATTGAGAACGCTTTCTTCTATTGATTTGTAAAATATGGTTCATCCTCGATTTCAGAAGGTTTTTCAGGACTTGTTTTGTAAAGGCAGTTTTAATCTCAATATAAAAGGGTTGTTTCTGCAATCTTAATAAGGGTGCATGCAATTTCTCATAGAGCATAAACTAGTATAGTTAAGTTTAAAATTTTTAGAGGTTTGCATGGCTTATTTTCTAATTCGTAATAAACACTGTTAGGCTTCATGATAAAGGTTGTTTTTGACATTAAAATCAACCTTACACTGCTTTCAGTATTAAAAAGTTACTGCATGTAAACGTGACTGTCTACCGGTAATGGTTAAATAATTGATTCAATGTATTTTACTAAATTCACAAAATCAATGTATTTTTTAAAATTAATTAAGCTTCGTAACATGTTTATATTAAATAAAATTCTTATAAAAAGTTAAGGAAACATAAATTTGTTTAGGACATATTTTTATTTCAGAAAAAAATATAAATATTTTGTTTTACAATGATATAAATATAAATAAATATATGTTTTATAATTATATATATATTTTTAGAATTGTTGTCCTTTTTCACTATGTCAATTACAGTTAGTTTCATTTCTTAACCAGAATTGTTTAGTTGAACAGTTTTTTTTTTATATTTAGCTTAATTTATATTTTAAACAAATAAAATTGTTAAACTTTGAGTTTTTTTGAATGCGTTTAATATCTTAAAATTACTTTAACATGTCTTAAAACTAAAGTCAATATATACATATATATATATATATATATATATATATATATATATATATATATATATATATATATATATATATATATATATATATATATATATATATATATATATATATTAATGAAACAAAATTAAATGAAAAAGCTTATTATGCATTGGTGTGTTACCATTTAATTTGGTGCTGCATTTCTCTTTGATATTAGTATACAAAAAGAAGTTAGAAGAAAAACAAAAATAAGGAACAGACAAAAAATCATCAAACATAAAATGCCAGAAAATATAAATGCTTATTTGAGCAAAAAGAAAATGCAGATCTCTAGGCTATCTCATATTTTTATTCATTTCTGTCAAGACTTCCGATATGAAACCTGCAAAAGGAAGTTTGATTCTTTTTCATCCTTAAAGTTATTAATCTTCCACGCTTGTGATTGTATTCTTCATATGACTGTCTCATCTCTAGAAAATACCGCAAAACCACAAATTTTTCTTTCTATCACCTCCATTTCCTGAACTTGGCCGTATTATGTGCAATAACATTTCGCTTGGCTCCGGGGCCTCGTAAAGTACAACTGGAAGCAAACAATCAGAAGATAATGCTCTTTCTCTCTCGGATCTCTTCTGTCATGTCCTTTCCCAGTGGGCTAAGAAGTTTCCAGATTTCATTTTCCCTGCTCCCTCTTCACAGAGAAACCTACCTTAGGTAGAAGATTTTGCTTCAACTCACATGCAATATTTTTCATCGGCTCAACCTCCAGGCTCAAACTAAATAGTGTGACACACTAAGAAGGTTTGAGGTTTTGCGTTTTGTGAGAGGAATACTTTTGGAACGAATGCTGCGTGTGTTTCTGAAAATAATTCGTTGCCCTGATTTTATATGTTGCACTTGAGATGCCCAGTGGGTAGAATTGAAATAATAATTGAAAGAAAGGAATGTTGATGCATAGTGTATGTATTCTCGGAATTGAAATAAATTTATTATTTGCAAACCTTTTATTTAAGTAAAGCTTCAGTGTAACTTTAATTAATTTAAAAAAATTCAAATAGAATTTATCAAAAGGAAGTTAAATAATAATATATATATATATATATATATATATATATATATATATATATATATATATATATATATATATATATATATATATATATATATATATATATATATATATATATATATATATATATATATATAATATTTATATATATATATGTATATATATATATATATATATATATACATATATATATATATATATATATAATATTTATATATATATATATATTATAATTATTTAAAGTCTATTTTTATTTCAAAATAATATATGTAAACTAAAAAGGCGTTTGTCAATTCAATTAATACTATTCAAAATGATACAAAGTGCTTCATTTAAGAAGCATCAACTAACTCATTAAAATTGCATAAGGTATTGAAATACCAAATTAAGATATACTTTAACTTAAAATTGGCTGCCACACATTATCCAGATAACCTTTCTGTTTCTGAAGTCAATTATTATCCGAACTGTATCTCATTACTGCAACAAAAGGCTTCAATTTCACCACACAATGCCTTGTATAACAACTGTCTTTAAAATTATTTAACTACTAGAAAAATATTGTGTTTTAATCATTGTTGTTTTGTGTTATAAACCAAATATAAAAATAAAACATCTTTTATAAAATTTATTGAAATATGTATATGAATCTAAATTTTAAAAATAATCACCTGGATTTTTGCAAGTAAAAGTTTTACAATTAATACATTTAAAGATGTTTTTTCTTCTTTTAAAGAAAAGAACAATTTAAAATAATTTATTCTTTTGAATTGTGCTTGCTTTTGATTGAGTTTGATTATGACAATGATTAATTAACTTTGTAAAATGCTCTATTCTATTACATGACTAATAGTTAATTTTAAGGTTAAACAATTGCAATAGCTTTAGATTAGAAGTCGTTATTTTAAGGTGTGTATAGATATAAATATTGCATACATAATCATTCATCCTTAACAACTTAATATATTGTTATCAAACCACCATATTTACTATAAAGTATAAAATCTTTTAACCAGCTGTTTAAGTTTTTAACGAATGGTTCTTTTTTATAAAGCTGTAACCAGTAGACATAATATAATAAAAGTAAGCATTGAACTAAAAATCTTCGCGTGCATTAGTGTTTTATATCAGCTTCTTTTAAACTGATTACAGATTCTGTTTCCTTCTTTTGTCAAATCTTTTAATAATATAGGTGATTTTGATAATAATACAGATTTAGGTTATAAAAAAGTTAAACTATATAAAAGTTGAATTAAAATAAATTTAATGATCTTGTGCAAGCAAGTAAATTCAATGTACCAGAAAGTTGCAAACTATGCGGATTTTCTTTAAGAGAAAAATAAAATGAAAAACAAAATACAGGGATTTGATTAATTTAAATTTTCATTGTTATTATAGTTTTGAATTCAAGGGCTTTGTTATTTTTTCTCAAAAAAAAAATCCCAATTAACTAATATTTTGGGTCGCATTAATGATTAAAACCAAAGATTTCTTTGAAAGCCCCTTAAGGAAAAATAATCCTTCAATTACACTAAATTAATAGTTAGAACTAAGATATTCCTTATAATTAAAAGCAAATTTATTTTCTTTTTAATACAAAAAATTTAATTAAAACTAAGTGATTCAAATTTCTATTTTCTAATTTATTTAAAGAATACTTTAAATACCTGATTTAATCACAAAACTATTCGATGTGCAAAAATAAGTCAATAAATAAATAAAATGCTCAGCATTTAGTAAATGCTGCGGTATTTTCGAAAACATTAATTAAGACATTACATAGTATAAGAGGGTGTTGGTAAAGAAAAAAATGAAGTTTAAATTCTTACTTTTAATTAAATACTGTATCTTTCAGAAATTTTAATAAAAATCCAACAATGCATTTCTATGATACACATAAAAACATTGCATGTATGTTCTGTATTAAAATATGGTAATTACACTTAATAATTTAATCAATTATGGGATTAATCTATTTAATTTCTCTGTATTTTCACATTCTATTGATTAAACGTTTAAGACATATTCTGCTAAAACCTAGTAAAAACAATTTCTATATTGGGAAGGGTTCTAATAAATATTTTCTAGTTAAAATGAATAGATGTTTATTATGCTGTTTAAAAATGAATAACTCATTCCTCGCAAATGTTTCAAATATAAAAAAGAAACTATTTCGAACGTGAACTATGCAATTAATTTGTCATTTATAAGTTTATAACATTAAATGGTAAAGTTTGTTACCATTTAATGTCTGGCCCTCTTATATTTCCAAAACCATTTCTGTTAAACTTAAATTCTAAGAGTAGAAAAGGGGCGATTATAGCCCTCTTTCTGTAAATTATTCAAAAATTTAAACTCGATCGTCCGGAAGTGACGTTTAATATTTTCTCATCAGTTTAGCATTAAGTATTTTTATAAATTAAACTGTAGACTATTCTGTTTTTTTTTTCAAATATGTAAAAGATATCAGTGTTTCTAGCTTTCTTACATTAAGAAAAATTATTGCATGTTCCTTAATATTTAATTATTTTTCGTTCGTTATGTCAACTAAACTAAATCATCTCATTATGAATATCTCAGCATGTTGCTATGATATTAATGTCTTAACTTATTAGTGACCGAATTACTACTTCTAAATTACATAAAAATCACATATCTTTTTATAGTTACATGTGTGAAGCATGTTTTTCAAATAATAAACAATTTAAGATCAACGGCGATTACATTTTTAATGGAAAAATAAGTTGTGCACAAAAAGAAACTAAATAATGGAGGAAACGGATTTATTCGTTGACGATGAAAAATCACCATATTGTTATTGATACCAAGAATGCTTAATTGATTTTGATAATAGGGGCTGTTTTATATAGTAATGATAATCAATGTTTTAAAACCAACAACAATACTGAATATAAATGTATTTAATATGCGTATCAAGCTACCAAATATAGGTAATAGTATATATATAATAGTATAAGAATTTAGAAATTCAATATAACAGTACGAATAATTTGGAAATGTTTTAGCTTTATCTATATCTATTATTTTTGTATATTTCAAGTGGTAGGCATTATTTATCAGTGCTGCTAAATACCATTTTATTGATTATTTTTTTAAGGATATTAATCTAGATTCTAATTATTAAGGTTTCTTTTATAATGATTTATATTAATAGTTAAAAGAAAATAACATTATTTTATAAACATTAATTTGCTTATTGAGGATTTAGTATTATTTGTTTGTTTTTGAGAATTAATCGACACTACATTACAATTATTCTGAAGAAAGTGTAATAAAGGAGTTTTAAGAAAAAGACATTAGTTACAGCATTAAAATTGTTTTACAAAACTAAATTGCGTAATAAACATAAAATTCTCTGTAAATAGTTTAGTTAATCAGTGCAGGCAAACTGGAGCAGAAAGATTTTTTATCTGGTTTTATATAATGTATTCAATAGATCCAGTGTTTATTATCTATTCATCATTAATCTTACAAAATTATTGGTCTGATAAAAATAGTAGGAAACGAAATTAATGTAGTCTGATAAATAACTATTCTGCAAAATGCTAACTAATAGAATTTCACTTGGAATTTAGAATAGCAGTTATGTTATTAGTAGGATTTATATCATAACTAGATTTGCTCACCCGGTGCACTTTTCCTTTAAATGAGGTACACTAGTTTTCTACACACTAACACGTTGTTTGCTTAAAAGAGGGGCAGCATAGGTGTTTCAGAACTTCCGTGAACTTACTTCAAATGTTTAATAGATATGCCAATACTTATTTCACTGGTGTTTGGAGTATTAGTTCCGCTGTTATGCTTTTTAAGTATATGAAAAAAAACTTCTGCTCGAACAGCAGAAGAAAGAGTTGATGACATAATGGATTACGCAGAGTAGATGACATAATAAAACACATAATATTGAAACGATATGTAAGAGGCGTGCTGTTATTTATGTAATTTTTTTAAAAGGAAAAACATAAATATTGTTTTGCTTCTGCAAGTTTTTCACTTATTTCAATTCATTTTTTTATTATTTTGAATATTGATTATTGACTAAAAATTAAATTTTTAAAGGAGATCTTACTTTAGAGATTTTAATAACTAATTCAAACTCTTTAGGTATTACGAAAATAGATTTTAAACAAACTCAAATATTTATAATCAAAACCACCGGAACTCTAAAAGACTATTACTGCGTATAATAGAAATTAACTAATACACTAGCGTTGTGTGTAAAACAATCTGCGTTGAGCGCAATCTAATAAATTCTAAATATATTAGATTCACACTTACTGGACGTAATTACTTACTTGTTTTTTTATGATTTATAGCCAGCTTCTGTCTAGTCTTTCTGGAATCAATAATTTCATTTCAGCATTTTCAGTGTTTTGTAAACTTACAAGGAACTGTGCATACAACATACATTGCAGTGTTGCATTGATGTTTCACGTATCAATTAACAAAAAAATATTACATTATAAAAACCTTTGCAATTTTCAGAAAATAAAAAAAGGGAAAAGGATATCCTTTAAGATTTCATCTTCAAAACCTATATCAAACATGTCAAAAGCTTGTCAGGAAAAATATTGTGTTTTGGATCCTAGACAAAGATAAGAAAGTTATCTTTCCCGGAAATCAGAAATTATTTTGACGGTGAGGACGTTAACTTCTACCCTAGTGACAAGTTAAATAAATCCTCCTCTCCTTTCATAGGACAAAAATTTTCTACTTCTACAACTCAGTTTTTTTTTTTAAGTCTGTCAATTTTGTAATATGAGATGAAAACCGTGTAGTAGCACTTTTATAATGAAAAATTGTGGAAAGTAAATTTAGTATTTTCTTGTTAGAGTTTGCAATGCTTTTCAATTTTATAAAGATGAATTGAGGATGGTAAATAAGAAAAATAATTATATCACTATCATGCTTACTATAGTAAAATTTAAATATTGTAGCAAAATGTTTTTTAGGTAATAAAAATCTTGTACAGAAA
This sequence comes from Parasteatoda lunata, assembly GCA_949128135.1. NCBI lineage: Eukaryota > Metazoa > Arthropoda > Arachnida > Araneae > Theridiidae > Parasteatoda > Parasteatoda lunata. The sequence goes on from OX421971.1 coordinate 52,256,333, forward strand.
TAGCAAGCGTCTTTATTTATAGAGCATGTCTTATCTATTTTTTGCATACGATATTTTCAAAATTTAGCAATGAATCGCATTGTGAAAAAAACAATATTGAATGTAAATTTATGGAAGCAGTTGCGTAACTGTTTATTTTTGTTGTTATTTTCTGTCAATAGTAAGAAATCAGGGAAATAAGATAAAATATAATTTTTAAAATCTCTAATTAATGAATGAGATGTTAATCCTGTATATTATTTTTTCTCTATTTATAATGTGCAATTTTAAAAGAATAAACTAGAAAACATGAAGTCAAAATTTAGAAGTTAAATAAACTTGTCAAGTTTAAATAAACAAAAAAATATGTATTGATTTTTTAGTGTTATATTTCAATATGATACTCCAGTTCATTTCAGTAAACATACGGAGAAAATAATGAATTAGTAAAATAGAAATTCAAAAAAAAAAAAAAATGTGCAACATGCACTGTAAAAAATTACCGATCAAATTACAGCAAAAAATACTCCCACACTGAGTGTAGCATCTGTCAACACCATTTTGCCATAAAATCCATTATTACATTAAAATGTTATATCCTAATGTTTGCAGTAATATTTATTTAACTGATACATGAGTGCTGGCACATTTTACTGGAATTTTCTTACAGAGTGGGAAATAATATTTTAAAGTACTATCATTCAGCTTTTCTTCTGTTTAAATTTCTTAACATGAGAATAAAATAACATTATAAAGATTTTTCCCAAAATTTTGTTAATTTGTTTGGTTAAAAATTTTTTTAGTTGTGTTGCTTCTTAAAACTATACTAAAGACGTAAATATCCAGTTATACCTTTTCAATTAATTAGTCACAAATTATCATTTTATAAAGCTCAATGGATACAAAAAATAGTTTTAAAAGGTATATCAAAGAATCCGCATTAGAAAACAAAACTTTTCATCAGGATATAATATTATTCTTGTTACAAAACATTAACTTTAAAAAAATAACTTCTTTCTTGTTTTCAAACACTTATAATGCGTTTAAAAATTCAAAAGAAAAATAAGTAGATAGATTATTTTTTTTAAAAAAAATCAGCTAACATTTTAGTTGGGGCAAGACACAATAAAGCATTTATTTATAACATTCTTAATGTAAAATATTTATTAATCACTATATTACAATATAACATTTAATATAAATTTTAAAATAAAATGATTAATACATGGTAATATCATTACTATTTTAATTTTGTAACCAATATTTTTTTTGTTATAGTTTATAACAAAGAATAAACAATGAGAAATAAAAGGATGGTTAAAACTGCTGGAATATGGTAAAACGTATCTTGTTTCTGACTCTATAGGCAACCAAAACACTGCAATCCACTAAATTTAATTATTATTGAGAGAATAGTTTTGATTATTTACTAGGCTGGTTAGCAGTAAACTAAAAGAATAATAGAATTAGATATTTCACTATTATGCGATATCCAACAAGACACATTAAAATGATTTCGTTTTAAAATAGAAAGATTTCTTTATTTTACTAATTATAACAGTTCCCATACAAGAAATCTAGAAAATGAACTTTTTTTTTCAGAAATGGAAAAAACCTTATGACTTGTAAATCAAGTAACACGGTTTTTTTCCTTAATCCTCAATGTTTATTTTAAATTAGATATTTTTAAAATTTTTTCGTAACAAATAGATTGAAGTAAATTTTCCGGAAAAAACAAGCTAAAAGAAACAGTAAGATTAGTAATAAAATATCGTTTTAAAATCTAAGATAACATCTTTAAATGTGACAAAATTTATTAATTTTATTATTATATCATAAAACATGTCGTAAATCTTGTTTTGCTACTTTATTTTCAGTTTGTTAAATGTGTGGTAATTAGATATATATTTTTAAAATCAGAAATTTCCGAAAAACCATTAATATATGAGCAAAAAAAACAAAAAAAAAACATCAAACTAATGGTATAAATTTGGTTGTATCAACCAGAATTATTGTGGTTTTTTTTTTTTTTACACTATATAGTTTCGTTACTATATTGTATAATTTTATTACCAAACAGTATGGTAATGTTACAAAAGTATTTTTCTCAGTGAACACAAGAGATAATTCAAGTTTTATTTTTACTCGAATTTTCAAAAAAAATTAATTTTATAATAAAATATTGTGTTTCTTTTCGTCAAACGTTTTTTATCGTTCGTAACTTTTACTTTACTTTTGTTTTAATTAATTAAAAATTAAAATATACAGATCACAGCAGCTATACTCATAATTTCTATATTAAAATGCACCTAATAAATTACTATTGCACAAGGTTAACTTATTTTATTTTTAATATTGCTATTTTTTACAATTCCACATATTCCACATATGAAACAAGAATTATATATATATATATATATATATATATATGTGTGTGTGTGTGATTTAAGTTGTTTTAAAATGAACACAAAATGGAGAATCTGCAAAAAAGCAATTGGAAGATGGACATCAGATTTGCATATGAAAGTAAACACTCAAAATATAGAATTAATTCTTTCCAAGATTTTATGGAAATTTCAAATTTAAGAAAATTAAAAAAAAAATTCATTACTTTTTCAGCAAAAGTAGGTAAAATATGTTTCAATCTTGTTCTTTTTTTAGAATTTATTTTATAATAAGTTTTTAGTACTCAATTGCTATATGGTAAAGATTATTTCCAGACACTTGCAATAATTCAAAATATATCACAATTATAAGAATCACAATAATATGTATATAAGATGTTTTTTTTCGCGTTTGATCGTATTTATGTCTTAATATAGTCTTAAGTGCGTGGGGATGAAAATAAGCTTCTTTGATTTAAGTAGTTTTAAAGCTTGAAACATATAAATACACAAAAGGTTCATATATTTGCTCTAAAGTAATTAAATATAAAAGTTTGAATTTTTTAAAACGGATGCCAAATAAGGTTTCGTTAAAAAAAGGAAAAAAAAAACACTTAATTTTTTTTTATAAGTCAAAAACAGTTGAAACAGGACCATGAAATTTTAATATGCGCAGCATGAAAAGTAAACCAACAAAATGCACAAATTCATTTTTTTTTCTTTGAATGAGAAAGTAAAAGAACACAGAAGATTTTTTTCTCATTTTTAAGGAAGTTTCACATTATGAATAGTCAAAAACTTAGATCGATTTTTTTTCCAGGAAAATGGAGGAAAAGATGTCTGTTTCTGGCAGGAAAAGATATATTCTTCTGTCTTTGAGTCTACGTCATTGGACGAAGACGCAGGAAAAAAGAAGGAAACAATTTTGAAATATTTCATCCGGAATCTTTGTCAGAGATTGAAGTATTTTTTTATGTCTTCAGATAGCAAGGTCAAGAAATTGAAAACAGTTTCTTCTTACTTCGACGGGAATCAGTTAAAAACGGGAAATAAATCTATTTGCCGATCGCAGGTTCCGTTTTTTTCCCTCTCGTTTTGCGCCATCACTATCTCATAGTGGGACGAGCACACGGAAAATCTTTTTTCTTACCAAACTACCAAAATATAAAAAAATAGTTTGGTACAAAAATGTCAGTAAATTTCCTTTTCCAAAAATAGTAAGAAGAATTTTTAGAAAACATTCCCTTTTATATTTTTCCATTTTTGATTTAGTGCCTGAAAAACCGCTATAACTTACGGTGCCAAAAATGAAAGTAAGTTGGAAGTATAAAAGTATAATTTTTTTTTTTTTTAAAATCTAGTTTTCTGTATGTTTTCATTTTTTCCAACAGCAACATTCCAAGACTTACAGAAACGAATTTAGCCGGGAAGTAAAAATGAAAGTTAGTTAAAATATAAGTAATATCAAGAATTCTTTGTCTGCGTTCCGCATTTGATCAATCTTAGGCACTAAAATAAATTTTTTGCATTGGATTTTTTGCTTATATTCTACTTTCTAAGCAATCCTTAAACAAAAAAAAATATTTTGTCTTATCTAATTAATATAGTATACTTATTATATTAATATATATAATATATATAATGTTTTGAAATTATCATAACGGAGTAATAAAAAAATCAAAAACGAATATATGATACCGAAATTTCTCTTAATCTTCATTTCATGTTACATGCGTCACGGTTTGACTAGTGTCAAGAGTTTAAGCTTTTGAGATAAATACCGTAATATAAATTTAAATAATATATTGCTATTAAATCTCTAAACTCAGTTGCCCTTTAATTTTATTCAATCGTATTAAATGCGATAATAACAATGCTTATACAATACTGTTTTTGTACAAAAAAATTACTGACTTTGTGAAGATTGATAATTTTTTTTTTTTGATTTATACAAAGCAATCTGTATTTAAATTAAATAAAAATAAATAATGTCTATCTTAGTCTTAGAAGAAATATCTTTGAGAAGAAATATCTTTAATATCTTAGAAGAATGTCTTAGAAGAAATATCTTTAGCTTCAAATGCATTTAAATTAAAGACAGAAGAACAATAATTATCTGATTGTGCGTATGGATAATTAAATTACTGTGAGCAATTAGTCATCTACATGACAAATGTTTCAAAATTTATTCTAAATCATCTTTAAGTAAAATAGGAAACAATTAGATAAAAGAAAAATATTCATCCCAGAAATTCTGAATTTTTTTTTTTGGAGAAAATAAAGATACCTACAAAATGTATGACCTTTAAAGTCTTTACTGAGAGAGGGGGGGGGCTTTTAAAGCAGAATTAGTCCAAAAACTTCCCAAGATAAAAACTACAAAATTTTGAAGCCAGCCTTGATGTTTGCTTGAGATTGTACAAATCTGAAATATCTGAAGTACAAAATTATGGTCAGGAAACAAAACAGATGCTATTCAAACACTGCTCGAACATTACTTCCTCAGTGTAGAAGTTGATAAAGCCATTGCGTTTTGTAAGAGAGATTCTTTACAAATTGGTTCAAGTGTTATAGTAACATTTAAATTTTGTGATCAAATTTTGATTCAAAAATTGATAAATACAAGTTTGCAAGTTAAAATTTTTTATCATTTAGGGAAATGCCATCTAAAATAATTAAATTTACAAAAATCATCACAAAAAATTGATGATGATCTGGTCATGTAAAATATTAGTGACATCGAAAATGTTCTTAAGCATGTGTTTATAGGAAATTGCAAAACCCTAACTGTATCCTTACAAAGGAGACTCATTAATTTGTAATTTTGCTTGATATTTATAAAATGTGTCACATCAAACACACCATCCCTTACAGTTCAAAATAAAATGTCTTTCAGTTGCCAAATATCATGCTAAATCGGTGTTAAAAGTCTGTAAATTTTTATTTTCAGAAATGAATTTTTCATATAATTCCTTTAGAAGTATCTGTCTCATCTTTATAATAAACTATTTAAAAGTTAAGATAAGGCTACAGTGGACCTTGAAATTCGATAAAAATGGTCAAAATATCAACTTTTAGATAGTAGACATCATAAGCTTTCAAAGAAAAAAAAATTATTTAAATTGGAGCATTTTTTACAGAGATATTAGCATTTTAATTAGGCCACGCCCCCTTGTTTACTCATGTAAGTGCTGAATTCAGTAGTTGACTGCAGACGGATTTTTAGTTTCGGTTTAAGCTAAAAGCTAATCATTGCAGATAATCTTTAAATTATTTAATTTTTAAATTACATTTGTCTTACTAAAAGTAGCAGCATATTATCATACTTGATAGATTGATTTTGTTTATGCTTTTATTTGGTTTAATTGCCCTGTTATGGTCGTTATTTAACGTGTAGTTCTCCAATTTTTTCAAAACAGCTTTTTTCAAAGCTACTATTTTTGTTTCATCTTATTTTACATCCAAAATACTAACGAAAGCATTCATAGTTGCATGACAAATGTCCGAAAGAGGCATTTGTCTAAAAAAAGGCTAGAACTAGCAATAACAGCTGCAGTTAGCTAGTAAAACTAAAAAAAAATAAAAATGAATGCAGTTTATCATATGCTTCTGGTGGATTTTAAAATTTATGTGTACGTCAAAGTGTTAGAATTTATAAAATTTGCTATAATGTTCTGTTTTCGTTTCCTTTTATAATGTTATTTCAGAATATCATACCTAAGGATTTTTTTTTTACAACTCTTTTATCTTATTGTGAAATTATATATTTTGAAAGTAGAAAAGATCGAATAATTTTTGTATTTTTTTAATATATTTGAAATTAATTTTATTACTCGTGATTAATTATGCATAAGTTCTGATTATATGCTGTCATAAATTATTATTTCATATATTAAATTTATAAAAAATAAAATAATTGTGCATTTTATAGCAATTGTTTTGATTTTTTTCAATGTAAATATGACATTCTCGACATCATTAGTTTCTGATATCCAATACCATATTTTGCCAAATTAATATATAAATAGTTGGTTATTATATAAAAAAGCATATTAATTATTAATTTACGTAAAATTGTACAAAATATTTGACAATATTATTCTTATTTTGCTTTTTTATTACAAAAACTTGTTTTTCTCAAAACGAAAATTTTGTTTCGAACTAGAAATTAAAACAGTTCCATGCGCTGTAATTTTGATGACTATTGCATGAAACTTTTTTTACACACCCTCTAGATCAATAAAAAAAACTTGCAGAGAAAAAATTTCAAAATATTTTATCACAACATATTTTATGGTCATTTCAATGATCCAAAATGTTCTTTGAGTGACGATTTTCATGTTTTTGTCTCCGAAACTTGCTTTTTCTACTCTACATCGAAGTTAGTAGCAAAATGTGTAAATTTTTTTCCTACAATCTAAAGAGAAATGTAAATAGAGTTGAAATCAACAAGTATTTTTTGAATTTAAGAAAAATTTTAGCGCAAGGAGCTAATTTAAACTTCAAAGTAAATCGACAATTTTTTTAAAAAATTTTAAATTTTTCATGTTACAGAAAGAATTATGTGTCAAACTTTTATATTTTATGTCCTCTATCTAAATATAAACAACTCCTGCAAGTTACAGCAATGTAACATTAATTTTTAAGAAAAACTTGTTAAGAGTACACTGTATTAATACATAAAATGCTGCTTTATTATCCTTACAGCAAAGCAAAAAATTAACTAAAGCTTTAATTAGCTTAAGAATAAGATGCAGAAAAATGTTAAAAGCAGCATTAGATAATTTTTTAAACCACTTGTTGTAGTTAAATTTTCAATTAGTTACTTCTTTAACAAAATATCTTGAAAGAGAAAGAAAAATGCTCTGGAAATTTTATTCACGTGACGGACATGAATCGGATAAAGAATATAGTTCAGAAACTAGAATTATTTTTACTGTAACATTTTGATTTCTTTTTTGATTGTACATTTTGTTTATTTTAAAAGTTAATATAAATATTAAAATTACTCTGAATACTAAATTTGCTATTTTTATCATAGTTTTGGTTCTTATATAAATGATTGAATTATCAGAAATAAAGTATTTTTTGGATAAAAATGTTATTTTTTAACAATTTGATATTTTGTGTTTATTATGTTTTATCGAGTTATTAGTTATGGTCTCTTAATCAAACCATTTTAAAATAGTTCAAGTTTTCTTTCTTCGTAAAAAAATCAAATTTGATTGTAGAGTTATGAAAACACCTTTCATTCTTTTTCCTGTTCATTTGACAAAACATTTCACTTTTAAAAATTTCGGATGAAAGTATAATCCTCAACATAAGCTCAGATTTGTTTATTCTAAACCTATCCGTTCGGATTTTACAGTTAAAAACGTCACATTTTTAAGAGAAAAATCACGAATTTTTACAGCTTTGACTTTCGAGAGCGAACTCTAAACAATGCTTTTGTTTTAGCTCAAACCTTCAAAATATTAGCTTACAGTAAATAATACCTTTTTCGAAGGTACCGAAAAATGATTTTAAAGTTTTCTTTCCTATGATCATCCTAATGTTCAATCCATCAATCAATATATCATCTATTCAACAAATGTTCCACAGACCATAAATATATATTCTCACTTTCTAGTCATTACTAGCATACTGGCAAGTATATTTCACTTTTTTGTGCTTTTTATTTTATTGTTTTTTATACCTTATGAGTCTCAGGACCTAGTAGAAAAAGTTTAGTTAATATTTTAAACCTAAAGTCTTACCAATTAAGGTACTCTTTATTACTACCATGCATGTAGGCAACATACATGGCGGTAATTTCACATTCATTTGTACGTAAATGAATGTAAAGACAATTAAAACCAATTTGAATGTAAAGTAAAACTACTCCTGTCTAATCAAACTAAATCCTTTTCTATAAAGAAGGTTAATTTACACTTCATGGATAGATATTCTTCAATCAAAAATATTTCTTAACTTATATATCGCCTGGCAAATATAAAATTTTGAAATGAAAACGGAAGATTCCTAAATTACATTTATAATTCTGTTGCTTACATTTCTTTTTTATCGATAAGCTAAAACCCGTAACTATAAATTTAAAAACAAAGGATATGTTTTATAATCTTAGACTGAACTGAAGAAAACTGTAAAAATTTAGAAACTCATAAACTTAACTAGACAAAAATCTTTACGAAACTTCCAGCGAACTTCATTAAATGCCATGTTTCCGATCAATTGAGAAACATTATTTTTTTTATTTCCAAAAGCAGGAAATTGAATAGTATTGACGACGATTCAGTTTCAGAGTGTAGCATATCTAACACCACAACTATTTAATTCCAATTCACTACTATATACGACATGCTAACTTGATTCTATTGGTGTGGGGAGTGATGTAACGTAACTACCACTACAATTATTCAATCCCCATTGACTAGTATAAAAAACATGTAAACTCGATTCTATCTGGGGTTATCTTTTCCTGCTTGACTATTGACATTTTATTTTATAACCGTTGTTGAACAGCAAACCAAAATTTAAGTTTACAACTACCTATGTTCAACTCCGTAGCCTTGTAATTTTGAACCCAATCCAAAAGATAAAGGAGCTCCTGGATCAAGTGTTAAGAGAAATTTGCCATCGGGGAGGACTTTTTGATGGAACTAACAATCATTTGCGTTACATGGAGAGAAAAACCGCAAAAATCTTCCACGCTTAGCCTGACATCAAGGGGTCTCTAACCAATAATCCGTCTACCACTGAGGATATTTTACGTCAGCACTGTGATCAGCGCAAGCCGGATGCGGAATTCGTGTCGAATAGTCATCTCGGGGATTTGAACCCGGTTCACCTAATTGGAAGGCAAACGCTATATCTCCTGAGCAATACCGTCTGTGACGGTTGACATTTTAATTTATTTTATAACCATTGTTGAACAGCCGACCTGGCCGGTTGACATTGTCGGTAACTTAGCCTCACATAGGTGACTCGCGTTCGCGATCTGAACATGCCTGCCTCGACCAACTCTTCAATTTAAGCACGCGCTTCAATTTAAGTACTCCTAGTTCAATGTATGGTTCACAGCGAACAGTTGACTTTCTAATTTTGACTGCGACACTGTAATCCTTACACCGTTGCTGCTCAGTCTCAATTACACACAACAGGGGCCTGTTCAATTTCGTCTGCTAATGATAGCACGGGTGCGAGCACACACACAACCCTGATTCTAATACAGTTTTCACGACCAGCACTGAAAGTCTGATAATCATAATACAGCGCCCTTGGTTTCTTACAAGACAGCAATGAATCAACTAGTGTTATCCATTAATCGAATTCCATCACGGATGAAATTCTGGTGGGGGAGTAATATAGCGTTACCACTACGAATATTAAATTCTAATTCACTAGTATATAAGACATGTTAAATCAATTTTATTTTGAGATACCTTTTGATAGATGACAGTTTACATTGTGGGTAGCCTAGCCCCACAAGAGGTTTCCGAAATACTGAAAAAAGGTTTTTGAAAACTACATACACCGTAGCTGCCTCATATATTGAGAAACTTTTCGGGATATTTCTTTAGAGTGTATTAAAAAAAAAACTTTAATTTGTACCAATAAGAGTCATTGTTCAATATAATGGCATATTGTGTTGTTGTGTCCAATCCTTCAGGATCTAGCGGCAGCTGGATCAAATTCATGAGACCGTGAACTCTAGCGAAGTCAAGCACCAGAAGTGGGTTATCACGGATATCCGCAAGAGCGAGCCCCAAGCAATCGAGGATATGATCGGGGGAGGCCGGCATCAGATGGCACTTGGTGCACGTTGGGAAGACTTTGCGGCCGCAATCAAAGGTCATGCATTTTAGGTGCCCATTGATAAGTCTTGAGGCGGTCGTTTGGGCCTGTCTGTCAGCCTCAAGATCCAATGCGCATCCTGGTCTTTTCCTACAGAACCAGGGATGGACAGGAGGGGAGAGCAAGACCTGCCGGTCTCTATTTTTCGCCACTGAGAAAATCTCTTGAAAAGTGAGGTCATAGTCGGTAGTTGCCATCTCAAAGCAGCCTCTTTTAGCCAAGACATCCGCAACTTCGTTTCCAAGGACGTTGACGTGAGTGGGGATCCACTGAAAGTAGACCTCCATACGATTTGCAAGAATTTTGAGCATATTGATTATTTGAATGCTCACGAGGTCTTTTACTCGACTCCAGTCCTGTAGATGTTGAATCGAGCTGCGGCTATCCGTAAGAATCCATATATCGCTAGAGTCAGTGGAGTGGAGGATGGCTTTTAATCCCTCTTCAATAGCAATTAATTCGCACCTAAGTACCGAGCAGTTATCTGGGTTTCGTCTAAAGATTCGGACATAAATATTCTCGATATAAATACCGCTCCCAGTGTGATTTGTGTGATCGTCTTTACTGCCATCTGCCATCTTACTATAATGGCATATTAAATGTTCTATGTAAACATACAATGCAACATAAACGTCGTAATAGTTCTATAAAAATACATTGTTAAATCATCGTGTACGTACTATTTAATTGTACGAAATGGAACAGTACTTTATTATTGTGTTTGTTTTATTTCATTTATCTCCTATTACATACCTAATTCAATTCAGACTAAAACGAGGCAAAAAGAGGATTTTTAACTCTATTTAAAATTAATAGTTAAAATTAATAATAAAAAAATATAAAAAAATACTTAGAGTAAAAACGTATTATTATTTATAATTTCTTTGATAAAATACCTATACATTACTTTAGTTCTTTTAAAATAGAGCATATTTCAAAGGATATTTGCAATATAGATGGAATACATATTAAACTTTTGCAATATAAATCCAAAATATATTTTGCAAAATAGTTTTTTATATTGTAAATTGTATTGATATAATTTATAGTTATTTCATATATTATTTTTTATTTTTGGTTAAATCAATCAAAGGTTTCAAAATATTCCGAATTAAATTAAAGGTTTAAAATGTTTCACTATCTAAATATGTTTAAAGTCAATGTTCATCTTCAAAATAATGTTGCTCTGAAAATAGAATGACTGTCTGAAAGAGCATTTGAGAGAAACAAATATAAAAGTTGTGCTTTATTCCTTCATACATGAATAGATGCGCATACAATTTAAAGGAGACTTTTGTAGGAAATACACTTTCAAAACTTTACTTGACTGAAAGTTAATTTCGTAAGATGCGCTACCTTTTAATTAAAAACTTGTTAAATTGTCTCTTATAAAGCTTAAAACTTATGAAATAAAGAAAGTAAACAGAAATAAATTTACATATTTTTGTATTAAAATCTCAAACAATATTACTATGTAGTAAAACTTTTGATTTGGGTTAGTTTCAGATATTTAGATATCTTGGAATAAATTTTTAAAGCATATTATCTATATTAAATAAGTTGCTTTATTTTCTTATTATTTGCGAGAATTAATATGGAGATAAAATTCCAACAACTGAATTAAGTACTTTGGTGCTTAAATTAAGGATTTATGAGAAAAGAGTAAACCTCTTTAAACAGAAGAAAGATCATAACTAAATTTTTCTATGATCCATATACAAAATCACCATTTTGAGTTATTTTACACATACATTTGGTGTTCAATGACCCAGAAAATATATCACACTAAATAATAATTGGATTTAATAGTAATTGGATTTACACACAATAAGTGTGAACTTACTGCGTGTAAAAATATTTACTAAAATTATGTTTATTAATTATTGAAGTCTGTTAACTAAAAGCCTGTTTAGACGATTCAATTTCTTGGACAGAGATTGATTGATATTGATGGAAACTTGTTTTGCTTTGAACTTGGATCGTGTAAACAATCATCCAAGAACTTGGTTCAACTTCTTGGACGATAGTAGAGCATGTTCTACTTTCCATCCAAGTTTTTTCGCCCTCAGCCAATCAGCGTCTTAGGTTTTGTGACGTCAACAAGCAGGCAGCAAATTATGTCATTTTGTTGTCGGTTTTCATATATTTTAGTCTAAATAAATTGATCTGTTGCGTTTTATTTGAGTTATTATGATTTTATTTGAATTTATTTAGTAATTTTAAACTTATGTAAGCATTTTTTTATAATGTTGAATATGAACAATGCGCATGCGCGAGTGTTTCTTTCGACGAATCAGTGACATTCAAGATCTTAGATAGTGTCAACGAATCATCCAATTTCTTGGACAGAGAAATCTCTCCAATTTCTCGGATTCAAGAACTTGGACAGTGTAAACAGGCCTTTACTTTCATCTTTTAAAAGCAGATTCAACAAACATGGTTTTATATCATATTGGAGAGAGTTGTAAAAGTTCTGGGCTCCTTAATGTTTATTTTACTTTTAGCTTTTTAACTTTATCACACAAATTTTTGAGCAAAAAACATTTGTATGCACAAAATTTTAAAAATTTATTTTTTTAAATAATAATCTCAAGTAAATTAATAATTTTAATATGAAATTTATGATTTTGTTTTTAATTTTAAGTAGAGATTGAAAAATTTTGGAATGTAATTTCAACACCAGTAGCACCGTTAAGATCACTTTGATCATTTCTTGTTACTTCTTATGTTGTGTAGGAAGATACACTTGAGATTCAAGGCTCTTATGCTCTTATCATTATTTTTTTCAGTACTTTTTCTAACTTCTTTTTCATTCTATCTCAAACTTCCATGCGTTTATGTGATTCATGTGAGTGCTTTAGTAGACAACAGTATATAGTCTCACTACAATAGAGCGAAACGACAGACAAGATCGTACTTATTTTAAAAACTTTCTCATATTTCGACCTTTAAGGATTGGTCAGTTTTCAAGAAATCCTTTGTCACCCCAATTCCGCATTGCGAGTTCCTCCTTGCGTTTACTGAAGAGCTATGAATTAGTGTCGCCTTTTACTATCGCAAAGGATATATGTCACGCGCACTTTCATGTCATGCAAAAGTACTGTAGTACTGATAGAACTTCGACATTTTAAAACATGCCATGTTCTAATGAGTAGTGTTTTGGGCTCGTATGGCTTGCACTCCAACAAAAGAAAAATGTGTAATACTATATCACACTATATTATTATACAACCATTTACTAAAAAAAAAGCAATAACGACACAAATTACCAGCATAATCATTAAAAACACATATATGTTATATTTTTTACAATATTCACAATATTCAACCTCTATATATTATATTTTTTACATTATATATATATATATATATATATATATATATATATATATATATATATATTGCGAGAAAAAAGTATGAAGAATTCGATGGTGCTAGTACATATTTTTTCTTGTTACTTTTATAAACCTATGAAAGAAACAGAACAAGCGTTAGAAATGATTTTGAAAATATCACTCCATCATTTCTCAAAAACTTTCCATTCAAGGCAGTTTATGATTCTTTCCCAGATTCAATTTTAGGAGAAATATTTTTCAAAAAAGATTTTTTTTTGTTCAATTGTTACTCAAAAAAAAAAATAATACTACACCAGCATGGTAATATAAACAGTGATATAAATTCTAATATAATGAAGCATAAAATGCATCTAAATACTCTATTTGTCATAATTTTTTAAAGTGCGTATAACTAAAAAACTTGAGAGTTCCTAAAGAACTGGCATCCAATGGGGCCTTTTTGGGCTTTCATAAGCTTGCACAAACTTTTTTATCATCATAGGGACAAAATCTCATTTAAAGCTGATCAAATATGCAATGAAAAGTCTTTTGTGCTTGTATAATAATACAGAAACAAATTTGCGCTGAAATGGCTCTTCCGACGGACTAAAATTCTTTATTTTTTAAACTATTTTGTTTTAAAAGGTATGTATTAATTTTTTGTGTCACTCTACTATCAAATAAAATATATAGAACATATTAACATCGATATTGGCCATACAATTTGACAAACCATACTATACAAACCATACATATCATCTACATTCCATATAAATTTTTTTTTAAAACATAGATTATAATGTTTCTCTGGATAATAATATTTTTTTGATTCCCATAATTGATGAATCCGTAATTCTGGCCGTAAATGTAATTATTTCATTTTTCATTTATTAGTTTTTTTACGGTTATTCAGATATATTGTTTAAAAGTTATATTTCTGTATACAAAAAAAGAAGATTACTTTCACGTTCAATCAAAATTTTTAAAGCATCCGTCATTGGAAAATTTGAAAGCAGATCGAAAGACTAAATTACAATCATATTTTTTCGTTAGAAATTTTTCTATTTTAGATTGTAAAAATTTAACACTTATTATTTCTATTTCGTGCGAATGAATATATATATATATATATATAAATATATATATATATATATATATATATATATATATATATATATATATATATATATATATATATATATATATATATATATATATATATATATATATATATATATATATATGTATATATATATATGTATATATATATATATATATATATATATATATATATATATATATATATATATATATATATATATATATATATATATATATATATATATATACACATATATATATATATACACATATATATATACACACATATATATATACTTTCTTTTGGCTATAATTATTGATTTTAAGGGAGTACTTATGTCTAAAAATAAAATAAAAATCATTAAAACTACATATAAATAGAAACAAAAGTAACTAATGTATTTATCTTTAATCTCACTATAAAATGAATCCTTAATCACGTGAATCGTGTATAAAACTCTGAATACGAAGCGTATACTGTACTCGCGTCGATCGACAGTATGTGCGTAACTGACTCTGCCTTGTCAGGAGATAGTTTAAAATAAATGAACAGAGCATCGCGAAGTCCAGATACATCGTTGTCAAGGAGGCCACGTAATCAGAGTTCGTCCACAACTTGTGTATGTACATTGATAGTAAACATAAACTGGTGCTAACGCCGCTAAGATTGATATACCACATAAAAAAAATCGCACCAAAAAAAAAACGCACAAAACCAATCGCACAAAAACAAAATCGCATAAAAAAGGACCGCACAAAAAGAGGTTTTACTGTATATATCTCTATATAATATGAAATCATAATAGCCTGATACCGTTTTCCATTATTGTCGGCGCATTTTTATTGGCCGGAAAACCACGTGGTAAGATCCAGTTTTCCATCATTCATTTCCATATTGTTTTGGTTGTCATCAGCATAAAATTAACAATAGTCGTTAAGGTATTGTTTTTCTTTAAATATTTTTGTATCCTTAATTTAAACTTATCTCCAGTACTGCTATTATTAGCGAGAATATTAAATTATGGTTGTGAACTCATCAAATTTGTTTGAACAATATGTTATAAGAATATAAATGTTATTTTAAAAAATTATTACTTCGAAAAATCACTTCCGTTCACCAAGAGATCGAAATGTTTATAATACTAATAAATTAGTAATATTTGGATGTGGGAAGTAGGGGCACATGAGTAAGCAAACAGTATTCCTTTTAATACATATATGTTAAGTGAATAATTTTAACTTATGTAGAAAAACTGTTTTCTGCCAAGAAAAGACAATTATTGCGAAGCAATCATCGGGGTTGGTGAGCGGTAGCGAACAGGGGGCTTCCTGACAAGGCAGAGTCAGTTACGCACATATTATCGATCGACGCGAGTACAGTATACGCTTCGTATTCAGAGTTTTATACACGATTCACGTGATTAAGGATTCATTTTATAGTGAGATTAAAGATAAATAAATTAGTTACTTTTGTTTCTATTTATATGTAGTTTTAATTATTTTTATTTTATTTTTAAACATAAGTACTCCCTTAAAATCAATAATTATAGCCAAAAGAAAGTAAAAAGGCAGACAATTCCACTATTTAATGTATAATTTGAAAACTTCTCCAGGTATATGTACAATGAAGAATTAAATATTTTTACAATTTCTTTAGGTCTAATTTAATTATTTTATTCAATTGAAAGCTTTCTCTCATCTATTTCATAAATCATTGATGTATTTTCTAAGTCCGACTTTTTTTATGCGGTCCCTATCAACCGCATAAAAAAAGTTTTAGGTAGTATATCGTACAAACTTGTTTATTACATGTAAGAATTTAAAAAATTTTCGAAATTTTTTTTGTGTGATTTCTTTTATGCGGTCCCTATCCACCGCACAAAAAAAGGTTTTACTGTATATTGAAGATAGGATTATAGACAGCGTGACTATAAACTCAATAAGAATAGCATCACGAAGAAAACAAACAGGTTTGAGCGAATGAGTACTTAATCATCGTGAGGAATCGACCCTGTTGTACCTGTTTGGAAAACGAGAAATCCTTTACCTTCACTTTATATGAAATAAACAATTTTAAAAGATGAAGAGCAAATGCTGTGTAGCCACATAGACAAAAAGTATGGTAAAAATAACCGCAATATAGCAACATTTAAGGTGTTTCTGTCTCTCTGGGAACATCTCAAATTTCTGTAACTTTTATCGATAAAATTAACAATAAAAAATAATTTTATAATTTATGAAAAAAAATTTGTAAAAGTGGTAAAGCTAGGTAATTTTATCATGATATCTTTGAGTATGACATAAAAAACATTTAGTCTGTTAATTTACTTTTCAGTTTTGTATATTTTATTAAGTGTTTGATAATCAGAAGTATAATTTTGAGAACCAGAAATTCCATTAAATTTTTATCATATGAACGGAAAAATTGCCAACTTAATGGTTTAATTACCATGTATTTTGATTTTATTTACTAGAAATACATATGTGTTCTTTTAATCTAAATTGCCATCATCATATAGTGCCGCAATCATCATATAGTGCCGTTTTTTCTTTTCTCGAAATTCAAACGTAACTGGCGCTAATGGAGCACCATAAATGTATTTCGTAAAATCTTTTCCTATGTAAGGAACTTTTGCTTGATCAAGACCGTGATCAAATATGCGTGATCACTAGATTCTACCATCTTGGCCCATTGTACCTTATATGAGAAGAGTCTTTCTGACCCCAGTGACCCATAATCATGCGGACAATATCTCTATTTATTACTCTCATGTTATATCTCGTATAAGTATGTATACGTGTTCTTTAGTACGTATACTCTCAGAGAATTAGGGCTTGGGTAAGTGCTTCTTTCTCGTTTTGCCAGTTTTGACTGGGTTAAAAGTTATGTTTGCTGTTTCCCTCAAATCTGTCTCATGATCGGTTTGCATAACCAAGCGTTATTTCAATCCTATTGAGTAACAGTAATTATACAAAGTGGCAAGGGGAAATATATTTTACCATATAATTAATAAAAATTTTTTACAGTATAAATATTAAATCCTACTAATTTATAACATTTTTATGTATATAAAACTAAAATGCAATTAAAATGAAATTAGAATTTAAAAAGAGGTTTATTTACCGAAATAATTAATTTTATTAAAAAAAATCCACTATAAATTGTTTCAAAGAATAAAAGCAATGTTTATCAAGTTTTTATTACAAAGAAGAATTTCATACGAACTAATATTTCGAGAATACACTTTTTCTGTTAAGGAGAATAATAGTTTTCCATCTCAAAATGTTCTTCTTTTTCAACTTATGCACATATTGAAAAAAATATTTTTTTGTTTTCACTTTGAGGAAAAGTATTTTTCAATAAGCAAGATTTTTAGTATACCATGCAATATTCTAATCATGAACTGTGTGCATGTTTGTAGTTTTTTTTATGAACTAAAGGCTTAAAAAGAATCGAAGCTCAAATACCTCTCAAAAACACTGAATTTCAGAGTAAACTATTTGCAAAGAAAGCTCAGTTATTCATCGAATATTTTGTTAAAAAATACGATGTCTTTCTAATGCTGACTCGAAGAAACAATTTCACATAAGAAGCATGAGAAAAGTTGAAGAGAAACAAGAGATTGAAAATAGAAAAAAAAAAAAAACGTTTTCGAAAGAATTCAAGCTATGTTCGAAAACGACAAATAACCCTTTCCTTCATGCCTTTGAAGAGTTAGACTTTTTTTTTTTAAAAAAAGTTCTAGGCATTTGTCGAAGATTTAAAGAAAAGTTTAGATTTTTCTACAAATAAATTTGAAATGTATTCGTTTCGAGAATAATTGTTTGAGATTCAGAAAAATTGTTTTCACTGAATATTGAAAGTATTTAATGCTCTTGTTTTCCTTGAAATTCTTAAAAGTATTTTAGCTGTATTTAAAATTGCTCGTTAAATGAGCATTTATGCCGCAAACATTTTTATGTAAAATTCGTCTTGAAATATTTATAAATTTTGCAGCATTCGATGATTAAATTCTTGCTATATTAGTTTCATGTGTTGCTATATTAGTAGCATTATTTCACCTCAAAACAAATTCAATGCTGATCATTATTTTCAACAGATATTTAACATGTGTGCATAATATTTTGCTTAAAAAATTACTAAAAATTGACAGATTAAAAACAAATTTATATATTTTTTTATTTGTGAGCGGTGAAAAAATATCTGGTAAAATTACATTAATAATTACAAATTATTAAATTTCTAGTTTTTTTTTTTATATTCTGGCAAATTAAAACCAAAATATATATATATTCAAGTTAAAGCTCTTCTATAATATCTCTAAAGCTATAATATCTCTATATGAAGAATAATTTAATTTTGAATTATGTTTAAATTTTAATATTTTGTATAAATTTTCAAATGAATTGTTCTATAATATAGGGGATAGCAAATGTCTTCAAAAGTGATGTGAATGTTGCGTGTACTGTACAGCATGTAGCAACCAATGCGGAATTTTCATTTGAACTTGTGAAATGGAAAATTATACTTTCAGTTAATACACTAAAAATCTTGAAATTTCAAACAAACAACTAAATGTCACAAAAAGCAAAAATGCACATTTTACATTTTTATGATGGCTAATAAATAGTTTATACAGATTTTGTTTATTTATTTTAGGTTTTCTCCCAATCTCCTACTATGCAATGTGTTTTGCAATGTGTGTCAAACACATTGCAAATATGCAAAAATCTACTACATAAAAATCATGCCTCTTTGATGTTTTCTTTTTTATAGATAATAAATACGTATTCAATGACTATTTGTAATATTTTGTTTGAATTTCTCTTTTAATTTTAAATGTCTATTCAATGCTTAAATTCATCATAAATATTACACAATAACGTTTTTTCCTAAATGAAAACTATTTGCATAAGTACATGTAATTATGCTTATTTATGTGTTATTATATATCCACAAAATGAAGACAATTTTTATTCATTTTTAAAACTATATAGTCGCAATCGAATGAAAATAAATTCCACAATCCAATAATATTTTCTGTAACAAAAACTGAAAGTCATTTTTAATCTACATGTTAATACACAGAAACTTTAGAAAACATGTTTCAGTTTTCAAATTCTAATTCTAAACACTTCAGTTAATACGAATTATTAATTATTCAGGTATTAAATAAGTTAAATAGAAAATCATATATCTTTTACTAGACACAAAAGCTAATGAAAGTTATCATAAAGCTGTCAGATACCAAAAGTATGTCATTTCATATTACCTTTGATTAATATTGAGTTAGGTAATCCAAATGTTGCGATAACGTGATGGTAATTACAGACGAGGTAAACCATGTTGAGAGTTTAATTTGAGTTGTTGTCGAAACATATATGTCATTCGATTTAATTTAAATTACGCAGAAACTGCTGGCATTGAAATGTTCTCCAATTAAAAAACAATGTTTATTAGATTTTACTTTATAGATATCATATAGACTAATACTAAATACGATTAATTGATTTTATAAAAATGTTTTTTGTGCATGGCATAGAATCTTTAATTTGCACTGAGAAAAAAAATATTGCAAAAACTACTGGTATATGGTACAATTTACCGTTTTTTATGATCTATGCGAAAACCAAAATGCTCGGTAAATTTTACCCAGTACTTTTGTAATGAGTTTTATAAAATTAACAATAAAATATAGTTTTAAAATATGTCATAAAATATGGTAAATTTGGTAATTTTATCATTAAATCTTAGAGTATGGCATAAATACCATTTATTTGGTTACATTTACTTTTCAGTTTCGCAATTTCTATGAAATGTATTTTTCATGTATATATTTTTTACTTATTAAAAGTATAATTTTGATAATCAGGATTTTCGGTCAACCGCTACCCATATAAACGGGCAATTTACCTAATAAATAGTTTAAATACCGTAAATGTTAGCTTTATTAACTAGAATTATGTTTTTTACCCAAACTATCATTACCAACTAGTATGGTAATTTTACCAGGATCGTTTTCTCCTTGTAGAAAACGCTAAATATCCTGAGAAAAAGTTCTTGTCTAAAAAACCACACCAATAATAAAGAGATATCGGGAAAAAAACGAGAATCTTTTCTTAAAAACCAAAACTTAAGTAGTTTATATATATTTATTTAAATATTTATGTTCAATGTATGTATGGGGTAGTGGTTTATTGGAAAAGACGAGCTTTAAAATAATAGTTGTTATTAGCCACTCATTACTTAAAAATATGATACTGTAAGTACCATAATTTTCATCGGAATATGTCATTCTTTTACTGTTGAATAAGTAGTTTTTTCTTTTTTTTCTGTTCTCAAATGAAAATTGTCAGTTAACCATGTTTTTTAGTATTATTAATTTAAGATGACGACACTCTATTTATTGAAGTTATATTTTCCAGGTTTTATTTTTATTATCCTTATAGATTTCTCAAATGCAATAACTGAGAAAGCAACATGGTTTTTCATTTCTAGTGGTTGAAACGTTTCAGGCATACTACACTTCTAAGCTACGATTTTCTGTCATATTTAAAATTTCATTATGGCATTGGGAAATGAAACTTGTATTCGTGTAAGATGGAATAGCATCAGATGATAACAGACATAAAAAAAACAGAGAATAATTTTTTTAATTTTTCTAATAAATTTAAATTTACTTAATTAGAATATAATATTAAGAGGGCCACTTAGATGGTTTTTAAGTTATAATCCTCCCAAAAAATGAGAATCAAGAAAATGTAATCCAAAGGCAATATTGACTGAGAAATACGGTATACTTTATGATATTCTGGTAGTTTTAACCGTCCTTTCTTTCTGAGTATAAAATAAATCATACATTTACTCATTAAGTAACGTTTTCGATCCAATACTTATTTTTTATTTGAAGATTCCATAACGTTTAGTTGAAACCACACTAATTGTTACGCAGTTCAAATTAAAAATATATTTTTATTAAGTGGTGGCATCAGAGAATTATACATATCCGTAATGGATTTAGACATAGAGATGCCCTTTGCGTGACTTCTTTTTTTATTTAGCTCTTAAAATTATTTAATAGATCATTAATTAATTAATAGATCATTCCTGTATCCATGAAGTTAGTGGTAGCATGAGAATTTTATGGCATGGTCCCTGTAACATTTAAATATCTTTTAATGCTCCGGAATTTTTATTAAACTTAAATAAAATTCTTTAGACGAATATAAAATTGAATATTTTTCCGAAATAAGATTAAACTTTAAAATAATTTTCGAGACAAATATTTAAATATTCTTATGAAATCTTAATTAAATTAAAATAGAATTCTATATACAATTATAAAATTGAGTATTTTACGAAATATTTATTAAATTTAAATATAATTATTTAGAAAAATTAAAAAAATTAGTATATTTTACCAAATATAACATTTATTATTTTACAAATATTGTATTAGATTTAAATAGAATTTTTTAGGAAAAAAGTTTTAGCGAGTGTTTTTGCGATTTTGTGACAGCAAATGGATTTCAAAATTGAATTATGTTATAAGAACCTATGAATTTTAATTTAAACAAGTACGGAATTTGGTCTTAAATGTAATTTTCTTCTAAAAATTTAATAGAAGAAAACATTTTCTTTAAATTCATAAATCAACATTAGTTTTGCTCTTATCAAATAAGGCTTTATTGCATTTTTTCCATCGCATAATTTTTTAAAAGCATTTTACTCTATTTGATTAGAGAAGAAACAACGCAAATTCTAATTCGTTTTATTCACTGAAAAATTGCTTCTATACTACCATAATACATTGTGTCAATTAAAAGACATCCTTTTAAGATTCTCAAACAAATTCCGAAAATAGTGTCAATGTAAGTCCTTATACCATTTGGGAAATCCAGGAAAAGGGAAAAAAAATACAGGTAAGCTCTTTCCCTTGTTTCACATGAGAAACAAACTAAATAAACCCATTTTCCTTTGGGTGCCCAATTCTTTTTTTTCCCGTTTTTTTTCCGCGTTTCTTCGCTGTTGCAAGTAATGGGAATCGATTGGGCCCCGGGCTCGCTTGGGGACCCCAACAGCCGATAATGAGGCTAAAACGTCCACGGTTTTTATCGTCTTTTTAGGTTACAGATTTATTTTTCCTCTGTTTCCTTTCCGGTTTCGTTTGTAACTGCGCAAGAGACATAACCATTCGCTAATGAGAAACGAAAAGGTCTTCGTGGAAATAAGTTCCAGTAAGAGGTATTTTTATTTATGTTATTATTTCGCAAACTAATCCGTGAGTGAACACGCCATTACTCAACAAACAATTATATTCCTGTTTTTTGGTATTTCGTTAATTAGTCTACTTGGAACTAATGATTGCGGACTTTCTCCGTACTATAGTCTGAAATATTTCACCATCTCAAATCCATTTCTGCTTAATGAGCAATGAATGTATTCAAAAATTTCATATAAATATTTTGTTGAATTTAAACTATTTTTATTCGGAAATAAATAATACTTTATTGTATAAATACTTTAAAAAATAATTTCATAAATTTAGTTGATTCTTTAAGGAAAAATTGCTATTTTAATTTAAGGAAAATTGCTAAATTTATAATTATGCTAGTAAATGCTAAATTCCATTTCTAAAAAAAAAAATACATTTTATTAATCCATCAAAGCCTCAGTCAAGTTTTGTTCAGTAAAAATTTGTATTTTGAAATTTATTATAGAAATACTAAGAGAAAGTATTTCCTAAAATTAAGTGCTCTATTTAAAAAAAAAATCAAAACTTCTTAAGTTTAGAAAAGCTCTGAAGACGAAAAATTTTGTTAAAACTTGAAAAGCCATAGCGAAAAACTTTACTTAAACTATTGCTTAAGACATGTAAATTAATTATTAATTTTGTAAACGAACTAAAATTTGTACCTTAGGGTTATAAAAAGAAATTTTCATTCATTTCTAATGTTCACTCTAAATTATGTTCATTTTAATCTTTAGTCATAGTTTTTTGTTGAAATACTTAGTTTATGCTGAAAAATAATTATATATATATAATATATATATATATATATATATATATATATATAATACTCTAGCGTCTCTTCATTTACAAAATGTAGTAAAATGCTTTTCTACGAAAATAAATAATTTAACTTATAACGTTTTTTAAAACATAATCAACCTTTGTGTACAGACAATACAACACTTTGTTTCGTACAAATTAAAATGTTCATGTTAATAGATGTTTTTTTCAAATGCATTTGTAAGAAAATGTCGCATCGAATTCGCACTTGACACAAGAGAAGCAACTTGTGAAAAACACATCAAAGCAAATTTATTTTTATCATCAGTTTATTTTTCTAATACGCTGTACACAACACTTACATATATACACAAATTTCATTACACACAATAAATATAAAAATAAAACATTTGGCGACCATCATTTCAAAATTTCTAATGCTACAATTTTAACGTAATTATTATTTTTTTATATAACAAAAATTTCTTTTTCACATAAAGTTGGTTATATAAATTAACAAATTATTAAAGTAACAAATGGGGATTGTGCAGTTATTTAGTCAAACATTCATGAAAAAATTTAATTACAAAAATTGTTGAATTTTCAATTTCATTAAATATAAAATTAATATAACACTATGTTAAATTAATATATTACTTTTATTTATTATTAAATTTCATATTAACATTTACACCAAATAATTATTTTATAAATGTTTTACGAGAAAAAGGAGAGCTCGACGTTTTTAATAACCCGTCAAATTTTTATTTTGTAATGTTTCAGACTTTTTAAGGATCTAAACAATCACAAAAATCGTGGTTACTTATTATGGAAGACGTATCACTATATAGTTCATGAAATGTATGATTTAATTTGTATGAAAAAACTGTAATTTATCTTTTGATATAGGAAGTTTTATAAACACTATATTTTTTTTTGACATCTAATAAAAATCAAAGAAATGCTTTGTCATCGGATCAAATAGGAAATTAAATTATACAGAAACAATTTAATATTAGTATTTGAAATGAAAATATTGTGTCTGAAAATATCGAAACAAAACCAATGAATACATCCCATTTATGAAACCGTTCAGTTTGAGAAGAAAAAAAAATCAAATAAATATGTACCATTTTTCTTCTATATTATGCTATATATTTAACTAGTATTTGTTCACAAAAAGAGTTGAATTAATATAAAAAAACGTACAATGAACTGTAATCCCGGGAAACTTTAACAGACTTTGTAATTTTTTTAATAGTGTTGTTTAAATTCTTACAAAATGTTGAATTAAACAAATGACGATAAGTTACTGATAAAAACTACATAGAAGACAATTTTCTTCGACTTAGAAATACAATAAATCTTTCTTATTCTTTACTTTCTGTCATTTACAAAGATATAATACAGCCTAGGCAGGTCCTAACTTTTTTGGTTACTGGATCTTTTGGTTCTCCCTTCAAAAATGTATTTAAATTTAGCAGGTGGTGTTTTGTTGGTTTCTGTCGCAACTCTTACTAAATTAGGTAACACGATGAAGTATCACGAATTTTTTTAGAATGAAGAAAGAAACAAAACAAATGTAAAGTTAATTAAAAATATATTTCCTATTATAAAATATCAATAAAGCTTTTGTGGTGATATTAACAATGAAAATTAAACTTTCAAATTAACAAATGAATTTTTTAATACAATAAGAAACAAACTCATTTATAATTTAAATGTACTCTTAGATATTATTTTAATAAATATGCATCTGTGTTTTTAAAAGTAGATAATGGGAAGTATTACTTTGTCAAGATCAAATAATTTTCAAAAAATGAATTATTGTTTTGTGTGAATTTGATCTTTTTTTAGATTACTCAATATTATACCAAAATGCATTTTTGATTTTTTAATTATAGACATCATATGTAACCATTGCGGAGCTAAGTCAATTAAAACCAATTTGACCCCGTTTTTTCCCCAATAAAAATAGGTAACAAACTTAATGTTTTCGAATTTATTTTAATAAAACAAAGACACTCATGTTCGTCAAAATATGTTAATAAAATAATTAGTGTAATTTTCATCTGAATTTAGCAATTCGCAGATATTTATAAATTTCAGTGTTAGTCTCAATAGAAATAACTAGCGTCGGTTGAGCACTAATTAACGATATAATTAATGAACTTATAACGTAAATTAATGTCACATTTTTTCAAAAAAAAGGTATTTTTTACGTAACGTTTTTTAAATATGTCGCACGAAAACAGCTCTGATCACATTTCCAATCAGGTAAATAGTGGCAATCTTTCGTTACCTATAACATTCTTAGAGTAAGAAAGAAAATGTTGCTCACATGACGTTACAGCGGGTACAACATTTGCGAGTAGACAAGTGCAAATGTTATCTTAATATAGTTTTTTTTTCTACTCCTGCGGTTAATTATATTCAAACATTAAAGTTTTATCGTAAAGGTAATTTCAATCTATGATGATTGTTAGCAATAAATCAATATTTTATCGTTACATTTTATTCTCGTTAAAATAATCAAAACATGCATTTGGTATTATTAAATCTTTGCTATTAACCTTAAAGTAATATTCTGATTCAAGTATTGCGAGGGTTAATATTTTTTACGTCAAAATTTAATTTCTAAAAGGTTTTTTTTAAATATATTTATATTGATTAAATTCATTAATATTTTTAAATTGCAATTATAAAAATAATATAATAATGAATACCACTTTCCACAGAACAGAATATAATGTTATTTGGATTAACATTTGTTATTTAGACATTTAGCAAGTTATTTAGATATTGTATAACAACATTCATTTGTTAATTTGTCAGTATTAAAAGCTACTAACGATTTTAATTTCGTTGATAGGTAGACATTTTAAATAAGTCATTAAAATGTTTCTATTTATGGATTGAACTCTATAATATGATTTTATAGTATTTTCAGACGTAACAAATGAGTTAAAATAAATCAAAACTTCAAATATATAACTTTTTTATAATTTCCTTTTATTAATTTGGCCTTTAAAAATTTTTTTTTTTTTTTACAATTTCAATTAAATTAAACTTTTTTTGAAAAGTACAGTGTTAGAATTTTCGTTCTAAAATAACAGTAAAATAACCGGCAGTAGTCTGCTATAAATAATGATAAAAATTACAGTAAAGAACACTTACAGTTTTGAAACCGTTTACAACAAGTAGGGTTTCAAAACTGTAAAAAAAGAATTTTATCAGTACATTGGGACTAGGCCGACATTTAGGATTTAACATTCAATGGTAAAGGACTAGGTTATTTAGAATGTGATAGAGTTATTTTTTTTATCAAATGAACCATAGAATGTGGTTTAATTATTTTATCTGGTTGTTTCACTTAACGTAAGAAATGGGAAACACTAGAAAATTTATCTTAAACAGCTTCATGTTACTTTAATATTTGCGTGAATGGGAGTATCGCATTCTGAAAGTCCAGAGTCAAAAATTGGGAAATGCAGATCTCAGGAAAATCGGCATGTTTTGAATATAATGTGATGCCAACACTGAAACTCGATCGCACTTTCTGACGGTCATGAGACCGACAAATTTGCCCTGTTGGCTGTAAATTGTACCCAGCTGAAAGAAACTAACTGACTTCATTAAGAGGGCGAAGTTAGTGCGATGAAATTCTGATTGTTTAACCGTATTAGATGAAAACAGTTAATAAACGTTTTTTTTAAATTTGAACACTATCTTATTTATGATTTTTTGACTGTTTAACTTGAATATAATAAAATAACAATTAAATAAATTGTTGTTTAACCACTTTTTTCAGAGAAATTTCCAACAGTGTACAATAGTAATGAAATAATTTATGATTTGCTGAGAATTTTACTACTTTCAGGAATTGCATTGTTTATGTTCATTTCGAAATTCAATTTCACTTTAATTATGGGAAAGAATTATTTAGAATTATTTTAACACAATGAAATACTATCCTCATCATTACAATTAGGACGAGTACAGAAAATAAATCACAATGTATTATATAAACACCCAAAGTACCTCGACTTAACTTAGTACCTCGTAGCACAATCTTAACATTAAATCATTTAAAAAATAATTATTACTCTCAGTTACACCAAAAGAAAAATTTCTTCTATATTTTAACAGTTATATTATTTACTGAGAAACCGCAGTATCTTCAAAACCAAATGACGTTAATATTAATCCCACTTTCAACTTTGTTCTATGTTGCTGTTATACGCTTAAATTGAGTTACTTATTTTTTAAGAAATTTAAAAATGAATTAATAAACATCAATTAAAAAAATTGTCACAAAATAATTTTGATACTCAAAATGCTCCAACACAGTTCATCTGGTAGTTGAGCTTAGAATTTTATAATGTTTTCAATCTTTTAGAACCCGATTAAACGAACAGCAAGTTTGTTTTTTCTATTCCTTCTTTAAGTTCGAATGTATATTCTTTTACTCACTTTAAAATTTGCCACATTTATAAACCATCTGTCAACAAGTTTGAAGAATAACATACTTATAACTTCTTTATAAACATGTATCTTTCAAAAATTTATATTTGATATTGCTTGAAACTTTCTTCTTTTGAAGTATCATCAAAATTATTTTCTTTCTCTCTACACAATATAAATCTTTTATTCACATTTATAAACAATTCATAACTTTTCATTACTGTGCTTTGTTTTATGAAAAGGACATATAACGTGTAAAGAGACAAAATAGGCCTGTGCGATTATGAATTCACCTCTAGGTAAAATTCATATAGTACTCCATGTCTCATAGGTGCTTACACGTTAAGCAATTTTGCACCATTTATTATTCCCATATAAAAATGTTAAAGGAATAGATAGTTGTTATTTTCATAATTTCTATTCTTTCATTCCACTTTCACTTAAATCTGAAACTCCACAGAAGATGTAGGCAAATTATCAAACCCTGATGTATGAATAATTGTTTGTCGGATAGAAGTTTAGTGGAACTTGAAGCACCTGTAAAAAAACATAGTTTTAATTCGCATGTAATATGGGCAGAGAATTAACATTCTGAAAAAAAGAACTATATTAATCTAAAAACATAACGTCAGCTAAGTGATATATTAAAACGAAACTGTAAAACGCATAAATGTAATTTACATAAAATACAAATATATATTAAGTACAGAATTGATTTTCTAATATAAGAACTTTATTTATTGAAAAACACAATTACACTGAATAGATCGAAGAAGAGCATACGTAAGATAAAACATAGTTTCAATTTACATAAAATTCAGCTTTATATTGAGTACATAATTGACTCAATATGGAAGAGCCTAATAGATTAAAAACATTCTTGTACCGAATAAATATATTGCACCAAATGATTATATTATGAAAACCTGTAAGTTTATTCAAATTCCCACAATTTTCAATTTTATTAACTGTAATGGACATTAATGCACATATTGTAATAATTCCATTAAATTTCAAATTAAAAAGAAAGGCGTACCATAGCACTCAAAAGACTCCAATAAGAAAATTTTTATAACGTTTTCAACGTTTGATTGTTTATATGAGAGAAAACAAATAATTTTTATTTTATTTATTATTATAACCAAATTTGAATAACATCCCATTATTACTTATTTATTATTATGAGTATAAACATTTGTAAATATAAAAACTAAAATATAGTACGTTATTTACCTGTTCAAATGTATTCGGCCACATTGTGATTTTAATTTCGTTATTTTTTTTTTAATAACTTTAAGTTCAGCATTTAAAATACCAACTAAAATAATTTAGATTACTTTTTACAAGATCACTTGGAGTGTCCCCCTAACACACCCATGGTATCAGTGTTCTCGACCTGGAGGCTCCCTTGCCCAAGGTTTTAATAGACAGGAACAAACTATTCTTGCCCGCTTTCAAAGTGGTCACCTTAAATCAATGAAATTTTCGGAAGGATCCAAGAACTTTGAAATTTTTACCAACTGTTCCTCAGAACAGGCTTCACCTCACCACATCCTCGAATGCCTGGGGCTCACCAAGTAGGATTTAGCAGATGATCCATTGACGGTGTTGGATTTTTTGAGGGTGTATAACGTCATGGACCTGGTCTAGCACTGGTGGCCAATGGGGGTGTGCAACAACAGCAACAGACTACTTTTAGTACATTGGAACTATGTCCATTGGGGCTGTCATAACAAGGTTATTTATACATGCAGTTTAAATTTTATTTCATTCTGGTTTTCAATGTTTAGCATAATATAAATATTTTTTGAACATTTATGACTTCTTACACGACGCTATGGTTACTTCCAATTGCTGATGTAAGGGAGTAAGATCTGAAACCTACAATAAGACTTAATTTGGTCTTCGTTCGTCTGAAGATTGTTTAGTGAAATATACACCCATGACTCGATCCATTATGCTATTATAAATCACTACGTAAAAGTGAAGAATTTTACTTTAATAATCCGTTTCTTTTATCCGAACAACACTTCAAATCATAACATTGAAAACGTTATGTTTTTAAGTTTTATATGTAACATAAACCTTGTTTTTGACCGATATTGAATATGTTTTCTGCTCTCACTCCCATGTTAACTGAAATTGTATTCCTGAAAAATTCACACTCACACTTCTATAGTCTTCTGATCTTCTTTTCTTATTAATTTTTCCTTTATACCTGTTTAACAATACAATTTAAAATCATATAAACGTCTTGTAACAGTACTGCTATAAACATTCTCAACACTTACTGTAAGTTCCATACCGTTCGAGCAAACTTTTTCATTATGACGTAGACTTGTGTTTTATTATACGATTCTCTTTTTCCATCGTTTTTCTTGGTCTCCCAGTTTTAGACATACATTTTAAGCCATATTATTGGAAAACAGAACATTAACAGTTTACGTTGAAATTGAAAACATAGATGAAATTTTACGTTTTCTTTCGATAATTTTATTTCTGTCTAATTTAGCTTCATGTGCACTTATCTAACCGTAGTGAGATTCAATTCAAATTGAATATTAATTATGGAAATGTTTAGATTCAGTTCGAATATGGTGGTCTCTTGACAGTTCACTCAACGTAAAATCTACCATTTTGCATTTACTATTGATTCTCTTTTATTTCATATTTTGCACCGTCTTTTACTTCATATTTTGCACCAAGTAGAAATACAATTTTTCAGCTTGATATTAGGTGTTGATGCAACTGATGTTATTAGGACACAGTAGCTATTTTCATATAACTCGACATTAATTTAATATTATAAACATAAATCTATCTGAAACCATTTGATAGGTAAAGAATGGGTCAAGACTTTATTGAGTACCTTGTACATTTTCAATTGAAAAAAGTGATTTGAATGAGAATGATATAAGAGTACCTTGGCAACTATAAAAGATATTAAATAAATAAATACAAACTTTACCTTCTGAAACACTTGGGCGTTGAATTGGAGGCTCAACGTCCCCATTAAGTTCCTTTGTTAATGAGTCATCCTGCATTGGTGGACCTTTACCTGAAAAAAAAAACAAATAGAAATAAATAGAAATAAAAATATGACAGATGATTGTCAATAAGTTAAAATTTCTAAAATCCATTTAAAAACATTCAATTTAATGTTATATATTTTACAAAATGATTAATAGTAATTTTTACTATATTTCCAATCTACTAGAATACAATTTTATTGTATAATTTCTACATTGTTCAAAAATTACTCAGGAATAGGATTACACATTAAAACTGAATTCAAATTGATATTTACACAGTTTTACTGCGGTTGAATTTTCATAAAAATTTAATAAATTGTTTGATTTTTAACAATCATTAAAGTCCTTAAGTCAAGATGCATAATCCTTCATCGATGCATTTATCTCAGTTCAAACACAAGATAATTTAGTTTCATTTTCACCCCATATCGATCTTCAAGTAAAGCTGATGGAATTCATCTTTCATTCTGATGATGTTTTTAATGTTTTTAATTTCAATTTAAATTAAAATGACTTTTTATTTTATATTTAATTCTCTTTTAACTTGTCTTCAAAACATTTCTTATTTTTTTAAAAAAAATATTTCGGATTTTTGCCGTTAAAGTTGTACAAAAAAAATAATAATAATACAGGTATGGAAAGTGCAATTTTTATTTTCGAGTTGATTTATCGAGAATGCATAGTTTTCAAAAGTAACAAAAAAGTTTAAAATATGTTAATTTCACCTTAAATACCCCTGTATAATTTTAAGGTCACTTATTTATTCCCGCTCAATTTTGTCAAAATCAAGTGATGAGATTATTTCCTTATTTATTTCTCGTGCGAGTGATATTTACGGGATAAAGCGTTCAAAATTAATGCACCAGAACGTTTAAAATATATTCATCTCTTGTACTCGGATTTTTCATATTTCTTATTTCACACACTAGATGAAAAAAAAAACAAAAAAAAAACTCGGATCAAAAAAAAATCAACTAGATTGTGACGTTGCCCTTTGCATCTCATGCTTTGAAATTTGTACAAGAAAAAAACTACTATTATTTATTAATATTATGCGTAAATTTAATAAAATTCTGTTTTAATGCTTAAGGTTTAACGTAAAGCCTTTTTTTTAGAACAACTTACTGGGAAACTAACATACAATCTCAATAACTCTTACAAATAGCTTCACCTAAAGTATGATTTTTTTTTTAATTTCTAGCTAAGAAAATTTTAAAAATCATATATTATATATTGATCAGACATCATTTTCTTAAATTAAAAATTAGGCAATTTTTTGACCGTTTCCTTGAAAATAATAAGAATGGTAAGGGGTTAACGCAAAAAGTTGAGATAAAGTTTATGAATGTGTAGATTTTTTTTATACAATATTATTAAAAAGAAACATTATTCTTGAAGAAAAGTGTTTTATTTTTTGTTAAAAATAATCATAAACACACACTTTTAATAATTTTATGTTTAAATATTTTCAAATAGTTTATATAAGGGACAGTTAATGATTTGTGGATTCCCTTGCATGTTACACATCTTGTATATTTTGTAATGGAATAAGGAATGACTTATAATTATTTACGGTGATAGAGGATACATGAAAAGTTTCCATCATAAGGGATTTGTTCATGTGTCAAACACGTGATCACACCCATATAACCAATTTTACAAGAATGGATGACAAGGAAATACTAAACGAAATGTGACGTTTACTTAAAAGTCATCTTATTTCTTCTCTTTTAACTCGATTTTTTTTGCAGTTTCAATCGTACTTTGAAATCATGAGCATAGCTCAAAAAATAAATAAAAATATAAATATAAATATAATCAAATATTATTTTTTTAAGCAAAGTATGTATTGAACTGCTTGCAAAAGATAAAATAATAAAATATAAATAAAGAAGCATTGAGGACATAGCTAATTAAATTTTTAATTAAGTGCTTGTTATTTCTACCAGTTAATTAAATGTGTTTAAAAGTAAATGTTTCAAAACACGCTTCATATCATTTCTCTATTTATGAACATTCATTAAAAGAACACAACCTTATTCACTTATATTTAATTGACAGAGATGTATTCACTAAAAAAAAAATTATTCCTGGTACTTTTTAGAGACATACTTACCTTTGACTACTTCTGTTTCTGGCGTAGTTGGAGTATTGATGAAATGCTTCGAGTCATGTATTTCTGTAAGAAAAAGTAAAAAAAAAAAAATTAATTAAAATCCCATCATTTTTCGATAGTTTTGTTACCATTTTAATTTAAGATAATACGAACACATAGAAAATATGTACATTTCTAATTTAAAGTGTTTCGTAAAAAAATGAAATAGAAAGACGAAAAAAAAACCTTCTGAGAAGAGTATGTTTTAAATAAAAGTATAGACAGATTATAATTTCAAAATTAATTAATTTATTATATTTTTAATTTCAAAACTTTGCATTTATATTTATAATTAGTGTTTAGTTAAGACTCTATGAATGTTTTTTGATTGTGTATATAATAAAATTAATTTTAGTACCGTTTTTAAAAGTATATGTAAATTTCGATTAAAACATTTTAAAACTTAAAAAAAATGTTAAAACAAATGTTTTATGTTACAAGACTTCATAAAAATAAATTTTTATAACAATATATATATATATATATATATATATATATATATATATATATATATATATATATATATATATATATATATATATATATATATATATATATATATATATATATATATATATATATATATATATATATATATATAAAATTTTCCGTTCGAGAGCCGTGATGGCAGAGTAGTTAAGGGACTGAACTATCATTGTGATGGTCTGGGATTCAATCCCCAGTCGCGACTTGATGCCCATGCGGTTTCTGATCGGTGGGTCCTTACCAGCTTGTCTGGTAAATAAAGACTACCTGCACACCATGCCGAACACATTGCCTCAATTATACCGTTGCTCGTGTAGTTGGAGAGCCTCCATAACCCCTTTTATCTCTAACAGCCAGTAGTGTAATGCTTTATTTCAATAATACTGTTCTAACAAATGAATTAATTTCAAAGAACAGAAAATCAAATAATTAAGTAAATTTGAAATTTCTTTACAAATAACATGACATAATAAATTTTGGAAAATAACACAGAATCATATATCTAAAAATTCAAAACGCTTGACAGTTTATGAAAGAAGAAACATTGATTAATCATTTGAGTCTTTAGTATTCAGCTGTCTGTTAAGACATTTTTGTACTCTTTATAAGACTTGTGAAATGAATGCAAATGGCAGCAGTATAGCGTGTCTTTAACACTTTATTTAATGGTGTGAAACCTTTGACATCTCTGTGTGTTATTCACACGCACATACATTAAAATGCTTTAAAAGTATCTGAAAAAGAAAAAATGCTTTGGACTAAATGTGACATAAGCCTTTTTAATTAAAGCTTTAAAAAAGATTAACTGTTTTAATGCTAATCAGATATACTGCTGATATAATAACACGCTAGTACACATGAAATGTGTGCTATTTAAATATTTTATTCAAAGAAAAGTATGTATGGAAAACATTGTTTATGAAAAATTTACAATAAACCTATAAATACAAGATTGTGTCGTAAATTTATATTTTTTGTCACTAAGATATTTTGAGTTAGCAATTAATTTTCAAGATATCATAAATGAATTAAGATTATTTGTTCAAAGGGTAAGTAATCAACATATTTTTAAAATGGACAGAATTACTTCAATAATTATTTTAATAGAAATATTTTAATTGAATTTAAGACATATCATTTAGGCCCTAATTGAAGAATGAAGCTTTTTACTTTCAATTATCTGTTTCAAATATCATACTAATTAACGATATTTCGAATTAAACATTGCCATACTTGTAAATTAAGTTCAAACCAAAGCAAAGAACCTTTTTACTTTTTAAATGTAGAAATAATTATTTTGTGTTAAAAATTTAATTTAATCTTTAGTTGTTTTAATATACATGAATATATTTTAATTATTTTAATATTAAAACGCTATTTAGTTTAATTCCATTGATATTTCTTCCAATTTCTTGCTTATTTCTGAATTAAATATCTTTGAAATCTTTTCTAACTTTATTCTTAACATCTGATAAGCATAGTCTTAAAAATATCAAACTTATAATTGTAAATGACATACGTCCTTGGGAAATATATGATTCGAGAATAAATAGAAATCAAGTATGCCATTAATTTTCGATTTCATGCAATGCACATATTTTTCTATGAATATGTTTTATAGTTATTGCTATATGTTGTGTAACTACACAAACCTGTGACTAATTATATGAGAGTAGATTGGTAAGAGTTAGAACTGGGGAGCTCTAAAAAAAAACATAATATTTAATCATTGCAGTAGTTTTAACCAATTGGCATAATTTTCGAGATTTTAGGCCTTCAATATTAAAGCCAGAATTTATATTGATATTAATTTTATATTGATATTAATTTTATATTGATATTATTTCTTTTTAATATAACTTTTTATATTAATATTAATTTTTAATCAATTGATTTGAAAAACTAAAAAAAATAAGCATTAAACTTTTCGAAAAAAAAATAATAAAAATATGTAAAAATAATTCAATATTTAAAGAAAAATTTTAAAAAAAGCAAAATTGAATTAAGGTAAAATTCATTAAAAATATATATATATATATTCAGAAAGTTGTATTTACTTATATATTTTCAGATTGCAACGAATTAAGTAACTAATATATCAAACAAAATTTAACACTTTACATCTTGAGATTGATTTTGAAATTTTGTGTGTATTATGTATGTTTTAGTTGTTTTACAGCAATTTATTTACAATAATATTTAAAAAATTTGATTTGTAGAATATAAAATTATTGGTATATTACTGTAACAAATTTGGCGAGTTCACAACTATAAATTAACATTTCCACTTAGGAAACAGTGTAATAAGGCAATATATTACGTTACGCTATGCGTTATTGCTTTATAATAAAGAAAAAACACTTAAAATTTTAAAATCTTAATCTAGAAAACAATAAAAACAAAAAAAAACAAACAAAAAACAACAAAAAAAAGAACCTAATAATAGCAGATTGAATGAGAAAATATATTATAGTTAACTAACTTTAACATAACAAATATTTTACAGGATTTTTTTTTTTTTTTTTAATGGCGGACACTTGGGATGTATTGTCCCATTGGCCAGGAATGCCAGAACTGCTACTCTCTTTTCGTTACCCAGTGGGCACCTGTGGCGAAACCACGGCGGTGGAGCAGCGTCGCCCACGTCACACAACCACAAACCCGTTTATAGGGCGGGTTACAT
The DNA here is from genome assembly GCA_949128135.1 of Parasteatoda lunata. Taxonomy (NCBI): domain Eukaryota; kingdom Metazoa; phylum Arthropoda; class Arachnida; order Araneae; family Theridiidae; genus Parasteatoda; species Parasteatoda lunata. The sequence continues at coordinate 52,292,820 of OX421971.1, forward strand.
TCACACATTCAAACACAAAGGAGAAAGGACATAGAACACAGATAGGGAGAAAGAGACATCCATGCCTTGCCCGGGATTCGATCCCAGAATCTTTCTGATGCAAGGACAGTTCCCTGCCCCCTACACAGACCGGTCGGCTTTTACAGGAAAATAATACCGTTTTAAATTTCTTAATTTTATGCTGAAGATGATAAAAAATATGGAAATTAATTTTGCGTAATACCATATATTTTTCCAGCTTAAAACTGTACCTATAACAATGGAAAACTACTTCACCATAATTAGAGTTTTATATATATAGTCAGATATTGAAAAAAAAATTCTCATATCTACGTAAGGAATGCTCAATATTTATGATAAAAATATTAACCAGACCATGGCTCGATGCATTATGACACAATAAATGACACAATAAACGTAATTTTTTTATTTTAAACATCAAGTAAATATTCGGTTAATCTAAATTAGGAAAATTCAATATTTGTAAAGGAAAAAAATGATCAATATAAGTTCCATTAGAAAATGTCTAAAAATAATTGCAGGAATATTTAGATATTGAATAATTACCGTATTGTATCTGCGTCTTTTTTAAATGTTTTATATTTATTTGTTTTAAAGTTGATTAAAAGAATTTTACCTCTAATATTTTTTTACAAATAATGGAAATATCAATTCGTAAACTAATGTGCTTCAAATCAAACAAAATTATTTCTGCATTTTGTTTGTAGGTTTATGAAAAATAAAATGCTTCATGATATAAATAACATTACATTCACATAAAAACTTCGTATGAGTCACATTAAAAGATATATATTAAATATTTTAAAAAAACAATCATTTAATGATTTTTTTAATATTTTTACCCGCTATACATGTATAAAATGCATTTTTTCACTTCCTTTCTTATCACCAAGAAAATTCAAATAAATGTTTGTAACGAATAGAATATTAAAAGAAAAAATATCTTATAACAAGTTCTGATATTTAAACACTAAAAATTGCCGCAAGAACTAAGCAAGTCTTGATAATTTCCTACTTTTGGATTGCACATAATAAATCTTATTTTACATACATTTCAAATACATTTCAAATTAATGAAATTTTGATCAAATTTTATTCGTTTGGAAATGAACAATAAAATTAAAATTTTCGTCCCTTGCATGTAACAATGTATTTTTTTTCATTCCTTAAACTACCACTAGAGAGCCATGTCTAGCATTTCTGATAATGTCACGAATTTTTAAACTCATTAAATCAGAATAATTGAAAGACTAGTATTTCACAAATAATTAATGAAATCATTCACTAAAGAAAACTGGAGGAAAGGATAAAATTGAATCGTTCTTTCCCATAATGAAAATAAGTATGTAAAGCAGTTATGAGACTTTACTCGAAAATTTACTGTTTGAATAGGAGAAATTTATTCCTTAATTTGATAATTCTGTGAACAAAATATTAAAATTTTTTATTTTATATGCATACCCATTAAAATACGTTTTTCGAACTAATTAAAATACCTTAATGAAAAGAGCATAATTTATTCATTATGAAAAAAATAAAAGATTCATTTTTAAATTTTAACATGTATTTAAAAGAAAGTAAAATAATGCATTCAGATTTAAACAGATTATATTAACGACATTCAGAGAAATATTTTGAATTTTTTTATTTCTTTTTTAAACTGTGCAAAGTTTACATGGTAGTATTAAAAACACTTGTCCTATTTATGGACCAATAACGGCTGGTCCTTTTTACAGATCAAGATGAGATTTCAGATCTAATTATTCAGAGGTTACTGCTCAAGAGTCTGAAAACGGCCGAAAAGTAGTTCTCACGGTTACGGTTATAGATAGAGAAACTCACTCTTTTCAAAAGGCAACAAAATTTTTTGTTTCATAGCAGTATATCCAGTACGTTTGAAAACACTATTTATCGTTGGAACGATACTCGTATTACAGAAAAAGGACGCGTTACGAATTTCACGCAGAAACCGGCTCTGTGCGATGCGAAAAACACTCATTTGTGGCTTATACCAGAAATTTGCATATGATAGAATCAAGAAAATATTCACAAAACGATTTTAACTAAATATTCGACGTAAAAATGTTATGAAAAATGAGGTGGAAATTCCTCAGTCGTGAACTCACGCATGCTAATGAAATAACAAAAAAGGTAATGGTGTTTATAAAGCTGATTCATAAAAATTATGAATGCTACGAAAACCATGCATGTTTACCATCATAACTATTTTCAAATACGTATCCCACATTTCCCACAAACTCTTCGTGATTTCATAAATAAATTCTAAGAAACTGGCTGATCCTGTGATAGACAGTGATCTGGGTGACCTACTGTTCCTAGAGACACTGTTATGGATGGGCATCAAATAATGACTTCTGCAAACACAGACAAACACAGTTGCATCTTCCTTAGTGTCGTCAAAATACTGACCTGCCCGTACTGCTAGTTAAAATTAAATACTTTAATAGATGTGGTAAAACAATTTAAGACTGTGAAATTAATTAACTCTTTCTAAACATTAGTTTCTTAGAGCAAAGTATGCATGGTAGCAAAATTAGCCTTCACTGAAATTAATCAAGTTTATATTTTTAACATAAAAATTTGCTACATACCAAAGAGTAAACGAAAATAAGATAATTTTTCTCATACAAAAAATACGCAATAAATTTGAATCACAGTAAGAAAGAAAATATAGCTGACGTTAAATTCCATAATTCTTTAAGACAAAAGAATAATATTTGAGAAATAAAATTAAGAATGAACAAGAGAAATATTGAAATATTGAGACAAAATATTAAATTAACTACTTACACTCCATTTATTCATAATGTTAGATTAATGTGCCCCGATTCTGGCACATGGCATGATCAATTATTTTCACGCCACTATTGATATTAACTAAAAATTAAAACAAATGATTGCATTAGAGCATCAAATTGGTGAAGTATAACATCCACCCATAATATGCTTCCACCCATAATAAGCTCCGCCTATTATGGGTAGAAGTTGCCCATTTTCCCTTTACTGACAACGTCAACAAAAAAATTTATACAAATCCGCATGCTGATGTACCAGTAGATTCACACGATGACAAAGTTACTGTGCGAAGAGAAATTTCAGGCACAATTGTTTTCGTCCCGCACTTTTTGAGACAGTGGCACTGAAGCGGTTTATCACATGCTCTATGACAGATGCACGCTATGCAGTAATGTTACAAAGTCATATCAGTATTGTGGCAGCGAAAGTAACTAAATAGCATTTTATATTTTATTTTATAACCGTCTTTCGACAACTGACCCCATTTTGGGTTTACGCCTGCTAATGTTCAAATCCGTAGCCTTGTAATTTTTTAAACCAAAACAGAAAACAAGGGAACTCCTGGATCAAGTATTGGGGAAAATTTCACTTTGTGGAGAATTTTTTGATAGAACTAGCTAGCATTTGCTCTGAATGACATAGTTTGAATACAAGATGGTGCACAGCCACATATTGCAACACATTCAAAGAATCTGCATTTTGGCAATGGTGTCATTTCACTCTGTTTACGGTTTTCTTGGCTTCCGCGATCCCCTGACCTCACTTTCATGGATTTCTGGTTTTCAAGATAACTCAAATCTAGATGTATCAATGCAATCCACAGTTTTTGAAAAAACTCTACTAAATGTGAAATTTCAAACATTCCTCACACTATCTTACGCTTGATTCCATTGTCCACAGTCTTCTGTAGAAAATATGTAATTCAAATAAACTTCTACCTCTTCCATATTAAAAATTTTTTCCATGCGCCACTATTGTGTTTTTTTTAAAATTTTTTTTGTTTTTTTTGGCCAAGGTACAGAGCTAATTTTTGGGTGTCGTGAATAACACATTTGTTTTAAGTGATGCGTGTAACGTTTCAACGTTGTTTACGATTTTTTGAAAGTTCAGAACATTTTGCAATTAAAAAAATGGATATTGCTTTTCAAAAATTTCAAAATTCTATACCTATAACCGAAACCGTAAGCGCCACTTTGCTGTCTTTTTCATAATTGAGTTTTTACCTCTGAATAACTAAATCTGAAATATCTTTTCGATAAATTGACCGGCTCCAAGAAGTTCTTAAGTAGGCAAAGTTCCTTAGGACCACCCTGTGTGTTAGATGTTATTGATTCGGTACCGGTTATTAATTCGATTATATTTACTTTCTCCTGAATTTCGATTATTTGTTTTCTTCTGAAAAGAAATTAGTTGCTTTTAGAATCTTTTTTAGATTCACTATTCATATTTACTATAATATTTAGTCAGTAAATTTGAAATATTTATATTTGCCGCTTTGAAGCTATGTGGTTTAAATATGCAAAATAAACTTAAATAAAACCTTTAAGAGATAGACGAAGTTTGAATTACTTAAATTCAAAAATTACGCTTATTGTATACATGGTATTGACATTTAAAAAAAAAATACAAAGCATGTAACATATTGTATGCTAAAAAAACTAATTCAGCTCCAATCAATAAATTGGGTACTTTCGTTGCGATTCAAAATTGGCTTATAATTTGAATTGAAAACAATATTAATCATAAATTTATATATCATAAGGTCAATATTAATCATATTAATTTAACTTCAAAGAAAGCAAGAAATGATATCATTTCTAACAATTTTGTCGGGTGTACTTCTTTCCTATTTTATACATCATTACTACGCATATCACAACCAATAACTAAGTATTTTATTCTTGCTCTCAGTCTATTATTTATTATTATTATAAGTAATTAGGTGAATGATCTCTCACACTTCAAAAAGAACTGTTGCACATCTTTTTATGAACTTAATTTTTCTTGTACTTAAATAGTACATTGCACAAGTACGGGATCATATTTTAGATGTTCTTGAAATACCATTTTTGCTAAACATTATTATTTATTTGTCGTACTTACAGATAGAAACATAATCTTCCACTTAGAGAATGTACACAACAAGAGAAGTGATTGTACAAGTAAGCAATTCTCCTTTGTATCCAAGCACATAGACGTACTTATGAACATAAATGATAATTAAAATTACAAGGATATATAAACTAAACTCAGTGGCGCGACAGCCCGCAGAGGGCCAAGACCAAATGTGCACATCTAAGTTCTCTTGACTAGGGCTCTGGGGTGCAGAAGCAGACGTTCCGGTTAGGTGGTCATAAAGATATATAACTTAAAATTTATTTTTGAAAACGTTGTAGTTTATTCCAAAAAAAAAAAAAAATTAAACTAGGGAAAAAGTTTTGCTTCTGAGAGATCCGTGTTGAATGAAAGAAAAATATTTAGCATCATTCAATTTGTAGAGGCACTTTAAATCATGTGTATTGTTTTTCTGGCCTTTTGTTCATGCTCTCTAAATTTGTTCAAGCCCATAATTTAATTTTGTTCACAGTTACCAATTACTTTGATCCGTCCATGTTTTTCCCACCGCTTAAATAATCTCTCATAATTCTTTCAAAGTCAGTCTAAGCAAGTCCTGTTTAACTGTATTCTGAAGTGCTAAACAACTCAATTCATTGCACTACATTAAACATTAAAAACCGTTTAATGTTTAATGTAGTTAAGCAACACCGTTTAAATAATCTCTCATAATTCTTTCAAAGTAAACCTAAGCTAGTCCTGTTTAACTGTCTTCTGAAATGCTAAACAACTCAATTCATTGCAGTACATTAAACATTAAAAACGTCTATCAAAATATCCTGCAAATTTGCAGCAACCTAAATATGATGCTAAATTTACATTTTCGCATAAATTAAACTATATTTAAATTGATTACATGCCACCATGGGTAATTTTGAAAGGAAACATTGTTAAATATCAAACTTTGAGGTTACAGAAGCTTTGAATCATATTATGGAGCAACTTACATTATTACGGAGCAGTTTTGCTTTGTTGAACAATAAAAAGTTTTTTTTTTTCTGAGATTATCTAGTCATTTCAATGCTGCATATCCCATCGTATTCTAAAAATTATTCAACAGAAAAAATAAACAAATTATTTCTGATATATTTAATTTGCAATTCATTTATTATTAAATACGATACACTAATCCCGCCTAATAGATAAAAATTAGGGTGGCGCAACCTTAAACTGAAACCAAACCTAAGCATATTTCTGTCGCCAAACCTCTGGAACATAACGCAATTTTTTTAATTAACGAAATTGAAATTCCAACGAATAGAAAGTTGAAATTCATCAATTAAGTATAGACTGTAAGAAAAAAGGTTTTCGAAATCGAGAAAAATTGTGTAAAAATAGCTCCGAAGTTAGATAAAGTGTCAAATTTATCAATTATATTGAAATTTGAAAACTCCGTTCAATGCTCAAAATTTAACACTTAGTATAAAGTACTCATTATTAACAAGTTAAAAACATTATTAACTCATTAAATAACTCAATATGAGTGCACGATGTAACATTTTTGAGCTTACACAATTTGCTCGAAAATGAGTAGATGATGTTTTGAGCGTGTCTCTATATTCAATAATGAGTACACGAGGTATTCAAAGTAGATTATATTTGTTTTAAATATATTTTGACACATTTTGGTTCAATTTTGAGAATTATTTTTTTCCAGTATAACCATTAAAATACGACGCCATTTATTATGTTTTTAAACACTTTATGAAAATATTAGGTCTGTTTAGGGTAGCAGAAACTGCGTATGCTATTTTAATGTTACTATAATATTGATTCAAATATCCATTTTATCATTGGACAACATTTTTCCAGTATTTCAATTTTTTGAGATCCCATTGTACACTAAAACGTAGACTGAACTATTCATTAGAAAAAAATAAACAAGTTACTTATTTTATAATTAAGTTAAGATTAAATGCGATACATTAGTCCCCTCCATCGCTGAAGGTGTTAATTAGGGTGAGCGCATCATTAAACTAAAAGTGCACCGTAAACGTGTTTCCTGTTAACGAACTTCTAAAAGATAGTTTAATTTTCTTCCAAACACGCAATCGAAATTTCGTCGAATCGAAAGTTGAAACCCATCCATTAAAAGTAACAGTCATCGAAATACGACGCCATTTCAAGAACGCTTATCAAACTTCTTCTGTTTTCAAATACCTAATGAAAATAATAGGCTTGTTTCAGAGCTTTGTAATTCTTTTAGGAGCTTCGGTAACAGTCCTTTGGAGGGGAAAAGTAACCTTATTCGATGGACTTAACAATGAATTTGGCGAGAATCAAGCTCGATAATCTCTGGAACTCCACCGTTTTTCTTTGAACAAGTTGTTCATCGTTTCCTAGGAACTTCGACGAGTGCCCTCTAATTGTGTTTTATAGCGAAAATAAAAGCCAGATCCACTCGAAGAGTTTTATAGTCTTGTGAAATTCGGAGTACAACTCTATGTGAGCTATAAAAACTTAGTAAAGTTAATGCGATTGTTTTGTTTGCTTTTCACCCGTATAAATTCTTATAAAATGGCACATTTATTACAAGATTTGTTTAAGATATTTTAAAGTTCTTTTATATATATTTATCTTGACGCATTTTTTCTTTCTTAATCACGCAAAATAAAGTTCAATACATTTGACATAAGTGATAAAAATGACATGCCTCTTAGTTTATTATATCTTGAAGTGTATACACATTCTTATCTTTATTCATGAGAAAATCATGGCCAACAAGCAAAATATATAACAATTGATAAAGAACTGCGTAAGTTGCTGTTTATTTTTTTACATTTGTCTTGAAATGTTTGCTAATCTACGTAATTTTTAAATATTATTGAAATAACTAATAGCCATATAACTAGATGTATGACACGGAAAAATGCTAAGTAAAGACACTATAATATTTTGTACTACACCCCGTCTAATACTGACCATACGGTAACCGTCTCCATATTAGAGACTTCGAGAAGAGCCCTAATTTCGCCATATACACGCAGATATGAAGGACCTGGCTAGTCCTTGTTCAAGCCTACATTAATGTCTAAAATTGCAATAAGTGAATAAATATAATAGTATAGGGTTAGAAAATAGGTATGGAAACATGGAACGAAGCCTTCCTATGGCCTCATCCTGCCTCTTTCTGCATTAAACTCAATTGGTTTTAATTTGTTATTCACCCACAGACGTTCTGCCTGGTTCCTGTTTTGACTGGAAAGATTCATATTTGGCGCTAAAGAGCTGCAATCCCTACCATCCAAGATCGGGGCACTGTATCTTAATCCGTAATGAAAAAAAAACTTTAACAATTTAAAATCTAAATGGATTTTAAACATTATGACGGCAATACTTAGACAAAAGATCAAACATCAAAATTAACAAAGCAAGCACATCTACTAAGCATGAAGCTTGGAATCACAAGCAAGAATTCTAGTATAAATATAAATTACTTCCAAATTAAAGCATAATACGTGCAAAAAAATTTAAACCAATGGATGCTCATTGAGTTCTAAATAAATGCCCACAGAACACAAAAAAACTAATAAAATATCAGAGGAAAAGTCTTTTTATACCAATTTATAAGAGTACAATTAATCATTAGTATTGTCAAAATGACAAAGCATTATTTAACTTAACAAGTTTAAAAATATGTCTTATATTACTTTTATGCGATCCCGATTATCTGAAAATATTGCTTATGTATGCTCCACAAAATTTACTAAATTCATGTAGCGCTTTATTTATAGCGCATTGAAATGTACCGAAAGCATTTTTAAATCTAAACCGCATTCTCTTCATCTATATCAGTGATTCTCAACCACTGTGCCGCGGCGCTTTTGTGTGACGCCAATTTCTTAAAATGTGCCGCCAAATATTCGAAATGATACAATAAAACTTATAATGCTCTTTTATATTACGAGTAAAGTTTAAATTAAAAAGAAAAGTCTATGTATATACATATATATATACTTTTTATAATTTTTCCGTGCTTTAATCACGTGAACATCTTTGTCGGCAATTGTCTTGCCTCTGACAATCTTAAAATTAAAGCATAATACGAAGTGTTTAAATTGTGTGTGAAAGTGTTTAAATTGTCTTTGAAACATTATTTTAAAAAATGTTAAAATAAGTAGGAAATTTAATGACTATTAAAATTATTAATTAACAAAGGAAAGCAAGCTAAATATTAACTTTCAAACGGAAATAAAAAGCTAATCATTAAAGTAAGCTATGCAATTTAATAGTTATAAAACAAATTAACAAAGAACAACTAACAAAAAATAAGCTAACGATTAATAATTAGCGAAAAACTAGCTAACAGGAAATCACAAAAAATAACAATGAAAAAAAACTACAGTTATTAACTATAGAAAACAAGCTAACAATTAAAATCTAGCAAAAAAATAAATAACTGTTACTAACTAATAAAAAATTAGTCGGAAGAAATAATTAATCCCTTAATAAACGTGTTTTTGCAGTACATATTATTTTATTTCACATTCAAAATTATTATCACAAACTATTTAACACAGTGTATTATAGGTAAGTAAACAACTTTTAAACTAATTTTTTTCATTGTGTGCCGTCAAATTTCAAAATCGTTTAAAGTGTGCCACCACAAAAGAAAGGTTGAGAATCACAGATCTATATTGTGCGCGATGTTCTTAGAACGATGTAAAGTCTTTTCTTTCGGCAGTTTTGCAATGCTCTTGAATATTTTTATTTATTTTAGATCAATAAAAATTATATTTAATGCTCTCTTTAGTCTTTCAAAAAAATAAATGACTCTTCGATAGAAATTCTAACACCTTCACATTTCTATTTAAAGGATAACAAGTTATGTTATGCTTGTACTAGAGATCTTATCATTATGAAATAATAAGCGGTCACTTAAACAAAAATTCTCTTTGATTCATTTCATTTGTTCTCATATTTCTCTTAAATTTAGGCACTCATGTTGCTCGACAATCAGTTGTTTTAGTTCCAGATATATTTTGAATTTAAGACGTTTAACTAATGCTAATTGTGTCATTAAATCCCCCCTCCCAGTTTCTTCAAACAAAATATTACACCTCATTTCTCTCTCGAGTGTATCGTCTTTCAAAAACAAATCGTCTTTATATCTAAACATTCCGCTGCCTCTTTTTAATTCATTACTAAGTCACTTCTTCTCCCCCACACTGGTTTATTTTAATTTTCTGGCAAAAATTCTAAAATTCAATGCGGATCAAGGCATTGGTCTCTCAATTGAGGCGTGGCATCAACTAAAAATTTAACCGGCCTTAACAGATGGTTTTTACTTAGATCTCAAGTCAAAGAAATGGCCACCTTTGCTAATGGCGAGATTTTACAAAGACTGAAATTAATTGTATTTAACCGGATGCTTGTGCAAATTTGTCAGAAATACGTTTTTTAATTAATAACTAGAATTTCAGTTCCTCCGAAATTTCATTGCAATTTTATATTCCAGTTCATAGGTGAGTAACTCATCAATGTAACTTATTAATGGAGACTCGAGGAACGTGAAAAATTTTTCAGTAAGATTAAGGTCACAAGCATGTTTTAAAGGCCACCAGTGATGATTTGATGATCATTAAATTAAATCGGATAATCTACCTTTTAATGCAAAAGAAATAGCCTCTTTTACATAGTGGATAAAAGAAGAGTTCATAAGTTGACATCCTTACTTCTCGACAATTCCTAAATGGAATGTTGGTGCCTATGCTTATTTCCTTCTTTTTCCATTGTATAATTCAATGGACGTATTGAATAGCATGGCATGCGATTTGTTATCATAAAAATTGAAAACTGTTACAAGTTATTAAAATGTAATGCATTTATACTGAGAAAGATTTTTACCCTGCAATTCAATAAATTTTTCAATTAAAAAAAAGTAAACACAGTACTAGTATTATTTATGTAGGAAATGTTTTTTCTAAATTTTAGGAAGCATTCTCATAGTTAAGTTTAGTTTATATTTAAAAACAAATATTTTTTTTCAATTTTACACCACAGATTTTTGAATATAAAAATATCCGTTTAGTTCGTTTTGTTTCATCGTTTTTATTAAGGTTTCAACAATAAATAGTCAGAGCTCCTTAGCTTTTAGCTCCATTTATTTTACATACATAAACTCTATTTTCTCCGTATCAAAAAATTTGATTGCATAGTTCAATTACTTTTATTACATTGAAATAAAAAACAATGTATATGTATTTTTTTTATAGTAAATGCCTTTTTAAAGCTCGAATGCTTTTGGGAAAAATTATCTTATTTAATTGTAGTTTATATTAAATATTGTTTTTTCATTTCATCATACGTATTTTTAATTATAACTGTATTCATATCCTTTGTTTTGCTTAATTAATTTCTCTATTATTTGCAACATTAAATAGTTATAGCTTTCCAAATTGTAGTTCCCTCTATTTTAAATTTTAAACTAGTATTTTTCCGTATCAAAACTCTAATTCCATATTTCAGTTATTATTTATTACAGTAGTATTAATAACTTAATCAGTTTCTAGATTTCTATTCTTCATTTAGTTAAATAATATAATTACAAAAAAAAACAATCCTACAGTAAGAGAAGCAGACGTTTTAATTAAGGTCACCAACAAAAATCTAACGATTTGCTGACTTTTCTATGTTGTTTAGAAAATGTTTCTATACAGGCCTTTAAGAAATTAGTTAAGAATATAGATAAAGAGTATGTGTGCGGTTTATAATTGTTTGAAAGTAAAACGATTATTTTTTAAAATTAAGTGTTTGAACTAAACTGATTTAACCAACGAACTTCAACTTTAAAAGTGCTGAAGTGTGAGTTATAAAAGTTGAAAATACTGAATGAAGGCAAAAAAGATTACAATTTACCTTCTAATTTCAGGTTCAGAAATTTTAAAATTGAGAAGCAGAAGTTAATAATTTTTTTGGAGAAATATTGCTTTTAAATGACAAGTTTAATACCTTTAAATTTACTGAAATTCCTTAATTTAAAGCTCTTCTTGATAAATTTTTTCCTTGTAAGAAGAAACAAAATAATATATATTGACATTAAAAATCCAATATATATTTTAAAATATGTTAATGTACTTGTTTTGAAGCACAATTTTTATAGTTTTAAACACTAAAATTTTAACAAACTATGTTAAAAAAAATTTACCAACTAGTTAAAATTTTAACTATATGTTTCATGAAAAATTTTTAGGCAAAGAGATTTCAATAAAAGTATAGAATTTTAGCTTCTTTAAGATAATTTTTACATACTAAAGTTAAATTTCGCAAGTTCATTACAATGCCATTTATCAAGAAATTTCTCAAACCTCAACAATTTTCCAAAAACTTATAATTTCCCCTCTTAATCTTTTAAATTTATAAAATATTTGGATGATATTTGTGCGTAAGAAATGAACTAATTTAACTTTCTTTAAATCTTTTCCTTCGTCTTAAGTAAATTGAAATTAAAGTGTACAATTTTAATATCTTAAGAAAATATTTAATATTTATAGAGCATCAAAATTTAGGATTTTGTTTGATTTTAAGCTCATAATTATTTTTGCTAATATTTTTATTTAATTTAAATCTATAATAACATAAAAAATGGAAAGAAAGAAACATGAAATGACTTCAGCCTTAATTATAATTGTGTGGGCAGTTTCGAAATTAAGAATCTCATAAAATATTTCTAAGGAAATTATGGAGTAAAATAATCTTTTATCTTTAAATCAATCAGTAATCCGTATCAATGTACCTTATTATCTACAAATCTAATATCAAATTGAATAAATAATCAAATATCTTTGATTTAAACAATTTATTGACAATCCAATTTCAAGTCTTTGAAGTAAACTACAAATCCAATATAAAATCAAATGAGATGAAATAAATTATGTATAAATCGAATATTAAACTTAATGAATTTAGTAATGAAATATATAATGATAATATGAAATGAATGCCATTAAATTAAATTGAATTAAATTTAACCAACTAAAATAACAGCTTATTTTACATTACATATTTAGTTGCTTTTAGTGTTCAGCATTTTAATAAATAAAATGTTCATCATTAATTTAGGCATTAATTTTTATTTTAGTGCCAAGTAACAGGCTAAAACAGGCAAACGGTTATTAAACGGCTTTTGTTTTGAACAGTTTAACTATTTTAAGAAAAAAAAAATTTCCATATTTGTTTCTTTTCAACTTAAATCTATGTTTAACCACTTAAATTATACTAGACTCTAATTTGTTTCTTGTCGCTTAATTTAATACTTAAATCGCAATTTGTGTGTATAGGCACGATGCTGTAGCATTGCACTATATTGAAGTGACCAGACGTTCCCAAATTTTCATGACAATTCTTAAATTACAATAGTTGCATTCCAAAACTTTTATGTTCTTAAAGGACAGAAATGTCCTCAAATGTCATCTGATTTGTCCAAAAACGTCTCACCTATGTTTATATGAACTAAAATATCTAAAGGAAAATCACAAATGAACATGTTTTTTTAAACAAGATAATGTTGTCGTACAGATATTATAAGCGAAAATTATAAATAGGCCATGCGAGGACTAATTTATGAATATTCCCTACTCCAAAAAATATTTCAGCAAAAAATATGCTACAAATCACGTAATTATTTATGTTACTAGTGTTACACAAATGCGAATTTTCATAAAATCTTCCAAAACAGCTTCGTAATGAAATCATGCTTGATGAAAAAAGGCACAAATATACAAAATATATGAGTGCCCTCGAATCGTAAAATTTTTCAAGGACTCTCTGCTGATATTACCTCAAGTCATGGTTCAGAAATCTAATCATGGTTTAGAAATCATGGTTATCATCGAATGATGTTTCAATACAATAATTTCAATACATTAAATCATGCATAGTTAGGCAATTAATCATTAAAAGAATCATTGTCATATACCTTCGCATGACCTTACGTAACATTAGTTTACAGAAATACTTCAATATCCGCCTTACATATCGAAATTGTAACATGAGTAAAACTGATAGTAATAAATATAACTGGAAAAAACGGAATAAATTTTCTCACGCAACCAAGAGCCGATGTCAAATTGCAATCACTTAAGAAGGAAAAAACATAAAAATTCGATTAAAGGGTAGTCGTTCGTTTTCAATCCATTTGCCTCAAGTTTCGTTCGGTTGGAAAAAAACGTAAACAAACAAAAAGTTAAAGCAATTACTTTTATTAGTCTTGAATCCATTAAGTAAAAAAGTGGTTCCTCTGTTTTATCGCCAAAATTTTTTTCACTTGTATTTTAAACTTTTACTGAATTGCTTTTACAATATCTGTAAATCTCTGTACGCGCTAAAATTTATTTTGCTGTAAAAATAAGTGTGTGATGACGTCAGAAGCAAAATGGTTTTAAATGAAGGGCGGAAAGAAATTGTAAACCATTTGTTTTGTAAATTATAGCTTTTAAAATGACCCTAACTTAATTGCTGCTTATATTTACGACAGAAATGTGCTTGGATAAGAGAGCTTTATAGTTTAAACTTTAGTGTTTGCAATTAAGCAAAATAGAGTCTTTGGATAAAATCATTAATAAACTCAGTGGATGGTAAATAATTATAAAAATTGCAATTAAAAAGTGATAAAAATTTTAGACAAACCACTAAAGGATATTAAGGCTTTTTATGTTTGCTTATTGTATCAACTGACTTGCTTCACTTTTGCTCTTCACTCCTAAAAAGTTACTCAGATGACTGATGCTAGTTTGGTTTTTTAGATAAAGAAAACTTGAACTCTATAAACAATTAAAACTATATACATCTTAAATCAACAAGTTAAAAGCAAAAAATATATTTGTACATTTTTATTTATTATATTTTATTATTTAATTTAATATTGGTTGAAAGAAATTAGAATGTAAAGCCTACACAATTTTACCTCTATTTAAATCATGCATATTAAAATAATCAAACTAAAGGTTTCAACGTTATTAGTTTGTGGTTTTTTAGCAAAAACAATTGAAGTGGGACATTAAAAAGCAGAAAATAAATCATTGCTTGAAAAAAATTAATTGGAATCCATGAAAATTAAGTTTTTGCCATTTAAAATACCATAATTTAAATTGATGAAAAACTTTACATGTATTACAATTCAAAATTTTTTTGAATACTATTAAATTAAATGATAAAAAGTAATAAATTATACTTTTTTTCATTTAAAATTACCTTTTTAAATTTGTTTCATAATTGCATGAATTACTTATAATACTCCAGAGATTTAGCGAAACATGCAATAAAATTGAAATTATTATTTATATGTCCAAGCTTTATTTAGGTATCTAATCTATTGGCCACTCTTCTGATTAAACTATTTGGAATTATTTTATAACTTCTATTATTTGGAAATCAAGTAATCCGTCAAAAAAAACGTTACGAATATTCAAACAAACTGTGTTTTTATGATTCGTTTTATAGTATTATTTTATAGTACCTCGACCAAAGTCATTCCGGTCTTTTTTTAATTTTGAGTGTAGACTGTACGTTTAAAGGTTAGTGCTATTTTCTTTTAAATATATACTATTTTGCAACATTTATATAGCAATAATAGTATTTACAAAAGTACTAGACTTCTTTTCACAACATAGCTAAGTTATAATGATTGAGGGAAATATCAATTTGAAAAAACTTCTTCAATAAATATCTCAACTTTTACTCAAAATATAGAGTATTCCCTTATTATTTCCACATAACATTACGGACGAGATAAATTTCTAAATGACTTCATCTGTACATTTTTTGGAATGGAAAGACGCAGACGAATAATACCTAGTTCGATTACGAATAGACTTCCTTTCCTATCGAATTTTTGTCTTGAAAGAGGAACATCGAAGAAAAGCACTTGCTCTCCCAACAATGGAATTCGATAAAGGACATAAAGGATTGGAAAAAATAGTTTGCCAGTTGGAAGGAAAATGGTTTAACTCCTCAGAGCTATGCTTTGATTTTTATGTCTGTGTTATCATAAAACAGTTTTGTCTAATGAAAAGAGTAAAATGGTTTAGGTTGCTTCAAGACAGTCTTTCGTATCCAGAGAGTTATAAAATTTATTTTCTTGGATTGAATGTAAGAGCATAGATTAAGCAGATATACATTTTACATTTTTCGTATCTGAAACTCGCAAAAAGAACTAACTAAATAAAAAATAAGAATTATGATTAATTTTATTTTAAAATTGATTTATATGTATATATTATGGTATTCGATTGAATTTAAAAATTAAGACAAATATAAAATCTTTAAATAATGAAAATATAAATGTGTGTTTGCAAGACAGCACTTCTTCAGGGGACACACTACCTGCAAACACACTAGAAAGTATGTTAAATATGAAAGAATGTGTGCTACATTAGTTCCTTGTAAGGAATAATGTATTAACGCATTTGAAAATGTATAAGCTGGAAGTAAAGTAAATAATGAATGTTTTTATCCAACTGGTATTTCAGACAAAAACATTCTTCTAGTTTTAGTGCTACGCTATTTAATTTACAAATAACATAAAATAAATAGTTAAAAAAACACTTTTAAACACTTAGAATCAAAATTTTAACGACATTTCCAAATATATTTGTTTTAAAATTTTTATTTATTAAAAAGATAAGTATGATTATCAATAATACATTTTTGTTACGTTTTTTTATATAATCTTTTTCATCTATCAGGTATGAAAAAATACAAATCAATGAAAAGAAAATGCATAAACTTTATTTGTAACTAGTGTTGAAGTTTCAATAGAAGTTACAAATATTCAGCATTTCGGAAAAAAAAAATCGTTAGTACACACATAACGATGGTTAGAAAAAAAATATATTTAAGTATAATAGAAGTTAAATTCTTACTTTTTTCTGATACGATTACTTAAAAACTGAGTTGAATTTTCGGACAAAAGCTTTATAAGCTTGTTTTTATGTTTATAAAGCAAGGATAACGCTAAGTGCTTACTTTAAATAGATGATTCAAGTTTTTCTTTTAAATTAATAGATAAAAATTTAGTTCGTGAAAGCATTCTCTGCAACAAAATAATTTAATTATTTAATCATCTAAAAAATAAATATTTTTATTAATCCATGATTTTAAAAAGTGAAATAATTCATAAAACTCAAATAATGCGTTTTTTAATAAGTTAAAATCTGTGCGTTGAAATATTTATAATTTAAAACATATTTTAGCGTACTTAGGATTTTTTTAAAAGTTTTAGCTAAAGTGATTATTATATTTTATTTCATCTTTTATCAACAATAATGTAGGTTAGAATAAGGAAATAAAATATTTTGAAGGAAAAATCACTTCCTGAATATTCATAAGGAAAAAAAGTACAATTATGAATTTCAATTTCAAATGCTACTAAGCTAAATTTTTTTAAAAGTAAAAAGTGCACTCAAATTCCAAGGATACTTGCTTTGTTTATAAATGAAACAAAGCTAGACGTTCCAGCTAAAAATGTATATTCAACTGTTTTGTTCTATTATTAAACCATAAAAAATATTTTTATAAAATATAAAAAACCTAAGTATAAATTTCAAACTTTTTTTCAAAAACTAATTGAGTATATGAATAATAAAGAAATTTTAATTTATTCCCATAATAGCATTTTTCTGCATATACGCTAAGCCCTGTAAAAAATTTCTATGTGGGTTTCCTTTACAAGGTTATCAACTTTGTTTTCATCTGTTATCGTAATAATCAAATGCATATACTACTGAGTCAGGGATCAATGATTTCAAAATAGCAAATTTTTAAAAACTTTCTCACTGGTCTTTGCGAAAAAACATGTATAAAAATAAAATTCTACTTTTATCTCTTAGCCTGCGGTTGAAAACATGTAAGACATTATTTTTAAATGACATGAGATATCTTGTTTAAAGTAGTGTAAAATGTGATAAAATCTGATTTTGTGATAAACGCATTTAAATACTTAGAATCATTAGTCTACCTATTGTTATCACGTTGCACAAAAACTGTTGTAACCTTGTAAATAAACGAAGTAAGAAAAGGTAAATCACTTTCAGAAAGTTAAGAGTACACGGATTCAAAATCTTTAATGAACTCAATTTCAAAAATTTCCCCAAAATCATGTTTTTACACTAGTCAGATACCTTAATTCTTAAATTACTCATTTCGGATCTTAAAAAGAAATCTTTCGGATTTTGAGGAATTTTAAGAATTTTACAATGACTGGAAAAAGGAAAAAATAAAAAAAAACACAGTAACAAATTTTATTCGTTAAAATACTAATCGAGGAAAGAATGATGGTTCGTATTAATTGGTGTAGAATTCAAAAGTTGATTTTAATTGACATTTTACTCTGAACTTTTCAATAAAAAAGAGAATACTATTTTTTAAATCTAGATATTTGTTTCAGTATTCATTTGTTTCGAAATTATTAACATTCAAAAAAATGTTTTAAGAATAAACAGCTTTGATATTATTTTAGTAAATAGCGACTTTGATTGCCGTATTTTTTAAACAGCATATTCGGGAAAATTTTTCAAGAATAAGCATTTTTAAAAGTAACATTGTATTTTTAAAAATAGCGACTATGTTTGCCATATTTTTAAAAAAATATTTATGCCAAAAGTGATAATAAAGGGGACAGAGGGATAGAGCCATTAAGGTGAACCGAGTAGAAATCCCAGCCATGGCTGGTCGATACGATTTCCATATCTGGCCTTTACCGATAACAGTGCCGACGTAAAATATCCTCAGTGGTAGACGGATCATAGGTTAGAGTCCCCTTGCTGCCAGGCTAACCGTGGTATGTTTTTGTGGTTTTCCTCTCTATGTAACGCAAATGCTGGTTAGTTCCATCAAAAAGTTCACCCTGAAAAAAAAAATTTCTTCCAATACTTGATCCAGGAGTTTACCTTGTCTTCGGGACTGGATTCAAAATTACAAGACAAAGGAACATTGGTAGTCCTAAACTTAAAATTGGCTTGGCTGCTCAATGACGGTTATAAAAAGAATTAAAAAAAACACTTATGCAGACATTTCATTTAAAATCTCTCAGTTATACACAAAAATTATATATTTAAATTCTTGCGATATAACCTAACGGTCCCATCTGTTTTGCTCGATGAGTTTTTAGCTGTCCCCTTATATTTATATGTCCCATAATCATCCTGCAGTACAATCATCAATTTCATATGAACTAATTTCAATTCATGAAATGGCAATTTTAAAAGCATCATTGTTTATTTAAATAGTGGCATTGTTTTCCATATTTATATAGAAACTTGACTCTGATATCTCTTAGTAATGCATAAAAAAGTAAACATTTAAGTACTCACGGTATAACCTAATGGTTCCATCTGTTGTGCCCAATGAATTTCTGGCTGAGCACTTGTATATTCCATAATCACCCTGCCGTACACTAACAATAGTCAATTTCATATGCACTTTATAAGTATTGTCCTGTATACTGGTTATATATTTGCTATTTGAGACTATCATGACGCTATTTTCTTTGGTCCAATAGTTGATGGACATTGGATATGCTTCCGTGTTGCAATCCAACGTGGCATCTTCCCCAATCGAAGCCCCAATGAGTTGATTTGGAATTGAAATCATTGGAGGAACTGAAAAAAAGCAAAAACAAATTTGAAAAAAAAAGTATTTTTACTTTACTAAAAAAGTAAAAATTTTTGTTAATTACACTTTTTAATATAAAAATAATTAGAATTTTTTAAAAAATACAAAAAAAAAAAAAAAATAATAAATTGCTGATTCCTATTCCATCTCTCGAACCGGGTAGTTTGAGCTTAACATTCGACAGTCTCGATTAAAACCCTCTCAATCAGCCAACAAATTGACAGTTGACAGGCATGGCTAGAATGTTAGACTAGTGATTCGACAATTGACAGGCATGATTAGATTAGAAGATTCAAGATTGATAAACCAATATGGATAAATTGTAATCATCACTCAGATGGTATAGTAAATAGTGCATATGTTTTACATCACTAGTGATGAAATTTGATTCACCTTGGGCAATGGAGGATCGGAAAAATTTTAAAATCTCATTGCATGAATTCTGAATCGTAAAATCTTTTAATCAGATAGGCAACAAAGAGGCGGTTTGTGGGACCGAGTGATTCTACAACAAACTGTTTTTCTAATTTGAAATATGGTAATATAGTGCTCACACACTAATATTATTTACAATTCTCATCAGTGCTGACCAGAACCATTAGTGTAGCTTAAGTGTTGCATAAATGATCCAACCAAATAAAAACCCATTTGTCACTTCTAAAATATTAGTTATCTATTTCATTCCACAGAATATGTGAAAACTCATTTTGCCCCTTTCTAATTTTTTAGCAAAAACTTTTAAAGTAATAATTTCATTACTTTCATAAATCCAAGTGGTTTTGAAATATTAAAATATTCAATAAAAGTATTAAAAATCCTATCTCCAAGTTGTTGATGAAATGCAGTTCTGCTAAGACTTGCCATAAAACAATTTCAGTGCATAAACACGATATTTTCATGTACGTTCTATGCGAAGCTATTTAATCACCAAATTAGCCATTAAAATAAAAGAGAATTGTAATTTACAACATGCTAATCTTTCATAAAACAAAGAGCCGAAATCATTTACGGTAATGGTGGCTGTTTCCTAAATTTCAAACAAAAATATCATTTATATTAAAACATAAAAATTTCTTTAATTTTTAATAGGTGATTTAGTTCATATTTATTAGCAAAACAATACATAAGTCAATTTTGAATCTATAATACTAATCTTTCAGTTTTGCTCACCATCACATATCAATTGAGGGGTGGAACGAACGAAAGGGGGTCGGAATTATTCTGCATTACAAATTAGCCTCCATTAAGGAAGAAGGCAACAGATGGCCCCGGAAAACAAAATTTCTTGCCCAATATCCGCCAAAATTAATTGTTGAGACGCTGGTGAAGGAACAACGCTGATCATGTGAAACGACTTCGCTTTCTCCAACAAAAGTAAAACTTATTCTAATTTATGAAGCACACGATTAGACTTGCGTGAAAGAGAACAGCTCGGTTTGGAATCGATCCAGCGGAAATTGTCCTTTTTTTATGAATTGCTTTTTATTTCTAATCAAACCGAGTTTACGTGAATTTCTAACTCGGTTATTTTAATCATTATATATAGTGTACTAAAATTGTTTCTGTAACTCATAGAAGGCTATTTTGGATGTTTTTGACACTTGGTATTTATCAAAGATTCAGGTGTTTACATTCGAATCAGAAATAAACCAGTGACTAATGAACTTTACTCATTTAAATGTTAAGAATATGAGTACAAAATTTTTCCTGCTGTGACTCCGTTTCATTTTATAATACATATCGGAATTAGCATTTTATTTTAAGGCAAAGAATATATTAGCACTAGACGTAAAAAATACATTTCTATTGTTTTTAAAAGTATGATAGGGGATGCAAATTTTGATGAAACATTGAAATCACATAACTAGTGAAGGGAGTGACTCCACAAAGAAAACCTATTGTTCGTTCGTGTTTCTGACTAATTTAATGCAGTAGGCATAAAAGTTCTCGCCAAGGGAAATTAATTTTAATTTTATGAATCTATCACAAAAAATAAATTCATAAGCATTAAAATTTTATGATAAAAATAGGTATGATTAGAAAAGTTTAGGATTTTTTTTTCTATTCACTTTTTTTTAACACAATCTTTAAAAATATTTATTTCGCTTTAACTATTTAAAATCTTCAGAAGTAAGTCATCTTCAATACCTGCCAAGAGCTAATTCAAGAATTTAATAAAGTAGTTGAAAACGACCTATCAATTTCTCGGCCCCGACATTGGAGCTTTGACAGGAAGTAGTCAAAATCCCTTACTCTCATTTTCAAAACCTTTGCATTGAGTCTGATTGTAATTGAATCGCTTAAATATCTTTAGCAATCTGATAGTTCAGAGAAAATGGCTGGTCTTCTTGCGCATTTAGTAATCTTTAGATAATAATGAGCTGTCTGATGATTAGGACATTCTTTGTAGACGCATCAAATCCGTCTCTTCAAGCAGAAAAAGTCAATAACAACCGTGTGTCAAAACCAAATAATGATGAGAGATTCGAGGGAATAAATCATTTTTTTTTCGAGTGTGAATATAAACATCCACGAGGCAAATTATATGAGAAAAAATTACTCCGTTGTGGCGTATTAAATGCAAAGTTAATTTACATCAAAGGGGCTTACATTTTTTAATTACAAAATATCGATTTGAAAAAAAAAAAATCAACAACTTAATTTGGAGCAAACTAGTAACTTTTTCTATTTTTCTTATTTTTTTTCATTAAATTTAATGTTATGAAAAAGTCGGGGTTTTCAATCCACTGTTGAAGAATCGGAGGAGTTGAGAGAAAAATGCGAGTATATGTTTACCTACCATTCGGTACCAAAGCTCCGTTTCGATAGCAAGATATAAAACTAAAACTGAATATTTTTTAATACAAAATATTTTTTTCTGTGTTGATTGTATATACTAGATGCAATAATTCTAAAGAAATTCAAACAATTATTTCCCTTTGACATAACGGTGCCTACTGGGATAAATAAAACTGAAATTTCAGCTGTCCGGAAGGTCATTTGGGAACTTCCCTTTACACAAAAAGCTCATAATCAAAATATTGCCTGAATTTAAGAATTATCTTTAAAAAGTCATAATTTTCACCAGTAGCATTTTCTTTATTGATAATGGAACTGTGGAAGGAAAATAATAATGAAATAAAGTATTTATATTAAAAAAATATGTTTAATACCCATATGCAATCTAAAAATAATTAATCGCTTTTTTTAAATTTAATTTACTTAATTGTTTGGAACTATTTTTGTTTAAAAATTAAAACATAACTTTATTTTATTTGGGAGATAGTCTTTTATATCTGTAAATTTTTATCAACCAAATCAAACTCACAATTGGTTAATTTTAAAGTAAAATGTATATTAATCAAATGCAGTTTCATCAGAAAAGCAATAATTGATAGAATAGTTTTATAAAATAATATACTGAAACCACTTGTTTTTAAAAATAGAAAGACTTTTGAATAAAGTTAAATTTACCAATCCCTAATTACTATGCAATGTTTTGAGGAAGAATACAAATAAGTCACAATCATTAATATTATACAGCTCTATTTTTCCATTGTTTAGAAGAGCACACTTAGAGTCATTGTTAGATTTAATGAAACATTTAGTAATTAGAAAATTCCGTTGCAACATTAACTCAATATTAATGAAATACTTACATTTTTAATTTGCTGCTGTAAGCGAACAATCAATTTTTCACTTACCCTAAATATACATCATTTTCTCTTGGCATTACAAAAGACCTGTTACATAACTGGCATCTCACGACTTATCCAAGCAATTTTGTCTCAAATTGCTTGAATAAAAGATTCGAGAACGCTTTATTAATATGCTTAATATTCGTATTTCAAACCAATCAATTACACATGAACTTCCAATTAGGTGGTCAAATATTTGCATCAGAAACTCTTCCCATCCCTTAATTAAAATTCCAGTTAATTCCCCTTGTTAGAAAATCGATCACCGCAGGAAGGTTTCATGAGTTATCCTGATTAAAAGCGAGACCTACAATGCGACTTCCTACCATGGCCTTCACATTCAAATCAAGATTGAAGCAGTCTTGTCTCCAATCCCTTTAGTACCATGAATTAAAGCAGAACGAGTCATTGAATATATATAATCCCTTATGAAAGCTAAGACGCGCGAGTAATATGCCTAACAGAGAGTTTCGCAAAGAGCGGTTGGTTGACGGTTGCAAAAGATTAATGAAAAGTGTTTAGAATGCAAGGATATGACAATCAAATTTTCAAGATAGTTGAATGACCCTAAATTTTATATAACCTACTCTGTTCATTATGTATTCTAAATCTGATTATTCTAAGAAATAGAATGCTTGAGAGTCAGTATGTAGTACAAATCCGATATTAAAATTTCATTAAATATAAAGTATTGTTTTAATTTAAAAGAAAATGCAGTTTTTTCGCTTAATGACTTAGTTTATTAATATATATTATATAACAAGATTCAGTAAAGTTGCAATAAACTAGAGAGATGATAAAACTAAGGTATCACATTGAATGTTTGTTATTGGTGATTCAGCCAGTTCTATTATGACCGGAAGTAAGAACATTTTGGATTTCTTTTGTTTTCATTATTTTTATACCTTACCATTATTTTTATAAATAATTAACGTCTGACTTCAATTCAAAGGTTCTTAAACATCACTGTATTGATCCGCATATTATGGTTTGAGATTACTGGATCTTATGTTATACTGTTTGTTTTTTTTAAATTAAATAATTTTAGGTTAAGTAATTTTAAATAATTAACTATTATTTGAATCGGAAAACAATTTTATTTCCCTGATGATTATTTTTTTTAAAGAAAAAGAAGAATATTTCTTTTAAGTTTAACTATTTTGTAAATATTTCTGTCTGCTTGATTGACAGCACTGTTTTCTTGCCTCATTTGAATTTTCCTTTCCTTTTGATAAAAACTGCAACCCGAATTCTTTTCCCACTGGTCTTGTTTGGAACTTTTTTGCGTGACTCTTCATCCTTACGGATTTCTGTTTCTTTCCGGTACCCGAATTTTCTGGAATGCTCCAGAGCATTTTTGAGCTTACGGTGTTTGGGTTATCAACGCGCAGCGCAAACGGAGGGGAGCCCCTTAACGTTAGAATGCTTATGTTTCCCTGATAAGTAAGTTGATATCCAAAGCAAGGAAATAGGTTCTACTTATTATATAAACCTGGATTTTTTATATTCTGAGTAAAAAAAGAGGCGTTTATGACCATGCTTTAAGCGGCGATCTTATAATCGGTAAAACTTAGCTGATTCGTCCATTTTGGAAAATCTTCCATACCTTTTTTGGCTTTGCTTTGAGCGCCTATACTGAACGCAGAAGAAATTCGATGCCAACCACTATTTTTCTTCGCCAATCAGATTGTCGCCAATTTTTTTGCTCCCTGAGCCACCGCTTATGATTTTGTTTTTTAACCGTAATGGTATGTATTCACTGTACTTGGAAATTTAATAGTTTTCAAAATGAGTGCAATAAATAAAATTTATGAAGGATATCTATTAATGTTTGTTTTTTCCCATGTCCTAATGGGTATTTTACTGCATTGTTTTATGTATTTAAAGCATCTAATCTAGGGCGAGTATTAATTAAATGTTACTTGTATGTATTTAGCTCTTGAAATGAGTAAAATTGCAGGACCTTAATCTTTGCGTGGTTTACTAGAGCAACGTGCTACCTTTAGTGAACAATTTTTTTTTTAAAAAAAAGCTCCTCTACCCTCCTTTTGATTAATTTGTGTTATTTCTTTGTTTGGTTTTGGTTCAACATCGAAAGTCAAGAACCATTCAACTTCCGTTCATGTTTCTGGAAGTTGAGATTCAAAAATATATGAGACCACTTATTTATTTGATTATTCGTTTCACTATTAGTTTGTTTGATTCCAGGTAATGCACTAAAATATCAAGTTAATAATCGAGAAGTATCAAAGAGACATCACGTGTCAGGAAAAAATGGGCTTTTACTTTCATTTGAAAATTTCTAGTTCGAAAAACAGACCTCCCTCACATATGTAAGGTAATATATTGTATGTAATGCAATAAAAAAGGGGAAAAAATATGTTTGGTAATCGATCATAGGTTTACGAGCAAAAAGATAGTCATTTACGATGAGATTAATAAAATTTAAAATGCACATTATACCAAACAAAGCGAGCGATACGGATTTCACTGAATTTCTAAGTTATATAAATCAGAGTAATTTTTATTTCCTTAAAAGAGTTTCAAAAAAGATTGTGATAAATACAATTTAAACCCACAAGACTATTTTTTAAATAACTTCAAATTTTACTCAAAATTTAAGAAGTCTGATGATGAATTCCTTTAATGTCATAAATCATACTCTTTAATTTAGAAGTCTAATTGGGTCACATCGAAATGATTTTCTGAACAAAATTTAATTTTTTTTAGGGATATCAAATCTAATTGATTTTTGAACAGTTCAATTTTTTTTCTAAATTACAAGACAAATTATTTTCTTCTTAATTGTTAGATTAAGACAATCAAAATTCAACTAAACTGCATGACATTAAATTTTGAATAATGCAGTTGGTCATACTATTTGCACTTATTTATTCTGAATTATTTAAAATGATCAAGTATCGACTAAAACAAATGCAGTTTTTAATACATTAAATATGTAATAAGATTTGTTATAGAAATTTATGTTAAATTATTCAAAAATAACTTATGGATTATTTAGTTTGTAGTAAATTGTAGACAAAAAATTAACAATAAACTGAATTAATCAATACAGTCAAATAATGACAAAGGTTGTTCATGATACCCTTCTGATAATTTAATATGTAGTTGCAGACATAAAATTGAAGGCTATGGGTGCTTTTTTCCAAATGTAAGAAGAAAAAAAAAGAAAATTTAAAAATACAAGGTATTGAGAAAAGTACTCACTCATGTTACATTAGTAATAATCGAATTTGAAATAAACCTGATAAAATTTTGGAAAGAAAAACTGCCTAAATGGTTACTTTATCTGCATATTCGAGCTTTTGCTCGATTATTTGAAATATACTACATAAAAGACGTAACTCATAAATAACAGCGACTATTAAGGCATTAAAAATGATATTTTTGTGTTTTCGCTTTTTAGGGATTGTGCTGTTTGGAGAAAATATTTTGGATCATGCGATGCATAGCAAAATAAATGTTATACAATTTTAATCAATAAAAAACAATATACCAACTTACAATGTACATGTAAAACTGCTTTTCTTACAGCTGTTGGCGGTATTCCATTATTTGCTATACATAAATACGTCCCCATATTTAGTCGGCTGACTTTAACAATTGGCATATCAGATCCTTCATAAAGGATATCTAAAATATAAAGAAACATAATAATTAAGTATATAATTAATAGTTAATATAATTAATTTATACACCGAAGAGCCATTACATTATGACCCCCCTCTATCTATAACAATGGGCTATAACCCGGTGGCGGGGGTAGTATGGTGTGGGCAATGTTTTCATGGGGCACATTAGGACCCATAATCCTCATAGAACAATCCCTGATGTCTGTAAGCTACTTGAACATAGTTGCAGACCAGGTTCACCCATTCATGGCAACAGTTTTTTCCTGCGGGGGGTGGTGTTTACCAACAGAATAATGCACCATGTTATAAAGGTCGAATCGTCATGGATTGGTTCGAGGAACATTCCAGTGACTTTCAAGTCATGTCTTGGCCTCCAAATTCACTTGACTTTAATCCAATAGAGCATTTGTGGTTCTACTTGGAAAACCAAATTCGTGCTGTGACGCTACCCCATCGCAATGTGAGGGGATTGCAGGACCAGTTGCTGAGCACTTGGTACCAAATACCTCAGACTACCTATAAGCACCTTGTGGAATCAATGTCACAGCGGATGCTAGCAGTTTTGAGGGCTAAAGGTGGTCCTACATGTAATTAGCGGAGTGGTCATAATGTAATGGCCCTTCGGTGTATATATACACGAATAATTTCAATGTGTTTGTGTATATATACACAAACACATTGAAATTTTACTTGAACACATTAAAATTGATTTTTCGCCACACAACACGAAGTTTAAAAAATTCAGAATTAAAAATTCTGTAAAACTACCAGTGTACTTCAAGATATAACTCGTATGTGAAAACTAATTCCTTTAATATTCCTTTATACTTTTATAAGTTTGCATTTCACCAAAAAAAAAAATTGTGATGAAATAATTGTTTGAGGGTAAAAAAACTCAATAATTACTGTATCGTGAAAAATTAAAATATTTATTTTTGAGAGTATAATGAATTTCATCTTCGAAATTTAAATGAAATATTTAATAAAAATCACGAAATACTACTCAAGGATTGCATATTCATGTAAAAATAAAAGTTTAGATTCTGAAAAAGGTATAAGTTTTTTGTTTTAAAAAATATATGGAAATTCTAAATTTTATTACCCACAGGGGGAGGGATAAATTCGAAAATTCCTGCAATGGAAAAACAAAAGAAAAACATCAATATTTTCACATTGAAATTCTTGAACATGTTTCTTATCATCGCTTAGTAGACTTGTCTAGATTGTCTTGACTTGTTTGATAAGAATACGAATTGCTTGGACTTGATTGTCTGTTTTGTTTACTTATTTTAAGAATGAATTCTATGACTTGGCTTTTCCAGGTACGAAAAAAAAATTGTACTTTGAAAACATTCCACATTTTGAGTTAGAACTCATTGACATTGAACAATTGAAAGGAGTTTTTATTTTAACAGGATGGATCTTTGCTACCATTTTCCAGTTATGAGAAAATAATAATGCCATCGGCATTTTTTAAGTAAATATGTATTTTTAATTTTAAAAACTAACAACAACAAAAGTAAAATTGATAGTTTTTCTATTTATTTTCCCCTTTACTTTAAAGCAAACAGGAAAAAAACAGCACCCCTACATGTTCCAGTTTTTAAATATAGGCTAAACATGTGAAATAAGAAATTTCAAATAAATAAACTAAAATAGATAATTTTCATAATCACCAGTCTCACTGTATGGTGCAACACGGTGTGTTTGCCTAAAACATTCAAATTCTGATTTATGTATTTTTTTTTAATGTATTACTTACAGTTATTTAAAAACGATACTCATTTTTAATTTCAGAATGATTTTTCTAAGATATCCAAAATATACCAAGTCTTAAATATTTAATTGCTAATAAAACGTAATAGTTTTCTAAAATTTCCACTCTTAATCTAAAGCCGCATGCTAAATATTCAATTACTTTAATTATTTTTAATAACTATTTTTTTTTAATTATAACTAAAATTTCAATAATTTTTGAACCAAAATTGTCATGTTAATTGGTAACTGCTAAGAAAAAAATCACAGACAAATAAAATTCAAGTAATGGATGCATATGCAAATAAATGAAACATAGAAATTAAATGTTTAATTGAAACTTGTTAGAAACTTTTGCTTTAATATTCTTTCCGATATCCTGTTTCAACAATCCTCATTGAAAATCTAGATATAAGCATTTTTAATTAAAATCATTCAATGCATGCCGTATAATTCCCATGCGATGCGCATTTCAAATTCACTCCTTTCGAGTTGTATTACCTTTAGCATTAATTTCCAAAAGATCTAAACAAGCTACGATCGCTTCATAACAAGAAGGCATTAAAATTTCAACAACAAACAATTCTTTGATATGCATTTGCTGACAACTTCCTTGACCCGAAGTCAAACGAAGGAAATAAATTGTCTTTCAACTACCTTGGCTTGATTTAACAATCAGGAAGCAGATTGCCAATTCTCGTCTCACTAACTATTCGAGCAATTCTAATCCTTTCATTACGTGACTGTGACAACGGGTCAGAAATCCAAATTCAGTATTGTCCGAGTATTCCTAAGTTGGCGTGACCAAACGGCATCAGATGTAGAATACTCCCTTGGCCAATTATGACAACCGAAGCATACCTTACCTCTTCTCCGATGCCCTTAAGGGGATCAAACGATTTAACTGACCATTCTGCTATTCTCTACACTTATCCTCCTCCGTCTTTCGTTCTTGTGTTCCCTTGAATCATTCGGGCCAATCCAAAATGAGGCGCGACGGCCATAACTATTCGGAGAATAATGGGAATTCCCTCCTGACGATTCCAGAGATAAATTTAACACGTCTTCATTTAAAATTATATGGCGATGTATAGCAATAATTTACGTAGCTTAAATTGCAAAATGGTATAGGATTATCATTGTTGTGTTTTTCCATGTGGTGCAATAAATCAAAATCCTTTTAAACGACTGTATATCATCACTATATATTTCTCCGATTCAAAAATTATTTATAGAAGGAGTGTGGATAGTAAAAATATATTAATTAAATATCGATTTTATTTGTTTCAAGTTTCGTCAAAAATCAAAGTATTAATTAACATATAGTTGAATAACTTCAATTTAATATGCTGGAAGTAAATATTTTGTTTCGTATAATCCTAATAATACTGAACACCTCGTACATGCTTATAACATGTGAAACCTGCTTTGTTTCTAAATGTTTAGGTTAAAGAGCTAGAAATGTTAATGAAATGTTAGGTTAGGTTAAGTTAGGTTGGATTCTTTAGGATAAAATATTACGTTAGTTAGATTTATAATCAAAATGTTAGTAACACTTTACATATAAAGGCTATGTGCTTATAAATGCTTGGTTGTTTATGTTAGGTTAAGTTAAATGATAGGTTTAATGTAATATTTTGAGTATTAAAAAGTATTGCATTATGTATGGTATGGGCAGTTAAAATATCGGAAATGTAAAAAGTAAAAATGTGACATAAGTATTCAAATCTTAAATGAAAACAAAATTATTATAATAAACAAGTGAACCATTCAAAAAACCCCACTGGCATTGAAAAAATTGAGCAAAAATTATTAATATGGGATTTTTGAATTCTTTATTTAAATTCAAAATCTTTATTCTCCTAAACGGGGATTTGCACACTACCTTTTTCTTTTTATATAAAACATAACTTTCATATCCATTTGTAACTCTGATAATTTCATATTGGGTATGCAAAAATTTAGACCTGAGAAAGGATTGACAAAAAAAAAAAAAAAAAAAAAAAAAACGTAAAATGATTCATTAATTATGTAATATTATTTTTCTATTTACCATACAACGCAATCTTTGTTGAATCCTGTATGTGTTTTTTTTTTTTTTAGATTATTTTGCTTTCGTTCTTCTCAAAGATCTGGTTCATGAAATTACGACAAGATTTAGCAGACAGTGTCTTTCAGATTAAAAAAAAAATAACAATAAGAGAAGCAAATAGATAAAATAAAAGCAGAAAATAAATGGGTTTATTGACCAAAAAATATTCTCTCATACGCTTCCGAATAACTCACCGGAAAACTTATACCTAAGAAACTTTCTCTATGTAGAGACTGAATTAGAAACCCTGTGTGCATACAGTTTCCAGTCAAATTACAAAGTTTATGCTGAGTTTTAGGAACAGATGCATGGGCTCTGCTCAAAGAATATTCCACCTGAGCATCAAAAGGAGGCATTAGCATATTATTTTCTGCCGTGGAGACAGAAGGAACCACAAACATATTACTAGCGCACCGCGTGTGGAACCTGGATGTTGAATTGACAAATTGCTTTTGCCAAACAGTACGCTTGACATCTGGAAATGATATGGAAAAAGAGTTGTATTTTAGGGACCAGTAGTAAATTAGAAATATGTTGATGAAAGTAACATTGTAAAAATGTATATATTAGCTTTTAATGCCTTAATGAATATAGAATTTGATGCATTAATGAATTTAAATTAGTTTGAACGAAAATACTTTATTTTAAGTCAATTTTGTTACTTTTCTAGAACGTATCAAGCTTAATGTTAAACCTTAAATTTTAAATTATCATTAAAACTAATTTAAATTTATTTTCTAAGGCAAGAAAATAGAAATTTTTGAATATTGAATATTTTTAAATGAAATATTTTTCTGCTTCACGCTTCAAATTGTAATATTTTGAGATCTATGAAAATGCAATAATTTGTGATAGTTGTTCTGTTATCATATGCCAGAGCCACTGAAAAATGTATTATCTACGTTGAAATAGCTATTGGAATGGAAAGGATTATGGCTGTTGCAGTATGGTATAACTTGATAATGTTTTGAATACTGTGATATGTAGTATGTATTACTCTTTATGAAATATTAAAAAAAATGTGTTAATGTAAATGTGTAATGTGTGAGTAGGGAGGTATGTAGGTACTTTATTTACGTCGAACTAGAGCTGCACAATAGGCTATAGGCGACGATCTGGGAAATATCCGTGAGGGTGATTCGAAGACATACCATCGCAATTTTGATCCAATGCAAAGGGGATGGCTCCACTGCTTTGTTAGCCCGACGATCTGCGCTCGAAATCGAGCACTTTACGGTAGAATAGTTTAACTAGGACCGATACCGCACACCATCGGTCCCTATCAAGCTGATTAAAGTGGTCACCCACTCGTTAACTGACCGTAGACAGTGATGCCTGACTTCTGTGCTCTACTGGGAACCATGTCTTTACGATCAGCCCACTGCGGGACTAATGGGCAATTTACTATTATAATTTGAATCTGATCTTGCCTTTACTCCTTGAGACGCTTTAAAAAATAAATCATACTAATAATTCGCAAAAAAAAACTAATAATACTTCTTCACCTTATTCGTCTTGATTCGAAGAACAAATTTCTTGAGTGCCAAACAATATTACGCCCCGAATTGAAGACATTTATGAGTATAATGTTAGTTTATGGTCAGTTTTAGAAGGTTCCAGGAATTGTATTTTCGAAAGTTAAATGAATCATGAGTAATTAGGTTAAATGAAAGTTAAATGAATCATGAGAATTTTATAATTATTTAAAAAGATTTTATAAATGTAAACCAAATCTTTTTAATAGTTAAGCCAACTTTAAATAATTTAAAAAGAAAAACATACATTTTTTCAAATTATCAAGATATATAGATTGGAAAAATATTTTTAATGTATATATATATATATATATATTGTACAATTGTTAAGAAAGTATTTAATATTATTTTATAAAAATATATTATCAAATTTAAATTCCAAAATAAAATAATTTATATAAGAGCATGGTCTTAAAGTTGGAAAATCTTGCATAGCAAATTTAGTCACAGAATATGTTTGAAATAGAAGTACAGATAGTACTAAAAAATGTATTTTTTAGCATTTTTAATACATATTGTTATTTTCCTTCCCCTAAACTAAAGCTTTAAATTTTTAATACTTATTTTAGATTTTTTTTTTCAAATGTACCGAAATAAAATAAGAAAATACCGAAAATTTTATGTCAGTAACTATAATTTTTTAAAAAGTTTAAACTTTCAAGTCCTATCGTATCAAGGAAAAAAAAAAGGGAAGAAAATATTTATTTTCTGCATGCTAACCAAAATAGAAAATAGCCTATGAGCAAACAAGATACACCCCGAGGTAGGTATATGTATTGTGCATAAGAGCCAGCTGAATTCCACGTAGACGTACCATCTCCGGTTTTCTATTTAACTCAGCATGCAAGATTTGTATACATTTTCCAAGTGCCAGAATGTTGTATGTTGAGAACGGCTATCCATTCTTCATTCTCAAGTTTTTAGGATTGTGGGATGCAGGGGTTGGAGGCTCTCTATTCACGTTCCAGACTCTCTTATTTTGCTTCCCGGGCACGCAAAGATTAATGCTGAGCTTTCTTGCTCTTTGTCCTGGAGTACAAACTGCTGTTTACCCTCTGGGGAATACAAGAATGGGTTTGGTTTGTATTTTGGTAAACAACTTTGTTACGTTTCAATGGTTCTCGTAAAATAAGACAAAACATATACTATCGGGAAAAAGTCTATTCTGAAGATATCGATTTGATGGAGATTGTAAAATAAGAACGTTTTGATTCGTGCTTTTTTTTTACGAAATGGAAATAATGTAGCTATTTGTAAATATTTAAATTTATTTCTTATTATTTTTATAGTGTTGGGCAGTACAATGTGGCATTATGAATGTAGTGTGACATTGTAATCACCACTCATATTTTTTGTTCTTATTTTAGATTGAGATTTTTACAACTATTATAAAATATGAATAATTTGATTATTTATTAATGTAAAGGTATGCACACTTAATATAATTACGTAACTGCTTTTTTGGAAGCATGAGTGCTCAATCACCAGAAGCATTTCCAGAGTTCTCTTAAGGAAGAATTTTAAGGACTTAATTGAAACTTTTATTTGTATTTATAATATAATTGCATTCGTTATTATTATTATTATTTTAAGATTTTCAAGTGTCATAATATATTGGTTGAGAATGGTTATCCAATCTTTAGTCTCATATATTTAGTATTATAAGATCATATAGTTAGTAATCCTCCATTCACGTTGCAGATTTTCTTATCTTCCTTTCTGGGCAAGCAGAAGTAAATACTTAACCGTCAAGCCTCTCTACTACCGTCAACCGTCGAACCTCTAGGGAATACGATACTAGGATTGGTTTGTATTATATTATTTGGTTTAATTGAAACTTCATTTTTGCATTGATTACATTATTATATTTGTCAATATTATTTTAGATTCTCAAGTGTCATAATGCCATATGCTGAGAATAGTTATCCATTTTTCTTTCTTATACAGGATTGTGGGGATTTTTAGGATTGTGGGATGATGGGAATGGAAGCTCTCTACTCAAGTTCCGGATTCTCATATTTTGCTTCCGTGCAATTATTAATGCTGAAGATTGATTGCTCTTTTGTCCTGACTGCTGTTTACCTACTGGGGAATACAAGAATAGGTTTGGTTTATAGTTAGGTAAACAACTTTGTTACGTTCCAATTGTTCTCGTAAAATAAGACAAAGCATTTCCTATTGGGGAAAAAAGTCTATTCTTAAGACATCGATTTGATGGAGGATGCAAAATAAAAACTTTTGATTCATCTATTTTAAGAAATGGAGATGAGTAAGCTGTATGTAAATAAAATTTTTTACTTCTCATAGTTGTTTTTATGTTTTCCAGTATAATGCGACGCGCTAAAAATTGTGTGAAACAACCTTCAACACTCTTATTTTATTTTCTTATTTTGGAAATATTTACAAATATTTAAAAGAAAATATGAGTAAGTTGATAATTCATAAATGAAAAGGACTGCACATTTATTATAAATCACTACTACTCTTTTACTATCATAAATATTCAGTAACTAGATCCATTTTAAAAAGTTCCCACATTATTTGAAATTCTAGATCAAATTGCAGTAAAAATTACAGACACACTGGGTAAACACCCAGAAAAAAATCCGTAAAATCCGTTTTTGCAGTGAAAATAATATTTCATAAATATCGTATTTCAAGATTTACAGTAGTATTTAATTTTAATTAAAGTGATTCAGTGATTTTGATGGAATTATTACTGTAAAAATTACGGCATATCAGATTTTTTGTTCCGTAATGTGATTTGGAAAAAAAAATTACATTTACGGTAAAAAAAATCGTCACCCTGACTGCCGATATTTTCCCCGAAATTTGATCTAGAATTTTTTCCAGTGCAAGACTAATTCAAATATTTATTTTTTGTCTTTATAACATAATTACCTTTATAATTTTCTTTAGATTTTTAAGTATCATAATGTTATATGTTGAAAATTATTAATTCTGGTTTTGTGGAATGCTGGGGTTTGGGATCCTCTATCTTTTTTCTAGATTCTCTTATTTGGTTTTCCAGGCGCGCGAAGGTTATGCTGAACATTCTAACTCTTTGTTCAGAAATACAAATTATCTTTTTCTCCCAAGAGATTGTAAGAAAGGATTTGATTTGTACCTTGGTAAATGAATTTGTTGACTTTCTGTGGCCCTAGTGAAATAAATTAAAGCATACATTATAGGGCAAAAAATTCTAGTTTAAAGAGATCAATTTGAAAAAAGATGAAAAAGAACTTAAGTACAGTTTTGAGAAATGAAAATGTCTTAAATGAAATCTGACTAATACTTAAAAGTTTGCTTGTTTTGCATTCGTTTGTGCTGAGGAGAAAAATATACATTGACATAAAACTGCATTTCACATTCATATTTTCATTATTATTGTCGAAGGAAAATGTTATCAAATTAAGAGAAATCAGAAAAAAATAGTAATCGAAAGTTACAAAGTAATTGTAAATAATAAATAATTTTAAAGCATAAGTCATAGATGACAAAAAGTTTTAAGAGGCTTAAAGCACATTTTCAAATGTTTTTTCTTTAGAATTCCCAATTATCTTGAATTTTTCGAGCTATTTTGCAATCCAAAATATTTATAGAAACATTTTAATACATATTTAAAAAACAAATAAATGTTTAATAATTTTTTGAGAAGAAGTAAGAAAAAAAATTCCTTATTTTTGATTTAGCTGTATATATTGTGTGTCAATTTAAAAAAAAAACTATAAAAACGCGTGCACTTAATAAATTTGAATTCAGCAGTTTATTTGCTTAAATTCTTCTAAAAATTTAAAAAAAAGGTTTACTACAAATGAAATTACATATTATTGCAAACATGGAATTGCTTTAGAAACTCGAGAAATTAATTATCAGAATATAAATTTCTGCAAAATATTATATTTCTAACTCAGTTATATTTCTTGAGAATATAAGAACAATACATAAAGAAAATGCATAACTATTGAAGTTTAATTTGTTTTGAAATATGTTAAGGGTAAATAATGCACAGAGTATTATAAATCGAAAGCAAATATATCATTTTTCTTTCAGAATTTTCGCAATTTGTCAATGTCTACTTTTTTAATATTCCATCAAGAAAAACCACTTTCGCATCGTACATTAAAGCATTTTACTTGAAAAGAGCGGCATTTTTTTTTCTATTTTTGATGCCTTTAAGCTGTTTACCACCTCTTCTCCCGTAGGAGATCATAGATAGAAGAGGATGAAGAGTTCTTATTATACGCATACACCTTCACACATATCCCCCCCCCCTCCATCCTCTTAAAGGGAAGATGCTCAAAAAAGAAGATTTTGAGTTGAGACTTGGCAAAAATGGAGGTATTCTTTCAAGAAAAATCTTTCGTCTTGGAATTCCGAAGAAACTAAACAAAATAGTAAAAGAAAAAATTGGGATTGGAAGCGTGGCAAGAATTTGTGGGCAGAATGAAAAAAAAAAAAAGTTTCTTCGGTGTGATATTTAGATTCCTGTTAGAGTTCCACATTGAAATGAGGGGGAGGATGTAAATGCGATTTGGAAGAAGAAAGAAAATGTGGTGATTGGATGCACTTGAGAAATCTGAAGACGATCAGTTTTTTTTAGAGGATGCCGCATTTTTATCTTTTATTATAATCTGTCTAGGGTTTAAGAAATTTATATTGCGGGAAAATAAAGCTAATAAATACTTAGATCTTTAGAAGAAATGATTTTTATAACGCAATTAGAACTATCTGCATTATCTTTTTCTCGCAGTATGAAATCTTATTATTCTAGAAATTCTGAAAAGATTAAGTAGCTTAAACTTCTAACAATGCTTTTTTTTCTGTGAAACAAAAATACATTTATTAATCCATATAACAATCTCAGTTGGGTGTCATTTTTTTTTTTCATTTTCATAAAAAAATAGTCATAAGCTATTAAATTCTATCACATATCTTCTTAAGAAATTATAAAAACAATGCATGTCGTGTTCATTTTTATTGCAATTAGCTTTTAATTTTAATCTTATTTGTTTTGAAGTGTTTTAAAATTGCACTTAATTTTTTTATTTTAAAATATGAAATGAAATTCAATAATAGTTTTAAAATAAACCATAAGTAATTTTTGTGTTCATTTTTTTTCTATTTGTTTTATTTCATTTTTATTTTAACAAATAGTGTTTCTTTTAACCTCGTTTTCTAACTTGTTTTTTTTTTTTTTCTTTTTTTTTTTTTTCTGAAGCAAAATTCGTTTGCAACTTGTTCCAACTGTAAAAATTCTTAAATCTTTGTATTATTTCTGAGGAATTTTTTTTTTTTATTAAATGACAAAACATGTTTCAAAAATATTTTTAAAATTACATTTTTTCTGTTTTATTTTTCTCGAAAATATGATATTTGCTACTTTACGTGAAGGCAAATAAGAACTAAATAAACACAATCTCAATAGACTTGAATAATCTTTTTTACTTATAACTTAAAATTAAATTATGTAAAGTTACATCTTAAGCAATTTTAAAAGTTTTGCTACATCAATTAAAGCTTTATTCGATTTTAATGTATTTTATGGTTCTACCTATTAATTCATCGCAAGGTGTAAAAAGATAGACCTCAATTCTTTTAATATAAGTTTATAATTTTATGTCAACGCTCATTACAAAAAACAGACTTTTAAGTAAATTAAAGTCACGTGATGGCTCAATGATGGCACGTGGTGTCTTATATACTAAACTGACATTGCAAAATACTGGATTTTGATTTGTGGAATGCCGCACACCCTAACCTGCTTCAGATTTTACTTGTACTTGCTCACCTCTTAAATAAACATTATCGATTCGCATTTGTAAAATTCATCTCATTGATTTTATCGTGTGTTGGACGCACACGATATGGCATTATATTGACCACCAATGTGGCATTAAGTTGACAATCGATGCCGTATCGATTAACATTATCGATTTTCATGATATTACGGACATGAATTCGAGTCTACAAACCTTCGCTTAAGCAAATTAGTTTTCCTTTTAGATTTAAGTGATAGCTTAAATACTTTGCTGTTGTTGTTGTTACTTATATCACTTGCGAATCAGCAAGCCAGATTGAAATCATGCTAATTTTTGAGGCAGTCAGTGCGTTATTGTTTTTTCAGTGGCGTCATCTATGGCCGAGAATACGACTTCAGCTACGCCCACGTCACAGCTGTTTTACAAACAGGACCAAATCATACTCCATTCATTCATCCACAGATCGTAATTTTGACCAGAACCAGAGAGCGATCTCTGGAACCAGAGAGAGAACCAGGAGCGATCAATCTTCAATTCAGTACCCCCAGAAGTATTCATTTGATATGGGAGTTTGAAGGGCCTTGTGATCCCGAAGATTTAACGTGAACCAGTCAACATTTAATACACGGGGATTCTTTTGTCTTACATCATATTGTTTCCAATTGGAATGTAATATTGTTTTCCAATGTATATTTCTAAATAACTGTATTTTTGTTAGAAAATATACAACATATCTTACCATTTTCACACCTGCCTTCCATTCGATACGAGCAGATGTTTGACATAAGAATTTGTCCGTCTTCTCTTCGCCACGTCGTTGTTGGTGGTGGGTGACCCCTCACTCGACATGAGAGAGTCACATTTGTCCCTTCTCTCGCGAGCACCTCTGAGCTCGTTTCTGAATCCACGAACGATGGAGGAACTAGAAAAAAAAATATTTTTACTTCCTGGAGTAATTCGTTAGTATACCTTGTGAGCAATGCAATCACTTGTCTTATTTATCTGAAATTTTTTAATTCCTTGCTAAAATGGTTCTCTAATTAATTTATAGAACTCCAAGGCAAAAAATCTACCAGTTATTTCTCTTCACTTCAACTCAATTGTTATAAATACGTAAATAAATTAATAAATAGATAAAAAATAGAAAATAAATAAATAAATAAACAAGTAACAGATGAAAAAATTAATTAAATAAATGTATAAATAAAACGTGGATGAAACAAAATAATATGTAGATAAATAAATGAAAACTGCGACAAAAATGTTCTTATTTTCTGCGTAAAGGGTTGTTCATCTTATTTTTTACCTATCTTTAAATTAGTAAAAAAGTTGCCAAGTTATGAAATTATCCATTTTAAAAACTGCATAAGTGTCGTTTACGTTTTAGAAACGTGTGTCTTTTTTTAAAAATTCTTGTTTTAAAAATTAACACATTAAAAAAAAAAATATTTTATTGCAAAGTAGCAGCGTGAAAATTAATATTATTTTAGTTCACCTTAATTTCTTCCTCATCTGTCAAATGAAAAAAGAGCACTACGTTTAAAAAAAAACCGTATCAAAAAATTATATGCACATTGTTTACCTAATATTCGTTTTATAAAAAAGCAACGAAATGAATAAATGCAGAACCGTACCGTTGTGAAAAAAAGGGCGCTAATTCTTTACATGATCTTTTTTATACTAATGCTGTACAGTAAAGGCATTGAAAAATGTGAAATTCTGCACAAGAAATCAACCATGTAAAAATGGTGCTATAGATTTTTTTATTTGGTTTATTCGGTCATTTTTAGTAACAAAAGTCTAATATTTTCCAAATAAATTTAGAAATTCACATTAAATTTTTAAATTCATTGACTGATCTGGAAAATAATTGAAAAACTCTCTGAAACACTTTGCGCCTATAGTAATCAGAATAAAGTTTAAAAAAATACATGTATATTTACCAACAACGTCGAGGAAACCAACAAGACCCTTCATTGGTACTGTATTGACTTGACACATATATCCACCTCTGTCACCTTCTTGTACGTCATTAATATGCAAATTCCAATGTCGGTAATCAGGATTATTTACAACCAACCTTGAATTTTTGACAACTAAATGCTTCTGTATTGTTAATAAACTCTGTGTTTCTAACCTCAACCACGCCACCTATGAAGAAAAGAGAAGTGTTAATAGAAATTATCAATGCAGTAATTAGGTACTCAATATAAGCATCTTTAACATTCCTGACATATTTTAAATAAGGGAAATATTAAGAAATTAGAGAAAAAATAGAAATTTGGAAATAGAAATTTGAAACTAAGAAGTATGATTTTGACAATATACTATGGCATTTACCAAAATATTAAAACTAATAACCGCCTTTATCTATTTTGCAATGCTGGCGGGAAATATGATGATATAACAATACACTGTAAAAATAAAATATAACGGAATAAATACTGTTAGGAATTTATCGGGAAAAAAATCTTCAATAACTACTTATTCAATTAACATAATTTACCAAAACAGTCAAATAATCATAAAAAATATGGTGTTTAAACTCCTAACTATGAAAAAAACTCATTTATTAACCTTTTTTTCCTAATACTGCCAAACAATTTTATCTGCTCCAACTGTCCCCATCATCATGAAGCTGGTAAATACTACAGCGGAGAGGGCTAATAAGTCGATCTAATGATCACCTTAACTAGGATTTAAATCCTAGCTTTGATACCACTATTTTTCTTCCAATTCTTCAATTCAAGAAGAGCTCCCAATGTGATA
Organism: Parasteatoda lunata; assembly: GCA_949128135.1. Classification (NCBI taxonomy): domain Eukaryota; kingdom Metazoa; phylum Arthropoda; class Arachnida; order Araneae; family Theridiidae; genus Parasteatoda; species Parasteatoda lunata. Next base: position 52,333,647 of record OX421971.1, read on the forward strand.
TATTCCTCTATTGGTGACACTGGACTATTATAATACGAAAATCCCACTAAAGCGTTGATAGCAACAGAGCTGCTTAACACAAAAATGTCTAGTATTTTACGTATCTCAATATAGTTAAAATGTTTAAATTCATTAGATAATTAAGATTTGTAAGTCTGACTTCGTTTTATTACTTACGAAGTAAAAAGTTCTTCTAATTGATACAAGATACTTTTATACTTTTAGTTCTAAGACTCTCAGTTTTTTTCGATTCAGTAATTTTTGAGCTCTTCATTACGAATTCAAGTAATTTGTGACGAATCTCTACCTTTTAAATGTATGACAAAAATGTCTCATCTATTCGAGACCCCATTGTAGTGCCTTGTTGGAGATTATTGACTAGAATGAGAAAACTACAAAGAACACTAGGCATTCGAAAATACAGGCACAAAATAAGCCGGCCAGTATTGTGGTCAAGAAGTTGGCTTCGTACCAGGAAGATCCCGGGTTTAAGTCGCGTTTTGGGCATGTGTGTAATTCATCTATCTGTTCTATCAGTCCTCGTGTCGTTTGCGCAACTTTGTTCCTATATGGTGCTTGCGAATAAAGCGATTATATGAAAAGTTAAAAATGTAGGGCACTACCCGCTTTCTTTTTTTTTAGAAGAAATAGAATGACGAAATATTTTTAACTCTACGAAATTTATTTCCTCAAATAACTGACGATAGTTATGTCGTCACCTGATGAAATGTTCGTTGGGGCATATACCATGAAAAATACCCTCAAAAACAAAGAAAGTTTTGAGGAATTTGAGAATCCATGTCCCTACAGTGTATAAATTTAAATGATGCGTCAATGAAATATCAATGTTAGTTAACAAATGAGCAGGGGATTTTATATTTTCTTTTCTTCAGAAAACTAAACTGCTTAGAAATTTAAACGTTTGCATGCGTCATTTTTTTTTCTTCAGAAAATTAAACTGCTTAGAAAGCTTAGAAATTAAAATGTTTGCATGCGTCAGATTCTAAAGATATTTTTAAAATAAGATATAAAATCTGATTTCGTTTTATGACTTACAAAGTAAAGAGAACTATTCATTTTAGAGGCAAGATTCAGATGTAAATTTCAATGATCAGGCAAAAAAAATAATGCCAGTGAAAAACGTACATAAATATAAGTAAATCGTTTGATGTTGGAGGTACGAGTATGGGAAGCATAGGTAGAGCGCTCAGTGATTTTCATAGAAATGAATTTTATTTCCACCTTACTCTACCCTTTGGATATGAGGGAAAAAACTACTTTTGTATTTATGGCTGGATTATTGGCTGAGATCCCTTTTCAAAATACTTGGGTCGTAAAATTCGAAATTCTACAAGCTGACAATAGCTGCTTGCAATAAAAGTTTTCTGCATAAAAGATTTTATGAGAATACTTGGAAAGATTCTTTCGATTTTAGGCATCCTATATTACCTCACCTTCCATTCAACTCTTACTGAAGGGAATGCATATCTATATTTTTGCGAAGTCGTAAATGGGGAACATTTATTAGTAGCTGAAAATATAACTGTCCTATAATATATTATCACTGCATCTAGAAGAAAATATCAATGATACAAAGGTGGAAGAGGATTATATTTATAAAAATTTTCATCTAGCTCTCGTATTAAAAATAGTTTTTTTTTTATTAATGTGGTATTAAATTTGTTATTTGATATAAAATAATACATAACTGCAAGAAAATTTTAAAAATCACCCAAAGGAAAAAATGGTGAAGAAGGTAAAGTTAATTAATATTATAAAAAATGCTTTAAATACTGTTTTCCGAATGTTTAGAGTTTTGAATTCCTTATCCTTGTTTATTAATTTTTTTAAATAATGTTTCGAAGTTTGTTAAAGCCTGGAAAATATCTTCAAGAATTATTGAAATTGTGCATTAAAAGAAATATATCTGCAATATTTAGGTCAAAAAGGAATCACGATGCATAGATTTTTGCACGAATAACAAATTAATTGCTCCCATATCAATTTATAACTAAGTTAAATGTTTATAAATATTTTATGCAAAATTTATTGAAATATTATAGTAATATTTAAAGTTAAATTTATTTTAACCGACTGACATTTAAGAAAAATAATATTATGTAATTTATATTTATATATTTATTCCAACATTAAATAAATTAAAGACAGAATTGATTCATTTTTTCCATGTTAAACTTCAAATGTTGAATAATGCTGAAAATTTGAAAGATTTCGTAGTTGTATTCTTTTATTTACTTCCATTTTTAAAATGACATATTTTAAAATGTCTTCTAGAAAAATCACTCCCTAAGACTCTACAAAAATAATTGTTAATTATTTTGCTTTATTTTGTCTTCAGTAAATTCATGAAATGGATTTGGTCTCATATTTTAAAAATTTATATTTTAAAAATATAAATAAGTAAAATAAGGAAAGATATGAAACGCCACTTTGAATGTTTTTGAAATTTTTCGATCCCTACTTCACTCTGAAACCATTTAGTCCGGAAATTTTTATTCAAAGTAAATTTAAAAACAATAATATTATAAAAAATAATTTCATTCCAGATATTATAAAAAAACCTGTTTTAAATTTATAACATTTTGATTATCTTAAAAAATATTTTGAGTAAATCTTTTTTTCGTTTTGTGTGATACAAGTGCACAACAATTTAAAAACAATCCGTGCAGATTGCATTGCATAATAAAATTAATATTACACAACGGGTTTCTTAAAAAAGACTCCCTTGAAGCTGCCTTTGTCTTAGACTCCCTTAAAGATGTTTAGTTGTTTATCACCTGTTTTATGACCTAGTCTAACGATGTTGCCGATGTTTTCTCCAATGCCAATGAATCTAAATGCCAATATAATTTTCCTTGATAATTATATTTCCATTAACTTTATAGCTTTACGGTAAGTTTTCATTTCTGCACTTTTAAACAAAGATACTTTTTGTTGTTTTGAATATCGTAAAATACTTTCCTTTCAAAATAGTTGAAACGAGAATTATTGTGTTCATTTTATTTTCATATTTTAAAACATAAAATTCTCATAAACACTGAACCGGTCCATTAGTTGCTCATAAAGTTTTTAGAATTACAAAAGTATATATTTTTTTTTTGTATCTTTATGCAAAAAAGAAGAAAAAAAGTCTATAAGTTAAAGATATTTTAATCAATTAACTGAGATAGTTGTAGATAAAAACAAATTGTCTTTGTGCACAAGCAACTCGTTTAATTTTCCTCTAGGAAAAGTTTTAGAATTACCAAAAACGTTACTCAATTCCTCTATGAATAAAATTTTAAGAAAAACATAAGGGTAATAATTTCAATAATACCTAAAAAATATATATTTCAAATTTTACTCCTTAGGATTAAGTTATAAAAATGATTCTTTTTTTAAACATATCGAACGATACAATTTAAACAATATAAACACAGACAATATGAAATGTCATTTTCTTTACCCAGCACCTAGAAATTTTATACAAAGCATATTTGCAGTTTATTCAATAATTATACAGTTTATTCAAAAGTTATACGTTAAATTCTTTTTGAAATGATATCTCTTACAGGAGAGTAACACTGTTATCTACGGAATATAATTCAGCTGGGAATTAACAAGATAATTTTTTTCTCGTTATCCATCTAACGGTCATGACATCAGTATTCTTCTATATTACAAAAGATTTAACGCTTAAATTAATTCAAAAATAATGTCTTAGAGTGTTTGAGAATAACGTTATTTAAAAATACCTTTTAACCTAAATAGTGTCATGCACTTTTAAAAGGCATTTAGATAGCAACTAAATTTAACTCATTATTAATTATTAACTACATAACTATTATATTATGTAACGTTGTTATCTATTATTTATAAAAAAAACTAAAAGGCACCACTTCGTGTTCGCTCCGCTTACTAAGAGTTATTTCTGGCAAGGCATAATCTCTCTCGCTCTGCAACTTTTGATTGACACCTACTCGAGCGAGAGCTTATAAACTAATGAACATTAAGGACAGCGATGATCAAATAGTTAATAGTAAAAATAGATGGTAAAATATCACGAATAAGAACTTAAGTTTGCAATAATTTTCGAACAAAATTGAATTTTTAAATAAAAAATACATTTCGTAAATCAATTTCTTTAGCACATCAAATTTTAACTCCATAGCTGAATTTCTTCTTGCTACAGATTGACCAAATAGGATTTTTTTTCCTTACTAGTTTTACAGCAATTGGGTCTCGAACTGATTGTCAAGTCTCAAATTTGTACTCCCTATTCCTTTTTTTCAACATCCTTTGTGATTTCAATAAATAACATTTTAAATTAATTGTAAACAGTTAACGTAAAAGAAGAAAAAAAATTCGCAGTTAGGAACTTAAATTAGCATTGCTTTTCGTACAAGGTGGAATTTTAAAACAAAAGTTACGTTAAGTTCACAAATAAAAATGGTTTTCTTTAGCACATCAAATTTTACACCATAAGCATGCAACAGACTGACTCAACAATTTTTTTTCCTACCAGTTTTACCGTTATAAGGTCTCGAACTAATTGTCAAATCTCAAACTAGTACTCCCTATTCTTTTTTTTTCTTCTATATTCCTTTATAATTTCAAATTTTTAAGTGTTACAGAGTTTGTCTTGCAGTAGAACATGTAATGTAAAGCATAATGAAGTGATAAAAATCGTAAGAATAATTATTAAAATTGCAATGACTTTCTATCAAATTGAAACTGAGAAAAAGAAGTTCGGTAAGAATAAGCACGGCCCTTTCAAAATCTAAATTTTCAACTATGAAATTCCAGTGGCCTGTAGACCAACGTAGCATATATTTTGGTTTTTCCTGCACCCTTAACAGTTAATTATTCTTGCTCTAATTATCGAATATTACTTTTTATTCCAATTTACTCCCTTAAAATTTTTCTACTTGCCATTTTAGCTTCAAAATTGTAATCCTTATAGTTTTTGCTCAAAAAAAAAACGAATTGTAACCTTTAATTGAATCCCCAAAACAGCGGCCATTAAGATTTTTCAATATAGAAAGAAGCTAAATATTAACACATAGCATAAAATCAAGTTTCTAAAAGGAAATATGCGTTTAATTAGTTTTATTTCTAATCTTAGATAGTTATTTATATACCTTATCCAGTTTTATATCTAATTGTTCCTTAACCATCAAAAGTACAACAGGACATGCAATAATTAATGCAATTTAATGTCCTAAGGAAAATATCAATTTTGCATTCTGATTAAGTATTTGCAATGAAATAGTTTAATCAAATATTCAGCAAAACACAGTCGCTTTCAAGCCATTTCCTAGCCGCCGTTGTTAGCTATATTTTATAATGCAAATAGTTTGTGTATTTTTAGTTTTGGTGAATCTGGTTGAAATCGCAGAAAAAATATAACTCAGAAAATAATAAAAAAAAGATTTTCAGTTTTACGTGAAAAAGTTACACACACACAGCATTTTATAAACTTTATATTATTTTTTAACAAATGAAAATAATTTTACGTAAGCGAAAATAAGTCAACTATTGCATTTAGAAGATTTTCCCTTAGTGCGAAATGAACACTTTAGGTGGAAAATTTGCTTTCTGAAACTATTCATATTAAATGTCGACATATACTGCCAGAAAAAAATCATTTCTAGCTACGAGTTTTAAATAATTTATGAGATGTATATACGAAAAAATAAATAAACTTTATATCATGACATAAATTTATACTGCGAAATTTTGCAAAATAAGATATTTTATGACCGCTTCTAGAATATTTTCTTATTGTTGCATTTCTGTTAAGTATAAACTGATTTAAAATAATTCGAGCTAGAGTTTGAATGTATTGCAGTGCTTTTTACCAAAGTCTTAAAAAATATTTTAATTTTTTGACAACTGCTTGAAAGTAAAAACTTAATCCTCTGAATTTTGAATAAAATGCAGATATTTATAATTTTAGAAAATTAAACAAACCAGTGAATAAAAAAGTTTTAATGCCCTGAATTATTTGTTATGAATTAAAAGTTTTAGAATAATTTAAACATTTTTTAAAAAAAAAATTGCAGCTTAAAAATTGCTAATTTTGATTTCGAAATATAAATACATTTCCCTTATTATATTTATATATATATATATATATATATATATATATATATATATATTTATATATATATATATATATATATATATATATATTTATATATATATACATATATATATATATATATATATATATATATATATATATACATATATATACATATATATATATATACATATATATATATATACATATATATATATATATACATATATATATACATATACATATATATATATATATACATATATATATACATATACATATATATATACATATATATATATACATATATATATACATATACATATATATATACATATATATATATATATATATATATATATATATATATATATATATATATATATATATATATATATATATATATATATATATATATATATATATATATATATATTATATATATATATATATATATATATATATATATATATATATATATATATATATATATATATATAATTGTACCCTTAATTGTAGATTGTGATATACAAATAGTGTTTGATAAAACCAATGCTTATTTACGCGATTTTAATAGTTTTTTCTTTATTTTTCAATTTTATCAATAATTTATTTTTGGCTTAGATTTTGCTTTTCATATTTTCTTTTTCCAATTTTATGTTTCCAATTTTTCTAAATACTTCTATCTTTTTTTAAAAGCTCAAAAAATTTTCACGTTTGAGTATTACTAGCTTTCAGGTAATTTCAAAAGTTTATGCCCATTTCAAAACTGACAAAATTGTAACATATTTTCATACGAAACTTAATTATTTATCTTTATTTATTTATCATTATTTATTTAACATATACATATAGCTCTTCTAAAACGTATAGGTTATTTCTAATTTCGATTTAGATAGATGTTGTATCTTTATTTCTCATAAAAAAAAAGTTGAGACAGGCATTTAGTATTTTAAGAAAGAAGACTTTTTTATTTATTTAAATTATACAATTATACTTCAAAAAAGATAATATTTAAAAATCTTAATTGATAAACCTATAATAACGTGGAATATTATTTATTTTATTGTCATGATTTTTGAGGTGCTTATTGAGTGATTCAATGTTAAAAAATGTGAAAAAAGATGCATTTTCTTTCGACCTAAATTATGTCCAGTACGCTCACCCTTTCAATAATTTGCCGCTCTCATTTCTTAAAGAACTTATCGGGAGGATTCATACCCTTTGATTTTGAAATTCTCACTTTGAAAGAACTCTTGAAATAACTTTAAACACAGAATGATAATTATTCTACAATTTACCTAAATCTTAATAATAAGTTTCAAATAAATCTTGTAGCTGATCTAGTTGAAACCTGTTCTTTTGTTTATGAAAATTAGTTCTTTACACTATAATATAATTAAACTCAACAATTTACGTATAATACAACAAATTTCATCTTATTATTTTTATCGTGTATAAAAAAAATTAAAAATAACGAAATAAATAACTTCATTTAAATACATTCATTTTCCTTTAATAGAAATTGTTTTTACTAGAGTTTGAAATTCTTTCATACCCACCAATTCAGTTTACTTTTCGTATAGCGTCTAAAATAATGCAAAAATATAAGTCTACATCCATCTTTATTTATGAAGTATTTATCATACTTATCAGAATGCCGAAGAAAAGACGACAACAATACAAAGCCAAAAGATAACAACACACCACCCAAAAATACGAAACCTTTGCAAACTTTCTTAATAGATTTTAAAAACACAGTTTCTGGGTTAAATTGCGCCACATAAGGGTTAAACCATCACCTATCATCTCCTTTTCTAAAGAGCTATTTTAATCAAATAGCTTGGCTTTTCTCTAAAATAGCTGAGATTAGCCTCGATCACTGGCGAAGCGTAGGAAGAAAGACCAAAGCAACAAGTAAATCTGCATTTGAAGGAATGATAGAGGCCCTTTGAAATCGTTTTAGCTGCTATAATGGGCGCAAGCAGGATTTTGCTGTCAGCTTTAATGCAGAATTTGGCTTTCTGAGAAGAGCTTGTTTACTCTTGGCCATAAATGGTGTTTCGATGTCGTTTACAAAGATCAGATTTTGTGATAAGAGGACGAAAATAAATGAATAGAAAAGTTAGGGATATTCATCCTTTGAAAATACGTGTTCGTTTTAAAAGGGTTCCATTAAATTGTACAATGCCTCGGACAAAACTTTTAAGTTAATTTTAGAGAACTTATCAATAAAAATAGTATTATATCTTTCTTGTTGCATGCACAGATGTTAAATGCATTTACGAAAAATTTTAGTTACTCAGAATTTAAATTGATATAACGTTTGTAATTATTTTACACTGGCTGAAAAGGAAATTGGATAAACTTTTGAATAACGTTAAAAACGTGCTTTTCAAAGAGCAGAAAATAACTATTATTTTTTGATAAAAATACTATTTTTTTATTTTCCAAAATTTAGTATTTATATATCTTAGTTAATTTTTCTATTAAACAAATGTTACACCGTTGACCATTAGGTCATTGCGCTACGGGATCTCCAATATTTTGCAACGATGCCATTAAATTCATTTAGTGCTGAACACATGTACAGAGGAGCAGCAGTCATGGCTTGTTCAGAACTACATAAGACACATTCAGATGTGTTTATTACTGATACAATGGTTAATCTTTGTATCAATTTTTAATAAACTGGTGTGAAGTTTAAAAAAATTATAAAAAGAAATTGATGCAAATGTTATTTAGGAATAGGACATTCGGGTGATAAAAGGATGATTGTAATAAGTGTTTCAGAATAAATGTTAAAATTTACAGCGAACTTAAATATAATGAAATAACCGGGCATTTTGCATACGAAATATACTGAATTATGAGATTGATATACAATTGAAAATTTTGCAGTTCTCATATTGTTTTGCATACTGTTACATGTTGTTTTAAAATCATAATGATTTATTTTATTTCATTTGTTTTATGTATGGTTGGTTCACTGTTATCGTCCTAATATCTAATAATATATTCATACTTTCGGGAGCATCATGTGTGTTTGATTAATTCACACATACTTATCACTTACTAGATATAATTGCTATTGGTGAGGCTATGATGCCGGCAATGTCAACCGCCATCTATCTGTAGGTACCTCTTGATAGAATCGAGTTAACATGTCTAATATTCTAGTGAAATGGAATTGGATAATCTAAGTGGTAGCTACGCTACAATACTCCTCCACAAGAACTTTGCCTGGGATATAAATCGATGAATGAATATTACTAGTTGATTCCTTGTTACTTTGTGAAAAGCCAGGAGAGTTGTATTAAGATCATCAGATTTTGAGCGATAGTGGAGATACCTGTAATTTTATCACGGTTTGTGAGCGTGATTGCTCCCTTGTGGCAATTAGCAGTTGAGTGTGTATAAGTCCCCGTTGTGTGTGATCAAATCTGAGTAGCAACAGCGTGCTGAGCACTTGTCGCAGTCACAAACAGCAAGTCAACTGTATACTATGAACCATCCAAGGAACCTCTGTGAGCCATTCATCTCTGTGAACCACCCAAGTGGGCGTTCCGGTCGAGGTAGATATGTTGGTAGAGGCTGCCATATTCAGATCACGTCCGGGTCACCAACCTGGGTTTAGGCTACCGACAATGTCTACTGTCATCTATCTAAAGGTACCTCCAGATAGAGTAGAGTTAACATGCCTTATATACTAGTGAATTGGGATTGGATAATTGTAGTGGTAGCTATGTAACAAATTATCTTAAGCATTGCGAATGCATTTTGTAGAAATTTCTGCCTTACTACTCAAGTGAAATTTTTTTTTAAAAAAATTTATTTCTACCTATTGATTGTGAACGTAAAAAAAAAATTCATTATTTACATGTAAATAAAATACTATAATCTTTAAATGTTTTAACACGGCTTTGAAGCTTTCAACGAACTGATAAATGAATTTTTAAATGAGAAGAAACGAAACTATTTGCTTATCTCTCTTTTTTTTCCTTACATTGCAGACACTCAATAGACGCTTTTAAAACTTTTTCTTAATTTGCTTCTTTGACTTTTAAATTCCTCACATTTATATAAAATAAGTTACATAGAGACTTTTGCGGAATTAATTGCAAAACGTTACCTAAGTATTAGAGCACTGTAATTAAATACCTTTTTTTTTAAATTACGCTTCGCAACGATTATGATCTTAATGCATTGCACAAGCATATGTAAAAGTGTTTATTTTTAGTTCGATTTTAAATGATAATAATATTAACAAAGTCTTCCTTTGCGTTTATCTGTAAATATTACTGTCATTAGTGGAGAAATGTAAGTGCATTAACCTAATTGCTTCAACTTTAAATGAAAGTATAATTTATTCCGAAGTTGCTTTTACTTGAATGTAAAATATAATTTATGTCTATTTAAGTATACCTTTACTTCCATTACACTGAAAAATGTTTCCAATTTCCATAATTTTTCTCATCGCGAAATTCAATGCTTGAACTTTAGCAAGTGCTTTGCATTATGAATCCAAATGCGTGTTTAAATTATTTGAAAACACAAATGATAGTTGCACTTTTCATTTATTTTGCGTTAAGCAAACATTACTACCGTTGTTTAGCGTCTCACGCATAGAAAATTGTTTGTATTACAAAACATTGAGAGCAAATTAAAATTTTGTTATTCTGTAACAGTTTGTTAAATGTAATTATGATATACATAAAAACTGATTTTTAAGTTTAATTTTTGTTTTACATCAGTAGGAACGAACGCAAATAGAATTGCAAAATGTTCAAATTGTTCAATATTTTTATTTAATAAATAAATAGTTTAATTTTGTTTTTAAAATTCTAATTTTGCTTTATCCGTTCGGTAAAATAAACTTTTTATCGTGGGAATAGACTTACGGATGTAGGTAGTAGATGGTGTAATTGTAATAAAAACTATTCGTTTTTATAACAATTACAGCACATACAATCTAAAGTGTGGAGAAAAATCAATTTTTCATTATAGTAGATTAATTTTTTTAATTTGGTTGCTGGTTTCATGAATATAAATTTCAATACTAAATTAATAAATATGCATATTTATAAATTAATAATAAAATTTGTAAACTGAATTTTTTCTTAAAATGACAATTTTGACTTCCATAACCATTATTCTTTGTATTCTTTTGTACATTTAATATCATAAGTTTTCACTACTGGCTGAAACCTAAGATATTTGGGGCAGTATAAGGTAAGGTTGAAAGACAAGTGATTTATTTTAAATGAAATAAAATTAAGAAGCGAAAAGATATTAAAAAAAAAAACATTTTAATAAACAATAATAAACAACGAAGAATGTTTTAAAGCAAGGCGTCCTTTTTTATTATAATCCGTTACCAACTTTTTTAATATGAATGTTACACTTTTCTGCGCAATGATAAGATTAAACTTATGCGAGCCATAAATTCGTCCCAACTCAATAATAAAATATGGTTTTAAAATATATAATAAAATTTAGAGAATGTGATAAAATTTAATAATTTTATCATACCTCGGAGCATGGTATAACAGCCCTTTATTCAATTCAATTTATTTTTCAGATTTGTATTATTAATTAAGTATATGACAATAAGAGCTAAAATGTTAAAAACTAGAATTCCGGTAATCCGTTATCATACGAAAAAAGTTATTACATGAGTGGTTTAAATAATGTATTTTTGGTATTACAAAAAGTATGTTTTTTTTTTTGTTTTCTTTTTCTTTTAAAAGAACAGAAATATTATTATTACTATAGAGTATGGTAGTTTTACCCGATTATTTTTGTCTGTGTGAGGCATGTTTTTTAAATGGAAAATACAATGTTGTATTCACTTTTATTCTTTGTACTGACTTAAGCATGTAGTTTTAAAATCATACAAAGAGAATTAAATGAATGATGCATTTATAAAACATTTAGTTAGTTTAAATTCTTTATTTAGGTTACATTCTGGTTAAAGTTTTTTAAAATATATTTTTTAAACTGGCTGAATCATTCAGGATTTACTTGTGGACGCACTTTTTTTCTTTATAAAGAGGATGTCGTAAAATCCACTTTTGAAAGAACATGTAACATTACCAAAAAATCTGATATGTCGTAATTTTTACAGTAGTAAGTACCGTAAAATCACTTAATCACTCTAATTAAATAAATTTTACGGTAAAATTTACAGTCTAATATTAAAAGATAAAATTGGCTTTTACGGTGAAATAGATTTTACAGTCGATCCACCCAAAGTACACCGTAATTTACTTCGGAATTCTTTACAGTGCATCTTGCTTAAAGTTATAGCTTACACAAATTAAATTTTGAGTCCTCTACTAATAAAATATATTACTATCCAAGACACAATTAAATAACTTTATTTAACTTGATCTAAGCATTACTGAACAATTTTCCAAAACGATTTCAACCAATATGTTTTAATGTAATATAATTATAAATAAAGGCCAACTTTTTTTATTAAAATTATAACAGTCATGTAACATTATGTAACTATACTTTTCGTTTATTAGCATTTTATTTGTGAATGTCCTTTAGATGGGTGTGACTTCAAAAATCTTTAAGAAAGTTGAACAAAAGAGAAAACCTCTCAAAGTTTTATCTCGATATAAAATATGAACGTCTTGATGGTAAGCCACGTTTCTCAAGAAGAAGCATTTTTGAGACACGTCTTTTCGAATTTCTCAAGTACCATGAGGTGTGGCCCATAATTCTCTCAACCGTAAAGTAAGAATGACATTTCTCGTCTCGTGCTTCGTTGCGAAAAGTTTAATTCCTAGAGAGACATCCTCAAAATGCATAAATATTCAAAACTTTCTCCTTCCCGCGGGTTTTGAAAGTTTTCATTAATTTCAGTCAAGAATTTTTAGTTGTCATTTTCGGGGTTCTATTTTTAGATCATACATTCGATTTGTCAAACTTTAATTTGAGAGTAATGCGATATTACTTAACAAAATTATATGACAATTATCTATATTGGTATCCGATACAATGTTTGACGTTTTTACAGGTGAAAAGGTAAAGTTAGGGAATTCAAAATAAGAAAGTTCGTTAATTATCGAATCAATTTAGATCACGGTTATTGAAAGTTTTTATTAATTTGAGTCAAGAATTTTTAGTTGCCTTTCTGTGCGTTCTATTTTTAGACCATACATTGGATTTGTCAAACTTTAATTTGAGAGTAATGCGATATTACTTAACAAAGATAAATAAGCATCTAAATCGATATTGAATAGAAATTTTTGCAAAGTTTTTCAAAGTGAGAAGGTAAAGTGAGGTAGTTTAGTGAGAAGTTAAAGGGAGGGAGGAACTGTATTTCGTTAACTAAAATATAATTTAGATCGCGATGTTTGAAAGTTTTCAATAAATCCAGTTAAGAATTTTTAGTAGTCATTTTTGGTTCTCTATATTTAAACCATGCATTCAATTTGTCAAACGCGATGTTACTTAATAAAATTAAATGATAATTAAAATTGATACCGATTGCATTGTTTTACGTTTTTACAAATAAACAGGCTAATTTAGGAAATGAAAATTAAGAAACATTTACTCGTTAACTATAAAAATAATTTAGATAGTGGTTTATAAAAGTTTTCAATAAATTCAGCCATGGATTTTTAGTTGTCATGCTCAGTGTTCTATATTAAAGCCATGTATTGGTTTTTCTCAAATTTTAATTTGAAAGTAATTTAAAACTACTTAGTAAATTTATATGTAAATTATATAATTTGGCATCAAATAGTGTTTTTGCGTTTTTACATAAGAAACGGTAAAGTTAGGAAATCATAGTGAGAAATATTGGTTTGTTAACTATTAAATTAATTTAGAAAGTGGTTATTGGAAGTTTTCCTGAATTTCAGTCGAGAATGCTTAGTAATTATACTTAGTGGTATGTTTTTAAACCTTGTATTCGATTTGACAAACTTTAATTTGCTTAACGAAATTACACGAAAATTATCTAAATTGTTATCGAATAGGTTGTTTTTACACATGAAATAGAAAAGTTAGGGAATGCAAAGTAAGATACAGTGATTCGTTAACTATAAAATAAATTTAGATCGCGGGTGTTAAAAATGTTCGTTAATTTCAGTCAAGAATTTTTAGTCATCATTCTTGACTTTCTACATTCGATTTATCATATTTTAATTTGAAAGTAATACGATATTACTTTACTAAATTATATGAAAATTGTCTAAATATATATTGAATAATGGTTTGGCGCTTTTACAAAGATAAAGGTTTTATGTAAAGGTAAAGTTAGTGAATGTTAAGTTAGAAGTGTTGGTTCGTTCACTAGGAAATGTATTCTCATTCGATTGTTCACATTAGAAAATTTATTTTCTGCGAATACATTTAATTTTAAAAACATCAGTTTGACGACAGAAGAAAGTTAAGTTATGGCATGTTTATTTTTTAATACCATTTGAATATTAAATATATAGCTAATCCACTGTAAAAAACACTTCCTCAATAAGCATCAATATATTTTTCCAAGAAATCACATATTTATAAATAGATTGTTTTTCTTTAGCAAAAACAATTTCAACCATACTATTTTAATTACCATCGAATGACAGGATAAACTCTTAATATCTAACTTCTGTTATACTTAACGATCACCAAGCAATTGTCCTTGATTTTTGTTAACTACACAAATGATGAATCACTCCCTGTGATAAATGGTGCCTGTTTCAGTCATTTTTTTATACCAATTTCAATAGGAAAGACTTATAAGGGCTTTCCTATTATTTCAGTTCTGTTGGTATTAATCATAACTTTATTTTCATGAATAATTGAATCATTATAAACAAATAATTCTTGAATTATTTGAAATTAATACTCACAAAAAAAAACTAAGATAAATATTCAAAATAAGCATTTGTTTTCGTATTAAAGAGATATTGGGAAAATATAATGGCATTTGATATTGTAAAGTCGTTCAATTAATTTTTTACAAAATTTTCATCCAAGCGTTTTTTTTTTTTTTTTTTTTTTTTTTTTTTTTTTTTTTTTTTTTTTAATTGTATGAATTGTACTGTCATGTAGTAGATGTTCAAAACTATTAACTATCTAAAAATTCAAGAAAACTCTTTTGTGGAAATGTTCTACTTGGAAATAATCAGTTTATCATTATTCAGATTTCAGATCTTTCTAGCTTTAAAACTTTGTTTTCGTGAATTAATTAATCTATTGGTAATACTAAACTGTAAATTATTCGCATTAGTATCATAAAGTTGTTAGTCTGTATTTTCTGAACATTAGTGTAATTTATTCAAGAAACATTTTTCATTAATTATATTTTTTTAAATTCAAATTACAACTTTTTTATACAAGGATTGTGTTGCTTTATTTGCTGGAATGATGAGTTTAAACACAAATAGCTTTCTGAAGATTACTTTATTCCCAAGAAATTTACTATTTCTTAGGAACTAATTGACAGTATAATTAGCTTTGCTTGGTTTTGTTCTTAAAATTTGTTAAAATAAATATTGACACAGATTTATTTACTTCCTTATTTACTAATTCAGTTTTGGCCATGTTTCTCAAATATTTGAGTACCCAAAAGATTTCGAGAAAACTTAACATTTGATAAAAAATGTTACAAAACACGCAATATTATTTTATTTGAATAGAATCGGAAAACTGAATACAAAGATAAATGGTCTGGAACTAAAGATAAAAATATACTTTATTTTCGATCCTCAGGGAAATATAGTTCGCTATAACCTTGGTAAATCATGAGTAAATATTCTTTTAGTTCTTTAATTTAAATCCTTATGTAATTATAAGAAACCATTCAATTTATTTATCAAACAAACAAAAAATAAATTTCAAGATAAACTAAAGAAACTGCAATCATACTTTTAGGTAAATATAAAGACTTAATACAGAGCATAAAGTTTTAGAATTCAATTCAATGAGTTGGAAAAAGAAGTCTATTTGCGAACTATGTTTTTTTTTCTTTTCAGGACTAATTTTCTCCTAACAGTTTGTACTCAAACATACACAATGTTACTTATTGTTCGAATTCTTTGCTAAGACGTAAGCAATTTCTTAATGTAATGTAGCTAGTATTACTTATAAAAATAAATATTATTATTGTAAAAATCAATATATAAAAACAATATATAACTGAACTTAAAACATGATTTGCTCTTAATCTTAAAAATGTTTCTATCGTTTATTAGGAAAAAAATAGAAATTTTGGAAAGATTTTAATGTATTACGTACAAAACTTAAGGGGAATTAATATTAAAAAATTTATTAATCAGTTTATTCAATGTTTTCTCTGCTTTTTTTTCTGTGCAATGTTACCCCATGAGCCATAGAAAAATAGAGGGTAATTTATCCTATATCTCCCAAAATATTACTGAGAACACAACTAGTGCACGAAGCTGTCTAGGCCAGAAAAAAAAATCTTTTAAAAGTTTTACCCAATCAGATTATGTAGCAATACTCAGAAAAAAATATAAATGTTACTTTAAAATTTCAAGTTTTTATCAAATTTATTATTTTTATTTAACGTCTTAATAGCAAACGATGATCAAACAGATATAAAACAAACTTTGTCAAAAAACTGAATAATTTTGACGGGTAACAAAACGTTTTGAGAATACTTTCGTATCATGATCTGTTGGGCCAAATGAAAATTTCAGGTTGCCATATGGATTTTAATCTGCCAATTAAAAAATAAATAAATAAATAAACACATGTAGAGGTTTGCTTGAAAGTGGTTATCTACAAGTTATACCCTTCTAATTGGTCTCCTTTTATGATGCACTGTTAGAATTTTCATTTTTAACTTATGGTAAAATAAACGGCAGCAGATTGTCCATCCGATTAACTGCCATTTCCTGTATTTTTTTTTCTCTTTTTTGTTATGAGAGAATACGTTTTTTGAAAGGCTGATAATAATAGAGAGAGTTTGAATTGAATTGTGCCCCCCCCCCTTAATCAAACGTTAACGCTGTTTATGTTCACAACGCAGGCGTGGAAATTTATCTGCAAATCAAAATGTATTTGAATGGTAGAAAATGATACCATCTTTAAGGTTACCGCAAAGGAGACTTGACGTAAAAAATTCTCGAACGTTTTTATAGTATACACGTTTTTATAGTATACCCCTGTTCGCTGCCGCTCACCAACCCCGATGATTGCTTCACAATAATTTTCTTTTCTTGGCAGAAAACAGTTTTTCTACATAAGTTAAAATTATTCACTTAACATGTATGTACTAAAAGGCATTCTGTTTGCTTATTCTTGTGCCTCTACTTCTCAAGGGCAAATATTACTATTTATTAGTATTATAAACAATCGGAACTCTTGGTGAATGGAAGTGATTTTTCGAAGTAATCAATTTTTAAAATAACATTTATATTCTTATAACATTATATAGTTCAAACAAATTTGATGAGTTCACAACCATAATGTAATATTCTCGCTAATGATAGCAGTACTGGAAAATAAGTTTAAATTAGAGATACAAAAATATTTAAAGAAAAACAATTCGCGATCGCAACGGTGAGTACGCCCTCTAGCGAGAGCCTGTAACCATTAGTTCCCTCATAACCTTTGGCAATGACGGACGCCATTTTCTTAGAAGCAAAATTTCCCTAAGGAAAAGGTAGAAGAACTTGGAAAAAACTAACCAGAACATGCCAAACATTGAAGCGGAACATGCCAAGCATTTGAAGAACAACTTCTCAATAATTTTTACCTTTCTATTACCAACAACATAAAATGATTTCATGATCACTTGCTGTTACAGATGTGTGTATTGCGGTAAAATAATTTTTCTGTCTTCAATTCATTACAAGTTAAAATGAAGTCAACATTGCTTTCGTCATTCCAATGAATAAATGTGTTCCAATGAATTCCATACAGAACTGTAATAGTTATAAAATATTCTTCTTCTTCATAGAATAGTATATATTTCTGTATCTACATAATTCAGAAAACATCAATAAAGAATAATCCGAATTACTTGAAAAAGTATCTTTTGTGTTGATTATAAATAAATTTTTTATCGTTTTCTTGGTAAGTGTTTTTCAGTTTTGAAAGAATTTCAACTAGAATTCAGCTATTCTGTTTTTAAGCTACATAATAAAATTCATATCGAGATCTTACAATTATAAAATTTTGATCTGTGGTATGTTACCTAAAAGTAATGAAGGGATAAACTATGTGTATATTATTTGAGAATAAAGTTTTCAAACAAAGAACATATCATTTTGGAATTCTCCGGACTTATAAATCAGGTAAGCGTTATGATTTTTATAATAAAAAATTTGCTTGTAAAATTTTTTTTTCTTACTTGATGATAATTCTCTACAGAATGGTTTTTTTACGTCTGATTAAATACTATAAGAATTAAAAAAAAAGAAACAATACGAAAGTTTTTATTGAAAAATGAGGAATTTTTAAAATCGTTTTTATACTAAGAATTCTTTATTTTACGTTTTTTAGTTTAAAATGTTTTGATAAAATTGTTGTCAAAATACCTTTTTTGAAAAATTAAATGGTATTAAATTATGTGTTTATGTATACTCCTTGCATATTCTAATATTTGAAGCAATATGATTCAGAAAAGTATGGAAGAAAAATTCGGTACTTACGTATTTACCACAGCTACAGATTTGGCAGATTTTTAAGTGCCGCCAATCTACACTTAAACTCTTTGGAAAAAATCTTAAAATGAAACACTTTGTTTAAAATCAAAGTAGTCAATCGGATTTTGGTGGAAAATGGGCCGATATAGAGTTTAGCATAGATTCAAAACAAACTTTTCTCTCACCTGATTCTATAGCCATTATGAACTCTAATAAATAAGATTCAAAATGAAATAGCATTTCCAAAACGGACGTTTACTAAGATAAAGTTTCATGTTATGAACATTGGTACATTTTCGTTATATTTCACTCCATAAAATATTTCGCTTCTAAAAAAATAAAATTGCATCTTGTTTTGTTTTTGGCAAGTCCCAAAGACGCATTTTCGTAACACTAAAAAATGGCGACAAAAAAAAGAATGGTTCTTTTTTTTTCTTGTTTCGTAAGCATTCTTTATTTTACGTTAAAATTTAAATGGGCCTTTCATGTTATACCATTAAATTTAGTAAAATTATTTCTCAGGCATTAGGTTTGAACTCTTATAAGAATATACCAATTTTTTTCTCTTTATTTACAAAGATTCTTCCGATGTGTTCTGGATGTTCCTTCTCTAAAAAAAAAAAAAAAAAGAGATACCATTTTGTTTTCGTTTGCATAAGAAAGAAAACAAGCATTTTTCTTTTTTAAATTTAATCAGCCACAATAAAGATGGAACGTTACAATGCTACATTAAAGACGTCTCCAGTGTAACTGAATGACTGTTCATATGGAAATCGCAGGGATTCGGCACATACAACAACGCCCCCTATAGTTCGTTGCGATCGCGAATACCTTTACGACTATTGTTAATTTTATGCTGATGACAATCAAAACAATATGGAAATGAATGAGGGAAAACTGGATCCTACCACGTGATTTTCCGGCCAATAAAAATGCGCCAACAATGGAAAACGGTATCAGATCATTTTGATTTTATATTATATAGAGGTACAGAATTACTACAAAAATGTTCAAAATGTTTATTTCCTTCAAATGCTATTTATCTTTTATAAAACTAATCTGGTGTAAGTTGACAAAAGGATTTTTTACATTACATCCAACAAATTTTTTTCTAAATAAGTTTGCAAAAATAGTTTGAGATCACAGCCATTTGAGCTTTACACCGCATGCGTGGAAATTTCCCTACTAATCAAAATGTCGCTAACGGGAAGAAAATAAGGTCATCCTTAAGGTTTCCGTAAAGAAAATGCTACGTAAAAGCTCTGATATGTTAATGGTGCATAGGGAATTGTTATAAAAATGTGCCAAAATGTTTATTTTCTTCAAACGCCATTATATTTTTTAAAACAAAAATGTTGTAAGTTAACATAAGCATTTTTTTGCATTACAAAATAAATAAATAAATAAAATAAAAAAAAAATAAAAATTACATTGTTTAGCTTTTATTTTACAAAAATTAAAAGTGTGGAAATAAAATACTACATAAATATTATCTTAAATTTATCAAAATTCTCAGCTTTTATGGAGTTTAAGGAAAACCCTATTATAAAAGATCGCATAATGACTGGCATTATAAACAAAGAGCGCGAAACAAGAGAAAATTGGATGATGAACCATGGAGTCAAGTATTTTAAATACCCTCTTCAAGATGATGCCTTTTATGATCGAGGTACTTTGTTGTTTATTTATTATTTAGGTTTTAAAAATGTAAAATGTTGAGGTAAGTTATTGATAATGATTTTTGTTTCCTTTTCTAATCAAATTTTTTAAACACTTATAGCCATAAAATTAAAATATTTGGCCTGTTTTTCAATTCTTACTATTAATTTACCCTCTCCCTATCTATACATTCATATATCTTGTTCACATTTTCAATCGGTAATAAAATACTTTTTATTTATCCACTCAAGTTCAGATACATTTTTTAAAACTTGTAGTGGATGACACGTGATGTTAATACAGTTTTTTTTTCCAAATATTAATTCATCAATTAAATTTAATTAACTAATTTTAGCTTTATATGCGAGGAAAAAAAGTTCTCTTGTATAAGATATTTAACAGGATATAAATTTAGAAATAAATAAAATAACTAAAATAAATTTTCTCTTTGTTGAACTAAGTAGGAATTGTCTATATATTATATATTACTTGTTTGATACTGTTTTTATCAAAAAATAGACTGTTTTGGGTTTGATTGTTTTCGGTATCAAAGAACAGTACACTTTGATACTGTTTTTTGATTTAATAAAAAAATGCCAAACTGTTATTGAAACAGGTTAGGCTTTATAATCTTGACAAATAGCACATATTCACTAACATAGGTACTGTGGAAATACATTCCGCACTGTAAACAATTCCAGAATAAATTCCGTTAAAAAATACCTGCACCCAGGGTTTCTGGTAATTTTTTTGCAAAATCGATTTCCATTTACTGTGAAAATTAATTTTACGGATAATATGCCTAAAATGCCGGTAATTGGCGATAAAAAAGACGAATATGCCAAATAATATGTAAGAAATATATAAGAAAACTATTTATCGTTCTTGATCAAAAATATTATATTTCTATGTAATATCATATTCTTTCCAAATAATAGCTGTAAATTAAATTTAAAAAATGAAAAAAAATGTTTATAGTTAATTATGTTTTAAAATTAACACATCAATTTTAATTTAATTATTGAAAAAATTATGTTTATAAACATTAAGTGAATATGTGAGGTAATTTTTAAGCTGAGATATTTGAAAACTTTGGAATTTTCAAATACCGCTGCATAAGTTGCGTCATAAATACCGCTGAACTTTTACGTATTTTACAAAAAAAAAAAAAAAAAACGGATAGAGAGAAGAATATTTATTATTCTTTAAATAATCTATCTATCTAAACAGTTTGATGTGACATTTGTTCAATCACCGTTATCTCTGCTTGAAAAATTACACCGAAACAAAAAAAAAAAAATCTTTCTCACGGTAAGTGAAAAATATTTGCTTATGAATTTTAATGAAGTGAATGTGTTTGGCAAGAGATTGATTAATTAAATTTTAACGGAATTAACCAACAACGCTATTAATATTCATGTAGCATATTAATTTATGTGACTTTCATTAAAACAGTAACAAAACAAAAGCAACTTTACAGCAGTATTAAGATGTTGATTATTCGTTGTAAGTAAGATAATTATTTTTTTAGGAAAACGATACTATTTAAAAGAAATAGTCAGATTTCAATAGCTATGCCAAATTTATTAAATATACATTATTGTTTATTAGAAAACGTTTAATATATATATATATATATATTCTACTTTTAGTTTGGTATACTATAGAGGAATTTAGCCATTTTGCACAAATCATCTAGTTCCTCTGTTTGAAATTATATAGAGTTTGTGTTATTGGCGTATACAATTGTATTTGTATTATGAAATATTTTCAGGAATATCAACAATGACACCATCAGTAAAGTTAACTGAACCAAGTATATTTCCATGCTGCTGTCAAAGTTTACATGATTTGCGCCGTTCTCGGCATGATTTGAACTGTGACAATTATGATTATTGGAGAAAAAACCTTAAAATGAACCCTTGCAATCAGTGCTGCCGTTACACGTATAAAGTAAAATTTAGACCACTTTTGGGAAAAAATGCAGTTTGCTTGTGTCCAGAATCAAAGATTCCATTTAAGAAACCTGTACAACTGTACTGTAAGCATTTTATATTTATATATATATATATATATATATATATATATATATATATATATATATATATATATATATATATATATATATATATATATATATATATATATATATATATATATATATATATATATATATATATATAGATTACACTTTATAAGACATTAATTTTTCATGTTTTTGTATAATTGATAAGTATTTAAAATAAGATAATTAAAAGTGTTAAGGCGAACTATATCTATGTAATTAGAATAAAAATTATTGGTCAGTATAAGAGAATAAAAATTCTCTATTGTAAAGTTTTTAACAAAATATTTGGGCCATGTTTACCTTTAATTTGTTAATTTTTTTTTCTGTTAAATATTTTTTTATTATTTTCTATTTTACAACCGTCGTTGAACAGCTGACCCAATTTACGGTGTACTGCCAACGGTGTACTTGTTCAACTCCGTAACCTTACAATTTGGAACCAAATCCAGAAGTTAAGGGAACTCCTGGATCACATTTTGAGAGAAATTTGCCTTCGTGGTGGACTTTTTGATCGAACTAGACCGTATTTGCGTTACATGGAGATGATAACCTCGAAAACCATCCATGGTTAACCTGACGGCAAAGGGACTCTAACCCGTGATCCTTTTACCACTTAGGATAATTTACGCTAGCACGGTAGTCGGTGCTAGCCGGATGCGGAATTTAAATTGACCAGCTATCGCTTTGATAGAATCCGGGTCACCCCATTAGGAGGCGAGTGCTCTGTGCTCTTTTAGTCCTCTGTCTCTAGTGATAGTGATGATTGTTCTGTCCCCACCGCTTATACTAAATATTATAATAACTATTTGCAACAGATGCTTGTAACTAGTTTCTTGTAACTTCTTATCAATGGTAGCAGTTTACGGTAATTACAATTACAGCATACACAGCAAATTACAGTAAAAAGTACTACCTCTCAGAGTGCTTGCGGTCTTAACAGTAAAAGTAATTTTCACCAGAACATACTACGGTACAAAAAATCTGATATACCGCAATTTTTACAGTAATAATTTCCGTAAATTCACAAAAAATAATCTAATTAAATAAATATTACTTTAAAAATTACGGTATAAAATTTTACGGTAAAAATGACAGGATGATGCACTCTGTGTGTATTGATTCGGAAAGTTGATTCGGAAAATTTTACAGTGTAGTAAAAAGCATTTGGTTCAATTATTATCAACCATTTGATAACGTTTCCCAAACTACTTATCAAGCACACGTTTTATAAAGCTCATACTATTAATCCATGAGATTTTAGATTAGGCAGAAACGGCCTAGTTTTGATATTTTTAAATGAGTTTTAAAATGACATGATTGAAAGCAGCAAGCATTTATTACGTAAAAATGGAGGTTTAAGCCACCTTAGAAATCATGCATTACTAGAATGATTAGAAGTTGCTGCAAATCTAAAAAAGTCGGAAGGGATCAATGCGGCTCTTCCCGGCCAGTTTCCACAATTTTTTAGTGTAGATGTAAAATTTGTATCTCAAATTTAAAAAGTAATTAAAATAAAATTTATTGCATATATGATCGTAGTTATAGTTGTCTGTTTTCGTCGTGCTAAAGCTGTGGAATGAGCAATATGCGACGGCTTGGGAAACATCCATGAGGATGATCCTGAGCATACTATCACAATTTTGATCCCTTGATGATGGCTCCCCTGCTTTGATAGCCCGATGACATGTACGTGATGTAGAGCACTTTACGGTAGAACAGTTTAACGAGGACCGATACCACACACCCTATGTCCATTTGCAGCCTGATCAAAGTGGTCACCCACCCACACATTGACTACAGCCAGTGATGCTTAACTTCGGTGTTCTACTGGGAACCATATCCTACGATCAGCCCGCTGGGAGACTACACATACGATAGTGGCTCAGGGGTTATGTGGTGGTTCATGTAATAGAGCGTTCGCCTTCCAATGAGGTTAACAGGATTCGAATCCCAGCGATGGTTGCTTGATACGAATTCCGCATCTAACAAGCACTTACCTATGTGTTAACATAATATATCCTCAGTGGTTGACGGATCATGGGTTAGAATCCCCTTGTCATCAGATAAACCGTGGAAGGTTTTATGGTTTCCCTCTCCTTGTAACGCAGATGTTTGTTAGTTCCATAAAAAACTCCACTACGCATGCAAATTGCTTCCAATGCTTGACCCAAGAGTTCGCTTGTCTTCTGGAATTTGCTCAAAAATACATGACTACGGAGTTAAGTTTTACTAGTCGTAAACCAAAAATTGGGTCAGCTGTTCAAAGACGTTTGGACTCCTGGATCAAGCGTTGGGAGAAACAAGCATTCATGAGGGACTTTTTGATGGAATGAACCGGCATTTGCGTTACTTACAGAGGAAAACCATGAAAGTCTGCCACAGTGTGCTCGAAGGCAAAGGGACTCCAACCCATGACCCGTCTTCAATTGAGGAATTTTTACGTCAGCACTGTGGTTGGTGCAAAATTTATATCGACCTGCCATCTCTGGGATGGGATTTGAACCCGGTTATTTAAGTCATATCATAAAAAATGTCAGGCAATTTGCTCTGTACTAAGATAATTTTTTTTTGAATTACTGGGCAAGAAAAAACGAAAAGTGCCACGCATGTCCTTCCGCATTTCTAGTGTCAACACAGTTCAGCTCAATTTTATAACGTTCACTGGACAATACTGAATTGTATATTTAGTAACATTTTAAAATCTTTAAAAAAAAAAACAAGAAAAACACACTTAGTTTCTTAGACTAAAATTTCATATCACGTTCGGAGAAGTAAAATTACTGAAGCAGACTCTTCGATTACGCTACTGAAGAAAAACAAATATTTTATTTGTTCTTCTTAGAAAGATTACGCACTTTTCCAAGCATGAGATAAAGTGATAGATGGTATAGGTTACAGAAAAGGGCATTTTTTATTCAATAAGTATAGTTTATTACTTGCTTTTCCACAATTTTCTTTTTATATTGTTTTATTCTAAAAAAATCTTACTTTCCACTGCATGTCACAGTACTTCGGAATTTTAAAAAGCTACCTAGCTATTTATCTTTGTTATATTTCAATAACAAAATTCCCGACCTGAATGTTGTGTGATACTTATTTATATATTGCTTATTTTATACAACCTTCCCACACAAAACATGTTTTATTCTATTTTCTTAGGTGCAAATTCTCCTGAATACAAATATGGAATTTGCGGTAACTGCTTCTTCAACAACTTTTACCAGAAACATTATTGAGTCATGCAAGTTGATTTGTTTACTTCGCTGTTTCAAGCTGGTGTTCATTTAATATTTTTTTTCAATAAATTTTTGATGATTCATAATTTATCATTTTTTTTGAATAAATAATTTAAACATACCATATCGATAAAAACATAGTAGAAAATTACTAATGAGTTCTTTCGAAACAAAAGTGTGCCTGGTTTTGTAAAGAGTACTTGAATTCTTACAGGGTGGAAATAAATGAAATTTTTAATAATAAGTCAAAGTTTTAGGTCCACAAGTACGCTTTCACTTAGTAAATCACATAATTAAGATGTTTTTATTTTTGTTTTTTACAAGAAATCATTTTTTACAAGAATTCAATTACCTAAAACTCGGCATGATATAGAAAAACATACTCTTAAGGAACTTGTTAAATAGTGAAAATTAAAGCAGACTTTATGACATAAATTAAGTTTACTACTAAATATATATAAATAAAGTGTAAATCGTATAAAGACACCAATATCTCGCAATTTAGTGTTTTTTTCTCTCTTTCTAAAATTAAGATTTTTTTTAAACAAACAAACCACCCTCTAGTCCAAGTATTTACCAACCTCCGTATGTGATTCACATTATTCATTGCTTTCGTTCCTTAAGCGTCAATATTTTCCTCCAAAACGCAGAATATTTTGCTTTCCAAATATACACTTATTGAATCTTTGCATTTTGTTAACATTTTAATTATAATGAAATGGATGATTTCCTGGATTTAAAAAATATATTCTTCTAAAGTCGAAAAAAAAAAAAAAAAAAACGTTTAACGTAAAGAACACAGAATGGGTGTTTCAATAGGAAGAAATAAATTCGATGTAATTTTACTCATTGACGAAACTGTTGACAATTCAAATAGGGAACTGTTCTTAATCATCTTTATTAAGTTTTTTTTTATTTTAAAATTTCACTATAAATGTTAAGATTTATATCTGAAAACACGTAATCTGTCTCTCTCTTTCTCTCTTTTTTCCCCCTACTTTATTTGACATCTAATCAAGAGCGCGTTAATGAAATAAAATAAAAAAACATAGATCTCGAGAGTTAAAAATAAATTTCATGCAACAATGATTTCATAAAAAAAAATTAAAGCAAAAAATCAAGAAAAAAAACTTAAATTTGTAAAATTTTTCAAAACAAAGATTGCGTTAAATCCTCAATTAAAAATGGCTATTATTAAATTTTGATTCCATAGTTACATTTCCGTGGGCATTGACAAAACATGGCATTTTTTCCTACAAGTTTAAAAGTTAATCATTTGTGAACTTATTGCTAAATCAGACATTTTCTTATTCCGGCATACTCCTGTACATCTTTTTACACACATTTAAAGTTTCAAGGCTCTACACTTCAGAGTTTATTTTTTTTTCAACAAAATAATATGTAACAGTGGCCATTACAAGTTTTATAAAATAAAGAGAAACCACTAAAGTTAAATCCAGTCACTAGATTATTTAAAAAAAACTAAATATTTTAATTTTTTCTCTCAAAACTCTTGTTCAAATATAAAGATAATTTCGTAAAGTAAATTCCAAAAGGAGCTAAATTACGACAACTATAAACTATAAAAACTTGTTTAGTTTTGCAAATTGAAATTTTAACAAAGCATTAGGAAAATTTATGTGACAGTCAGTAGTAAAGTGTTCTTGAAAGGAACTACATGGATTAGTTCGACTGGAAATAATGAAAATATTTAAACAATTTAGAGAAAATGGAATTACAGTTAAATCAGTTAATGCTGTCAATTAGCTTTGGGTTAGCTTAAATATCCATTTTGGTGCAGAACTATAATAGTAAACTATTACTGAAACTATCACTTCGTTACATATAATTCACGTTTGGTTTGAATGAATATAAATACCTAACTATAAAATTCGGTCAAAATGCCTTTTGTGTCTTTAGAATTTCAGAATTTCGTTGATACATCGTTTTTCATTTCTGAAACAAATATCTTCGAAGTATCATAATTAGTATATCTTAAATTAATATTTTTAAGTTAATCAGACACTACATGTAAACAAAAAATTTAAATGTTTAGTAAATCTGTGTTATATAATAATTCAAAACATAGAAATAATTTTTCTAATTATATAGAATAGGTTCATAGGTTTAATATGAATGAAATTTGAAAAAAAAAAACAAGTTAACAATTTGTATGCATGAAACAACCATAAAATGAACGTTTTTAAATCAATTCAATTTTTTTCATATTTCTATTTATGTTCTAAAATTAATTTATATATATATATATATATACTAGGCAGTCTTAATAGCAATATTGTGGAAATAAGTGTCGTACAGCCTCTCGAAAGGAATATTTATGCTAAAAATTACTTGATAGTGGTAAATTTCGACTATCAGCGAGTTGGCCGCAAGCAGTAGCATCATGTCAAGTGATAAATGCAGTTAATCTCTATTCTAATCAGATGAGAACTATGAGGAACTTGTTTTGTTTAATTTAATAATGTAGAGCCACTGGAAAGGATTAGAACTATTACTAAAATTAAAATAATAGAAAAATTTTTTGCTTTATTAATTGTTTTGATATATGCATTTCAGTTTTTTTTTTGCATGATTTCATAGCTTTTTTCTGTACAGTTTTATTGATTTTTTTTTTATTTACCTAGTGCGAAGAACGGGCATTCAGGTAGTATAATCTAAAATGATTTGTCAATTTAAAACCCAATAGAATTACTGTAGCCAGCTACTGTTAAAAAAATGTTTTGTCACTTCCCGTCACGCAAGGAAATCAGTCTGTATTATCAGAAGAATAAATTTCATATGTTTAATTTATTTAAAATTAGTGCAGGTTAACAAAAACATAATTTTAACACTATAATAATAACTTCATTCATTTGTTTTCAATTAAAAACTCCAGTTGCTTGCATAAATGAAACTCAACTATCAAAGCTTTTAAAAAATAAAACTGTCAATAACACTTTAAAATTATTGCGCTATATTTTTTTGCTATATTTTGCTTCCTGTTCTCACAATAGTTATGATGCGAGACTTAAACCCAGTGCAAAGAGATAGATTACTCTCTGATAGATTTCGAAAATTTGATCTGCAACGTCAGAATTGGAGTTACAAATACCTAAACTTTAATGAGCTGAAGCCATATGAATGGGAATTCTTTTATGGACTAGGTATGTATTTTTGAAGATGTTTAGTACTTTTGTACAGTTGTTATTGTTTTGTTATGCGGAATAGAATTCATATGCTGCAGTGATGCTTACCACACTAATGAAATATTTTTTTCTTTCAAATCAAAATAATGAAATAAACTTATTACTGTTATAGATGATTAAAGTGTACTTTATTTTGTGCTTAAATTGATGTATAAATAAATAACAACATACGTTAAATTATATTAAATGCAAAATTTTAAGTTAGATCATAATATGCGAAATATTTTGCATAGTGAGGGTATTAAGAGCAAGAATCTGAGAAACTGTTACATCTAACATTATGGGGTGATTTATGCCATCTCAGATTTTCGTCAAAAAATTACCAGTTGTTACATATCTTGTCAAAAGACAAAATCTAAAATTTTTTACCCCAAAGTTGAGTTGTTCATTTTTTATGGCCCCCCAAAAATCGGAGTTCTGCAGGAAAATTTCAGCGTTTTTGCACGACATGCAAATTACAATGACCCACTGCTCTTAGCGCACACAAAGTGCCTCCAAGTAATTTAAATATCTGAAAAGTAGGGATGTTGATCTTTGTAAAATGAGTGAAAAGTTTGTGGCAATTTGTTGCCGCAAGGTCACTGAAGGTCGTAAAAAGAAGCATTTTTCTACACCAGATAGGAGCTCAAGATTTTAAATGGCCGATACATGATGACATTGGCACTGTACATCGTAGCACCATCTTCTTTGGTCCTATACAATTATCCGGTGTGGATCCTTTTACTCTCCCAAGCTTAAAAGACATCCAACTGTTGCACAAGGAACTATTAAATAAATAATTCACACACATTTTGTAGCAACAAAACAAATGCTTTACAGCATTATCTTTATATATTTCTGTTTTATACAAATTGCAAATGTCAATGATATTAAAATATTATTTTAAATGGATAACCAACAAGATTATATACAATAAAATGCTAAAATTATTGGTTGTTATGCTGAAATGTATATAAAAATATAGTTGTTCGAGTAAGGTGCTTCGAGAAAGAAAATGCTAAAACGTGGTATGTTAAAAAAATGTTTTAATTTTTTTGAAGATACATGCCTCAATTAATTTTACTTTTTTGGATAGACTAATAGTGAAGTAAAATAAAGGCAAAAAATTTTTTTCAATATATTTATGCCGCAGAAAGTTATGTCAGTCAAAATATTGGTAAAATTTGAAAATTTTCAAGTTTCAACTTCATATAATTAAGAGCGCATTAAATGTGCCTCAAATATATATGTAATTTTTGAAAGTGCTTTTGTATATCTTTCAAATGACATGTTATTTACCGTGGCAACTAGAAGGCGCAAGTTGTAGTTGATCGTTCAAAATTGCAAAAAACAGCAAAAATGCTCCTTTTTACGACCTTCAGTGACCCTGCGGCAACAAATTGCCACTAACTTTTCACTCATTTTACAAAGATCAACATCCCTACTTTTCAGATATTTAAATTACTTGGAGGCACTTTGTGTGCGCTAAGAGCACTGGGTCATTGTAATTTCCATGTCGTGCAAAAACGCTGAAATTTTCCTGCAGAGCTCCGAACTTTGGGGGGCCATAAAAAATGAACAACTCAACTTTGGGGTAAAAAATTTTAGATTTTGTCTTTTGATAAGATATATAACAACTGGTAATTTTTTGAAGTAAATCTGAGACGGCATGTATTTCAGGTGTGTCACTCTCTCAGATTCTTGCTCTTAAGAATTATTGAAAAAAAGTCAAACATTAAATGACCAAATATATAGTGTAGAAACAAAGCGAGTGCCGCTAGATCAGGCAGAACACATCAGTTTGAAAAAAAAAACCAGTTAATACTTAATTTAAAAAAAAAAAAAAAAAAAAAAAAAACTCATTACTCACCCTTGCTAAAGCAAAACAAAGGACATTAAGAAATAAAACTGGAGAAAGTTTTTTTTAAAAAAAAGAAAAACATTTATTTGCTAAGCTTTATTGTTCACAAAAAATATACACCAGCATATACACAACAAGAAAATTAAAAGCAACATTAGTTACCAGTTGGGAATAAACCCCAGAGCGGAAAAATGAAAATTAGAGAAGACAAAAATTTACTGAATGTTAACTAAATCGAAGGCATCACGTTTGCTCTCTTTTAATGTTATTTCGTTGGTGATGAAACAAAAAATAGTTGACTCGGGAAAACAACTGTGCATCCAATGAGTATTTAAGTTTTAATTTAAAGAAAGTCAAATTTGGCAACAAAAGGTTAAAACTAATACCAAAATTTTGTCTGCTGAACCGGTGATGCAAGATGAAAAATAATGTTCTAGAAACTTCGGTTTTTACAGACAGATGATTAAAGTTGACAGAGGATTAAAGTTACCCGATGTTCAGAGAAGGACAGCAGGTTCTAACATTCTTAGGGAAGCTGTTAACTGCTAAATTACAGTTTGTCTTAAACAGGTGGTGAGAAGATTCTCAAACACAAAACAGCACGCAGTTATACTCGAGAAAAGCATATTTGGCTTAAGATGGTAACAATACAAAAGCAACATAAAAGGAAACCATTAACAAACATGGAAATGCCAGGGGAAACTTTTCGAGATAAAATAAGAATATTTTTACTTTTTCATAATAAGAATTAAACTAAGAATTTTTCCAAATAGATATTAATCATTACCCTGAAAAATTTAGTAAACACATATATGACTAGAGCATATGATGACATTGTTGACATGATCATATTAAATTAAGCACACCGGACAAAAAATTTATCTACCTTAGATAAATCATGAAAAACGTAATTTAATAGCATGTAACAACTCCTTTGGATTCTATATCCGTCTGGATTCGGTAAGGAAGTGAGTCCAGAAGGTTTTGCAGGTTCATCGAATCCAGTATAATAAGTCTTAAAGTTTATAACTCAACATTTAATTTAATTCATATTTTCTTAACATGAATTTTATTGTTTTTAAGCTTCAAATTGCAGTTTTAATTTCAAGCTTTTTATTTTAGAAAAAACGAAACTTGAGTGTAAGTGTCATAAACATCATCAAACTATTTCACGAATGCCAATGCAGACAGAAACAACTTACAGACGTGATTACAACATTTCCAGCCTGTCTTGGTAAATAAGTAAAAATAAACTGTTTCTTTTGCAAACAATTGCAAGGAAGATCGAAAAGGTACTATTAAAAGTATTGTATAGAGAAAAAATGTCTTATTACGAGCAATTATTTCTCATTCGTATAATATTGTCTCAGTCATTTCTTTTTGTATCTTAAATCTGCTTAAGAAATAAACTTCAGTTGGGAATAATGTGTTGTCATTTTGTACAGAAAACGCCAATTTTACAATTTAATTCGGGCAAAAGTTTATTTTTTTTAAAAAGAAATATTTTTTTAGCATTGATAACTGAATTACGTTTTTCAATTCCTACTATTAGTTAACACTCTCCCTATATATATCTTTATATCTTGTTCAAATTTTGAATCGCTAATAAAATACTTTTTATTCATCCACTCAAGTTCAAATACATTTTTTAAAACTGTAAGACACTTGATGTTAATACAGTTTTTTCAAATATTAATTCATTAATTAAATTTAATTAATTAATTTATTTTTATATGGAAGGAAAAATTCTCTTAAATGAGATATTTAGCAGGATATAAATTAAGAATAAATAAATCGAATTATTGGGATTCTGTCATATGCATATACATATTTATATTAATTGTAATTATTTAATAAAAAGAAAGTAAAATGAAATTTTTCTCTGTTGACCTAAGATGGAATTGATTTAAGAATTTTTTTTTTTTGGTACATTACTTGTTATCACAATAATGCGAAATCGACATAATTCTTTTTCAATTTACTGTTGGGTAAAAACTCACTCTAATTCTTGTGTATAGTAAAATCACATTTATAAATAGAATTTCTGCGAATTATGTTTAGATACTGAATTAACCAAACACATTTTCAAATAAGAATATTTTAGTATAGAAAGTCTAAATTCAGATCTTACATTATAAGGGATCACTTTTTAGTGCCAGTTCATAAATTAAAATACGGACAATTAAAAAGAAATTCTTGCTCCTAAGAAAACTGGTCGAAAATTAGGAATGGCATGGATGTTAAGAAGAAGGCATTGATCGTTGAAGTATATTCTGATAGATGGAGGTTAAATCGAATTTTATTTGCGTTCGAATACTTATACCGTCCCTGGTTAAATTATTCGACGTACTATAAGATTCTGTGTAAAATTTTAATTATAAGGTGATACTATACTTTATTATTTTTACGCGGCCGAAATTGGTTTGCATTTGTTTACGTTCGTGTGGTTTACATTGTAATGCAATAAGTTAAAAATAAATACAAATAGGAAGTGCAGTAGAACCTGTTTTTGTGCGGTGGATAGGGACCGCATAAAAGAAATCGCACAAAAAAAAGTTCGAAAATTTTATAAGTTCTTACATATAATATAATATTGTACGATATACTACCTGACACTTTTTTATGCGGTGGATAGGAACCGCATAAAAAAAGTCGGACTTAGAAAATACATCAATGATTTTTAGAATAGATGAGAGAATGCTTTCAATTAAATTAAATAATTTAATTAGACCTAAAAAAATTATAAAAATATTTAATTCTTCATTGTACATATACCTGGAGAAGTTTTCAAATTATACATTAAATAGTGGAATTGTCTGTCTTTTTGCTTTCTTTTGGCTATAATTATTCATTTTAAGAGAGTACTTATGTCTAAAAATAAAATAAAAATCATAAAAACAACATATAAATAGAAACAAAAGTAACTAATTTATTTATCTTTAATCTCACTATAAAATGAATCCTTAATCACGTGAATCGTGTATAAAACTCTGAATACGAAGCGCTCGCTTACTGTTCGCGCGTCGAGAGACAATAAGTGCGTAACTGACTCTACCTTGTCAGGAGAATGTTTAAAATAAATGAACAGAGCATCGCGAAGTCCAGATACATCGTTGTCAAGGAGGCCACGTAATCAGATTTCTTCCACAACATGTATATGTACATTGATAGGAAACATTAAACTGGTGCTAACGCCGCTAAGATTCATATACCGCATAAAAAAATCGCACAAAAATAAAATCCCACAAAACCAATCACAGAAAAACAAAATCGCATAAAAAAGGACCGCACAAAAACAGGTTTTACTGTATATAAAAAATCTCCTAAATAAAAACCCATTACATGTATGTTTAAATATAAAAGTATTGCATTCAACTCGTGCAAAATATTGAATTATTAAAAAACTACCGTGCGTCTAATAATTTGGTTAAATTGATATAATATGCTAATAAAATACCTCATATAATAAATATTCTATATTTATATTATATATCGTATAATTTAACCAATTGATACACAAACATAAACAAGGGTAAGCCGGTTTCAGTCACGTAAAAACAATAAAGCTGTATAGTATCACCTGATAATTAAGATTTTACATAGAATCTTTTAGTGAGTCTAATAATTTTGCCAGACTGTATGATATTTGTTTAGTATACCAAATTGAAAGTTTGGTAGTTTGAAATTTTTTTTTGAAAAAAAAAATCAAGGAGTTCTGAGCATTTATGAACGAGAAATTATGGGCATTTACTAACAGCCATTATAAGTAAATTCCACCAATTATTAAGTAGAGTAATATTTTAACTGTATTATTTTATAGTTAATTATGTATTATATAGTTATATACTAAACTGTATTATTTTATAGGTAATATTTCATAAAAATTGAGCCATTTTAGTTAGTAAACTAAAGTTTCAAACTGTCATTTTTATTTAAATGTTTCAGATTAAAAGTAAAGTGTATTATTTTGAAATTCACTTTATGTGCAAACATCACATTTATGAAAATAAACATAAAATGAACTAAATAATCTATAAATTCTCTCAGCAATTTAAGTCAAAATTTCATTTCAGGGGTCATTTGATTTCATAAAGCTTTCATCACACATATTTTGTGACACTTTGCACCTGCATATCGTATGCTAGTATCGTATGCTTTTTTATAGTATACAGTAGATCCATGAAGAATGAAACTGTCAAGAAATGATATTTGAAAAAATAACTTGAATTAAAAAAATAGTTTTTCTTAATTATTAATTTTGGTAAAAAGAATCTGTTTGTTCATAATAAAGTAAGTATCAATTAAACTCACGCGATAAGACCCAAGGTTATCTACTGCACAACTGAGGATAGCTTCTTGTCCTGTTGCAACAGTTACATTTGGAATTGATTCTGTAAATTCTGGTTCTAAATCCTCTGAAAAATAAATATCTGGATAAATATCAGGAAAAATAAATATGAAAATCTAGAATAAATGTATAAATAAAAATAAATATTTCAAAATAATAAGTCAGAAGTTAATGATATTTCAATAAATATTTCGAATATCAACGATGTATGACATTAAACGGGTAAAAATTTTGTATTTTACCATTTAAATTACCTACTTAAAAATTATTTAAAATATTGTATACCTTAAATTTTCAAAAAAATTTCAGTTATTATTAAATTAAAAAAAAAAATAAAAATAGTTTATTATTTTTAATATTTTTATTATCCGGACGGATTTCTGACGTTCTATATTTTTGAGGTCAGAAATCCGCCCGAATCTGTTAAAAAAAAGGTGTGTTCCTCAGAGATAGTACGTTTGTCTGACTTAAAATATTTTCTGCGCTGTTTAATTAGCACAATTTTGGATTTTTGGTTGCCCTTTTGAATAATTAAGAATAAGTTTTAGAACGTGAAGTTCCGGTCATAAGATCCAAAGCTATTAAGTTCTGTTTCTTTGTGTTTTTTTTCGTGCATTATACACAACAATTTCTCCAAAAACTGTACGACAATAATAAGAGTGCAGACACTCAGAAAAAATTTCCTCATATTGATTCGATACTGTTTTAATTATACTTATTAAAAGATAAAATGTAACTTATTTACTTTTTAATAATTGTAAAATATTTAATAATCTATATACCGTCTTAAATACGATTATCATATAAAATATTGCATGAAATGGTAAAAACATAGGTCAAATTTTAATAAAGAAACATATCTTTTGGTATTAGCTTTTTTTGGAATATTAATCAAAATAAATAAACTTATTAATTATTATTATTAATATTAATACTTATTAATATATTATTACTTATAATATATATATACTTATTAATATAAATATTAGAGAATAATATGAAGAAAGGATGTTAAATACATAGTACTGGTAATTTCTATTAAATAAAGGATGAGGTATTTTATAAACTTTTAAACTTTAGAAACTTTTATAATTGAATACTAATAACTTTTAAAAAAATATATATCTTCCAATTCTAATTAAGATATTTTCACATATTGTGACTATATGGCAGACGCTGTGATACCATTGTGCAGAACTGTAGTTTGATCCTCAATGTCTGCCTAAAACCAACTTAGTTTCAAATCGATGGGTACAAAAATAACCACATTGCAAGTATCATGACTTTGGTTACGAAGGAGTGGAACTTTTGACACCTGGCCCACAATGGACTGCTGCGGGAATGCTCTACTTTAGTATATCTACGCAAGTTTTAATAATAAAAATTTATCTATCGGTAGCATATTTGTCCTAAATAATGATTTTTTTTTTTTAGGTAAATGAAAAGTTCAATTTATAGTTTCTTGCTAAATTATTTGAATAAAAAAAGAAAAAAAGAAAATGTCCAAAAAATTTTAAAAAAAATTATAATTATTATTATTCTTATTATTAAAATTTTTAAATAAAGCAAAAATAGTTTGTGGCTAAGAAAGTCCACCATTTAAACTTAATGTATGACTTAGAAGAAAAAAAAAAGTGCACTTACTGTATTTGGAAGTTGGCAGAATATACAATTTTAAAATAATCTGTTTTAACAGAAAATTATATTTTTAACCATTTACATTTCTGTTATTGTCAAATATTATTTTACTATTTATCGAAACATATTTTGAAATAATAAATTATTTTTGAAATGTACTCATAAATTGAGTGCTCTTTTTTACCAGTACGAGATAATAATCCTTAATTACTACTCTATATTTTTCTTCAGGTACGGTATTCATCGCGTTTTTCACATGATCCAATATCAATTGGATTATCACAGGAAAAAATAAAAGGACTGGTAATCTTTTAATCCATTTCTTAATCCTGTTATATACATAACGTTCTTAAGGAATAAATGGATTTCGGTTACTCACGACTAAAAATACAAAATTTCTTCAGAATAGAATTGTTTGTTTCGTATTTAAAACTATTTTCCCATTCAAAGCTTTCGTTTAAATGCTATTTTGAAGTAGTACAAAACCCTTTAGGCTTACTCTTTAACTTGTTTTTTGCTCAGTTTTAATATCTAATTAATGGAGGAAAATATTTTTTTTCTCTACTCAAACTTTGTTGACAGGTATTTAATTAACTAAAGATTAATGTTGTCAAAAATATCAATACTGATAGACCAGGAATTTTTATATTATTAAAAATCTACAAGTATTAAAATCAACAAAATTTATATCGTAGTACACGTTATTCAGATTTGTTTCGCCATTAGCTACATTACAAACAGAAAGTTTTGGCATTGTTATCAAAACTTTTGTTTAAACTTTAAAAAAAGAAAAAAATGTTGACCGCATTAACACAGTGAAACGGATAAACTTCTTATATATATAAAATGCTTTACCTAAACGTGATAGGAAAATATTTAGTGCTAAAATGTTTTTATGTTTCTTGGTATATTAAGGTGCTTATAAAAAAATCCGCATTATTATGCTTACTTTTAAATAAAGGCTTTTTGAAAGAATACAGGAATACTAGGTCTTTATTTTCCTTGGAATTTTATATTTATTACAAATTTATTATGTTTTCTGCAATATAGCCAATTCTAGCATCTGTGTCTCAATTTTACACTTTCCATCATCAAACCAATGGGACAAAATTACTTCACTTAGAAATTACTTCCTTTACCCACGAAAAGAATTCTTGGAAGTTTCAGTGAGCGACTTATTTTTATTTTTTTTTACTGTAAACTATTTTTAATGTAAACTATCATAATTTTTTTTCGTTCATAACTATTAAGAGACAAAAATTATAAATATTGATTTTGCAATAAAATTACTCTAATTAAGAACATGTAAATTTTTATGGAATCCAGATAGTCTTTCTCACAGTTGAATAAACTTTGAAAAAAATCAGTTCAATGTTAAATCATGTTATTGAGAAATATGATGCAACCATAATAATGAATCAAGGAAAAACATAATAAATCATCACGGAACTACATGTTATACTCATAATAATGAATATAGCATGTAGTTCCGTGCAAAGATAGCATAATTAAGGTTATATTTTAACTTCTAATTTTAACTTCTGACTTTTTGTCACTACATTATTTATTCTAGCAATTAATCAATCTGATAAACTTAGATTAATATAGAAATATAAAAGAAGTCTGCAGAAAGTGATGACAATCAGTGTAATACAATATTTTCTGCACTGAGAAAAAATGTATTATCAAAACTACCAGAATATGGTAAAATTTACCGCATTTCAGGCTTTACGGAAACTCTGAAAAAACACGGTAATTTTTAATGAAGGGCTTTGGTTAATTTTTGGTAAAATTAAGGTAAAAATAGGTTGTTTTTTTATATTCTATTTGGAAACGTAGTAAAACTAAGTAGAATAGTAGAATTTGATAATTATATATATATATATATATATATATATATATATATATATATATATATATATATATATATATATATATATATATATATATATATATATATATATATATATCTTACACGGCACCAAACAAAAACCTCATTACAACTCCCCGAATGGCAACGTTATAAAATCGGCCAATGATTGCATCTAAAAATGTCACATGCCAAATCTAGCTGAGGTGGCTCAAAATATAGCGCTTTTAAAAACGGAGGCAATAACCAGAGTGAGCATTATCAGGTTGTTCAATTCAGCTGCGGCAAAAATAAAAATAAACAACTTAAAAAATAAAAATGCTGTTGCCAACCATAGAATTTTTTGAAAGTTAACTTAGCAACATAAATCAAAATGACATAGAAGCGCAACTAGATCAAAATTATGATACCTGAGCGCTTGACGTAACAAATCCTTCAATTCTATAAGTGTTGTATCGCCAAATGTCCAAATTAACAATTGTGGTTTTAAAGAAATTCTCTCTATAAAGTATACAAAAGCTAGACGTTGAGAACGTATCCAATGAGCGAGCAAAGCGAGCATTGGATTGCGAAGCAATCAGAAATGAACTGCGAAAGCAGTTCCGGGGGTTGGCAAGCGCCAGCGAGCAGGAAGCGAAGCCTCCTAGTATATATATAATGTATAAGCAACAAACTTTTAATCTTTTAATTTATTATTTTCTTTCCATTCACATGCTAAGCAAATTCATTTTTCATTTTCATATTGAAACATACTAAGTATAATTCAAAAGTCAATTGCATAGTTTATGAAGTATTTTGTGTATATTTAAAAAGTTATCTGTGAATTTAGGTTCACCATACATAATGAGTCTTTTTAACAGTTTATTAAGAATGGATAATATGTTTTGAACTATAGATATTTATTTACATGATAGCTTCCTATGATGACAAAGAAAACTATATTTATGAATAGAGAAAATATGCATAAAATGCATTCTTTCTCAGTGATCTCATGTTTGAACTGTTTGTTATTCGAAACGTATCCTAAACAGAAGAATTTTTCCGACACATTCCCTAAACGCATTTATATTTCTCGAACAAAACTTTTCGTTTCATAAATGCATGTTTTGAATGATAATCAGTCAAAAGAATCTGATCCATTAGAATTTAGTTTGGAATTGTTTAATATTTTGAATCCGCATCTGATTAAATTTTTTATGCAGAGTAAATTTACATATATCGGTAAACTTAAGAACTATTATGTCATATTAACTGAAAAAAAAAACTTTTTGCGTTGAAAGGCTCACAATAAATTAAATGTGTAAATTTAGTTCCTAAAAGAGTAATGAAATTTTTTATTTTATCTGAACATAGTTATTTCGCGTTAATATAGATTGCTAATATATATTTGTTAATTAGCATTTTCTAGCTAATTCTTCTAAACTATTTAATGAGCAATAGTGGTTCAGCGGATAGGTGTCACCTTCTTCAGAAAGTCTACCATTTTTGCCTTCACCTCTTCTACAGACTGAAAATGTACTTTTAACTATTGGAAACAAATAGATGTACCATGGCGCGAGATCTGGTGAGTACTGTGAATGCTCGAGCACATTAATGCGCTTGTCCGTCACAATTGAGAGCATTGCACATCTGGCATGCCCGGTTGAACGCAAACCTTCGTTATACGCAAGTCTGTGGTAAAAAATTTTCTAATTGTGTCTCCGTCAATGTTCGCCGAGTCTCTACATCATTAAAACACTCAAATGTTTGTATTCACAAAACATTTTGTTATTTTTAAGCTTACCATGATCGCGGCACTTCGATGCAAAAGCGTCTTACTCAAACTAGGATAAAAAACAAACTGAACATGAGATATGTAAGTATAAAGATTCCCCCTCCACTGAAAGCATCTAAGTAAACTACATTCTATTTCTATCCCCCCACACCTAGCCTAGCGGCTAGGTTTCGCATAGTCTGGTTTTTTAATTCATTTAATTTTGTCACACCTTGTGTATATATATATATATATATATATATATATATATATATATATATATATATATATATATATATATATATATATATATATATATATATATACATATATATACATATATATATATATATATATACATATATATACATATATATATATATATATATATATAGCACAAAGAGAAAAACGAAGAGAATAAATAAGTAATATTAGCCTATATATATATATATATATATATATATATATAAAGACCTAGTTCAACATTGTCGATAAATTTAATTATGGCTTTATTTTTAGATGTTTTTTTATTCTTTTTATCATGCTTTAGAAATAGTTTTGAGCAAACCTTAAAGTTTCTTCTAGAAATGTTCTATTTGTCTTGAAGCCAACTTCAGAGCTAAGAAATAACAAAACATTTGCAATCTTTTGAACAGAAGATAAGAAACCAAACATAATTAATTTAAATTCAGGTCATAACCGGGAAAGCTACAAAATATTTTCCATCTGCCTGAATGACAAAAATGTGTTTAGTGTATCACAAAACTATCAGCATAGTAAACTAATCTTTAAAACAGTAACCATACAAAGTATAAGCATGTAGACACTCCATTCATTCAGTTAACTTATAAATTGTTTGAAGTGAAATCATTGTAGATTATTTACTGACACCACAGTTCACCACTTTGACTGAAGTATGTATTTTAAGCTTTGCAACTAAATTAATGCTATCTCTCCTGTTTTTGTTTTGAGCCTAGATGCATTATAAACAGAGAAGGTCAAACTTCGTTATAGAACAAGATGGAGTTTGATGGTAGAAAATTAACTTTTGAGTAAGTTGTTTTCACGCCAGAAGAGTTAGTTATTTAACAGCGAAGTCAAAATGTTGAAGTTTAAACCACCTAAAGAAGAAAAATGAACGTTTGAAAATAATTGAAATCAGAACCTGACACAAAACTAACCTTTAAAATATTATCCTCTCATATTAGGGAATAAAGTTTCAACTGCAAGTTTATGTAATATAATTTCAGTTAATAAAACTGAAACAAAATATTTAAAAAAGTTTTCTGTTGTGTTAAATCAGAAGCTAAGAATTTGTTTAGAAAGTTTGTGACTTTACTTTCTTCGGTGAGAATATTTTTTATAGCATTAAAAAAGAATGTAGAAGGTATTTTAAATACAACTCTAAACATAATAGAATTTATAAATTATATCTTTTTAATATTAAAATGCTTAGTTTATTAATTTTGTTGACTTATAGAAATATATTAATACTCGATAAAATAAGAAAAAATCACTATTGTCTTAAAAGAAAACATGTGAAATATATATCTTTTAAAATTTTAGTCACATTATCTTTCAGAATAAAGTTTTCACTGTACAAAAACACTATAAAGCTATTAAAGTGATCATTAAGCAGTATTGAATATGAAACTATTTAAATAACTTGCCTTAATGTATGGGTATTTTAGAATCTATAATGTTACATTATACCTTTTCTCCATAAATGATCTAAAGCAGTTTTGTGGGAAAAAAAATTACTGAAATAAATTAAGCTACAAACTTCAAATTTTTACAATAACAATGAAGGGAAAGTCAGTTTACGCGTCCCTCAAATCACTGGTTGGTGAGCTGTGGTTATTGAGTTCGATACTAACAGCCGATTAAACAACCGGCTTATATAACAAGGTGCACATTAATTTTGCCTTTCTCCCGTCGGTTTCGGTAAAATTAGAAAAGAGGTGTACCCACTTAGGCAGTGTCCTT
Organism: Parasteatoda lunata; assembly: GCA_949128135.1. Taxonomy (NCBI): domain Eukaryota; kingdom Metazoa; phylum Arthropoda; class Arachnida; order Araneae; family Theridiidae; genus Parasteatoda; species Parasteatoda lunata. The sequence goes on from OX421971.1 coordinate 52,375,965, forward strand.
TCTTTGCATGTCATTTAGACCTGGCTTAACTAAGCTAAACAACGTGAGAAATATTGTAGTAATAGCTCAAATGTTTTCCGAAAGATCGCTCAGGTTAAACATACCATCCGCAGTGAAGTGCGAAACGTCCTAATTGCAATCATCTCTCAGTGATGAGAAGGCAGGCAGTTTTTTTTCACATGCGATAAGACTAATGATATTAGCGATAAAAATAACAAATAATTGTCGATAAAGCCGTGATGGATCAAGGGATAGAACGATCGCCTTCCAATGAGGTGAATCGGGTCCAAGCCAAAGCGATAGCTGATCGATACGAATCCGCATTCGGCTTGCAGCAACCACAGTGCTGACGTGAAATATCTTCAGTGGTGGACGAATGATGGATTAGAGTCCTTTAACATCAGGCTAACCGTGGAAGGTTTCCATCGCCTTCCTCTTTATGTAACACAAATGCGGATTAGTTCCATGTGAAAAGTCATCCACGAAGGCAAATATCTAGCACTTGATCCAGGAGTTCTTCTGGATTTCAAAATTACAAGGCTACGGAGTTATAGATACATTAGCAGTCGTAAACCCAAGAGTTGTGACGGCTGTTCAACTACGGTTATAAAAAAAATTTTTTTTTGATAGAAATAACAATAATATTAAGAAGGTATTGAAAAACTAAACGTAAGGAATATGGGTTAGTATGTAAGGGGTAGTTGACTACGAACTGGAAGGAGTGAAATGGAGAACGCCCTAAACATTAGATGAGAGTGTTTTTAATTTTTTGCCTCTTCAAAAAATATTTCCGAATTGAGGTTGTTACATTTATAATCCTCAAATTTCAAAGCATTTTTTTCCAAAATGATAAAATTGTACCAAATATTGCCCAATATTACAGACTCAGGATATAAGGAAGACTAATATCGTCATTCATTTGCATTCCTTCTCCCTAGTTCTTAAAATTATACGTATTTTAATAAGATTAAAAATTCATTATAAATAACGAATATAACAATAACAAGTTGCATATCTCAGAAATGCAATAAAAATCATATTCTGCATTTTGAACGAATTCAAAATCATTAATAACAGATTAAAATAAGTTTTATAAATAGTTTTTATAAATAGTTAAAATAGTTTTTTTTAATTATTTAATCAATAAGAGAATGGGGATCACGTATGTTAAACTGATTTATACTATTAAAATTGCTTTATGTATTGTAAAAGCAACTCGTGTTTAGAAACTTAAAATACCAATACTCTCCATTATTTAATATAGAATATTCATTATAAATTTACGTGACATACTTTCGTGCAAAGAAAGTGTTAATATTACGTTCCCTTAAACATGTCAATTTTTTTAATATTAATTCTGATTCCTGAACTCATATTCTTCTTGTATATAAAAATAAAACGAAAAAAAAAGCTTGCTTTACATTATGTAGCGTGCTATGGTCATAAAATCGTGACTTTTTTCACAAATGTAAGTGAGTAGTTTTTTCTTATCTTGTTCAAAGTAAATTATGAGATTCATGATCAATAAGCAGGAAACATAGAAAAAAAGATAGCTTTTTTCTACCTTTATAATAATCAGGGCGTGGAGAATGGCAAAAACTTTATATTTTTTTCCTAATATTTCCCTTACAGTTCCGCATGTATAAGAAGAATATTATATTAAGCATGTAAATATATATTTCAGTTATGCAAGCTCACTCACTCTCCTTGAATATATATATATATATATATATATATATATATATATATATATATATATATATATATATATATATAAACATAACGTATGGCATATTTTTATTAATTATATTTTGTGAGTTATCCAGTTTTATAAGTTATTACCTTGTGCATATCCATTTCTCGGGCAAATCTGTGGTAACGAACCAATAAGACTCGTTCTTTATTTTAGTATAAACTCACACACTACCCTCGCTTATGCTTCACGTTAATGTTTTGTAACCTGACAACTTAGACTTAAAAATCTTTTCGTTAAGCTTTTTTATTAACATTTTTTTTTTATTTTCTCCTTAAATTTTAAATATTTTTTTATTAATCTTCATTTCAATTCTTTATTTTTTTTAAAAAAAAATTATTTCAAATTTTTTTTTTCATTTTTCAAATTATTTTTCTTGTCTGTATTGTATTCTTTGCGTTACTATCTTATTTATAAATTCTATGGACATTGCGCAAAAAAAAAAAAAAAAAAAAAAAAAAAAAAAACGGATCACTCTGAATAATTTATTTTCTAATGATAGGGTTTTCATTTCCTGGGGTCTCCATGATCGGATTTTCACTTTCTGGGACTCAATCTTAATTGTTTGAAGGGGTGATCTCAAATATGGTAATTAATTATTGTAGAAGATTTTTTATGTTACGAAATAAGACACAAAAACGTACTTTCTCTGAATAAACTTAACTTTTTTTATACGAATGAATTTGGATTTCAGACTAGGAAAATACACGGATTTGCCGGAATTAAGGAAATATATTCCCCATAGTTTTGTCAGGACTGTGATCCGAAGTTTGGACCCCTTAATGTTATTTCTACTTTCTGCGTATTTCGCCATAAATCGAGAATTTTGGTTAAAGTTTATTATTATTTTATTTAGTAACAGTCGACAGATTTTTAAATTGTAAGGTATAAAAAATTTTACTTCATTTTAAAGTACTACATTTTTAATTTTACTTCATTTTTAATTTTGCATGGCCAAATAAAATATTTGAGCGAAATTTGTCAAATAGTTCCTGAGAAATCGAAATTTAAATATATGGCCTCTTTAACATTTCTCAGAAATTATTCATCAAAAACTGGCCACTTTGATTAACATTTGATGTAATGATCGGATCTTCACGTTAGAGGATTGAAGCTTAATGGTCCAAGGGGGCGACCTCTAATATAGTGATAATTGCAGATATAGTGATATGGTGCAGACGATATTTTAAGTTATTAAAAATATAGGAGTTAGCCGTAATCTGGGAAATATGGTCCCCGTAATTTGGTCAGGAGAGCAATCCAAAGTTTGGACCCCTTAATATTAATTTTATTTTTCACGTATTTTGCTTTGCCTCAAGAGCTATTTAAAAGAATTGAAAATTTGTTGCACACAGTTATAAAATTTGTTTAACTAAAAATAGTTCAATACAAAAAAAAAATTTTAATATTAATTTTCTTATTATTTTATTTAAGAATGGTTGAAATGCTTGCAAGTTCTAAAATTTTTTGTATCATTTTAAAGAACTTAATTTAAATTTGAAAATACAAAATTTGAGCGAAATCGGTCTATTAGTTCTTGAGAAATTGAACTTCGAAAAGAGTCATATACTTAAAATTCGATTTATTAGGATGTATTTGCCCGATTTTGCTTAAATTTTGTATTTTTCCCTGTAAAAGTACAAGCTTTAAAATGATACAAAAAACTGTGTACCTCACACCTCAAAAATTTTTCGATCATACTTAAATAAAATAATAAATATTTAGTAAAAGTTATTTTTTTGCATAGAATCATCTTTAGATAAACGAATTTCATTATTCTGTGCAAATTGTTTTGAGATTTGCTTAAAAAGTTCTCGAAATATAGCGGAATGCATACAAAGTAAAATTAACATTAAGGGATACAACATTAAAACATAAATCGAAATCCGTTGTTAAAATGGTACGTTTATTCAGAGAAAATAAGTTTTTGTGTCTGATTTCGTACTTAAAACTCGTATATATATATATATATATATATATATATATATATATATATATATATATATATATATATATATATACACATTAGAGCGAGTGTGAGAAAACAAGTGAAAATTTCCCATATTTAGTTCCATAAAAAAGAGTATGTTGCCGTTAATTTGCTTGCTAAAAAATTGAGGATACCATTGCAATATTTCTGTGCACCAGAGAAATTTAAATATACATCATATTACATTTATTCAACGGAATAAAATTTAACTCATTGCTATAAAGATGCTATACTATCAATTGAAAGCTACCATGAATTTGTTTAAATTAAAAGAGCGCTTTAAAATAGTTTGTAACAAAATAGTTTGCACATTCCCAACAGGAAAGTTATTCATAGAAACGTAAGTAGGTAACAATAAAGTAAATATGTATTAGATGTTAACCTTTATTGTTAAAAATAAGTATTTTCGATATTGAAAAAAAAATTAATGAAATCGTAAGAACGCAAGACAACAAAGACATAATATGTTTCCAAACGGCTTACAATAATTACAAGCATTTTATAAAGAAAATAAGAGATATTGAATATTTATATCTTTATTGTTTTTATCCACATCTATTCAGTAGAGAATTTTATATTGAACAATGACTTAGTTGAGAAATGAATTGTCATTACAATTCAAATTCGACAGTCATGGTCCTGATTGCATGTCAAATACAATGCTTACTTGTTTAGGAAGATTAATATACTAATCATTTCCTTTGAAACAAATGGTCATTGCGTGTTAAAATCAATAACTCTGATTAGGCCTTTTATTATATTCATTCAAACTAAGGAGAATATAATTAATTAGCAATTCAGCATAAACTAAATTAGATTTTTTTTTTAAATCATAAATTTATAATTATTGATTTTTTTTTTTAAATTTGCTGTATATGAATATGAAGTATGTAAAATCACCACTAAAAAATCTAATTTAAAATAAAAATGCTGTTTAGTTATTAACTATAGTGTAATAGAGCTTTTTATATAAAATTTAAAATATTTGTTCATAGTTTGGTATTTTAAGTTATGTATTTATTTTATTTTAAAGGACTTAGTATTTATTATTTGACATAGTTAGAATTTTTGATTAATATTCGATAGTTATATCTAACAATAAAAAAAAATGTGATACTACTTTAAACTATTTCTGATTTGAGATGTTAAAGTATTGCATTATATAAGACGCATTATGTGTAGTTAAAATAAAATGTTAAAATTTTAAAGTATTAGCAAGCAGAAACTTTGTTTCTAGATGTTAAATATTTGTTAAAATTGTTGCAATACTTAATATACATAGCAAAATTTTTACCAATTCATTGTATTAATGTATGCATGTATAATATCTGAGAATCGAAGTTTTATGATATTTGCATCGTTTGGACATTTGTTTCAAACATTTTGCGTATTTTTTAGCTTTGGTGTATATTTCTTTTATTTTCGTTTTAACTTTAGGTGTATTATTATTGAAAACTTGTCGGTGAGAGAGCCATGTTTCGTCTAATATACAGGAATAAGTTTCTTTGGGTATAAAATTTTCTTTAGGATAAACAAACACCTTTTAACATTTAAAATTATTAAAAGTTTTTTATTTTTGCTATTTTTGCAGGGCATTAATTTCAAACTCAAATGAAACTTCAATCGAAATTTTTCTTCCCATGTTTAAATACAATTATTATTATACGAAACCTGGGGAAGAAGCTAATGTTTCAGACTTAAGTACTTATTTAGTTAAATACATTTCAAAGGCATATTTCGCCATTTTAAGAGCATTGTTTTCTGACTTTCAGTGATATTTTAGGATGTAAAACACTGGTTTTAGTACCGTCTTTTGCTAAACAAATTTAAAACAATATATAAAAAACTTGTAAGCTGATTAGTTTCAACTTTAAAAAAAAAAAAATACTGTTTAACTTTTAAATAAAAGACGATTATAAAGTGTTTAACTTAAAAAGATAATCATTGTCTAAAAATAGTAAACTACTTCATCAATTTAATTTTTACCTTATTTTTTTTTTATTTCATATATTTTTTTTTTCAGATTTTACAAGTAAATGTAAGAAATTAAAAGACTTTTTTTTTTCAATTTTATTTAGACTATTAAAAAACGGAGGTACTTGCAAAAGCATTAAGTTTTTTTTTTTTTTTAATATTAATAAAGAAGCGTTTAAAAATACTTTTTTTTTCCTTTTGCCAGTATTTTTAAGCATAACATAACGCAATTTGACAGTATTCATGTTAAAGTATTTTTTATAACATGTAATTCCTGTCGAAATTTATTCAATAGCAATCCACTTTTCTTGAGTGCTACTAATGGATTTGTCATACTTTTCAACGTCATTTCTAGCTAACTACAGGAAAAAAAATTTATGTATTAAAAAAAAAAACATTAACTGCTTGCATGCTTCATCTTACTCCACAATTTAAAATGATCGCAAGTTCTATATTTTTTGTACACATTTTTATCCTTTTAGGATACAGTCAGCTTCTATTTCACTCTTGTTTGAAGTGGGTTTTATTACTTCTCTTTAGTGCAAAGTAACATAATGTGATTTCTTCTATACTTACGCTAGGTAAGTATTATCGTTCTTTTCTCTTAGAAAAAAAAGAAAGTTTTTAAAAGATATTTTATGTAGGTAATTGTTTCATATTTCTTTAAATGTCTGTCGTCAACGATATTATGTTCGAAAAGCTTGTACTCATTTTTCGTATTTTATTTACTCCCTGTATTTTACGATTTATAATTACACATTAAAATTCTCACACTACATCATGTCTTGTAAATATGGAAAATTTAACTATTTTTTTCCTTTAAAATTCTATTTTGGGTTTTTGAATTCATTAAAATAAGTAGATAAGTAAATGATTATATGCTTGAAAAATAAAAGGTAATGTTTTAATAAGAGAAAAAAATATTAAACCGTTTTTAGTAAATATCTAGTTAAAAAATAATCTGGTGAATAACATAAATATGTGAATTTAATCGTGATTTAGCGTTTTATAACGAACTTATTTGGCCACCATAAAATACGCCTTTAATTTTGCATTTTGCAGAAAAGTACTAAATTTTACATATCAGACAAATATTGTTTTTAGAAAAGGACAGTTCAGCAGTACTACATAATATTAAATATTTTACAATAAAATTATTTTCAATACCATACTTTAATATTTATAGTAGGAAACATTGAATCCTAGAGGAGGAAAAGCTTCTGGTAAAATTACCGTACTGTAGTTATTACATTTCTGGTTTAAAAAAATAAATAAAAACATAATACTGTTAATAAAAAAAGAAAAATCTATGGCGTTTAACGATTTTTACGATCATATTTTACGATCATATCGCAACACGGCTTACCGGAAATTCAAGTCTTCAAAAACATAATTCCTATTACCTCACATTAAATATAAAATACGAAAACAAACCACAAAAAAAAAACCGGATAAACAGTTTTACTTTTCATTATTTTCATTATATATATATATATATATATATATATATATATATATATATATATATATATATATATATATATATATATATATATATATATATATATATATATATATATATATATATGCATCAAACGTTACCAGCTTAAATAAAAAAATGTGTCTTTTAAAAATAGTGATTTTTATCTGCATTTGTGACGAATGAGCGTTTTCTTTTGCAACTATTAAAAGTGGACGTACATATATTTGTTTTACAATTTTTTATTTTTACTATCCGCATTCTATTAATGGTATACTGGCGATACTATAAAAAAAAATCCTAAAAAGAATACATTACATAACGCAGAATAAATTAATTTTATTTTTCGTTGTTTTTACTCCGATATTACGCATTAGTTATTAATCTTCAATTATCCTTCCGCACCTGTACACACACCTTTTAATTAAAACGGGATCCACTTTATAGGGTGCGAAATGATGTCAAATATCTTTAGAATACTCGTTAAGTTTTGTCACTCCGAAAATAATTTCGACAATGGCAAAAGAAGACTGAAAGAGTTAAATGAACCGCTTACATGATCAAGGTTAACAGTAAATTTAAAAGGTTTTGAAGTATGAAATGAGTTAAGGGGAATTATGTTAGGAAATCTTTAACCTAAAACTTATCAACCGAAACTAATTAAATGTGGTGCGTTATGTAGAGACGAAATATAGTTAATGGCATAATAAGTTCTATCGTGTCTATGAAAGAGTAGTCAACTATTCATAACTATCTATAGATCATATTAATTATTTATTTCTTAATAGTAATATATTAAACAAAATTGCTCGAAGAATTAATATACATTCAGGATTAATTAAAATATATTATAATAACTGTAGAAAGTTATTGATAATATATGGTAAATATTTAAGTCCATTATATATCCTTTTCCCTCATATATCCTATTATATCCCTTAAATATGTATTTATTTATGTTTTATTCAAGAATGTTTCATTTTATATTATGTTTTAAAATGCTACACAGTATTAAGTGTTTTTTATTTTTAAAAAAACCGTAAAAAAATCTAAATGTATGGAAAACTAAATTGTCAGCGGGGCGGGGATTACATGAATTATGTATCAAAGCAATTTTCAGTGGAGGACCTTCATGGCTTTAATATTCATATAATTTCTTTTATTTGAATCAAATAAGACATGAAGTCAAATAAGTTTACGTAAAAAAAAAATATTTATTATTCAAAAGTTTCCATGTCTTTTGAGTTAAGTTTAAAAATTGTGAGATTTTTAAGTGAACAATAAATGGTTTGATTTCGTGGTAAGATTTTGAGAACAAAGAAACGAATTGTGTTACATATCTTCAACCATTTTCTCTGATTTTGACATAGTTTTTTATTCTAATTTAACAGGAAATTTAGCATCATTTCCATGCATGATTTAGCAATCTAACATATGTTTCCATTGAATTTTATGAATTATTACAGGATATTTTTTTATTAATGCTGTTTAGTGATTCAACGTACCTTTTTTCATTAAAAGTTCTCAATTGCAATTTTTTCTATTAAAAGGAAATTATTTTGATATAAAAATGAACATATTAAGATTAAGAATATATATATATATATATATATATATATATAAAATATGTATAAAATATGTGTGTCATTTACCTCCTGCTTTTTACATCACTGTCAATATTCTAATACCATTTTATTCGGAGAACATTAATTAGTCAAAACATATTGCCTAAACAAATCAGTTGTACAAAAAAATACATCTAACATTTATTGCCCTTAAAAAGAAAGTGGATTTCTACGTGATCAAACATGTTAATCAAAATACATTTAATTAAATAACCTCAAGAATCCTAATCGTCAAATAACGATGCGTAGATTAGATGAGCAAACTTTATTTCACCTTTAATTCTAAAGTACAACTCTTGTAGAATAATAAAATATGCATAAAGATTCTAAAAAGAAGAAAAAGGTTTCGTTTAGCATCCCTTCCATTATTAATGAATAAGATACGTTAAACAATTGCCGGGCAAATTAACGGTTTGAAAATTATATAAAAAAAAATAAAGCTTTGGACTCGTTTTGAAATAATGTTAAATCATAGGCCCAGCCTTGATTTATGGATGCTTAATTGATCGGAAGTTAATCAATCAAGAGTTTAGACAACGGCGTCGTGGTTCGATACCTTTTATCTTCGTCTTTTTTAAACTTCACAGGAAGAATTTTAAGCTCTTGAGCTCAGCAATTAAGCAGAAGTGTAAATTAAACGTCGGAACTGGAAATTATCATATTTTTCCCTGGTAAGCTGATTATTTCTGATGCTTCTTATCGGCCTGAGAAAAGCAGTTCTCTTACTTTGAGCTTGACAAATAAAATTGTAACGGCTCTCAAATCCAGAAAAAAATATATAACTCTTCGTTATCACATTTTAGCAGAACTTTTCTGACGGCGCTAAGTAATTTGAAAGATTCTGGCTGGATTTTTTTTTTTTGTCTGCCAATGTATGTTTTTTTCTTGCTTCAAAGTCAATCACAAGATGGGTATTGATTTTTAGTTAACTTGAACCGAAAGATTTTCATTAAATGTTATCACCGTTACTAAGCGTGATATGAATTACGCATAACGGATGGAAACCAATTTCGCATATTTTAAGGTAAATTGTTTTATAAATACGTGTAAAGCATGCATAGCATACAAAAAAAATTACTTATCATACAAAATAATGCATAGCAAAAAGTAACATATAAAAAACAAAAATAAAATATTTACAATAATTATATACTTCAAAGGATTTCTTACTAAAGAACCTTAGGAAAGAAAAGTTTTAAAAAATGTTATGGTTTAAAAATATGTTTTGATTTATAAAGAACAAATCGAAATAAAAACATGATTTCTATTTTTTCAGTGGTTCAATTAAAAGTTAAAAATCATATTTCTCGAAAACATTATATTTTAGGAAAAATAAAATTATTTTATAATGCATATTTTTTGTTTCTTTATATAATTACTAAACTAAATAGTTGAAAAAGAATTGTATAACATCCATTGATTATATCATTTCAAACTTAAAAGCTCTAAGATAAAAATTCCAAGGTTTAATTGCTCATATTTGTGTTTTTCTTCAAATAATTTAAAGTTGAACGAACATTTGTTTAATAACATTTGGAAACAATATTACCATTGACTACTTTTAAGCTTATTTCAACGTTCCTATAAAATTTTATAATTTGTTTTAATAATGTTTTAATTACCATACATATAGAAAATATACCATTAACGTAAAAAGCGTTTTACATTTAAGACAATTAGCATAGATATCTCCTAGGGCCGTTTCATGAAGGCTCCGCAATGTAAAAAAATACGGATTATATCATAGTATAAAGTACTGATGATTTGGGTGCATCATCTATTAAATCAGTAAAATATTATGCCGCGTGTTTTACAGAAATGTTTACTGAATTAGAGTGATTCTATTATTTTACGGTATTTATTACAATAAAACGTATGGCATATCAGATATTAGTTTTCTAAGATCTTCAACCAAAAAAATTCGTTCTACAATAAAAAGTACCACCTTTTTTAGTGCTGGTTCGTATTATCGTAATTTGATTTGGAATTTTTTACAGTGTGTAGTCATATGAAATAACGATTTTCTTCTTTGAATAATATGCAATTTTCATAACAGTTGTGAGTTTACACCAGTTATTTGTGACTCTTAGGTCACATTTTGCTGATTATTTGCCAGCACTTGCTATGCTCAGTATGAAAATAAAGCAAAACGTCAATATGAAAAAAAAACACAGTTTTGTGAAGATAAAAATCTCTTGTTATCTAATTTTTTAATATTTCAAAAAAATATTCCAACGCTGCATTATCTGGTCTCAATCTGATATCATAAAGCTTTCTTAAAGCCAGCAATTATTCATTGACTTTTAGTATATTCGTAGATGATAAAATCTCACTAGATTAGAGATTGATTGAAATAGAGCGTATTAAAAGAATGTGTTTTGCACTTTTCTTTTGAAAAATTTATTTTTAAGAAATTTCTCATCTAGGCTTTTTGTTACATTTTTAAGCATAATAAACCAACCACCTTAACCATCATAATGTAATGAAATAAAATGTTTCAGTTTTTTCTGAAGAAAATGTTTTAAAATATCTATAGTTTTTAAACAGATGAAGCATTTATTACTAACTTTATAACAATAACATAATAAAATTAATAAAAATTAATAACGAAATTCATGAAACAGCTTTTCCTTAGTTAACAATGACTTTTTCCATTAGCAAACAACAGCTTTTCATTAGCTTTTATTTTATTTTTTTACCATAAGATATTTATTTTCCATTAACAAAGAAAAAAAAATATCACTACATAATCGAAAAAAAATATAATTTCATATAATTTGTTTAATATGTTTAATTTGCTAAAAATTGTTAAATGATAATGATTTATACCAAAAAAATATTTCGCACTTTAGTCAAAGTAAATTATTAAGCTTTTTCTAAATAGGAACAATTTCAAAAATTCAAGAACATTTGGTAGCTTTTTTATGATACCTAAGTGAATACTTTTTCGTTAACAAATCTATATTGCCATTTAAAAAGTTATCTAATGGGAATTAAAAAGTTCCATCAACTATTTTTCTTTTATTAGATGAAATATTTAATTGTTTAAAAAACATTTACATGAGATTAAGTTTTTAATGGATTCTATCAAGTGAAGGAAAGAAACCCTTGGGAAACATTTTAAATTTATTTCATTTAATTAATATTCGTTACCATGAATTGCTTATGTTATTACAATCACGATTTTGAGTTTTTTCAAATTAAAATAATTGAAAGAGTAAAAAAAAATATGATTTGCATGTCAATCAGATTAGAAATTGGAAGAAGAATCGAAAAATGAATTTTAAAGAATTCATCCGAGCAAATACCTAAAAACTTTATTTTCAATAAATTAAGAATTTATTCGGAAGGAAGATCATTGAGAATAGAAATATCTAAAAAAATATAAATAGCAATGGGTTAGAAAATATAAACAGAAATAGATTAAAAGATAATAAATAGAAATGGATAAAATAATAAGATTTGCATGCTACAATATCATTGGATAAACCATCGTAATAATAAGAAATGAACAAGTTATTACTGAATATGTATTAAAAATAAGCAATTATAACAAAATTGTATTCCTAGTTATTTAGATTTTAGTACTTTATTGTATAAAGAAATTAAAATAAAAATATTATCTTTACAGAAAAAAAAATTCTTTTTTATGACCGGGGAAACTGTGCATATTCACTGTTCTTTGAGTGCACTGTCGATAAAAGTTGTTAGTTGTAATGTTAGCTAATTTGTGGCAGAAGTGTTACCACTAAAAGACAGCATATTAGTGTGAAAATATAAATTTTTAATTACTCTAGCAATTTTAGTATCTCAGGATTTTTAATCGTGATCTTCATAGCAATATTTGGTAAAATATTTAGTTAATTTTGCATTTGTTACATATCATCACCATTAGACATATCATAAGCATTAGACATACGATTAAATGTATTTTCTTTACTGTAATTCCCGGTCATTTATTGCTGGGCAGTATTACCTCATGATGTATCGAAAAATTAGTTTACTTTGCCCTGACACTAACTATTAAAAATTGTAAAAATGACTAATATTCCATACTGACTCGAGTTTTGAAGAGGATGCCAATTTTTCTCTCTCACGGTTTTACTACTTCTGATAAGGAAACAAAAATGAGTGACCAAAACAATTTAATGAACACCCTTAACATTTCATGTAGAAGAATTTGATGTGATACTTATTGCGAAAAATTTGAAAAGAATTTTCCGAAGAAACTTTCAAAACTCCGATGACGAGTAAAGTTTTTTACAGGAGTACCAAAGGCAAGAGGATGTTTAAAAAGATTAAAGAACCAACGTTTCTCTGTCTTGTTGTTGTTTTTATCTCGTTGAAAATGATGAGACCTGTTTAATTTTTCGAGATTTCTTTCAAACAGTGGGAATTACGTTATTTACTAAGATATGATTTTATTTTTTTTCATATATTTTTTCATATATTTCATTTTATCATATATTTTTTCTAATATTTTCTAAGAAATGCGTATATAATTATTTCCGAATATTAATTAAGAAGTGTCTAACAATTTATCGAGTGCACAGATAAAATACAATGTATAAAATACAGAATAATATTAAAGAATTTCTAAATGCCATCAAGTATTTTATATTTTGTGATTCTTTGAAGATAGAAATCTAAGACATTGCAATATTTATTAAAATAAAAAAAAGAGACTAAAAATAAAAAGAAAACGTGTTACAGTTTAGCGTAAATTTATAGATTCGCGAGATACGCCATCCCACGCAAATCATCTTTGCTCAATGCTTATGCCATCCTCTATTCTCGGCATATAACACTTTTTCTCAATTTACCTTCCAGGCCTGGTTTCTTAGGACAGGTCGGCGTTACAAAACGTCAGCTTGAAAAAAGCACTAGCCCCTGATTGGCCAATTCGTGAGTTAGACAACATACGTCATCGAACGCTCAGCTTGAACGACGACTGACATTCGAATTAACTGCAGTTGGATTTAAACGTAACGTTAACGACCGAAGCAATGGAGGACAGCATCCAACAGAGCATTGAAATCAGCAAAGATTTTGATTTTAACATTAAACATAGCCTCTTCTTCATTTAGCTAAGCTATAATGGGTTTTTTCTTGAACAAATTCATCGCTTGTTCTCTAAATCACTGGCCGACTTTAATAAAATCAATACAAATTCAAAATAAATATTTGTTTACGTTATTAACGCATGCGCAATGCGAGATAATGTCTGCGTTGGACCGACTGCTCACGCTGAGATAACAAAACAGTATTTTGTTGGCGTCAGCGGTAAGTCAACTTCCGGCTGGCGACCAGAGAAGGCCCTCGTCCTTAGAAACCAGGCTTTTATCAAAATAACATTTCTTAGGATATGCCTTTAAATTTATTTCAGGCAGTAAATATCTAGGGAAACACTACATTGTTTTTCTACATATATTTGTTCACCAACCATAGCAGTGTATTATAATTGAACTCATTAAATCAATTTTATAAGTTAAAATAAATAAAAAGTTTAGACGAAAAATAAATTAAAATTTCCTTTTTAATACTAGAGCATAAAAAGAAGGGAAAAAAACGTTGCTTTTTTAATTAATGCTCGCTAAAATGGCAACAGTTTAGTCCAAACTGTTTTTGCACCACGCTACGGTGAAAAGCTAATCAATCAGTTAGACAAATGAATTTATAAGTTTAACGTTTTTTTTTTTTTATTTTTTATTTGTTGCTTCCAGTTGAATTTATAATGTTCTTAATCGTTGGTTCATTCGTTTTATTTTAGATCTATGAAATTATTAGCTGTTGATTTGTTAAGGATGTTGTTTGTTAATGCAGACAAAAATATATTTTGCAATGTAAATTACGATTCATTTTAAGTATTTTAATTCCTCATAATTTTTCATGCTCTTAAACTTATTTCAATGTTGAATAAAGTGCTTATTTATATGAATGGCACGTACCATTCATCCTTTTAAATTTAAGAATCAATTGTTAAAACCATTATTAATGTGTTTTTTTTTTTATTATTTTAATTTTCACTGCTTTCAGTAAAAGTTATTATTATAGCTTGAAATAAACAACTGTAAATAGTAATATAACATAAATATTATAGAACTAAAATGTGAAATAAAAACTTGGATTTGAATAAAAAATATTACTTTTCCTTATAAATGCACAATATAAAAAAATTTCGAAATAATAGCATAATTTCGTGCAATCCAATATCAATTCAATAACCTTTATTGAAAAGTAGCATATAAACTTAAATCACAAATAATTATTATTCACTCCTGCAACAAATATAATCGTACAGAAGTAAATAAACATATAACAGAAACCCTACATAATATATCTTAGAGAGTCAACTATTCAAATCCATTGAATTAATTGACCATTTCTATTAAGAGGTGCAAGAGGACACTGCTAGCGTTTGGTCAGGAAAATCTTCAATAAACAAGTCCTGATGACGTCAGCGTAAATCTTATTTTATGTAGTATAGTTTATGGTTTAGAATCAACATATATAAATTAGCTGGTTGTTAAAAACTAATCGAAATTATGCAGTTGCAGTTTGCAGTTCTTGTATTGAAAATTTAAATTTGGAGTTGCAGTTGATTGAAATTAAACACTTTAGGGGGGATTGTTTTCTTATGCGTACAGATAATTTTGTATTATTATTAGATAACACTACAAAAAAGGTGAATATAATAAGAATACGATGACACATGACAATGCTAACAATACTAGCAAGATGACAATACAAGAAATTGAGTTTTAAGATACTTGCAGCAACATTTGCAGTGGTCAGTAAGGTTAAAAAAAACTGCATATTTTTTTCTCAAATTTTAAAATTCTTTTTTTTATTCTAGAAGTGAAATTATGCTATTATTTTATCATTATGGAATTAGTATTACATTTATAGAACTCAGACATGCATAAAGTTAAAAAAGAAATATATACGTTAGAGAAAATAAAAACGGGAAATATAGAAAAATTAAAAAAGAAACGCTGGAGTTCATAATTAATTAAAAACCAACATTTTCTAAACATTTTGTGTAATAAAATACAATGAATTCAATGAAGATATTATGGTGCTGTCCATTTTTAAAAAGTGTTTAAAAAAGACAACTAACTACTAAAACAAAGGACATTCATCACATGGTAGTACAGAAATGATATAAAATTTCCCTCCATTCCAAAGATTCATATGAGTTATCAGCAAAATTTTTTAAATACGTTACGTTTATTTTCCCTCAAAAGATTCATTCTTGAAATTTACAACAATACGAAACGAATTGGAAATTAATTCAACAATTATTTCACTATTTAGTGTAAAAAGAATAATTATTATAATGATGTTTAGTTAACATTCGAAAGAGACTGTCGTTACTTAGTTCGCGTTATTTAAATTATTCATGATATTTTTATAAATTCTTAACAATCTTCTTGAAATAAGAGTTCATTTTCCTAACAGTTCATTTCATTTTGTACATTGTATTTTATTAATAGGTACAATGTATTTTATTTTACGCTTCAAAAGAGCCAAAATAAAACTTTTATTTTATCCTTTGAAGTTTTATAAATCTCTAAACAAAATTTGTCGGAAACTATTACAGAAACTATTTAAAACTTAATTATGAGTATTAATTATTTTCGGAAATTAAAGTTTGTAGAATAAATTTTTTTTTTACAATTTATAAAATTTACATGAACACAATATTTAATTTAATAAATAGCAATTACATTAATTTTGACAAGAATTAATTACTTTGATTACAATAATCACTATTTTATTCAGAGAAAGAATAAATAAGAATCAGTAATTAGAAAGAAGCATTGCTTGCTTATGTTAATTATTGATGAAAATATTAAATGCCTTAAGTAAAAAGAATAAAAACTTCTTTCAAACTATCAACAATTTCTGAGAAAATATGAATTGAAATAATAAACAAGTAATAAACATTAAAAATGTAATTTTCGACTAATATATTAACTAATTCCATGCCTCTCTGGAAGGACGAAACCGTACATTATCATGAATGAAATTTTAATGAATATAAATAAAATGAATTTTTAATCTTCACATTTGACTCTAATTGACAAATATTGAAAAATGGCAATAAAACATAATTTTATAATCTGTGATAGAGCTTGGTAAATGTAATAAAATTTGGAAAATGTGGTAAAATTGGGCATCTGTGGCAAAATTTGGTTATATTTTCATGGTGCGAAAGAGCGCGACGTTAGAACTATTTCTTTTTTTGCATATACTTTTCAGTAAATGTGCAGAAATAAGAACTTTATTTTCAGAAACCAGATTAGTGATAAACCGTCACTATATGAACGGAAAAATTAACAAATGAATGGTTTAAATTGGTTTTATTATACAAAATTATGATTATTTTACATGCCATTACCATACGGTACGGTAATTTTCTCAGTGTATCTGCATTCTTTAAAAAGGCAAAATGTTTAAGAATTGTACACTTTAGCAAGCCTATCTGCGCAAACTATCTTCTTAACGAGCCACTCTAAACTTAAATAGTGACACTTAAATATTATCAAATAACGTTATTAATTAAGTGTAGGGAAAAGCATCTGATGCATAAAATTCTTAAATATTTTCAAAATGCCTTAAAATGTTTACACAGTTTTTCACATACCTACTATTTATCAATTGTTTTTTTTAATAAAGTAAGAAATAAACGTTTTAATTTAATAGTATTTTCAAAATAAATATACTTAGTACTTTTACTAAAAAAGTATTTTTTGAGTTAAAGCAATGCATTGCGTTATAAAACATAATCACGACATAAAACATTAAAAAAGTCTACAAATCTTATCTAAAAAAACAATCTAAGTTATTTTATCAAGTTAAAATATATTCTAGAAATGATGAATCTGTCCATATGATGCATAGATGTT
Source organism: Parasteatoda lunata (assembly GCA_949128135.1). Lineage (NCBI taxonomy): Eukaryota > Metazoa > Arthropoda > Arachnida > Araneae > Theridiidae > Parasteatoda > Parasteatoda lunata. The sequence goes on from OX421971.1 coordinate 52,393,699, forward strand.
TATTCCCAATAATGATTTTACGGCATCATAAAATCTCCTCAAATTCAATTCATAAAAAGTTTGACCTATTTTCTTCAAATACGTAACGCCTATCTACATTCTTCAGCAAGGCAGATACCCTTTAAAAATTGGCTCACGAAATTTACACTAGAGTAAGCCTATCATAGAAACTTACCGTTATCGAAGATCGGCCTCAGTTTTGTTGTTTTCAACGATAAAGTTCTAACGCCCTATACTTGTCTTTTCTTTAGCCTGCGCATGGTGTTGCTTTTGTCCAATATTTTTTTGCTTAGGTTTGTTTTCCTGCATGGTACATTTACCACACAGCGGATTTTAGTCTTCGCTACTAAAAAGAAAGAAAAAATATTTATGTTTTTTTTTTTCCTTTGTGAATAAAAGTTGTTTATAACTTTCGCTTTTTCTTTCGGAAAAAAAAGATCTTTGTTTTTCTTTAACCACTTGACATAAAATCATGAGATACTTCTTAAGTAAGTATTTTCTATGATACTAAATTTATTATAGGGTATGAATCTGGTTTTATAATTTTTTTTAATAATTTTTCGGATCGTTAATTTTGTTTCTAAATTCAGTTTATGAAACAATTGTTGCTTTGTTATTTAAATATAATGATCTTCTCATCTTGTTTACAGTATTATAATAATAAGATCAAAATGTTGCACGATATATAGTTGATAAGTAAATATTTTGTGGTTATAATTTATTGATTTATTAAGAATAAATAAATATCAAAAGAGAATAAATAAATAAAACGTGGCAATATATAACATTATTAAATGAATTTTATATATGAACACTCAATATTATATGTAATGAAAACTTTTGGGTATAAATTACACTAGGGGACATTTTTTGTACTGTTGTGTGAAATTGTTAAGCGAATCAAAAGGTTAAAATTAACATTTAATGGTCTACGCTTTTGACTGTCCTCCTGACCAAACTATCAGGACATTTCACAGATAGGGGCTTACTCCTATGTTTCGGGGGTCAGAAATCCAAATCAGTCGAAAATGTACTTAGATATTTGGATAACGTTTCTTCAGAGAATGTACGTTTTTGTATCTTATTTCGTGACTTCAAATAACATTTGAATTAACTAATATATATATTTGAGGTCACTCAGTTGAACCAATAACATTAAGTCCTTGTACTTGAAAATCTAATGATTCTATCAATAATTTTTTATTTATTTATTATTATAATTTTTTTTTTTTTTTTGTTTTTTTTTTTGTAGCTAGTATGGAAAAAATGCATAGCGAACAATAAAATAAAGTAATGTAAACGAAAGTAATGCATAGTAAACAAATAATAAACAAAATAATAATAATTATAATGCATACAAATTGCTAAGTTGTATTTGTACAATTGTGTCCTTCTAAGGACGTTTTTACTATATAAAGTTTATTTTTGAATATTTTTTTATAAAGTTTATTTTATTTATTTTTTTTTTTTTTTGTTGAAAAAAATGGTATTTAAAACATGTTTTCTATTTTTAAGAATGCGAAGGAGAAATTTGCAGTTCTTGAATTTCCTTTTGGGGAAATTTCATAAAATAAAAATGTTTTCTTCAGTGTGTAATATATGTTCTCTAACTAATTTAAAGTATTTAACCTAATCTAAAACATTTTTTTAGATCGATATTTTAAATTTGATGATTCCATTCCCAAAAATGAGTGAATTTTGTAAAATAAAAAAAAAAAATGTTGGAGCACCAGGTAACGAACAATAACAAAGAACTTCACATTGATGACGGGAAGCAGTGTAACTCAGAAAATAAAAAGAACAAAAAGTGAGGATCGACTTTCAATAGGCCATTAGCTGCCAAGATTCCTGACAAGCTGTTACTCACAACCGCCGATCATCTGACAAACGCCTTTTTAGGACGACAGCGAAAAATAAAGCAGCTACATACGTTCAATGGAAGTGAGAAAAAATATATTAGGGCTGAAAAAGAAAACAAGATGGAACTTAAAGTTTTCGTGGAGAAATTACTTTCATATGAAGAAATAGGTCGAGGAATTTTATTTTTCACTTAATCATTTTAGTATTTTTTTTTTTTTTTTTTTGTTCAATGCTTTATTTTCCTCTTTTTTTGTTGGCATTAATGGTGCTTATAAAAGTTTGCAATCCATCACGCCTAAGTAAAGGAGCAGCATCAGAGGAAATTATTAATTTATTTTTTTAAAAAATTAATTTCTACATCTTATGCTTTTTAAATATTAAATATAATTGATTTTTCTAAGTTTGCCAGTAAAAAGTTTGCATTGATTTTGTCACAGCAGTTTAGCAATTATTGAAGTTTCAATATTTTTTGTTCAAAATTAATAAAAAAAATTGCTTTATTTTTATTTTCGCAGATTTTACTTTATTTAGACAAAGTATTAGTGATCGGATCTTTAATGCTATTATCTTATCTATTTAAAACAATAATTTATGTTAATATGATTTACTAGTATCTAATAAGGCAACACGACATATATTATCAATAAATGCCATTATTTTGTTAGCACTTGTAGCAATTGAATGCATAAGGTAATATCATTAAAAGTGAAAAACAAAATCGGTTTTTAATGTTTGCTAAAGACTGAGGATCGTACTTAAAAAGTAAAAAAAAAAATGTTTTTTAATTTGAAAAAGAAGGTAAAGAATTTGATTTTCCACTTAGTCTTATTAATGTTTTTCCTTAATTCATCATTTTTTTCATATTATTTTGACACTAATTGTGCTAATAAATTTTTTAATCAATCTAGGTGGCCGCCGTAGATTAAGGAACTCTGGCATTTTGATCGAATCTAAGTGTAGCTATCCAGGTCACTTTACATCCTTGGTAAATGCTTTTTTCTCTCCTTGTTTTGTTTACATTAATGGTGCTTATAAAAATTTACAATACATGACGCTTAAGTAAAGGAACAACATGAGATAAATTTTTCTAATTTGTTTTTTAAAATTAGTTTTTACATCTTATACTTTTTTAAATATTAAATATAATTAATTTTCCTAAGTTTGTTAGTAAAACGTTTCGTATTGATTTTGTCAGACCAGTTTGATAATTATTAGAGTTACGATATATGTTTGTTGAAAATAAAAAAAAATTCTTTTGTTTAAACTTCTTACAGTTTTTTTTTTTTTTTTTTTTTTTCAATTTAGACTGAATAATAGGGATTGAGGTTACTTTTAAATGCCGTTATCTTATCTATTGGAGACAATTGCGTGTGTTAACGCAATGTATATGTGTCTGATAATGTAACAATAAATACCACAATTGAATTTAAAAAAGTGGGTGATGCTTTTGAAATATTAAATATAATTACTTTTTCTAATTTGTTTGTAAAAAATTGCATTATTATTTTTTTTTTTTGATAATTACTTGAGTCACCATGTATTTGTTCACAATTAAAATATATTTTATCGAGATGAACAATGCTCTATCAGCGTTTTTGAAACTTTTCAATCTCTCTTGCGAAGAACTGGCTTGCGCGAGTCCAGAAGGCAATCGACCTCATTTATGACTTCGTCATTTGAATGGAAGATTTTGCCATCAAGATACAGCTGCAAATATGAAAACAGATAGTAATCTGCAGTTGCCATGCCCGGTGTGTATGGTGGTGGTGAAATGAGATCCACCTTGCCCCTGAACTAATTTTTTTCCGATTTTCGTGAATGGAATCGCTAACTTTGATTGACATATTACTATATTTTGTACTGTTGATAGCATGCTCGCTTTTTAAGCACTCCTTATAGATAGCACTCCTTATACTCCTATAATCCCACCAGATAAAGAGAAGCACATTCTTGTTAGTTAGCGTTTGTCTTGCAGCCAAACCTGCTGATTCCCCGGGTGCTGACCATCCTTCCTTACGGCTTGTATTGTTGTAGTACACCCATTTTTCATCACAATTCAAAATTCTGTCCAGAATGTTCTCTTTTCTTTGATCTCTGAGCAGAGTCAGTCGAACAGACCGCTTTTCTCTTGCTCTTGTTTTCAGCAGTCAATTCATGAAGCATCCATATATATATATATATATATATATATATATATATATATATATATATATATATATATATATATATATATATATATATATATATATATATATATATATATGTTTGAGTGCATTAACTATTGTTTTTTGGCAAAAGTCAAGCTGTAACGCAATAGTTTGTGTTAAAACATTTCTGTCTTCAATCTGTTCAATAATTTGCTGTAACTGGTCACAATAAACCTCAATATGGCGACCAGAACTTCTTTCAATTTTAATGTCGAAATTCTCAGCTTAAAACTTTCGAAACCAAACTTTAACTATATCAAATTACCTGTTGTGTCTATCTATTGACATACTCTTTGTAAGGATGGATGTCTATTGGGGAATGCTTACTGAACTAGTCCATGTATGTCCCTTTTATTTCCCTAGTTCCTTCCGTGTGCCCACATTACTAAAACTTTAAATGATGCTAAAAGTAGGTGTAAAAACTTTATTATGAACGTGAAAGTTCTTATTTTTACTTTACTTAATTTTTTAAACCGAAAACTTTCTTACAATTTAAGGGAGCATGGTATTTATAAAAATCAAAAATGGATCTTTTAAATATTTTTTTATTGAATTTCCTCGAAATATATATATTTTTTAATTTCTAGCATTTAAACAAATGAAAAAAGCATTAAAATATATCTATAGCATCATAAATTTAAAAGAAATCTAAAATGAAGAGAAAATATTAATATCCTAACTATATCCTTTAAATTATGAATTAAAATGGCTTGATTTACGTACATTTTGACGTAATGCGCATATTCTATGACGTTTGTAATGCGCATATTCTATGTTCTAAAATATACACTTATCAATTTTTTATTATATCTGCTGATTAAATTTATGTATATGTCATTTTAAAGTTTTACATAGTTAAGAGTAACTAGAATTAATCATTCTTCATGGATCAAAGGACTCGTTGCATAAGACGGAAAGTTATTTATTAACAATTTACAAAGTATCATTAATCATTTTGTCTCAAACGCGTTGAGTAATATATACCTCGATTCTCAATGGAGCTGTCATTTGAATCTAAATTATTATTTCAAATATTTTGAAAAATGATAGTCACTTAAATTATCTAGATTCGCTTTGGTTGTAACAAAATAAAATGAAATACACATCCATTTTAAATAATAAATCTAAAGTAATCTGTAAAATTTTGTTACTATATATATATATATATATATATATACCGTTCATCTACAGCAAAACATTGCTAGACAGAGGGCCATGGGTTTGATTTTTTCCATCATATCAATCAAAACCTCATATAAATATCACCCAATATCAATCAAAAATATATCTCATGTGTTGTCTGTATTTTTTCAAGAGAGTTTCTTCATCATCATATAAAAAAAGTCGATTCATAAGTTCTTGCTGTTATATGGTATTTGTAAAATATTTGAAAATCATTAATTTTTTAAAAAAATTTCTGTCATTTGGTGTTTCACTTTTAACTGTATAACTTTATTTTTACCATCCTTGTCGTATATGTTACTGACAAAGTACTACTACTGACTGTTCCCTATGTGCATTGTAATGGCACTATGTGTGACTGTCCACTGTAACACCGAATCGGGTATAGATTCTAATAAATAATTTTATTATCTGTGATTTAAAAATTTTTGATTTAAAAATCTGCGATTTTTCATTTGTTTTTAATGAAATTTTACATAATATTCGATATCATATCATTTATAAATGTATCTCATGTTTGGATTGGAAGCTTTCTACGACGTCAAAAACAAGCTCTACATTGAAAATGTTTTGTTATATTTGTTATACCATATTTGTTAAATATTTGGAAGTCATTAACTTTTTTTTTCTGCAATTAAATTGTTTTACTTTCAACTGTACATCTCTGTTTTATCAACCTTTCAATTTATCTTACTTCTCGCTGCTGTATTAGATATACCAACCACTGTTATAGCACTGTAAACCCGTAAAAAGTTTAATAAATCATTTTACTTTTTCTGATTTTAAACATAGCTTTTAATGAAATTTTACATCACTTTTTATATGATCTTAAGTTTTATTTTATTTTATTCATTAATATATCTTATGCATTGACCAGGATTTTTGGGAGAATTTCTACTTCTACAAAAACAAAAACTGCATTGTAAATATTCTTTTTACATTTTAAATTATTTTACTTCTCCAATATATTTGTCAAATAAGTAGTAGTCATTATTGTTTTTTTTTAAATTTCTGTAATTCTAGCGTTTTAACTTTAACTGTATATTTATCTTCAGTATACGGTTGCATCTGACAGATTAATTCATTTATGTTTTTAACATCTCTATTATTCATCCTTTTGATAAAGATACACAACTTTGGCACTGATACACGTATAGATGTTAATAAACATTTTACCATCTTTGATTTTAAGCACTGTTTTTTAAAAAAATTTAAATCACGTACTCTAATTAAAATATGATAAACAAATTACCATTTATTTATAATATACAAAAAATAATTGACCTATTACTTCGTTTTAAAAAAATAGCATTTCATTTGATTTCCAACATTTAAATTTAGAATTTAATTTAACATTTGAAATTAACATTTCATTTGATAAGCAGTTTCGCATAGTTGATGTTTGTAAAATGATTGTTAAATTTTAGAAATTTACTTTTCTAAATAGGTGATGCAGAGAAATCGAAGTTATTAAAAGGCAGTTATATTATATAATAACGATATATTCACGAATTCAGTTTAGCAACATGGCTAATTACTAACATCTAAATTACACTTTTATATTTTTTATTAATTTCCTTAATTTTTTGTGTAGAAAGGTAAATATTAAACTTAATAAAATAGTTTTTAAAGGTATGGAATGTTTGAAACAAAAATGTTCCTGCCGTTAAAATATTAACCAAAAATGCAGAAAATTATTTTTTTTCTGTTTAAGAAAGTAATACTAAATTTTTCAAAATATAAAATAATATTTTTTATGACAAATTTAAATTGTTTAATTAATTAAAAAATTTGGCATTTAACTGTTCAAGATCTCAATACCAAACGTCTTATCATTATAACGGAGCAATAACTGTTTATTTATAGATTTATTTATTTATTTATTATTTATAATATTGATATTCACATAAAATTCATTTCACAGTATGTCCTAAACTTTTCCAAATATATTTTATTTATTTACGAATGCAAAAATATTGTTATTTCTTTAATTTTTAATATTTGGATTTAAACTCTCATAAAAATTTAATTAAAAATTTATTAAAAAATAAATATGGATGAATTTGAATAAGTATATATTAAAAATATGTCAACCATAATAAAAAAAAATTTCCTAATTATTTGTATCAAGTAATTAAAGTTGATCTGGGTGAAGATTTATTTTTAATTTTCTTATTTCTTTGTTTACATTGATAAATATTTAATTTGATTAACTTTTCTTTTTTTTTCAGATATCTGAAATTTCATTAAAAATAAAAATATATCTCCTCTGTAAATATTTATTTAAAATGCAAAAGAAATTAGTATATTTAAATTGAATAAAAGTATAGCTCATAACATAAAAAAGTTGCTTTTCTGTAAAATATTTTACTAATTTGAACTCTGAAACAATTTAATCAGTCAATTTTGGAGTACACTAAAATAATAGGCTTTTAATTGTTTATTTGAAAAAATTATTGCAATTATTAAAAACCAAATAAAGGATAATAAAACAGCATTAAAATTCTATTTATTCAAACTATTCAAACCTATAAGAAAAATTGACGCATAAATTTAATTGACTGATGTCCTCCTTACTTACAATACACACTTTTAAATTTATGAATTAAATTGAAATTGGTAAAAATTTTCGAATTTAATGCGACAATTTAATTTGAAAACTAAATAAATTTATTGATTTTCTATAAATAGAATAATGAAATAATGAGACATAAAACTAAGATATTAATTCATTAAGTTTTTTTCAGTTTAGAAAAATTTAATCAATTTATTGAACTTTTATGAATACAATGATAGAACAATGAGACATAACACTAAGAAAATATTTTAAAGTTTTTCCGCTAAGAGTTTTATTAAATTCTTATGCTCAAACAACATCTTTTTTTATAAGAAATTTAAGGATTTTCAAGTTTTAAAGAAAAGTTTTTTTATTATTTTTTTAGTGGGAAGAGTAAACTCAAAGCAGTAACTTTGGTTTTTAGTAATTAGTGAATTTAAAATATTTAAGAAATGTTTTTTTCCAGAAAAGAAGTCTGTTAGCATACGCTCAATTAAATTAAGTGCCTGCTTCGCCATCATATGTTACCTGTTCTTTTGTCAGCGCTACAACAGAAATGTATAACTCTCTTCTTTGACGGAAGAACGAAACAATAAAAGAGAAATAAAAGTTCAAAACTTTTAAAGGGCTTTCCTGCCCCATAAATCAAGAAAAATGTCCACTATGAATAACCCCAGAGTCATCCTTCCCTAATGTCCGCATTTTAATAAGGGCACTACCTTCCCCTTCAAGCAAGTTATGATATGACATCCGTATGTATGTATGTATGAATGGCATCACCCGAAAAGTACTTTTCTAACTTTTCCCTTTTCAACAAGGTCACCCTTTGCGACCCATTTCTCTGCCGGCGTCATACGTATGACAAAAATTGTAGGTGCGTATAAACTGCACCCCCATTTTTCCCTTTCCCCCTAGTACTTTTCCCTTTTGTGATTCACAGTGGTTTGAGTCAAAGAACTCTACCATACATTTAAGTTTTTCTCTTTCCCTGTGTACCTGATGTTGTAGAGAAGAGTGTTATTGTAACAGTGCCAAATTTCCTGTCCTGGACTGTTGATCGATTTTGGGTATTTTCTGACAGAAAAAGGGGTTTTTATCATGATGAAAGTTGAAATGGGCTATCTCTGCAGTTAAGAGATTTCCTAGTATTCTGCCATTGTAATAAATGAATCATTAATCACAGAATTCAAAGAAAGATGTCTTCTCAAAGTTAAATTTTTCTTTCATTTTCTTTTGATGTCGAAAAAAAAATAATGTCATAGTTAGTAAAATGGAAATCACAATTTAGTTTCTAAGTTCAAGTTTTTTCTTATCAATTTTAAGATTTGATCTGCAATTTCCCTTTAAATGGCCGATGGAGATTAATTATTTGTCTTGATGTTGGATAAAGTTCAACCTAAAGACTTTAAAAATTTAATCGTCTAACTTCTTTGCAAATTTGATCCTATTATATTTTTTAGATAATACATATGCAAGAAATCGAAAATATTTAATTTAATACCGATAAAAGATTATGAATATTTGCTGAAATTAAAATAAAAAATATCAGCTATTGAAATTATCTAGTTGAAAAAAATTGTCAAAAAAATAGACTTCTAAAAATGTTTTAGATATTGTTTTTTTTAAAAAAATAGAAGCTTTTTTGCCATTTTCATAAAAAAATTTATTCATTTTTATTTCGGTTTTTAGGGTAAAAACTCAAAATTTGCCCTAAAATGCCCAATATTCTATATTTCAATGTAATATAAGAAAAAAAAATCCAAAAGAACCTAATTGTAAATTTTTCTCTATTTTTTTTAAAAAAAAAAATTCGATTATGCATGACGTCAAAGTTAGTATTTTTTAAGTATTATTTTAAACTGAAAACTAAAAAAAATTGTCGTAATATTTTTTTTTAATTTTTAGAATTTTTTGATGTACCGAAACATATTTGTTTTGTGCCAGCTATACATGTAAAAAATATCATATACGTTTTATCGCATAAACAAAACGTTATAAATTTAATGTAGCATTTCCAGTTTAATTACTTGCGATTAAAAATATTCTCGCGTGTCATTATGATTGAATCTGTGATTGAATCTGAAATGTGTGGCATGATTGGTTGTGATAATTTTTATTATTAATAATATTTGTTTTGAAGCATTTTTTTATTGCCCACGTGGTTGATACTCATTATTCAGGTATCAGTAGGGCAGACTTGTTGGCCACTCTTTCAGGACCACCATATTAGCTGAGCCAACATAGCTCCCACAGTAAGAACAGATAGTGAAAGAACATTCATGACTTGTCCGGGAATCGAACCCAGGAATTTACTGATATAAGGTCAGCTCCTTGACCTCCACACATCCGGTCGTCTTATTTCATTAATTATTTTTAGAATGTAGACAATATTTCATTTTCAAATTAATCTGCATAACTCGGAAATTCTGAATAAATATATGTCGACGTTATACAAATTTATTTTGCTGCGGATTTTTGCAAATTGCAAATAGTGCCTTTTCTCCAATCCCTGACCAAAAAAGATTTCTTTAATGCTTACAATCACAGATGTACTTAAATTCTCTACATAATTAAAATATTTCATGTACGTTTTTTACGTTTATATTTATAATGTATTGGAAGGTTCACGATACAATTTCCGTTTTTTTTTTTTTGCTCCAAAGTTCAGAGATTTACATATTTATTAATACAGTAAAATACAGTCTAATGATTCTAAGGCATTTTTGAATTATTCCAGCTGCTGTAGCACCATGTTGTAGTATGCATTTTCATAAGCTCTTTGTTTGATACGTTAACATTGCTGTGTTTTCCATTCGACAGCTATTTCAAAAATCCGTTTACTTTAATACAGATGGATTGTTTTCTAAAAATTACGGTTTCTATAAATCAGTATTTTTGTATATATATTTCTTATATTTCTTCGATTAATCTTGGAAAGCCTTTTTATTTGAATACAGTCCCTAGCCAAATTATCAGACCCACTATAGGATTCTGGGTAAAATCTTAATTATCAGTTGATACTGTACAGCTTTATTGTTTTTAAGTAGCTGAAAACGGCATGCATGTTATATTTAAAAAAAACTCGCTCGAATAACAAAAATTGAACCAAAATTTATGTAAAATTTTTTTTAATACGCATTTAATGTCAAATTTTCAAGAAGTTAAAAAAAATATTACATCACAGCGGACAGATTTTCTTGCGAGAATAAATATTTAATTCTATAAAATGTTTATGTGAATGTTAAAAATTAAAATTTGATAAAATTTACTCTTTTAGAACAAATAAATAATATTACAGAACATAAGCTCTTTTAATTAAGCTGGTCAATAGTTTTAATATTCTATACAAAAATTTAAAATTTACATTTTTTTACGGTCTTTTCTATCTAGATCATTGTTTTAACTATAGTAACATTAAAAAACATACATTTTTCAAAATATACTTTGAAAACCATGCCTTTTTTTTTTTTTTTTTTCATTTATAAAAATAAGAAGGGCAATTTTCTGCAGATCAAAGAAGATAATCTAATATATCCAATATTTTGTTCTCATCCATATTGCTAAATCTACCATCAATATAAATCCTGTACAGTGACATTTTGAAAAGTACGATATTTTGCGAAAACCTATGTAAAGTAAACTTCAATTCAATAACATCCATCATCATTCAGAATCAGTAGTTTTCACACTAGGACTCAGAAAATTGAATGCGAAGTGACTTGTGCTGCCACTGGGACATGCTACTCTATGTAGGTCAAATAATGCATTGAAAGAGGTGAGGAGATAACAGTTACGAAATATCGGTAATGTAAAAATGCAACAAAAATACGCCTGGATGGGGGGTGGAATGAAAGGTTTGGACGAGAGCCAGCTTTTACAAAAGAGCCAACAGTCTTCTGAAGACGAAATGGATTTGATGTGCTAAAGAATCAATGGGATATGTTTCTGTGCAGACTTTTGGATTTTCAGTCTCGTCTTTATCGATAGATCTCCACAGAATTCAAAAAAGAAAATTTTTTGAGAATATTGGGGTATATATATATATATATATATATATATATATATATATATATATATATATATATGTGTGTGTGTGTGTGTATATATATATATATATATATATATATATATATATATATATATATATATACATATATATATATATATATATATATATACATATATATATATATATATATATATATATATATATATATATATATGTGTGTGTGTGTGTGTATATATATATATATATATATATATATATATATATATGTATATATATATATATATATATATATATATATATATATATATATATATATGTATATATATATATATATATTCCTAATTTTACCGTCGAAAATCGCATTCAAATAAGTTTAGTATTAAATGCTTTGTTGAAATTAAGTAATTTGGCGAATAACTTGACAATCTCGCCAATTTCTTAGATTACAATAGAATAGCTATTTCTAATCCTATATGAATGCTACTTTCCACAATACTTGTACGAAAACAAATTACGGACATGAACTTTAGATATTTTAAGATATGCAAGTCTTAATCCTTATGTTGTGGTCTACTTTTCTTAGAAGTGTTGGTCACCGAATTTAAGGGACATGATTTACATATATATGTATAAGGAAATTTGATACATTGAAATCATAAAGAAAATTCATCGTTAAAAAAAATAGTAAAAGTTGGACCATGTAGTATGAAGCACTGCCTAGTAATGTACTTATCATAACCTTCATTGGTATCGGCATCAAACTAATATGAAATTAGAAAATTAGCATGTGTTAATTGAAAATCAGGTGCAACAGATCAAAATTTGTGTAAATGTCAGAAATGCCTTGCGCTTAAAGAAATTTTCGTAAAATACGACAATATTTTATGTGTACTGTAAAAATGGTACTCAAATATCACGACACTTTCTTTGTTTTGACGAAACCGTTTTCTGATATAAGCTCCGAGCAAATATTTTCGTCAAAGTAACAAAACAACTATCATCACTTCTTCCAGGAAAGAAATTTCTTCATTCTATTTTTTTACCACTGAAAAAAAAATCTCTTAATGAGTAATGTATCTAACTTTTCTAATTATCATTTCATCGTGGATTACATATAGGTGGGTCAATGCCACCCTAACAACACAATAATCACAGATAGAACAGAATATTAAATTATAACCATGCCCGAAACGAGACTCGATCCCGGGATCTTCCTGGTGCGAGGTTATGTCGAATCATCATACATCCAGTCATCTAATCCGGTATTTAACTTTCGTATTTATTGTTCAGTTTCGTCATTTTAGTAAACATTCTCCCACAATCCATTATGATGTAGTTCCGAGTTTTAGAAAAATTTTAGTCATATGTTTGAGAGTTCACGTTTCTTCAAAAAGCACGACATTTAATGATGAAATTATTCTCAAAATTAACGAAATATATCTCAAGGAATCGTCAAAAGTTGAATCGTCAAAAGCGAGAATTTTATATCTTAGAGTGTGTAAGTTCCATAACGAAAGTATGCCGTGTGACCATCTATGTATAAACAGAAAACTATCAGGTCGGCAAACATAATAAAACTATCTAGTACATTATTTCTTTTATACGTGTAATAAAATTCTTTACAGGACTCACAAATGAAGAGTCAGCTAAAACGCTGCAAAAAAAGTGCTTAAATTCTTAGTTACTACAACATTACGGCAGGTTATAAGTCGTTTCAGAGGTGTTAGTAAACCTGTTTATAACCTCATTTTTGACTATAATACAAAATACTGAAAATGGCCTTTATTTAGAAATTTCAAGCCATTATTTAGAATTCTTAGGGCCTTTACTTAGAATTTTTAAGTTTTAAAAATTATAAAAATTAAAAAGTTCGCTTTATTTTGAGCTTGTATATGATGACCGCATTTCGTACTTCATGATTAAAATTTCTTCCTTCATGCGAAGAAATATTTTTGTACTACTGACGTGAAGAATGCAAGCGATATTGACACCCAATATTCTTTTCTTTTTAATATTTTTTTATTATAGCTCATTTTCCCCAATATTTATGCATAATATTTGACAAGTTTACCCTTCAAATGATGATGACGTTAGAAATGAAGTTTATATATATATATATATATATATATATATATATATATATATATATATATATATATATACGTATATATATATATATATATATATATATATATATATATATATATACGTATATATATATATATATATATATATATATTTTATTTTATATATTTTTGATTTTTTTTTTGCATAAATTTTTGAAATGAATCCATTCTATAAATATCAAAATTATCTTATTATAATTGTTTAGATGAAGAGAAAAAAAGTAACGAAGAAAAGATGAAAATTAAGTATTATCGAAACTTGTTTTTTGAAGAAAATTCATTCTTCTATGAAACAATTTTTGGTTTAAACTATTGTTATTAATTTCGTGTGAGGTCTTTACAATTATTAATCTATTAAATCTGACTATACATATTTTTATGAGACTTAACCCTTTTTAAAAGTAATTATTATAAAATGTTAGCATTTTTCTTAAAGAAATAATAATTATATATTTTTTTAATTTTATTCACGTGTTTATTTTTGCAACCTCTTTGAAATATGTTTTTATATAAAACAATAATAATGCAGCTAGGTAAAAATAAATATTTGTCATGTATTAGAGTTTATTGAACATTTTGTCCCCTTTCGGGTGTTTTAGAAGTTGGATAAATTAAAAATATTAAACGTGTAATAATTATTTTCAAAAAGCTTTGTGTCAGAAAGCAAATAGTTTCTCCTTTAAATAAAATCACTTCCAGCTAATTTACTGATAGCTTACCTGGAATCTTAACTTAAAATAAGTCTAAGCAATTTTAAAAATTCTGACTTAAGACTTAGTTGAATACTCTCGGTTTATAAGACGCATAAAACTTTTGGCAAATGTGTTTAAACTATTAAATCTTCAAATGCAGTTCTAAAAATTTTATGGACATAAACAATCTTTTTATTTAATATATATTTATTTAATTTAATAATATTGTTTAAAAAATATTTATTGAACTAAAAATATAAATAACTACAGAAAAAACTTTGATAATAGTAACACGAGTTATTTTAATCCGATTAGTATAATTACTTTATTCCGAAAGAAACTATATCAAACCAGTTTTTCCTTGATAAAATAAAATAAAAATTGTAACGAGGAATTTGAAATCGTGATCTTTAAATTATGATCCAAATATAGATCATATGCAATACCATGTCTACCAATAAGTGTTTGGTCAGCCATAATCCAACACGTATCGGTATAGTGACTACGAAATTAACTCTAATGAACTATTCCACCCATAAACCAAATCTGAAACTTATCGATAGCACGTAGTTCGATTTAGGTGAGTGAATTAAAGAGTGCAAGATTTCGTCATTATCTACTGATAAGTGTTTGCTTACACCTGTGATAAAAAAAATAGTGATTTGCAGAACCTCCAAGAGAGAAGTATAGTTACAGCCTCAACCTTCCGAAAGCATACCTTAAACAAGTCCTTAAATGATATTTGGTGGTATTTTCTACACCTTCGTTTAGAGACTCAAAATGTTTGCTTTCATGGATTACTTCCCAATATGGCAACCACTGTTGTTCTGTTAGAAATAACATGGGCTGAGAAAAGAAATTCTGGAAAAACTGCAATAATGGGTGGCAATGACACTTCTGGTGAAATAATAATAATAAAACATAATTTTGGTAGTAAAATTGTAAATATTTAAATCATTCAAAATATTCCGTAATTCTTCCGTCAATGTCGTAACGGTTTACTAGAAATTATAGTTTTCAAAATTATATTTCTTATTACCAAACATTTAGTGACTGATTCAAATCACTGAAAAGTGAATTTAACCGAATAAATGGTTTTTTATGCCATGCTAAGGTGTAAGGTAAAATTTTACCACAAATTATAAAACCATATTCTATTTTTAATTTTACCAAACCCATTATCAAAGCACTTAAAAATAATAGAGTTGTCTGGTATTCTTATAAACCTAGAAACAAGGTAAACTTTACCATATCCTGGTAGTTTTAACCATACTATTTTTCTCAGTTTATGTCTCACCCGAAAAACTGCCATAACGTATAAGACATACTGTCATCATACTGCCATAGGGCACAAGGTCTCTGTTTTGAGCTAATTGTCAATTTGGACCAAGAGTCAGTATATGTCATATTTATATCTCAATTTGCGAAACACCACTTTTCATGGCTAAAGTTTTTTCGCAATCAATGATAGTTAGATGCAATATATTATTATTAAATTGATAAATTTATCCAAAAATAATGCAATTTTTATAATTCTTCTGAATTCGTTAAAGTGTTTTCATCAATCAATAGATTTTTTTTCATTACTAAAGCTGTCCGAATACAAAATTATTTTGCAAAAATCTCTACAGCTTTTCAAGCTTCGTTTATAATTCACCAAATTAAACGAAAATCAAATTTAAGGGATTATCCAACAAAATGTTCCAGAAACTAAATAAACATTTTGTATTAACTGGAAATAATAGCCAAATAATTAATTTATCCAAAATACCTTCATTTTTAAACTACTTTTATTTGCAAACCGTTGCTTATTTAAAAATATTTACTTTAGAGATTAGTAGTTTGTTATATAACTTTGGTCAAATTTTAGTCAAACACTTTGGTAGGAATTGTTTATTTTTAAGTATAAATACTTCTAAAAAACACTTCACAACATTTCAAATGTTTTTATTCTGTCGGTAAAAAAATTTCAAAACTTCCTATTGTTTTTTTCTTTTTTAATATTTATTCTTAATCGAGCCAGCATAAATGTTCCACTAGATTTCGGGATTCTAAATAGTCTTACTATTTAATCGTAAATGAAACCTTCTTCGGATGAAATTTCAATCTGTGCACGAAACTCAGCTGAATGTTCATTTTTTTACGTTTCGAGTTGTGAAAGAACAAAAAGTACAAACAAAAAATTACGATTAGCACTTAGAAAGTAAAAATACTAAGTTATTATTTAAAATTGTATTTAAAACAAATAATATTATTATATACAAAGAATTTCATCCAATGATTACTTTGTATTTAATTGCTAAACACGGAAAACATTTTATTAATACCTGATTTATTTATTCATTATTGCTCATTCAATAATTTAAAGTGATTTTCAAAGTTTCTCTTTCTTGTTGGAAAGAATTCAAAACAAATTTAGAAATATACTTACGGATTACTTTTTTACACTTCAAATCAACAATCTATATAATATTAAGTTTGGCCAAAGACTTTTGCATGCTAATGCATGTAAAAGAAATAAAAAAAAAACATTGTAATAGGTATCAGCACCAAGGATTTATCTAGTAACAGTGGTTTAAACAACTCTAGTTGATTTTATCTTTGATTTTAAATAATAAAAACAGTTTTATAAGGCAGAATTATTAGTTAACAAAAAAGACAAAATATAATTGAAAATTGCATTTTTACTTAATTCTGTTAAACTTTATTTTACTTATTATCGGTTTTTACTGATTCTACTTTAGAGTTGATCTATTGTTAAATTAATTGAAGTGTTAGAGACCTAATATGTTAAATTAAGTATAGAACGGAAAATAGCTTACAATAATAACAATAACTCTTATAAGAAAACTCAATTTGAAAACTAAATGATAATATTAAATTTGAGCACCTGATAATTATTTACGATCACAGTCGCTAAAAAATCAAAGAACTAAAATTTTTAAAATCAACATTACATAGTATAGCTTCAATTTAAAAATACAAAGGTCCAATTTGTTTAAAAAATCATCTTAAAATTAGTTTTCAAATTTCCTGATTGAATCATTTATTGAACTGACAGAAAAAATGGATGATATAATGATATTAGTACGAATGTATATACTTTTTTATTCGGATGTTGCTTCATGCCACGTTGTTGCTACAAATCATGATCGTTCATTATTTAATACCTACACCTAATTAGCAGAATCACTTGTTGACAAACTTAGTAAATAAGTTTGGAATTTAATGACAATAAATCAGCTCGTTTTCTTTATAGAATGCGTAAACCGTAAATTTCTAAGACCTTTTGATTTTTATTAATTTATTTTTGAAATCGCAAGTAATTTTTGAGAGAATCGAAAACATGCATTCCATAAATATGATGTTCCAAAAACTTTTTCATAAAAAAACTGTTTTGTTTTTAAATTTGAGATGTATGTACTGAACGAAATGGATTTTAAATATAAAAAAAAACTATTTGTATCGTGTCTGCATAATGTATTTTTTGTGAAATAAACAGTATTGTTCCATTTCATGCTTATGTTTCTCCACATCAAATTGTTTAATTTAATTCATTTTAATATTAATGGGAAATTTAAATACGAATTCAAAATCATTTTGTGTCATCAATATGCAGAATAAATGTATTTATGAATTACATGTTACATTGAGCTCAAAGGTTGAAAGCATTTTCAGCAAAGTTTTGAATTGTTTAATCCTCTCTAAATTTGTCAATAAAAAGATTTTTAAGCTTTTAAAGATTTAGGTTTATGATCTTACCGATTTTTGAAACAAAATATTTCAATATATTGCCATTTTCATAATACTTCAAGCTTTAGCGAAAGTCTAAAACAACCTCCCAAATTTTTTCTAACAGGGCGTTTTAGATGAACTGCAGTTGCCATATAAAACGAAATTTCAATCATTCTTTATAGACATAAAAGTAAATTTTAACCAGATTCGAAACAATAATTCAGCTAGTACTAGACAACGCGGAAGATTATTTGACACATTTCTACTTTTGAAGGCAGCAGTATATTTTGAGTGATTGATGGATATTGTTTTCTAGGAAATAGTATTTTTTGTTCTGTTCATATCAGGCACAAAGATATTGTTTAAGACAACAAAGTTGCTATTTTTCCCTACAAACTATTTGAACAATGTCTCTTCCAAAGTGAAAGTTATTATAACTTAAGAAAGTCGGAATTTCATATTCGAAATTGTTATGATGAACGGATTCTGTCAAAAATTCCTTAATAGATGGCAAGGACATTTTTGGTAAAAAATCATAATTCTGGTTACCAAAAATATATGCGATATTTAAACCATTTATTTTCTATTTTTTCAATTAACGATTTAATGAAAATTCTCGTTTTCAAAATTATAGTTCTTATTACCGCACATTTTTAAAAAGAAATACAAAGATGGAAGGTAGATTCAACTGAAATGGTTTGTATTCCATGTTCTAAGGTATTCTGATCCAATTACCAAAGTTTCACCGCTATTATTGATGGCATACTGTTATATTGTATTATTATTTATTGTTAGTTCTGCCAAAATTACCACCAAAGTGCTTCGGTAAAAGTTACTGAGTGCTTTAGTTTTGCCATAGATCCAGAAACACAGTACATTTTACTATATTTTAGTATTTTTCAGTTTGTAAATAAGTTATGAATTGATATAACAAAATTCCATTGCAAATTTCTATTGTTTTATCCATTGTAAAAATATATATTTCTTGGAAATATCACTTATAATTCGAATATTTTTGTTATAAATAAGCTATATGAAACGAAAAATATAATATTTTTCTTCAATATGCTTGTTCAATGGTAGCTATACATATTTATTATAAGAACATTGTTTACATAAATTATAAGAACATTGTTTATCAACATTTGATCATAATTTCGATTTGCTCATTATAGGGTTCAACTGCTTATCTTTAAGCATTGGGAATAATTATCATTTTAAGCACTATCTTATAATACATAGTTAAAGTAGCCACTAGCTAGTATATACCTATCAACTTTGTTTTGATTCCTTAATTTTTAGTATATATTTCCCAGACAGTTTCTAAGATGCATTTTATATATTTCCGTTTTCTCTAACAATATTTGACATAAGTACTCCTGAGACCATGTTTATTAATATTAAGATTGATAATGTATTAAATTTTGGAAACGTTAAGAAAGAATCATGTTTAGTTTGTTTAGTTTATAAATTAGCTATTAACAATATTGTAGTACTTTAGTAAATACAATTTTAAGAATTTCGCTACAGTAAATTCATATAACCTTAAATTTGTATAGATATTGTACGCTTATTTTGTGGTCATCTGTTTTTTTTCAATGTTTGCTTCGTACACATCTTACATTTTTTTTTTAATCCTGGGGAACAAACTTTCCTTGCAATTATCCAAATAAGTCTTGCATAAATTTCCTTCAAGTAATAGATACTCCAGCACTGAATTCTTATGAAACCTAAGCATCATCAGAAGTAAAGAAAAATATTTTTAAAAAAATGCACCAACCAGCTATCTGTGCAAAAACTTGACAGTATGTTTAAATGTCATTACATCAATCACGCCTACACCCAATTTAATTGCTTAGCAGTGAGCTAGCTTTTTTTTTCTTGACCGCCAAACAATTTAGGTGATCCTACCGCAAGATCCAGTAAATTTACGGTAACATTATACAGAACGATCAAACCTAACATCTTTAAATTCATATATTGACACCAAGATCAACCCTTATCTCGTTCGAATTGATATATTTCAATCAAATTCAGCCCTTACGTCTTAAAATTCATAAAACGATAGCATGGACGAAATGAAATTTTTCGACTTTTTGGAAAATATGATTCAATATTTAACTCACTCATCTGCATGGTAGCAAAATTTACAGATTCTGTCGGCAGCCTAATCTTCACAAATACTAGTTTATCTGCAATCTTAACACAACCGAACAATAATTTTGTAAAAATTTGACTTATGTGTGAAGCAAAAGTAGTGCTAATAAAGAAAATATAATGTACACCATAAATTAATGTTGTTAAATTTGTAATTTTAAACAAAATGTTTTCCTTTTAAATGAATGGAATAGTAAAACTTTTTCAAATATAATATGTACCTATACATTCTATAAGCCAGAAATTAGAATTTTCGAAAATTTAGAATTTTTTTTTTTTTTTTTTTAAATTTGTCTATCTTTTTAATTCTTTATTTTCAGAAATCCCAATTAATTATAGAACATTGTTTGTAATTTTTGAAAGTCATCATTTTCATTTTACTTTTATATCTGCCGATTGGCAACCCTTCAACTAAATAGTGATTGATAAAGTTTAGGAATTAAAAATAATTTTTATGTTTTTCCTCTCGTTGCTCGACTTTCATTCTGTCAAAATAGTTAAAAGCATTACTATTAATTTTGTCCTAGGAAAAATGAATATAAATAAATGCAAAAATATGTAGATACATTATAAAACTCATAAAAATTTGAATGTTACCTTTTCTTTCCCTTTAGCATCTATAAACATAAGCTCTAAGTTCATTATTGAAAACTCTGCCAGAGAAAAAAAAATTTTATCTACTAAAATTCAATAATCTCCTTCTAAAAAGAAATTAATCCAGTTAAAACATTTTCAACTTTCAAATTAGTTTTTTTTTTCTGTTTTAAGTAATTATAATATCCGTTAAATACATTAAACCGGATAGAAAAATATATTTTAAGTAAATATGCTTGCAAAAAATCTTTTATTAACTTTACACTCAAAAGATTGCTGTTATTAATAGATGATAAAGGCGAAGTTGCTAAGAAAAATGACTGGGACACTGAGTCTCTTCATCGTATTAAGAAAATCCATTCGCTGCTGAATACGTCTGCTGGGATTAGTCCTAATATCTCTTCTCTCACTCGGGCAGATTTTAAGATTTCTAAGTTTTGTCTTTTTTTTTCTTCCTTTCTGTCCGTTATCCTACCAAGTCACCATTAGGCTTTTCGTTTTTAAAATCCTGGGGATTTCTTTTACACTGTGAAGTTTAGTTTAAAGTCTCGTATTTCTTTTAGCATTTTTATTTCGCATTTGAAGAAGAGGAACTTACAGCTAAATTAATTCTCTTTGTAGCAAAGCAAAAGCCTTTCGAGCTGAAAGTGTGCATAGAATTTCAAATAAGATTGCTTTTGTCATGCTTTCGAAAATTTAATAAAAAATAAGTTGCACACAAAAATACATAGAATTTGAGCAATTTCTACAAGGAAAACGCTTTTTTTCTTTAAAGAAGAAAAGCATTTGTTTTTAAAAGTTTTCCTCTTTTTACTTGTATTACTTTAAAAAATTTAGATTTTAAGAGCTATGTCAATAAACATAATATTTGAAATGAGGGAACGTATACATAAGTTTAAAAAAAAGAGAAAAAAAATTTTTTTGTTTGTTTTTATATATATTTCTATAAATATTTGTTTTCTATTCATGAATGCAATTATATTTTATTTACACATGTATATTATGTCCATAATTATTTTGTTAAAAAACTTAATTTTCATTTATTCATTTGTTATTATTACTGTATGAAGAAGAATTAAAGAGCATGCAACGAGGAAAAATATAGCTAATGCAATAGTTTTCTTCATCCTAACTGTTATTGCTATATCTCTTAATCGGTGACTGTATTGCAAAATGCCACTGATGGTAATATATCATGGGAAGTGATTTAATTTTTTTTTATGCGTAGTTCCCAATATTCCTTTGCTATTCTGATTTTTTTCTTATTGTTATTAAATTCAAAAGTTTAACAATTTAAACTAATACTTACTATCATGAAATTCGTTCTTAAGCCTAACATTTTAATTACATGTTTGATCTTCCGATGTTTATTCTACAAAATCATTCAGCAACTGAGATCAGTTTTATAATTTGATTGCAGCAGTGTGTTGGGATCTGTATGCGCTTCACTGACCAGACTTCACCATTTCTACTAGGAGCTCTGTTTCACGATGATAAACAGATTGTTATTTATTTTAAAGATCTCAAAATGATTAATTCTCTCCACACAGATTTGATTCCCAGATTTAATTCCTGATTTTATTCGAATAAAATTCAAACCTTTATATCTTGGTCAGCTAGTATTGAAAATCCATGCAATTTTTTTCGGTTCGTGTTTATTGTTTTGTTACTTTAAAAACAATATTTTGCTACATATGTAAATTAAAACTTTACGAATGTTTTTTACAATTCACTAATCAATGTTTATTATTTCATTTATGGTGGTTGATTATATTGTATTTATCATTAGAATTGTATATATTCATTAGGCAGAGTGTAAAAAAAAGTCTAATATAAAAATAAGTATAACTTATTTCTTTTGCAGAAAAGTGAAAAATTAAACATTGATTTAAATATCTTCATCACATTATGGTGTGTAATATTATAATAATGCCTTATTCTATTATTGCATTATAATTTGTAAGGAGCTGAAGAAGAATTTGAGAAATTTAAATTAATTATCTCACTTTTCGTTAACTAAACAATTATGAAGTTCAAATACATATATTTTTTCTTTTTATATTTTCTACATTTTAGTTTTGAGTCTCCTGGTTTATTTATGTGGCGATAAAGTTTGTTTGTAGGGGTGAGAAAACACTTGAAAAGGGTATTGTTTTTTAATACAGAGAACCATTTAAAGTTTAAGTACTGAAACTAGTTGAAATTTCAATTGTAATGTTTTTCTCTCCTTTTTGTAAAGGTTTTTTTTTCCTTTTTTTTCTCCTCATTTTAACGTTTGAATTCAAATATTGATTGCTGTTAAGTAAGAATATGTGTCAAGTGCAGATATCTATCAATTATGTATGTTTATCCATTATACATCTATCTATTACATTGAAAATTCATTACTTATCGAAAAAGATACTTTCGAAAAGATACACGCACAAACCTGATATAAACCTTAAAATGACTTTACACCAGCTTTTTTTAACCTTTGTGGTCTGATTCTTTATATAATGATTTTGATTCTTTCCTTTATTAAGAATATAAAAGAGAAACAGGGATGGGTATTTTGCAATTCCCTGCCGCAAAAATGTTTTCAAAAGCAATACAGTAAAAAAGCTCCAAAAAAACAGAAAGAGATTTAAACAAAATAGTTAAAATCGGCTTTAGTTCAACTATTCTACAATAGTAATGTCGCATTAAATAATTGCAAACGATTTCTGTTTGTATCTTTTGCGTTACTCACATTTTGTATGATCTCTAAATTCACTGATAAAGACGCTGTATGGTAAAAATGATGTAGAAACAACTCATGGAAAAATAAATCAATAAAAGAATATAGAAAAATAATCTTCCCTCGTGCTAGGTAATATTAAGAAGTTAGTGTCGTAATGAAAGCGGGTATCGTGGTCTGGCGTCGCTGAAAAATTACTGCTTGCCAATGATGCTTCATTTTAATTTGTTTATTTTTATTTAATCAATTTCAGGTAAAAGAAAAAAGAATGGACACGGTGGAAACAAAACTAAAAATCTTTGACGCTTTCATTTTTTTTAAATTAAAAAAATGTTTAAATTTACAACCAAAAAAAAAAAAATGAAATAAATTACAAATATGAAACCACGTTCCTTTTTCAATAGTCTTACGAAATTTTGAATTTAAGTTATTCGAAACAATGTTTTTAAATTTATTCACAGGATACCATAACATTTACTTTATTTATGTATGTACTATTATATAAGGTTTTTGAGCATTCTCATTGATGAGGGAGCTATACTCAATTCCATGGTTTTGCTAAAATGTAATGACGAAAAGTTAAAAAGTATTTACTACGAAAAATAGCTCCCCCCCCTCAACTTCACTTTAAGTTCCAACTTCAACCCCCCTCGTCACTTTGGTATATTCTAATGACTTTTAATTCATGATATTTGATTGATTTGATTCTAAATATCGTTTGATTGTTATTATCAGACTATATCCACAATGGATTGTTGAGGATTGTTGACAACGGTCAAGGAATCATGCTTAGTAATTATCTGAGGCTAATATTTGCGAATTGTTCGATTGCAATTTAGATATTAAAAAATCAAATGTTGGTACATCAACCGATCTCGTTTCAACTTTACCCAACTAATTATCAATTTATGTAAAAAATGATATTAAAAAACAATTTTCTCTTCGAAAATTATTTCTGTATCAATTAATGTATGATTCAATATTTCTTTAAAAAGAAAAATTAGCAAGAAATTAAAAATTCAGTCTTTTTTCCTGTGTACTTTACTTCACTTTCTATATCAAGAGTCATTAACAGTAATTATAGTAATTTCTTTATGGTGTTAATCTATAATATATAATTTTCAAAACCTAAGCCTAAACAATCTTAGTCACAAATACGAATGAAATACCATTAAAACTCCAATTAAATTAAGGCTCAGTTTTTACAACGTAACGTTGTACAACAGTGTGTAACAGTACGTTGCGTAATGCACAACAAAAGGAATAAACAATTTCAAATTAAAAATTACATATTTTCTGACAATTACAACATAGGACACAGAGTTTACTTTAAGCTAAGTTTAAAATATTAAGACTCGCAAAACTGTACTAAATTACGAAGAAATGCAGATGACGTAACGACTTTGTCGAAGAAAATACCCTGTCGACGAAACAATCCTATTGACGAAATAGCACTGTTGACGAAACACCCTTCTGATGAAATGACTTTGCCAATCAAATGATCGGTAGAAGTGGTGCCGATGAAATCGCTTGTGGATGTAGTGATTGTTGACGAAACGACTTAGTCGAAAATAATACCCTGTTGGCGAAACGACGCTGCAAATGAAATGACCCTGTCGACGAAAGGACCCTGTCGACAAAAGGACCCAATCGACGGAATGACTCTGTCTACGAAATGGCCCTGTCAACGAAACAACCCAGGCGACGAAATGACCTAGTCGATGAAGTGATCTGTCAATGAAGTGGTGTCGATGAAACGGCCAGTCGATGAAGTGATTGTCGACAAAATGAATGGGGTCCATAATGCATCGATTTAGGAAGTTTTTTTCCTAACGGCAGGAGCTCAATTTCTCGTTCTTCGTCACGGAAGATGCTTTCACTTAATACGTTTGAAAATACAGATTTTTAACGTACTAACTAGACCTACCTAATGAAGCCACTCAGTTCCTTTCAGAGGGATACATATTATAGTCGAGAAGGCTAATCTGTCTATCTCATGACCGACAGAACGTGGGTTCAAGTCACAGCGTTGACACCACAGCGTTTTCTCAATTATCTTCAACGCATAAAGAGTTTTAGTGTCCAGCGCTGGACTATTAGAATTCTACTAAGCTATCTTCAATGCCCAGTTAATTTTTTTTTACGGTTTCAAATCTTGGTTAAATGGTTAAATCAAAGTAAATGGTTAAAAATTCGCATAGTTTCGTGTTAATCGATTTTTAACCATACCAGTTGTAAGTGGTTTAAAAACGTAAAAATATTTAACGCCGAAAAGTTAACAAATATTTTTACCATAAACTTTATGGTTAATTAGATTGACAGACTATTGCCGGTCATTTAACATAATTTTAGAATGAAAATTCTAACAGTGCATTTAACGTTACTCGGTAGGCAAATGTGAACCTAAGTCATGGGGTCAAGCAAGGTTAATCACGTAACAAGGCCATAGACTCACTCATAGGTTGGACCACATTCACACAACAGGGGTCAACACAGAAGAAAACATTCATGCCATGAGCGGAATTCAAAGTCACAACCGTTGATTTCGCATTTAGGTATTCTAACTGCCAGGTCAGGTATCGTAGAAGAGGTAACGATTAGGTAACACTCTAGAATTGCTTAGAGAAAACTTCAGACAGAACACAAAATTACACATATATCAAACTTAGTTTTACTAAAATTTATTAAAATATAATAACTTTTTAATATCTTAATCTTCTTTATAATAACCTTACATAAACTTTCAATATTTTAATCATCTTAAATAGAATTAATAATTCTTATGATATTATTCTAAAAGAGTTTATTGTACGCTTTTTTAAACGCAACAATGCTCCTCTTGTGTCAAATTATATTTAAAGGTTCATTAAATTTTTGAAATTAAAGTAAGACTTTGTTTTCTAAAGCTTGGTTGAACCCATTAGGTGTCTCCTACCTTCATATTCAGAGGCGTTGATGTGTCTACGAACACTCCAACTGAATGTTATTAATGCTTCCCCGACTTCTACTTTTCTCTTTTAACAACTTTCCTGATGTTATATCATATCTTTAGCCTCATTTTTAACTCTTTACACCAACGCAAGTGACTTTATCTAAATTACATCTTTTCATAAAACACTGATTACTCCTGACTCTTCTCGATGTTTATCATATCAGCTTGTAGGTATTAAAACTAATTATATTTGTTTTAGAAAGAGAAGCAGTTTCTTTTCAAAATAAAAGCGATTTTTGAAATTAATTCTATGGAATTTTCAGGCTTTTTTTATAATAATTTTTCTACGTTCCTTTATTAGATTTCATGTAATAATGATGTGCTTTGTAGTGTAAAATAAAATTGTTTTGCGTTAAAAAACATAAATGATAAAGAATTTATAATTTATGTTTTTCGCTTATTACTGCAAATCTGAAATATTTAATTGATTTTTAATAAACTAGTTATCGTTTTATATTCAGATAATATAGTTCCAGGCTCAATTTCAATTTTACATGCACGTTTAAAAAAAGAATTACATTTAATTGTATTAATTACCAATGTTTTAAAGTTTCCATAAAAAAAATTTATTAAAGTCTACAAAATTAGGTCATTGTATCAAACTTTTCATTGGAGTGAAATTACTATTAATTAAAACGTGAAGAAAATGGGCAAACTTAACTGACATAAAGATACCAAATATATATTCATTTAAACATTACCTTTGCTAGCAAACACATTTAAAGTGATATCTATAGTTCCTATCAAGTTTAAGTAGCTAGATATCAGTACCAGTTGTGAATTTAAATGATCCGAAATGTTTCTCTGTGTTCACTGATGTAGGCTACAAACTTTCCATGATTTAAAATCTTATTAACTCTTTAACTGTAAACCGGAACTTTTCAAGAAGAAAAAAAAAATATTCCCCGGTAGAGTTGATGGAGATATGGTTATAGATATGGAGATATGGCTCCCCGGTAGAGTTGATGGTTATATGTTAGATATAAGTATCCTGTTTTTAGTGAGCATATAAAAAGAAAAACTTGAGTGTTATTAATCTTTTTTTATTAATATATATATATATATATATATATATATATATATATATATATATATATATATATATATATATATATATATATTCTGACACTCTATGTACAAGCAAAAGTAGATTTTAGCATTTTTTAACAGTTTAGTAGGTACTAAAAAAATTTGTTAGATTATCGGAATTATATTTTCACTAAAATATGAAATCCAAAAAAAATTTCGAAAACAATTGTTTTTCATTCATATTTAAGAATTTACCAATAATTGATCTTGTAAGTTAAAGAAATATCAATAATGAATAACTGTTTCTCTTAGATCTAAATAAAAGAAAATAAGTGCAAATTTTAAAATTTGTACTTGGAAGTGAGTTTTATTTGGAAGAGTTCATTTTTTGCTCAGAAAAAAACACCGGTGTTTCATGCTGTATTTCCTCACGAAAAATTGCTTAAATGCTAAACGTAATATTTCTTCCTTATTTTTTTATAAATTGACACAAATTAATTGAAAAAATTACGAAAAATATATTTAACAAAAAATTCTACGTCAAAGGGTTAATATGTTGTAATTATTTTGCGTTATTTAAAACATTGTCATGATTTTGTTAGCAATTATTTTCGCCTCTCTCCAGCCTACATATATTTCTATATTTTTGTTAAAATGCAAATTTCAATCATTACAAGATCCACCATCCATTAAACAAATATAATCGGGCTTAAAAATGTAGTATCGTGAGGAAAGAAAGAAAAAAGATAAGTTATCAATGGCATTTAAAGTTTCATAATTCTCAAGTATTTCCGATAAAGCCAATTAGTCACAGTTCAAACCGGAGATACCATCACTCGCATATGATGGAGTGAGCTTTCAGCTTTCTAAGCCCGTTTCTCAGTGAATACTAATTTAATTTTTACTTAGAAAATTGAGAGCTTTTAGCTAATGGACCGAAAGAAGAGTGTACAACGTTTTCGAATAGTTAAGTGTGCACTTTTCTTTGAAGTGCCTTCATCTTGAAAATTTACGTGAGTTCCATTGCTTGATTGATCTTGCCCAGTTTTCTTTTTAATTAGAAAATTTCTAATTTAATGATTAATTAAGTATACGCTGCCAACACATTAAACAATTTAGTTTTCTTCGTGTTTATAATTACCGGTAGTTAATGAGGAAGTATATATATTTTAAAACTGTTGGTAAAGACTCAAGGGAAAAAACTGTTATTTTAAATATATTTTTAAACTATTCTGAAGAGTATAGTATTTAATATTTATTTTTAAAATTTTCCATAAGTGATACTATTTATTTTAATTGTTCAAGTTTGTTTATAAGTTGAGTTTTATTCCATTGCGTCAAATTTCAAATTAGGATGAAACGTAATTTTTTTTTACCCATTGGCAAAATGGGTCTTGGTTTGGATTTCATGGCGTCCACACACTTTTCAACTGTGTTCAAGAGTAATAGTAAAAAGCGCGCATGCGTCGTCATTGCATGTGTTGCTATGGTGACCGCTGCAGTTTTTCTTTTTATTATCATTAGTAGGCATTTTTAATGTATTTGCATAATAATAATTTTACGTATTTTTATATTCTTTTAATTATTAACGTGTGACGTCTTGAAACACGTACCAAGACAGGATTCGAAAATCAATCCGACGACAAGCAATTGAGATAGTTTTTGCAACCCATGATTTGAAATGTTGCGGCATTTAACGGAGTCAATCCAGAAAGAAAAAAAATTTGACCAATGTGCAACCCGTGATCGTAATAACGCGATCACTGCTTTTTCGTGATTTTTTTTTTAAGAAAAAAAAAGTTATTATAACCAAAACCCGAATTCTCATAAATTTTAGGAGCACAAAAATGTGTTAAGTTTAAAAAAATTTTAAGATTAAAAATTTAAAATATTTCTTTTTGATTTAGCATTTCGTTTTTGATGCTTCTTATACGTACGAGAAAGATCTGGTAAATTAAAAATCACTCATTTATAGTTATAATTTTGTTAGTTACAATTTTGTTCATATGGTAATGGTTTACCGGAAATTCTAATTTCCGAAATTGTAGTTTTTATTACCACACATTTAATAAAAAAATCGAAACTGGAAAATAAATTAAATCGAATAAAATGGGTTTCACGCCAACATTTACTGATGTTCATCATATAATATAAAGCAACAATTTATTGTTAATTTCTCCAAAATCATACCGTTTCAATAAAAAAGTATCGATATCTATGGTGTTCCCATAAAGACCGAAACATTATAAATTTTACAATAATTTGGTAGTTTTGACTGTACAATTTTCACATTGTGAGGGAAAATCTGGGAGTACATTTAAACAGACTAATTACTTTTAAAATCAGTGAAATTATTACAAATTATTAAAATTATTTCTTTCATTATAAATTTTGGAAGTGAAACTTTAATTGTTGCATATGAGTTGAACTACATCTAAGAACATATATAGATATTTTAATACTTCGAGTCTAATAACACATGTCAGGAAACAAATAGTTTAAACTAATCAATTGTAATGTTTTTTTTTTAAATAATCTGTATGTTATATTTAAAACTATAATTTACATTTTAACTGACTAAGCAAAAGTTTCTTAAATTTTTAATATTTTTTTTATATTTTTGTATTTTTTGTTGAAAATTTTATAATGCAAATGTGATTATTCCTAAATTTTTTAAGACTATTGTATTTTTAATTATCTATGTAATAATCGAATTTCTTTGTTTACAAAAGTAAAAGTGATTATGAGATCATGAATCATTAAATATCCTATTTTAATTTTAATTGTGAATAAAAATTTTTTTAAACATAAAGAAAAGAAACTGTTTTAAATAGTAATCCTGAATGCTTTCAAAATACACTTTATTAAAAAGTAAGATCTGATTGATAAAATAATACACTTCTTAAATTAATAATATGCATTTCTTGTTTTGTTTCACGCAGATAAAATCAAGTATTGTTGTTATTATTTGCTTTTAAATAATATCTTAATGTATAAAAAAATACCAGAGAGAAATGGATGTATGTTAATGCTTTTAGAATTTCTTAAGTGTTTAAATTAAAAAATAGAAGACTTTACGGCTATTATTCTTACACCAAGCAGATATTGACAAATATATACTAATCTGAAATCTGTTTAAATAATATCTAACAAATCATGCGAAGAAAATTTTGAAAAAAATTCTAGTTACATGTATAATTATGTGTCTTAATTTAAAGCTCTAACATTAAAATTAAATATCTGTTTGCCAATATAATTCTTAATCCTATTTAAAACAAAATTCAATCGAAAGAGGAAAAATCTAATCGAACAGATAAAATATATCCTAAGTTGATTGGAACACCTAAGTAGAAACAGCATTTGTTCAAGTAATGGAAAACACATTTTGGTTTAAGTTACTTTATTTTTTTTATTTGTTGAATTATTCTGTTATGCTTAACGCAAGCTTCTTGCCGTAGTCAAACATCCGTTTTTTTCCTAATGGCCCTCCAACTAATGGACTTTTGACGGAGTTACTTCCATTAATTCCTTTCATGTCCTGTGCTATTGCCTCACATTGTTTCAGACAACTGTAATTCTTTCAAATTTAATTTCTATCCTGTATGAAATGCTTTTTTTCCTTGTCTCTAGTGGAAGATACAATTTTTGAGTTGCTCATTCCTTCCGATTTCCCTTGAGTCTAATAGTTGGGAAGATTTTAATATAAATAATAAGGAAGTGCAGTTGTTTCTACCCAAGACTGGTTAAAGTAAGATAACTTTTCTCTTTTGTATCTAGAAAAAATAAGCTTTGCATTCTGAGAAAATGTTTTCATCTATTGCATTCTGAGAAAATTTTTTGATTGTTATTTATTGCGATGTTATTTCCAATGTGTCAAATACCTTCTTCTGTTTGTACAATTTAAACGCATAATTTATTATTTCTTTGTTGATTTTTACTTCTTGAAAATTGTGGTGTAAGTTGATAAATTTTTATTGAATGATTATATGGAAAGTTTATGACAAATTTTTTGACTGATAATTTTTCAATTTTTTTTACCGAGAAAAAAATAAAACAACAAAATGGTTCAAAACAGTTAAGTAGGACCTTATATAACTTACATAGATTGCTTGTCTTGAAAAAAAAATTACATTTTTAGTGTAGTCTTCTATCCCCTTTTTTTAAATTTCAAATGTATCTTAATTGATTTTTGATTGATTTTTGCAGAAAATATTAATCTTTCAGATTATTAATGGAGTAATATTAATTTTTTTTCATTTCCAGTGACTGAGGTCATGAGCAAAAATAGAAGCAAGAGATATCTGGGCCAATAAATGAACAGCAGCAATAACTTTAAACAATAACATACAAAAAAGATCATTAGATAACCGAAGTTTATAGCCAAGTCCTGTCGATTCAAAATATCGTGATGATTCCGTATCTTCTTCTGATTCCACAGGTAAGCAGGTGATATTTGTCCATAGGTTCCTTTTTTCATACAAAGGGCAGGCAGCAGTGGTAAAATTTGCATTTTGATAGACATGAGGAAGAAAGCAATCATGGACGAAAAGTGGACTTTTCCTTTTTAATATAGTTAGTTATAATGCGTATTTACTTAAATAACTGAAACTTCTATAGTTAAAATCACAGTTTTAATTTCATCCGGTGTCGGAGATCATTATTATTTCTTTTCAACAAACAAACAACAAATTATAAGCGACTATTAAAAGAAATTATATAAAATCATGTTTGGTTTGAAGCAGTGTTTAGTATATAAAACTGCAGCATTAATCAAAGACTTGTCAATTTATTTTTGAAAATATATAATAAAGGAAATATTGACGAATGTAAACTATTTAGAACAAGATAAATCGTGAGATTATGTACTTGATATTTACTCATCTCGAAACAACGTCATTAGCATGCAAATTTTATGGATGAAGGTTTTTAAATTTATCTAATTTTTGACAGCTTTTCAATAACGTCAAGCGCTCATCTTATATCAAAGTGGTACTGCAAGAGTTATTTAAAAAGCGCGGCTGCTTAATGCTACTTTGGCAACTTAATATGGTTCAGTAAGCCCTACTTTCATTTGAAGAAAATGATTCACCGCCTGCTAATGTGTTTCAAATTGAAAGCGTAAATGTAAATTCCGAGTCTTCGTCTCTAAAAGCCATTTTATTGTCTTAAAAAATATACACATTACTTCAGCCCACTATCACTGAATCCCTAATCGTTATTCAATACTATCATTTTCCATTACTTTAAAAATGATAAATTCTGCTGTAGCTTCGTCATAACGATTAAAAACCACACTTATTTGGTTTTAACTCTGAACTGTTATTTATTTTTTTTGTCTTCATCCAAAATATCTTCGGAGAAGGACGAAAGCACTTAGTTAAAATGTCTCTGTGTAATGTATGTGCATATTGATTTCTCCAGAGACATGATTCAGTCGACCACGCGAGCTTCCAAAGTCAAACAAGTACAGATGTAGTGTTTTATTCTGAGTTATAATGATGAGCGCCATATATGACCACAAATATTTTTTTTTCTCTCAAGAATGATTGTAATTTAAATTTAAAATGGTATCTTACGAAAAATTACAATTAATTATCAAGTGTTATCATAATGATTTGTCACATAATTTTAAATTTAATTAAATAAATAGAAAGAGATATAATTATATGGTTTGCTGCATACTGTTAAGGTGTTGA
The DNA here is from genome assembly GCA_949128135.1 of Parasteatoda lunata. Classification (NCBI taxonomy): domain Eukaryota; kingdom Metazoa; phylum Arthropoda; class Arachnida; order Araneae; family Theridiidae; genus Parasteatoda; species Parasteatoda lunata. The sequence continues at coordinate 52,427,251 of OX421971.1, forward strand.
GCAAATTTATTCCATTTTAACTATAAATTTTTGTTTTTAAAACAACCACTATATGCAGTGAGAACATTGTGTGTTTTGAGGACAGAATGGATACCCATATCAGACACCGATGCAAATATTTCAATTGAAATAGTTTAGCAAGCATCAAAAGACTTTTATTTTTCGTTTTTATTATTAAGCTTCATCTTTAGGCAAGTATTGTTATTATTTTTAAATTATGATGCTCAAAAATATCTGGTTTCTCGAGATTTCGGCAAACTGTGCACTTCTTTCTTCTTCAATGTTTCAATAATTGATTGTTTATCTCAAGACAATACTATACTCAAAGGAGAGGAAGTATTTTTTTTCGAAATTAGAGTACGGGAAAATTGCCTCTATACGTATACATTTTACAATTATTTCAGAAATTGAGTAATTAATATTTCAAGAAACTTTAAAATAAAGCTAATTTTAAAAAAAGTAATTATATACAATGCATCTGACAGAAACATAATGAACATTGCTTTCAAAACCTACTTTAAAGGGTCGAAATATACTCTTTGATATTTCCTTAATCAAGCTTAGCTTTGGTACCATTATCATTTCAATAGTTTTGAAAATTTTTTATTTATGACAATTAATTTTCGGATAAATTTTAAACATTCGCATTTTTTTAAAAATATTTTCAATTTATTTTTTTATCGGAATCTATAACGTGAAATCGAAAAATGAAATAAACTATGTAATCATCACATCAATAAATAAATAATAAAAAAAATCAATTATTATTTAATCATGTCAAATATTTTTTTGCTATTTCTCATTTGTTGAATATAAACGAGAAAAAAAAACATTTCGATGTTCTCTTTAACAACTGTTATATGCTATAATGCATTATATGTATTTTGCATTTTGTATTAGGAATGAATGTTCTTAAATGTAAAATTAACTTTTAAGCTTTATTTTTCAATTAACAGTCTAATAAAAATATTTAAATTTGGCGCAGAATGAAACATTTTAAGAAAGAAAATCATAAATGTGTTCAAAAATGGCGTTTTTCTTGATTATACTTTTTTATACTAAACTTGGCGATCAAGAAGTCAGAATAAAATTGATACGTTTCGCGTGCAGGAAACTTTTACTCAGAGATTGGGCTTTTTTGTCACTAGCATCAAAACAGTAAGCTCGAAACTATATGCTGAGTAAGTCATCGACAGAAAAACACGAACGTAAGGTATACAATTTTCGCAGTTGAATTTTTTTTTTTTTTTTTTTTACTCCAAGCATGTTTCTCGCTCGGTCAGTTTTATATTGCGTCTTTGGTTATGGCGGAAGTAAGGATAAGTTGAGGACTTTTTTTAAGAAATTATAAAAATTGAATCTAATAATTAAAATGCAGAATATATTATTTTCAAACTAATTATGATTATTATAGTGGAACTTCTAAACCAATTTCAATCCTTGAAAATAAAAAAAAATAAAAATGAAAAAAATCACCTTCTTGAACAAATTTTGATCTGAAGATCAAAGATTCATTTTCCAGCACTAAAACTTAATGGCTTGCGGGGTGTTCTCAAAAATGCTAATTAATTAATGTCGGTGATATTTAAATTTACGAACTCAAACACGTTCTCTGGATAAACTCTCTCTCTGGATTTATTCTTACGTTCTCTGGATTTATTCGTCAGATTCGGATTTTTGATACCCAAATTATAGGGGCTAGCTGCAATATGGGAAATGTGATCCAATTAGGTTAGCCAAAAAGAGAGGTAATAAGTGTGAATTTTTCTATTTCATTAATTTCATTTTATGGGTATTTCACAATATATCGAGAATTTTTTAAGCGAATTAAACCAGTTGTGTACACAGTTGTAAACTACTTCTATCCAAACATAATTAATTACATGTGAAAACTGCTATTACTTAAAATGTATTATTTTTTTTAATTTTTTTTTATTTAATAATATTCGAAAGAATTGAATTGTTATCCTTTACACCATTTTGAAAAATGTATATTTATACGGTAAAATCGAATAGTTTCTGAAAATTGAAATTTTAAGAAATCGTATATTTACAAAATAAAACAAATTCAAAAGAATGTCGTCATACAATGAAAACTAATTCAAATTACGCCGAAAAAAGAAAAGAAAAAAAAAAGCGAATGCATTACAATTGCTTTCTTAAGTTGATTTCATAGAAGCAGATGATGCAATTCACTAGTTAAACATTAAAAAAATAATGTGTAGTCAAAAACTTTCAAATCACTATTGATTGATTCAGAACTGGAAACCTTAAAATTTGATTGCCAGATGAGACAAAAAGTCTTTCTTAAAATCAATTTAATGTTTGGTTAGCATTAAATTAGGTTTGATGTTCTTATTCCAGTTTCATATGCTAGATTTTTGACAGATTTCTATAGTGATTCTTTTTCCTTTCTTAGCATGCTATACTATTTAAACATGATATTTCTGGATGATTGGGACAAACTTTAAAGGAAGTTAAGTAGCATCACAAGGCCCAGCAGCCCATGGTCAGAAACGTCATGGAAAAGTAGTATGACATCTGCAAGAAATAAAAAGACACAGGACTGAGATCATTGGAAATTTCTATTTGACAAAGATATTGCATTTGTTGTGGTAGATGATATGTGAAAATGTCACAAAAGATGTTTTAAGTTTCCACCCTTACTACCGATTCGTGGCTTACACTGCCGGGCCATGTACTGGTGGATCACTCATATACAGTTGGAATCCTGTCACTTTGGACTCGTCATGTCATGTCACTTTGAATCACAATACATCATATTACTTTGTTGGATATCCGCAGCATAGACGATTTGTGCAACCAGATCCATTTCAGAATTCACAGGTGTTGCGCACGTAGGCCTTTTCAGTGCACTCCAAATAAAGAACTCTTGCTGTTTAAATCAGGGAAGCTTAAATAACTACGGCGGTGCAGTATGTATTGCCCAATGTTCTTGTAAATAAACCACCTAGCGGTGAACATAGAAGTTTCCAACCATGGGTTGCTATGCAAATGTGAATCTTTGTGATGTCCTCTACTTGCCCTTAAAATTTGTCTCTGTAATATTGGAACACCCTGTACTTTTGATAAGGATTCTTAAAAATTATATTAAGGGTGATAATTATGAAATTCTATGTGTTTAAAGTGTCCCCTTATACACGTTACTTATTAGGTAAAAACGTACTTCTATCGTTACACAATCATCATCTATCGTAAATAAAAAATTTAACTCTAAATGGGTAAATATGTTTTTTAATTTGACAGAAAGTATGAAGGATGGAAAATTATTGGCTTGTGGAATATAACATCGTTAAAATTTTTTGTTTTCTTACTATGTTGCTAATTTGAATATAAATATCGCTTAAATCATTGATGGGAAATTATTTTACACTATAATGATGTTTATTTTGAACGAAAACTTGATTTAGATAAACGGCTTAAGTTTTCATATTTTTTTTTGTTCTATGTAAGTACTAATGTTCATGACAGAACAAGTCCTGTACAGTGAAGTATATTTTTTTCTTATTTTTGTTGTAATTTAAATTTATCAATAGTAATTCCATTTCAAAATTATTCAACTACATTGTGCTTAAAATCATATGTTTGACAGTACTCACAGTATCTAGAGTGATATAATAATGACAAATTTCACAATCAATCACAAGATTACAATTACTAACGTCAAATAATATTAGTCTAATATCAGATCTCAAATTGTCTTGATGATACGTTTTAAATTTATCGATTATGACTTACCTACAATTTCAGAAAAATTAAGTTTCCGAAAAAATATTTTAAAATTATTCTTGCTATTATAAAACATCAATACAAAATTTAATAATTTAAGTTAAATTCCATTTATTGATTCAGCATATGTCACGTCACATTAATAACTAAAATAAACTGTAAAATAGCAATAATCAAAGCTATATAAGTTTCTAGAAAAATTAAGTTTCCATAATTAATTTCATTTTGAATTAATAATCAAGCGTATTGAAATTCCAGATGTGTAATGCTTTTTATTTCGCAGTTTTACGATTACGATTACAGAATTAGCTTCAATTAAGCTAACAGGAATCTTTCAGGAATTACAATTCCTGTGGCATTCTCACTTAAAATCAAGGTTGCCATAGCAACGCACAAGAATAGTTTGGAGGTTTCATTGGCACGGAAAATATGTCATTACTTTACGGATATTCGAGAAATCATGTGAACACATTGCAGATTTGGAAACAAAATATTATTTATTTTTTAAAGATGCATTTTAAACGAATTTTTTCTTGCGTCTTTGTTGCAATACAATAAAATAAAACTTGATTTATTTTAAGAAATGGGAAAAAATCATGTATATATTTTGGTATTGTACTATTAACGGAGAAATTTTGAAGAAACATGTTTTTTTTTTCATAATAGATATATTGTTTTTAAAATATAAAAAAATGCTTATTTTTTAAATTATTTAAAACGAAAGTAATTATAAAACATGTATCTATGAGAAAGATGAAGCAAAAAACTCAATAATAAACTGATTGCAAATTATTAAGTTAAGATTATTTATTTAAATATCTAGTAATTTTTAAAACAATAGGTCATTTAAGGCTAAAGAAATTCAGTTTTGAAATTGGAAAAAAATATGCCTACTTCATTTTTATAAAAGGTAAACAAGCTTACTGTGTTTCTATTAAAAGCCTATTTAGTTTACTACATTTCTTAAAATACCATTTTTTTCTATAATGCTCATATTGCGACTATTTAAAGCACTCAAATAACTAAAAGAGTTTTGTGACAGATTAAATTAAATTCGGTCGCTACTTTCAAGGAGTAGGATTTCAGGCTCCGTTTCTCTAAAACGAAAAAGATTGCAACAGCTGTCAGATTACTTAGAGCACTCAAATTTTAAATGGTGATCTGTGAGGAGTAACAATGCAAGTCTTAATTTTGTCCTATCCTTTACATGCAGAATTAATTCTACTTTTGTTAATCAAAAATTTAACTTCTTACAACCCAATGGAAACTATGGTTTTACCGTTATTCAAAAAAAAAAATCACATTGAGACTAGCTAGAGGATTTCATTTTTAAATGAGGCACCATACCTGCTGACACTGCAATCCTTAAAAAGTTTCGAACCATAAAAAGCAGAATTTATCGCAAAATTAATTTATTAACAATCAAGATTTTGACAACTTTTTGACTTTTGAACAGGATAGGGGGCTTAAATTATTTTTACTAATTCAGAAAGATTTTAATTCAAAATTTTTATTGAAAGTTTTAAAAATAGATAATCTGTAATGCACTGATTAATTTTAACCGAATAAACTTTAAATTTAAAGAAATGTGATTTAAAAATTCATTTGAAGGTTTCCTTCTTCTCCCCTGTATGTAAAAAGCAAAAAGTTTGGTATTTTTCAACAGTTTTAATTCAAAATATTTATCTTTTTCCTCTTCACATTTAAAGAACTTTATATAAAATTTTCATTTCTCTGTAAAAGAAAAAATACCATGTATCTTCTTTAATAAGATTTTTAATAAGAATTATTGTTAAAAAAACAAATGTGAAATTTAATTTGATGATTTTCTTTAAAGCAGACATTTTGGAATTTATGGAATGTATATTTAATTGAGAAATATCCATTGATTTAAACTTCACTTTAAATCATGTAAATTTCAATACTTATATAATTTCCATAGAAACATTTCTTTCACATAAGTCAGAAATTAAATTATGATTATTCCAACCAAACCATATCAATAGGTTTTGAACTGAAATTGAAATACGAGAGCATTTCTCAATAAGTTGTTTCTTTCTTCTACCATTAATTAAATTAATCTTTTTCCAGTATCTCTTGATCACAAATTGGCTTCAACATCGGTGTCTTAAGCGAATAAGGGAATTAAAGAAAGAGCCAAAAACTTGTTAACTCCGTCCTCGAAACGACGGACCAGTTACTTCGTTATGTTCTGTTAAATTGCTCTAATACAAAGGATATCTAGTGTTTGTTTCCGATTTTCTGATCACGAACTACGAAAAAAAAAGAAGAAAAAAATAAGGGATGGAAAAAACAGATGTGCCTGAAAGATTTAGAAGGAAAAAATCGCAACCTTTTCAAATGTTCGCAGTGAAAGTAATAGAGAAAATTCTTAAATCCATGAAACAATAGCTCGAATTTTGTTTATCACTAAGCTCTTGCACTAAATTTAACAAAGTGCAAAGATATATTTTTTTGTTTTCTTTTTTATAGGATAGAAATAGGGCTTATTTGACTAGAGTAAAAAAAAAAAAAAAAACTTTTTTGTCTGGTTTTAAAAAGAAATCCTTAATAGTTTCGATAGTGTTTTACAAACAGTTTATTTTAATGACTTGAATAATTTATAAATCTAACCATTTTCTTAAAAAAAGAGAGCGGAAATTCGATAAATTGAATACCTTCTTAAGAACATATATATATATATATATTTTTTTTTTCTTCACCAAATGCTTCACTTATTATTCTGTGCCGTGTTCTAACAGTTCAAACAATTCTTGAGAGTTAAATATTTATTTTGAAAGTAAAATTTGTTTTTAGCAATTCCAAATGTATGATAGTGGAGAAAAAAATGAAGAAAAAAAAAGTAAAACCTCAGAATACTGCAAACCATGATACGAATAACTGTGATATGAAAGTATCTTATTTCTTACTGCCATATGAATTTTTTCTCAATCTCGTTACAAAGCATATTCCTTTCACTTATTAAAACAGTACATTACCTAATCATTAAGGTGATTTTTTAAAATATCTCTTTATTTAATTTATTGTAAAAAAAATTCTTTAAGTTTTGGGATTACTATAAATAACTCTATGTAGAATCTCGACATATAGGGAATAATGAGTTAGTAATTTTAACCATTCTTTCATTCATTTCTTGAAATTTTTTGCTATATATATATATATATACATATATATATAACCTTGATTTAACGTAGCCATATTTACAAATAGTCATGAATTAGTGAAAATTGCGATGCAAAAAAAACGAATAATGAACAGTGTAGTAATGGATTATTTGATTAGAGAAAAATGTTTTGTGTTGGCATACTTTTAAAATGACTATATAACCAATTCTGCCCATAAGATACAAATAATATAAAATATGTGGAATAAATCTGAAGCTATTTAGACTTCAAGCCACTTCCTGGGATAAAACCTTTGAGCTCCACAAGGACAGCTGAGTGTTTTAACAACTGAATCATTGCGACTGTACTAAGCTACTGTATGCTGTTTAATGTTCTGTATAATGCAATAAACTTAATAGTATAATTCGTTTAATTATAGTTAACCAATTATGTCCATAAGATACAAATAATATCAAACATGTGCAATAAATCTGCAGCTATTTAGACTTCAAGCCACTTCCTGGGATCAAACTACCCTTGTGCTCCACGAGGACAGCTGAATGTTTTAACAACTGAATCATCGCGACTGTACTAAGCTACTGTATGCTGTACAATGTGCTGTATAATACAATAAACTTAGAAGTTTATTCCTTTAATTATAATTAACCAATTCAGCCCATAAGATACAAATAATATAAAATATGTGCAATAAATCTGCAGCTAATTAGTCTTCAAGCCACTTCCTGGGATCAAACGCTTGACCTCCACAAGGACAGCTGAGTGTTTGAATAACTGAATCATCGCCACTGTACTAAGCTACTGTATGCTGTATAATGTTCTGTACAATGCAATGAACTTAGAAGTATAATTCGTTTATTTATAATTTAATAAATAATTAAGAATACCATATATTTAGAATGCAATACATAAGACCAAAGAAACTTCCCAACAAATAATCATAAATATTTGATATTATACAATTTACACTATCGCATAAAATTTTTCGGAAGACTTTGTTTAATTTATAAATTTACTTAGTGAGCAAAAATCAATACAACGCATGGAATGATCTGGTTTTAGATTATTACATATATTGACAAAATACCGATCTGTTTACAACGATTTTACTCTCTATTTTAATGATATTTTAATGTTTAAACTAGGAAATCTATTATATCACTACATTTAAAATTATATTTTCATGTAACCATTAAGTGAATAGCTACTAGATTTTAAAATATTTCCCAACATGCTAAAATAGCCCAACCTATAAAGTCGATACAAACTAATAAAGGACATTAAATCAGGACTAAGCAGCAACTCATTGCATATTGGATTCTCCATAAAAGCGCAGACAAACTCAGTAAACAAATACGATACCTCATTATTGCCACATTACTCAGCGACGACCACTAGAAAGCTGACAACGAGTCCATTTGGGTAATCGAACTGCCTCCATCACGATTGAGCTAATCAGGAATATGATCAATGACATCTCCGTATGCCCGTTTCCCTTACTTTTCCTGTCATAGTGACGGCAGTGAAAAATGTATATCTCTGCATGGTAATGCTGTGATGGAATTCAAGGTGAGCAATTTTCTCCGGGAAAGTGGTATAATGGATCGAATATATGCCAAATAAAATGAATTTGGCGAGACTGGGGAATTGTAGTTGAGTTTTATGTCGTTAATGATAATTAGGTTTTAGAACAGCCTATGCTAACTAGTTTCAGAAATCAATACTTTGTTTCGAAAAATTTATCGTGCTTTTAAATTTATTGAATATACACTATTTGAAAACAGCATGTTAAATTAATGGCTTTTAGAAGATGTAACTTATTTTAAATATTACTATTAATTAAGGACATTAAGTGCACGGAGAAAAAAATATGATAAAATTGCCATACTGTAGCGCATTTATAGTAATAAAATAAATGGTATATGATACAAATTATCCGGTATTTAAATAATTTATTTGGAAATTTTTCCGTTCCGGTTAACTGGAAATTTTGTTTTTCAAAATTACGGTTCTTATTACTACATATTTAGTAAAAAAAAATACAAAACTGAAAAGCAATATAATAAATATTGTAAGAACAAATAAATGTTTTTTTTTGTTGCTCTCTAAAGCATCATTATAAATTTACTAAATGTTATAACTTGTTATTAAGACATATTTTACATTTAATTTTATCAAAATCGTTACCAAATTGGTTCAGTAAACATTACCGGTCTTTGATTTTTGCATTGAGCCAGAAACATGATAAAATAATTTCTATACTATTTTTATCTCACTTTTTTATCATCGTACTTTTAGTGTACTTATAATCTTGAGTTTACCTTTGTTTGATTAGGTGTGCCTTTTTCAGAGTAACTAAAGCAGGCGCATAATATCATTTGTATTAAAGCTATGTGAGGGCTAATGCATAACCAGTATTATTGATAATAATTATTATTTTTCTACCAAGTCAAGTCATACAAACAATGATTTATCCCCCAAAAGTAACAAATAATAGTGAAAGTCAAAAATACATGAAAGTAAGGAAATAAGCAATTATTGAGTAGGATTTTGAATTTTTAGAGAAAATTCTCTTGTACTCCCTTAACATTTAGAGGGAAAAATAGTATCTGAACATGTAAGATTTTAAAGTTGATTTCCTTTCCAGAAAAAAAAAATGATGGACATAGTTACCTAAATTATCGGGGTAACCGTAACTACCATATAAAAAACTACCAACCATGCTTAAAATATTGGAAGCTCTTTCTAAATTCCCTTTTAAAAAATTTCGTGTTTGCTTTTTAAAAAAGAGCAAAAAATAAACGGGAAAATAGTTTTAAAAATATTTATAATAGTTTATAGTTATTTATATAACTATAAACTAGACTAGATTTTCGTTACACAGTTTGTTTAGGCACAAAGCATGAAACAAATATATATGAAGAGATGAACGAATTAATAGAGATCCTAAATTTCATTGAAGTTGGATTTAAGAACTCTTACATGATACTCAATGCTCTAATAGGAAAGTTCTAAGTCACTATCGTCAAAAATATTTTATCTCTTTCTGACAGAAAATTTATTGCTTCCTCTCTCTCTCTCTCTCTCTCTCTCTCTTTTTTTTTTTTTCTTGTGAAGCTCACAGTCGCAAAGTTCCCAGTTTGCAAGAAGATCAGGTGTGTTTTACTAATTTGAATTAGGGCTCTCTTTATTCCTTTCTTTTTTTTTTAGAAAACAAAAAGTTTTCTCTAATTTTTTTTTTTTTTTTTTGTAAAACAATCTATGTTTAACTTGAGTAGTTTGACACTGAGTATATGAAAATACTCTAAGAAAATGCATCATAAATTTTTATATGAAAAACGAAACACCTATTATTCTAATTTAATTTGAATCGTTTGCGAATTCAGATATTTTGTTTAAAAGGTTTTTATTCAAAGTTCTGTCTTAAAATATGTTTATCTTTATCCAATTATTTTCACCTTATGTGCAGAATTTATTGCCTTCTAATAAACCTGTTAAAAATCCATTTTATTTTTCACTTTCTTTGATATAACATAGTTTTAAAAGGAGTATATTTAACGATCTATGCATTTATATGGATGTAAACAGTATTACATCTATCTAAACTATCTTAAACAGTCTTACATCCATTAAAAGTTGTTTCAAGTCAACAACTTGAATTTTATGAACTCTTGGCTAATTTTTCTTCAAACTTCATTTAAAAAAATGAATTGTAAAAGTTTTTTGCATTATTTTTCAAAAGTGCTAGAATTTAAATAATGTCAGTTATTATTATGGTAAACTCTTGAAATATTCAGAATCCAAACTTAAATTTTAGATTACTCATAGAATGTCAAAAAGTGCAGTACATTATTGCTTTCTGAAAGAAATCAAAACCAAATTGATCCTTAAACACAAGTATTTGAGTCAAAAGTAGGATTACCACATCATCTTCTTCGTTTGAATAAGAATTGAACTTTGGTTGCTTCTCTTTGTTCTTTATTCCCCGTTTTGTTCACATTAATCACATTCTCCAAGATATAAAAATGCTTATACACAAAGTGGATCAAATATTATTCAAAATGAAGATATTATGTATGTATTTTTCATTCTATTTAATTTAAAACTATTTTAAATTAAGAAACTTTATTAATTGTGATTTTATAACTAAATACTATAAATATAAATAAAATAACGTGTACGATTTTTTATTCAAGATCACATTAATTGTTTGAGGAAAACCTTACTTATTTTTTTCGTTTTTTTGAAATAATTTTTATGTTTTTTACTAACATTTGCGGATTCAATTACCTTTTAACTTTTTTTTTTCAAAACACGTGTTATAACGTATTATTATTTTTTTGGAGAAAAATATAAGGATTATAATATCTATGAAATGTTGTTTTTAAATGAAGAACTGCAATATCTTCGTACATGCTCTAAGGAATCGCTTATTAGTTGCTTTTAAAGTAAAACTAACAATTATGATAAAAACTTTAGAGTTTTACTTTAAAAAAAGCATTTAAAAACAATAAATCAAGGTTATTACTGTTTATACTATTGGAATAAGACATTAAAACATATAAGCTTGAATAGAAATTATGTTACAATCAGGGGAAAATATTATTGCAATGCGGAAAAATGTATCAGCCTAGTTTCCGACTTAGAAGTTTTTTTACTAGTTTAATAATTCACTTTAACACTTAAAAAGTATTTTCAGACACTTTTGCAATTAGTTTAAAACATTACTTTTTTTTTTCACTTTATTAAATTTGCTTTTTTTTATTTATATCAAAACTTAAAACAAAAGATTTGTTGCATCTGAAGTTTTTTGAAAAATTTCATCCAAATCTTTGAAATGTCATTTTCAAAGTAACTTTCCTCACACCATGCAATACACATATTCATCTTCCTTATCATTTTTTCTCTTAAGAATAACGAGTCTGAGGCTCTTTTCGTTTTCTCAGGAGAGAACAATCTAAACTATTTGAGTAGCTCCAACGAATATCATTTTTTAAAACTAAGAGTGAAAAATCACAGTGCAAAAGAGAATGAAAAAAAGAAGTTAATGCAGTTGGTGCACTGGATTATGTTGAAGAAAGAACAACACGGTTTTTAAATAGTTTGGGGAGAAGAAAGAAAATTGTTGTGCTGAAATAAAAAGATATACGATGTGCTTTACTTTTTTTTCCGAGACCTTCAATTTTATTTAAAAGATTTGCATTTCAGGCCCTTGATATTGACTAAGTTACTATAAGCCGTGCTTAAATACACAAAGCTGTGAATGCAACAAAAGTTAGATAAATTGTTCTCGGTTATCTTGCTGATTCATCTTCGCTGAAAGAATTGGCAGTTCTTTTGGAAAAGCGATATCTTTTAATGCTGTGTTATAAATGTGAAAGATGACCTTTTGAGAAGTTTATTACCTCTTGAAAAATATGATGGAATCAGTTAAGTACATAACTGAAAAAATTGGTTTTTTTTTAGTATCTTAAAGACAACAAACCATAAGGCAAACTGCAACAAATATAAGATTTTGAGTACTTTGTTGTTTGTGATGTCTTTTACTTTGCATTACCAGTGCATTCGAAGATTATTTTTATACAGGTTTATTCTTTTAATTTTTTGAGCTAATAATTCCATTAGTATTGAAGTATACATTTTAGAACCTAACTATAATATTAGTTTTTGCTCTATGCCTGAAATATCTTGGATGTACCGGAATGCCTGGAATATCCTGGATATACCGGAATAAACTAATATATATATATATATATATATATGTTATATATATATATATATATATGTTATATATATATATATATATGTTATATATATATATATATGTTATATATATATATATATATATATGTTATATATATATATATATATGTTATATATATATTTCAGTTATTCGTTACGGATAATTATTAATTATGGTTCAGATTATTTGACTACTTGCCAGACTATTAAAAGCACTTTACTAAAGCAAAAATAAATGATTAAAATAAAGCTATTTAAAACACGTCAATAAATTTTGTTTCTTGAAAAATACACAATTCAAAATAAGTAAAACCATATAATTGTATAATTCTAATAAATCAATGTATTATCAATTGAGCCCCTTAATACTGTGTTAATAAAACAACAGCACATTAATTTAGAAAGTTCAGTTCCTCAATTAGTTTGTCATCACTCTTAATGAAGCATACTTTAATACTTTTTTTTAAAAGGTAGCATTGCATATTTAGTTTAGTATCTAATATTCAAAATTTAATAACTTGAATAGTGCCAGAGCCATAAAAAAGTATACTGAATTACTGAATTTAACATGAATTATCATTAATTACTGAATTTAACATGTCGTTAGTGATGTTTTATGAAACCATATCAAACAGAAACAAATGTAAAAAGATCGTAAGCACTTTAATATAATATATCTATATAAAATATTCAAATGTCAACATCTGCCTCTCTTACATATAAACATCTGAGGAAACAACTCTGGTAATCTAATTAACTAATACATTATTATACACGTAAAAGTAAACGTTAATTATAGTCAAGAATTATCAAGATTCTGTCGAAATTTTTGTAATTAAATCTTAAGCTTAAGAGCTTTCAGCAAAATCATGTTTTTAAGAGAAAGTGATTCAGTTTTAATTATTTTTCTAAACGCGCTTTGCATTTTTGCAATTAGCTTCTGTTTCAAACAATTTTGTTTAGGAATATGAAAAAAGTGTATAATTAAAAAAAATATCATTCCTGATAAAGTAAAACAGGAAATAATATGTGTATTATTATAGTGTTTAAAACACAGAAAAACTTGAGAATATCGCTTGAGAAACATTAAAAAAAAAGTGTTACTGAATTTGACTAAAAACTGAATTTAACTCAAAATTTAAAAAAAAAATAAAGTAAAATGAAAACATTAGAGAACATTTAATTTAAAATTTGATGGCATTAACAAATATTAATAGTTCTTACTTTAGGAATACTCAAAAAATTTAAATTAAGGCTTAATAACATTAAAACATATTCTCAATATTATCAAAAGATTAAAAATATTGATTATAATAAATAAACATGATTTAAAATTTAAAAGTATATTTAATGCAATTAGAAGGTTTTAAATAATTAATTTAAATTATGATTTACAATATTTAAAAAAAATACAGTTTTTAATGTCATGCATATTCAAATATTGAAAAATGCCATGAATTTATTAATAACACTGACACCCACTTCCATTGTCAAGTAGCTGTTTACATCCTATAGTTGAAGTAAAATAAATATGTTTCTAAGTAATTTACATAAAAACAACTCCATAAAACCTATCAATGCTTTGTATTTTACATTATGTAGAAAGAGCATTGTATTTTTATGAGAAACTAGATGAAATAATACACAATGTTTAAGTACAAGAGAAATTGTTTACAACTAAATATTTAAATTGACGATTAAATAATTCAAAATATTTTAATTGACACTTCGTCAAGTCAATCTAATCGTTAAGAAGCCATTTTGCTCTTTTAGATTAAATAAAATAAATACGTTTTTGTATAATTTACATAAAAATATTAATAGCTAGTATTTTATGTTTAAGATTTAGTTTGAAAGAATAGTACTTTTAAGAAAAATCGATGAAACAAAAGTAATGTTTAAATACAAGAGAACTTATTTCAATCAAATATATAAGTTGGTGGGCGTGCTTTACTACTTTTAAATAAAATCTAAATTAAACTTTTTAAAATTAAGCATTCTTTGGAAAAAAAACCTCAAACAATTTCGTAACAGTTTTTTGCTTATGTAAAGAAATAGTAATAGCAACATAATTCTTTTATCTGTTTCAACCAATGTAAAAAATAATTTGAAAGCGAAAAACGAATTCTTTTCCTTTTAAAGAATTAAAACAAATAAATACTATATATTTTAAAATGAAAGGAATAAAAGTATATAAAAACTGAATTCGAAGAAAAAAATATATAGTAAATTTGAAAAAGAACAGGTCATCTACTTTCGATTTCAAAGAAGTCTTTAATCAAATAACATTTTCTATTCAGATCCTTCTATGCATTAAACATTACCTTTCAATTTTGTTTTGTAAATAGTGCCTTTTCACAACTTTGTATTTTACTTACTTCCAATCTCTTAGAAATATTGATCTACTTTGAAAAATTGCAAAAACTGATAGGTTTACGATACATTCTTTTTTCTAAAACTAAATATACCGTTCTCTGAAAAAAGATTTTTACGCATATATATCATGTCTCAAATTTTGATGCGAACAAAAACTACGAACGAAATTAGATGTTTAAAATATTTTCATGGAAAGTACATAATAATATCTTATGTTCTCTCTTTACTAGTAGTCTTAAAAATATGAAAGATCAAAATTTTCTTTTCATAAAATGAACTTTCTAAATAGATGTAAAGTTATTATTTATCCGAGTATGGAAGAAGTTAGGATAAATGTTGGTTTCAAATTTTCAAACAAAGCTATCTATTTAATTTTCTTTCTTCAATATACATGAAATACTATATCAATCATTATACTATATGTATTTTAATATCCATATATTACCTACATTGTAAAAAAAACAGATATTCAAATTTCACGCCACTTTCATTGTTTTTGAGGAAGTCGTTTTCTGGTATACGCTCCAAGCGAAAATTTTAATAAAGTGACGAAATAACTAGCGTTACTTGTTCGAGGAAATGAATTTCGACAATAATAAAGAAACATTTCGTCATTATATTCTTTATCAAAAGAAAAAAAAATGTATATTGACTAACTATGAAGATCTAGAATTTTAAATGCACATTTAGAATCTAACTCGGCATCGTTTGGTTGAAAACATTGTCATTTCAAACCCTCATTGAAATGAACTTATAAAACATAGATTGATTTTAGCATTTAAAAGTTCTAGAATACGATGAAAATTATTTAGACAATTATTGTCATAACCATTTGTATTTATGCATAACGTTTAATATTCAAAACTGAATTAAAAATTTAAATTTACAACTATCCAATTTATGTGATTTTTTAATAATTTATATTCGAATCACACATTATAAGGCAATCAACAGATTTTTCTGATTTTTTTTAAATATTTCGCACTAAAAATCATTAGTTATTCATTCCTTCGTTAAACATTTCAGAGAATACATATTTAAACACGAAAATATTACTTTGGAGTTTATTTTAATTTATGTTTTAGCTTTTTAAATCGTAAAATAGTTTTCAAGAGCAATCTAGAATGTATTTTAAAAGCCACATCTACAAAAAAAAGAATATTTTCATTTACCATTAATATAAATTCCATGATAATATTCATAATATGTTTAAGTAAATTCCAAGCAAATATTTAAAATATATGTTCAAACATTAAAATTAATTTACATAATTCTGTAATAAACATTGTTTTAATTTATTAATGTTATATTTTAAACAGTATATGGCCCATGACTTTTAAACACGGTATAAATTAAATCTTAACTATAAAAACTTCATTACTTTAAGTGTTATAAGCAAAACACTACAGCATTCTATTCTAAATCTAAAACAGTAATGATCCTAAAAAATAGGCAAAACATGAACGCATTTTCAAGTAATTCAGTTGCAAGCATGGTACTGAAAAAAGGTTGTACTTTCCACTAATGCTTATTTTGTTATTTTCTTTTTTCTTGAAGAAATCTCATTGGCCAGCAACAAGAGTATTCCCAAGATGGTAGTATCTGTTCAAAAGGCTGGGATCTTCAGTTGGAAGATAAGTCTTAATGCATACTCCACACAAACCGGAGAAATGGGGTTTGCAGTTTTTATTATTTTTTTTTACTTCTTAAATTTATTACACCACAGGAAAGTATTTTTATTTTTGGAAGCTGCAGAGGCACGCTTCGAATATTTTTAAACTAAAGGCTAATAAAAATGTTAGAAGAAGTTTTATTCACTCCCAAAGGTTGTAGAGTTCGCACATTGATTCACTTTTTTATCGTTCTTTGATGGTTTTATTTGACAACTTAAATACATCTTTATAATGAAAACTTTTCATATACTGTTAGTAAAAGCATAGAATTGCATCTAAAAGAGCAATTTACTTTTTATGTTTTTTAAACTTAATGAGATTTTCATTTAATGTGCTCTAATTTCTTTTGTACAGTGTGCAAAAAATAAATAAAACCACCCTGAATATTTTTAAACTAATGATCCGAGCTTAACGTTCTAGGCCTCAATCTAAATGGTTCGAGGGAGTTACCTCAGATATGCTAATTGATTAGTGCAGACCATATTTTAAGTAACAAAATTCAATACAGAAGCGTCCATTATCTGAATAAATATGTGATTGTTTCAACGAATTCAGATTAGTAACCGACAATACATAGGGGGAAGTCGCAATTAGGAAAATATTGACCAATATTTAGGGCAGGAGTGCAATGTTAAATCTGGTGTTTACGTGTTTAGCCATATCCCGAAAACCGTTTTAGTGAACTGAAAAGCTTTTGTAATAAATATGAAATTCATTTATCCAAAGATAATTCCATGCCAAAATAACTTTTAGTAAACATTTATTGCTTCTTAATAGTCGAAAAAAAAATTTATTCTAAAGGATACACTTTTTTATAGTATTTCAAATAAAGTTATTTTTCATGTCATACAAAATTTGAGCAAAATCGGTCGAATAGTTCAAAATAAATTGAATTTTAATAACATGACTTTTTTATGATTGTTCTTCTTTTTGTGTATTTGATGCTATGACTGCATATTGGTGACCTGTAATATTGTGGAGGTTATTCAATAATAATTAGAAATTAGAAATTCATTTTACTTTAGTTGAAAAGTGTAAGATTTAATATTGAAAACAAATATATAGATCTATTCATAACTTACACGTGTTGATGAAATATTTATTAGTGTTTAAAGTCATTTCATCTCGTGATATCATAATAAGTAATAAATTCTTTATTTCTAATGATGTACCTGTTTATACATGTTTGATATACCATTACTTTTAGTGATATACGGATAATGATTTTTAGTACTTTTTGATTTTCGATAACTAATTATTTCATAAATTACAATATTTTCCTTACCCTCTGAAAAAGGACTTTTCAAAAGGAGCACTTATTGTTCAAGATTGACAGAGTCAACCGTTGAAAACAGATTTCCAAAAAAAAAGACATTAACCGGAACGTACATTTCTAAGTAAATTATAAAATTAACATTCATATGCATTCTTAAATTCTTAAAATCCTTTCACTCCAACATCAAATATATATATATATATATATATATATATATATATATATATATATTCTTTATTACCTACCTTATATACCATGATATAGTTTTAAACCAAACAAATATTATTTAAAATGTTTTAACAATAGTATTATACAAAATGCTCTCTAATAATTCTGGGTGTCAATGAATGAAAATTTATTAAGATGTATATGCATACATAGACATACATACATAGATACGTACATAAAGTACTATAACACTATTATTATATTATTATTATATTATTATAACACAATAATATAATAATATCCCTGCAAAGTTTTGATATAGAATAAAAAATCTATTTAAATAAATTACATATCATTTTTAAGATTATTGTCAGAATGATACGGAATTCCGAAAAATACGTCAATAACATTCACCGATTGATCGATTGGATTAAGATAAGACGTTTTTGTTTCCTTATTTACAATTCAGCTGAGAATGCTTTTCACCCTCTGGTGCCAAACAATACGAACTTTTATTTATGTTTTCTTTTCATGTGATCTGACTTATACTTCAGCAAAAAGGATACATCTGACAATGATAGGATACAAGAAGGAAAGATTCATATCTCATTTAAAAACAATGTAAACGTAATATATTTATAATATTTGATATTAATATGCTTTAAAGTTTTCATCAATAAAATTATTTAAAGAAAAATTGAAATAAATTTGCTAAGAAAATGTTTTTCTTTTCACTCGCAATTCCTTGTATTTTACTCAGAAATTGCACCTCACGAATTAAAACATTTTTAAATGCATTTTTCTATTTTTATTTTCTATTCTCGATTTTTTTTATGAGATCTGACTTATGGTTCCGTAAAATATATACGTCTGAGATTAATGTGATACACGAAAGAAAATTTCATATCTCGTTTAAAGTCATTGCTGTTTGTTGGTTCTTTTGTTTTTCTCAATATTTTTCTTTAATTTTGAAAGTTAACTTACAAGAAAAATGCTTTTATTAATAACTCACAAGACCTTGTTTAATTTGCGGTAGTTTTAATTTGAGTATTTTCCTTAATACTCATTCGTTTGATCTGCAAAATCTTCTGTTTTATTATAATAGGTTTCGTATGAAAAAAGATTAAAATTAATTAATCATAAAATTTCAAGATTATTAAGAAATATGTTTCCTTTGAAATATGTTTCCTTTCCTTAGTTGTTCAATATATTACTCTTTGGTGGAAAAGGACATTATGGATCTTAAAGTATTCCTTATAATTTCAGCTAGGAAAATCCTAGAAAAATATATTTAATGGAAAATAATTTTTAGAATAAAAGTAAAAACATAATAATGTAATAATTTTTAAAGGAATGAAAATGAAATGTTAAATAAAATTCACTTGCGAATTCCTTTTTTTATACACAATAAGTATCAAAGTGATTGTAGGAAATCTTTTAAATTTAATGTTGGACACTTTCCTCCTGAAAATTCGCTAAATGACTTCTGCTATTTGTATTTCTTCACAGTAATTCACTTGAATATATTATATCTACCAGCATTTTATAATCATTTTAAATAACTTAAAGAATAATATAAATTATCTGTAATTGTAGCGGAATGACAGAAAAATGGAGTAATTTGCTTTTTAACCGGTGGCAATGGTTATAAAATAAATCTTTCGTAATTTGAAAATGGCAAACATCAACATGACGTTTTCACTTTTTATAATTGAGGCAAGCTTTTGGATATTATATATAACAACAATCGTTTTCTCAGCAATTTAAAAATTAAAAACTAGAAATTAACTGTAAAGGAAGTTACTTTTGTGATTTCTGAGTGACTTTTTAAGCTACTGAAAATGAATGCACAAAATCAATACTGCTGCTATGTCTCTATAGAATAATCAGAGAAGAATTGAACCATGTCAGAAAAAAAGTTATCCCGAGATGGCCGGGGGTCCAATAAAGCAAAATATTGGTGAATATATAAACAAAAAAATAGGGAAATAAACCTTCAACATTCAAAATTTTTAACGGAATGTTCAAACATTCTCCAGAACATTTTCAATCATGGCCAACTATAGGATGTTAACCAATAGAGATGGGTTAAATTGTGAATAATACAATAAATAATAAAACAAAGCATCTCCTCAAATAACATTTTCTTATTATGATTGTAATTTCAAAACAGCGTGCTAATAAATCTTTAAATGAGTAAACGTAAATATGCTCATTGGTGTTAACTATTCCTTAAATCAAATTATTAATGCTAACTCTGAATAACGCGCTAACTATTAATTTGAGCTAAGGTTTAAAGTATTCACGAGATTTGGCGAGATTGACAAAAAGGGAGACATTAAAATTTAGGGACCAAATTTTTCAACAACTCCAATGACTAATTTTGTTGCGAATATATTTTCCAAATTACGGCTACCTCCATAGTTTGACAACCAAAGTTTCAAATTAATCAGAAAAAGTTATACTTTGTGTCTGATTTCGCAGGTTTTAGTGTCTCATTTCGTAGCATAATTTTTAGTAACCCCAAAGTAAATGTCATATTTAAGTCTAACAAGAAAAAGCATTCAGCTTGGAACTTAGTAAGAGAATCTTCGATCATTAGAGCGGAAGTTGATTAAGATTTTTTATTTTTTTATTTTGCGAACTACGGTATTTTTTAAACATTTAGATAAACAATTTAAAGATTTTGATGTTTGAAGATTTTGAAATTAAAACCTTAAATAAAGAGTAATTCTTTTTTTTTAAATATTCGTTTAAACAGGTGACTATACAAAAAATATATGTAAAAATTTTTACAAGTATTGTTTTTCGTAAAGATTAATCAATGAGTTCACAAAAAAAATAAATCTACTCAATATATTAAGTCAAATTGTTTAAAGATTGTCACAC
The DNA here is from genome assembly GCA_949128135.1 of Parasteatoda lunata. NCBI lineage: Eukaryota > Metazoa > Arthropoda > Arachnida > Araneae > Theridiidae > Parasteatoda > Parasteatoda lunata. The sequence continues at coordinate 52,448,268 of OX421971.1, forward strand.
AGGAGGTGCATACATTAATATATACATATCAGATTTAAATGAAGAAAAATTGATTTTTTTATTCTTTTAAACAGGTGACTGAAAAATGGAATATGTTTACAAAAAAAAATGTATGTCATAAATTTTATGAACATCAGATTTCTTACAGACTAATCTATAAGTTCGTGGAACCATATCTTGATAAATTGTAAAATCTACTCAAGGTTGAAATTATTTAACGTGGTTGAAAATTGGCACGCTTGTGCTGCATACATATCAGATTTTAATGAAAGATAATTCATTTTTTAATGTTTTTTAAACAGTTTGTAAAATATGTTTCAGAAATAATACAAGTAATAATATTTACAAACATCGCTTATTTTAAAGATTAATCTGTGAATTTATGAAACCATATCTTGATAAATTGTTAAGTTGGTTCAATATTAAAATTAGTTAACATGTTTGAAGATTGGTACGAAAGTGTTTCACATATTAATACATACACATCAGATTTAAAATGACTGTCATTTATATAAATTGAGCAGCGCAGATTGAAGATAGGAGCTATTACTTTCAGCATGCTTACTCTTACATGAAAACAAATTACCAGAGGGAAAATATAGAGTACAGTGCAATTAGCTGATTGACCTCAAAACTAATTGAATGTTCTCGGGAGATTACGAGATATAACATAATTTAATTGAGTTTGAGTTGGGATATTTTTCTTTCATTTTATGCTTTAAATCCTTGTTTTCTCACTTAGGGTGCTGTCTGCTCTAATTAGCCTGGTACATAAAAAATGACACGATGGCAAAAAGAGTTCGAATTAAATCCTTGAAATTTTGATTTCATTTTTTATAAAAACAAAATATTAAAACTAAATATAATGAGATTAGTGTAGTTAAATTATAATATTATTTTAGATTCAAGTGTATTAATTGATAAAAAAGAAAAAAAAACTAAAATTTAATTTTGAGCAATATCTAGAAATAATTAATAAATGGTTGAATTATATTAGTTTTCAAAGCAGTTTTTATGTTTAAAATATTAAACAAAAACACTTTATGTAAGTATTTTTGAGTAACATTTTATAGCAAAAATCATGTCACAAATTACATGACTGACAGAACCATGATTTTAATTGATTTTCTAAAATCTAGTTTCCTGTCTGAGAAATTTAGAATAAATCTGCATTTTTCAAAAATAATTTAAAAGATTGGAATGAAAACCTTTAAGTTTTATTATTTTTATTTTCAAAAATATGTACATAAAAACTAAATTTTTTCAAATTATCATATTACTCATTTGTCAAAATATCCTGATTTAAGTATATAGAATGCAAGTTATGGCGTAATAATATTTATAAAAATATGCTTATTACACTTGAGATTTTCTTTTCAAGGAAAATAAATCAGCTTTTAAATATCTTATACAAACATATTTGCTTTAAAGTTTGATCCATTGGATATAGATGCATACAAAAATATCCAGTTTAAATTTTTTTTAATCATAATCATTTTATGTATACTAGGATATTTCAATCATCTTCAATAGCTGTTCATTAACAACAAAATTAATATTTCTATAAATATTACATAAAAATAACAAATTGAACAACAAAAGTTAACTTTTTTAAAAGTAAATTCTATTAAAATTTATATGTTTAAATTTTGCTAAATTTGCTAAAACGAGCTAAATTTTGTTTTAAAAAATTTAGCTCGTTGAATACAACAAAATAATGCTTAAATGTAACTTACACTACTTAATGTGTATTTCATTATTATTAAAAAATTTAGGTGGGTAATTAGCGATATTGATACAGAGATAAGTTATAGATAATTATAGTTAATAAGTTATAATACATTTATCGTAAACATCTTATTTTCAAATTCACATAACTTAACAATTTAATTTACAAAACTCATCCATATTTTAAAACTTATTGCTTAACATATTAATCATAAAACAGATATTTTATTCCCAGATCTTTTACTTGAAATCGAAAAACTTTATTTCTTTACTTAATTATATCCCTATAATAATAAAATCAGTTCATCTACAGTTTATTAATCATTAAATAAGTATTTTCTTTGGATTAACTACAACAATCTTAAAAATATCAATTAAAATAGTAAAACGAGACATTTAATAGCCTCTTTTAATAGTTTTATTCACTCACTCATTATGATTCCAAAGCTTGCTACAGTTTTATTATTCATTTGATCTCATTACAAAAGGTGTCTTATTCTAAAAGAAAGTGTTGTTGAATGCCATTAGGTATATATTTTTTTCATCCTCAGGTGGGTCTCTTAATTTTAAAAACTTTCAGAGAAATAATTTACTTTCTTAATGAAATTTTGCTACGATAGCAAGATTTTAATGATTTAAATTAATTATCAGTTCCCGGTTTCAGAAAGTTTTAAACAAGTAATGAGTTTTAAAAAAATGTGCTAAAGTTAGTTTTATAATTAAAAAAAAATACTGTTGACAGTATGTGTGAGCTGCAAGCAATGTAGAATACATATTAGAGAAAATAAATTGTATAAAATATGAAGAGTTACATTTTTATTGAAGTGATATAATGTGATTTTATTTAAAACTTCAAACATGTTGTAGACTTCTAAAAATAGCACACAAGCAAAAGAATTTTAAAAAAAACTTTTGATTTATTTTTTTTTAATTGTGCACTTTGCTAACATACTAAATCATATAATATTCATAGAAAATGCATAGAGAAAAAATCATCAAAAATAAGTTGCATTTTATGCTTTTTTGCAGCATGGAAGTCTTTTTGATTTTATTTCAAGAATTTTACTATAATTATATTAGTGTTTGAACACATTTGAAACTTTTTATACTATAAAATAAAGTGTATCGGTTGTATGATCATACATACAATGTTCAATAAACGAAACGACTGAAAAATTAAAAATGTTGTGCTAGGAAATTGCTTGCAAGGTAACCAAAAATATTTCAATAGTAAATGAATGTGTAAGTTATGAAATCAGGCACAAAAACGTATTTAAAAAAAAAAAAACTCTATTTTACAATTTCCTAACAGTCCTTTGAAGACTCGAATCTCATAGAGAAATTAATACCGCCAAAATTACCATAATATATGGTAATAACATTTCTGATACAAAAAAAAAAATATCGGTTTTAAAAAAATTACGATATTTAAATTATTTATCAGTTTTTCCGTTCATATGATAGCGGTTCACAGGGATGTCTGCTCTTCAAAATCATAGTTCTTATTGACATATATTTAGTAAAAAATTCAAAACCGAGGAATAAACTTATCCGAATAAATTGTTTCCATGTCATGATAAAATTATTAATTATGATAAAAAATATCAAATTGTATCGCATATTATAAAACGAAATTTTATTGTTACCTAATCATTACCAAAGCACTTCGGTAAGAATTGCCGAGTTTTGGTATTCTCACTGAGCCAAAAACATTACTTTTTTTTCAGAATGTCCCAAAACAGCTTTCTATTCCGGGGTTCCACTTCCATTTTTTGAATTTTATTATTTTCATTTTATATTCTTTTTTTTAGATTTTTTTATTTTTATCTTCTTTGTCATTTCCAATTTTATATTTAAGATCGGCTCATTGAAATATTAGGTGAAATGTTGAAATATTTGATAATATGAAAAAAAATTAACTTTAGATCAAAATTCATGCATTTGATTCAATCTATCAAAAATTCGATTGAGGAAAATAAGTAACTTTCCATTATTTGTACTACCCTTCTAAAGACTTCACCGATTTAATACCTCTTGATGCAATCATAAAAACTCTTAAATTTATTTTGTTTTCAAGTAAGTTTAAGAAATTAAAAAAAAAAAAGATAGATATGAGTTAAAATAAAGGATTTTTTCAAGTTATTTTTTTCCTTTTCCTATGATTAAAATAGGCTTAATTAATTAGTTTGGTGTATTGTAGACACAAATTGCGTAACTTGAGGTTATAAATAATTTTTCTATGGACTCCAACAACATTTTTAACATACATATCACATTAAATAATTATATTTTTTCTTCAAAAAAAGTTTATTTTTGCAATTGACTGCAGCCGAAATTTGACCTTGACGGAAGCATACGCTTTTACAGAAAAAAATGTCAAAATATTACTGGCTTAAGTGCTCACTGTGATAAAACGAATGAGATCTAAACATCGCTTGAGAAAAATAAGTATAGTTTATCTATGTAAAGATGGCCCTTACCATTTGCCTGAAGCTGTGGTAGTGACTATGGTTACGAGGTTTAACAATTTTAAGTAATAATATTTAAAAAGATGTAAGAAATATTTGGAAAATATTCAAGACACTTTTTGGCAAAGGTCGTCGAAAGAAGGGAATCAGGTGAGAGAGAAGCTCTTCTTTCTAAAATGCGACATTTCTTGTTTCCGTAGCATTAGACAGCCTTAGCATTAGACAGCCGAGGGGAATTACTTCTTTAAACATAATATACTCGATCTCTGTTCATCTACTTCACACAATGAAGTGAGTGTCTTTTCAGTCCAATGAAGTTCTCTGAATATAATTGGTTTCCAGAAACTAAAATGCTTTCGTTTTGAGTACATTTTTATCCCCAAGATAATTTAAACTCGGGCCCTCCCAACGAAAAGAAAAAACACTTTTTACTATAACAACTAGCTGTTTTTTTAACCTTTTTAAATTAAATATTTGTTTATTTTAACTCAAGATTGTCATAATACGAATCTTATAAACCATGTCAATTAAAATTATTTATTTATTTTTTTGAAGTAATATTTCGCTTATTTATTTTGACTCTTTTGACGCAAGCTGGTTAGAATGCGAATACATTTAAGCGAGATAAAATGGGAATATATTTATGCAAGATAAAAATATTAATATTTTTCTGCAAGAATTTTTATTAACAAATCCATATAAACCATGCCAACTAATGCAGAGAATAAATTTCAAATTCATGTTTATTAAATAAGGATGCTTTATTCTGGTCTATTTATTCGATGTAACGATCTTCTTTCAACAACGGCGCTGACTTCTGCAGCAAAGCTGTTGACCCTACCTGTTACGCAGATGTATTCATCATTGTGCTTCTTCATGAAGAGGGATCGAATAACTTGTGATAAAGACAGGTCGACAGCAACTTCTTTACCATGATGGATATTCTGAGGCGAATAAATGGCTCAAAGACAAACAGATTCATTTTTCAATTGTATAGTATTTCCTTGAGCGAGAAAAATATTTTTAAGAAGAGTTGTTTCGCTGCATATTTTATGTGTTGGGAAATCAAACTTAACGAAAATAATGCTTACATTAGTAATTACATGAAAATAAGAATTATTAATGAAAATAAACTACTGTGTTGTATACACGACAAAGAAATTTATTTCTATTTTTTTCTACTGCTGACGTCTTAAAAGAGAGGAACAAATGAAACAAAATCGAAGATTATATACCAAAGAATTAATAGAACTACCTATGTTTATCTAGAGCTTATTAATAGGATTTAATGCATATTTAATATTAAATTACTATGATGAAAAATTTAAAATTGTATGGTGAGATTTAAAAATAAAAAAAAAAAAACATAAAAAATACGCAAAATTCGAATATGTCTATATAAACTAATATAAACGAGAGGAATTTAATTTGAGTGTTATACAACCATTCTTTGAAGATTATACATTCATAGAAAAATACACACAAAATCGTTTGGTCTACAATTATTAGTTAATGTATGCAATGCATATATCAAGTACATATTGAAAATGAGATTAAAAAGAAAAAAAAGAGTATCTAATACTATTTTTAAAAAAAATTACGAAATTCTTAATTGAATGCTTATAAAATGAAGTCATTCTCAAATTATATTAACAAAAACTCAAAAGTCAGGTTAAAATTACAGAAGACTAATTTTTTAAGGAATGTGATCACATCTTTCTTCCAATTGTAACATGCTTTATTATAAATCATGAATTTAATTGCAAACTATTTTCCGTTTACTTTAAATCTATCGAAAAAACTCCATTAACAATGTACTTGTTTTTTCACAATTAACGTTATGACGAATAATAGTTTTTGTTTGCCGTTAAATCTTCTAGCATTTAAGTTTAAATCATATCTCTATATAAATGATAATACTACAGAAAGAAGACAAATAAATAATTTGTAATATTATTCCATTAAACATTCATGAAGATAGTAAATAATTTAAAGTCTTATTAAACTCTATTAAATTTGCGTAATCCTAGGTAGCGCCTTCATTTAAATACTGTTAAATAAGCAATATGCAAGGTTTAATGCTCTAATATCCATAGTTACGGTTTCGGTTCCCATTTGGCAAAAGAATAAATTTTTAGCATTATGGGCTTATATCATTGTTTGCTTTTTTTTAAAATGCATTTGCCTGCCTTAACAAATTGTGTTAAATGTTTAGTTTCTGAATAGTCTGCCAACGTGAACTGGCCACTATCCATTTCTCTGCAAATAACTTATAATATTTTAGTATTAAATACTTATTAAGATGGAAGATCATGGATGAATATACAGCATGGCTTTAAATTTACATATTGCGGCCACAAAAGCTTAATTTAAATCTTTTTAAATTATTAATACTCAAAATTTACTCAGTTAATATTCTTGGTTATAGCATCTCTGTAGCGAAATATTTCCATTTTAAAGATGATGAAGAAGTGCTTAGCATCAAGAATTTATATCAAATCGGCTTTAGTTTGTTACAATATTGAAGCCAAACACCTACCAATTTTCTAAACCATCCGAATTTTCTCTGTGACTGAAGGCACTGTGAAATTCAGGAAGACAGCCCCAATCCCTTTCACTAATCTCCCCCCCCCCCTGACCCCTCTTGTTGAATGCAGATGTCGTTGATGGATCATAGGTGGGGGTGTATTGTGGGCGGATGGCTAAGGATGGGCATGGCAATTGATATTCATGAATGCCCGCTATTCTGGTGTTAGCGAATTTTATCTTTTTAGATTATCGGATATCGAGCGAGATTTTCTACTACTGGTATTCTGGAAAATATCATGCGCATATTGATGTAAATTCTGAGTTATGAGAGTTTGACACGTTTCAATCGAATTATAGGTTTTTTAATTAACACGTTTAGGTTGGCGTTGGCGAAACATTTATTTTACTTAGCTGTTCATATTAAAGTCATGTTTTCAGAAAAGTAAATAAGTAGTGCTTGTCAGACGCCCAATATCATGAATGTAATATTTAAGAAAATGAATATTGGTGTTTTATATTAATCATAAATCACTAAATTCGGCTTTAACCTTAATACAAAAAATGTAAACAAATTTAAAATTATTCTGTATCTGGCCAGAGCAATTTTTTAAATATTCAATGAAATGTATTTTTTGAATACATATAGTGCTTTTATTGAATTACAGGGTAAGAGAAAAGAAACAAAGAATAAAAAGTTACGAATCACTTTAAAGTAATAAGAGCAAATGCCGAGAAAATTGCATTTAATAATATGTATTTACAGGTTGAGTTTATTTCCGCATATTTGTTTCATTGCTGACGTTCAAAAAATGTTATCTAGATCAAATACACTGTCATAAATATAAATATTCAGATGCATGTATCGTTGGAAAAAAATACTTTTTCATGAAACACAACAAACTTATTTTAATAATGTGACTTTTTGAGAAAAGAAACCTAATATTCTTCTGAATAAGCTTCGAATATTTTAATACTCTAAATATCTAAATATTATCTCACACTGCTATCCTGTAAAATAACTCGCAATGAAGTAATTAACATTGTTAAGATATGGTTGAGACAACTTAATCGCTTATTAAAAAAAGCAAGTTATCTTAATCTCAGTCATTCTTTTGAACGCTTTAGTCTTAATAAGTTTAGCATTGTTTTGAACTTTTAAATCTAAATTAATTAAATGAAATTCTCATTTTGCAATTAAGTTAGTGAGGTACCCTTTGAAAGAAATGGAGTGCAATTGAATAATCAGAATCAGGCACTAAATACCTCATAATATGTTTAAATATATTTGACTTAGATTTTTAAAATTAAATTAAAAGTTTTGAAATGATTAACTTTATTTTAAAAACATTCTTACAAATATTTTCAAGAATATTTTTTTCTATTTGAGGTAAAGCAAAGACACAATGATACTTACTTATATTGCTTAAGTTAAAAAAAAAATAGAAAAAGACACCTGAACTAATAAAATATGAATGTGTGACTATTCTGACATACAAGCTGTATTAAAACATAAAATATTAAAACGCGTGCAGCTGGGACACATGGAATTGAATTTTAATTAATATATCAGTTAATAAAAGCCGGAATTTGATGCACTGACAATAATCTATATTTTTATGTTGAGAAATCAACGCGGAAAACACAGAGCTTGTATGAAAAAGCCATTTTAAATTCAACAAAAAATTTATTACTTTGAGAATAACGCAATCAGCGGGCAAGTGTCACATGATAATGCGTCAGTTGCTCAACACTTTTATCCATTCAATTAGTACTGTACGGTATTTAAAAAAATGCTAGGTAAAAGGGATATTTAAGTGTCAAAATAGTATGGAGAGTAGGGGTTCAAGATTATTATATTCCAAACATAATTGGCGAGTAACAAGGGGAAGAAACGTGATGGGATGACTTCAATTATATCACGTATTTTAGTGTGTTTAATTTCTTACAAAAACTCCTGCATCAAGTATTGGGAGAAATTTGCCTTTCGTGGAGGATTTTTTTTTTATTGAACTAACCCTCATTGGCGTTAAATGAAAATGAAAATCCCGGATACCATGCTCACATTGTTAGCCTGACTGCAACGGAGCTCTTACCACTGAGGATATTTTACGTCAGCAATGTGGTCGATGCAAGCCGGGTGCAGAATTTATATTGATCAGTCATCATTGGGATTTGAACCCAAGTTTCTATCACTGAACGGCTCTCATTGATATTTGCGAGGTTTCGCTTAGAGTACAGTTAGCTGAAATACTAGACGGTGGCCTGAGACGCTTTATAAGTCCCTGCTGTTTCATCATAAACTCAGTTGATTAACATATTTTAATCTCTTTCAACTGGTATTACTTTAGAAGAAAAAAATCATTTTACAAGTTTGATTTGCTTTCATAGTTTCCAACGCATTTCAAAAAATCACAACCATAATGAAAAAAAAAAAAAAAATACAATTCCCCAATTTTGCTGCAACTTACTTAATCTTACAGCATATGTAATAAATAAAAAAAAGTTTTTATTTTACTTAAAAATAAGTTTTCAAACGATTAAACCAAACTAAACTCAGCGGCACGACAGCCCATAGAGGGCCAAGGCCTACTGTGCCCATCTCAGTTTTCTTGAGCTTGGGCTCTGGGGTGCTGGAGCAGATGTTCCGGTCAGGTGGTCAGCCGAACGCGGAACCCCCGGTGTTTAGTTCCCAAGCATGATTGGTATTCATTTATCGACCCACTGAAGGGATGAAAGGCTAAGTCAACCTCGCCCGGCCCGAGGATCGAACCAGGGACCTGTGGCACGACAGCGCGAAGCGCTACCGTTTCAAACGATTAATTTACCTTAAATAACAGAAATATACCGTGAATGCAATTCCCATGTTAGATTTGACCAAGTTCAGTGCAAACAGCAAAAGAAACTCAATCAATTGATATTTTTTATTTATCTAAGGAATCAGTTATCACAGAAGTCACAGTTGTTTTATTCAAAAATTCCTTATATTTGTAAAACATTTTCAAAATTCTCCCTACTTGTTATACCAGGTATCACAAAATATCGATTAACTCCAAAAAAGAGGCACTAAGCAGCACACATTTTATGGTATTAGGAGAAACATGCAGATATGTTGAAGCATAAATATTTCTATTGTTGACGTGGTTCAAAAATTGCTTTTTCTTAAAGTTTTAATTTAACAATCAAAGACCACACTTACAAATTCATAATCTGTCAATGTTTTTAAATTGTAACCTACGACGCATGATATTCTCACGTTTTAAATCTTAATTATTTATTGTTCAGATATATTATTAAGACGAAAAGCTATGACATATTCGGGTATGTTTTTAGCTACCATTAAGAAGTATTTTAAAACAGTAAATTTTGTATTGTTTATTAAAATAAAGAAAGCATTTTTTAACGATCAGATTTGTTCATGTCATAATTTTTCTTACAACTACCTATGCACTTTGTATAATGAAAGAAGAAAAAAAATTAATAAAAGAAAAACGTACAAAACTTTTTTAATCAATATCAAGATTAACTCTTCTCAAATATGGATATTTCAAATTAATTTTTTACAAAGCTTTATTTTCTCAATTTTTTTTCTATGTGGCTATTTTTATTCGTAGAATAGTCTAAATCCTTTTCTGGATAAAAAAAAAAAAAACGTTATAAGTTTATAAAGATCAAAATTTACACGAATAATTTAGTTAAACGCTTAGAATTTTGAGAAAATTTCTTTAAATAATAAGATATGTAATAGTATTACAGATTTTAAGAAATATGAATAAAACGAATTATCATAAAAAAAGATTTTGAAATGTTTTACCTTGTTCAAAGTACAATTTTAATAATAATATTTAAAGAAATCTTTTTTCATACCTCTTATTCATAACAATTGCTTAATTTTAAGAAATATGTCTAAAAATGAATAATCACAGAAGTTTTAATTTTAAGAAAATATTTTACTTTTTATATTTATTCAATATTTAACATGATGTACTATGATGAAATCTTTAAAAAATAATAAAATATATCTAAAATGATTAAAACTATACTAAATAATTTATAATAGTTCGAATATATTTAATATTATATTCGAAAAATTTTAAAACTTACTGTTATGTTTTTTTTTTTTTTTCTCAGTTTCATCAAGCACATAAAATTGAATTGCATCATTAAAATAATCGTGCTTAAATAATTATTTTTTAAGTAATTATGGTACTTCTTTTTTTACTGTGTATATTGAAATCTTTATAGATTATGCTTAAAAACAGAATGCTTGAATATAAATGTTTAGAGCCATGCACTTGCACGGAACAACTAAATGAAACGCAATAAAAAATTTAAAATTATGGAATTTTTTTTTTCAAAAAAAAGGAACCGTGATTACCATTTCTATTTTTTGCAATATCTTTTAATTCAATGTATGATTATAAACGCTCTGATAGATTTTAGAAAAATTTAATTTTTAAAAATTTTTAAAACTACATTTGTAATTTTGAGTTTTATATATACGGTGCGCACAATTAAAAAAACCAGACCACCCTTAAATAATTTTGATCAAATGATCGGATCATGTTCTGAGACCCAACCTTAAAGATTTAAAAGGGGTGACCTCAAATAGAATAATTAATTAGAGCATACCATTAGTTAATAATTTCAAGTTACGAAATCAGACACAAAATTGTATTTTCGCTGAATAAGCTTATATATTTTTGTCGACGGATCATTTTTATTCGATCTTTTTTTAAATAGGTTTTTTAATGGAATTTTGTTTAAAAACAATTAGAAATAAAGCAAAAAAAAAAAGAACACAGATCTTGACACAGAAATATCAGGAGACTTTTTTTTTTCTATTTCAATAAAAAATGATAATAGTAAATAATTTTCCTCCTTTATTTAATAAAGAAAAATTTATTATATACTTTACAACAGATTTTTTTTTTTTGCAAACAAAAGTCGATATTTATCGTCATTTTGTATCTATTTTTTTTTCAGAAAACACGTAACCTTTACACTTCCAGGTGTATATAAAAAAAATTTTATGCTTTGCGAAAAATATGAAACATCACACGATTTTATAAAATACCTAAAAATTTAAAATGACCTTTCTTGCTTGTCTTAAAAGAATTTTATCACCTTTCTTCATATAAAGTAAGCAAATGCTTTTATATATTGAATTTTGTGCAACATCCCTGAAAGTTGATCCATTGTAATTTCTTTGAAACACATTATTGGAAAACTACAAAATCCTGCGTAAGCTTTTTTGTAAGCATCAAAATAAAGCCCACTTCAAACACTTATTTTTGTAAAAGTTGTTTTACCATTACTAGACCAGGCTGTATTTTTTCTTAGAAGAATTCACTTTAATGCTGCCATAAAATGTTTCCTTGTAACTTCCAATAACAATTGATTTCCAAAAAATTTCCAATATTCTTAGAAGCTATTTTATTTTGATCTCTCTCATTGTTTGAAACACTTGTACTTACATTCTACCCTCTCAAATACATACATTTTGTTCGTTTTGTTACCGCAGAAAAAATATTTCTCTACTTTTTGATATATATTTATTATTTTGATTATACATATATATATATATTGTCCAACGCCATTAAGGCAAGGGTTAATCTTGTTAATTAGTGACTATAGTTAGTGTTATTAGTTTGACTATTTAGTACAATGGGAGTCTTTGGCCGTCCATATTCGAACCCCCGTTCTCACGAACGTGAGAAATTTAACTAAAACTCTCGTAGACTTATACTTTTAACTACATTTAGTAACTATAATTAAAAAGCATCTTCAGTAACTACATCTAAACAATATAATTTAAACTTTTTAAAGCATGTGTTAAACTTATAGTTTAGTTTTCAATAAATGTTCCACATTATTGACAGTTGTAAAATGTATTCAAATCTGAGTGTAACACATACTTTGAGAACATTAAGATATTGATAGATTATCATATAGTGAATAAAAATTAAACATCCACGTATACTGACATAAAAATTAAGTATTATATCACAAAGTGGTAAAGTGCGTGTGGATAAAAACATTAAAATATTATGATAAACAGAAAATTTCTATAAATGATTAATAAATTAAAATCAAATTTCTATTATTTCAGTTTATTTTGCTAGGAGTCGCAATTGTTCTAATTTCAAAGAGACTACTTGATATGATAATCTATATAATAAACATAATTACTTGATCCATATGCTTTTTATATGCTAATTATAATGATCTCTTAAATTGTCTCAAATTCGTGATCAATGCTGAGGCATATTGGAGAATTTTTTGAATTCTAATATTAGACTCATATATATTAATATTTTTTTTTTGAATTCTTGATAAATTCTCAAATTGAATCAAGCTTCCATTTATTTTAAAGAGATTTTACAGTATAATTAAATTTAAGGATAACTATAAGAGTGTATAGTTTAGAACTATACAAATGTAGCCACAAGTTTTAACGATATTTAGGCTTAATAAGCTAATGAACTCCTGATTATATACCTCAAACTAGTTCTTTTATTTAAAACACTATTAAAACTGGTTAAACTTAAATATTTTATTAATTATCATGTTTATTTTTATTATATAATTTTATTTAATTTAATTTAAGACTTTAGTGCTTGCACTTTAAGTGAATTATATAAATATTTTAAAGGATGGGGCGAATAAAACTACATTTAAAGAAACAAATTTTAAATAACTGGAAGTTTCAAAATGCAATATCGTATATTGGAGAAACTAATTATCATATAATTTCAAATTTTAGTTTTACGTAATCTATTATTATAACGAATCAAAACTATTCAATATGTAAATTTAAATAGTTCTATTAATAAAAATGCGAAATTTTAGAGCTGATAAAAAGTGTATTTATTTCTTTAATGTATACAAAAATATATTTACCTCTTTTTGAGAAAAGATTAAATAAATCTTTTACTTTAATCATTTTACCATACTAATCTATACACATTTAATTTGTAATAAAGTATTTTTATTCGTTTTCTTTTATTCTCCAAAGGAAGTAACGTTTTAAAAAGGAATTAGTTTCGTAGTTCTTTGGGCAAAAGAGCTTAATTTTTATTGAACAAAATCAACCCAGCGCGTCAAACTCCTTTCAAATTCCTTCAAGAGTTATAGTAATTCTGTTAAAAACTTTTAACGACCCTAACTTTCTTTATACATTTAAAGTTAATTTTTTTTTCTTTTTTATTACTTTTTCTTAAATTTTAAGGTGTGAAATAACTAGAAGCCTTTGTAAGACCGGATGACTGGATAACGAGCAAGAATTGTTCTATCATCTAGGCTTAATTCTGCCTCCCCCACTCTTCTTTAACGCCCCCTCCTCTTCCGGAACGTAAGGTGAGATGAGACGGCTGCAAGAGACAAGGCTTAAGACTGTGTTCGAAAGGAGGAAGAGAATACGATGGAAAAGGAAAGAAATATTCCATGCTTTTCCTTCCTTAAGTTTAAGGGGGTATTCAGCGATCTTAAAAATTATTATTACTCATTTTATTTATTTAGTTTCATTCATTTTGCGGAAGACATGTTCTAATCTGCAATAATTAATTGTGATTAATTATAGATAACATAGAAAGATTAATTATAGATAATAACATATAATTTATTGAAAAATTATGATTAATTTAATTTATGCGTATTTGTGGATTTTCTAAGCGTATTTCAATATCACTGAAGTAAATATATGAATAAGTAAAAGAGTTGAAACATCAATCAGGACAGCCAGTTGTTTAAAATTGGCACTAAAGTAAATCAAGTAACGTTATGAAGTGTTTTTGTCCTTGAGATATTATCAACCATTATTGTGTGTTCTAGAATATCTTTAATAGCGCCTGTTCTATTAGTAGTTTTAAAAAAAACCAGAGCTGTACAAACGTGAATTGTGATAAACGTTATCAATTTTTCCGTCCTTCTGTATTGTATAGCACTACTGTGTTCATTCGTGTGTTAAACATAAGATACCTTTAACAGCACCTGCTTTGTTGTTAGTTTGAAAGAAGTGAATAAATTGAGCTGTTTTGAAGGTAGTGATCTAAATGGTTCCTTTATCTAAGGACGAAAGCTAATTAAAGGTTCAAATATGGTGAGTATTGATAATTCAACAATTTCTTTCTTATTGACGAAAGGGTTGATCTGGCCGACTCTTATCAGCCACATTTTGTCATTCCCGGGTTAAAAAACTTTTGTCCATCATCTAGCCAATGTTTTGTGTTAGAAATGAAGATTTTAAACAAGTCTTTCGATGATTTTGAAGATATCGCCATTCCCTGACTTAAACATCTTTTATCAACTCTGTTGTTCCTGTTAAGAAAACATGTGAATACGCTAGTATAGACCAACACAAGTTCTCTCATCTGTGCATGTGGGCATGAAGAACCAGAGGAAGTTCATTTGCTAAGAGCTAATATAAGCATAAAACTAAATATACTGCCAGTGAAATTATTTTGTTGTCTATGACAGCGTTACCACAATGTTTTCATGATTACACACTCGTAAATACAATGGAAATGAATAAAATCATAAATAAGTACATAATAACGGCAGAATTATTTATTTAACAGCTGAGCGGCTTATGTTTTCATTATTTTATCATACTTAATGGATTTATAAGAGTGAGAGTTGAGAATGATAAATTTTTCTGGAAATTATTTTATTAGGTTTTATTTTCTTTTCCCCATTCCTCTTTTAACTTAAAGTATATATGGAGTATCGACTATAATTTTTTTTTTTTGTTTTTAACATTTATCACGCATAAAACACAGAAGTTCATTTGGCAACATTATAACATTTTGATTACATTGAAGTAAGACAAATTATTATATAATTAAAATTGAATTAACTATTTTACGCATTGTTTACAAAACAATATTTGATAGTTATTTCGTTTTGTTTTTATCTTAAATTATTTCTTTTAAAATTCTTCTCCTAGTATATATAGGTTTCACAAACATTAAATTAAAAAAAAATTACTAAAATCATTAAATTACTTATATTGCAATAATTTCAATAAAAATATAATGCTACGTGATACATTTCTAGGCCACATGAGGAATTTGAAATCAGAGGGGTATATTATAATAAGAGGAAAGGAAGATATAAGATATATATATATGAATAAAAGGAGTAAGCATTGGTAAAAAAGTGTGTGTTTTATTTTAAAAAAATATAATTTTTATTAACTTATTGTGGCTATTCTTTTATTAAATGCATTTCAACTGATAAAACTTTAAAAAAAATTATAGAAATGGGTAATAATTTATCTGACGCAAATAAGAAAGCTTGCAAAAAATTGTTGTATAGATTTAAGATTTCACAAAAAATTAATTTCGGAGAAATCTTAAAAATTTTTATAAAATTTTGAGATTTCACAAAATTTTAAAATTTTATAAAACTTTTTAATTAAAAAAGTCACATATTTCTCATGAATGATATGTTAGTTGAGTTTATTAGTGGACGTCATACCATTTCAAAGGTCACTTTGTTAATACTGCTCCTTTCTAATTTATTTATGTAGCTTAAGATATTTTTTTAAACAATATTTTGCATTATTTATATTTAAAATAGTTAAATTTTAATTAAAGTGTTTAAATTTTCGAAAATTAATTATTCAAAAAGTTACTTTTTCCAAGGAATAATAAGTTAGATGTTTCGATTAGTAGACGCCAAAAGATTTTAAAAAATCGCAATCAAAATTTTTGTTACTAACCTTTTATTCATGCTTATATATGCATTTATTACATTGTAGAGCACATTTTTTTTGTTTTGTTTAAGCAAATAACTAATATCACCTGTTTATATTTGCAACCTAAAATTAGTTTTCCTACTAAGGCTACAGATTAGTTTTTTTAAATTACATTTTGAGCTTAATTATGATCGAAATGTATGCTTAATTACGATCGTTACATATAAAAGGGATTAGCACTTCTAAGGGAGTTCTGGCACATCATCGGAATTAAAATTGCTTAGGAACCCCTTAGTCGGAAATTATGTCATGCGCGGCTATTAGGACCCTATTATCCCTATGAGGACCTGTTCAGAGGCGCAAGATTAAACAGGTCAAGCGCCCCTAGCGGTGTATGATGACATTTCCGTGCAAGGATTTCTATGCAATCTTGATCATAACTATATGTCCTCTTCTATAAACTTGTCAAAACATTTATGTGACCACCTGTTTTATTCAACGTTTTTGAAATTGTACGTACATTTAAGCAAAAAATACTCTAAAAATTACTATTAAATAATAATAGCTTAAAAAAAACTATAAACTTATTAAAAAACTATCACTTGAAGAGAGAAGAATGCGATTACAGATATGGAATCCGCCATGCGAAAGTATCTATGATTTGTTTAAAAAAATACATACAAGAGAAAAATAAATGTTCTGTAATGCTATTTAGCATAATCAGCAAATTTTAATGTATAGAATCACACATGATCAATAAAAGTCTCGACAGCAAAATGCATCTCTGAAAATTGGAGTAATGTAAAGCGCAAAGAAAGTAAGAATACATTTGCGCCTTTCATTGTTGTAATTCAGCACAAACGCAGAATTATTATCGTACTAGATTACCCGATTAGGCCCATCACTTTTCCACGAGCACCAGAGACCATCCTTGGCTATCACGTGATACACATCCATGCATTTTATTGTCATCTCCGCATTACAGTCCCATATTTATTTTCTGAAGCGCTCTTTCATAAACTCGTAATATTATCATTTCCTTGGATGCTACAGTGACGTTCGAGATAATGTTCCACAATAACGCATCGAATAGAAAAAAAACGGAATAAACGAAGAAAGGAAAGATTGGCGCGGCCAGTTTGGTGTCCCATAGCCTTTTCCTTACTAGACCATCACGTCCCACTCGAAGTCTAGTGCGCGTGTACATTCCAAACACGTATAGAGACGCTTGGATTCTTCCCAAACGGGGCTGCACAAGCTTGGTATTTTTGTTCAGAGATCAAGGTACGTGATCGTATCAAAGGTGGAATTTGGTTAAAGATTACGCTCTGCAAAGACTGTTCGTCCAACCCCCAAAAAGCTTGTCAAACGTGAACGGGTGATGAATATTTAAAGATTTTTCCTCTATTTTCTCACGCGGCGTGCGTCTCTGTGCTTTAGACAATTATTTTTGAAGTGAAGCGTAAATACCGGGGACTGAAGCATATTACGAATTTGAAATTGAGTTTCTCTTTTGAGTAATTCAAGTGTTCCGATTAATTACTTTACATGTTACTTCCATCGAGAAAGTGCCTGAGATTTTGGATATTTTTTTATTTATTTGCTTGCTATTTTCTAGATTTTAATCAACTAATCATTGACTAGCGTACTTTCCTGGAAAGAAAAATTTTAACTTCTAAGGAAGATATCCATACATATTTTCATATTTGTGCTTTAATAATTTTAAGATGCAACAATTTCATAAAATGTTTTACAGCTTATATTAACGAACAGAATATACAGCTTATATTTTAAAACAGATAAAATATAGTATGTGGTACTAAATAGTTCTGAAATTGTGTGATTAAATATTTTACCTCTTGTGTATACCCTTTTATAATTGATAAATAAAATAAAAAAAAATTTCCATTAAATCACATTGCATTTCTTTTGAAAGAATATTATTGCAATTGGGAGACAAAGTGTTTTTGAAATTTTCTCTCCAATATATGGGTCTAGCAAAATTTCAATAGAGAGAAAGATTATTTTTCAATCTATAAGTAAAAAAAAATTTATCGGAGTTAACAATAAATATTGAAGTCCGTGTGATGGCATATAGCCCATCTTTTTACCGCTAGGCAATTATGTTTTTTTTTTAAATCTAATTCATATAGATGCTTAGAATTTTTCCAAATGAGGATTTGGAGACAATTGGGAGACAAAGTGTTTTTGAAATTTTCTCTCCAATATATGTGGTTTTGCAAAATTTTCATAGAGAGAAAGATTATTTTTCAATCTGTAAGTAACAAAAATTTATCGGAGTTAACGATAAATATTGAAGTCCGTGTGGTGGCATATAGCCCAGTTTTCCGCTAGACAATTATGTTTTTTTTAAGTCTAATTCATATAGATGCTTAGAATTTTTCCAAATCAGGATTTGAAAACTTTGGATTTCTGTTTAGTGTTCAGTACATGGTTGTAACGAATATAGAATTTAGTTAACAAATGTATTCTAGAAAGAATCATTGTACGAAGCTTGTCTAGCCAAATCTGAACAATTGAAAAAAATGGTTTAATAAAATGAGATTAAAAGAAATATGAAAATGTTCCCCCCATTTATTGCATTTAAAAAAATGCAAACGTAAGGGGGGGGGGGGATCAGCGAAAAAATTAAAAACGCTATGTTTAATACTGAATTATTTTAAGCCACTTAGTAATGGAACTTGCAGAAAAAGGCAACGAGTACAGTGTTATTCGGTGCATAAAATAGGTAAGGACCGAGAAATTTTTTTAAATACTTTCCGAAAATTAATATTTATAAAACGATACCTTTGAAAATAATGTTTAGTGAGCAAAGATCATGGTGCAGTCGGTAAAAGTTAACAATCTCAGTCTCACCCAAATTAGAGCCTATTTTACATAAAATCTTTTTTGCAACAAACTATTTGCAGGGAAAAAGATAAACAATGCTTCAGTATCTACAGGTGTCATTAGTTATTTTAATGAAGATCTCAAATAGAATATTTAAAAATATATTTTGCATTAAAAATATTAAATTTGTGTACAGGACATGTGCTCCATCAAAACTACTGTAAATCTTTTTCTGAAATAATATCAATCTAGAATAATACCCATTTAATATGATGACCGGATAATGAAATATGGGAAAAGGACAACTTATGTTCGCAGTCAACAATGAAAAAAGTAGATTGAATGCTTAACTTAAAACATTAACTGATCGCATGAATCATGAGCCGAAAACCCAGAACGTAAATAGTTCAAGTTGTGCTATATGAATATTTGCGATCGTCGGTGTTCCTTAGACACTATACGATCCTTCTCCATGGTGTGCTGATCTTCTTCAGATAAAAAATCTTTAAGGAAACACCTTTATTGTGTTTATATGTTTAGTGCATAAATTAAATATTTTTGTATACAATATGAAATAAGTGCACTTAGTACAATGAGGAGAAAGCATGGCGAAAACTACCAGAATATGGTGAATTGTAGGGAATTCCGGGCTCTATGGGAACACCAAAAAGCTACGTAACTTTAACTGAAGGGCTTTGGAGATGAGTTTTGTAAAACAATAAAATATGGTTTGTAAATGTAATAATTATCATGATACCTTGGAGCATAACATAAAAACATTTTAATCAGTTAAATTTACTTTTAATTTTTGTATTTTGTTATAAATGTGTAGCAATATGATCCCTTACGGTCGAAAAAATTACAAAATGAATGTTTAATATACCGTATAGTTTGATTTTATCAACCTGACTGATGAACATAAAAGTTTTTTATCAGAAAAGTTATTACCATAAAGTAGGCTAATTTCACCAGAATTTTTCATTCGTGTATCATTAAAGCAGGCTAATTGTTCTTCTTAATTTTAAGATATTTAAAAAAATTACCATTCTCATCTTTCCTTTAATCACCCTAAAATTATATTGACGTCCAGTTCTGCTAACAAAAGAAGTATTGCTTAATTTTTTGCGACAAAGCATGTTCTTCAATTTGGAGTCACAAGATTAGATACCCAACCTACATATTATTAGAATTTCACACCTAAATGATATAAAATCCTTCGTTAAACTACATACATTTATGCGTTTAGAATATTAGATGCGTCATTTTATGATTAAATAATATCAATCCAATCAACATGTATTTAATTAATAACAACAGACCTGTATAAAAGTATAACAATGTAAATTGACGCATAGTACATTCGCTAAGTTATGAAATAAGCAAACTTATGTAAAAAAAAAATGCACATTGTATCGATTTTAGATCTGTTCTCAATGGTTCCTTTTTTAGCATCTAAGATAAAGGTAGACTGTTATTGTTCTCTTTAGAAAATGATAGTACATGCACTTAATCAGAGATATGCGAAATCAGCAATTTTTGCTTCTTCAAAGCACGATTTGTTTAATCCTTACTTAAGAATATAAGAATAAAAATTCCGTCGTTTTTCTTTTGAGAAGATTTTTCGGATACGAACAAAACGAGTTAGAATTAAAATATTGAGTTAATCTGAAATGCTTAGTTACTACTGGTAATTAAACTTTAAAAGTAATGCTGACATTTAAACATTTCTTTTCCCTTCAATTAATAAAACGAAAGCAAATGATTGCTTATCTTAGTGTTAAAAAAGTATCAAGTAAAATTTATTTTACTTTCTAAAAAAGAAAGATATCTTATATTAAAGGGCTGTAATGCATTAAGATAACTAAAAAATACATAATTTTGCACATAGTTTATACATAATTTATGCTTTATAAATTATAAGTATAACTGTTTTATTTATTCATTTATTTTTCAATTTTATGAAAGATCACCTACTAATGTTTAGATTATTGAAATAAATACAAAAACAAATTGTTGAACATGCCATTTTTGACATTGAAATTTTCTAAAAAGTAATTCTTTACTTTAAATTAACATTTTATTTTTTACTTCAAATAATTTCGATCTAAAAAATGAACTTTTATTACTTTTCTTGGAAATTTTTTAATTATTTTTAAGAATTTGTCAAGATAGTAACTGAAACAGAAAAGAATGAAACAGAATAAAATTTAACTCCTTTAACTACATTAATTTGAAACATGTATACTTAAGTAAAATTATTCATTATACTTAAGTAGGCACATTGATATTTGAGTAAATTTTATTATGCAATTATCTTTAGTGAAAAATATACAACAACATATGGCACTACAATTAAATAACATGCACATTTGGTGCAAGTAAAACATGGTGCATTAGCGTGTACCAAATAAAGAAAAATGCAATATTAAGTTAAGATATAAAATTTTTTAAAAAATTTAAACGACAAACAAGGAACTTGGATTTTAAAGCTTTCGCGTAATAGATTTAAACTTATTCGGTGAATGTTATGGATAATTTCGAGCTAATTGGCGAGTGTATGACATTGTAAAAATACTAGCAAATACGTATTGCAATGCAAATACCGACTTATTTAATGAACGAAAGAAAAAAACTGTTACAACTGAAAATTATAAATTTTAACACATAACTCATTTTTTGTCTGCGAAAATGTGTATTATTAAATAAAATAATTTTATTACTTTAACCTGAGTAAGAGGACTTGGTTTAAAAAATTAATTTCTGGAAGTTTGATAATGTTTCTCAAGGGAACACTAAAGTTGAGGATTTATTATAATACTTTCGAAACCTGGAGAACATTTATTTTTCAAGTACCATCTACAGATTGTCATTAATTTCAGTTATCTTGAATATATCCTTTTTTAGCATCTTACTTATCAAAATATTTTATTATGTTGCATTAATTGGTGTATTTAATTACAATGCTTTTGATTAATTTAAAAGCTTAATTTATGTATTTCGTTGCACCATAAGCAACATTTTTCATATAAAAATAAAAATTTTAAAGACATTTACATAAGCAAATATCATGCTTCGTTTTTTAAAAAAAATGCCATTATATTGGCTTAAATTAAATTAAATAACTAAAATTTAATATAAATATTTAGTAATTTTTTTATGTAGAAAACAATTTATGTTTTGAAACTAGTTAATTCTTAAATGTTATTAAATTATTTTTCTAACTAAAATTTTTTTCTGTCTGGAACGCAAATTAAAATATTGTAAATAAATACTTGTTGTATTTTATTTTTATTTTAAAAATAACGAATAAAGAGTGTTTAATTTTTTAATAAAACACAACTAATGAAATTGAATTAATTTACTTGAAAATTGATTGAAGATGTAGTTAAATTTACCTTATTCTATAAAATTTAGAGAGGAAAAAAGGAAAAAAAAATAGTAAAGAAATTTTGAAATACACTAATAGATTTTTTAAAAAAACAATGTTTATGTATACAATTGTAGCTTTAAATGTGTGAGGAAATAGATATTTATTAGAAATTATTAATTTTTGAAATCCCTAATTTACTTTAACTTTCATACCAAACTAAAATAAACTAAACTACTTGAATTAAAATGTTATATTTCCAATGATGTGCTTGTAGCTTGATTAAAGATATAGTTTACTTTACCTTATTCAATAGATTTATCTTATTCAAAACATTTAAAGTAAAAAATTATATCATTTTAGTTAATAAATTCTGAAACAAACTAATAGAGTTTGAAAAAAAAATCAATGTTTAATTATGAAATTTTAATTTTGAATTTAAGGAAATAAAATCATTTCTAAGAAATTTTCAACTCTTTGAAATCCCAATTTTACTCCATTTATCTTAATAAGCTAAAATAATACCAAATAACTTGAAGTAACATGTTATATTTTCATTAAATTTATGAACTTAAGTTGGAGGAAACTGTTCAGTTTAGGAGACTTAAATTTCAATTCACGCTTAATGATCTTGTTCTTAATGTTTTATTAACCCATCCATATAATATATGGTTCTTTTATTCTCCTATTAGGCAATTAGAAATATGAAGCTGGCATGGAAACCAATATTTCAGACTTCCCTTTTATCTAATGTCACCTTACAGTAACTTCGTTATATCGTCTTATCAGAAAATACAAGCAATTCCCTCGGCAAAGTTGCGCAGTAGCAACTATGATGAATAACTGCTGTCCACTACCGTCTCATTGATAAGACTTGCTAGGAGGGCAAATAATGGCTGACGCGATATTAGCTTGACTTTTGTTGGACAAGATTTTCTACGATCCACCAATATATTAACAGATAAAGAAAGGAAATTATTGAACACAGTCACAATTCTAGGATATTTGTAGGTATTAAGGTAAGTTGCAATTTATAATTTACGAAACTCGTTAAATTACAGGTAGTAAGGTAAGGTGAAATTAGAAGCCCATTTTACTTTAAGACATAGAATAATAAGAAAAACGAAGTTTTTAAAACTACTTCGAAAATATTTGCATTTTTAGTAAACTTTATAATAGAAAAATGTTATGAGCTAAATGGATAAATATTTCTGGTAAAATTATCCTACTCTATAAAAGTAACGTTTCTGGTAAAAAAAATGCATTATTTTTTTCAATAAAAACAACTCATTTTATTTTCTAAATTACTATTTACGTCATTCATTTGTTAATTTGGAAAACATTCTCAGAGCCACAATAACGAATCTTTCAACTGGTAATAATTGGTTTGAAATTCTACGTTTTGTAGAAAATACAAAACATGAAAAGTGAATTTTAACAAATAATTTTTATATCATGGTCTAATGTATCTTGATAAAAGGATCACATTTTCAAAATTTTATCTAAAAATTATATCTATGTTTTATTGTTAATTATATAAAAATTATTACCCAAAGCCCTTTTGTAAAAATTATCGAACTTTTTCATTTGATTGTATTTTATGAACAATTCTTATAAAATAAAAAATATATAATATTTAATGAACAAAACCTATTACAATTTACAATAAGAAAAACTTCAAGTAAGTATCTAATTAATAACAAAAAGTGGAAAATATGGGAATTTAAGTGTTATATGCAATTAAAGTTAAATTATTTCTTAAAGAGTTTTAAGTAATGCAATTTATCTATACTATTTGAGTTTATAGCTCTATTTCTTCAGATGTTTATATCGTGAAAAAAAATTTTTTTTTTGTAATTCAGTTTCTTATTTTATTTTATTGCCTCTTAAAGTAATGACATATGCTTAAATGATTTTAGTTAAGGTTAAGATATAAATTTTATTTAATTACAAAATAGCCTATTGAATATAATCAACGCATAAAAGGGGAAAATGAAACCAAAATTATCGTAAAATTGTTCATCACCATATTATGCAAATAGATATGTCAGTTTTTGCATACTTTGCGAACCAAAAGCGAATATTAAACTACTTTAGTCCTCATAAAAAAGTTTATTCTCCAATAAAAATGAATTTCTTTATTGTTTCTCTTTTGACTTAGTATTTTTACTTTAAAAAAAAGAAAGAAAATGCTTCTGAAATATTTCTTTACTTGCTTCACACTTACACGCTAAATTCAACTTATGTAAATTTTTATCAAATAGTCCGGTTATAAATTATCGAATAATTTAAAAGATTCTTCAAAAGATTCAAAAAGATACAAAAAGCTTGCAAAGCTTTGCCGCCAAAAATTTCAATTAGCACTTTCCGTTTTTACATTGATTCCGATTAGTTTTTAGCACATTTTAGAAATAAAATCATTAAATATTTTACAAAACATATCGATTTAAAATTATACTAGGGAGGAGGAAAAATAAAAAAAAAATTAAGTTAATAATATTTGTCCAGACCCATTATCTAATGGATACCCACTTTGGTTGAACCAAATAAACACAACATTCAGTTATAACTATATGGTATATTAAGAACTTTCAAAACACTGAGTAATCATACCCTGGTAATGATGTAAGGACGCGGAATCAGTATGATAGATAAAAATATTTCAGAGATCATAAAATATAATTATCTTTTTAAACACCTTTAAATAATTAGATAAAAAGTGAATATATTTTCTCAATATAATGGGAATATCTTGTCTTATGATTAATATCGAATGAATGATATTCACGATAGCAATAACTCCATTGCCGTTATGAACAGCAATAATTTTTCAATGCAGTAATTCAGTGAAATTTATTAGTAACGATAGATATCGAAAAATTTATATCGTTAAAGTTATTGGTTATTACAAATTTTGATATTGATAATATCGAGAGTATTATCCAGAAGAATAATTATAAATATTATAATTAATAATTATAATTATAATTATAAATTATAATTATAATTATAATTATAAATATCATATAAAAATGAAATAAGTAAATGAAGAAAAGAATAAATGAAGATTTTGGAAAAATATTTGAATATATATTCTGAAATATCGACTTGTCTTAATAAAACATCATAATTTTTAAATTGTGATATTTAGTAAATTTGAATGGTAGAATTTATTTTAATTGCGGTTTATGAGCAAATAAATGGATGTGAAAATTGAATCGTGAGTAAAACAACTATGTATTAATGTAATTTTTAACTATGAATTAATGGTATTAATGCATTAATACATACAAGTTATAAATTATATACTGATAGGCACTAATAAACTTCCTTTCAAAGTAATACCATGGGATAAAACATAAGCATAAGCCTATATTTTCATGTACTTTTCGCGTATGTTAAGCATGTTTTCATGAATATAATATCATTCATAAATCGAGACTCAGTGGTTGTCGATATATTCTGTAAACTTAAAACGTATATTGCAAGAAATCATGTTTCAAAATTGGGAAAAGAAATACATACAGCATTTTCTACAATTTATTAATATTTTAAGCCATATAGCTTAAAATATTAAATAGTTACAACAGTTCGGTATCATATAAATTTCAAAGATTCAAGTGACTAATTTAAAATAAAATATAGGGGTGAAACCACTGTTAGTAAATCAATGTAAATATCTTAAGAGTTCGATCAGTTTGTTTGAATATTTTAAAAACGCCGACAATGATGCAACAAATTAAATGATGCAGCGTATTTAAGAGAAACAAAGAAATCAGTGGCATAAATTAAGCCTGTCTGAAAAATGGCATTAAAAATATCACCAGAATGAATCTGAGTCAGAGATTAAGCTCACTGAAAAAAAAGTTTAGTTAATTTTACCAAAATGTGGCAAATATTACTATGCTCTCTATGGCACTCTATGGGTACACCAAGGCTCTCTATGGCTCTCTATGGGTACACCAAGAACCATCGTAGTTTTTATCGAAGAGCTTTGGTAATGATTTTGTCAAAATTATTACTAAATATGATTTTAAATAATGTGATAGAACTTGGTAAATATGACAAACTTTGGCAATTTTATTATGATATCTTAGAGCATAGCATAAAAGCCTTTTATATGATTAAATCTGCTCTTAAGTCTTGTGTTTTTTTTACGAAATGTGTGGTAATAAATATTAAAATTTTAAAAAAAATGTTTGATAATTTTTAAAAATCACCAAAATAAGGCTTTGAATGCCTTAAATTTTGATTTTATTAAACAGAATTACGATTTTTTCTAATCGGAATTGTCATTACCATATAGTCTGTTAATTTTACCAGATTTGTTTTTCTCCGTGTGTATTTAGGAGAAGACAGCAAAACACAGAAATTTGTTTCTTAAAAACAATTTTTTAATAAATATTCTAATACATTTTTTTAATATATCTAAGTTATTTATTCCTTTACAATAAACAGTATGATAGAAATTGAAAAAAAATACCATAAATAATGAAAAACAAAAAAAAAGCTTAACATTTGGTTAGAGAAATCTTAATCTAAAACAGTTCATTACTACAGCAGCGAAACTTTTATTCGTTAAAGATTTAATACGAATCATTATGATGTAACTAAATATTTCTGAAATCAATTTAATGGATGTAGCAAAACTAATGTTATTTTCTCCTAAATTGGATAAACATGATGTTCTTTTCCAAAAGTGACGAACGAATGGTATAGATTAGAAGCCTCCGGATATTTTCTCTGTAAATAGAACTAACTAGATGGTATGTTGGAGATAAATAAAGTTTCCAATTCACTAAAAATTGCTTGAAGTTACTACAGATCCCACTTTACACCAGAAATGTAAAACATTATTGGTATGTTGAAGTGAACCATGTAGGCGAAACGTTAAATTTCACTCCATAAAACTAATTAAATAAAGAGGGAATGAATTTATTTACTTTCACTCGCATCAGTAAGTTTTATCCATTTTAATTTAATTAATTAAAAATTAAATATGTCTCTTATACTTATGAGGAATAACGAACGAATGCTAATTGCACATATTTTAGTTTTACTTATGGGACTTAACATCCCTGGATAATTTTGGTATTGAATTCTACATTTATACATTTTAAAGATGTGGCATATGTACAAATATTTTTCTAACCAGTAGGATTAAAATAACTAGGTTCAACATCTTTAAAAATAAACAAGCAACAACATCCCTTGACTAAACCAAGATAAGTCAGTAAACAGAGCTTAATATTAAGTAGGTAAGGAAAATTGGGAAAAGTATATATTTTAATAATTCTCTTTTTGAAGTGATAATGGCAAATGCATTTGTATTTATTTTGCGTAAAAGCATCTGTGAGCAATTTAGCTAAAATTAAAGTGTATATAATTTCACAACAATAAATTTTCAATGATCTCATGTTCGTAAAAATACCATGACGTTAAATGTTCTACTAACTAATTATATTATCAAATTTTTAAACACATATTTTTACACATTCTTTTCATAAGTCTTTTATGAATAATTTTCATTCACATTTTTAAAATTTTGGTTTATATGCCCTGTTAGAAATTTCTCGGAAAAAATTATTAAAGACCAATTTACTTGATTGTTATATAACCATATTCAATCAAAACAGCCAAGTAACCTTAAAGAAGATAATCAACATGTTTACAATGATATAAACCGTTTATTAGCTGCTTTTACCTAATACGGTTAAGCAACCATAATTTTTTCACACCAACTAAGCCAAACCTAATGAACACACTTACTTCCGCGCAACTGCGTACATATTATAGCCAAGAGAGCTAATTTTTCAGACTCCTGACCGACAGAGCGTGGTTTCAAGTACCAGCGTTGACATCTCAATATTTGCTCCTTTCCCATCAAAACATAAACTTTTTCTAGCGTCCTGCACTACTCGATTTGGGTCCTGAACTGTCCAATGCCCATTACCAATTGAAAAGCCTAGCTCATTTATCCAGTTAAATTTCTATTTTACTGTTTTGAAACCATGCTAGCTATAATTGGTTAAAAATCCGTATGATTCTGAATCCAGGGTTTCATAACCATACTCGTTGTAATCAGTTTCAAAACAGTAAAGATAAAAAAAAAATTTCTTTATCGTAAACTTTAAGGTTACTAAGATGAACAAGTTACTGCCGGTTATTTTACAATTATTTTATAAAAAAAGAGTGTAATATAAAAAAGAGTGAAATGTGATCGTTTTATAGTTAAAAGAAATTAAGGGGGCCTTATACTGATATTGTTAAAAATGCTCAAACTCTGTGCATCAGTTTTAAAAGCTATTGAACATAAGAAAGTGAAATTTTCTTAAAGTAATTATTTGCACACTTTTATATATTCTGAGAGGAAAACTTCACCGATACATGTTTTTGTTTATATTTAAAGAATATATTTACTAAACAAGGCTGAGAAAATGTCATTTAAACGTAAATTATTAACTATTAAAAATATTTCAAGAACTACCGCAAAATCTCCACGTGCGTACTTTTGCATATTTAATATAAAGAAAAAAATGCATGATTTTATTAATTTTTTCAGAGGAAAAGTTTGCATGAATAATGACATACTTAGAAAGCTCAAAATAAATATTTAAAAAAAAAGTAAAAATATTGTATAATTTGTCTACATTTCAAGCCCTAAAATTTTTTTATCTTGCAATTTGAATTAAAACAAAAGTCTAACATTGTTGGAAAGTAAATTATTAGGAAAACGTTCTAAGTGTTTTAAAGTTTCAATTTTTTATGATTTTGATGGTCCTACTGAACATGCGCATAGTTTAATTCTAAAAAAATAATTTAAATGCATTTTTTAATACAAAAAGGATTGTAAGCAATTAAAAACAATTAATCAACACCCTATTCTCTTTTATTGCATTTTATTTTATCTTGATTCAAATTGAGTAAATAAGTTTTAAGAAAGGTGCTATAAATCGCAATAACCAAAAGAATCAGACATACAAAATTTTAAAAAATATTTGGCTGTTGAGAATTGGGTCATTTTTTTCTGTAATTTCTAAATTTAAGATATTCCTACATATTAAAAAAATTATTGTAAAAGATAAAAAAAATAATATTTTTAGTAATTTTTATTGATAGAAATTCATTTTAGATATTTACACATTTTAGTAAAAATTTAAATATATATTATTGTGATATCGATTTTATTTTACAGAGAAATGAAAAAACTGTGTTATCCAGAAGAAAAATACTTTTGTAACCATATTAAACAGAATAAAGTTACATTTCGATGATTTGCAGCTAATTTTCAGTAAATTATGTTTCTTCATATCAAAATCTACTTCATGAATTACGCCAAAAACAATTTCCCTTTTGATTTAATTAAAGAAAAAAATTGGTTTAATAGTATCTTTAATTGATTTCATTATATGAATGGTATACTGTAGAAAAAATACAAATGATTTAAGTTGGCTACAACATTTAGAAAGCCTGAGAGTTTACACTAATAAAAACAGCATAAAGAAATGTC
This sequence comes from Parasteatoda lunata, assembly GCA_949128135.1. Classification (NCBI taxonomy): domain Eukaryota; kingdom Metazoa; phylum Arthropoda; class Arachnida; order Araneae; family Theridiidae; genus Parasteatoda; species Parasteatoda lunata. The sequence goes on from OX421971.1 coordinate 52,478,417, forward strand.
AAAAATGTAAATCTATGGCTCAAATGTGAAATTAAATAAAATACTGAGTATGAAATATTATTTTAAGGCTTGTACTATCTGCTTTGTTAGTAAACTATTTGTTTTTTATTAGGCTATCTATTTTTAGAAGTAAGTTTCAAATTATAAATTGTTTCATTAAATGATCCGCATTAAATGTACAGCTCCTATCAAAAAATTTTATTGATAGTTTGGTATATAGTGATCGACATTTCTTTTATAATTAAAATAATGGTATGTTTAATTTGCTAAATAAATATTTTAAAGTTTTGTAAGGTCACAATTATGTAACAAATAAAAATTGATTACATTTTATTTAATAAATACTTTTAAAGATGATTTTACTTTTCAAACTGAAATTGTTCACTTATTGCCTCAATAGGTGGCAGCACTGGTTAGCTCTACTTATTATCAAATTCTTGTAAGTTTAAAAGGTGTATAACATGGTTTGCCTCCAGGTGTCACCATTATGATAAGATTTAAAATAAATTTATCTTAAATTTTAATTAACTTTTTAAATAATGGATTTTTTGGATGAATTCTGTTTTTTAAGTTTATTTACACCAAATTATATGGTTTTATGAATTGTATAAGATACTACTTCATCCATGACGATTTTTATCACTGGATTCTTTTTTTGTGAGGTTCACTGGTGTTGCGCTACTGCTTATGGTAAAGAGGTCAATCTGAGATTCATTCGCTTTGCTGACACATAGATAAGAGGTGGTGGAGAATGGCTGAGAAAAGAGATGAATGAAAGTGGTGAGCGAAGTCTTGCCGCAGCCACCAAATAAGAAACGAATTGCCTTCCCTAGTCCTTCCACTGCTGGTAAGATGAAAAATTCCTGTTGGGAAGAATAACTGTGTCGATGAATTAAAAGGAAATGCTGGGCTGACAATCTTGTTCCTGTAGTTTTACCGGAGAGACGAGTAATAAAAGTGTTTGGGTGCTTAATATCAGAAAGTCTGCTGATCTACATGTTGCAGCTGCAATACTAGAGGCTAGCCAGCGGTAGAGGAGTTTCGGTGTGCTGCCTATAGGAAAATGGAGAGTTGACCTGACCCACGAGTTCTGCCTGCAATACCGGTGAGCGCTCAAAGGACTTGGTACAAAATTCAGTTTAAAGTTAAAAACTCTAAGTTGAATTTCAGAATAATTTTAAGGAATAATATGCCTTTATTTTTAATTGCTTTTACTAGATTTTAAGAATAATATGCCTTTTTTTTCTTATTGCTTTTACTAGATATATAGAGTAATGCGCTATGTATTTTTAATTGCTTTTACTGAAAGAGTAATGTGTCACGTGCTTTTAATTGCTTTTACTGAAAAGATAATTTTATACTGCACAATTTTAAACCATGAAGTAATTGATAACTTGTGCGTGTGTGTTGTCTGCACATTAGCATTTGGAAGTGGTTTAAGATTTTCTTTGGAAAAACTAAGTATCAATAAACTCGTTTGTAACTGATTAATGATGTAAGTAATTTCTTGATTGATGTTTTTTTATTCGAACCTGGGTAAAACTGATGCCTAACGTAAACCTAAATTTTAGAGGTAACAGTACAGTTATCCATTGGACTAGCTCTACATATAAAAAAAATATTCAAGAATCAAAATATATTTGCATTAGAACCGATACTTTTTTAAAAGTTTTATATCATACAAGATTTTATAAGCATGCAGAAATTAGGATAACACAATTTTATAATTCAATGATATTAATGCAGGTAAGGTTATTTATTACGTTAAATGCAATAACATTTTAACGCTGATTTTACTAATTTTGCTTTGTTTTTTTCTTCAGTTTACTAAATGTAATTAGTAGTTTTAATTAAAATATTCTTTTTATTTAATTTATTTACAGTGCATCAACATATGTAGATCTATTTTGAAGACATTGTCAATGAAAGGGAAAAAATATATTTTCATCAGCTTATAGCTATAAAATCGTACATGCGTCCAGTATTCGTGAAAGCTAATGTGTATTTGGCGTGCTTTGACGAAAATTTATCTTGAGCGGTCACTAGACCGTAAACAGGAGAGAGGATTACGCCAAAAGTAGTTTCTAGGTTACTACTTCTAAACCATACAACGTATCTACATTAAAAAGGATCAGATGAAAAATAGAATAAACAACTTTATAAGAGGAGGTCTACGTTTCACCTCAAGAGATATAATCATTCCAAAGTACTTTTTGTCCCAAAAATATAAAAACTTATTTAAAATTTTAGTAAAAACATGAAAAAATATAACCTTATAAAAATTCTTAAACTTAATTTAATTTTGTCTCTTTTACTTTTTTTATGAAAATAAATATTAATTAGTTTTTTGAAAGAAAAAAAACCATGTCCTTATTTATTTGAGATTCGTAATATCTATAAACTTCTTACATTTTATTTGAAACCAATGTTTTCAAGGTTTTTATAAAATTACTTTTTCATTAAATTTAATATCCATTTTTAAATATAAAATAAGAAATTAGTTGTAAAATATTTTGGATGCCTGTACATGACGTTCTTGTTTAATTCACCTCTAGCTTTCTAGATTTAATTAAGATTAAAATAAAATATTCAAATAACGGAAAACTTTTATTGTACCTTCCTCACAAAAGACGTGCCATAAATCCCAATCACCAATTACACTAGGCATCACTTTTATTAGGTAAATTAAGGGTACAATAAATTAGTTAGGTAAAAGTATTACCATCGATTACATTATTTGATATTTATCGCAAATCGTAACTGTTGCCAGCTTCAAATTTTCGCTGTAAATATTGTCAGGAGTTTACTTTGGAAAATGTTCAATTGATAAATTTTAATAACATTTAAAAGAATTATATTTAAGATGACTGTCAATTTAAATTAGTTTTATAAACTTTTTGCTACTTAAAACACACATTTTTATGACAAGATCTAAATAAAAGAATATTATTTTGCATTTTATTGTACCAGAAACTATTTATGTATTAAAAAAAATGGAAAATATTAAGGAAACTTCGTATAGTTTTCTTTCTCATATCTAAATGTTAGAGGTTTTAATAGTAATCTTTCTGGTGACTTTTGCTTCTTAATAGAAGCTAAATTACATTTGTTCAAATAGATTGATTTTGAAAAGAAACTAACTTCATAGGTGATTAGCTATTCAAGCTAAAAGGATTCGAAATTCAAATCCTATTTCGAGTAAATCATATATAAATATATAATATATAAATAAATAATGATTAATTTATTAATACTCCCAAATTGAAATTGCTGCGTCATTTTTTTTTTAATTTTTGTTTGACTACTGGATGTCTGTTATTTTTTTTTAATATGTTACAATTTTAAAAGATACATAAACATTAGTAAAAAATTTAACCAGTTTTATGTGCCTCTAATGTATGTCAGGAATTTCTTATGTAATGAATTTTAATAAAAAGTTTTTATTCTCATTTAGTATTTTTTAACACAGTTTTTGGATATCTAATTCCTTTCTTCTTTTCTGTTATTAATTTAGAACACTCGAGATGGATGGCTGGTTTGACCGAAACTTTTTCCCGAATTTATCACTTGAGTTTTGGAACAAAACCTAATGAATTAGACAGAAACGACGTTCAGCGTTGTTCAAAACGTAAGCAATCAACAGACGACTAATATACGAGAAATATCTCAGAGAACAGAAAGGGGGAGACTCGGGCAAGAAAAGAAAATTAGACAGAATTGAGAGGGGTGGTGGTAACCCAGAAAGATGTTAGTTACGCCTAACTGATTTTTTATTCCTCCCAGGACGCTTGATTGAAATAAATGGCGGTCATTACCTTAAGTGTTTGCAGTACACGGTGGCGCGTTCTTGGCCCATGTATTACACAAATGAGGCAACTTGTCTTCATATTCTAAGCAGAACTAATTCAAAAAAGAGAACAAGAAGGGTGAAGGAAATTATAATTTAAGACCCTGCCTGTGTCTCAAGGTGTTATGTCGAATAATACGCAATTGAATATTTACTTTGAGATGGGATACCCTTTAAGGGTATTTTTTTATCATTTTTTTCATCAGCTTCAAACTGTGATAATGAAAATAAATAGTTGATAATGAAAATGAATTGCTCACAATAATTAAAGTTTACAAAAATTTTATAAGCTTAACTGGTTATAGATTCTCTATATTTCTTCTATGCATGGTCAATAAAGTCAATTTTCAAAGATTATATATATATATATATATATATATATATATATATATATATATATATATATATATATATAAAGACACAATTTCCATGTATTTGCCTTTCATTTATTTCATGCTTAAAGATACACAATCACCAGGTAGTCTGAAAAGTAAAATTCTAGTTTATTTAAATTTTTTATAGCATTGGATATAAAGGTTTATAATAGTCAAATTACCTTTATTGTTTTCACCAGTTGCGTTATTTGTCAGTTTTAAACACAGTATATATTGATAAATCTGCATACATTAGCTTTTTAAATCTTCTTGTCGCTTGGTGTTTGGTTGATTGTCTAAATTGAAAAAAAAAATCGAGAAAGTTTAAGCGAAGCCATCTTTTGACTTATATAATGACAATGTCAAACGACCGCTATTTTCTGTTCGGAGAATGTTTTTTTGAAATTTAAATCTTCTAGTTTAAGTTATCTAGTGTTTGATAAACCAGCACTGATGCTTGGCAGTTTGAATGTTTCGGTGTCAATGCCAGTTGCTATTACAAAAAATCGCAAATACAGAATTACTTCTAACGTCAAATATTTCTGTGTTTAATAGCAACAATATAAGTGAGTTTACTTATTTTCTATTTTTTAAAAAGATAATTAAGAGTTAATGAGAAAAATAAAGTTGTGAGGAATTTAAATTTATAACATTAGAATGTGTGCAAATTTAATTCTATTTAAATAATTTGCTTCCAATTTTATTGCTTTACTCCATATTCTAGTATTTTCTAAAGTATATAAGGATTAGTTAAAAAACAGAAATATGAAACAGAAATATTTTTATTTTTTATTTTCACAAAATCACAAAGTGATCATTTGGCGAAGAATTCTCACTTTCTAGTACTTCAAGGAATGTGCCTATCATCAATGTAATAAAAGTTGCTAACGCTTTTATTCTATCGGAAAAAGGAACAAGAGATCTTATATTTCTTATGGCTTTACTGCTTTCGGTGGTTTATAATAGAAAAGAATTGATTTAACAATATGTTTTATTAATAATGATAGTGATGATGAAGTAAGAACTTTCGTTATCTTTTGGCATCGAGTTCAGTATTCAGAGATTTAATGGTTTAAGTTTTCTTACTAATAGGCTGAAACGACTGCAACCTATCTATTAAATGTGTATAAACATGATTCAGCAAGCACGTAATGGGTCAAAAATACGAATTTTGTTACATTCCATATTGATCTAAAAATAAATTTACACGAGAGTAAATCAATTTCTTTCTCTGTAAAGATTTCCAATAGTTAAATCAATATTCAGCTTTTGAGGGATAAAAAATAGACTATTATGCAGAAAAGATTCATGGGGAAGCGCATTACAAATAAATTGCTCTGTTGTCAGATTTATTTCTATTGAGTAGCGTGTAGCATAAGAATAAAGTTAAATTATAACGTACAATTTATTGATTTAATGTTGTATTAAAAAAAAGGTTTCTGATCCATTAACGATACAAATTTCGCATCATAATTTTGAATTATGCCTACACCTCAATATTTATAATAGATTAGATTAAGACCAGCAAAAACAACAAAGATGTCACTTTTATTTCGACGTTTTATATTTTCTACAAACATTTTAGTGAGTTAAATTTAAGGTAATTTCAGTTATTTAGCCGGGATATATATATATATATATATATATATATATATATATATATTGGAAATGATTTTGTAAATCCCCGATAATGGAAAATGAGAAAAAAATAGTATATTTAAGAAAGTATATACTATAACAGGGGTGGCCAAGCTCTTTGATAGTCGAGTCATTTTTCAAAATTTGAAATTTTTCGCGAGCCGCAATTAAATACGTATTTAAAAGGTATTAAATTTTTTTACAGAAATTATATGTATTGAAAACATATGAATTAAAGTACAAAATATGTGTATTGAATTTAAACATTAAAAATTAAACACATTTATTTTACTTCTCTTGACAATTCTTTAAATTTGGTGAATAATTGGTGACAGCACTTCTCAGTAATTCTTTGAGATGCTGGTTAATTAATACTGATTGGTGTTTGGATTTCACGAATTTTGAAGTGAAATAAAATGATTCACTTAAGTACGTTGTTCCGAATATTGAAATAATTAGACAAGCAACCTTTTTTAATTCAGGATACTTCGATTCTGATACAAATTTCCAGATATCAGTAATGGACTTCGGCTTATATTTTAATTGTAGAGCTAGATCGTCTTGCATCTCTATTAATTCTAATTTTTCAGATGCTTTTTGGGTCATAATTGTATTGGAAATGGAAAACTCACCTTGAGTTATGTTAATTTTATGTGGGTTCAGAAAAATATTAAAATGCAATAGCACAAAAATGAAGAGGGAACTCGGGTACATTTATCGAGAGCCACAAATAATCCTTCAAAGAGCCGCATGTGGCTCGCGAGCCGCAGTTCGGCCACCCCTGTAATATAACATATAAATGGACAATCTTTGTTATGGACAAGGTACCGAAATTCGAGATAATAGTAATTTTGCTAAGTAGTTTTACAAAGCGCATGTTTTTATAACAAAATTGGTTATATGTTTCATTCAATAATTAATAATGGAGGGTTTAATAAATGGAAATAATGTATCTATTGGTAAATTGATAAAAGTGAATACTGGTCTCAATAAAACTGCAAGTTTTGTTCAGTACTCCGTTTGTTAATGCATGAAGCATAGCAAATGCTTGCACCTATAATTACTATCGTCCATTTTTAAAACATGAATAACGGATTAATATCCATCATTATAAAACTAAATAGCTTCTAAAATATCGAATTAAACCAATTAAAATTAATCTTACTTTACTGCATGAGTCTAATCATTAAATTTATCTAATTCATATATATATATTTTTTCAAAATCCTTCTGATTTCTGCACATAAATAAATTAATGTCGTTAGAGTATCTTGTTAAAGAACGCATTGATGATTTAAAGTATAATTCAGTTTTGAAAAATTCAGAGTTTAAGTGGTAAGATAATTAATTGTATGTTTATCAATACAAAATTTATGAATTTAATTCAGTGTGAGCAGAAGTATTTTGAAAATAATTTAAATATTTATAACTAAGTTCAAGGATAAAATAATTAAGTCTAGGATTTGTTTTCAAAGCAACAATCTTTGTTTATCTTTACTAAAACAGACACATGTCTGTATGGTATTCACATGCATTTTTTATTGATTGAAGTCATAATATGATGAAAGCTATTTCCAGGTCAGTTGCTATGATTTAGAAAAATCACATCCACCCCTGAGACTTAACTTCTAATTAAAAAAATATAGTGGAAAACTGGAAAAAAAAATTTAGTTAACGCATTTAAAACACCACCCAAATTCAAATTTCAAACCTTGATCAAAAACAAAAATACCCATTCAATTCTATGTTTGCTTCACAACTAGGCATTTAGAAAAAATTGAAAATAACAAAATTCAAGAAATCTGGAGTTGATGAACAGCATAAAAATCGATCGTTTCGAAAAATAACATTTTACACAATTCTTCCTTTGCTGCTCTTCTTTTATCTCCTTTTTCTCCTGCATCTCCATCTTCTGGAGGAGGAAGAGGAGATCCCTGTAAATGACCTTCTAAAAGTCCGAGCAAACCTCGCTACGTGCCACTTTGATTTTTATCGAGCAGAAATTACATCCTTTACCCTGATATGCCCCACTATATGGTGAAGAGACATTAAAAATTCTAACGGGCACGCAGTTTTCTCCTTTAATGAGAGCCGACTGTAACCTGTAAAAGGACTGACGCTCCTCATCAGGTGCGAAGTAGTTTTGTAGGGGTAAAAAAAAACTTCTTTTAGAAGCTTCCTTTGTTAATTTAACCTTAACTCCTTGCTGGGATTTTTAGGGAAAATCACTCAAAATTGCTTTTGATGAGATTGAAAAAGGTATTTTGTTCGAATAGGAGGGAGTTTTCTTCAGACATCTGGTTTGGTTGGGGAATGGAAAGGGAAGATTTATAATGTGTAATAATTGATTGTGATTTGTCAAAAGCAGGATTTTACTCTGTAATACTACGTATTAGGTATTCAGTTATTTTCTCTTGCAGTATTTTAAATCATACTATTTAAATATTTTATAGGAAAAGATTGCGAATTGTTTAATTGCTGCCCAGCTAATAACATATTGGTTTAAGGAAAAATAATGATATAAGGAATTCATTATTTTTTTTTTTTTTTTACATTTTACAATTACATTCTTCATTACAATATAAAGAGTAATTTTCTCAATTTTTTTTAAAGTAGTTCCGTATTTATATGTTCTAGATTAGTTGTAAAATGTTCATTTATTGTTAGATTTTTTTTAAGACAGAATAAAATTTAATATATATTTTAAAATAAAATATTTTTAAAATAAATAAATAAGTTAATGTTTTTTTTTAAAATGGCAATAAAAAGTAATATCATAAAGCTACCTTCAACTTTATGACTGTGCTCGATCGACGCATTGCATATGCGAAAATAATTATTCATATACAAGTCATACAGACGTACATCAATTTATTAAAAATATGTATGTTGGGTTTTTCTTGTTAATTCGACTCATTTAAGTAATATTGATTTTAGAGTAAGTGGATTAAGAATTATAGAATTTTGAACAGAGGGAATCTTAATTTTAATATAATTTAAAATGTACTATGAATTAGTGGAATTGGTCATACTTTTAAATTTTGTGTAAAGGAAAATTACAAAAAAAAAACATCTTTTATCTTAGTTTTATGGGCTGCAATAATTTATTGTTTGTTTTATTAACCAATATATAAAAGAGACTATAGAAGGTTTTCATATATGCTTTATTTTCTTAACAATTTACTTTATTCATTTTTTGTTTAAATTATTATTTAACTTACGTTTTAATTATTATACTACATGAAAAACGATGTCGACATTCTCTGTAAATATATCATAATAAGAAATATCATATATGTACTTCACTATTCATTTTAAAGTTAAAGAAAAATCCTGTAGAAATCATAATAATGTATTTTGTGTAAAAAAAATAACCTTCAGTGAAATAAGGATAGTTAATGTAAACAACAACCTAAAAGGAAACGCCATTAAATAAAAAACAGCAAATGCATAAGAGTTATTGGGGTAAGAAAACAAATCACTTTGGCGAGAGGTGCGAACTTGGCGCTATAGAAAATCCTCAATGAGCCATTCTTAGGCCGCTGATTAAACGCCTTGCCGAAGTCAGCAGCTACTGAATACAGCCTGATTAACACTAGCAAAGCCTTGCAGCTTTATTTCTAACAAGCTTTTCTTCCTCTTTGCTGATTTTCTCACTGATGTTCTTATTTTCTGACCTCCTCGCAGGATGCCAATCCTAGTGTTTCAATCTATTTATTTTCACCAAAGTACTCAGCTAAAGGATTGCTTTGTATTTTTCGTGTTTCTTCACATATTTCTTTTTTGTTGATCATTTTTTTTCCTATACCGGAACATATTGAGTAAGTTTTTTCTTTAGCAAAAGTAGAACGCTGCTAATAAGCTCATAGCTATTAAATAATTCATTAAAAATAAAACTTTATAAGTTAGAATGATACGTTTATTTTTATTTAACTTTTAAGTTACTTGTTATATTTAGAATGAATGTAAAATAATTATTGTGAAAAATATTATAATCAATTACGTTTTTCTCTTTATGTAAATAAGATTTACAGAACTTAGATTTATAGATTTATATACGTTTTTCTGTCATATATATATATATATATATATATATATATATATATATATATATGGATGATGATAGATTGTTAATGAAATAATCAATTAAAAAAAAGCAGTTTTGTTTGTTTTAGCTATTTTTAGTTCATCTAAATAATCTATTATTTTTCAAATGCTAAATAATATAACTTATTTTAAAAAGAACCTTAACTATCTATTTGAATAAATATAGATATAGAATATAGATATAGAATATAGATATAGAATATAGATATAGAATATAGATATAGAATATAGATATAGAATATAGATATAGAATATAGATATAGAATATAGATATAGAATATAGATATAGAATATAGATATAGAATATAGATATAGAATATAGATATAGAATATAGATATAGAATATAGATATAGAATATAGATATAGAATATAGATATAGAATATAGATATAGAATATAGAATAAATAATTATTTTTTTAATATTTAACATAAAATATTTGTTGATGTTCTTTGATAAATATTGAAGAAGATTGTTATAAATATTTGTTAGATTTGTTTTAATCATGCTGTATGCAATTGTAAAGGAGATTTATTCTCACATAAAACACCCACTTAAAAATTTGAAGAAAGAAAATCTAATAAAACAAATAATAAAACAAAAAATATAACAAAATTTAAAGACTCAAAAAAATTAAGATTTAATTATAAATATTTTTATTTAATATAATAGACAAAAAATATTTACATTTATTTTGAGTGGAGATAAAATGTATAGTTAATTATTATTTCTAATTATTCTTTTAAAAAAAATGGTATTTTGTAAAACTGAAAACACGATAAATTTATTTAAACTTAAAATTTTAGTAGAATACTTTTTTCAAAATTCAAAACTATAAATAACTATTTACTAAGATCCAAATATTTATTAGTTTGTAATTATTTTGAATGTATATTGTGTAATTCATTTTTTTAAATTTTAAGAAAATAAAACTTTTGAGTGTATAATATCGTTTTTTAGATTACAGCAAACATAAAATAAAGTTTGGAAATGAAATGTTCATATATAATTTAAAGAAGTAGATAAGAATCTTTTGGATATAAATAAAATATTAATACTAGATTAAAATAAATAACTGATTCTTGAATATTAATGAAATCTTCTAAATAATGTTTTTCAAACATTTTTCTTCGTGCAGTTGGTATACTTAAAATCAAAATACCTAATTATTAAGATATGTATTAAAATCACAAATTATATAAGCAAATTTTCTATCAGTTATTGAAAGTGTCATTTTATTTAGCTTTACAAATCATCCAAAATTCTTGTGAATAAATTAATACAATTTTATTTTAATATTCAAGTATTATTTTAATATTCAAACATAAAACTCCATATGTATAATATTTATAAAAACCTATACAAATTATGCACTCGCTCTCATTCCTTATTTTTTAATTTCTATAATTTTCTACATTAATCGTATAATTTTTGAGTTTATGTCAAACAATATCTCTTAAACAAGTATTAATACGTAAATAAACTTTCCTCAGATGTCTCTTTTTTGTTCAAAATTTTTAAAAATCAGCTAAGAATTAATCAAACTGCAGTTTTGGTTGTTTCTACTGTCATATATAATTCAAGTGTATCTTGCTTTACAATACTAATTTGCCTGCCTAATTACGCAGCCTTCATAGAATGATGATGACTTGAAATCAAGCATAGCGTGACAGGTAATTCAGAATATTAAGTATTATGCGTTTCCTGCTTAATTAGATCAGCAGAAGGGTAAATGCAAATACATCATTTCCCATTTCATACCATTTACATTCATCTAAACAAGCAATATATGTAATTTTTAGTTACAATTCTATTTTTTTGTATTTTCATTTATTATTTAACTACAATTTTATTCTCTTAGCATGTTTATTTATTATTTGATTGTAGTTTTATTTATATATTAATTTCTACTATATAATAAAATTAATTACTTTAGAAATATGTTTATTATTAATTTATCATTTTTAGTTTTACGTAAAAATTGTATGAAGTAAATTTTATCCAATTTACTTCAAATGTTTATATTATGTTATATTTTTTAGATGCCTTATTTTCTAATCATTTTAGCTAACGCTTTTTTCTAAGAAATTTTAAAAATATTTGCAAACATTATTGAAGTTAATTATTTTATTCATTACATACTACAACCAACAACATTTTAACTAACAGATTATATAGTCTACAGTCCCTGTAACTAAAGAGAGTTATGTCATACATCTTTAAAAAAAAATTCCTATTATAAGTTTGCGTTTGAGAATGATAGCGGAATCGGTTTCCATTCTTTCTTGAAATTTGTACACCCCCGTACAGAAGTGCATTAAACCAGGTACATATTTTTTCAGTCCATAACATATTAATTGGATATTTGATTCCCATGATCTTTTCTAAAATTATTAAATGAGTCTTCAAAAGCAATTTTCACACCTTGAATTTTTATATTTTATACATTAAATTGTAACTCACATCTATTACATTTATATTATTTAATAGTCTTCGCAAAATAATTTATGTAAATCCTAAAATGAAAGTATGTAAGATACTTATACACATTTTTATACTTTTTTTAAAAAAAATTTAGCATCTTTTAGTTATTTTTCGTTTACAATTTAACTTATTTATAAATTTTTAATATATAATGAAATTAATTATTTTAGTAATAGTAATAGTTATTTTTATTTATTTATTATTTTTTTTACGCGACAATCTCACATAAAAGCAACTTTTTTTTTCTTCGAATATTTAGATTATATCACATTTTAGAGTGTCTTACTTTCTAATCATTTAGCTAAAGATTTTTTTCAAAGTAATAAAAAAATACTCAAATATTTAGTGATGCTTATCACTTTATTCGTTACATATTACAAATAAATATAAACACCTTAACTAACAGATTATATATCTACGGTTCCTATAACTAAAGTTAAAACATACACCTTAAAAAATGTTTGTTTTAAAGGGTTGCGAAGCATAATAATAACAGAATCAGTTACCATTCGTTTCATAGTGTATCTCAAATTTCTTTTTCTCTCTACGCATTTTATACCTATCAATGAATACGTTACTACTTTTTCAAAACTACTTAAATAATTTACTACCTGTTTCAGCTGTTAAAATTGAAAAATAAAAAAAATAAATATCTGTGAAATTGTCAAAAATTAACAACTTCTTAGTATGAAAACGTAAAATTTTATTTAAAAAAATATCAATCATTTTGTATATATTAACATGAACAAAGAGTATTCTTTAGCTACCATAATTTTTAAATGCCATCTTGTCGATGAATCCCATTTTAACTCAAATGGAGAATTTTTCTTGGGATTATTTCCACCAAAGTTTGGCTTTCAATCAATCACATGCAGATTGGTTACAAACCATACGCCTTAGCACTTTAGTCTAAATTTGAATTATGGCAAGCTAGTTCAATTCCACATATAAACTACAAAGCAAAATTTTCTTTAAAATGTGAATGTTTAGGTCCTAATTAATTTGACATCTATAAAATGTGTGAATTCAAACACATTTGATCAGCATGATGGTACTTTGGACTACTTCTCTATTTTACAGGCCTTTTTTTCGATTAACAGAAATGTTTTTTACTTTTTAAAAAGACAGTAGTAGTTGCTTATTCATTTTTACAAACAACGCTAAAATTTGATATACATAATGAATTTGAACGCTAGATTATTTCTTGAACGCTTATAACATTTTTCTTTATTTTTATTATTTTTAAAATTCGTCGTATTATGGTACTATGTAAAAAAATCAATACTCATCAACGCCGAAATAGGTGGTAGTAAACAATGAATTAATGAGATTCAGTCATATTATATCAAACTTTTAAACGCATGCAGATGTTAAACGAAAACAAGGATGTTTTTTACCAGATATACAGCCTAAAAAATAATTATAACAGAAATTATTAAAATAAAATTTGAAATATTAATGTTGAAAAAATAAAAATTTTAAATCAAAAATTACAAAATTTAATCTATTTGAAAGAGAGTTGGTGGACAATTCAGCTGTTGGCAGATAGTGTTGAGAATTTCTGACTTTTCATAATTTGATTTAAAATAAGTACTTATTTAATCATTCTTTTGTTATCTTTATGTCTGCAAATTAATGGAACCAAATATTTTGAAAGATGGGAGGGTATATTATTTCTTTGGCAAAAAAACTTTAAAAAAGAAGTGCTGTAAATAACAAAATCATGGCATTGAAACAATTGCAAAACATAAAATTTTTATACGGCAATTTTTATCCCCCTCTCTCTGTATATATATATATATATATATATATATATATATATATATATATATATATATATATATATATATATATATATATATATATATATATATATATATATATATATATATATATATATATATATATATATATATATATATATATATATATATATATATATATATATATATATATATTTATATATATATATATATTTATATATATATATATATATACATTTAAATCAGTATAAAAATTGTCATACATTCTAAAAGTATTTCGTTGTTTTTTAAAGACAAAAAAATACGAAAAAGAAACAAAATGTGTAAAAAAATACATTTAGTTCTTATCAAGCAACAAACATCTAGCGTAATTTTACAATAATGCAGCTTCTTACAAAAGATATGAACGGCCGAGCAAAGGCGCGTATTTGGCAGTTTTGTGATAAGAAAAGAAGAATGGATATTTGCCAAAGAACTCCTTTTACCAGACAGAATGCAACAGCATTCAAATGAGTATCAAGTTCTTAACAACAGAAATTCGCCACTTGAAAGAGTTCCAACATCTTGTTCTTCTCAATCATATAATGTTTTTTCTTGCATCAGCTGCTTTTTCTATCAAACCATAAATGACTGTATTGAGATATATTTCTGAATAGAATTCGCTATTTATTTTACATCAGCATTTCGCCTTATATTGCGAGGAAAAGCTAAACAGTTGAATGTTTGATTTTATTTATTGTGCTAAAATACAAACGTTTAGTAAAGCGATTGTTTATTTCCCCCGCATAGAAACTTGACAATGATTTATCCAGAAATAAAAATTCTAAATTTATGATACAATAAGGACATAAATTCTCCCTCAATAAAACTAAAATAATGCGAACCTCATGATGGTATTTTTTGTTCCTTTCAATTGTGGTATTCAAATTTGATTAAATCAAACGAGAAAGGTCACGAACTCAGTAACATTTCAGTAACTCAGTAACAAGCAAATAAAAATAAATAAGTAAAAATAAAGACAGAAAATAGTTTTGTTTTGTAGTATAAATTATTGAGAATTGGGTATTTTTGAGCACCCAAAACAAATTGCTCTGTGGATGAAAAAATTCTTATAATATATATATATATATATTTATATATATATATTTATATATATATATTTATATATATATATTTATATATATATATTTATATATATATATTTATATATATATATTTATATATATATATATGTGTGTGTGTGTGTGTGTGTATTAGTTTAACCACCAGCCATTGAGGTTCCGAATTCAAACACACCAAGATTAAGATCCAAGATCCAAATATAATAAGATCCAAATATTTTACTCTGTTAATTACAATACTTGCTTTATTTCGAAGCATAGATATTCTAATTTTTTTTAAGATAAAATACGGGGAAAATGAATAGTACCTAAGAATATTTTTTTATAATTTTACGCTAGTGAAAAAAATATTCGCCAAAATGACTAGCATATATTAGTAAAATAAATTAAATATTACTAAATGCATTGCAAGTAAAGGTTGTATGCATTTTAATGCTCAAAAACAAAAAAAGTGCAAAAATATATATTTCAGTATACGTAAAATATTGAGCCTTAAATACATTTCAATATTTTTATAAATCACAAAAATATGGCTCCAATAGTTAAAGCAGTTAATTACAATATATTCCTAGTTCGACTTATTACCTAGTTATCCAAGTACTTATTTTAAAAAAAATTTCGAGGGGAAATGTATAAATGCGTAAGAAGTATTAAACAGTTTTAAATTCAAGAAAAAATAATGAATTCAATTATACTGGAATAACGAGGTTTAGTTACCTTTTTAATTATCTCTATCATGCTTTTATTTTTGGAGCAACATTAATTGAATAATGCTAAATGCATAACAAATGAAGGTTGCGGAAATCATAAAAATATGATTTCAAATGTTTACATTACATTTGCGCATTTCGACAAGCACTACTTTAAAATAAAAATAAGAATGCTAAATGCATGGAAATAATTTTTGTTTACTAAATGCATGACAAAAAATTTGGTATACTTTAGTCAAAAACTGAATCATGTAAAAATAAAGCTTGTGACTCATGTAAAATAATATTATTACTGATAAATATATTCTCATAGTTTTATATTTTTACACTTTGATAGAAAAATTATTTAGGGACTCGTTTACTAAAATACAAAATTAAAATTAAAGATTGTCACTTGCTCGAGTGAATTACTTTTAATTTTAAGAATATTAAAATTTGTCAATAGAATTGCATGTCTAATGGAAATTTGAAAGTTTCTTTTTTATTTCCTGCTGTTCTAAAAATATAAAACTTATGTGGGATGGGTGGATTAAAATAAGTTAATGTATTATAAATGATGATATCAAAGATTCGACTTTTAAATTCCAGGACAGATTTAGTAACTTCTAAAAATAATATGTGCTTTGCATACTCATGTAAGTATCAAGAAAATCCATTTTCACTCATCAGGTAAACTCATGTAATATTCAAAGTAAACTCAGCGTAGGGTGATGCATTTTTGTGCTCGTTTGTAAACTTATCAGTCACATTTAGAATATCTTATATTTTTAATAATATGGGCATCTTTAAATTTTGTTCGGTAGGAAATTTTTTTGTGAACAAATCGTTCAAAGAATATGGTAAATTGGGATCAGAACAATAGAAACTGGAAAAATTGAAAAACATATAAAAGAATCTAACGAATCTAAGCTTCAATGTTAAGTCATTAGAAAATCCTCTAAGTGAGAATTTAAAAGCTTTTCAAAAGCAAATTTTACTTTAAAACTTCCTTTTGAAACTATTAAGCACAAAAGTGAATTAAACCAGTTCCATATTATTTCGAGACATAATATTTTAATTGAATATTTAGTTCCTATAATCTTATCTAGAGTTATTAAGTGAGTATTCAAAACCAATTGTAACACAACATATATTTATACTTAATACATTAAAATGCAATTCATATCTATTTTTTACACATTAATTAGCAATCTTCGCACAACTAATTTATGTAAATCGTTAAATAAATGCATTCAAGATGATTAAACTTATTTTTCTATCTATTTATTGAAGTTTATTACATAAATTTTGTTTTGCCTGTAATCAATTGTTTCATATTACTTATTTTTATGTAAAAAATCTTTTCCCACAAAGAATTGAAAGATTCTCTAGCAGAGTCAGGTTTATTGCAAAGTATTTCTTTGAAAGAAGAGCTACATATTTTTCCACACAAAGAGTTTCCTTTTTCCTCAACATTTGTCATCGGAATATATTCCAGATCTTTATATATTAGCAAAGGAGACCTGGATTAGTGTATGGAATATATTTATACACCTTTTTCTTATTTTTAAAAATTTTCCAATGTAGAATAAACATTTTAATGCATATTGATTAACTTATTACATTTAGATTTTTGTTTAATTTGTACACATTTTCTCAACTTCATTACTGTTTCACTATAATTCATGGCTAAAGTTTCATTATTACTCACATAAATATTTACAAAATTTTCTTGTATTAAATATAGAGTACAAACTTTGTGTCAGATACACAATTGTTGGAAATAAACGTAAATAAAAATGTTTCTCTACAAATGCGTCAGAGCTTTTAGGAGCTTACATGACTATTTTTTTAATATTTTTTTGGAAAAAATAATAAATAAAATAATCTTTTCGATTTTTCAAACGCTTTATAAAAATTTCAACCAAAAATCTCAGATAGCAAGAAATTTTACAGTAATTGGTATTGTTTCATTTTCATTAGTTTTTTTTATGCTAAGGTTAATTTTTTAAACGTAATTTCTTACACTAGAAATAATAGTATGGCAAGCTTGTTTCCTTGAAGATTCAATAAAGTCATTTAAAAAGATTTACAAAAAACGTTCTATTTATTATTTTACTTTATACCTTGTTTTGACTTTCTTTTTTTTAATTTAACTTCAGACAGGCTCTCATATGCAACCTTTTGTTTGGTTTGAAAACTTGGTGATCAGACAAACCTTCACTTATGAAGTATTAAAGAAAATATATAAGAAATGTGCCAATTAACTTCGTTTTAGTAATGGTCATAAAATCTAAAAAAACAACGAGAAGATGAATTTATTCTCAGTTTGAGAACGCTTTTTTACTTTTCATTAACGCTTTTTTACTTTTCATTATACTAAAGGGCTTCGCCCCCTGCTCGCTGGCGCTCGCCAACCCCCAGAACTGCTTTCGCAGTTCATTTGGATTGCTTCGCAATCCAATGCTCGCTTTGCTCGCTCATTGGATACGTTCTTAACGTCTAGCTTTTGTATACTTTTTTGAATACTGAAGTTCCGAAAACTTTTCACTGTAGAAAATTCTAAACCTGTACATTTCAATATTAATTTGAAATTGCAATTGTTAATTTGGGCATTTGGCGATACAACACTTATAGAATTGAAGAATTAGTTACGTCAAGCGCTCAGGTATCATAATTTTGATTTATGTTGCTAAGTTAACTTTAGAAAAATTCTATGGCTGGCAACAGCATTTTTATTTTTTAAGTTATTTTTGCCGCAGCTGAATTGAACAACCTGATAATGCTCACTCTGGTTATTGTTACAGTTTTTTAATTCGCTATATGTTGAGCCACCTCAGCTAGATTTGGCATGTGACATTTTTAGATGCAATCATTAGTCGATTTTCTAAAGTTGTCATTCGGGAAATTGTAATGAGGCTTTTTTTTTTGGTGCCGTGTAAGAGAAATATATATATAGATCTGACAAATCATATCATGTTTTCAACGATATAGGTATTGATATTTCTACTTATTAATAAACATATTAATGAAATATATTAATGGAATATATTTATTATTTGATTACTATTTAAGCCCGACATCTACTAATTCATATCTATTACAGTTTCATGGTTATGTTAGAAGCAATGATGTTCAGATATTTTGAGATAAATGGCATTTTTTTCTTCTAGTTTTAATACAGAATTTTTAAACTTTGATAATAAAAGTCAGAATGGTAATAAAATAATTGAAAAAATATGCATCTAACGATAACTTAATTATTTGTGCCACATCAGGGTATAATGTGTTTTGAAAAATACTTATTTAAATTAAGTTACGTAAATAAAAGAACACTGTGGTATGCTGCCACTTTGAAGTTTGAAGTGCTGTGTAATTTTGAATGGTGCAACGATATTTATGTTTGGAAGAGTAAGTTATAAAAAAGGTTTGTAGTGTATATTTAAAATTTTCCCATTGAAAGTTACTTTCTAGAAGCATGTGTTGTTGTTGTTGTCGTATGCCTTTAAGGCACACAGTGCGGTTGTTCTTGTTCACCAGTGACTATTTACAACACTGGGAGTTAACTACATTTAGTAAGTAGAGTTAAACATCTTCAGTAACTACACCTAAACAAGGCAGTTTAAACTTTAAACGCATGTGTTAAATTTAGAGTTTTGCTTTCAATAAAAATTAACAGAGAAAGTAATCCGTGGCTAAAATTATTTACTAAGCAAATTTCTTTGTTAATTTTTTATTTTTTTCATGTGCAAATCCATTTCGGGCAAATCTGTGGCTAAAATTATGTGCAAAACAGGCAATTCATGTTCCTTTCTTTTTTCTATTTCATATTTTTTTTCTTAAATAAATATTTATTTTCTAAAATTATTTATTGTCAACTTCTTTATCCATTTTCGGTTCCCTTCTTGATAACTAACAAATCAAACGCACTTCAGTAATGCAGAAAGAACGCACTTTAATACAAAACTTCTCTGGTTCGTTTTTAGCTCAATTTGCGCTTTTGTTTTTATTTTTTGCCATCTGGCAATCATGTTACGAAAATATTTTAAGTCATTCTTGATCAATTTCCCGTTCATTTAAGTTCATTTGAATTCGCTACTCGCTTTATTGATTTCATTTAATGTTTTATTCTTTTTTTTCTCTAAATTTTATTTTATGGATTTACGTGATTTTTTTACTTATTGAGTTATATTTTAATTGTTGTACATTTTTGTAAAATTTTTGAGTGCTCCTCACATTATTGTATTGATATATTCTGCTTTGGCTATATTAATACAATATTAGAATGCACTCTTTTTTGCGGATATAATCGTGTGAGCTGATGAAAATATTATATCTTTTATTTTCCGGATTTTTTATAATTTTTTGTCCTTTTTTTCTCTTTTTCAAAGGTTCTGTAATTGTTTTATCTACATTTCTAACTTATTTTATGAGTTATATATATATATATATATATATATATATATATATATGTGTGTGTGTGTAGAAACACTTTCAAACAAAAAATATACATTTCAATGCATACCAAAAAATACATAAATATTTTTTCTCATTAATTTTTCAAATACAGTTTTTTTAAGTCGTTTTCATTATTTGATATAAATTAGCCATTTGACGCAAAAGTGAATAGTATTTACATTTAAACTACTATTTTATCCAAATTATCGCTTGTACGGATGTAGTTGAATATTTTTATGCATATGCTTAATAAACAACACTCGGAATGAGCTGAAGCATATTGAAAATGCTCTCGATTAACTGGGTTGAGGATTAAATTAATCAGTCCGAAAACAATTAAAAACTTTGAAGAATAAAAATTTTGATTTTCTATGGCATTAGAAACAAAGAGCTTTCAAAATTATAGTGTAAAATAAATTCAAGAGCAAAATGTAAATTTCCTTTCAGCCTTTTCCATTAATTTTTTTAATAATCTTCTGCTGCATAGTAATTTTTTCTTTCTTCTATCTGTTTCAAAGAATTTTCATTAAAAGTATATTTAAATTTGATCATCCAGAATTTCTGATTATCTAGAATAGTGCATTTTTCATCAATCCGAGATGCATAGCAAAGATTAAACGTTTTTTTTTTCCTATAACGATACTGGAATTCCTAATTATACGTTAAAATAATTATTCAATTTCAAAAAATACTGCTGAAATAGCCAACTAGTAAAAGAAAAAGATTGCTTGTCGACTCCCAGTCTAACAGGCTTATTTCCTTATGAGCCATACATTTAGACTTGGACATGGACCAATAATTTATGTCTAAACCATTGAGCGTAAATATCTAATATATCTTTTGTGTTAGTAAGATAAAATATTATTTTCAGATCAATTTTTCATTTTTATTATAAGCTGGACGAAATAAACTCTAAAAAAATCTTATAAAACTAAGAATTATATAATCTTATATTTTTTT
Organism: Parasteatoda lunata; assembly: GCA_949128135.1. Lineage (NCBI taxonomy): Eukaryota > Metazoa > Arthropoda > Arachnida > Araneae > Theridiidae > Parasteatoda > Parasteatoda lunata. The sequence goes on from OX421971.1 coordinate 52,499,857, forward strand.
TTTAAATAAGACATTATTTAAAAAAAGAGAAACAAATAAACAAATGGTATTAAGAAAAAAAATAGCGCCAATAAGCCCAAATAATATAGTTGCTTCAACCAAAAAATGTTTATTCATTAGACCGATTAAACATTTATTTTTTTAGTTTTCACGTCAAAAATGATTCAATACTACTTCAATTATTTAGAGTTTATATAACAAATATCAATTATTTTTTCATGGTCATAATTTATTTTCGAAGTAAAGATAGGTTTATTAGTATTAATTTTTTAGAGAATGAAGAGCATCTTTTCGATGTTATAAAATAAAACAGAAAACACATGAGAGCACAAAGAATATAGTTAGCATTGGCTAGCTACAAAAGCTCTAAAATAAGTACCACTAGCAATAATACAATGAAAATGCAACCAACACACTTGATGGTGACACTTTGAGAATTACATCATTAATGGTAAATTGAGATGTACCATCATAAAAAGTGCTAAAGAGTGCTATAAAAGTGTCTGGTTTTGCTCTCTACATACTTTGTACTTTTATACTCTGTGTTTTGTTTCATATACAATTATTTTTAAAGGCATAAAAGCTACTATATTTTGAGATTCAAAACTTACTTATTTAATGCATTATCTCTGAATTAACAAAGGAATTTTCAAAGCATGGTTAATATAAGTATAATCTAAAGTAAGGTAAAAATAATTTAGTAAACAAATCCAGTTATAATGATGACGTATGCCATTTTAATATTTTACGTAAAATTGAAAAAAAAATACCTTTCATTTTTTGTATTTTCTGAGCATGTTTCTATTAATTAGAGATTATCTTTCTTTTTATTTCAATTCAAATAATTTTAACAAAAAATATACATAAATTCAGTCGCATGGAGAATAAAGATTTAAATAATTTAAATTTTGCTTTTCAAAATCGTAATTTCTGTTACTGCAACTTGAGTTATATTATTGCCATTTGTAAGTTTAATTTTAAAAAATTTACTTCTATTTTTATGAAGAAGAAAACTGATTTGCATTTCATATTTTTTTTTAAAGTTTTCTCGCTAAAAAAGTTATTTTTTACAGTATCAATATTCCCAAAATGATTCGTTTTCCTAACGAATCATTTTGGGAATATTGATACTGTAAAAAATAACTTTTTTTTCATTACTAAGAATCTTTCAACCTTATGATAAATGATAACTCGTGTTTGACTCTACGAATTGTCGACCACGCAGTTACAATGACTGACAATTTCTCGTTAAAATGTTGTTTTTTTTTTTTTTTTTTTTTTTTTTTTTTTTTTTTTTTTTACCAATTGATGAGATTAATGAATTTTTTTAAATGCAATTATAGTGTAAAATATGAGTAATGCTTTTAAATGATGATTAAAAAAAATTTGGAATTTTAGAATTCCATTTTTCCATTAGCACTTTATTAAAATTTTTTTTGAAATAGCTTTAAAATTCACAGTAAATTAACGGTTACTGACTGTGCAGTAACATGATGCTTTTATTACTAAATTTAAATGCATAACAAGTGCATTTTTTTCGATAAACAATTAAGGACACAATATAGGATTTAAAACTTTAGGATTAATGTTAAGATATATTGGCTTGTTTATCCATATAACATTAAAGTATTTTTTTTAAAAAAACAAACTCTTAATATGTATTAATAGTTAGTATAAAAAATGTTTGCCGAGCTTTTAAGGTGCCGAGCCCAATGATCGCGGGTTCGAAACGCATCTTCTGCATGGATGTCACTTTCCCTCTTTCTTTCTGCGTGTGTGTTTGTCCTCTCTTGTCTGATCTCAGAATGAGGCCCACACCTTGAACGGCTTTATGGTCATGGGGTAAGGTTGATTACCTCCGTGACTCAGGTTCACAGGTGCCGTCCACCAGATAACATTAAATATGGAAAACTTCCGTCATCTCCCGTTTCAAAGAATGCAAAGTTCGATGGATGCCGTTAGAACAATATATATATATATATATATATATATATAAATTTATTTGAAGAGCCGCATGCAATTGATAGTAGATTGATAGACTGATATTCAAACTGACCAACACTTATTAGTTCTAGACTGATAAGTTGATAGGTACTTTTGAGAAATCATCACATAAGCTGACCATTTTTAGTATTTATGATTGGACTTTATTTTAAGATTAAATATAACTGTATATTGAAAAGAATGTTTAAAAGTTATAGTGTTTAATGATATTTTTATGAAGTTTTAGTCATAATTTATTTTTAATTGACCTTAATAATTAAAAGATAAGCATCAATAATTATCAATCATGACGAGATAAAGTGGTTTATGTGATTTGTTTTTTATAGTAAAGGTATGCGACGGATGCTAAACGACGTTGTATTACATAATATTTTTAGTTTGATTGTTTGTTTTGTGCACTCTTTAGCACAAAGTGCATATATTTGAAAAATCTAATTTGTCTAAAAATAACTTTATCCATTAAAGATTCATATAGGTTAAACTAATGAAAACTATTGTAAATACCTTTTTAATCGATCCCATTTCAAAATTTAAAAATATGGAGACATATTTGGAGATATTTTTATAAATAATTGAAGAATTATCTCAATACAATCACCTTTTCGAATACAATTTCGTAAAAATAAGATTAAATCAAATCACTCACCGTGAGATTTGACTTTCACTGGAATCGTAAAAATTAAAAGAAATCGAAACAAGCATGTTTTAACCTTTTTCTTCTTAGAATTCATGTCAGTGAAATAATTTGTTGTATCAAATTCTCCAACGTTCACAAATTATCCTTTGTTAGTAGTTAAACGCATCGTGATAAAAGTTTTTTTTTTTTTTGTTTGTTTTTTCACAAATTTGCCTCCCACAAAACCATAGATGAAACCAATTATCTCCAATATTTAGATATAGTTACAATTTATGGCAAATTATTTCCCATCATAAAATCAGTTATAATATCTCTTAACGCAAAACTTTTCAGTTAAGTCATCATAATGATCCCATCAGTAACTTCTCACTGAAAAAGCGCTACCAAGCGTCCGACGGTGAAACCAACTACAAAGTCGCTTCGTAAGATCTAAAACTGCCGCGATATGCACACCGCTGCGTTGACATTGCCAGTGCAAAGATTTGATGCCGCTTTAGTTAGACGAGGCCGATAGATGGCGCTGGGAATATTCGACCGTTCCCACCTTGAGGAAGAAGAGGAGACGATATTTTGACAAGTTTTTAGCGTGCGAAAATATGATTAGTTGCATTTTTTGGTTCTTCTATCTCACGTCTTTTAACATTAAATTTCTAGCGCTGAGATTGCTCTTTTATTATTCCGTTACGTTTATAGTCTTTTTTTCGTTGATGTTTGACATATTACTATTCAAACATTGAAAATACATTTTCAGAAATTTACGTTTGAAGCTTAGATTTTATTTTTATGTAGGCAATGATTCTTTAAAACAAAACCATTTCTAGGAGAGAAAAAATAAAACGTCTAAATGTTTAACAAAGTAAATGTGTTTAAAGACGTCTTTATTTCGCTTAAATTATTTAGACAAAAATTTAATACCGAAAAGGAAATGCTGGAAATGTTTTGGAAATATGGAATTTGAACTACATATAAATTTCATTGGACCCATAAATACATAGAAAAATAAATAAAATCATAGTGCATTTAAGACCATGAATTTTAGAAAACAAGTAAATTGACTTTTGAAGGGAAACTTAAAATATTTATCTAACTTTGCTCCGATAAAACAATTTTTTTATGCAACTTTTTAATTTTACAGTTGCTAAAGACAAAATAAAATCTTTATGATCTGGATTCCTCAAAAATTGTCTTTGATTTCAACCCTGCAACCATGGATGAAAGGAAATTTTGCCGATTTTCTGTAGATTAGATTATTAATTTAAATCAAAATATTGATTTAATTGTTATTTTTAATTATTAATACATTAAACAACATTTCTTAATTAAATTAGTAAACGAGTAACATCCGTTATATCGGCAATTTAAAATAACAGATAATATTATAATTAAACTAACTTATAATTTTAAGCATACATATTCAATAATTAAGTTACCAATAAAAATCTAGAGTATAAATTGTGCAATATTTTTTGATGCCATTGATGAATGTTGATTATTTGTTGATTTTAATAACATGCTGTCAGAAATTTAAATTTTAAAGAAAGGTAGACTTTTGGTAAGCAAACCTACAGCGTTCTGAATTTTGCAGCAGGATTCTTAAAAATATCATATGACTTTTTCCAAGAAGAAAAAATATGACTTAGCTGATGCTCACCCTGACATATTTGCTTTTTATTTTAACTATAGACTTCAATTATTTTTTTATATTTTAAAGATAACATGAGTGAAAATTTCTAGCTTTTACCTATATTTGATAAAAAAAAATAGTTTATTTCACGTACTTAAACATTTAGTCATTTTATATTCACTATGTCAGACAAATTCAATGAACATTACGCGTTTTTAGGCCTAGTGTACGTCACAAAATAATATACTATTGAAGTTGCCTGACTCATCTATATTTTTTTAATATTCTTTTAAAACATTTTATTAAAGAATTATTAATAAAATCAACGGTAACTGATTAGAAAAAAATATTTATGCATTTAATGGCAAAATTAAGGGGAATCTGGTACTAATTCGCGATCGCAACGAACTATAGGGGGCGTTGTTGTATGTGCCGAATCCCTGCGATTTCCATATGAACAGTCATTCAGTTACACTAGAGACGTCTTTAATGTAGCATTGTAACGTTCCATCTTTATTGTGGCTGATTAAATTTAATAAGGAAAAATGTTTGTTTTCTTTCTTATGCAAACGAAAACAAAATGGTATCTCTTTTTTTTAGAGAAGGAACATCCAGAACACATCGGAAAAATATTTGTAAATAAAGAGAAAAAAATAGGTATATTCTTATAAGAGTTCAAACCTAATGCCTGAGAAATAGTATTACTAAATTTAATATTTATTGGTATAACATGAAAGGCCCATTTAAATTTTAACGTAAAATAAAGAATTCTTACGAAACAAAAAAAATAAAAAAAAGAACCATTCTTTTTTTGTCGCCATTTTTTAGTGTAACGAAAATGCGTCTTTGGGACTTGCCAAAAACAAAACAGGATGCAATTTTATTTTTTTAGGAGCGAAATATTTTATGGAGTGAAATATAACGAAAATGTACCAATGTCCATAACATGAAACTTTATCTTAGTAAACGTCCGTTTTGGAAATGTTATTTTATTTTAAATCTTATTTATTAGAATTCATAATGGCTATAGAATCAGGTGAGAGAAAAGTTTGTTTTGAATCTATGCTAAACTCTATATCGGCCCATTTTCCACCGAAATCCGATTGACTACTTTAATTTTAAACAAAGTGTTTCATTTTAAGATTTTTTCCAAAAATTTTAAGTGTAGATTGGCGGCACTTAAAAATCTGCCAAATCTGTAGCTGTGGTTAATACGTAGTACCGAATTTTTCTTCCATACTTTTCTGAATCATATTACTTCAAATATTAGAATATGCAAGAAGTATACATAAACACATAATTTAATACCATTTAATTTTTCAAAAAAAGTATTTTGACAACAATTTTATCAAAAAATTATAAACTAAAAAACGTAAAATAAAGAATTCTTAGGATAAAAACGATTTTAAAAATTCCTCATTTTTCAATAAAAACTTTCGTATTGTTTATTTTTTTTTAATTCTTATAGTATTTAATCAGACGTAAAAAAACCATTTTGTAGAGAACGATCATCAAGTAAGAAAAAAAATTATTTACAAGCAAATTTTTTATTATAAAAATCATAACACTTACCTGATTTATAAGTCCGGAGAATTCCAAAATGATATGTTCTTTGTTTGAAAACTTTATTCTCAAATAATATATACATAGTTTATCCCTTCATTACTTTTAGGTAACATACCACACATCAAAATTTTATAATTGTAAGATCTCGATATGAATTTTAATATGTAGCTTAAAAACAGAATAGCTGAATTCTAGTTGAAATTCTTTCAAAACTAAAAAACACTTACCAAGTAAACGATAAAAAAATTATTTATAATCAGCACAAAAGATACTTTTTAAAGTAATTCGGATTATTCTTTATTGTTGTTTTCTGAATTATGTAGATACAGAAATATATACTATTCTAAGAAGAATATTCTATAACTATTACAGTTCTGTATGGAATTCATTGGAACACATTTATTCATTGGAAAGACGAAAGCAATGTTGACTTCATTTTCACTTGTAATGAATTGAAGACAGAAAAATTATTTTACCGCAATACACACATCTGTAACAGCAAGTGATCATGAAATCATGTTATGTTGTTGGTAATAGAAAGGTAAAAATTATTGAGAAGTTGTTCTTCAAATGCTTGGCGTGTTCTGCTTTAATGTTTGGCATGTTCTGATTAGTTTTTTCAAGAAGTTTTACCTTTTCTGTAGGAAAATTTTGCTTCTTTTTTGATGCTAAGAAAATGGCGTCCGTCATTGCCAATGGTTATGTGGGAACTAATGCACGATATTTACAGTCTCCCGCTAGATGGCGTACTCGAGTGTTGCGATCGCGAATTATTTAAGGAGAAACGTAAAAAATCCCCATATTATTATTTACGCCAACCCTTCTAAATTAATTTAGGTAATATGTGTATGTTGAAATAAAGAAATAAGCTATATACTAGAAAGTAAAAATAAAGTAGTAAAGATATTTATTTGTCTAGAAGAACTGTAAGAAATTGTCTTACTATCAGTAACAACACTGATGCTCAATTAATATTGGTAACATGTTATTTAATAAAAATAAAAAACTTAAGTATTCAAAAACGAAAAAAAATTAGAAAAGATACTTATTTCTTTTGGGGAAGCGCAAAAAATTTTCACATTATTATTGACACTATTGTTTTTGATAATATGTATTAATTGAAATAAATTAAAATAAGTTATGAGCTCAAAGGCAAAGTTAAAGGAGAAAAGATCAATAAGAAATTTTCTAAAGCTTATCAGTTGTAAGTGGTAATTTTTCTGATTCACTACATTATCTGTTCTGATCACTACAATTCGAAGTAAAGGTGGAATTTTGGAAAGTATCAGTATGGTATAAACGCTCTTAATGAAGATGATAGTTAAATGATTTTTGTCTTTAGCATTAGGTTTCATTTCGCGTATTTCCTCTCTAGCCTGGATTTCCTTAAACTAACTCTTACGTTATGTTAATAAATATTGTAAATGTGGTGCTTTTATTCGGACGTGACTCGTTGTCGACTACTGCTTTGTTCTTGCGCTGTTACACGACAAGATTTGAAATTGGCAATTGCACTGTTTTGCCAGAGGTGCCGTAATAGAACTCTACCTAATATTAAAATCATTAGTTTTTTTTATCAAATTTCGATTTTATTCGGCGTAGTTTTAATTGGTTAAAATAAAAAACAAAACACAAGTATAATATTCAAAATATTATTTGGATTTTCATGTAATATGTTATTTACTACATTAAATCATGTTACCAGTTTAATACATCTGAATAATTTCGTTTTGGTAATTTACCAAAACCTTCTTTCTTTGAAACTAAATGCAGTTTTCAACGTTGTATGAGTTTTTACCATCAGGAGAAAATTTTCCACGGAGGAAATAAAGTTTATAATTCGACTTTATTTTTATTGACAAAATACGCAAATACAAATTATCTGAATCGTAATGTTCGCAAAATTGGAACTTTAACATTTTGCTAAAAAAGAGGATTTCTTTAGCTGTCTTAAATTACATTTTGACAAAAGCGTGTAAAGCCTTCATCAAACCAGGAAACACCAAATACTGGCAGTCAATACATTTACTAACTGAAAAATATAATTTTACTTTCAAATATAGGCCATAGATTCTTTCTTTACCTCTTCAATTTATATTTTGTGTTTCAGAGCTTCAAAACTACATTGAATTAACAATTCATTACATCATTGCATGCTGTATATTAAAGAGCAATATGTAAAAAATTTATTACGGATACCCCCTCTCATATTTTGAGTCTCAGAAATCTTAATCTGTCAAAAAAGTGGTGTCCTTAATCACCATTGAAAAAAGTACATTTTTGTATAAAATAACATGTGCACTAATTAACATATTTCAGGTCTTCTCTTTGAAGGATTAAAATTGAGTTTGAGTTTTTTAAAATTAGATCAAAAGTTATTCAGGTTGTACCGTTTTCCGCTTTTTTTTGCATTTTATATATAATGTGCTAATTTGCTCTGTTACCGTGATAACATTCACTGTATCAGATATATTATTTAACAAAGATATTTCATATTGATAGATAAATTACAGATATTTTTTTTTATAAAGTACCTTAAAAAAGTATGGTCAAAACTACCAAAATATGCTTTTCTTACTGCGTTGAATCCATGAAACACTCAAAATCTCGATAATATATAATATATACGTGATAATATATAACGATGTACTTAGGTAATGATTTTGGTAAAATTTATATTAAAATATGCTATTAAAAAATGCTATAAAATTAGGTAATTTTGTCATGATACTTTAGCATGGAATAAAAACCGCTTATTAGGTTAAATTTAATTTTCAATTTTATATTTTCTACTAAATTTGGAGTGATAAGAACTCTGATTTTTAAAACCAGAATTTTAAGTAAACCACTACCATATGAATGAAAAATTTATTTAAACAAATAGTTTAAACAACCAGATTTAAGTTTTTTTTTTTTTTTCTTTTCTTTTTGAGATGTTAATCTCATAAAATTTGGTAATTTCACCATTTTTTTTTCTGCGCCAGAATACTAATGGTTGTTGCATTCATATGTACCTTAATTTACGGCATATTTGCTAATGTCCATTTACAAATTATTATAGCTAGAAAAAAATTCATTCAATATTCTTAAATATCAATATATACATTTCCATAGAATATTTACTCTGATGAGTGAAAATGTGTTAAACGTATAATGTAAGCCTTATAAATGTGAGCCTAATTATGTGAGCCTATATGTGAGTATTAAATGTGAGCCTATATGTGTGATATTAGACAATTCGTCATACATCGAAATGTCATCAAATGTTGCTAATCAAAACCTAATCATATAAATATAACTTACCTCCCAACAGAACGCATTAACAATTTGAACTACCACACTAATTAAACTATTCTATCTAGAGCTATACTAAATATCCTTCCATATTGTTAATTTATCAGTTTTAGTTAGAAAATACGGAGACAATTTTGAAATATTTTCGCGTTTTTTTCTTTTTTTATTTATTTAAATAATACACACATGTGTGTTTTATGCTAGGATCAATATCAAGTTACTGATTATTTAATTTATCTTTTATTCTGTACAAATAACAAGCATTAAAAAAAAAATCCTAAAACTTTCTGGTACTCAGGTGGCAAATACTTGGTTGAAAAATCCCTTTTTACCCTAAAGTTATATACCGTATTTTTTAAAGAAATATTTACTGAATTGCAATGATTCAATAAATATTACTGTAAAAATTATTGTATATCAGAATTTTTTTTTGCTCCGGAAAATTTTGAGGTAAAAATTAATATAATGATAAAGAGTACTGGCATCTTGAGTACCTGTACCTTTGACCTTAATTTGACAGATATTTTTGCAGCGTGGTGTGGTATAAAAATGTGTTGAGTGAATGTAAATAAATTATAACTTGTTTGTATTTTTAATTATTTCAAAATTATTTTGGATACCCCTTTAAATTAATGATTAACTTTACAGTAAAAAATCCCCAGACGAAATACTTATATAAAATACCAGTGATTTGGGGGAATCATGCGTAAACTCCATTTTACCGTAAAATCCATTTTTACAGCAAAATATTTTACCTCGATTTTTGCAGCAATATTTATTTAATTGAGTGATTCAGTTACTTTACGGAAATTACTGTAGTGAAAATTACGCTTCATAAAATTCTTTGCTCTGTAACATGCACCTTTAAAATGGATCTTATGGCAAAAAGTACCGATACTCTGAGTGCCGGTATTTTGCAGTAATATGAACTGAAAGGTTCTACAGTATTTCTTTAAAATGAAATTTCACATAGAATCAGAATAAGAAGCCACTAAGATATTAAAAATCAAATTCAAAATTTCAATATAACAGTCCACACTAAATGCTACAAATCATAGATTAAAATGCTTATGTAGCAATTAATATTTAATAATTGTCTGAAATATTATTTTAAACTAAGATCAAGCGAGGAAATTCTTTTTAAAATTCACAGATCAAAGAGATAATTTACACAGATACGAAAATTTCGAATTGAAACTCCTAAGTTTTTTTTTCTTATTATAAATATAAGCCTGAGCATTAATATTTTTTTGATGATTAAATAAAATAATTTTAGATACGAAGTAAAAAATATCAAAAAAGAAATAAAGTTAGAGATCAAATATATAGTTAATTCTTTTAAAAAATATATAGATTTAGACTTCATTTTAATAATTATTTCTACTTTTGATTTCCAGTTTTCAAAAATTATTCCTTTTCGTTTTATTTACTAAATAAACTATGTAGGCATTTCATCACTGTAATAAATATACGGCCAATTATTTTGCATTTAAATTACTATTTACTTACGTACCACATGTTGTTCAGTTTAATATTTATAATTACTTAATATAATTTAAAATTATGGAAACTAATTTTAACGATACTTCACCATCTAAAAGGTTTCAAGAAAGCAAATAAACATAACACAGCTTTGGAATTCGTGTATCACTAAGTAATTATAAATTATATAATTTTATCACTATCTTGATAAAACTAATTGTAAAACAAATTTTTTAACGTCGTTATGAATGCCTATCAAACAATGAAAAGTTTTAAATACTGATGTCAATTTACAATGTTGAAAGAAATATTACAGAAAATGTTTAACAACCTCTAAGGATTATATTAAAATCTGCATATTGTAAAATTTATAACCAATTATGGACAATGAGTGAACAAAAATACGGTGCAAACATGAGTGTAATATAGTTAAGAAAAAAAAACCCTACGTAGATACATTATAAGGTAAATTTTTACTAAATTATGCTGCAGTATGTATAGACTATTCTGCTATTTTAACTAATTATGTAAAATGCATTTAAAGTCAAAGTGAAAAAAAGAGACAAATATGTAGAACATAACAGTTCAATCTAGTTTTTAAAAATTGGACTGCAGCCAATATATATGGGCATGAATATATTTAAATTTATGTTTGACGCAAGTATGGAATTTGTCATAATATTTTCAACATTGAAATCTTTAATACAATTCGTTTTTAAATTGAAGATAGAAGTTCATGCAAAATTGCTTCCGAATGCAAAGATTGTTTAAAGATGGTTTAGACTTTGCGTCTCAACTAAAAGTAATTCTTTCGAAACAATATCCTACTACGTTTTAAATTAAACTTCTTGAAACCTTTAAAATTTGTAGTGACAATTTAAAAATCCTATATTTAATGAAAATTAATTGTTTCTAGTTCACATATTTCCAAGAAAAATTTTGAAAAATGAAACGGAAGAGGAATATAATTTTCAATGAAATTAAAAATAAAAATTATTTACAGTCGATATTATTATTTTCAAGTGTTTTCAAGTATTTTTACAACTAGTTATTTTTGTACAATTTAATAATGGATAACGCCAAAGAATATATGATACGTTTAACTGAAATTTGTTAACTAAACAATTAGGACTTGTAATTTTACATTTCGAATTTTTATTTTAAAAAAAATACAGTTATATTTTTAAAACAAAAAAATTCTAATTTAGAAAAGAAATAAAAATTCTGTTTTATTTGTCGTTTCGTTTTAGTTAAAAACATTCAAGTCAAAAAGAGGAAAGCTAAATATTTTTTTTGAATTTTATAGTTGCGACAAAAACGTGCGTAAAAAATTCAACAAGAAAACATTTTTTTATTCATATTTCAAACTTCATATCATAAGAGGCTCTTCACTTCTTTTATTGATTATTAATCACTTCAAATCGAGATGTTTTTAAGTACAACTAGCATAAAGAAATAAAAAAAAATATTAAGTTAACCACGTTTTTAAATAGAAGTAAGATTAAATATGTAAGAAATTTTTTGCATTCAGAGTATAGAGTACAGTGCAAGTTTAAATAAATAAATTATTATTGATATTTATACTGCTTACAAAAATAAAATTCCGTCAAATATATGATTTACATTTGCTTCTTTTTTTTCCAAAAAATAAACATTTTTACAGTTTTGAAAAAAAACTGCTAGGAGAAAATGTTAAATATTAAGAAATATATAATGCTTCAAAATATGATCAAATAAAATATTAAAAAGAACATCAATAAAAATCCTTTAATATTATCTTATTAATTACAAAAGATTTTCTTAGGTTACGCGTGCTTAGGCAAACTATTGCGTGACTTCAAGAAGTGCTCAAGCTTTTCAGCTTATCATCTTAGTACATACATCACTCTTTATTTAGGCAACATATACAGTATCAAAAAACTACTTTGGTGCAGATATTAAATACCTGTCATAAGATATCACTTTGGTATATCAATCAACTCTTTCTAGCTACGATATTTTCTTAGAAGAACGACGTCTAATGACAAGCCTGCCCAGTTACTCGATTTACTATGTCAGCTCATAACGCAGGCATTTTTATCGTTTTTCTTATCAATAATGAAAACTTTTGTTATTTTATAAAAATTATGCATTTACTAAACTTGCTCATGTTTTGGTCTTATATTTCTTTTAAATGTAAAGTCTGAACGTACTGAAATATTTTAGCTACTTAATTAAAATCGTGTTATGATTTATTTTTCTTATATTATCTAATTTATCCAAAATATATGGGGGAGCTTAGAATAAATATCTGAAAAAATATATTCTAAGACATAATAATTAACACTATATACATTGCGCGTAATAAAAAAGTTTATTAAACTTTTAAGGAACGTGTTTGTTTTTTGTCTAAGTAACTTCAGCGAATGGAAAACTGAAAAGTTGGAATTTATCAAGTTGTTTTGAGTTTGTTATCCTGTTAGTAATTTTCACTTAAAGCAGTCTTATTTTTCAGCTAAATTTGATTTTTCATTTTTTTCTAAATTCTTGAATAGATCAAAGCATATATGTTCTTGGATGGGATGAGTGCAGAGTTTCTTAATGCTTTTGCTTTAGAGATTGGTCATCTTAACCAGATAGTCAGGAAAATCTTGATGAGTATTTATAAAAATATTTGCTGAATGAGAATTAATTGTGTAAAAGATAGAACATCAGGACTATACATAAAAATAGCAGGTCTATGCTGAATTTAAATTACATCGGAAAAATAACCTGCAAAACATACAGTAGTTAAGAGCAATAATATTTTAAAACATGTTTTGATTCATAAATCATAAAAATAACAAGGAAACTTAAATTAAAAAGAGTTAATTAAGACAAAAAAAATACAAGATTTAATTTAAAAAATCCAAATATATTACTGATTTTTTATTATTATTTTTTTTACAAAAAATAAATGTTTCTTTTTAGAAAGCAACATTGCGAATCCCTAAAATTAAAAAAAATGAATTATTATATCTTATGTATTTTTCTATAATTTCCTAAACTTGGTTTTCACGATATTTTACTTTTGATATTGAGTGTCACAATTTTAAAGAAATGTTCTGTGACTGTGCTATAAAATATTCTCCTGACTGTAATATTTTGATATCCATCAACAAAACACTGATAAAATTGAAGGGAAGAACTTGAATATTATCATTCAACAATAATTGTGATTATAGATAATTGTGAATTGCAATTTCCAGCATTATAATTTGGATTAAGATTAGCAATTCTATATGTGGAAATAATTCAGAGGGTTCCACAGGGTCTTTTTACATGAAGCGATAAGGAAAATGTTTATATTAATTTCAAAGATTATATGAGAAATTACATGCCGTTATTAAGCTCAGTAAAATTGGAAATTTAAAAAAAAAAAAAAAAAAAAAAAAAAAAAAAAAAAAAAAAAAACAGAATATTAATTCAGAATATGCCCCATTTAAAAAAAAGAAAAGGCACAGATTATTTCAAAATTCGATTTCATGCAAAAGTTTATTTTAAATAAGCTGAGGAAAAGAAAGAAATATGACAAAGTATACAATCAAATATTTTTTTTACAGAAGAGCATTGCAAATACCATGCATCCTTAGTTCCAAGAGTTCTTTAAAAATTAACAATTGACCTTCCAGCATGACTTTGCTCCAGAGCACAATTATAAGGCATTCAATAATGTTGTTGAAAGATTGTTTTGACTTCGTTACTGCTCAAAACTGGCGACTGTATTCAAAAAAATATTAATGGAATATGTTTTTTAGGAGATATGGTTTGTTTTAAAACTTACAATACGTACACATGAGCCGCGGTGACTCAGGCGATAAATCACTCACTACCCAATAAGGTGATTCAGGTTCGAATCCCAGTTGCATTCGGTCGGGACAAATTCTTCCCCCGGTAACAGTGTTGACCTCAGTGCTGACATAAAATATTCTCAGTGGCAGACGAATCATGGGTTAAATTCTCTTTGTCATCGAGCTAACTGTGGGGGCTTATCGTGGTTTTTCGCGTTATGTAACTCAAAGGCAGGTTAGTTCAACCAAAAAGTCCTTCACCAAGGCTAATTTGTCCCAATGCTTGATAAAGGATTTGTTATTCTGGATTGGGTTGAAACTAACAAGGCTACTGATTTAAGGATTGGTAGAAGTAAACTCAGAACTAAGTTGGTGGTCCACAGCCGGTTATAAAATAAAATATGAAAAACTTAGACATCCTATAAAAAATCCTTATGCAAGGAATAGGACAAGATATTTGTAAATGAGTTACGACTCACACATATTAAAAATATTGACACATTTATTGCACGACTTTTAACATTTCTTTACTGTATATATCCATGTTATTTGCTGCAACACTATATATCCTACTTCCTAATAATATTCCTAACTGTCCTGGGCATTTTATTAAATCATGTACTTATAACATTACTGAAATAATGAAGTCACTTGTTGAACAATTTTTACCATAACATTGCAATTCACATTGCACGTTATATTTTTGTTTACGTCATTCTTTAATTGTTAAAAGTTTATATATAAAATCACTACGTATAATTCCCCGTGTCATGTTCCTAACAAAATTAATTTTTTTGTTAAAAAAAATATCTGTTGTCGGAGATTTAAACTTTAAACGAATGATTGTTTTTACCAGAATATATATGTACTGTATGGAATATATATGCTCTAATGCTTTTTAAACAAAAGAAAATATGAAACAAAATTAAATTACTTTTCTATTTTCCTTTAATGGATACTTCACTAAACGAGCAATTGCATGTTTCTATTACAATTTCTTAATCAATACTATTTCTATAATAATATGTTTCCAAATTTGCAATAATATTTTTAAATGTTTTGCAGATTTTATGGATAATGTAATTTTAAATTTACTTAAAACGTGAAATGACCTGATGAATAAAGTTTTCTTTAGCATTACAATTTGCTTTACGTGCCATATTTTTGCTTACATTATTTCGAAATTTACATAAGTTTTATGTATAAAATCACTACATATTATACCACATATGAAGTTTTTAATAAAACTCATATAAGATTTTTGTTACTTTTAAAAAACAAAAAAAATATATATATAGAGAGAGATTTAGGCTTTAAACAAATAATTGTTTTTACCGGAAATAAATTGGAAAATATATGTTTCAATTCTCTCTAAACAAAAGAAAAAATAAAAAAAAACTTTGCTTACTTTTCTTGTTGTTTCTAATGGATACTTTGTTGAACGAGCGATTTGATGTTTCTATTACAATTTCTTAATCTCTGGAGTAAAGTCGAGTTGCAACCCTGCTGCGTGTTGAAGATATCTAGTTTCTTAGTCCATTACTAAGAGAAATGGAGAGTTTAGAAAACTGCTGGATAAGGAACATTTTCAAGTTTATCAGAAGGAATGTCAATTCCTGTAGAACACTAGCTGAATTCCATTTGAAGAAATGTTTTATTACTGATGCAATGATATATTTTTATTTACTTTATCTTAAAATTTCTCTAAAGATCTTTTTCTTTTGTTTGACTTGAATGAAATCTTTGTGATTTAACTTTGATTTCAAACCGCGGAAAGAAAGTAACCGAGTTTTCTGGATTAAAGAGAACTCAGCTCATCATAGAGAAATCTTTTGTTTCCTATATTTTCTAAGAGAATGTATTATTATTTCTTAAAAATGTTTTAATGATAGATTTAACTTTCATTCATTTTAAAAATAAATGTTTCTTTTATTTTTAAATTCTCGTATTAATAAATAAATAATTTCGGACACGGAATAACATATTCTTTCAATTGATAAAATAACAAATTTCTTTTTATCTTATTTCTTTTTATTAAAATATTGAAAAAACTTTTTTCTTAATATTATTAAAACGAGTTAATAATTATATATTAATACTAGTGGAATTCTCATTCTTCGCACGAGGTGGATAAAAATTAAGAAAAGAATCAAGAAGCTAGAATTTATCACTGATGTTACTCTTAAAATGTGTGAAAAACTGAATTGTCTGCAGTTAAATTTAAAACTATGACTAACGTTTAACCAATCAAAAAATTATATTTTGTTTTTCGCATATTTCGTTCGAACGATTTGTCGTAGAATGTTCCAATATCAACTGTGACCTTCATCGTGCTTCAACTTATCTGTATGCCAAGTTTCATCGATTTCGGTTGTATGGTTTAGGAATCGATAAAGGACATCCACGAAAAGACAATCATTTTTGTAAGTATAGATGTATATACTCGCTATTAAAATGAAAATAATTAGCATATATTACTTAAAGATAAGATTTAGAAATCAAATAATTCAAGTACATAACACATTTTTTATTTAACATAACATAAGATTTTTGCCAAGTTTAATTTTAAGTAAGCTTGAAATAATAATGTTGAAGTTATACAGGATCCTTAATATTTTACATCAGACTTTGTTTGCTGAAGTCTAGCATTTTAAGTGGACGTTTTAGTGAAATGCTAATTACTTATAAGTTAATAAATACTCTTTGGTTCTGCCGTCTTACTAATATGCTACAAGTAAAAGAAAAATATTCGGGTCAATACTGTTTTGATTAGAAAAATATCAATACCAAGAAATTTTCACCGTTAAAATTAATCACGTATTTATTTATTTTTAATTTTATTTTCTTGTATTTGCTTAAAACAGTACATCAAATTATTCATTTTTCGTTTTTTATTTAATAATGTCTCAAACTTGAAAAATTATACCGCAAGTAAAATTAAATTCATTTTATAAAGTGTTTCAATCGTCAAAAATCCATTTCCTGATTTCTAAAAAATTATATTTAAGCTTCTAGAAGAAGAATTACTTATTTGAATATTTAATTTTTTTTTTTTAAATTTTAAAACATTCTTTTAAAGCCAATTTAAAAATACTGCATATGAAAACTCAGATCTTGCATTTTCCTTAAAAGTACATGATAATCCACTAAAAAGCAGTGTAAAATAATGTGGTAAATTGGAAACGGCATAAGCTAGATTTTATCCAAAAAAATTTAGAAAATAATATTTACTTTTCAAAACGTAGAAAAACTATTCATTATTTTAAAATAAATTAAATTAATACTTAAGAAAAAGAAGCTTATAAAGGCGAGCACAAAAGCTTACTCTTCAAAATTGTAATTTTCTCGTATTATACTGACATCAATTTATCTTTATTAAATATCTCAATTTTATATCCAAAATGATGACACACGATTGTGAATATCAATATCAAAGTGCTACCATGTCTTTGTTTCCAAATTATTCTGTAGCCTTCTTTACTTTAGAAATTGTTATTTTGAAAGCTACTTTGTGTTAGATATTATGTTTCTAAAAAAAGGAAAGTTTAAAATTTTTAAATTAAGAAAGGGGCAAACGAAGAATGTGCTGAATGAATTCTTTTAATATTAGCTATAAATTGAACTCCGTATCAAACAGAAATTGAAAACTAAAAATGCTCAATTTGGTTTTCAAAAAGATATTTTATCGAAACACACTTTTTAATCATGGAAAATGCATTTCCAGCAGTAGTGTATTTCAAAATATCGAAAATTCGTTTTCTTAAAATTATTACAAAGGCAATCATAAGAAAATGTTTTGAGACAGGCAGGAAGAAGTTCATACCAATGCTTTGATCTATATTTGATATTATATTTCAAATGACTGACTTTTATCTACAAATAATATTCGCATATTATGGATTAAATATAATAAATATAGATAATAATATAAGATAAATTGCATATTACAGATAATTCTCATAGCGTATATATTATTATTAAGTAATATAATTTTTAAGTAATATATCCTAGATTGTTTAAATATAATGGCATATTTCAGCAAAGATACAAACAATTTTAATCCACAGCTTTGAATATTAAGAATTTGAAAATAGCAATAACTATTGATATTTTTCTTTATATTTTTCTTTATAATAATTGTATTTTTTTATTAGTACAATCAGTAATAATTAGTAATCAGTAATAGAAAATTATTTTCGTAAAAGTACACGGGAATTTTATAGCATTACTACAGTAAATACATTTCCAAGCAAAATTATTTAAAATCATACAATAAGCAGTTCATTTCAAAGACTTAATTAATATTTGCTATCATATTTTAATTTAAAAGAATTTATTGATATACTCCATTATTTTATCTATTTATATAATCTATTATTATATATATTTACATAATGCGTGCCATCTATTTTTGATAATTTAACGAATGTAATTTGATAATTTATTTGATTGAGTAAAGAAGGACAATGCTAATAATTATCGTGTTCTGTACATTAAATATGGAATATCTAAGAAGGACATAGTGTAATGGTGAGAAGAAATAGCGAAAATTAAAAATTTAATTACTCGATT
The DNA here is from genome assembly GCA_949128135.1 of Parasteatoda lunata. NCBI lineage: Eukaryota > Metazoa > Arthropoda > Arachnida > Araneae > Theridiidae > Parasteatoda > Parasteatoda lunata. Next base: position 52,518,845 of record OX421971.1, read on the forward strand.
TTCATTCAACAAAACTCGATTTTCATTGATTTTACTAGAAAATACAATCTCAATTTTGAAAAAAACAGGAGATGACTGGTATTCAGACTCATCGATTCAATTAACAAGAAACTAATTTTAAAAATTGAATATCAGTGAGATTTTATTATCTTAAACAAATTATGGCAACATAGTTTCATTAGTTTTATATATTTAAAATATATTTACAAATTAGTGTAAAATGTTGAAATTTTAATTTTTTTAAATGCGTTATAGAAGAGCTAGACATTATTTTTATATAGAAAAATATTTGAAATTAAATCAAATGTTTTCAGACTTAAGTCGTATATTGAATAAACAGTTTAGATAACAGTATAAAAAAAATAGTTTTAATTGTAATTTTTTTTTTACTCAAATTAAAATTTATAAATTGAATTTAAAATTTGTCTAAAATTTATAAATTGATCACTTTTTGAATTAAAACGGAGAATTTCACATATACAATTCAGTTTTTTGATGAACACTGTAAATATTGTCCCTAAGTTTTGTGAATCAAAAAAAGCTTTGAATCAAATGTTATATTTTAAGATTTACAGGGTATATCATCGATTCATCGTATGTAAATATACGTACGTTCTATGTACATCATATGTATTTTATAAATTTTAAATTTACATTTTATTTGTTAGCTTCAGAAATTGTTGAGGGAGAAGAGATCTACGTGTTTTAAGCGTTCAAAATAGACGCCTAAACTGCAAGTGAATTGTGAAAACAAAAAATATATTTGAGAAAAGAAACGTTTATTCACAATGGAAAGTTAAAAAAATTTTAAAGGTGAACAACAAAATAAGAAAATGCCGTGTTTGTTGAAGGGAGAAACGTTTGCAAAATTAGAGCAAGATATATTTCCAGGTGAATTAGAAAGCACTGAAGAAATTATATAAATAACAAGGGTATCAGCATTATCTTTTTTTTTTTTTTTTTTTTTCTCTTTATTTTTTTTCATTGGCAACGAGGTCTTTTTCTTTATGCACGTTTATTGGTTTCAAATGGATTAAATTCACTTTAATTGATTTTAAATGTTTATTTTGATTGTATAATATTGTTCTATTTTAGTTTATTGGGATAATTTATTTAACCTATTTTCATATTTATTTTTGTGAAAAGCAATTTTTTTACATTAAAAAACAATTTTTAAGGCCCGTGGAAATTTAGAACTGAACTTTTTGAAAATTCAATTTTTGAAGGAATGTTTAGAAATTAAAAGTTGAAGAGATTCGAAGCACATTACACGCAAATTAACGTTCAATTTTACTTTGTAAAAGCTAAGAATTTCAGAAATATTTATTTATTTTTTATTTTTAAATTGCAAAAAAAACTTAAAACTCTACAAAGAACTAAATGAAAGCTGAAACTTTATATCTAAATATGTAAAACATATTTAAATAAATTATATATTCATTGAGTTTTTTTTATCATATAAATAAAATGACGCAATAAATATACGTTTACACATATAATATCAGTTAACAAAATATTTAAAATGGTTTAGTTAGTAAAAGGATTTTTGTTAGTTATTTAAGAAAATAATTTCGTAGTTAAAATTAAGATTAACTCTTTTTAGCACAAGAAATAATCATTTCAAATAAATTTTAAACAACAAACAATAAGTAACTCTTAAAATAACAAATAAATTTGAAAATATTTACATTTCGTAAAAACTGATTTTTCGTTTATAAAGTAAATTAGGTAAAGGAATTAAATTAAATTTGATTATTTTACCTAAAGAAAATATTTTAAATGGTTTATTTAGAATAATAATTTCAAGCGAAAACTTATTGCTTAAGAAATCAATTTTACATTCCATGTACAAAATTCATATTAGGCATACGAAACAAATATTTAACTAATTAAAATAATATTGTTTAAAATAAAATAATAAATATTTAAAATAGTCATACATATTCATACATTTTAAGCTCAAAGATTTAATGAGCTCTCGTTTCGTATGACTTCGTTTATACTTTTTGTTTAATTAAATATATATATATATATATATATATATATATATATATATATATATATCAAACTAAAACAAATTGTATTTAAATATGTAACTTTGGAAACCATCTTCTTAAAGAACATTGATTTTTATGTTATTTATAAAATCAAGCAACAAAAATTACCTCAAATTTGCATTATCTTAAATAAACATTTGAAATTATTTCTTAGGAAAAAACTAACGAATACATTTATTTCTCACGAAAATAGTTTATTTAATTTAAAGAATGAGTTTTAGACGGCGAAACAATTGTTTATAAATTACTTTTGAATAAATATATTTGGATTAAAAAACTATTGTTTAAAATTACAAGTAAAACTGTTAAACAGAAAGATTTAAGAATTTCTTATTCCATACAACTTGCCCACATTTTTAGTTTAAGTATAGCAAAATCAAGAATATTTATTCAACGTGATTCTTTCTCTGGGATTTTTCACACCTGGGATCTTTGAGAAAATACGGAAACATGGCGTTTTAAAGCGTCTTTATTCTTAAAGTAACTCATATGTAACAACAGGCGTAAAATCGACAAAAGCGGTGGTAAGTGATAAACAATTCCCTTCAAATCCACGCTCTGTTCATGCGGTTGAGTTAACAGAGAGTGTTTTTGATTTTAAAGGCACGGAATTTCTATATTTTGTAAAATAAACAACATCATATAAATTAAGCAATTAAGTACGAAAGCAAGAAAAATTTATTTAACTAAAAATGATTTCAGTCAGTGTATCATGGATAAAAATTCTCAACGTAAGATTCACAGAAATTTTTGTTCATAGATTATGATAACGCATATAAAGTATTAATAATAGTATATAATACAATTTGAAATACAAATGCAATAATAATGAAAATTGGAGAGAAAAAACATACAATATAAAATCCCAATTCCGGGAATAATAACAGTTCCAAGATATATTACGAAAACAAAAAATTATACAAAAAATTATCAAAATTTACCACATTTTTCCCAAGGCAAGCATAAATATCAGCATAAAAAACAATTATTTCATATACCTATTGAAATGCTGATTCGTTGACGTCCCCACTTTACGCCTCGAAATGAATTAACTTTGAATTTACAGGTGATAGCTAACATAGAAAACAAAAGATAAATTAATTCATAAAAACTTACTATAAATCAACATATTCATATTATAAATTTTTGAACATATATGCACCAAATTTTGTTCAGAATTGCGGATTTATATAAAGTACATTCACACATACTTTCATGCATATAAACACTCTATTTAAATATATAAAGATTTAACTGAATGCCAATGTTTCCTGAAAATGTTTCTTTTTTTTCCTCTTTATTTTACTTCGGAGTATTCACTTGTCTGTCATTAAATTCTAATTGTTTGTATTGGACAAAAGTAATATTGTTATTAGGACAGCAATAAAGTTATAAGGACAGCAATTGTATAAAGATTAAAAAAAAAAAATTTTTATTTTTTATTTTATTGAAACTTTAAAGTTCTTATATTTATTCCTTACTTCAATAAATGAACAAATCAGTTCGTTAAAAATATTCAATAAATGAATTTGTGTCAAGATTCATGATATCGATATCTACTCTATCATGAAGCATGTGGATTTATTTATCCCCAGTATTAAATCATACAGATATAACACTGTATTCATAATACCTGTGCATATTTTATTGGCTGAAAAATCACATGGTAAGATTCCGTTCTCTCACATCAATCTCCATGTATTTCCTTAGTTGTCATCAGCATAAAATTAATAAAAATAATTAAAGTATGCTTACTTTATTACGCTACATTTTAGATGAAAATTACTTAAATCGATGCTTAAGCTTTTTAACTATTTTACAATTATTTTTTACAGTGAATTATATTGATTTACCATTACAAATTGCATTTACAGAAATTTGTTTAATGATTAAAATCTTAACGAACAGTTTCATGGAGAATGTGTCGCATGCACAAATTGTATTTAATATACATAGCTGGACATTTACTAAGAAAGTACTACAAACAGCTGCTTAGCGCATAAAATAATAAATGCAGTAAAATGTCAAATGAAGTAAAATGATACCAGAATGTTTGAACATTTAAAAAAAAAGTAAATTTATTGTGCTTGAGACCGAGAAGGTTTAAAATGTGTTTATTCGCAGAATAGTGATTGTGTGCTAAAAATCTGGAGAAAAAAATTTTACGCATCCTGGAGTAACATGTCAATAAAGGATATGATAACCATGAAGGGCGATGCGAGTTTCTAGACTTCGTGACATGCTTTGCACAGTAGTATTCAAAATGCTATTGGGCAATTTATGTCATCCCTCTATCAGTGCACGGTGTCCGTATATTATCCATATCTTTAAGTGTCCTTGTATATTACGACCAGTAACACTCCTCTCCTAAGCATTTCACACATTTTCAATGGGATTCAGACCTGTAGAACGTGCTGGCCATTCGAAGCGTTGAATATCGTCGTCTTCTGCACACTCATCGATTACGACAAAAGCAAATTTATTAAAAACAGCATCACGGAACAAGCAAACATGAGGCAATAGAATGTAGCGTTGACAAGTCATAGTCTCAGTTGGAAGAATATAGAGGGGCGTAAGGACATTAATCATAGTGCCAGCCCATACAATGACACTACGTGTAAGGAATAGGTTTTTTCCTCTGTTTTCTCTACTATAGGCAGTACTATTCTCACACCAGATCATTTTGCGTCGACAATCAGATAAGAGATAAAATTTACTCCCATCTGAGAAGCAAGATAGAGTACGCAAACTCTGTCCTCTTTACTCCAACTGCGATACTGGAGACACCATTGCAAACGGGTGCTATGGTGACGTCTGAAAAATGGTATACACACCATAGGTCAGCGTGCGTATAATTCTCATGCTTACAAGAGCCTGGCTCTTGTTTTTCGAGATATTTACTTGCCAGTAGCAGCAGGAAACTGATTGAACAGGAGCAGTACAACCAGTCAGGTTAACCGGAGCAGTACAACCTGACTAGTTGTACTGCTCCGGTTCCTTTTTGTCTATAGCACGATGTACCTGTCTTCTGCAGGAATAAGTATATGGAACACGACCATCCAGTGACGTCTGCTTCCTATTTCAGTAGCTTAAAATGATTTCCAAAGACTTAAAACAGCACTGGGGCTGACGTAGAACTCTTTGGCAGAATCAGTTATTTTCCGGCTTTCTTTAATCTTGCCGATAATACGGACTCGAGTAAAATCATCCAAATGACGAAGGGAAGACATATAAAAAAATAAAAGTTCTTCAATTGAGTGTTTCCCATTAAACTTTGATTTTAAACAACAAAGCAAAATAAGCGTGGAATATCTCTTATCAGCTTTGTCATGTGACAAACCAGTAGATTACCCGAAATTCGCATACGCAAAAGACGTCTTACTATATGTCACACTTACGCTAATTTTTCTACCTTCAATTTTGTGCTTTCTATCATTAGCAACAGTCAGCAGTGTATAAGCCAGTTTTGCAAGCACAAATATTATATTACGAACGTAAATACACCAAATTTGTTGCAACAATATATTTTAATTTTTAAAATTAATTTAAAAAATTTCACTAAACACATTTTTAAGAACATTTTTAGGCACAAATATAGGAATCATAATTCATATATTTGGATATGGGAAGTGATTGCACAAACTTAATCAAATACAAAGCTTTTTAGTATATATATTTAGAGTGAATAACTTAAAATTTTGTAGAAAACATTGTTTTACACCTTTTTAGCTAATAAATATCAATTATTACGAAGCAACCATCCGGGTTGGTGAGTGGTAACAAGCAAAGAGCTCAGTGATTTTTTTTTCTTTCTTTTACATTTAGCCCTTTTCAGGGCTAAATTGATTAAAATATTTCAAGGAAAAAAAAATAATATTTGCTCTAAAATCACTAATCAGAATATAATTCCCTGCAGGAACAAAAAGGTATATTATCTGAATTTTTCTTTCGAATAACAAATTGCTTTTTGAAATTTATTTAAAAACGAAATCTGCTTTCAGAAAAGTGATTTATAAAAAATTACAATCTTAAAAATTAATCTATTTCATAAACCTTAATTGTACAAATTACATCTGACTCATTTATATTTTCTATTGATCTTCTATTTATTCACAAATTATTTCTTTCTTTTATAAGTCAGATTTTTGGCACAAAATCATCCGTTAAGTTACATAATCACGAAAACGCATTGAGCCACCCTCTTATAAAAATTAGAGTCAAACTGAACCATGATAGTGTTACATTGAACTTTGACACTTAATAATTTGTTAAACCTTATTAAATTGTTCAATTAACCTATGTTTCCATTCAAATTGAAACTAAGTAACACTTTCTTAAATTAAAAAAATGCAATAATACGGCTAAACCTAATATGATATTAAAATTGTAAATCCAATTGCAAAAAGTGCAGAAAATTTTCTAACTGAGACGCATAAAAAGTCGATAGTTTAATACAAGATTACAAACTTTTGTTTGAGTATATAATCATTACGGCAAGCAAAACCTCATAAACGAGATCATTTTAGAAATCAAAAATCTCAATAAAATTCTGTAATCAAAAAATCTACATTCTATTAACGTTCCTAATTTGAAATAAACCAACATCCATTATTTATTTCTATTATAGCTATGAAAGGAACCATTATAATAATATAAAAGACAGAAGCAAATCTTTTCCTTAAAAATGATCCTTCCAAAGTTCAATTCATTTTCCGCATATCCATTACATTTATTTTCATATTTTATTTGTTGATTCGATACAGCCCTATCGTTTCAGACGAAAGGCGACTAACACGCAAACTGCCTTTCTTTCAACAAAAGAACAGGAAAGGAACAGATGAGGAAATGACCGCGCACTGCCAAAAATCACTTAAAAAGGGGCTCATAAAGAAGAGTGGGGAGTCCGCGTGTCCGTTTGGGGAATTTAATGCCTTCATATTTCATTGGGTTCACGTCACATCCAGGTGACGTTAGATTCGGCTTTTCCCACTGCGAGCGGCTTCAGAATCGTAAGGGTGTTTCGGCAGCCAAGAATGACAAAGGTATTAGGGAGCACTGGGGATAAGGATGAAGAAAAGAAATGGGTTTCTAGATGACAAGGGATGCATTTGTAACCGTGACGAGCCACTTATAAAATTTGAATTTTAACTTTAGATTCTAGGGATGAAGAATATTTTTTAATCTATTCTTTTAAAAAATGTTCTAATCAACTTAAGAAATATGCATACAAAACAAAGCATATGCTTCAAAAAAAAAAATTAATTTTAAAAACAACTAAATTTACACAAAAATAAATATTTTAAAGATCTCAGATAGATTTAAAAATTGTTTCTATTTCCTAAGGTTTTTTGTGCTGAGAAACTGTGTTTGATAAGGAAATTCTACACTGTTAAACTTGGTTTTCAACAGAATCGGCTAGAAAAAATTTATCTGATGTCTCATGTAAAATAACAGTGGTAAAAAACGGGGGAGGGGAGAAATCCACCGGAGATAATCTATCCAGAAAGGAATCAAACATTAGAATACGGACTTAAGTATTCAAACTAAATCAGACGTCCGGTTTTGGTCAAGTGGAATTTAAGCTCGGCTGAAGGCAAGGCGAGGTATACGAAGATTCTACCAATCTTACCGATTAGTGATTAATAATCAAAGAAATAAATAACAAATACATAAATATCTGATGGAAAATCTCTTAGCACGAATCTCTGAATCTTAGCACGAATCTGTCTCTCTGAATAGTAATTGAATAATAAAGAATTATTGTAAGAGTTGGTAATAAAGAATTATTGTAAGAGTTTTTCGAAATATTGTTATCGAGAAATTATGTTGCATGCGTTTGAAGAAGAATTTACGTAATTTCTTTCTTTGTAGTTTTACAGCCATTTTTCGCACAGTAAGATACTGGTACCATAAGAAATTTATAGATCAATGTTGTATAATTAAAATATAGAACTTCCGCCTTTTTATGTGTTAAGAAAACAAACTTTCTAATCTTTTTAATATACAAGGTGTAAGAAAAAGTCCATTTCGCAATCTTAATTTTCCAACGACTTCAGCAATAATTATAAATGTGGTGCTTTAAAAAATGAATATGAGTTAAATTTTGAATTCATATATGCAAACTGGTAGAAAATTAAAAAGTCTAAAAATATCTAAAAAATATTTGGCTAACAAAATCATAAATAAAGCAATAACATTTAACGAGATAAATTAAAAATAAAAGCACGAGGCAATTTATGGAACAACAGAGAGTTGTTGATTTTTGATCAGAATAGTTTTTGTTCTGAGTTTAAAATCCATACTAACCTGTTGCGGGTATTTTAATTAAAGTTTGCTTAGTTTATGCTTGGTTATCAAATAAATGTGTTTTTCTAAAAAAAAATAGCTTAATTCGTTACAACTATATTAAATTGGTTGCAGCGTTGCGATAAAATTACCATTTACTTTAAAGTAATTGTGTTTCAAGTATTATAAATTGTGGTTTTCTTGGGACGAGCAAATAAGTATGATTTAGTAGAATTATGTGAGGATTTTGAAGAAACTGTCTTAATTTTTTGTATTCTTAATTTTGGACGAAGTGATCGTAGAAAAGAAATGAATTATAGGTCACAAGATATATTTCTTCATTTTCAATATTTAAACTCCTCTAGCGGTTAAAAGCGTCAAAGATGCCAGTTAGTCAGAGTTATTTTTTCTCTCTCAGAATGTTCCGTCACATCGCAGTCATTTGTTAGTCTTACTGTCTGCTAGATGTCTACTCGCATTAAATCGATGATTATCTATCACTTTGTATTTTTATTTTCCCCCTCTATTTTTTACGTTTCTGAGTTAAATACTCTAACTGTGTGGTTTACCACTGAATAACGCTTCAAGTGTTCTCATTTTGTAGTTTTTCATTTTCTCATTCTATGTACTATTTAGAACACCTGAAAGACAGCTTTAAGGCGAGAGCTGCAAGCATTCAAAGGTTAGGAGGGTTGATAAGGCCCTTAATTGTTAGTATGCATTTATCATTATTGCCTGTATCTCTTACCAATTCAGGTGTGAATAAATGATTCTTATAAACTGTAAAAAATTTTTGATATTATGACTTTGCTTTCCAAAATAAATCTGCAGTTTTTCTGATTCCATAAGAACAGCTAATTTCCTCACGTTTTCTTAGTAAAAAGGAATTCGTGTTGATTCAGAGAAAAACGAATTTCAAAAATTGATAATCTTCGTGAGCCAGTACACGTTTAAAATCGTAAAAATAATATCCATGTGAATATTACGTGGTGTTTACATTCCCTAAAAACTTTAAATAATGTGGTTGTTTACATTCCCTAAAAACTTTTAAAAAAATTAACATTCTTAAAGTTGAGAAAAAATAATTTTCTTTTTGTTTTTATTTAATGTTTCAGAGAATGACTTGTAATTACGTGTATCTGTATCTGTAAGTACTATTGAATATTTTTTTTTTATGTGTAGTCCATTAAAATTAAAATTTAAATAAATTTTTGTAAGAAAATTTTTTCCAACCTAAATGATTTATTTCTTTAAAATTTCTGATACTTCATACTAAATTGAAATCAAGCAGAGATAATTAAACTACTTTCAATAGTTTGGAGAAGACCATTCAGCTGTTTCGTTCCATGTGTAGTGCTCAAGCTCGTTAAAATTTGTAGATTCATATGAGAATAAGATAACGCCATCACACAACTGTGATCGCATATATATATATATATATATATATATATATTCATATTATAACGATAAATATTATAACAGGAAAATTACTAAAAGCAGAAACAGGAAATGACACCTAAAAGATCATAATAGAAAATACCCATAAAATGAATAACACGGAAATGGAAATTGAAGTAGAGGCACTGACAGACATGGAAGCGTCATCTGGGGGAGATGAGGCATTACCATGTAGTCCGTGAGGGAGCAGATTCTGAGGTTGATGGTAAAATATCGCGAGACTAAACTAAAGAAAAACAAGAAAAAACCAAAAGCAAGTATTAAAAAAAAGTGTGAAAAGGTAATAATTTTTAATAATGCTGCTTGCTAAAATTTTACAACTAAACTTACAACGATTTTTATTTTATTTTGAGTAGAGCCCCTGAAGTAGATAGTATAGGAGACTTAATTTCGAGTATGTCTAATAATGATGATAGAGTTTTCCATTGTTGTCCGTGCATTTCTATTGGCCTAAAAATCACGAGGTATATATATATATATATTGGTGCAAATAAAGTAAAATTATTTTACTATTATTAAAATGGATAGATGGGTTGAAATATTTTGTATAAATACTTATCTTTGGATTTAGTAATGATTAAAAAATGTTTAAAATTTCGTGATGAACAAATAAAGGCAGAAAATAGTATAAAAGGGGATTAAATTAAGGGGAACGTGATCGATTTGTAAAGTGGGTGTACAATGCTATCGTGGGATGACAATAACCCAATAGGTTCAAAGGGTCACAAAACATATTACAGTTATGGATTTAATTTAAAATAAAGGTTAAGAAAAAAATGTAAAAAAACATCCCTCGATACGGACCGAAGTCCGCATCTCGGAGAAAAAAAATGACCAGCAAGATGGAAGCACAATAAAAAGAGTTAAATCAAAAAGTGTCTTAAAAATTCGTTAACTGGTGCAGGACCAGAAAAATTACAGCCAATTAAATTTAAAGAGGATGAGAGTTTGAAACTCAAAAGAAAAGAGATTGGTTAAGTTAGTCCCCCTAAAAAATAAAAGAAGAAAAAGAAAGGCGAGATTAGAGGGGTTGATTTTCCCCACAGGAAGTGCGATGACCTCGTTGGCCATGAGGAAGGCCAAGCAGAAAGTTAAAATAAATATAATTGCTATATTGAAAAAAAGGAATAAACTTTTAAAAAAATTAAAGGATTAGATGCAATAGAATTAAGAGTTAATTGTCATTTACATTAACTGTAAATGTGACAATATATATATATATATATATATATATATATATAAAGGAAAAGAGAGATCTCTGGAACAATCTAAATTGATCCCACCAGCTAAAATATTCTTAATAGAATTCGGTCAGAATTTTAAATACTTATTTTACGCCAAGAATTTCATTAAAACCAAATAAAACTATAATAAATAAATTAAAATATACTTATAAAAAATTCTTTCGGAATTCACCTTATTAAGGTCAAGTAAGAAATAACATTTAATTAAATAAAGAACTTGAATAGTAGGAACGTGGAATAATAACCATAATAAACGAAAGTCGGATGTAATTTTAGAACCTTAAAAGAAACTAATAAAGATAAAAACGTAAGAAAGAAGTTGTAGAATTGTTATTCACATGTAGTATGCATTATGAAAAAAAATAATTATCTTTTGATGGTGTTGATGGAGAGCATTTTTCTTTCGTAAAATACCCTTTCTTAATTTCACTTCTATAAAAGTTAGAGTCATTAAATTTAATTAACAATGCTAATTAGGTATGAGAATTATACTTGCCTCAAGTAATGGGGTTACTTTTTCAACATTTTGAAGGGAGGCATTAAAATACTTCATTTTATTAAGTGTTGAAAAAGTATCTGTTAAAATGTTTAAAACAAAAAAAAAAAAAACTTTGAAATTCGCAAACCTGAACAACTTTAATGTCTTCAAAAGCTATTTTATCTAATCTTTTTAAATTGCATCTGAAAGTAAAACTTCCATGAAAGGTAATATGAAGGAATATTTGAAGTATCTTTTTTAAATCTGCATTTAATATAATATAAGTAAATATATTTTTCATCATTTGAAAACTACATCAAGATATTAAAAGGTAAACATTTTGTTAGAAGGAAAAAGTTAAAATTTTACCAGAACTATTACAATTATTTGAATTAAATTTTAGGGAATTCGAAAATTAGTTTCATTCTTATGAGCCACCTAATGAAGAAATATTTATCAAAATTAATATTTATTTGTGTGCTTTCTTTACACTATAAAAACTGTGGTGATATCTCTCTGTGGATTTAACGTTGAACAGCTCTAAAGGTTGTGCGTATAAAAACTTTTTTTTTTCGCATTAACTCCAACAAGAGCTTTTATTTACAATTTAAGGGATGTACGAAAGCTCTAAACATTGAAAATGCAAAAAGTTTGCATCATGATAACTCGCTTTGATTAATAATTTTTTTAATATTTGAAAATATATAAATATTTTTTCTTCCAAAAACTTTTATGTAGGTGGATTTTGATTCCGTCCATAAGTGTTTACAATCAATAACGAGTTGGCAATTATTAGCGACTCTCTTCAATGTTGCTTGCTTTTAATATGCAGATATTTCTGTCAAAAATGTGTGTGTATATTTTTAGCTGCGGAATAAGGTAATTTATATTTAAATTTTCTAATCCTTGTAAACTGCATTGAATAATTTTTAATGTATATTTTCCATAGGATCCTGGTCTGTTAAAAACTTAGTTCGAATTCATTATAATATGCTTTCTGCAATAGATACTTGAAAATGTTTGACAGTGTAGAGAAATTATATATTCAATGTTGTTTCATTAGAGCTCTATTGGAAACTAAAGTAACAATTTATTAATACATTTGCAGTTTTTATGATCACTAAACACATTTTCTAGTCAATACTAATCAGTAATATCGCATTTTTTAATGTCTTTTTATCTGTCTTTGTAATGAAGATAGTAGTATTTGTTAATTGTACTGAAGCTAGCGCTTTTTTTTAAAAAAACTTCTTCATTAATGCTTTATGCATCGTTTTCTAACTTTATGCACTCCAACAAAAAATTAACCTTACTTTTTCAGCACTATCTTCTTGCATCGAAAAACTAAAATAAGTAAAAAAAAATAAGTAAATAAATCCTTTAACAAAATTTGAATGAATTCAGAAAAAAATATTTCAAAATAAATATAATGTAATTTAGTGTTTTGATGTAATCTAATGCTTTATATTAATTAATCATTTTATCAATAGATTTTCATTTTTGCAAATATTATTTTTTAAATTAAGCATTTTTCAAATTTTAGTTAACTGGTAGTTACAAAAAGGCGATCATCTATCGATATCTTCTTATATATTTTTTTTTTCAAATATGGCTACTAAACAAAATGTATTTGATTTAGTAACAGCCTTTCAATCTCTAAATTTATTGGAAGTATCATGGTTAAATTTTGTTTTCCTAAAGTCTTTAAATTAAAAAAAAAAATTAAAAAAAGTTTAAGAAATTAATTATTAACGATTGAAAAATAATATACACCCATGGCTTTTCAAAAATAAAAAATTAGTTTTATTGAGAATGGTAATGTGCATAACATACAAAAAGACAAATATTTGAAAGACAAGTTGTTTTAAAGACCATCATAACTGAAATTAACTCTTTGACGCAAAAGTTTTATTAAACATATACATCATTTTTTTTTTTTAAATTTAGGTCAAAATAAATGAAAATTATTATTTTTACTATTTTAATAATTTATGGTTATGGAATACAAGTTGAAACACTGGTTTCATGTCATGCGTTAAAGGTAAAATCTTCCGAACAATAATTTTATAAATTTGCACATATTTGAAATTATTTATAGCTTAGAGAAACAGTTATTTATCATTCACCTTTCTTTGATTTTAAAAATCAGTTTTAAGAGTTTTTTTGAATATGGCTAAAAGAATTCAAACTACATTTTTTTATTTTATATTTTAGCACAAATATAATTCCTATTATTTAAAATATATTTTAGTAACAGTCAGACCATTTTTTATAATTTAAAAATACCAAACGTATTTTTGCTAGTAATTAGAGCATTTCGAAAGTATGAATATGAGCGGGGCGTATGTGTCCCATCTGCCTGAAAGGGTTAAAAAGCTAACTTAAATTTTAAATGACCTTTCCAAATGTTACATAAATGTCATTTTCTATGTATTTCTATTACAAATAACTTGAAAATTATACATTTTGATTGATATTTTACGTCCACTTTTATTGTTCTTTTATAGAGTGTCGTAAGGAGAAGTTTCATTAAAATAAGCAAAAATAGATTCAATACAAATTTTCTTATTATTGTGTATTTGAATTGTAATATTTTGTTTGTAATTGCAGCGTCAGAAAAAAAATATATAAAAAAGGCACTGGTGTTACATAAGCGTCAAAAGGTTAAAACACACTTAAATTCAAAATGACCTTGTCTAATGTAACATGAAAATCATTCACTATATATTTCTATTACAATTAATTAAAGGAAAATGAAACTCATCCATAGACTTTTTACTTCCATTTTTATTTTTGTTTTATCGATTTGCATAAGGAGAAGTTTCATGAAGACGAGATAAAATAGTTTCAATATTACTTTTCTTTTTATTGTGTATTCAAATTTTGATATTTTTACTAGTAATTATAGCGTCAGAAAAAATATGCTGTCCCATCTGCGTCAAAAGGTTGAAAATACACACTAAAATTTATAAACTTTACTTGCCCAATGTAACACGAAAATAATTTCTTAGCTATTTCCATTACGAATAATTAATGGAAAATCAGACACTGCCATATAGACCTTTTACTTCCACTTTCATTGTTTATTTTATCGAGTGTCATAAGGAGAAGTTTCATTAAAACAAGCGAAAATAGTTTCAATATTACTTTTCTTGTTATTGTGTCATCGAAAGAACATATTTTTTCAAAATATTCTTCTTTTGTTTTGAGCCTCAAGGGAGGTCCTTTTTTACTTCACTTTTTGTTTGTTTATCTCCTGTTCTTATCTGTGTTCAAGGAGTGCACTTATAGAAAATGAGTACTCCCTGAGCATTGGGAGTTTCTCCGTTTTCCCATTCAGCGCTTTTTGAAAATTTGAGATACAATCCCGCGATAAAGTTTTATATCACGATATCGCCGAATGTTTTTTTCGAAACACCGAACGCGGAAACCGGAAACTTTTGAGAAGCGAAGGAAGGAGAATTGTTTGAGTCCATCTGAAGTTTCATCAGGTAAGTGCTTGCTAGTAATTTCTATTGCGAATTCTTTACTTTTAAAATGATTTTCTTGTGTTGCAAAACTATCGGGATTTGATTTTTTATTTTTTTTTATATACATTCCAATAAGTGAGTAAATTAATTCAGAAAATGTTTAAATAAAATGTTCACAATAGTCTATGAAACAATTCCATAGTCCAAATGTTTTAAGAAAATTCTATGAAGTTATTTTTAAGAACATCTTGAATGAATAAATGCTTTGCTATTTAAAATACTTCTCTTGTGATACTGGGAAATAGGATTACTTAAGAAGGAGGAAATAAAATTTCAGAACAAGATAAGCTTGCACAAATAATTTAAATATTCGATTGCGTTTATAAATGTTTAAACAAGAAATTCATTCTTTGAAGTGCAATACACAAAAAAATCAAATAAGTATAAAGAAAGTATAAAAAATATAGAAGTAATAGAAGTAAATAAAATTATATAATTTATAAAAGTGTTGTAGAAGAACTGACTGAAAAATCACTTAAGTTTGTTTAAAGTTTCATCAGGTAAGTGCTTGCTCGCAGTTTCAACACTGTACACCAAAAATGGTGGCAACTATTGCAGTGTTCTGTGGTGTTACACAAATTTTTCCCTACACCAAAATCAAGGATTGTTCCAAAGGTAGTGAAATACCTAAAATATTCTTGGTGCAAAGTAGCCACCACCATGTTATATAATAATTTATAATTGAAATATGATATGTTTGACATAAGAATAAATAAGTTACTTTTACGATATAATCTAAAGCAAATATCATTAATTTAGGATGCATGTATACAATGTTAACTGAAATAAAATTAATTTGTTAATCAAACATGTTCACAGCACATACAGAATATTAATATGCATTCGAGCAAATACGAAGTGATTAGAAGTTAAGTATTATAAACTTATTTTATACAATTGACGGTTTTATGTAAATCTTATGGAACATATCCTTATTATGCAACTGAAAGCATGTATTTTGTAAAAGTACATCTGTCGTTTGCCAAATCAATCAGACAGGAAGACTTGGCAAATAATCTACTATAATTAATATTTCGAGTCAATCTGATAAACAAAATGAGCTAGGATATAGCTAGGACCAGTTTGTCAGTTTAATGCGACAATAAACACTCACATTTAACCTGTACATTTCATGTAAACTAACAGCTGTTTTGGTCATCGTATCGTCAATGTCTGGAAATTGCTAAGTTTTCCACTTTCAAATTTTAAATGATGGTCTAAAATTCCATTTATTGGGAAAAATTTGACCAATTTCACTTAAATTTTGCATTTTCCTTTTTAAAAGTGCGTTCTTTTAAATAATGAAAAGAAATCATACCTTATAATTCAAAATTCTTTCGACTTTTATTAAATGGAATAATAAATACTTACTAAAAGTTGTATTTTCCATGGAGTTATCTTTAGATAAAAGAGTTTTACAATTGTGTGCAAAAAATTTACAGTTCACTTCAAAAGTTCTCGAGTCATAGCGAAATAATCAAAAAGTAAAATTAACATTGAGGAAACCAAATATTAGACCTATTTCCTAGCAAAACTATCGGGACCATATTTACTTTTGCTTTTAGCTACCCTCAGAATGCAGCTGCCCCCTATAATTTGAGGGTCAAAAAAAATCCGTTTGAGAAAAAGTCTGTTTATTTAGATAAAAGTACGTTTTTGTGTCGGATTTTGTAACTTAAAATATCTTATGTACTAATTAATTAACATAATTTACATCACTCTCTCAAACCATGAAGAATTGAATTAATTAGAAGATTGAGCCATATAAAGTGAAGATCCGATCATTAGATGAAAAGTTATTTGGGGTGGCCCGTTTATTTTGTGAACACTGTGCATAAGTATTACGCAAATACTCATTCAAGATCTTCCAAATGCGGCTTTTTAAGTGATCACTGCAGTCACTTGCGCTGCTCTGAGAATGAGTGAAGGCATACACTAATACGTTTTTTATTGCACTCGCTGTCCTTCTCTTGGTCCGTCAATCGGTCTATTGTCTCTTGGTAAAGCTACCCATCTCCCTGAATTATTTCATTGTGCTTACGATGCCCTGCTATGAAGCATGTGCCTATTCAAGAAGCTACTTTACAATCCAGCATCATTTAACGACTCGTTCTCTTTTTTGGAGATTTTTCTCTCGAGTATAGTTGGTCTCAATTATAAGGAAAGCTTATATTTCTTTTAAATGTAAAATGTACGTGATTCACATATCAAATGATTCTTAAAAGGTGTTGATGCTCTTGCATCACCCGCATATTTCATCACCCACGATATTGCATCACCCACGATATTGCATCACCCGCATAACTTATTGATTTTATTACGGAAGTTGTAAAGACAGTATGTACCTGCAGAGACTTGAATGCCCTGCAAAAAATGACCAATAGAAATCAATAAAAAAAATTTATTGATCTGTACGGGGAAAAGGAACACTGATATCAGTAGAGTAGATCAGTACAATGGACTGGTCACGATATATTGATATCAGTAGAGTAAGTGAATACACTGTATTGGTCTAAATCAGTAGAATGAACTGATATCAGTAGAATGGACTGATCTGTACGGGGAAATGGAACACTGATATCAGTAGAATGGACTGGTCTGTACGGGGAAATGGAACACTGATATCAGTAGAATGGACTGATCTGTACGGGGAAATGGAACACTGATATAAGTAGAAGGGACTGGTCTGTACGGGGAAATGGAACACTGATATCAGTAGAATGGACTGGTCTGTACGGGGAAATTGAACACTGATATCAGTAGAATGGACTGGTCTCTACGGGGAAATGGAACATTGATATCAGTAGAATGGACTGGTCTCTACGGGGAAATGGAACATTGATATCAGTAGAATGGACTGGTCTGTACGGGGAAATGGAACATTGATATCAGTCAAATGTACTGGCCTGTACAAGGAATTGAGACAGTGACATCAGAAGAATGGACTGGTCTGTATCAGTAACATAGACTGGTCTAAGTTAAGGAAAACAATATTAATGTAAGCATATTAGATAAGTTTAAACAGGAAAATGCAACATCAAGAGGGTACCCTATTGGAAAAAATTCTTGGTATATATATATATTTAAAAAAAAACGGCTTATGAAACACCAGTTATACTGGATTCAGTATCATAACGGAAACAGTGTTTCGTAATCCGGAATTAAATTGATTCCGGTGTTTCATAATCAGGTATCAAGTTGATTCCAGTATAATACTGGACTCAGAATCATAACAGGCAATTCAAAAGCCGATATCAAATTTGCCGATGCTGGTGTTTCATCAACCGGCATCATATTGGCTCTGGTATGATACAAAATTGGATATCACACCAGAACAGATGTTTCACAAGTTAGCAGGATACTGGCTCCAGTATAATACCTAAACCTGTGATTCTCAACCACTGTGCCGCGGCACTTTTGTGTGCGCCAAATATTAGAAATGATACAATAAAAATTATAATGCTTTTTTTATTATGGGTAAAGTTTAAATTAAAGAAAAGTGTATTTATATATATAATATTATATATATACATATATATACTTTTTATAATTATTCCACGCTTTAACTGTGTGAACATCTTCGTCGGCGATTGTCTTGTCCCTGACAATCTTAAAATAGCATGGGAGTGTTTAAATTGTCTTTGACACACAATTTAAAAAAATGTTGAAATAAGTAGGAAATTTAATGACTATTAAAATTATTAACCACAAAGGAAAGCAAGCTAAATATTAACTTTCAAACAGAAATAAAAGCTAATCATTAAAGTAAGCTATGCAATTAATAAACAAATTAACAAAGAATAACTAAAAACACAAATATATAAAAAAACAAATTAACAATGGATAACAAACAAAAAAAATAAGCTAACAATTAATAATTAGCAAAAAAACTAGTTAACAATAAATCAAAAATAAATAACAGTTAATAACTATAGAAAACAAGCTAGCAATTAATAACTAGCAAAAAAAATGAAATAACTGTTACTAACTAATAAAAAATTAATCGAAAGAAATAATTAATCCCTTAATAAACGTGCTTTTGTAGTACATATTATTTTATTTCGCATTTAAAATTATTATCACAAACTATTTAACACAGTGTATTACAGGTAAGTAAACAACTTTTAAACTAATTTCTTTCATTGTGTGCCTTCAAATTTTAAAATCGTTGAAAGTGTGCCGCAACAACAAAAAAAAAGGTTGAGAATCACTGACCTAAACTGTTGTTTCATTAGCTGGTATTATTCTAGAGTCAGTATACCTACTGGTACTAGTATACCGTGCCCAGTGTTGATACAGGAACGTTAGTGAGCAGCTCTGATTGGGAAAATAAAACATTGATACAATTGAGTAAACAAGTAAAGTCACCCGGTTTATACAGAGATATTAAATACTGACATCAATTCACACTTTATCAAATGCTATAGAGTCTGCATTAGGGTTATAAAAACAAATAACCTGTTTTTTTTTCTTTATAATTAATAATTTTTTTTAAACTATAAATTAAAATATTATTAGAAATATCTGTCAATAATATTTGAATCTACAATACTACACAAAAAATGATTTGCAGCAACATTATAAAAGTGCAAATGAATCTTTCAGATTTTATGAAAATTGAATGGAAATTAGAAATATTATTTTATAGATAACCAAAAACCTGACTAAAATAAACAAGTCAAATTTTAATTTCTAATTTTTTTTTTCATATCTTTTGAAGCGACATAATAAATTTCGTTAAATAAACCCAAGAAAGGTTTGGTAAATGCAAATTCACATGTAAACTAAGGAGACAATGTGAAGTGCATACATATATAAATTTAAACAATCTTATAAAATTATGATTTGAATAAATGAACTTTGATTTCTATTTAAATAATTGATAAGATAAAATAGAATTCAAATTACACATATACAAATTTTTGATATGCCTCCAATAATAATGTTTGAATTCATTCATATTTGACACTGTTAATTTACTTTGGAATCAGATTTAGTAAAATATTAAGGTTTTACTCCTTATAGTACTAAAGGAAAACAATAGTTAGTTATTTCAAAAAATAAATAATGAAAATATAAATAAACAGTAATATTACATCGTGGCCAATGTACCTTCTTGCTATTATTAATTTAAATAAAAGCCATTTTAATTTTAGATATATTTGGCCTTTAAATGAGAGTTAACTTTTATTATTAAAACATAATAGTGGGTTGAGTAGTAGTAATAGCTGCAAATAAAAGCTCAAATAACTCTAGTTATTAACTAATATATACAAAAGTTTTGAATTATTCCACTATGTCATTCTATTTACTTTTTTCTTAAGATTCTATTCCTTAAAAAGCTCCATTTGTTATACTCACATCTTCTATATCACATAATATCTGAAAAATAAATCAGGAAAAAAAAGTTATCGCCTTCAAAAATTAAATCTTAAGATCGAATTATTTATATAGCGGCACAAGTTTGTAAAGCATAAAATAGGCCTAAATCTTCAAAGTTTTTTTTCTCACAATTGGTGTGAACTTAAAGAGATAATCAATATATATACCAAATAAAAACACACAACAACAAAATAATAAAACCTTTAAACATTGGATATAACATAATTTAAACTTTGTCTCATAAGATAGAAGAATTACAATTACTAAATTTATATAAATATTACCATGGTAGCCTAAAAAATGTTCATCTATTTATAATCAAATGAAATATTAATTTTTTCATATTTTAGAAGTTCCTATAACGTGAAGTAACTGACAAGCATTTTTAGTATACTTGTGTGTGAATTCAAAAATATATTTTTCAAATGATTGCTAGATTCATACAGTTTAACATTATATCATCCTTGATTTGATGCATTTTTAATTTTTCATGAACACCACAACTGCTTGCAGACCTTAACTGTGCCAACCACGCACTTTCCGACAGTCTATTTTAAAGTCTTTTCGATGTCATCCAACCATATAGTTGGTGGAATTGTAGTTGCTCCGGATCCCTCAGATTTCTCTTAAATGTAAACCTCTTTGTAGAATTATCTTCAAAGCTTCTCCAAATAACAGCCAGTAACAATGCCTCTATTTAGAGCTCCTAATATAAAAAAAATTTGAATAAGCAGAAAGTGTAGACTAAACAACAATTTCTAAAAATCTCATTTTTAACATTATATGCTCTATTTTTTAATATTATGCTTTATCTTTTTGTGCTAAATTTGAGGTTACAGTGTTAATTTAATTGAGTTAATATTTTAGTATGCAGTGTTAATTCCATTAGACACCTTTGGCATTTGTATACTTTTTCCTAACTATTAATTTGAAGCAAGAATTATTAAACAAATAAAAATAGTAAAGAATTTTTACAAGGATTAAACTTTTCTTACATTATATTAATAAATAAATAGACAATTAAAAATATGGTAAACGTCAGTTAATTAAAGCAATATTAACTGAAAGCTAAATTCTGTTAAATTTTTCATATGATTATGATAAATTTTACCCTTACACAAATAGCATGCATAGATTTTTCAGATTATATGACTTGATGAATATTGATAAAGCATTATGCTTATTTTTTTTTAATAATAATACTATTTAAATCATTATAGTAATACATTTACTCCAATTTTCAATTAACTTTTATGCATTATAAAAACTCACAAACTAGCTGTTACAGATGTATAAATAAATTAGACAAAGACCCAGAATGCACAAAGAATAGATTTCATACAATTCTAATTATATGTGATTCTTTCAAAAATCAAAATATGTATGTATACAAATAATATTACGAATATTCAGGGAACTGTTCAATCATACATTTAAAAAAAATCCATTGCCTACAGACAACGCATACTGGAAATTAGACTCAATATTTAATCTTATTATTAAGATCTTGAAACATAATACCATAGAAATTTGATACTATTTTAATAAGATTAAATTAAAGCATATTTTCTTCCAAAATGAGAATAACATGCATAGTGATAAAAATTAAAAAGTATTAAGTTGTAGGATGATACTAAAAGGTTGCAGAAAATATTTAAAAATTATGGTATTACAGTTCAATTATGATGTAAAATTTCAAACAATAATGATATTTTACAGATTTGCTATTGAGACGCACAGACTGTAAACAAATAAAAGATTTTAAAAAATTATTTATAATTAAGAATAAACAATTATCCAAACTATATAGACTTATTTATACATTTAAAGAATTTTTCAGATTATTAAATATAAGAAATACAATTATGAATACTTATTTTTCAACTACTGTACCAATCAATTACGAATTTGCGATTAACATTTCAAATATAATGCTAAGTTTAAAAATATTACAAACAACGAAATAAATAATTAATTTGTTAATAACGGTGATATTAACTGGAATTTATGTAAATAACATATGAACAAAGCACTTCTATTAACGTCTCATTAAGAAATCCAGGAAAAAAACAATAAAAATACTTTCTTCTCGTGCAATGGAGTCTGAAACGTAACCCTATGCACATGCAGTAATAATTCAAGAATGATATACATATCTAGATTGCTTAAAATATAAATATAACTCAATCATACGCTTTAATATTTCTGTAACTAACAAAGATGTAAATAAAAGTAAGAAATAAAGAGAAAAATACACTTACTAAAAAATTTCTCGCCTTGGTATACGCCATTCTTTCCATGAGGCTCAATTGTAAACAACGTGAACGTAAGTCGAAGCAATGTGATTGGCTGCAACTTCAGACTGAGAAACGGAATGAACTGGGGAAAATGTTGAAAAGGAACATTCTCCAACTTCGGAGTGTATGTAGCTAGATATAGATTTAACGAACGGCTAATTCACGTCTTTTGCGTGACCCCTTTCGTTTCAGAATTAATTGCTGGTTTTTGCTTTTATAGATTCAATTGGATTGAATTAACTATATTGTTACAAAACAAATTTATTTATTTCATTCAAAAAAGTTTATTTTGTTTTATGATCTGAATTTATTTAAAACAAATCTCAAAAACGGACTGAAATTTATAAATTTATGATGGAGAGGTTAATGTTTGAAGGTAAATAGTTTGAGATATTATATGAATTTTGAATTTATGTAAACATATTTCTTTTGCTACGAAGTTGTTTGAAACCTAAACTAATTAATTTATTTAGCGAATTGATTGACTAGTTTCGGTTAGGAGTAACATAGTTCTAGTTTAGTATAAATTCAATAATAATAATAATTAAATAAGAATTAAAAACAACTTATAATCAAATTTAAAGTGATACAAAATTTATAATATTTTTTTGTCATCATGACTTTGATTAAAATAAATTTTGTAAATTAAAAAATAAATAAGTAAATAAATAAAATACTAATAAAAATAAGTTTTATTATTAAATTACTTTTATTATAAAATTACTTTAATTTAAATGACTTAAAGCAGATTTTAAAGCTATTAAAATGTGTAAAAAAAAATTCTCATAAACTTTCCTTTCTTCCAAAATTATAAAATGATTTTAATAATTTAAAAAATTTATTTCTTAATTAATGCGCGTATATAGTGTACGTTTTCACAGCCCTTAATATATACGTTAAGAATCCTTATAAAAATCTAAAAAATTAATTATCGGAAATTAGTATATAATCAAGAAAAAAACACTAAAAATTTATAAAATAATGAAGAATTATAAACAAAGTTAGCTAATTTGAAAAGGTCAAAGCCTGTTAGATTTCTGGAAAAATATTGATTGTAAACAAATGTATGTAAAATAATTCCATAGGCACCTGTTGATGTATTAATGAAAACAGGTATTGACTAATAAAATACCTATTGATCAATATTTATTGCTAAGTTTTACTGGTGTCAATAAAAATATGTTGATATCAGTTCATATATTGATAAAACAAGTAGAAAACTTAACTGATCAACATCTATTGATACAAGTACCCTACTGATGACAGTAGACATCAGTTGAAGTGTGATATACAGACAAGTATAAACCAATAGAGTATCTACTGATCAATATCTAATGATACCAATACACTGCTGATATCAGTTGAAATATCAATAGAAACAAGTACAGACCAATAAAATTCTATTGATCAATGTCCATTGATACCAATACACTACTGATATCAGTTGAAATGTCAATAGGAACAAGCACAGACCAATAGAATACCCTACTGTTCAACATCTATTGATACCTATACACTACTGATATCAGTTGACATCAGTTGAAATGTCAATAGAAACAAGTACAGACCAATAGAATTCTATTGATATCAATAAATGTTTTTATTGATTTCTATTGGTCATTTTTTGTAGGGTGTGGGTTCTCCCGCATTGTACTAAATCACGGTAAGGGATGATCTGTATTGTGACCGTTTATCTTCTATTTTTATAAAAATAGTACATTTGAAGTGAAATTCATAAGAAAAAATTATATACGTACAATAAAAATAAAGGAAATATAAGCAAATGAATTTATTAGCTGTGTAGCGTTTAGTCGGCAATTGGGTCACATATGAGTCATAAAGATAATTATTTAATTTCATACGAAATTTCATCAGTTAATTGCTTGTTCTTAATTTATCTTACATTCTTGTTCTTAATTAATTTTTTACCTAAACCGTTGAGAGTTCACTTTTTTTATTTCCTGCTAAATACACACATTAATTCAGAAAAACTTGTAATATAGTTTAAATAGGATTCTATTAACACTTTTCCCTCCAAATATTTATTCTCAGATATATTTTTATCTTTCGGTTCATAACCAATGCTTTTTAAATAGCATAAAACTTCAAACGTAGATCTCAGAAGAGTTAGTCTAAGAAATTTTAGCATACATTATTGTAAGTGGAAAATGCATGCTTTTAAAAGTAAACTTTCCGCGTTTTTTTGAAAAGCCTATTTGTATCAACCAAAAATAATGTTTTCTATAACTACATGAAAAATAAATGAAAAAATAATTAAAGTTAATACTTTAATATGTGACTCAGGCGATAGAGTGTCTGCTACCCAGTGAGGTAATCCTGGTCTCAGCCCCAGTGAATTCTGATCGAGGTTGAAGTTAACTGCGATGCTGATGTCAAATGGCCTGATTAATTGACGGGTCATGGATTAGAATATTTTTTCCTGTAATTTTCCTCTCTATGTAATTCAAATCCTTAAAGTTCTTCAAAGACTAGTTAAACAAATTTCCTTTGTTCAACACCGGTTATAAAATAAAATATAAAATATTTTGTTGAAATATCATTGATATAATAGGGAAAAGAAAAACAAACATGTCTTATATTTTTCTTCTGTTTATTGAAACTAATTCCCTTTATTTTCTGTGTCCAATTTCAAGTAACTTATTTTTACCTATAGATTAAATGTTATTATTATTTATTATCCATTTACAGCATATCTATGTAAATTTTCCAGACGTTTTTAAATCTATAATAATCTGTTTCTTTCACCTTTTTGTAAAAATATATTTCAAAATTGTGGTTGGTTGGTTCTTATGCCACTTGCCACACGGGCAAGCCAGCTTCGTGAAACCAAGCGAATTTAAGGCAGAGTGTGCGTTTCTTGTTATGTCAGTGGCGCCATCCTATGGCTAAGAATCCGACTTTAAGCCACACACACGTCACACATACGTCGCACCCGTTTATCGGGCGGACCCATTCATTCATCCATCCACAGATCGTAATTTTGACCTGAATCAGAGAACGATCGATCTCCAATCCAGTACCCCCTGAGGTATTGATTGGTTATGGGAACATGGAGGACTTTTGCGGCTCGACAGATTTAACGTACATCAGTCAACGGGGAGTCTTCGGCCATTGAGGTTCGAACCCACGAACTCTTTGACATGGGCCCAGTGCCTTATCGACCAGGCTATCCCGGCCGATTTCAAAATTGTAAATGTATTGTTTCATAATAATCAGATATTTCATTGCTTTCGTATTGAAAAATGCATTATATAAAATTTAAAATTATATTAAAACTAAAATTTCCAAAAAAAAAATTTTTGCTTTTAAGATCACATTAAAGTTAATTATCCTAATATTTTCGAAGACTTGAGTAGTTAAAAGGTAATTTAAAGTTATGCAAGTATATGAATATATTCAAAGGAAAATGTCAACTCAGCTTTGATACCCAATACTAAAAACATAGTTATTCAAAATCACGCAAACACTCATGCAATTAATTCGTTGAAGATATTCATTAAAGCCAGGAAAAAACATATTGATGATATAAAAATGCAAAAACAAGAAGTTTTGAAAAGCGTAGTAAAAGGAAAGAAATTTTGAAAAATAATTCAGCATCCATTTGCTTGTCACAAGGTTTTTGTCAGTTTTGTCCATTAAAATGTCAAAAGAAGATAAGTGCGCTCTAAAATTATATTTACTCAGTAGCGTTTTAATAAATTATTCTCAGAAAAGACAATTACTTTTGCTAAATTAATGTAATCTGCCTACATAGCGTAGTCTCTAAAAAATGCTTTTCATTTTGTTATTCTTTTTCATTAATCCAAGCATATCATTTTTTAAAAGTTTTTTTTCAAAAAATATGCTACTATGTTTCTGTAAAAATAATTCCCTTTCATGTTTTTAAGAATAAAACAAATTTCCGCGAAACAAATATTTACAAATCCCACGCATTCAATTACTATAGAATAGCTAAATGAAAAACTACTGGCTAAAGTCCAAGTTAATTTTCTTGTTTTATTATATTTAATTAGGTTTAGAATATTAAATAACTCATAAACAAGTTTTTATGATTTATAAATATTCTTAATTTAAAGAAATTTACTTTCCTTGAAAATAAATTCCGCGAAATCATTATTCTTTAATAAAATTTTATTTATTTATTTCAGAAATATTAACATTAGAACTAATATACTTTTTAATGAACTGCGTCATAGAAAGTAAAAAGAATTTTGACTTGTGATTCTTTTTGAAATTTACAGGTTTTTCGCGTAGTTAATTTTTAAACAAACAATAAGTCTTAAAAGCTTGGTATGTTATGAATGTTTGTAGTTAATCGATATAAAAGTGCTGCCTACTGTAATTTATTTCTTTAAAGTGGCATCTTCATTTATTTCTTTAAAGTAGCAAGAAAAATATCGCTTATAATTCTGCACTTAAATAGCATGCATTGTCTCTGATCAATTTAAAATATATGTAATGTATTTTATTAAATGAGGCGTTGAGGTCGTCAAAATATCTCAAATCTGGTTTTTTATCCTTATTTTGATAAAAGAACAAACTTTGTCAAAAGAATGTATAACTATTTCTTTGTGCTGATAATAAAATAATATAAAAGCAATGTAAAAAGCTTGAGTAAGCAAGGTCGAAAAACAAGACAGGCTTTTCGTTACTGCGAGAGAAATTTATAAACATTTAAACAAAAGAATATCTCGCTTATATTTCTGTAACTATAATTTGATAGCTTTGTTATTCCTCTATCATTCTACACAATCTCCAAATCGAGTTTTTGATCCTTCGCTTGTTTTGAAAGACTCTTTATGCAATTTAGATACATATATTCTGCAGATGAAAAATTTCGATAAATATTTTATACAATATTATAACGAAAATCTACTGAAGGTTTGACTGTTTTAAACTGACAACTAAGCTTCTGGTTTAAATAGTGGAGATTGATTTTGCTAAATACGAGGCAAATATATCTTAATTATTCATTGTTAGAGATTGTTAAGATGTTGAGGAATAAAAAAAAAATTTCATGGCATCTGCGAAACGTCAATGACTGATGTACCAACTATGCAAAGGAAAACGAAAGCTTTTGACATTTAAATTATTACTAGAACTATAGAAAATAAGTAGTATTATTATTAAAAAAATAAAGATCTTACTTTACTAACAAATAAACTAGCTTTTTAATTATTGCTAGATTGAAGAATAAGAATAAAATAAGAAATCAAGAGAAATGCAACACGAAAAAATATTATAATGTGCAAGAGGATCTGATTAATATTGCAACAGAAGTGCCATAAATGAAAATGTAAAAAGCATAATTAAAATAACCAGATGATATTTCAAATTATTTGGAAACGAAGAAATACTAAGGAATTCCAGAAATGTTTTAATTTAATCATTAATTTTTAGTCATTCTCTTGTTTTTATTTTTTTTTTAAAAAATAGAGTCACAAGTTTTATAACATCATAAAAATTTAATAACACTGGTTATAATTGTTTATAGTTCCAAACCGACCACCTGATATTTGTTTGGTCACGGTTTTTATTTCACAATGCAACTTTACAGTTTTTATGGTATTATTTTATATTTTAACTATTAATTATAATGCTAATTTTTAAGCTCTAGTTGAAAACTCTGAAATTATTTAACGTATTGTTTTCAACCAATAAAAATGAAGTAATTAACTAGTAGACCAAAACAGACCTTAATCAAATTTAGATTGAATTTCTTCATTTAAATAAAAATAAACATTGATAAAAAAAATTTGCACTTTGAAATACAAAGCAAAATATTGCAAAGCAAACAAAAGGAAGTCAATACAAATTTAAATATTTTTTCAGAAAGAATTTTACATATTTTAGAACAAGTTAGTTTTGAAAGATATATTAAGCATGGCTTTAACCCTGACCCGCCCCCTTTGGGGGCATCCAGGCTAAGAAAGATATATTAAAGCGAAAAAAGCCACGTTATCTTTTAATAATTTTTAAAATAAAAATTATTTTTAAAGATGCCTAAAAAAAAACTTTAAAATTTTCGTAAAAATACTTTGAAGCGTTATTACTAAGCTTGTTAGAATTAATGTAATTCAAGTTCAAACGGCAGTATAAATTATAATATAACCTTGGTTGCTTGGTTGTCTTATAAACTTATAATTTATTGAGTTATAATATTTATAATTTATTGAAAGTCATAAAACTTCTCAACTTCTAAAGAAATCAGTATCTGTTTAATGCACATAACTTGAGAATTATGAGCTCAAAAAGATTTTCTATGAACTGTTAGAAATTTCTCAGAAAAATCATTAAATTACAATTTGTTTCATTGGCATTTTACCATATTCAAACATAGCATTCAAATCACCATAAAAAGATATGGCATTCAAACTGTTAATTCAGAGAAAAACCTTTATTAACTACTTCCACCTAATACGGTTTGTTAGCCAAAATTTTATGTAACCAACTATACCCACCTTGTAAATCCTTTTAGTTCTTGCGCTTGGGTACATATCATAGCCAAGAGGTCAAATCTGACATTCTCGTAACAGGCAGAATGAGGGTTCAAGTCCCAATGTTGACACTACAACATTTTCTCCATTCCCTTCAACACATAGAGATTTTTTAGAGTTCTACACTCCGCAATTTGTGACCCTAAACAATTAGAATATGATACTCTTATTCATGCATTGATTGTAAAACCATACAACTGCTTAAAATCAAAAATCTAGTATTTTACGATCGGTGAAGCAACCAGATCAACTAATTATATCACATTCAACGATTCATTTAGTAAAATACAAAATGCAACCACAACTGAACACTAATGCCCAACGAAAAGCCTACCTACTATGTCCAGTTAAATTTATTTATTATTTATTATAATTTTTTTTGTTTTGCAACAATGCTAGCTGTAAATGCTAAAAAACATACAGTTTTGTATTCATTGTTTTTATTCATCCTTCTTGTAAACGATTTCAATACTGTAAAGGTATAAAGCGTTCTTACCGTAAACATTACGATTGAGTGGATGGACAGGTAGGCTCTGGTTATTTTACAGTAGTTTTAGAATGAGTAAATAATTAAAAAATATAAGAGTTGTTGCATCAGCGTTTTGTTATTCAATTATGCCAATATTCCTTATTGTCTCCTCAGAGATAGAATTACAACTATTTGAAACATCTTACTTTATTTTTATTCAATACATATCAAATTTATCATATTAATATTTACTATCAAGGTGAATAGAGCCAATTATATTGTTTCATTTATTATCAGTGTTTTATTTATTAACCAATTCAATAATTTTAAAGTTCTAATAAATATTTTCTTATTTCCTTTATATTTATTCTTCTTGCTTTACAAAAAATATTTTTCTTTAATCATTTTTAAGGAATTTATTTATATTTATCATAAATAAAAACTTATTTTTCAAAATTTGTAAAATACATGTATTTATGTTTTATAAATGCGATTTTTTTAAATTAAAAAGTAAATGTATTATTGTTTTAAAATGAAGAAAATAATGCTTGTGGATTTCAAGTTGAGTTACAAGTTGAATTCAGGTTCAGTACAACATTTACAAACTTCGAAAAAGAAGAAACACCATACGTATTGAGAATTGTATAGCAACAATTATATAGCATTGCTTTAACTGTTTTAATTTACCGCTAGAGGTACTTGTTGATTAAGGACTGGCTCTTCATTCTAGTTTTAACCAGCATTTTTATATCAAAATTATTTTTAAAGATTACATTCAAACACGCTCGAAAATAGTAATTTTATCTTAAATTATTTACTTGGTTATCAAATTGGATATTATTGATACTTTGTCATTAAACTAATACACTGCAATAAAACAGCTATATCTATGCCGCATAATATATATATATCGACCATAATTTTTAGAAACATAAGACTGGTGGTAAATTAGAATAGTTTCGATAAATAAAAGTATCCGCATGTAGAACTATTTCATAATTGATACTCGCCTTTAGCGATGTTCGATGATACTTCCACCAATAAGTTTCTATGTAGTTTCCAATACTTAAAATGATCCTTTCTTTCTACAATGTTTGTAATCGAATAATTCGAAGCAGAATATAATATACCTAATGAAAAGAAATATGTCTTTATTCTTTTCGTAAAATATGGAGAGAAAAGTTTCTTATACTGTATTTACTTTATATAAATTTTTATATAAATATTTTGTAAATTCTAATCATATTCAAAAAGAAATATATTGTATTGTTCTCGTTTTATAGTTTACAACCGTTACCAATTCATTTTTTACTTAAATATATTTCTTGATTACAAAATTTTAGGGGGACAAAACTGTTATCTCTCATCCCATTTTAATGAAAACTATGTTTAAAAATATACACAAAATTATTCTATGCATAAGCTGAATAATTAATGCAGAAAAAATTAATGTGAAAAAAACCCCACACATTTAGGTTTAAAATAACTGGTAGTTTAATTTTTAATAATATGAATATTTCGTAAAACATGTATGAAAACTAATATTATAATTATTTGTTTTTATTTTTTATTTACAGAGTTATTATATATTAATTTATTTACAGAGGGATTACTAAATTTGAATACATTTTCAGGTTTCATAATTTACAAAGCTCTTACATGCTTGTTTCATATTTTTAGAAATTCTTTCAAAAATATAAATATTATTTTTTAGATACGTGCCACAAATGTTTAAAATTTTTTTTTGTTAAGAATTAACTCATGAACTACTTGGAAATAAAAATTCCCTCAAAACTATATTTTTTGGAGAAAGTAAGATTCCTTTCTTTTATTTTCAGAAATGTCAAATCATTTAAAATAAATAAATTAGAAATACTGCTTCCAGATGTTACTAAAAAAGTTAATTTTATAATGTTGTTTATTGTAATTTATAAAAATGTACTATTTTTTTTCTTTATAATTTATGCATTTTTGCTTTAAATATTTATATTTCATGACTTCTGGTTCTTAAAACAAATATTTAGTCGGTTATTCTCTTCATATATTAAAAAAAATCTTGTGACATGTAATATATTTCATTATACAAAACCGATATTCTTTTTAAATTTTAAATTTTTCCAAATACACTCTTTCATAATTTATAGAATAGTTAGTTCAACATAGTATTTATATACAATATGTATAAAGTATATGCGTGCAAATTATAAAATAAACTGAATTTATAACTATTCATTAATGAGTATTATTATTATTTTAGCTAATTTTGCTTATTCAGTGAAATGTTCACTGCTTGATGATCGTCCTAATCAATAAAATTTAGAAATAAAATAAACGTTTCGTAGAGTTACAAATTTTATTATGATTATAATTTATTTTCACTATTTCATTTTCACTATTTTTATAAAGTAAGGGATCGAAAGAAAATTTTAAAAAAAATTTAAAAAACCCATATTTTTCATATTTAAAGCTTTTACTATGTAAATTAAAAAAAAAGCTTTTTACTCGTTTCTAAGTTTATTACTAGAAAGAATGACCATTGCTGAAGGGTTAAAACGTTGTTGAACAAATTATAATGTCTGAAGGGGTAAGTGTGGTCCTCTCAAGATTGTTAGTGTGGGGCTTAGGTGGAAATAAAAATTCTTCAAAACTAATCATGATTAATTCAATACAAAGTATGTACGGCACTTGATCATCAAAATTCTAATGTATTTTATTCGATTTGATTAACAAATATTTTTTTCTAGCAAATATTCTAACAAATATCTTCTGTAAATAGAAATAATAGGTAGTTTGAAAGAAATATTCCTGTTTTATATATATATATATATATATATATATATATATATATATATATATTTTTTTTTTTTTTTTTTAATAAAACGAGGATACTGTGTTCCTATCAAATGGTAGCTATCAAAGTAAAAGTAGCTATCTGTGTTGCTATCAAAGGCATAAACCAAACCTACCTGAGGTTCTAGGGTACCTACCAAAATATCTAAGGAGTGACTCTTGTCCATTCTTTCATTCCAGATGTAATGTTTTATATATTTTTTATAAGGTTAGTAGGTGAATTCTCCAATTAGCACTTAAATTAGGTAAAATTATTAAAATTCCTCAATACTCAATTCTTTCAGAAAATTAATTTTTTGATTTACAAAGTCAGCAAAAAAAAAAAATAAATAAATAAAATAAAATAATAAATTTAAAAATAACCAAATTGACCCCATCCTTCTTCATTAGTATTCCATTATAACTTTATTTTACCCGTAGCAAGAGTATAATTAGGATAAAAATTGTAAATAACAATTCTTTGCGCCATTAAAGGATCTGTCATTACGCCCAGATTCTCCACCGACGTGCTTACTCTGAATGAACGTCACATGCTGTTTTTGAATGCTGCTTTTGGCAAACGCCATTTCTGAGTGTCAACTAAAAAATTTATAACCGTCCAATTAACGTGCCATTATAAAAATATGATTAATGATTTTAAATTGTCAAAATTCAATTTTCAAATGATTAATTGGCAAAATAATCACTACTTCCCCATTCAATTTCGTTTCTAATAATTATTTAATGGGAAACGTTTAAGGATGTTATATTTTAACAACTCATTATCCTGAACCATATTGTCAAATGCTATCAGTTAACATGGATAAAACTGCTGTTCTTAAAATACAATATTAATATTTTATGATATATACCCCAATTTTTAATAACAAAATTAAATTATACTGATTCATTAAATATTCTATTACGTTCTCTCTTAAATTGTAATTCCGTTCAAGTTAATTACGTACAGAGACTAAATGAATTTCCCAGATCTTAGTTTTGTGTCACAGTACACCTTCTCAAATTTTTACCTCATTTAAAGTAGATTAAATTATTTAATATTTGATTATCTGAATGTACGTAATGTAACTAAATGAAGGAATATTATAAATATTTAATATTTCCGTTAAGAGCAATAAAAATTAAAAATTCAAATTGTTTCATAATCATATTTTTATCCCAATCAATTTAATGCTATATTTTTTTCCCTTCAATTGCTTTTTTATTTATTTTTAATATGATTGAAAAAGTACTTGTTTTTTAAATATATTTTTGACATTTTAATTACTCTTTTTCATTCAATATTATTCAATATAAATTTTAAAACTTTCATAAAATAGTAATTGAAAAGTATTAAGTTTTTTTTTAAATTTTTAATTAAGTAATTATTTCATGAAGGAAAAACTATTAATGGATCAAAATTTACTTATATTTTTCCCTATATCCTAAAAAATGACTAAGAATTCATTTAAAAGTATAATCAGTGTTTTGATACAATAAAGAAGTCGTTAAAAAATGTCTATGCCGATTTTTTTTTCTTTTTTTTTTCTTTTTGGTCTGTGACAGAAGAAAGAAAATGTCAGCATCATATTTTAGTTTTTCTTAAAAAAAAGTTATAATGTATTGAACATTAAAAAACAAAAATAATGTTTTGTAAAAAAAATTCTATTTAGGAAATCAATAATTTTTAGTGAACGCATACATTAATAAAAGCATCGAATGATGTGACTTTAATTAAACAAACATGCATTACCTATGTTTCACTTTTTTAATCGGGAAAACCATGCATGTTTAATTCTTAGAGTAAAGATTAAAATTCGGAAATTTGAAATTATGAATTTAAGCAAGTACTTCTAAGAAACTTTTTTAAGAAAATATTAGCTACTTTTACTATTTTTACTTTTTAAGAAAATACTAGCACTTAGACGCTGAAAATCTTTTATAGTTTAGAGTAGTTTAACCATGTAGATTTTGACTCTAATTAATATAAGTTCTAGTGATATCGATAATACCTGTTTATCTCAGCAATTCTTCACATAGATTTAAGCAAAATAAAAAATAAATAAACAATTAACGAAGTTTAAAAAATCCAAGGGTAGTGATTTTATGTTTCAAGCTCTCAAAACTAGCGGTTCTAAAGTCTAAATTTAAAGGGGGACAACTAAAATATGTCCGTTAACAAAAATTCAAAAAAGCAAAAAAAATCAATTGCAGCACTTTGTTGGAATCTTGGAAATATTTAATTTCCACAATTTTGCCAAAATTCTTCTAATTATAAACTGAAATCTTCATAAATCTTGTTTTATTCATTTGAATGCTGATTTTATTGTTTATTTACCGTTTATTGTTTATTTTTATTGTTTATTATTATATATATATATATATATATATATATATATATATATATATATATATATATATATATATATATATGTAATACAAAAATTATTAATACTTTTGTATTAATAAAAGAATTAAAACTCTTTCGTTTTCATAAAATGTCTTTGTTAAAGAATAAGCGTAGAGAGATTCTATTTTAGGAAGTCAAGGCTAATAACATACGATTGAGTTATTTTTAGAATCTCTCCCCCTTTCACTTCCATATAAGGAAGCATGAAATGATTTTCCTTAATGCGTAAGGATACAAGTATTTCAAAGACTGTGCCTTTTTACTTCAAAATGTATTAGTATAAAAGCGAGAGCAATGCTTTTCGCATGGCTTTTTCATCATGTTCTGATCCTGAAAAGTTGTTCCGGAATTGTCCAAAGTCTTGTCCATCCCCTCCCTTGCGGAGTGTGGATGTGAATTGTTATCGATACCAGCCTACTACCATTAATAAAGCTTTTTGGTTTGTATCATGGCTTACGACTGCATTATTAAAGCTAAATACGCCACTGATAACAGGGATGAAGCCCTGTTATTATATATATATATATATATATATATATATATATATATATATATATATATATATATATATATATATATATATATATATATATATATATATATATATATATATATATATATATATATAACAGTGTTGTTAACACTGAATTTAAATAAGTTTTGTTTTTAGGAGACTAATAAACAGAATAGTATTAAAAAAAGCGTTACGACTGAAGTTTTTAATATATTTATTTTATATAACATTGAATTTTGAATGCATTACAGCGATACAAAGCTGCTTCACACACATTGAGAAAAAGTTTTAGGCCAAAACTACCAGCATTTGGTAATATTTCCCGTGTTTCTGTCTCCATAAGAATGCCAAAAAGGGGGGATTTTTTTTTCTTTTTTACCGAGCACTTTGATAATGATGTTGATAAAATCGACAATGAAATATGGTTTTAAAATCAGTCATAAAATTTGGTAAATGTAGTAAAATTCGGTAATTTTATCTTGATAATCTTTAATCTGATCATTTTATCTTGATGAATTAAAGTAGCTGAATAATAAAGACTGAAAAGTAAATTGTTCAGTTTAATTTACTTTTCAGTCTTGTATTTTTTACTAAATGGGTAGTAATAAGAACTTTAATATTAAAAAAAGAACTTTCGATAAACCATCATCATAAGAATAAGAAAAACAAATAAATAGCTTAGAAATCATAAATTATGGTTTTATAAATCAGAGTCCTGTTTTTTTTTTTTTTTTTTTTTTTTGTTTTTTTTCTTGTTTACCAGAAACACCAAGTTTTTTTTCTCCATGTAGCTAACGAAAGAAAAGAATCTTTTGAACCAAAATTTATCTTTATTCGTCTGCCTCGCTGAAAAAGAAAAATTGCTTGTTGTATTAATTAAAATTAATAAAAGACAGATATTTTAATCCAATCATTAGATTCTATGGTTTTATCTCACAAGATATGCTTTAAGTTAATAAATATATTTGCCGAAACATATCATTTAAATATTAAAAAAATTTAGATACAAAATGTGAAAATATCAAAGTAGTTTTATTCGAACTCGTTAGAATAACATGCATAAAATTATGACAATAATTATCCCTTACACAAATATATAAGTATCATCTTACTTTTCATTGGACTGAAATATTAACTAACTATTTGAAAATAAAAAGGTAATAATAACTTATCTTTTTTATGATTTATCAAAACTTTTTAGTTTTTAAAAATCAAAATATAATAATAAAACGCTTATTTGCATCTCATTGCATAAGCAACTATTTGTCAATAAAAATGGAAAATTTACAAGGAAAGAGTTTAAAAATTCTGCGTGTCAAATAACAAATAAGAACTCTAAAGACATTTATGTAAACAAGATGAAAACATATTAAACATCAATTTTAGTTTTTCCCTTTCATGCCTAGATGTTATTTTTGTAATATTCTCTGACATTTCTTGAATACAGCATCGCATTTAATTTTCTCGGATTTTTCTATTATAAATAAAAAAAAAGAGAATATGTTTTACAATTTTTCTACAAATAGTTTGGCAGCCTTCGGCAATAAGATCCAATTACTTGGCTGCCGCTGTTTGCTGTAAGACAAGAATTCAAAAAGTCAGTTTTACTTTCCCTTTTTTTTTCATCTTTTTTGCCATTTCACTAGATTTGCATCATTATTTGCTTTACTGTATTTTCTTGAAATAAATTTATTTTTATGTAGCTAAATATGATGCCATTTAATAAACTATATTCCTTGCAAGTTTGAAACAAGTTGGTGTCTAGTTACTGCTCTACATTTTTCTATGTATGCAATGTAGCTAATTATAACTATTTTTTTTGTTTAAAAAAATTCAGTGCATCTTCATTTGAATTATAAACTATGCTGAAAATCTGATACATTTGTTTTATGAAAGATTTTTTTATTAAGAATGTTTAGATTATAACGTCTCGTATTGCCTTTAAATTTTATATCATAATACAGGAAAATTAGATAAAAAAATGTTTTTTGTATTCCTGAGCTTAAATATTTAAAAATTTAGCAATTATTAGTGACGCACCAATGAGAAAAATTTTTATAACTCCTTTAGAGGAGAGGAGATAAATTCTCCCCCAATTATTTTTTTGAAAATAATATAAACCTCACAGTAAAAATGTTGGATAAAATTAGGGTAAAAAGCACCGGGAATGTTTTAGGTAATTTTATAGTTATTTTTTATTGAATAATTATATATTATATTTCATTATGTATTATAATAAATATTTACTGTATATACACTATAAAACTTTTTGGTTAAAATTACAGAGAAAATACCGTCACTCAGTGTGCAGGTACTTTTTACCGTAAAATCCATGTTTACTTGAATAAACTACGGAAAAAAATCTGATGTTCCGTAATTCTTACAGTAATGATTACCGTATACTCTACTAATTACGGTATTTTACATTCAAAATTAACTTAATAGTAAAATGGATTTTGGATGGTACACACAAAGCATCGTTATGTTGTATCATAATTTTATCCAGGTTATACAGTGCAGTAATATTATAATATTTTTCGTTTCTTACTTTTTTCGAAAGAAACTTTCGTTTATTTCTTTATTTTTACTCATCCACTTTAAATTTAAAAAATTATGTAGCAAAAGCTGACATAAAATACGTAGTAGATATGTATACGATGATCAAGATTGCTATGTTTCTTCTTGACAAAAACTCTGGTTCGAAGTTTTCAGCTCAGTATTTGATTGGCGAAAGAGTTTTTTCTTAATTTTAAAAATATGCATATTTAGTATTAAAATTATAATTGATATAAAAGGTTGCTTTATTGTACATAGAATTTCACATTAAGTGAGAAAGTTTACTTATCAATGGCAATTGAAACTTTACATCATAACAACTTAAAATCATGAATACAATTTACGATAATTCAATTTAATACAGATATTTTGAACGATTAAATTTAATAATATATACAACACGTAACACATATGCATAAAAATATTTCACGCAAAGACACCTCACAGGGTATATTTAAATTTTTAACACTCATTTAATAAGACTACCCCGTTGTATCCGAAAGCTAACAAATTAAGCACTGATATTCACTTTTATTTTTTTACTTAGAAAATTATTAACATTTTTGTAAAAAACATCTTACGTAAAAATATTCAGAAAATAGCACTTTTTTTATTTAAAAGAAGCCAGCTCATTTTGAAGAATTTTTGTTCTTTTAAATTTTGTCGGGCGAGGATTCGTATCTATATTTTAAATGATAAAGGTACATTAGGTTGATCTATATCGCAATGTTCTGAAGTTCAACCTACCACCTGCCTTAAACTAACAGTTCAAATTTCCGAGCAAACATAAAACTTTCCTAAATCTAGAAGAAAACTTACTTGGATTCAAACTTACTTTCAAATCTCTCTCGAATTTATTTCGTGTGGAAGAAGATGATGTTAAAAATGATATCCGGATATTCGAAATGTTAAGGAGGTTCTTCTTTCATAAATCATTCGAAGAATCCAAAAGTAGAAGTTAGAACTACAATCAGGGTGATGGATGATCCAGACATTATGTTTGAAAATGGTTACTTTTTTTTTGTACCCCTTCTTCATAAAGAACTCATCAATGAAGCATCTGGAAACAAAATAAACAAAAATTGTTATTTGGGTAAAGCAAGAATTTAATTTTTTCATTGGTTTTAAAATCGACAGAAAGCGAGCAGCTGCTGGATTTTTTTATTTGGTTTAAAAAACAAATAAATTACTACATGAAAAAACATGTTCTGTTTCCACTAAAAGGGAAAGATTCTCAATGATTGTGATATCACTTTACGTAGTCTCAGTTAGTTTACAAGAATTTTGCGATGAATGCATTTTATAAATGCATAAAATTCCTTAAAAACGTATTTTTATTTTCTTTAGGTCAGAATATTCTTTCTTTATATTTTCCCTTTTTGGAGTCTACTTTATTTTTTGTGCTTCCAAAAGAAAAACACTGTTTTGTATTAACATTTCATTTACACTGTAAGGAAATTCCACCTAAAAGTTCGGTAAACAGTACTGATACCCTGAGTGCAAAATCAGTAAAATGCACACGGAGAAAAAATCCGTGTAAAATTGACGGGTTGTATGGTAATGACATTTCTGTTTTTTTAAAAAAAATAATACATATTCTTCTAGTTAATAACTCAACAATGTAAAAATTAAGAATTTTTATCGTATGTTATAAAACCATATTTGATTGTTAATTTTACCAAAATCATTACGAAAGCGGTTTGGTGAAAATTATCCAGCTTTTTCGTGTTTCTATAGACCCTGAAAATTTTACCATATTCGTATATACCCATTATGACCTCACCTTTATTCTTAATGCGTAAAATAAATTATTATTGTAAAATTTCATACCATAATTTTTACAGTAATGTATATTTAATTACAGGTATTTTGCAGTCAATATTACTGCAAAGTTAACGGTATATCAGATGTATCGTCCAGTAACATTTTACGGCTAAAATGGATCTTACTAAAAAATTACTGGCATTCTGTGTGCCGTTATTTTTTACCGTATTTGCATTTGGAATTTTTTCCAGCGTACTAAGTATACCTATATATAAATACCCTCAAGTGGAATAAATTTTAGCTTAAGGAACTTTAGTTATCAATATTTTAATTATTTCTAAGGAGAAAAAGGCATAAAAATAAAAACATTACGTTACGTATAAAACAGATCTTAGTTTATTAGAAAAAAATATACATATATTACATTCGATAAATAGAAATTTTGACTTTTGAAATATTCGGTGACTAAATATTCCAGGAAGTGTGTTTGTTTTTTTTTAATGGAAAATAAAATACTTTTTGTATCTGCATTTTAAATTGATTTTTTTTAAAAATTTTAATGAGACTGATATATTAATTCCCTATTACACGCACTAGTGAAAGGATAAAAATTTTGAAAACATTATATGCATTCCGTATTCAGCATGAGTACGATGAGACATACAAAAAAATACAGAGTTGTATTGAAATTCTTGAGTGAGAGTGTATATCTAATTGGTAGATTGAACACCGAACAGTTTCCCGGTTGATGAGTATCATTTTGTTTCGAAAGATATGCTGCCTGGAAGTAAGAATTGCTACCCACTTAGCCACAATCTTATAATAGTTCATTAAGTCTGACTTCCAATCTTACAATACTATATCTAGATGTATATATATATATATATATATATATATATATATATATACATCTAGATATAGTATTGTAAGATTGGAAGTCAGACTTAATGAACTATTATAAGATATTTTATATTTTATATGAACTATTATATATATATATATATATATATATATATATATATATATATATATATATATATATATATATATATATATATATATATCCATTCCAAAGATCTAATTATTGGATTATTAGTAGCATGACATAATACTCATGCCCGTTTATGTGTAATTTTACTTAAAACTCCTATAATACAGTTTTTTTTTCATGACATTATTAAAAAATATGGAGTAATATTTAATGTTCTAATTAGAAAATCCTCTAATCATCAGATATGCTCTAATCATTGATTATTTTCTATTCAGTAACTAAGCAAAGAAACAAACTTGACAGAGAACATATATGTTCTTAAAAAATATTGTTTTCTAATATTATTTTGAAACGTTTATTGCCAAATATGCCTTTGAATACAATTTTTAGTATTCACCTTTCGTTCTTTGCTAAAATATTTATTTCAAAGCAATTTTTCTTCATTTTCAATATTTATATTTAAAAATTATTTATATGAGTAAATATTTTGAAATAATCATTGTTATGAATTAAGTTTAACTATTTTTAAAAAAATATTCGTGCATTTATATATTTTTTAAATATTTAAAAAAATATGAATAATATATTTATTTTTAATGATTCTTAATTAAATTGAGAATATAATAATAATAAAACAAATAATTGAGATTTAATAACAACAACAAAAATTTTAATGCAAGGAAAAAAGTTATCAAAATTCTTTTAAAAAGTTTTAAAAAAAAAGCTAACAAAATATATAAGAATAATAAAAAAAAAATCATTCTACTCCAAAAGGGAAATTTGAATTTCCTTCCAAAACTTTTATTAAAAAATGCATATTTTTTATCATTTTTAATTTTTTTTTTCTAAGCATTACAAATAATGATATAAAAATGAAAAAGCGTAAAATAAAAGTAAATAAATGAATAAATATCCAGAAAGTAAAAAAAAAGGATAAAATTTCTTGGCGTATATTTTCCTTTCGGGCTTACAAACGTAAATGCCAATTTGAAATTTAAATTATGCCGTTACTAAGAGAAAATTGACGGAGAAGAATTAATTTCCGATCAGAGAAAGAAAAGTACCCATTGAGAAAGAATCTTCTATTATATTCGTGAATTTCTTAAGCAATTCAGTGAGTAACCAAACCTTTTTAATGTCTCTTTTCAAAAACATGATTGAGTTGTTGTAGTTGAATTTCAAGCTCCTCCTCTTTGAAGTATTTTAAAGCTCCCTTCTTTTGCTTCCATTTCCGATGTAATTATATGGTACCTCATGTTTTCATGGAATTTCCTTTACTTGGAAACAATCCCAGTTGAACAACCATATAATGCTATAGTTTCTGTCATACATATTTTCTTATTTAAAACTGCATTCGAATTATAAGTGTAACTAATTCTTGATTAACGATATTTTAGAAATCGTGTTTAGAAGGTAGATTTTTGTTAAAAAAATATTTTTTGTTTAAAATCCTTTATTACGTAAAATTATTTTATATATACTTCGATAATTGTTTTCATTCTTACTAACGATTCGGAATATAAATATTTTTTTAAGTAAACCACCTCTAAAGTTTACTATAGAAGGTTTCAGATAGAATATTGCGAAGTTTATTTTATCAATATACATCTTACCATGCATAATTATATTCAAAATTATTTATTTTATTCTTTCCAAACTTTTAACGTAAGCGAAAAATTATTATTTAGACATAAAATAACAAACTAATTAATTTATTTTATTATTTTTTTTTTCGAAAAGAAAATACAAAAGAATACTTACATTTTTTAAAGTAAGACAATAATTATTGAAACTATATTTCTTTTTTTTAAAAAAAAAGGGAAAAAAGGAAAAAAAAAACATTTCTCAGACTTAACTATTATTTTCTATTTACTATTTTAAAAGTTTAATGTACTATTACAACTAAAAAATACTTAGTTTGTAATTAATATTCGTTCATTAAAATATAATATAGGAAGTATCAATTAGAAGATTCTAAGCAAGGAGTAACTGACATAAATGATGTAAAAGCAATAAAGATTTTAAAAAAAAAAAAAAATGAAAACGAAATGGATTAAATTACAAAGAGCATCTGGAGAAAAAGTAAAACATCAAAGCTAATATAAACATATTTCTTGCTAAATGTGAAGATAGCATTGCCTATCAATTAAAAAACTAGACGAAAAAATTGCCTAATTTAAAATGAATGAAAAAAAAAATGAATTTTGATTTAATAAAATTTAAATCTGTTAATGCATGGGATAAAAAACATTATATTCTATTATGCGTTTCTTAATTCAATTCAGCTGCAAATACATTCTTTTTTTTATTAATCATTAGTTGAAAAAAAAACTACCATAATAGAATATTTTTATATTTCTCCTTTAACCTTAAGTAAAAAAATGCGGGACTGAGAACGAATAACGAAGAAATTCGCAAAGGTCAATCTAAATTCATATAAAAACAATTTTTAATATGAAGATTTAAATTTTTTTAAATAATTAAGCATGTTACAAGCAGTATACCAAACATATTTCTAACAATTTATATCCTATTATGCGTTTTGAAATTCATATTAATGCCGAATATATTATTTCAATCCATTTCTGACAAAACAGAACGGATTTAAAATTGTCCTATTCTTAAATATTAGATAACCTCTATCTAGCACTTTTTTTCAATCAAAATATCAAAGCTAACATCAACACATTTCTAACAGAAACAATGATGGTAGGATAGTCCCATGCTTAAACATTATGTAACAAAAGCCTTAACATTCCATCTCAACTAACAAAAATAAAAAGAAAGATCTTTCTCGAAAAGCAAGGGAGTAATTAAATGACTTTACTCCACCGGAAAAACAAGAAGGGCATGTAAACGTAAACATGATTCTCTTATATCTAGAACTCTTTGTATATTGGAGAACTTAGGTGACAACAATCCAATCAGCGCGTCGTACGAGTAGGAGATTATCTCTGCTCCGTGGCATTAGTGGTTCGCAAACGAGAGAGTTGAATGAGACCCTGATGAGAGAAAACATCTTCATCCTGATTGGGTACTTCAACTATAGAATAGCCTCTCGAACCTGTGATAACGTCCTGAAGAGCATTGTTCTTAGCAAGCATGTGTTTGATTTAGGGATGGCACATAATGTTATTTAGATTTCATAAAAATACATGTCTCGTTATCTATTTAAATTTAATTAGATCGTCTTGAATTTTTTCCTGCATCTAAATTTGCATTTAAAATAATTTAATCTACTTAAAATAAATGTTATTTAATTGATTTTGATCGTAACGTCTTGAGACC
Organism: Parasteatoda lunata; assembly: GCA_949128135.1. Taxonomy (NCBI): domain Eukaryota; kingdom Metazoa; phylum Arthropoda; class Arachnida; order Araneae; family Theridiidae; genus Parasteatoda; species Parasteatoda lunata. The sequence continues at coordinate 52,562,915 of OX421971.1, forward strand.
AATTAATGAAATTTAAAAATAAATACTTAATTGATATTTATTAAAGCTTACAAATGAAAATTATGTTAGATTTTATATTGAAATGTTTTAGGAAATAAATTAGTAACGTAGCAAACTTTCTCAAGTACACTTTATTTAAAATTCGAAGTCTTATTAAGTAAATCCTCATTTTTAGTTTCTTTTTTTTTTTTTTTTCATTCTCTTTTAGGGAAAACTTTAACGTTTATTACAAGACGATACAGATAGTGAGTAAATTGAAATGTATATAAAATTTAATTTAGAATTTTAAAAAGTATGGAATATATATAGTGAGTTAAATTAGTATATTTACAACATTGCATTCAGGCTATGATTCATATCCTTTACTGTATGAAATGTATTAGATTTATAGGGTAAAAAAGTAGTAAATTTTTTGTTGTTTTTTCAAAAATTTCTTGCATCATGTTTTTATTGTTTCTTGTTAAGAAAAATCATTAGAATGTTTCTTATAATTTAATTCTTTCTCATTATTTTATTAATTAATTTATTTATTTTTATTTAATTGAACTGAGAGTAAAGTTTGACAATTTTAAAACACCCCTATTAGCAAAACTAGGCGAATCAAAAGCCTAAAAATGCTTGCTTTTAAAAAAAACGCAACGCCCTTCTGTGACTTACTTTTTTACTGTAATAACCTACATTTTGGATAAAAATCAAATACAATAAGTTATTTTCATTAAATAAAAATTACTTTACGTTTTAATTCATTTTATTTTATGACTGTTGTTGAACAGCTGACCCAATTTAGGGTTCACGGCTACTAATGTTCAACTCCGTAGCCTTGTAATTTTGAACCTAATCCAGAAAACAAGGGAGCTCCTAAATCAAGTATCGGGGGAAATTCGACTTCGTAAAGGACTTTCTGATGCAACTAACCCGCAATCACGCTACACGAAGAGAAATCACGAAACCCTTCCACAGATAGCTCGATGGCAAGGGGTCTCTAACTCATAATCAGTCTACCACTGAGTATATATTACGTCAGCACAGCGGCGGGTGCGAACCGGGTGCGGAATTCAAATCGACCAGATATCGCTGAGATCGAACTCGGGTCACGTCAATGAGAGACGAGCTCACGATCCTCTGAAGCACCATGACTCTTTAACTCATTTTATAAACTTAAAGGAAATTTGAGTAAAATATTATTTATGATTCTTTTCGGAGGATTTCCTTAGGTTTTCAAAACTGTTAACATCTGAAATTATTCGCATTTTCTTTAATTTTTTTTATTTCTCTAAATTCAACTTTTATTCCAAATTTAAATTTTTTCCGCATACATTATGATTCATACATTTTTTTCTGTTTTACTTTTTAAGAAAAAATTGAAACATAATTTTTAATATTCTACTTAAACAGTGCTCACTCCTCCCCCATCCGTTCATGTCAACAAAAATAAGAAAAATTACGAAATCTCAAATTGTTAAGTAATAATATTTGAACGGCCCCTAAATAAAGAGGTACGGTTATAATTTTCAAATATCTCCATCTTACAGTTAGTAAATTCCTGGGATGATAATAATATAAATTCCCTTAATAAACTACTGAAGTAATTTAATAGGAAAATTGTATGAGTACAAAAAGTAGCATAAATGTTTTAAAAAATTACCAATGCAAAATTACCAGCAATGCAATGCCTAATTTTAAAACAATAGGAATCATTGCTATCTTATATAAATTCACAAACATTTTGTAAATCTGATAAACTTAGCTTACTAATATTTTTTTTTACAAAATATAACGAGTGCAAATTTCGTAAACTTAAGTATTTGTTCCATTTATATCTTAAAATATTTAGATTAATTAAGTATATCCTTTAAATTTTATTTAAAGGAATTTTTTGTATTGCAGTTGATTTGTAAATGAAATATATTAAAAATATCTATACAAAAACTAAAAAAAAATAATATTATTTATATGCAGCATAAAAAAAAATTATCATTTATATTACCAAACACCTAAGATTGAATTTTAATTTTTATTTAGGTGGCAAAATTTGAAAGTGTGGTATTTTCATACTATTAGGGTTTTTTATTGAAATCCAGATTTCTTTACTTATGTGCAAGGACTTGATAAAATTTGTTGTTAGCTATCAATATTGTTTTTATAAATCTAATTAAAATTATTGAGAGGAAATGAAAATAAGTGAATATGTTTTTTTTTTTGTTTTTGTTTGAAGCATTGGATTTTGTTTGTAGAGTAAACAAAGTAAATTTAGGTGATGGTAAGTGACAGAGAGCTGAGTATTAATGAGTGTATATGGGATATGAAATCGCCCATACGAATACATTTTTTTTTAATATCATTTAAGGCTTATTATTTTCTCTTTACAATAATACATTTTTTTTGTTTGGATTATATTTTGTCCATTATCTAAACGCTAATTATTTATCATAAATATTATTTTTTGTACACAAGAAAAAAAATTAACTTAAGCTGAAAAAAAGCTTAATATTCTCTGAAAACCCATATTGTCTTCAGTGCTCAAGTTTAAAAATAAAATAAAATGAATACACTTAGATTTTTAGTGCATATGCTAAAACAAAAATTTCGAAAAATGAACATAAAGAAGAAGATTGACTTAAAGTTAATAAAAAGTCTTAAAATAAAAAATACAAAATACAAGCCTTAATTTCAATTCTTAACCCCAAAGGAGTAAAGAAAGAAAATCACATTTCATTTATTTCCTCTTAATTCTCTCGCTATCACTGACAAAAAGGCTTGGCCAAAATTCCAGCTCTTCTCAGCCTTTTTGGATAAACCGTAATTAGATCTCTCTTTGAAGTTGAAATATTGTTAGCCAGAACATAAAAGGAATTGTTTGGTTCTTTTTGGATTATATTTTGTCCATTATCTAAACGCTAATTATTTATCATAAATATTATTTTTTGTACACAAGAAAAAAAATTAACTTAAGCTGAAAAAAAGCTTAATATTCTCTGAAAACCCATATTGTCTTCAGTGCTCATGTTTAAAAATAAAATAAAATGAATACACTTAGATTTTTAGTGCATATGCTAAAACAAAAATTTCGAAAAATGAACATAAAGAAGAAGATTGACTTAAAGTTAAGAAAAAGTCTTAAAATAAAAAATACAAAATACAAGCCTTAATTTCAATTCTTAACCCCAAAGGAGTAAAGAAAGAAAATCACATTTCATTTATTTCCTCTTAATTCTCTCGCTATCACTGACAAAAAGGTTTGGCCAAAGTTCCAGCTCTTCTCAGCCTTTTTGGATAGACCGTAATTAGATCTCTCTTTGAAGTTGAAATATTGTTAGCCAGAACATAAAAGGAATTGTTTGGTTCTTTTATATTTGACCTCGAGTATTTAAGAACATCTAAAAGAAGAAGGCTCCCTCTACCCTATTAAATGAAATAAAGGTAAGAACCTGCAATGGTATCCTTTGCTTGCTCGGATATTTAACTAGGGATTATTTAATAAAAAAAGATCTTGTATTCGAAGAAATAAAGAAGGAAATAAAAATCACGATGAATCGCTTTAAGAATTAGGAAGAAACTTTTACTCTAAAAGTAAAGTAAATATAAACATTTGTTTGAGTTTATTCCATTGTTTCAAGTTACCTCAAAAACACCGTCCGTTTTCTTCTTTTTAAGAAGATCCTACATTAAAAGTTTTTGTTTAACAGGAGTGAATAGAAATTTAGTGGAAGGTAAAATTCTTTCTGTTTTTGCTTATAAATTATTTTTAAAGGCATAAAACATTTGTTTGATCAGACATATTTTTGAAATTTATAAAAAAGCTAAATAAATATGAACATAATTTTAACTGCTAAAAGAAACATTTTCCGTAAAATTCTTTTTAAATTTAGTTGTGTTAAATTCTTATTTCAATTATATTGATAGTACCATCACAAGAAATTCATCAGATTCTATCAGAATTTCTCCTTTGAAAAGTAGAAATGAATGTCTTAAAATAATATATAACCATAATATTTTTACTATTAATCATTTGTAAAATTTTACATTTTACCACGATAAGCATGGGTTGCCCAAATAAAAAAGTGGACCTAATTTTCACTTATTACATAATCCATAAAAATAATTCGTATCTCTGTTTTTGATTTTCTAAATTCGAGTGATGGTGAAAAAATTTATCTAAAATTAATTAATTACAACATAGTTGCTAAATTTACATCAAAATCTATTATTCTAAACTAAATAATTGATTTAGATAGATTTATAAATTCAATGAAATTTCATTCTCCATAATCTGCAATACATAGAACAGAAGCCATGGTCACAATTAGAGATGGTGGATTTGATATTTCTGAAAGCCAACATAATCTAGGATTATACCCTGCGACTAAATATGTTTGAACTAATTAACTAATTAAACAACGTTTAATAATGTGAAACGCTGAATCTTCTGACCATCAATCTGCTACACTGCGTAGAGTTGCGATACAGAAATTTAAATCTTTCGTGGTATTCGGTGCTTTGATGAGCAATATTCTCTGTGGTGGGTGGTCTGACATTGAATTGGGGGCGTAATGCAAGCAACTGATCGATTTTCATTTCGTTACATACGGCATTTGCTTCAATAACGTTCTAACGGTGGCCTAAGGGAGATTGATTTGGAGGATAAATGTGATGTCTCTTGTAATTGGCATGTCTGCTTGAATAATTGGATTTTGATCAACGCATTATTGTTGGTAAAATAACCTCTTTCAAAATAGTCTATCACACTCACAATAATGGATATATATAAATATATATATATATATATATATATATATATATATATATATATATCCCATTGAGTGTTCTCAAGCAACCACTCGTTCGTATTATGAGATAAATGAGATAAATATATGAAGTATTTAGAATTTCTAATGCTTTTTTTACCGTGTTTCATTACTTTCTAAGTATTTTATTCTGTAATAAGACTATTAGATAATCATAATCAATATTTGATTATTTTACTTGTTTTTTTTTATAAACACATTTTAAAACGAAAATTCATTTATGTAGCTCCTGAAATTTAAATTATGAAAAAATATATTTATATGCTTTACTTTTGGTTCTACCAGGTGGAATATTATGCGTAATGTTATGTATGAATGTGCTGAAATATCTGGCATTTTTTTTAACAGAACTGTACCACCGTTTGAGTTTGCACGATATATTATCCATCAAATCCTTATAATTATAGTATTTATGATATATCGGTAAGACTAGAAGTTGATGATCTCAGTTAACTCGAGATTGTGAACCAAAATTACACCATCTCATTGCAAAATGAATTCACTACTGTTCCTTAATTTTTACTACTGGATCATTCCATTAAAAAGCGGAATAAGATATGCAAGAAATTATCTTTTTTTTTTCTCATAAGACTTATAACATTTAAGACTTACAGTTTTAAATTAATTGAATTTCACGAGCTTAAAAAATCTGTTTCTGGTGAGTAGCTAGGCAATAGTGTTTCAAACATTAATATGTTGAAGGTCTCAGGATGTACCGTTGAAACTGTTTCATCAGGATCAACTTTAATCCACGAAATTTCACTTTGATCACTTATTCATTGACATTCAGATAAAGTTACCCCCTACTTTTAGTTTCCTTATTCTTTATAAAAAATAAAATAATTTTCTTTTATTGTTTTAGAAGTAGTTGAAGTCACAGTCTCTCCCGCACGTGATAGTAAGGATACATTTTTCACAATTGTAACATAATGGATTATTATAAAGTAGTCAAATTTTATTTTTAAACATTGACTTGTAATTTTCATTGAATAAATTCATTGAAATCGAACTTTTTTTTTTTAAAAATTGAAGAATGTATTTTGTCCCACTCGTAACATTACAAAATCAAAATTTTTATAAAGCACAGAAACTTTGACTTTTTTCTAATTTAAATAAATAAACATGAGATAAAAATAAAAATTATACTCCCTCTTTTTTACACATTAAATTCATTAAATTCACATTAAGTCAATTGAGCAATTTGTATTTTTTAAGTATGTATGTTTTATCGAATATGTTAAAATTGAAATTACAAGAATTTGATTTTTATGTTTGTTTTAAGACGAGGCTGTATTCTTTTGTTTTATATTTAAAAAAAACGATGTTTAGATATCCTTTTTATAGTCAGTTGACTTTTAGATATCATACAGACATTATAAGACCACTATATATTTTGTGATATTGCATTTTAACGTTGAAAAACTCAGGCAGGAAGTTGTACCGATCCAATTTTTTTAATATTTTTACTATTTATCATTATATACATATAACAAAAAAAATTATTAGTCCTATTTACAGAAATCAAAGATCATATTTCAGTGTTTTGCTTTAGATTTTGTTTGTTGATTCAACCATATTTTAGTGAAAGAACATAGCAAGAATTTATCTACATAATTGCGGAGTCACTCCACCCTTTACCATATTCGTTTATTGAATATTAAATAAGCTTTGCGCCATTTCTGCAAAGAGCTGAAGAAGAAGAATTCTGTTCTTCTAGAAATATTACCCCTTACCCGGGCACACTGTCTATTACGGGCTTTTATCGAATACAGCATCTGACTAGATTAGGGTAGAAAGGTAAACAGGGGGATGGATTTTTAGGGTAAAGGGAAGCCCTCTAGCGTATAATTCTTCCTTGTCGGAACGAAAAAAAAAAATGGCAGAACGTTTTCGATACCGGCAACGAGAAATCGAATTTCCGAATCTGAGTGTTGTGTTTAGGTACTTCTTAAAGGAAGGAGGAATATTTGTGGAAGGCAATCTTTGATCTTGTGCATAAAATAAAGAAATTTTCATCGATAAACAAGCTAAAAGCTTACACACAATTCATCATTTAGTTCGGAAAATTTTTAAAAAAAATTGTATTTCCTCTTGACATTAGATGATTAATAAATATCTATCCATATTTTTTGCAATTTTCTAAAACCGTTAGTCAAAATCTTATTTACTAAATATTGACAAAATGATTTCTTGAAATTGAAATTATTTCTTGTAATTTTTTTATCGGAATTCATCAGAAATTTTTGTAGTAAACAGAAAAAAGGGGGAAATGTATTTCAGTTTCAAATGTTTTTTTTTTTTCTCTTTCCAATATTAACAATAAATATATTTTATTATTCTCTTTCTTTGTAATCAAGAGCTAAGGTGTTTAATTTTAAGAAAATAATCAGGTAATAGACTGTGCACAGCTGAATCAGAACTTCTATTATATTTAGAAAAAAAAAAAACTAGATGTAACTTACTTTAAAATTCATTGATTAACGTTATGTCAGTACCAGTCTAATATACATACATATATATATATATATATATATATATATATATATATATATATATATATATATATATATATATATATATATATATATATATATATGAGAGAGAGATTTATAATATTTGTTAAATACTCAACCCATTCTTCTTAATTAGATAAATGAAAGATCAATAAATAAGTACTCATGAATAACATTACGAAATCATTCACAAAACTAATAGGCATATAATGGAACAGTTAATAAAGCAAAAATAATTCCAATTATTACTTATTATCTGATAACTTTTCCCGGGGCTTTACGTTTTAAAAATAAGCAAAACCCTTTTTCTTGTAATTGATTCTACCGGAGAAGAGACTAAATGCATTTGACATCATTTTGCTTGATGCTATCTCTCACAGCCAACTGATGATAGTCGAAATTCCCCATTGTCAAGTAATTTTCTCCGGTATCTATTCCATTTGAGCTGGTGGAATATACTTATTTCCACTGTATTTGTATGAAAACTGCTTATTATTCATGCAGTTTTAATAATTACCAAACATATCGCAATTATACTTAGTACCTATATCAATAAATCTGTACCTATTACACACTCCGCAACATTTGAGTTTTGTGCGAAAAACACTTATCAGTGGTAGCTAATTAAGTAGAAATTTTAAAAAATAAATGAAATTGTTATCAGACCTTAATAAACACTTTAAACTATGATCATTTCTCTTTTTGATCTTTAATATACTGTTTCAAATATGTATAAATAATCGTTTTAAATATTATTTTAGTTCCAATTCATTGAAATGTTAATACACTATCTTTGATACTGCTGTAAAATAAAAGTATTTTCCGAAACTGTTGAAAATCCTTAGTAGAAATCATTATTAAAACAGTACCAATTACCATAATAGCAGTAGTAAGTACTACCAAAATTTATCAAGCCTTATTGGCATCAATTATATTCAGGCGGTTCTTTACGGTTCCTTTAAACGGAAAAGTATATTTTCTGCATATATTTTTAACTTATTTCTTATTTCAATTAAAACATATTCTATTTTATAACCGGCGTTAAACAGCTGATCAAATTTTCGGGTTTACGACTACCAATATTCAACTCCATAGCCTTGTAATTTCGAACCCAAACCAAAAGGCAAGGGAACTCCTGCATCAAGTATTGAGTTATATTTTCCTTCATGGAGGACTTTCTGATGGAACTAACCCACATTCGCGTTACATCAGGAGGAAAACCACAAAAACCTCCCGACTATTAACATTACTTTAAGATAATTGGTGTCAGTAACAGTGTGATAGTTTTTTACCCCCCCCCCCTTTGAAGCAAATAAGGACCACCGTTAATTTGCCTATTTAGAACTCATAGTTTTTTATCTCAATATTTACCTATTATTAAAATTAGTATATCATCATTGGCATAAATAATAGTTGGTTGTTAAATTTCTACTAAATGAATTAATAACACATTTCCATTATTTTTCTTCCGTGAACAACTTATTTTTTTCATTTAGATTACTATAAATTTTAAATTATTTAGTTTCATAAAAAAAAAGTTTTAAAAGTACATAACTATAAACAAATTAAACAAGTAGTGTCAGATAAATTATTATACTATTAAGGAGACGTAGTCCACCCATGCTACCACGTATAAATCGGTCATTTATTATGTTTGATATAATGGATATTAATTAAACTTTGAAGAACGTGTAATAAACTCTTTTTTTGATCTAATAGATAAGCTATCACACTTAGCTAATCTTATCTTTTAATTATTTGGAAAAAATAGAATCGTCCATAATTTTACATTAAAATTATGGCTAATGTTTCACTGATCAGAAAATTGCATTTTAAAATCGGCTCTACCGTACAAACTATTTGAAAATTTTGAATGAAGTTTAGGAGCGAGGGCAAACATTGTCCTTTGCAGCCACTATATAAATTTCAGGAGATTTAAACCAACGGTGGCTGAGTTATAGGAACAAGACACACACATGATAAATAAACCCTTCCTTATATTGTTATGGATAATTTTATAAAACTTTAATATAACAATAAATATTATTGAAATCTGAAAGTATGTATAAAGACGAATTATAAAAAAATAATGTAGTTTTGTATATTTTATCAAAGAACTTTAGTCTTTTGAAAGCATTAGAATTCTTCTTTTTTTAAAAAAAAAAAAAAATACTTTTAATCTATTTATTTTCCCTTGGATAGCAATACATAAAACAAAGCTTCATACATAACTAATATGCATATTTTACTAGAATATTAAAAGTGATACCAGATAAAAAATTTTAAATATATTTTTCACTATTAAGAAAGTTTTATTTCATGAAGATATTTTCTTATCATGAATATTAAACATATTTTAACTTTCATTTCATGCTTGCAATATAAATACTTAAATTTACTAAAAATTATGAAACGTTATTTTTCTTGTAGTTAGATATTTTACAAATAACAAGATTAATGTCAAGGCGCAGTCTTCTATATTTTCCCAATATTTGTTTTTCTTTTAAATAAGTTTTAAGATATTTTCTTTCGTTTTAAATATAGTTCTTAACCGGCTTAAAGTATTAAAAAAAAACATGAAATAAAAACATTATTATAATAGATACATATTCTTTAAAAAACATTTAACATTAATGTATAATGGGTTTTATCAATGAATTTATCGAAACTTAAAAGTTAATGCATTATAAACAGTGATAAAAAAAAGACAGATTACAGAAGTTATTTATTTTTTTAATGAAACATAAAATAACTACATTTTCTAATAACTTTTTTATGAAATGCAAATTACATTTTTTTTAGTTTTTTTCAACCTAATCATAGTTAAAAATTCATTATTCTTTCAAAAACTAATATTATAGACAATATTAGAAAACAAAATAATATTCAATTTTTTCAGACTCATTTATTTGCTTTAAAAGAAACAGTTCTAGTTTTAAAATTTGCTTGGGAATTTAAATCGTATTCCAACTGATATTGTGTAACATGAAAAATAAATTTATTTTTTGATTTTATTTACCCAAGAGCAACAATTTACACCTATAATGCAATGGTATAAGATACTTCTTTATTTATTTACAGATAGTAAATTGGAGCGCCTTTTTCACCTCTGGAACACGTCTTTGAGATATGAACTGATTCGCACGAAAATAGCTTAAAATTTAGATCAAAGAAATAGGAAATAATACGAAAACTTATTATTTCCTATTTATTTATTATTTTTTGCATATTCGATTTTCTTTCTTACTATTACTACTGGAGATTTTACAACACGGTTAAACAATTCTAAAATCTGTAACTATTTTAATCAGCCAGTGGTTTAACTCTTTTTTCAAAGATCTGTTTTATTTATAAACACTCTAAAAATATAATTCAACGTTTCACCAAATAATTTGCATCACTTTAGTTGCAATCAATATAATAAGTAATAGTTGTGAAGATGTACAAATATAGTCGTGTTTTAAAAAACGCAATTGATGATAACGAAATATAATTAACCGATGATATAATTAACGAAATAAATCCAGGATTATTATTTAGTCCAATTTCTCAGTGATGCGCTAAACTAAGTTTTCGATAAGAAGTTGCCACAAAATAAAAATAAAAAGTTGCTTCAAACGGTGATTGAAGATTGAACTCAATCCTTATGATCCTTCCGTACCTTTAACCGATGAAGACACAACATCACAACTCGAATCGCTTGTTAGGTATTTCTTTAATCTGGTTAAGAGGAAATCAGTTCAATTATTTTTACGCTCATTTCAATAGTGGCAAGTGATAAAATGACAATAAATTTCAATAGTGATAAATGATAAAATAATGGTTATAAAGTTCAATAGCAATAAAGGATAAGCTAAGGATAATTAATTTCAATATTGATATATATAAACCAATAATAATGAAGTTCAATAGTGATAAATGATAAAAAAAATTATATTAAAGGTCTATAGTGATAAATGATAAACCAATAATAATAAATATTGATGCATTTGAAACTCAGAAAACGATTAAAATATAACTTTTTAATGTTTTTAATTATTGTTTTTTTAAAGAAACGTGTTTCTTAACTCAAAAAGAAAGATCAAAAGATTTAGAAATAGTGAAAGAACAAATAAATGTACAAATAAAAAGTTAAAAATAAACTGCCACTTACGTCAAGTTCATCATTAAAAAAACTGTCATTTTCGATAATAAATATGCGTTATATATTTAAGATGACCGTCTTAAATACAGAAAACATATTTATTCGAAATATTTTTAAACCAAATTTCCATGGCTAACGAAGGAAAGTGTAATATTCATCATGTATTTACGAACATACATTTTCCATTAGATTAATTATTTAATTAAAAAGGGTAACATTTGAAAAGCTACTCCCTTGAAACTTGTTTTAAACTAAAATACTACTTTTCAATTAAGGAAATTGTTTATTTTTCTAAATTGAAATGACTTATTTTGAATTATAAAATGCATATTTTATCAAACTTAAACTAAGTTGTGCTAAATATTTATCCACTTATTAAATCAAATTTCTTACAATTTTACATGAAGCTTTGTACTCGTCTTTATGAAAATGAAACACAAATAGTCTCTATATTCTCAGAAGAGTTCCTCAAAGGTTATTATAACTTGCATTAAATGTATATACAAACATAAATAATTCGCAATACCAACATACTAAACATTGCATATCATGTTTACTATTTAATAAGTGAAATACATTGCGTTTTGATTTAAAGTACCAAATAAATATTTTTCATAACCACAATAACTTTAAAAAATTTTCAGAACTGATATCATACTATAGGATGACATGTCTAGTATTCATAATTTTTAAGCATGTCATTTATAATTCTCATGATGAATCAAACAGAAATATTACTTAGTTTTGTTTCATGCAAATATGTAAAAATAGTTTAGCTTCTAGAATACTTAAGTTATTAGGAGATAGCTGGAAATTGGTTCGAAAGTTGGAGATTAAGGACAATTAGCTATGGCTACACTTTAAAAAATTAAGGCATAATGTACAGGGTGCTTCTCTGGTGCATCATTCATGAAATTCATCTCTACCGTTGAATATTATATTACGATTTTCACAGTAATATTTATTTAATCAGAGAAATTCATTGATTTTATAATAATTATTGCAGAAAAAATTACAGTATATTAGAGTTTTTACTCCTTAACTTGTTCCAGTAAAAATTGATTTAAAAATAAAAAGTGCCGGCATCCTGAGTTCCGTTATTTTTTACCGTAATATGATCCGAAATTTTTTACAGTGCAGTAACTTTACCCTGATGCTACTGAGTGGAACAAGATGGATCAAAAACAGATGAAACTTAAACTTTACTATTCAAAAAAGGGCGGCATTATTTTTCTGATCATTTTTAAATCGAATGAAAACAAAACCAAGCCTATTATGCTTAACAGTTTATAAGTTATAAGCTAAACTTTTTACTCTTCATGCAAACAATCCTTTCAACTTTAAGCTATTAACTTTAAGGATTTGATTTTAGTTTATTTTAATAAAGCGTATGATACGTACTTCGCTTAAAAAAGGTAGTTATATCAGATGCATAAAAAGTTATAATTAGAAAACCGTATTCTTTATAAATTTAGGCTTATATAAATTTAAAACTTCTATTCCGAACAAGTAAGCTGTAAAAAGCTGTAAAAACATGTTTCAATTATTTGAATGGGAACGTAATTAGCAAGTCTCGAAAATTATATTGCCTGATATGCTCAAAGCAAGTAAAAATTCAAGCATATTTTAAAAATTTTATGTGCGGTCAGGCATGTACATATTTTACCAAATTTTGAAGAAAATTGCCAAAATGCAAATCGATGGATCAAACAAGCAGCAAAACTGAGAGGAAAAAGGAAATCGAAAATATTCGATAAAATCTATATTAAATTTAATTTGATTAATAAAAATTTATTAAACTTGTTATTTTTATTATTCCCAACGCATGTTTATTTTTATGTAAAAAGAAGTACCTAAAAACAGTGAATAAGTTGATAATTTACTCCCAGTCAGGGCCAGAAACCAAGCTCTTTTTTCAGGGTATTATCTTTTAACAATCGTCAAAGGACTACCATATAAATGTTTTACCCGCTGACATGACGCTAGTAGCAAAGTATCTTCCGGCTTGTTGAACCAATATTCATGAATCTTGGCACAATAAACGTTTCAAAGTTCATTATTTTCCTGTATTGAGTTGTTCGATACACCACATATTTTATCGCCACTTTACGACCAATATCAGACCTACAGATTTTTCAAACTCGCACTATATTTTATATTCATTATTCAGCCTATATAGGTTATATATTGGCCCTATTGATGTCAATATTGGCGGCATATAAGACCAATATATTAAAAATTCGAGGCTTCCCAGTGTTGATCTCTCATGCATATTTGTATAGAACCAATACTGACCCAATTTTGAGCCCAACTAAAGCCAAGTTAAAATTATTGCTAGGGGACATGGATAACATATGAGCTGATCCCCCATCTAAACGTACTTACCCCTACCAACGGGATAACTTTCAGCAGGAAAGAAAAGTGTTGATGCAGGTATAATGTTGTTAATGTCTTTATTCGACACATACATAATAAATGGATCCATATTTCAATTAATATACAATCGAAAAATATGACGGTCCATGATTTTTTAAACGATTAAAGCACTTGTAAATCGATGTATGTAAATAATTTTACTGTATATGCATCATACTAAATAACGCTCGACCTTTGAACTCTTTGTCCTATCGAGTAGATTTTGGTTTCTTTCAGTTTAGTGTAATAAAATATAAAGTAAATAATACCTCACACGTTTATACAGTAAAAGTTTCTTCTAAGATTATTCAAGCCTGTTAAAAATAAATTTGGGGGAAAGGCAAATGGATTGTTATAATCAAAGCAAAATAGAATATCAATACTTACCGTACAACGAAACAGAATAACCCCAAAACTTAATTTTTTTAAAGTGAAAATACATATTTTAGTACCTTCGAAATATGGGTGGTATTTCTAACTTTATATAAGTATATGTGGTTCAAATAAATAAAGCGGAAATTTTAAATTAGTCAAAAATTTTAGCCCCTGAATAGTATATGATGTCAAATTTAAAAAAAAAAAAAAAAACTGAACTAGTTCAAAAGTCTCGTTTAGTTAGTTAAAGTTAACTTAAGAATAAAAGCAAATAATTATTATTATGTTTCTTATGTTATGAAAATAAAATAAATTATAATAAAAAAAATGGTAAATTTACAAAACTTTCATTACTTCAAAGATCAATAAAAAATATGCTATTATAGTTAGAGAATTTTGTTAAAAATTCTCTAATGTCTCAAATTTAATAATTTATTTTTAAAATGCTTCATTTACGTAATAACGGTAAATCTTAATTTTTGTTAATTTAATTATATGACAAATAAAAATTAAATTCTTCAGAAAAAAATTATAAACTAATAAAACAACCTTTAGAGAGAAGAAAGAATTAAAAGTAAGCAATGTAAATGTTTATTTAATAATATTAAAATATTTCCAGTTTAAAATATCAACTCTATTATCACCAAAAAATTTTAATGGGATTATATACTAATTTACTTTTAAATACTAATTTATTCGCAGTGTTCTTATTCAAATGTTGATTTAGAGTTTACATGGTAGCATGACTTTAACGTGTTCTTAAAGCACAAAATTTTAGTAAGTATTCTTCAAACTAAACTGCTGTTTGTAGAAAATGCAACACCATGAAAGAATCATCAGAATCAAATGAAATTTAATGCAGAAACGACTTGTACTGATACAAATAAATGATGAAATTTTCAAAACAAAAGAAACAAATTAAGCGTCCGAAATCAGTATTTGGTGCAGCCACCACGCGCTGCAATAAGTGCTGCTATACGACGTGGCATGGAGTCAAACAGATGTTGAATATCTGCTTGAGGAAGAGAATTCCATATCGCTTGTATGCGCAACCAAAGTTCGTCTTTGGAAACTGCAGGACGCGGATCACGAGTGAGACGCCGACCAACCATATCCCACACGTGCTCAATAGGCGACATATCCGGCGAATAAGCAGGCCAAGGAAGAAGTTGCATGCGTTGTGCTGAACAGAAGTCTCTAACAGTCCGCGCAACATGTGGGCGTGCATTATCCTGCTGAAAGATAGCTCCAGGGATGCCTTGAAGGAAAGGAACGACTTCGGGCTGTAGCACTTCACGGACGTATCTGTTGCTATTGAGATTACCCTCAATTCGTATCAAATTGGATCGTCCATGATACGAAATCGCACCCCAGACCATAACTCCGGGTGTTCGACCACTATGTCGTTCAATAATACACTCAGGAAGGCAGCGTTGACCGGCATAACGTCTAACACGAACACGGCCATCATGGGTCCACAAATTGAAGCGTGATTCATCTGAAAAGACAACTTGGTGCCAATCAGCTCGCCAGTCTCTGTGCTCAAGAGCCCACTGCCGACGCAGCCGTCGATGATCCGCCGTGAGGGGAATCCTGTATAATGGCACCCTTGCACGCAATCCACGGCGCAGCAGACGACGACGAATTGACGAAGCCGACAATTGTACACCTGTAGCAGTAGACCAATGTGCTGCCAGCTGCCTGGAGGAAGCTGTGCGATCATTCACCGCCATGCGGAGCAGGTGTCGATCATCGCGCTCTGACGTCACCTTCTGTCGTCCAGTGCCTGTTTTTCGAGTTGTTCGGTGCTCGTCGGTCCACTGCTTCCAAACTCGCATCACTGTGGAACTGTTCCGCTGCATACGAGCTGCTATTGCGCGATAGGAAAATCCTCCTTCTCGAAGGCCGATTATCCTCCCTCGTTCAAACTCCGTAAGTTGCTTGAATTTCTTATTCTTCCGTCGTGGAGGCATACTCAGGTCTCACTAAACGTTTGCCACTAACAAATAATCATAGACTATTTTCAACGTCCCGCTACAGCACTTTATTTATACGCTTTCAGCATCAATTCATAAAAAGTTAAAAATAAACTGCCACTTACGTCAAGTTCATCATTAAAAAAACTGTCATTTTCGATAATAAATATGCGTTATATATTTAAGATGACCGTCTTAAATACAGAAAACATATTTATTCGAAATATTTTTAAACCAAATTTCCATGGCTAACGAAGGAAAGTGTAATATTCATCATGTATTTACGAACATACATTTTCCATTAGATTAATTATTTAATTAAAAAGGGTAACATTTGAAAAGCTACTCCCTTGAAACTTGTTTTAAACTAAAATACTACTTTTCAATTAAGGAAATTGTTTATTTTTCTAAATTGAAATGACTTATTTTGAATTATAAAATGCATATTTTATCAAACTTAAACTAAGTTGTGCTAAATATTTATCCACTTATTAAATCAAATTTCTTACAATTTTACATGAAGCTTTGTACTCGTCTTTATGAAAATGAAACACAAATAGTCTCTATATTCTCAGAAGAGTTCCTCAAAGGGCGCCACGCACGCGCGATGGCTCTGAAACTTTATTAATTTGCATAATATCCTATAATTGACATTTGCTGCGAATTTCATTTGATTCTGATGATTCCTTCATGGTGTTGCATTTTCTACAAACAGCAGTTTATAAGACATATATTTTAATTAAACTTATTTTTTATTTTTTCTGGACTTGCGGAAAATGATGACTCTGGATTAATATTTCTAGAAACTCTTATTTTAAATCAAATTTATTGATTTAGCATTGTAGGCTAAATAAATAGTTACAATTTATTACACATAATTGCATGTAATTGCTTTAAAAATGAATCTGCAATTAAAGAAATACGTGAATATGCTTACAAAAACGATACTGCCGTAAAAAGTATACAAGTAAATGCTTTCGCTAATAACTTTGCAATAAAAAGAACACATTTGCTGCAAAATAGTGGCAAAGGAACTATCAATCAATAAAATTGTTTCCAAAAAACGAAGAACAGAAAAGATAAATTAGAATAAAGCATATTTTTCTACAGCACGTGATGAATGAAAGAATAATTATATGCCTTCATTCTTTGTCTTAAGTTATCATTTCTTATCTTACATTAAATACATTTCAATCTGATTCTGAATGTGACTTCATTCAAAAATATTCCTTTTTTTTCGTTTAAATGATCATTTATAGTTTGTTTAAATTGTTACTTGGATTTAACATATTCCAAAAAAAATTACTTTTTAGTAATTATTTTTCACTAGAACACGGAACTTTTCATTGTCTCTATTTTTCTATTTTTCCAGACTTTTTGAAAAAAAAATTATAGGGATATTTTAAAAATTATAAAGGTATTTTTTTTTCAAATCAATCTAATTTATTTAGTTTAATATTGTTTATGCATTGTTATATTTTGTTTCACATAAATAAATGTAAATGCTAATAAAAATTACTCTGTAATAAAAAGAACACATTTACTACAAACTAAATGAGAAGTAACTATTAATCAATAAAAAGTTTTTCCTTAAAAAATTTTAAACTAATTTAGAATAAAGCTATTTTTCTATAACACGCGATGGATGAAAAACAAATTATGTGCCTACATTCCTTATCTTTTTGTCTTAGTTTGCATTTCCTTAACCATCACTTTCTAGCACGTCTAACTTCCGTTTTTACTCACACTTAATTGCATTTCAAAATCCAATTACGAGAATGTAATTTTTTCTCTCTGCTTTCCTTTTTAACTTCAATTGCTTATGTGTCCAACTAATTAAGTACCATAAAACAACAAAAAAATTCAGAAGGAAATAAATAAATAACGACTTAAATGCATTTAGGCAAGTTCGATTAATCTTTTGGGTATTATTTATGTGTGTAGTTTTTTTTGCTGATTTTTAATGAATGTTCTTTGGCCCAGTCGAATCTTTAAATGAATTTATAATTTTTCTTCCCTTTTTTTGGAACACCTAACATTTTATTTATGTTTAGTGTCGTGCAATTATCGATCAGAACTTTTGTGACTGCATTGAAAGGTTGTTTTTAAACATGGAAATGCTAGAATTAACAAACTTAGGTTTTATTCTCTTATAGAATTAATATAGGATTGCTTTTTTTAATCCTATGCCTCACTGATAGATTTATAAAAGTAATAACAATACAAATCTTGCATTTAATGCACTTTAGAGGAACCGGAATGCTAATTTATGTGATTTAAATTATCAGAATATATTTCAGAATGTTTTATTTACTAGGTTTCGCCTGCTAATATTTATTTAGATCAATTATAGAGAGTAAAATTATAAGCGCTATTAAGAACAATACCAAAATTAACAGTTTTTGAAGTATACACCAGAAAGTTTTTTAACAATGTTTCAATAATGTCTTGATATTTACCACTAGTACATTACACTCGAAATTTATAAACCACACTCCTTCTAATTAAAATTAAGTTCTGAAAAATAATTAACTTTAAATAGTGTTTCATTTATGTTTTCATGATTTCATTAACTACATTGCAGTAGAAATATAAAACTCATATTCCTTGTAATTAACAAGTTTCGAAATATTTTAAATTGAATTTTTAATATTCTTTCATTCATATTCCTATGATTTCCATAATTACGTTTTAGTAGAAAGAATAAAATTGAATTTTTTATATTTTTTCATTGATATTCATATGATTTCCATAATTACGTATCTGTAAAAAGAAAAAAAAATTTACCCATATTCCTTATTATTATCAGGTTTTTAAGTAGTTTCAAATTGAATTTTTTTAATGGTATTTCGTTATTATTTAGTTACTGTTTTTATTGTTAGTTATTGTTTCAGTAGTTTTTTAATGGTATTTAGTTATTATTTTCCTTTTTCTGATGTCCAGGCATAGCGAAAACAAGCAGCATCCTTAAAAAAGGCCGTTCTCGAAGAGAAACGATCATCATTCAAGAACTTCATTTCCAAGCTGAATTTCCAAAGAGATGGAAAGAGAACCTATAAATTCCTCTCAAGCATCAAGAATGGGACAACTAATTTCACAAAGATACCATTCGAAGTCAACGGGGAGACTTTTACATCTTAGAACAAAATAGCCAATGCATTTGTTCAACATTTCTCTGCTGCACAGCGTAAATCTAGCTTGTGTAGAAAACAAACAACGCTTACGAATAAACGTATAAAGGATTTAAACAACTCAAACTTAAATTCAGAGCCCTTTAATCCCCACTTAATTTTCTCTGCTACCATTGCTTTCGATGAACTCCTCACTGCAATTAGCAGATTAAAGACCAAAAAATCCCCAGGCGAAGACGCGATATTTGCCGAATTTCTACTTACTTGGGGACTCTGGTAACGCAGACCATTCTAAAATATTTTAATTTAGTGCGGTATATAGGTAGCGTCCCCTCAATATGGCGCAAATCAATCATTACCCCTATACACAAAAATGGGTGAAGATAAGGGTAACCTAAAAGGATACAGGCCAATCTCATTAATGAGTATGCTAGCCAAGACCATGGAACAAATAATTGTAAAAAGACTGACATGGTTCACGGAAACATACAACATCCTAGCCAAAGAACAGGCAGGATTTAGACAGTACATATCACCTAATCAACATGTCACCCTCCTTAGCCAATATATAAAGGATGCTCTTGATAAAAAAAACATGTACTCACTGCTGGTTTCGTGGACCTAAGATCCGCTTACGATTTGGTTTGTAGGGAAAACCTTCTACTGAAACTTGCCAAAATAGGTGTTCATTCAAAAATGTTCGACAGATTTCTGCCAGAGAATCAGTAAGGTTCGCTATGAGAACTGATTTTTCCCGTTGCAAGATTCTCAAGACAGGTCTCCCTCAGGAAGCTGTTACCAGCTGCTTACTGTTCAACATCTACATAAATAACCTTATTTTCGACCTTAAGAAAATTAATGGTATCAAATGCCTTCTCTACGCAGATAACTTAGTCATCTGGACCGAAACTCCCAAAAATAGTGTTGAGCAACAGTCAGAACTAGCCCTTAATCAGGCTTTAAAGGAATTAAGCAAATGGTGCCACATGAATAACATGGAAGTCAAACTGTAAAAGGCATGTTATCAGACCTTCTCCTTGACACACCAGCCTATCATATTAAAGCTATTGAATGAGGACTTTCCCGTTTTATATACAGACTCTTCTTCATACTTAGGTGTTGTATTCGACCGAAAACTGACGTGGACAGAGCACGTGACCAAAGTTTTGGAGAGAGCCACCTGGAGACTTTCTCTAATGAAAAGAATAGCCGGGTCAAAATGGGGCTGCTATAGAAATGCCCTCGACATGACATATAAATCTTATATACTCCCCTTCATGACTTACTGCTGCGAGCCGCTGGCGGCGACAAGCAAAACCGTTCTTGACTTGCTGGGAAAAATCCACAAACAGGCTCTTCGACTTATAACACGGGCTGTTAAAACAAATCCGATCGATGCATTTTTATTATCTATCCACCATATGAACATCTAGACAAGCGTAGAAGAGAGGACAGTTATTTTGTTGGAAAAAATATTAAAACTACCAGACTGCCTCTCGCTATGGAGCACCCCACACTGGCAAATATTGGTCGAACTTTGAAGACCCAGTATGGTTTCCTCCAAAGAGTCGTCGAAATAAAAGACCAACTAAATATCCCTTGGAAGACCTTATTAGACTACAGTGCCCTATCGAAAAAAAGAGATACTCACTGGGTTTAAACTCATGTCAAGATTTTTCCAAGAGAGACACAAATGACAAAGATTTAAAATCTATCGTCCTGGAGACTTTGCACTTACTGTACCCGGAGCACGAATAGCTACATATATTCACAGACGGTTCAAGATTGGCTGATGACACTAATGCAGAAGCCGGAGTTTCCTGCAACTTTTTTTTCATTTTGCACCCCGATCGGTTCGTCTAGAACAGCCTTTGATGCAGAAGTACCAGAAATAAGCTTTGCTTTATCACAACTTCAGAACCACCTTGAGAAATTCAATAACGTAGTCATCCTCTCTGACTCCAAAGCCGCACTCCAAGCTATTGCTTCCTCCGGAGCCCCCCGCATCTGTCGACATTTTATATTGTCGTCAAGCCCTTCACAGGCTTGACCAACACAACAAAAATGTCGCCATGCAATGGGTACCAGCGCACTGTGGACTTCAAGGTAACGAAGCTGCAGATCTTTTGGATAAAAAAAAAAACCCGCCAAGATTCTACAAATATCTCTTAGGCCAGTTCCTTTCTACACCGCAAAAAGGTTAATAAAAATCTCTCTTCGAACAACATTTGAGGCAAAACTTCAAGAAGCAAATTAAGATAAGGACTGGCGGAAGGAATTAAAGATTTTCCGCCATGGCCAAGAGAAAAATCTGTGGCCCTTTTTTGCCTTGCCACTGGTCATGACTGTATATCAAAACACCTGTACAGAATCAAAATCTTTTCAAGCCCCTTTTGTCCATTATGTAACCTACAAGAAGAAATGGACGCTAACCATCTGAGACGTTGCACTGCACTTCCTCCTGGGCCCTTGTGGGAACGTTATTGGCGGGCGAGATACATTATTAGAGACCTATAGACTCTTTCTTTTTGTAGCTCTTGTTTCCGTTTTTTGTTCTTTATTTGTATTGTTCTCAGCTACAAATTTGTCTCTCATGTCTGCCATTGGAAATTTAAAACAAGTTATTGTTTTCCTTATTTCTATAATAACGTTACAGTTTAAACTGAAATAATTTAAATAATTTAAAATAATTGAAATAATTTAACTGAATTTTTAATGTTGTTTCATTAATATTTTCATAATTTTCATAATTGAAAGAAAACGTTTTACCCATATTCCTTATTATTATCAAGTTTAAGTTTTGAAAGAGTTTTAAATTAAAAATTTTTAATGGTGTTTAGGTGTTTAGTTATTGTTTTCCTCATTTCCATAATTATGTTTCAGTAGAAATATATAACCCATATTCAGCATCAAAAATGTTTCTATAAAGCTTTCTATAGTATTTCAACTATATATATATATATATATATATATTTATTTTATGTATAAGTTTTTTAGGTATGAGTCAAAAATATTTAGTAGTATTCCAAAACGCTATTAATTATTTCCGTTAGTAAATTTAAATGAAATAAGTATGTAATCAATATCTCTGATAATTAACAAAATTTGAAGAATGTTCCAATAAATTTTAAAAGTGCTCAAATAATTTTAAACAAATTACATCAATGTTTTTGTTGCAGGATGTAATAATGATATTATGGAATTTTTAATCTAAAAAAATGCGATGAAGCCTTAAAACGATTAATTTATATTTACGTAAACAACTATGTAATGTAAATATGAAATAGTTGTATAACAATAAAACTATTAAAAATTTATTAACATTTTTATAAACAACCATTTTTTATAAAAAATTATTTAAATTTATTGTTTTTTTGGAAATTTTTAAAACATTTCAATTACAGTGATTTTTGTTCAAATTGTTTCAATAAACACACAAAAACACCAGATTTATTCTTTAAATATTTCTAACAGAAAGACAGTAAGTTATGAGAAAAAAAAATAATAACTCATTAGGACAAAAATATGCTTTGCAGCATAATTAGTCCAAAGATTTGCTTAAAATTTCGGTACATTACAATTGCAACCTAATTATTTTTTTCTACTCTAATCTAAGTTTTTTATCTTACTTTTTTCATTTGAAAACTCTTCGGTAGATTTGAACAGTTTTTGCAAGTCCTTTGAATATTAATATTATTTCTTTTTGCGGTTTCTGTTGGAGCTGATGGCTTTAGTTTATACGATTAGCAGTGGTGTTTCTTTGTAATTTGACTGATGATGAACAATGACTTCCGTTTTTATATTTTCTTTTACCTAAAAACGCACACAAGCCTGATATAAAGAAATATCACAATATTCATCTGCAATCACGCAACAAAGGACACATTTTTACTTGAGATGAAACGAAATCATATTACCTTAATTCTAAAGACTCAAGGGAGGCAGAAAATTTATGCGACGTGCAAATATTTATACGCTGAGGAAAAAAAAATGGTTTAAACTATGAGAATATGATAAAATGCACCGTATTTCTTGTTCTATGGTTATACTAAAAATCTCAGTAATTTTTATCGAAACCATTTGATAATGGTTTTGATTAAATTAGCATAAAAGTAGGTTTTTTGAGTATGGGGAAAAATTGGTAGCTTCATCATGAGCATGACATAAAAATTATTTGGTTATATTTACTTTTCAGTTAAGTATTTATTTACTATGTGTCGTAATAAGAACTATAATTTTAAAAACTAGAATTTCTGGGGAAATGTTTTAATATGAATAGAAAAGTTACCAACTAAATGGTTAATGTAGAATATATTTAGATATATGTAACCAGAATTGTGAGTTGTTTCCTCAGAAATGTTAGCACCATGCAATAATCTAATTTTACCAGATATGTTTTCTTTGTATAAAGAAGAAAGAGTTGTTGTTATTTTAAATGGCACTTGCCAATATCAGCAAGCTTGTTTGGTGTAACCAAGTGAATTTATGGCAGAGGACGTGTTTCTTGTCTTTCAGTAGCGCCATCTATGTCTAAGTATACGACTTTAACTATGCACACGTTAACAACCCGTTTGTATGGTGGATCCATTCATACATTCTATCATTCATTGATCCACAGATCTAAATTTTGACCTGAACCAGAGTACAATCAATCTCCAATGGGAGATTAATCATTCTGGTGGTACTGAATTCAGTACCCACTTGGGAATTGATTTGTTACGGAGACCCGACATATTCAACATGCCCCAGTCACCATTTACTACATGCGGAGTCTTTGGTTGGCTGGGATGGAACTCACGACCTCTTGGACCACCCTACAAACCAGGCTATCCAGGCCTTGAAGAAGGAGTAACTACCTTATTGATAAAAAAAAAAAATGTCTGAATACAACTGCAAAAAAAATATTGTTAAAGTTGTTGCTACTGATAGCAGCAAGACTAAAAAAAGGTCACACGTTAATTTTATATTTTAATAAACAAATTAAGGCGTTAAGGACTATGATACAAAAATCCACGTTTAGTCATTATAAATTCTTTTAACACTGTTTTCGCTAAGAAAATATTTTATAAACCAAAACCATATGAAATATTTACTTATAATATTTGTGCATCAAATTTTTATTTAATAATATTATGTTATTAGAATCATATTATGAAACATAATAACATATTTTTATTTAATTTTTTATATTTATTTATTGATTTATTTTCTGATTGACAAGAGAAAATGTCATCGCGATTAATTATAAACTTTAGTTTTTACTTCGTATGTTTTCATTGTAACTCCTAGACAAAGAACTAAATTAATCTACATAAATTGATAAATCTATCTTAAAATTACTTTAATTCGTAGAATCTAAATGCACACAATATAGAGTATGGACACTTTTATCTTGAAGTCGAGCAACTAAATTCTTGTATGGTAAAATAGTAGAATTAATAATTCATGTATGATAAAATTTCCAGAATACATTAAAATTTACCGTACATCTGGTTCAATGGAAACGCTAAAAAATTCAGTAATTTTTACCGAAGCTTAGAAATGATTTTGATAAATTTAATAATAATATATAATTTATAATACATGATAAAATTTAGAAAATTTGGTTGTTTTATAACAATGCCTTTAAAACATGATATCAAAATCATTTTTCAGGGTATATTTACTTTTAATTATTTTTTTTTTATTTTACAGTAAAAAAAGTTACATTTTTGAAAACAAGAATTTAGGTAAACTGTTGCCATATTAAAGGGAACATAAATGGTTTAAATACCGCATATTTTAATTTTTTTACCAGAACCATGCTTTGTTTTGCCATAAAAACAATTACCGTACAAACCTGTAATTTGACTAGAATATTTTTCTCCAATTTATTTATAGCATTTAAATTTGCATTATTAAAAAGTATAAGCAATTACGGTGAGAAAGATTTTATAAGGATAAATATTCTTATAACACAAATTGAATTGAATTTTATTTTTTTTTTACATTTTAATAGTGTATAATAATTTTAATACTAAAAATATATTTCGATTTCAAATAAAATAAAAATAAAAATCTAATATACCATTCAGTAAATTAATGAAAATCAAATGCTAAACAAAATACGTGTTGTTATTTTTTTTATTTTTTTTTATTTTTTTTTTTTTTTTGTAAATGTTGTAAAAACGTAACCTCGTGAAAAAACATATTTGCCGAATTTAGCTGTAATCATTTTTATTTGTAATTAGTATTATGTATATGTCATCGCCAAAACTAAGTTTTTTTTGTAGACATATATATTTTTTACTCATTTTTTCAAGCAAAATTTCTTTTTAAACTGTAAAATATAAAAGGCTACCTTGTAAGCCTTGAACACGAAAATAACCCCTGCTTTAATTATAATTAACATTTTTTTTCGACTGCCATCTATTTTAAAACCTTTGATACTTATTTTTTTAAGTATACAAAATACATAATTAAGACGCTGAATGGTACTTTCAAAAAGGTCACATTTATGGTTATTAAAATTTTAAAAAAATACATTACTAGAAGCATTATTTATACTTATGATTTCCTAAGAGAGAATTCGTAACAGAAACCTAGTTCTCGTCCTTAAACAGTCGAAGTATGTCTTAAGACAAAAATCCCGAAAATAAAAACATTAAAATTCAACTGAATGGGAAAAACTCTTTCCATTTTCCCTGAATTGAGTGTTTTTACAAATAGGATACGGTTGAGAAGGTAATTATTGCATAGAATCAGATTCAAAGTAAAGCTAACACAATTTTTTTTCATTTCTTTCTGTCTCTACTGCTAAATCGATTTCAGTCTCCCTGACGACCAAGTCAGTTTTTATTTCCACATTCTTCTAAGTTTTTTGTTATCTTGACAACGGAATCTTTTCCGAAATATCCGAGGGATTTACTACAGATTAATTTTAATCACCCTGTTGTCCGCTGCGAAGCCATTAGTGTCCTTTGTGTGCAGAAAAATACCACACGATTCCATTTCTAGCGTGGAATGAATCTCTTGCATATTTGACAAGGTTTAGGGTTATCATTCATCTAAATAAAATGTTTCGTTTTCTTTTGTCTCTTTTTCTATTGTATTTTTATGGGGATATAGGTATGGAAGCAATATTTTTTTTATTCCTTTTGACTGCCTATAAAACAATAATAATAAAAAATAAGATCTATTCATTTCAACTAGTTTTCCGTTCTTTGAAAATATTTCAGAATAACTTAAAACCTATTTAATTCAGAAATAAGGTAAAAATTAGGGAAAACAAGCGCATTAAAATCTGAAAACTACCGTAAAATTCGGTACATTGCCTGTTGTTTTATAAGGGCAGCTACCTTCTTAGAAAAAGAAAATCCCAACTTCTATACTTATAAAAAAAAAAGTTTGAGTTAACCGTGGAATTTATAGAGACATATTTTTTTTTAAAAAAAAAAAGCTCAGTGTCCATAATTGTAAAGAACTTCAGCAAAAGTTCTGCTTAAGTAATCGTTGCTTAACTACACGGTTATAATGTAACCTTTTCCTAAGAACCTTTTCCTTGGTCGTAACAGCATTATACTACCAGTTTTGAACTAAGCTATTGCCAAAAAATGTTTTTCTGGCATTTCCTCTATTTTGGTAAACATGAAAACCGACGAATATGCAACTGAGTCATTCCTCGACAGATGGCAGCATTTTACTATTTTGCCTCGTTCCGCGGTTCGCCTTGATGCAATTATTCGCCTTGATGATATTTTTTTAATTTTTTAATTTTTTTTAATTTTTTTTTTTATATTTTTTTTTTAAAGCTTAACTAAAAATTAGCTTGACTGAGCTTAAACTGAAAATTAATTTAACGAACATAACGTTGATTACAGTGATTTTTTCAGCTTTTGCAATTTCTTTTACCTAAACACCATAGAATTAATAATCATAAAATTAATTGAAATTAATTAGAAAGACGTGAAAGAATTTTTAAAAGTTTTTAAGCGTTTCTTAAAACTGATCCTTATATACCCCTTAGTAACTTTAACTATTCTAGTAAACGTTTGAATTGTTTGACTGCAAAAAAGAATTAATTCAGAAACCTGTATCAGAAAACAACCTATATAAGAGAATAATACTTTATCTTGCTCCTTTTTTCTTTTACAGTATAGTTAACAAATGTTTAGAATTTTATAAACCGAAAAAATTTGATTACTAAATAGTTTCACGTGCTGTTTGTTAAAGTTACTATTTAACAAGAAGAATTTAAATTTCAAAATTTTGCGAAACTTAAGCAATTTGTTGATAAAATGGACTCGATTTTTATTTTACAGGTTTTTTAATTTAAAATTCCTGTAACATTTATTTATTTATTTATTTTTATAATCGTATTTAGCATATTACACAGATGAATTTTATACTGTCTGAGTTTACCCTTTGTACGGTTTAGACTTCATAATGAGTCATTTATTTTCTGTAAACAGATACAGGACACTTCTCAATAGATGGAAATAATGACTTTAACAACAGCTAATTTGGTATTCTTCTGACATCTATGTTATATTTACTAAATTTTCTAATGTTATGCACTTTTCTATTTAAATGAATTTCATATAACTTTTAATGTCATACTTATTATAGTAACTTTTTTTATTGAATTTTAGAGCATCAAACTAGTTTAAACAATAAATTTACAACAAAAATGTCAGTCGCATGTTCGTTACAGAATTCAAATTATCTTATAATTCACAGTCTATGAAAGTTGAATTTCTTTTATATAAATATTTCATAAAAACATAAGAAGAATTTTTCATAAATGAAAAATTACTTGAAAACTAAATAATTTAGTTTAAAGCATTTAGTTAAATCTATATTTTTTAAAAGCAATAGTCTGGTTTCATGCGTTATGGTTTTGGAAAAATCACAACAATAAATTGCTTTTTTTCCCCTTCAAAACATTTTTGACACACAATTTAACTTATCATTCGCAGCCATTTGTTACGAATATTATCAAGTAACAATCATATTTAAACTTTATACTATGATTTTTACTGACTGGGCACTATTTAAAAATAACTGGCTTTGTTAACATGTCCAAAATTGGTATTTTTTGCTAAGAATTTTCAATATTTTTGTCAGATATGACTGTAATTTCTGACGATTCTCGTCACTAGACAAAATTTAAAGTTTTTAATATAGGGCAAATTTTAACTTAATCTTTGTCAGAGGTCAAAGTTGAGAGGTGTATGTTACCCCCATCTTTAGAAATGTGTCCAATAATTCTTTCTTTAGCCCTCAAAGCTACATTAAGAAACTAAAAGGTATAGTAAAAAAAAAATTACACAAAAAAACTTTAAACTAAACATTTATTATTATTTGAATGGTAAACTTTTTTAACGGTTTAGTTTCTAGTTGGTTCAATCACAAAACAAATTATATGCATAATAAAATTATTAAGTCCATTTACCACTGAAGTACTTCAAACGTGGATTCCTGTAGGATTTAGATAATTTTTTAAAGAACAAAATCAAATTAGTATTAAAAATACAAATGAATATTTAAAATACATACTTTGTTTAAAATAGATGGATTTAATTAATTATATTTATCGATTCAAATAGCTAAATGTAACTTGTTTGTGTAGACTACAGGTAATTATTTTTAACTATTAGTCAAAAAGGTGAGGTTCAGTATATACCGTTTTAAATAAATAAATTCATCATTAATATTTCACATGTTTTTGCATTTGAATTCGCACGTTTTAAAGTATATGCACATAAACAAAGCAAGCACACCATGCTTATGAGGACATTCAATGAAAATTAAAACCTCATTATCTTTTATTAAATGAACTTCATAATTGAGTATTTAAACGAAAAATTTTTTTTTCAATTATTCATTTAGATAATTCTTAATTAAAATGTGCCAATGCAAACAAAAGATATATATAAAAGCTATACTATGTCTAGATGCATGTTCGATAATAACTCGAGAATGGAAGCACCGATTTGGATCATGTTTTTTCAACAGTTTGCATATTTCTAAGGGATGGTTTGTAAGAAAAGAATAATTTTTTTTCCAGGGCTCTATGGTTCAGGCACAGTATCAAACATAAACTTAATGATTAAAATCATTGTTATAGATTGAAAACGTATACGGTCAAACAGTAATTTGACAAAATATTTTTAAAAAAAAGATCTGAAGAAACCGGTAGAAAATTTTTTTTAATATGGTTAAAGCTCGTTAAACTCATAGTTTAAGTACCGAACTAAATCGTGCTATAATTTAATATGCAGGCTAACATAAGTTATCAAAAATTGAAAAAATATTGTATTTTACGGCCATTTTAATAATTATTTTACCGCCATAATAATAATAATAATGAAGATTATTTGTTCACATCTTTCTTGATCCCGAATTTTATGTTATCTTTTAAATGAAAAGGCTTGAACATTATTAAAAAAAATCAGTACTTATAGGTTGTTGGTACCATCAAGTTAAGTTTACCAAGAAGTAGAATAATGCCAGTTTCTGATTTACACAGGTCACTGTCCAATCATGAGCATGGGTGCATCGAATATGACAAGATCGTGAATATTAAGCACAGCAAAAATTATTGATTAAGAAAAATATTGACCAATATAAAAATAAGGTTAATTAGAGTAATTGAGAAAATATCGTGATATGATTTTTATCAAGCATCGTGCTATAAAAATTTGTACTCATTAGCAATGGGTGTTATTGGTTGCCGGAGTGACAACTTGAAAAAACATCAGTCGCAAACGCATTGTCTTTATTACCGATAAGTAAAATATGAGAGATTTAGAACAAGCGGATTTATGCAGCAAGCGTACTTAAATTATATATATGAGTAAACACATTTAAAACTGATTAGTTACATCTTCATTACTT
The DNA here is from genome assembly GCA_949128135.1 of Parasteatoda lunata. Lineage (NCBI taxonomy): Eukaryota > Metazoa > Arthropoda > Arachnida > Araneae > Theridiidae > Parasteatoda > Parasteatoda lunata. The sequence goes on from OX421971.1 coordinate 52,593,152, forward strand.
GGAATTACTGCTAATCAATGGAAAGTGTTTAATAGCAAAAGTCTTTCGTCTAGGGTTAAAAACGTTAAAAAAAAGCTGCTTGGTTAGCTTAAGTCCATTTTAATTACCAATTAAACGTATCAAATAAACGTAAAGGCTGGTTTTAATTTTTACTTGCAAGTACATGTTTGATTGGTAATGTTGTCTTTCAGTTCTTAAACGGCATCACTAAGCTAATTTATTTCTTAAAGTATAATTATTACTTTAATGTGTATTTTTCCCCTGTTTTAGATCTGTCTATTCTTTCAATTTAAAGAAAATGACAGTTAAATTTCATTTCATTTCGGTATAAAACACTTATAGATGAAACTGAATAACTCTCGCAACTAATAATGGCAAATACATGAGGAGTTTATATCCGTAAATTGCGCCATTACTATTATTAGAATTTATTTAATGTTAGCATGTGTTGTACTTAACATTTTAATAACAAACTCTTCCTAATACCCACGATTAACATGTAAGAGAAAAAAATGTCACAATATGAGCTTAATATATTTTATTTTATTTTATGACCGTCGTTGAATAACCGACCAAATTTTTTGGGTTTACGGCAACTAATGTACAACTCAGTAGCCGTAGCCTTGTAATATTGGACATAATTCAGAAAAAAAGGGGGACCAATTATTGGGGAAAATTTGCCTTCGTGGATGATTTTTATGATGGAGCCCGCATTTGCGTTAGATGGAAAGGAAAACCATGAAAACCACCCATGATTAGCGCGATTGCAAGGGGACTCTAACTCATAATCTGTCTACTACTGAAGATATTTTACGTCAGCACTGTGGCTGAGGTAAGCTGGGTACAGAATTCGTATCGACCAGCCATCGCTGGGATTCAAACTCGGTTCACCTCATTCGAAGGCGAACGCCTTATCCCCTGACCCATCGCGGCTAAATCTCGAAATACTTGAAATTCTACTCATTTAAAAAGGTGGATAATCTGGTCACTAGAGGCATGTAAAAAAAATAATTTACTTTATTCTTTTTGTTTTTCTGAATCTTGAATTGCTCTGTTGGCCATCCACACTGACATCATTTGTTGGTGACCATAGAATAGATAGTGTTATATTTACATTTTTTCACACTTTTTCTCGCCAGAGTTAACCGTTAAACACAAGCGAATAACGTATTGAAATATTCTGAATATTTAGTATACTGAACGATAAAAATGAAACAATTCTAGTAATACTAGGATAATTTTAAAAAAAAATGCATCAATTCTAACATTTAAATACATTCTTTTCAGTTAGTTAGACGACAACAAAAACATTCTCAACCGAATTTTATTTTTAATTTTTATAAATATTTTACCATTCCTGAGAAATTGTAAACATTCATTTTATCTATATTTAAAATAGAGCTTGTTAACTGTTGTTAACTTTATGTTGTCTACTGAGTAAAAAAAAATGCGTTCTTTTTAAACTTCTAAAAATGATACTAAATCCCATTACTTAAGTATTGATCTTTTTCTTTGACTCTCAATAAAACATTCGCGATAAGTAAATGCCAAGAAAAGAATCAGCTGCACTTCATAAGGATATAATACCTTATTAAGTGCGTATATTCCTTATTAATAACCTAATGTACTTTTCCAGATGCGGCCATTGAGATTTTTATTCTCTGGCGTGCACTAACGAAATGAAGATAAAAAAAAAAAAACGTTCGAAAAACGAGCAAAGAAAGCGTCAAGAGCAAAGTATTTTTCTAAGTATGGCGAAGTGCCAGATCTGGAGCGAGTAAGCTAAAATAATTAGCGTCTGAAAAGTACTCCAAGGAAGGCTAATTTTATTACGGAAAATCACTGCAAGTAATTCTATCGTCAACTATTTAAGCGATTCAGATTACGTAGGTGATATTCGATTAGCACATCTTTAATTCAATAAAGACTCATCTCAATATCACTACTACTTCTACAACCCATTTTCCGCAGTTTTGGTTTAGAAGTGAGAATATATATATTTATATATATCATAATAATTTATTGAAAATTTGTTTTAATGTTGTTAGAGAAGTATATTGATTTGTTTTAAAATGGAGTATTATCAATAAATTATTTTGTAAAGTATTTCTAATTACATAATGTGAGTGTGGTATTATGAAAAAAGTGACTCAATAGTTTTCTTTATTAAGTTAGGTATGCATTTTTCATGATTATTTTATGTGTCTTTAGCTAAAATGCTATAACTAGATAAGTCTAAAAATAAACATATGTGATAACTTATTGAAGTTTTAGTGCCCAATAATTTTTAGAGTAAGATAAGACATAAGTTCAAACTTTTTATCTTTTTTTCACAAAAAAAGAGGTAGAATATAGTTTTTTAGAGCTATGTACGTTTAGTTATGTACTCACAATATAGAAATGTTGAAGACAAATTTTAAATTGGAGTTAATAAATATTATTGAATTACATAAAACGCGATTTTCGTACAGGATGAAAAAAAGTAAAAAATCAATATATTAGTACGAGCAACACTACGAAGTTATGTACAAAATTAGGCATGTAACAACACATTTAAAAAAGCTATAGATGATTGCATGCTTTCTATTTAATTTATTCCGTCTGTTCTAGCGGTTTTACGTTATTAGATCAAGCAAAACCCGTTTTCAGTAATTCATCTCATAAAAACCAAGATTTACTGTATTCAATATCATTTGTTTGATGCTTGACGAAAACTCTTGATAGTCAAAATTTATCACAATCAAGTGATGAATACATTATTTCTTTATAGGAGCCATAAAAAAAAAAAACATCCTTCCCCAATATCTGCATTAAAGTTGCAAATATTCATGAAGGTTTAATAAAGGAAAAATATACTAACATATTATATTCTACATATGTTAGAATATTTGCTCACATTACCAATTTACGTCAGCCATGCATATTATCGAAATTAATTAGGCATCATTGGAGCCAATAATAATGTGGCGCTTCTTTATGATTCTTTAGAACAAATATTTTTTTTAACAATAATTCACATTTCTTTCTATTTTCAAACTTGCATTTACTATTAGTTATGATAAGTATTTTTTTCTAAAAAAAAGTAGTAGATTAAAAATGAAGGTATGATAAATAAAACTAGCGCTTTCAAAAGAAGTTTAATATAAACTTCAATAATATATTTTTATGTGTTTATATTTTAGAACATATTTGATATAAACAAAAATTGCATCATTTTAAGCATTGCAAGAAAATAAAACAATTTCAGATTAAACCTGATTCCACAGTGTTTCAACAACATAATTTCTGCCCAAAATCAGCTTCTATACGAATCACAATTAAAATCAAAATCTCTATTTTTCTAAAAATCTTTTTTTTTTTTAGCAAATTTTTTAACAATTTCTCTTAAAAACTCCTCTTTATAATACAATTATAACTAAAGAAAATCTAGTTATTCAACTTTATACATATTTAAAAATAATGCTTTCTTCACAGAAGCATTTTTTGATTAAAATGCATTTCATATCAAAAAATTGTGTTGAAACAAATCATTTTTTAACAATAATTCTCCTTTTTTTTTCTATTTTCAAACTTGCAATTACTATTATTTATGGTATTGCCTCTTTCTAAAAGAAAAGTAGTAGATTAAAAATGGAGGCACGAAATAAAACATAAATAAACTCTGACTTTTTTTTAATAGAAGTTTAATATTTACTAAAATAATATATACTTATGTGTTCATAATTTATAGCATATTTATTCAATACAAGCAAAAATGGCATCTTTTAAAGCATTGCAAGAAAATAAAACAATTTAAGAATTAACTTGACTCCATAATGTTATAACAACATAATTTCTTAACAAAAACAGCTTCCATGCAAAACACATTTCGAATCAAAAACTAAAAGCCTTTTTTAAAATAAATTTTTTAACGATTTCTCTTATACAATGCAAAACTAAATTTCTTTGCTTCTAAATAAAGAGATTGAATCCCTTTCTTTCATCCCCTTTCTTTATATTCCTTTTTTGTGGTGCAAAAAAAAATTATAGTCACTTTCACACAGTCATTACTATCTCTCTAACAGAAATAGCTCTATCGTGAATACGATATAATTTTGATTAATATGCTTTTTTTATACTTGCGGCTTATTTCATGAAATTGAAATAAAAACAAAAAGAAAAAGGTTAAAATTATCATGCTGTCTTGAGTTTCAAGGCTTTTTACACACAGAAAAAATGCTTCTCAAAGCCTCTTTTTTATCGATTTCGGCGTTGATGTATGCATTTCGGAGCAATCAAGCTTTCAAGTAATCTTTAGTGGCTGAAGTAAAGTTGAAGAAACGTGTAATTTCCTTTCTGAAAAAGGAAAAGAGAAAATTAAACAAATAACATAAAACAGTAAAGGAATTGGAAAAACGTCAATAGAACGTTGAAAAGAAATATATTTCTCCTAGCAATATGTATTTTTTTTTGCAGGTTTAGAATCTCTTATAAGGAAATATTCTTTAGAAAGCAATTTTCCATAAGTCATACATTTATAAGAAAAGTTGATGTCTTACTGATTTTCAAACGGTTGGTATTAGATGGGTTGTACTTTTAAAAGTTTTCCAAAAATCTTTTTGAGCTGAATAAATGTTTTGCAATTTTTATTCACTGTGTAGTTTACGAAGTTCATAATTTAAAAAAGAAATTTGTTATGCAAATTTTTGCATATATTTTTTAGGCTGAAAATAGAAACGTTACGACATTTTTTTCTTTTTCAAATACGCAATGTTATTGAATGTCTAGAATTGTTCATTCACTGAAGTTTAGGAGTTTTGAAAACTACAAACATAGATTTGTTTACTCGTTGTTCATTAGTCAGCAATAAACAATGTGTTTGATAAATATTGGAAGTTCTTTATTTACGGCACCCACTAACTTTTATATATTGACTAAAAATCATTTTTCTGTGATTTAATTAATTAAAATTATCAAATTTTCTCACCGTTTAAGTTTTGTTTATAATTCAAATCAAACAAAATTAAACTTAATTGACTAAACAATTATTATTTTCAGTCATTACGTTGAAAAGAGTGCAGTTTTTTTTCTTTTCTTTTAAAATGATTTTCCGGCTATTTTCCTTCCATTTAAATGCAATATCTCAAACTATTTCAGATTGAATTTTTTGAAATTTTGCATAAATGTTTTCTATACATATATACATGGAATAGACTGCTGACTAGTTGATTATTCTATTATTTTATATTTTACAGGTAAAATAAAATTAACCAATTGCAAAATTTTTGGCCTTTTTGCAAAATAGTTTTCAATTTTTATTGTAAGATATTTAAATAATAATATTATGTCTAATACGTAGTCTATTCCCTAAATTGAGTTTTTATGATAATCCTAAAGCAATGAATAATGAATAAATAACAAATTTCAACAAAGCTACGTGATTTTTAAAAGAGGTCTATTTTTGTCTTTCTGACCAGTGTCTCCCTGAACCAAATAATTTATTTAAAAGAAATGCATAATTATACCATGTTTAAGTGTATTATATACACATAAATCCAAATAAATTTTTTGTAAATTAGGAATTTTAAGATTTTTCCTCGGAAAGTATTCGGGTAATTTAAAAAAATAAACACCCAGTCAATAAATATATCACCACAGTATATTATTCGTTTGTAATGATAATTTATGTATATTTAGTCGTGAGTGCGTAATTTTATATCCCGTACAAATACGGTGTTATGTTTGAAACATACTATTGTTTAAAAAAAACGCAATGGTTATGGCAATGGTAATAATTAGATAATAAAAGTAAATGTTTAGGCTGTGGCTAAATATTGCTATCATTCTTTAAACCATGCAATCTTTTCCAGGTTTGTATCAAAAACTATAGAAAAAAAAGTATTAGGAATAAATTTTTCTTAAATTATCATATTTCGAGGTTTAATTAGAATTTAGAATCTACAATTAAAGTTAGGAGTTAGTGTTAGTTTTCCATTTTTTTTTTTTTTTTTTTTTGAAATATCCAACTGCTTTTGTACCATTTTGCAATTTTTAAGCAAATACTTTTTTATTTTTTTCTTCCAATGGCAGGCACTGAATTTGAATCTTTGCCTATGAAGATGCCGGAATTGTTGCTCATTTCGCGTTACCCAGTGGGCACCTGTGAACCAAAGTCACGGAGGCGAGCAGCATTGCCTACGCCACACTGCCACAAACCCGTATATAGGGTGCGCCACATTCACACCACACACACACAACAGAGGTCAGCTCAAAGAAAGAGAGAAACATCCATGCCCAGAGCGGGATTCGAACCCGCAGTCAATGGCTTCGCAGTCAGGCGCGCTAACCACTCGGCCACCTGGCCGGCATTAAGCAAATACTATTAGTAAAATAACATCTTGGTCATCATGCAATTTTTTATAAATTATTAGATTAAACATTGTAAAATACCGGAATAAGGCAATTACTAAAAATTATTCTGAAGTTCCTCTTTCAGTAGTATTCCTTACAAATCATAAACTCCAAAAATCCTAGATTCGGAAAAAAGGAAATAAGTTATCGTTTGGTTTTAAATTTAAAAAAAAAAATTTAATGCAATTTTTTTTATGCATTATATATTTTTATGTAATACAAAAAAATTTTGTTGAAGAGAAAGAAGTTTTGAAATGATGGAAAAAAAAAATGTTAGGAATTCTAAATGTTAGGAATTTTCAAACAGATATTGTAATTACTATTAACATTAAAATGCTATTATATTTTAACAGTTATTGCTGTTAGAGCTACGTATTGAGAAGAAATGTAAGTGTGGTTTCCTGTCATTCGATCAAAAAGTATAACTTTTCATGTTTGTGCTAACCTTGAGCCATTTGCAAAACTTTGAAGTTACCCATAATTACTGTATTTACTAAGTTGTCAAAAGCGTTACAAAAATTTTAATATAGTATTTAATTCCGGATGTGCTATATTAAGGTAATCATTAAAACAATCTATTATTTAACAAAAACACGTTTTTTTTCCTTCTTTTTTATAAGAGGATGCTGTTTTTACATAGAACTAAATAACTTAATCATGAAAAATCTATACTCAATCTCTACATTATGACGTGCATCAAATTAAACTAAATTGTTATAATTCAAATCATCTTAAAATAATAGTTTATCATTAAGCGGCAAGCACATAATGAGCTTTTTGGTGGGAATAATCAATATGACTTCAACAATCACTAACTGCCTGAAGTACTTATCGTTTCACCACACTTTCCATAATCATGGCTTAAGCTGCTTTACGTCTTAAAGAAATACAGAGATTTACCTTCATTATTTGGACAATTCGATTAAGTACCGATTAGGAGAGAGAAAGAAAACTTTCTAATGCTTTTTGCTTTCTTCAAACTGCATTTCCTTCGAAAACCATTAATGTCTCTTTAATGTAAAGGAGAAACATCTTCGGGCAAAAGAGAGAAAATCGAGCATACTGAGTAATTGCCCAAAATGCTAATAAACCTCAAGTCAAATGAATACTTAAGTAAGGATTTTTACTCTCAGAGTTTTTGACTTCAGATCCACCTATCCGTATGGATCGACTTCGAAATGGGTGAGTTAATAGAAGTTTTATTTGTTTTATGCTGATGAGTCTTTATTATCATTTTCGGTATTGGTAAAAGTAAAGTTTGTTTTTCAATCTGAGGTTTATTTATGAGTCATTTTAAAGTTTTTTTCGACTCAATAGAATGTTAATTGATATTCAATGATTAAAACTTTCTGTTGTTCAATTCATATTTACATAGTATAATTTTTTAAATAAATTTTCAGAAATATAAAGATTTATTTTATGACATATTCTTCTAAAATTATATATATTTATATTTATTATGTGGATATAGCTATTATATAGATATAGTTATTATTTAAAATATATTTTTAGATCAAAAATTTGTTTTTTACACTAAAATTAAATTATTAATTTTCACGAAAAGGACAAATCTCTACAAATGAATGTAAATAAAAATAACTAATAAGCTAATAAGATGCTGTTGTTGCCCTCCACAAAGTCCACCAGGGCTAGACTAGGTCCATGAAGCCAAACATCCTCAGGAAGTCCAAGATCAGTAATGGACTACCAGGAAGATATTGATAACTGAGCCCCAGGCATTCTAAGATGTGAGTTGGGGAAGCCTGCTCAGTGGATCATCTAATGTCTGCGTCATAAATTCATAAACCACTGTAAAGATCATAGAAATGGATGGCCACTAAGAAGGCGGGTGAGAGCAGTTTGTTCATGTCTGTCACTTTTTAGTATCAAAGAACCACCAGGTCTGTGGCTCCGATACCCTTGTTGTCCCGGGAGAAATGGCTATATTGTTTTCCCACTCGACTTAGCTTGTCATTATATCTCTGTATTGGTAAGAGGCTCAGGTGGGACAAAGACCTCATTAGCTCCTACTCTGGCTAATATATCTCTTATTTTATTACCCTTAAGATTGACATGTGAGGGGATCCACTGTATGTGGATCTGTTGATCCAAGAAAAGTTGTCTTAGCTTTTTAAGGACAGATACTCCCACAATGTCTCTTACCCTGGAACAATCAGCCAAATGTTGAATGGAACTCCAGCTATTTACTACCTTCGGTATACATTTTGATAGCGTCAACTGGAATTCTGTTAACTTTTTCGAAAGGCCAGTTGTCTTAAATAGATAGGAAAGTCAGAATGCCTGTTCACGCGGATATAAATGTCAGTGTGGAAAAATATATTGGGAAAACTGACAGAAGGATCTACGCATTGAACTAAGTGATGCTGTCAGATAGGCACTTACTATCAGATAGGCAGACGTTGCTGACTGAATGGAAATTTTCTCTTACACATCTGATTATTGCCGCAGTGTCTTAGAAAGACAGAGGTTCAATTTCGAGTACCAAAATAACGTGGTTTATTATAGTATTTCTCCAAACAAGCATTTCCTCTGTGACTAAGTTGTGGCATATCAGCCTCGTAAAGTAATATGTCATAGGGGCAAGTATTAGGAAGTCCAGTATCCATTCAAGCTGCACTAAGTTGGACCCACTCGAGCTTCTGTAGATTGGAGTTAGATGCGTAGCAGTAGACTGGATATCCATACTCTAAGATGGGATCCATACTCTAAGATACTCTAAGATGCTATTTCTGAAAGAACCAGCATCAGCTCCCCAACCACGTCCTGAAATGTTCTTTAAAATATTGAGTCATTTCCTGCCTCTTAGCACAATATTGTCATTGTCTTCATTGCTAATTATGTCTGGGTTCAAAACAAGCGCTAAATATATTGTGTGTTTTTTCATTGTTTGAAGCTGGTGGTTCAAAACAACATTACGTTGAAAGATATACAGTTTTCTATTGGTCGTAAAGTGCCGTACCGTAGATTTTTCTGGGTTAAAACTCACCTTATTGCTTTTAGCTAATAATATACTAAATTTATGTAAACAAACAAAAAAAAAACTAAACTAAGACCTATCTCTAAGGTGTTTCGGAGTTTCTTTAAAACTTGTTTTTATGTAATACCATTAGTATTTTGATCAAGTTTATTCTGTTCCACATGTGACAACTGATGCAATGTAAAAATAGAAGTGTATGGAATAGTAATGGCGGAAAAAAATTTTTTTGTAATAATTTCCTCTGATTTGTAGCATGTAAAGATTGTTTCTTAGAATTTTAAGTATTATGCAATTCTTTCTATTGCCATAGTCAGAAAATTTGCCAAATTTACTAAATGTATGTGTGGTCATGTTTATGAATTTCCTTTATTTATTTATTTATTGTTTTTGTAAATTACTATTGCATAGTAACGTTTAAAATTTTTTGTTACAGAATATAACTGCAAGTGTTTTGGATCGATTATTATTTCATTTATATAACTGAAAAAAAAAATCTGTTAAAGAATTCTGATTCTATTCATAAAATGAATATTCTCATTCAGATTTTAAAGGACTTAAAAGAATTAAAAAAAAAGAAAAGAAGAATACAATTAAAGAAAATATCATTTTTTACTACTAATTAAAATGGATATCTAGATCAAATAGTTTCATTTTAATATTATTCATAACGCAGAATATATCCTTTATCATTCATTAATTTTTCTTGTCCCTTAATAATGAAATGTAATACCCATTAGCCAAGTAGTTTTTTAATAAAGTAATTATTTAAGCCGAATTAAATTTTCATCCTTTTGAGATAAAGTCATTAATATAATTACTCTTAAAAGTGTAGAACAATATTAAATTTAATATAATGATAACGCTATATTTAATAATATAATGATAACGCATGCCATATTTTTTAAGCAACATATTGAGCAAATTTTGTTCACTAAAAAAATTTTCGGATCAAAATATGACAAAAAGGGCGGTGTATCAGTTTTTTTCCGTAAAATCCATTTTTGCTGTAAAATTTCACGGAACAAATAAATTTATACACCGTAATATTTCAGTAATATTTACTGTGTAAGGCCGGGATGGCCTGGTCGGTAGGGCACTGGGCCCATGTCCAAGAGGTCGTGGGTTCAATCCTCGCCGGCCGAAGACTCCCCGTGTAGTAAATGGTGACTGATGCACGTTAAATCTGTCGAGTCTCAAAGTCCTCCATGTTCCCATAACAAATCAATACCTATGGGGATACTGATTCAGGAGTTTCCTTGTCTTCTGGATTGGTTCAAAATTACAAGGCTACAGAGTTGAACATCAGTAGTCGTAAACCCATGAAATTGGGTCGGCTGTTCAACGACGGTTATAAAATAAAATAAAATATTTACTGTAAAATCATTGAATCACTGTAATTAAATGAATATTACTCTAAAAACTACAGAATGAAATTTTGTGGTAAAGATAAATTTTACGGATCATACACTCAGTCTGCCATACTTTTTTTTTACATAATTTGATCAGCAATTTTTTACAGTGTGTTAGTAAACCAATTTCGATGAAAGATGGTTGAGAGAAATAAAAATTACTAAACACCTATCAAACACTGATGTATTCTACACATCCAGCATTACATACTCGCAAAAAAAAATAAAAAATTCAAATGCTATTTAAATTGTTTACTAATACCATAAAATTACATCATCATCAATTTTATCAGTATTAGAATAAGTAGGGTTTGGTGGTTCAAATGTTAGCTAATACCCAAGATAAATAAAAAAAAATAATAAAACAAAGTGATAAAGTGAAATAATCCGATAAGAGCGATGATAAAAATTTTAAATATCCAACAAAACTGGAGTTCTTTTATTATTAAATTTAATCTGACTTTTTTTTCTCAATATTGGGTACTGATCTGATTTTTTTTTTAAAAAGTAGTCTCATCGAGATATAAAGAAAACTAATGAAAAACCCCACTGTATTAATACGATTACCGGACAAAATGCAATTATCCGTTGGAATAGCTAGATGGGTTGATAACCAATAATTTCACAATAGCGTGACTTTCATTTTATTCTAGAATATTTTAATCTGCTTTAGCACTCATAGGTTATTTTTCTAGAAGCACTTTATTTTAAAACATTTTTTTTTTCTCCCCAGGCTAAATTTTTTTCTTCTATTTTTAAACTTTTTATTCCTTTCTCGTTAACTGACTTGTTACGTTTTCATCAGGGCGGACTTATTTACGTTAAAGTGAATGAGGTACTTTTTTCTTGCAATTTTTAATTTTTTTTCTTTCTATAGAATAAATTTCAGATAGAATATATTGAAGCAGAGCTATCTGATGAAAAACTTGATCCAAGAAGTGCTTTTATAATAAAAAAAAAAGAAGAAAATTAACGCAACAGACTGAGTAAACTAGCCAGAGAAATGCAATTAAAAATGTATAAATATTCCGCTGCAAACGCGTTAGTGTATTCAGAAATTTGAATGGTTTCGTTTTATAATTCAAAAGAAATTGCATTTTGTAATGTTAGGCATTTTTGCATAAAAGTGTTTGCTTTAAAAAAGAACAGAGATTTAGATTTTTTTTTAACAAATAAAAGTGTTTTAAGCTTTTATACATTTTTATATTTTGAAATATGAATATTTATAGACAGAGGAATCAATGTTTATATCAAATCAATGTATTACAACAAAAATAGTTATAAATCCGTTTTTTGTATTGTTTCTATAGTGTGACTAATAGCTTGCTTAGGCAGGTTCCATAAACTATAAAAAGAGTATTTTGGCCCATACTATTTCGTTCATTTTGTCAGTCTAGATGTTGAATCAAATTAAATCTAATCAATACCGTATATTTTGAATTAGCTAAATAATTCCAATAAACTGAAGTGTTAAGATATTACCTGATAAGATATTTATTATCTGATTAAGTAAGATATTATATAAATGTCATACACTTGAGAACTATACAAAATTGAAATGACAATTGACACGTTTCAAGCGCATCAAAAATAGGTATCCATTTTCAAAACTTGACAGACGTGAATATAACAAAACAGCTAAGAATAGCGAACAGCGATAAAATAACCAAAGAAAAATGGAAAAATGAAGGTAAGAATCAACAATTATAAAAACCACAGAAGGCGAGAAAGTAAAAAAGGTGAAAAGAGAACAAGAAATTTTTTTATGCGTTATGGGTTACTGGAGAGAAGCTAATGTCATTAATAATGGAATCAGAATTCAAATTAATAGAATAAGATTCTAGGGTATCAAGATAAGCCAACTTCATTTAGATGGAAGTAATTCTAGCATTGCTGAAATTGAATTTATGCCCAAGATTCCAACTATGAGAAGCAGTTGAAGATTTCTACAGTTCATGATAACGAACATATCTATCGTGTTCCTTAAGTCTGGATCTTAAAGCACGTTCAGTTTACCCGGTGTAGTGATTCTATTTCAATTTTGCATATTTTTGAATCGTAAAGTGTTTTCTATCAGGTATTACCATATATTTTGGTTTTATCAAACATAATTATTGTTTTCTTTCCAGAAATGTCATTACCGTATAACCGTACAATAGTGTAATTTTACCAGAATGTTTTTCTACGTGCATAAAGAGTGTATCTTAGCTATTACCAATTTGCTCAATATATCAGCCTAGATGCATTTAGTAAACACTTGTGTATTTTTTTTCAACAAAAATTTACAAAATTTAAGTTAAAACTCAGATCATCCAACTAAGTCACAACACAATAAGCAATTTTGAAATATACATAAAATACAATTTTTAATAAAAAAGGTTAGAGTTTTTTACCCGTTGAGAATGTTATCTTTTTTTAAAATTTGATTCTCAGTAAAATTCCGTACATGAAAAACATATTGTTGTTTTCTTATCGTTTCCAGGCTTAGTTTAGCAAGCTCTTTTACTTTTATTATTATGAATACATATAATGTGTATGTATATTTATTACTATGAATACATAGCATTTTATGTTTATATTATATAGCCACTTCCGTTTCTTTTGACATTTAATTATATGCATTAAGCGAGCATTTAAGTGAGAAAAATTGTATTAATACATTAGTGCTCCTCTTTAGATGGCTAACTGCACTTTGTTTTAATTAAATGAGTTATTTTTATAAAATTGACTTAATAAAAAAAATAATAAGTGACTTTTTAATATAAATATTAAAAATATAATTTCTGAAATATTAAATAGACCTTTACGACATCTATTTGCATCTTCCAAAATTACATGTTTATACCAAAGAATACTATCTTAACCAAAGAGACTATGTTTCCATAAACGATTTAAAGGTAAAATAGCGTCGTATTCCTGCTACCACTAACAAATTTCACGTTATATATTTCTTCAAAGAAGTTCCTCTGAATACATATCATATTGAAAAGTTTCTCAAATTGTTACATTTTTCATTAGAATGTATTGCATATGCAAATTTATAAAATTCAATTATTTACCGAGAGCATAAAGCTCATTGATTTCAAAACTTTGAATATCCGATACTCTTTACGCACATCCAGAAAGAAAATCTTTATTTGCTTTAGAAAATGCAAAAGATCTAGTCTCTATCGTACTAGTCTTCCTAGACTAAAAATGCACCCTGCATTTTCTTTGAGTTGAAAGTGAAGTAAACTGCACTTTACAAACTATTATTTTGAAGGAGAGCAGGCTTTGGAATTGAATTACATGGACAAACGTGTGGGAAGCGAAATAATAAACAGGCGCATTGCGTTTCACGTTTGGAATGTGTTTCCCATGGAATTTTTCTATTCCATTTGGCGCACTTTTTCCTTTGTTTGGCTGATCAAAGGAAAGGAGAGGGAGACATATATTTTTGTAAAGGGATGTTTTTCAACTCTCAAAATCCTTGTGTGTGTGTGTGTGTGTCAGAACTCAATCGGTGAAAGACGCCATAAGCTTCAGTTCTCTCAACTTATAAATCCCAGAAAAATCTAGGTTTAGAATTCGAATATTCCAAATGGTTGAGATAAAGAAATTTTCATGGAGAGTAACTTGATAAATGGCATCAATTTATTTTTTGATATAAATGTCACATAATGTATAGATCTGGTTCTTTCCTTGGAGAAAGAGGAATTTCGTTACAATTTCAGAAATATGATTTTATTCTGAGTACAGTATTTCCGCGCATATTGGAATTTATTACGAACTGAAACTTTTTCTTCATTGAGAAATGGCATATTGCTTCATTTCTCAGCTTGTTACTTGAACTTTGAAATATTTTAGCATTAAATTTATAAAAATTATAAACTAGAGTTAGTAATAATTTTGAAATTTAAAAAATAACGGATTCTTCCTTTGATACCACATATTTAACATCTACCGAAAAGATGTTAGACAACTTCAGAAAAATAAAATTTGACAACTTCTGAAAAATACAATATTTTCTTTGAAATTAAACTAAATATTAAAAAATTATATTTATTCAATAACAGGAGAAAGAAGGTTTTTATTTTTTATTTTAAGGATTAAACAGAAATTGATTTAAAATACAAAAAGACGAAAAAAGGGTATTTTTATTCAGTAAAATTTAAGGTTAAACAGAATTTGCAAATAACTGTAACAGAAATTGCTTCTACGCTAGCACTTTTAATATTTATCTTACATAAAATTAATCGGAAATTACCCCGAAGATTGGCGCAGAAAAAACATAGTAGTGGTTTTTAATTTTATGTATAAATTCTGTTTAAGCTAAAATAATAACGCACAGATAAAACAATTGGTTGCTTAAAATCATATTCTTGTTTGTTGCTCTGGAGCTGCAGATGTAATAAAATGTGACTACATTATTATTTTGCAAATATTGTTTATTTAGGTCATTTAAATGCTGAACTTAGAAATATGAAACAAAAACGTATTTTTGAAAAACGGTAAACTCACAACAGTGCAAATATATAAGCTGTAAAATTTTAAAATGTAGTAATTAAAAAAGAAAAAAAAATTAAAAGTAAAACTTAAAGCACCTTGTCAGCTTCACAAAGTAGAGTAAGGAATTCAGGTGTTTACTAGTAATAATAGTTAATCATTTTCAAAATCTTATTTCTTTGTCTTAGATATAAAAAATGCATTGGTGGAATTAAAAACGTCACTTTTATAGTAAGTTAGAAACATACTACAACCTATTACACAGAAACCTACTACAATGGGTTTAGTATGAAAGAAACATCGATATTTTTAACAGACTGAATTAAAAACATATAATGTTATCTTAACAGTCAACTTTAATACTTTCATTAGAAAAGCATGACATGAAATCTATGCGCATTAATTTCTAACTGCGCAAAAAAAAACCTTATCGTACAAATTTTATAAGGATAACATAAAAACTGTGACTTATTAATAATGTTTCTTTTACATACGGAAATAACATATAACATTTTTCTTCAATGTTTGTAGTTGGTTGAATAAATATATTTTCTCAATTGAATAGTAAGTTTAACAAGATAATAGTTATGACAATCTTTGACCATGAAACTTTGCTTTTAGCAATTTACACTTCACAAATATTCAATAAAATACAAAGCTAAAATATTTTTTTCCTAAATGATTTTTTTTAAAGTAAAAAAAATACATTTAAATTATTAAATTGTTTGTTTCAACATATTATAATATTTCCTTTTAAATTCCAAATTTACTTTATGAAATGTAAAATTTAAACACAAAATAAATAATTTTTCAAGGGAGTAAACAATAAACATAAATTACCAGCCCTCACATCCAATCTTTAACTCGATTTCTAATTTCCTTTTGACGGAAAAGTTTCTGCTGATTGTATTCTTTAAAATTAAACATTCGTGGAGCGATAAAAATCTTAAGTTCCCATCACATAAAACAGCGATCATAAAGCAAAACATTTATTAAAGAAACGTTGCTCACAGAGAAAGCAATTTTCATCGTTATTCCCTTGTAGTGACTTATCACTTACGATTTATTTACCGGGGGGCTTCCTCTTTGATTTTGTTTACTCCATTCTCCATCAAGCAGTTAATAAAAGAGAGACGTTCCAGGCACAGCGGAAAGAGGCAATACAGGAAAAAAAATATATATATATATATCGATCAAAGGTGGAAACATAAAAGCGAAAAGTTGTTAGAGCCTAGGGCTTATCAAATACAAAATTGGAAGAAGGAGTTGCGCATATTTTGATAACCACGGCTAAGCATTAATTTTGAAAAGAATTATGTAGACTTAGAGCTGGAGAAAAAAAAAATGTGAGAAGTTCCTTATGAATGTTCATTCATTTGTGCTTTTAAAAAACGCGACATTAACTTTAATGAAAATTTTCATATTCACGCTTTCAAAATTATTTGATTTTTCATTCGAATTTTTTTTAAATACTTTCAATAAATTCTTTAAACATAACTTGTTCAGTAATTTTTCTTCAGTTTTAAATTATTAATTTTTAATTTACTAATATATAATACTTGCAAAAGAATAGCACAGAAATTATGTAGATATGGGGATTGTGGGTTTGAAAAATGCGATATTATAGAAAAATGTCATATTGATATAAAATAAAGTGGATTCATTTCTTAATTTCAGGATGATTTAAAAATATTTCTGACAAAATCTTTGTAGTATTTTCTGACATTTTCCTGGAGCACTATTTCAAAATTCAATGTACATTTTTAAAATAGTAAGGACTGCGTATGTTTTATTACGCACGATTTAACATATATTTCAAACTGAGATATTAGAATTACGATAGATTTTTCGTGTATTTAATCCAAGTGTAAGCATGATATTAACTTCACATGATAATTATGAAGAAATATGATATTCACTTCAAATAAACATTTGAATATTCGATTAATAAAAATTTCTGAGTCGTAGAATTAAAAAAAAATATATATATTACAATTCTCGAGAATAAGCCAATGTATCAAATAACAGATCTATTTCCCTCCTTATGTAACATCTATTTAACATCTTAAACAAGAAAAATAAATATTTGATAGTTGTTTTAGATTTAAGAACAAATATTATATCGACGCACGTTGTATAGTTTGTTAAAGCAACAAAAATAATATTTTACTTTGCACTTGTTTAGTTTTCGATGAACAAGATAATACTCTTTGTATTTAAATCTCCGGCATTCACCAAAGTAGAATATTTTAAAATTTAATATTCTGAGAAAAAGAAAAAACTTCTTAATTGATAATTGTATCACATATTTTTAATTCACTATTAAATTCGTATAAAATCTTTATTATTTTACTAAACAAGAAAAGTATGAAAAGATTTTTGTTTATTCTCGAGTAAGAAATATTAAAAAAATATTTTCACTTCAAATTAAACGTCTCAAGAAACACTTTCTTATTAAATCTATGAAAATAAAACATAAAATTTTATTTCACACGCATAACAAAAATTAACGCGTTTCATAATAACGAGTTTTCTCGTTTAATTCAAATTAATAAATATTTTTAACCAAAACTAAAGACGAAAAAAAAAGTTTTTTTGTTTGGTTTTATATTAAAGCAAAAATGCACGAAATATTTTTTTTAAAATTTAAAATAATAATGAATGCAGAATATTAATTTTTAAATTTAAATAAAAAAGCCCATGAATGTAATTTTTAACTTAAAATTTAAATTCAATTATTAAATAACTATTTTAAATCTTACTTTTAAAAAAAAAAAAAAAAAGAAGTTTCAGTTTCAACTTAAACAAGGAAATATACTCTATTTATAAGCTTCAAATTAATAACTACTTCTTTTAAAATTCGCAATTTAAATTTGTATAAAATCTTAAATATTCTATTAAAATAAAGAAAAGTATGAAAAGATTTTTATTTATGCTTATGAAAAAAAACAATAAATGAAATATTTTCTTTTCAAGTTGAAAGGGAAAAGACACATATTTTTTTTATTTAAACAATTAAATTAAAACCTAATATTTTAATACAAAACAAATAATAACAAGCTTTTTAATTAACGCTTATATATATATATATATATATATATATATATATATATATATATATATATATATATATATATATATATATATATATATATATATATATATATATATATATATATATTATTTTTAAGTATAAAACAATAAAAATTCAAAGTTTAAATTTAATTACTTAAAATTTACTGTAAATATTACTTTCAAAAAAATATATATGAAGTTTCAGAATTAACTTAACTAATTAAATATTTTTTATGAGTTTAAAAATTCCAGACAGATTTAAGAAAGTGGTTAAAAAAGCTTTTTTCCCTGAGATGCAAGAATAGATTTTATTTTATGAGTACAAAACATTAGTCATCTCAAAATTATTTAACACACTTGTTATTTAATATGAGAAACGCAGCCATAATACAAAACTAAATAACGACAAGTAGCAAATACATTAAACAGTCATTTATGATAATTGTATTTGTATTGTCCTGTCTAGAATTACAAATTATGCGTTAAAAAATAAAAATTATGGTTCTTGACTGTAATTATATCACCTGCGAAGTATTTAGAAGCGCAAAAAAAACGTTAACACTTTAAGTTAAGGCGTTTGTAAGTTGCTTTGCAAAAAAATCATAATCCTGATTTACTTTTGTTATTCATAATGTCAGTTGAAACAGCTAAGAATATAAATGATGATAAATGTTGTGTTTCGTAATTGATTGATGATGTCATTGCCTCAGAATAACCAATCTCAATGGAGCAAAACGACACAGAATATTTCTTTCCATAAAAAAATTATAATTGATGGTCCACAAAACTCTAATTTATGGCACCTAGTAAAAATAAAATAAAGAAAGTGTAATGTGACTTACAGATTGGGGGGAAAATGCTTTAACTTTCAATGCATACATCATAATAAACGTGTCTACGTCACTTTTTTTCAACTTCACTTTTAAAATTACTATAGCATCAAACATTTTAAATCTAGTTTGAAAAAAAGATTTTTATAGTGCTTATATATATATATATATATATATATATATGTTTGTCACATTGGCGCATACATTTAACTAAAAACTAACTAAAATTGAATATTTTCTGTAATGTATTCCGCTAAATCTTTATACTATTTTTGGATATTTATTGCAATAAAATTGGTCCGTGTCATTTCAGCCAACAAAAATTTTTTGGGGTACATGAAAGAGTTCAACCTCCCAAGCCAAGCAGGTCATTCGTGAGTCACCAGAGAAAAATAACACCCGAGTACTTCAGATTGGGTTAGGTGTGGGGTTGATGACCCTGATTCGTAAAAGAGCTTTCGTTGCGAAATCTAAATAACCAAACATAAACATAAACTTCATGTTGGGTTAGAAGTGGGGCTGATGACCCTGACTCGTAAAAGAGCTTTCGTTGCGAAATCTAAATAACCAAACATAAACATAAACTTCATGTTGGGTTAGAATAGGGGCTGATGACCTTGACTCGTAAAAGAGCTTTCGTTGGGAAATCTAAATAACCAAACATAAACATAATCTTCATGTTGGGTTAGAAGTGGGACTGATGACCTTGACTCGTAAAAGAGCTTTCGTTGCGAAATCTAAATAACCAAACATAAACCAGAGGCAGAGCCAAACTAAGGTGGGTTGACTATATTAATGGATATTTCCAAGCGCAAAATGATAATAATTGGAATATCATGGAAAGGAGAAGATTCTGATTCAGAATCTGAAAAAAATTCTTTAGATTGCTAGAGGGTCCGATTTCCAGAGTTAGAGGCACTGAGCACAAAACCACTTGGGAGGCCATTTACAAAGAATCTGCAAGTTTCAGTTAACATGCATATTTTATAATCAGAATATCAAACGATAATTTTCTTAAGGTGACAGCCGATTTTTAATAAAATGAAGCTTTATTTAGAAGTGCAAAATATAAAAATTCGAAATTTAATGCTGCTAAAATATGAAAAATAAACAAAAATTTTATTGATAGAGCAATAGTTGATTTGAATTTTTATTTGATATACGTTTAATTTGAATTTTTTACATTGAAATAAATTATCTCGTCTATGAATACAATTTTTATATTAATATATCACTAACTATGCCATTCGTTCAATGGATCGAATGGTATAGTTCTTTATTGATTTTAACTTGTTCAAAGAGAGAAAAGAGTAGTTTCATTTTAGATTTCTTTAGAAATTTTCGAAAATTTGCGATAATTTGAATATTTTCGATGTTATTTTCTGTTACATTTACATGATTTTTTTTTGGAAATATTTAAAAAGGAAATATTGATGTTGATACATAATTAATAAATTGAATTTTGGATTCCTGATATAAGTCATAATTTTTTTATGCTTATTAAAAACATCGTTAAGCAATCTATTGAACAATAAGGCCAGCAATATTACAGCGTGTTAATTATGTTTTACATAAATGTCTTGTATTTGTTTATAAATTTTATCTTCATTCGTAGTTTAAAAAAATAATGACACTAGGAACATCGAACATTGCTGTATGCCTAAAAAGTTTGAAGGAGTAAGCCTGGGCCTTCCCAGATTGTTTTTGTGTTGATCAAATAGACATCCAAAGACTTAAAATATAATTATAATTAATTTAGTAAGAAATATATTAAGCTCGATTATCAAACTTTTACGGTATTTTTTTTAAAATTGATTAACGAAAACATTTGATTAAACGGAACACTGACTTTTCAACTACACAATAGTTTCTAAGTTAACTGAGTCTTTCTCTATGTAAATAATAATTCAAAATGTAGAAACACTCTTGGCGTTAATAGAACTGTGGTAATACATGTTTACTAAAGGCTACCTTATGTCCAAACCTACTTGGGTTCATGAAGAACCTAAAACAATAACTTGAGAGCTATTCTGACGTCTCCCGCTATTCTCGGTCCAATGTTTCATATTTAGGTGGATTCCTATGAAGCTAATAGATGAGTGAGTCATTAAACAGGCACTTAAATTGCATCAAAGTTTGAAAACTTAGAAGTACTTAATACTTTCAGTAAGTTGCCTTTTGAATTAGAAAAAAAAAAGCGAGAGGCCAAGAAAAAAACACAGCAAAGAAGAAAAAACGAGAGGCCAAAATAGCATTAGCCGTCTTTCAAATATTTAAAAAAATTCTAATGTACAGATATATATTTTTCAAACCTAATTATCTATCAGAAATATGATATAAAGTAAGCTAAATTTTCAAATAATATAACTGCCTTGAAATTTTATCTATTTTTTATTATTTAATGTACGATATTATCTACAGCTAAATGATAGAAAGAGAAAGACTAAGGATGGGGAACGAAGTAAGCATGGTCTTCTGCTCTAAACGATCTCTGGTGTGTTGACTTCATTACAGTTGTAAGGCTGTCAACAAGGGCGCCGGCAGCGGGGTGCAAGAGGGTGCACTTGCACCCCCCTGATTTCTTTTTCTTTTTAACAATTAAAGAGATACAGAAGAACAATTTTGTTATAAAAATTTTTTATTATACACATTTTTATTGAAAAACAAATAATTAAGTAATTATTGATACATAACAATTTAAAAAAATGTTTAATCAAACAAGAACTGTAATCGTCTTCTTTGCTTGCCCAAATCTGTTTATAACTTTTCTGAATTCTGAGTCATCTTTGATTCTTTCCTTATGCACACTGCGCATACACAAACCTGGTAGATATCTAAGCTATATTTTTAAATTTCATTTAATAAAATATAAGTAATATTATATTTTTTATTAGTTATTTAGTTTAACAAATGTGTATAACACAAACTCTCACAACTGTAAAACTTTATCAACACAATAAATACCAATGTTAAGCATGCAAAAGCACCTTAGTATACGAAACTACTGTTTATATTTATTTGTGTTTCAAAGTCAGTAGATATGCCAGCGCCATCAATACAGTTTCTCGTGGCAAAATTTGCAAGAACAAGAAATTCGTACTTTTTTTAAATATCTTGTTAACGATGAAGAAATGTATCTTGACAAAATTAACAGATGAAAGTATATGTAATAACAAAACAAAATGTAATAACAGAATATTTAAAAAAAAAAAGTCGGGAGGGGGGTAGTTTGTTAGAGGGTTGCACCCTCTTTTATATTATTCTGCCGGCGCCCTTGGCTGTCAAAAGATTCTTATTTCAATGATCTCGTAAAGACAACGATAATATTCGGGCTTAATAAAAGCAAAATTTATTGCTGAAATGAATTTTCCATTTTCGTAAACTCGTTTATTATAAATATAATCACATTGGGCTCGACGAATTGTTTATTTTTTAATTATACAAACGACTTTTATATCTTAGATATTAATTTTACTGTAAAAATAAAATCAAACAAAACGCACTCAATTTCTATGGGGGAATCTATAATTATCTAAACTATAAAACAGGTTTTTTGGGTGTTTGACCTTATTAATAATGTGTTTACTTGTAGTGTGTGGTTGAAATTGTAGTATTCAAATGTGTTCAGCAATTAATGTACCATTAGTGCTCGGCATGCAGCGTCTGGAGAGGCATATTTAGAGAATCTGTTATTTGACATAAAAATGGTATTTTCTAATACGCCATTTCAATTCATGATGCCCAATAAATGTTTCCAGTAACTCTCATGTGTACTTTCAGGTCAGATCTTCTATCTCAACTGCTTCATTCCCTTGAAGTTTTCACATATGCGTTACTATTAGATTCTTTGTTCCTTATGACCTACCTCTCTTATGAGTGCGTCATAATATTTTTGCTGCCTTCGTTAAACAATTGAAAATGCAATTCTGTGATAGCTATTTTATTCATATGCCATTTTGGCAACACATATTGCTCTAATCTTTCTTTCACTTGATCACATCTTTCCATTTCACTTGATCTTACCTTTACTATTTGTTGTTACTTATTTTTATACAACTTTTATACTATTTGATATTGATCTGTTTGCTATAATACAGTTTAGAAAATTATATTTGAAAACAATGAAAAATAGTTTTATTTCTATCCAGACGGCATTTTCCTTTCTTATGATTTTTATGCACCTCGCAGAAATATTAATCTGAAATCTGTGACCTTTAAACTTCTGTCTTAATATAATTGTAGTATTTAATTATATAATATGGATATTAAAAAACATTTTATTTACAATAATTTGCAAATGTGTCAATATACAATCTATTTCCTATAAAATTTTACATTTATGTAATCGTAGTACATAGTTATATATACTGTATAGTTATAGTTATACATAGTTATTTATACTCAGTATTATAAAATTGTAATTGGACTAAAAGAAGGAAGAAAGAAAAAAAACAATATTAAGTGATTTACAAAAATAATTTATAACAATATTAATAAAAATTCTGTGGAATAAAACTTTTTACATTTATAACTGCAATATTTAATTATCTTATTTTAATATAAAAAAATTCAAATTAGACTCAAAAAGGGAAAAATTTTATTGAATAATTGAATAATTTTAAAATCTTAATATAGTGGGGACTTTAAATTGTTATATTTAAATAATCGTAGCTTTTAATTATATGATCTCAGTGTTCGAAAATTATAATTAGACTAAAAAAAGGGGGGGGAAATTGAATAATTCACAAAAATATTAAAATGAAATCAGCTGCCTATTCCTTTTTACATTTATATAATTGTAGCATTTAATTATATAATCTCAATATTAGAAAATTGTAATTAGACTAAAAAAGGGGAAAGATTTTATTGAAAGGAAATTTTTAAATTAAGAAACTGTCAGACGCACATAAAACACATTAAATAAACTTTTTTCTTAATAAAAGTAGTGGGAGTTGAGCAAATTGCTCGATTCAAAGTAGTTATAAAGAAGAATCCTGCCAATTTAAACCGCAAGTTATAAACTTTCTCGGAAAAACCTAACTGAAATATGGAAAGTATTTTCATTATTTTGACATTTACGCTTTGAGAGAAATCTGAGTTTTCTCTTCTAATTAAATTTCTTAACCCTCTGTTTTCTTAGTTTACTTTTAAATTGCGTTCATATTTATTTCTTACTTTTATTAAGTGAAATATTCAAACTCTTAAAAGTTGCTATAATTTTTCTCTTTAAGAGGTGAATTTTTAGTTGATTTTTTTTAAACATGCATTTTAATCTAATTTTAGAAGTGGCTGTATTATTTAATTGCTTTATCATTTTTACTTTCTTAGAAAAACGCTTTTAAGAAATATTTGAAGCTAAAATGTCATTTTTCTCTTTTCTTAATAAAATATGTATTTTTTCTGTATATTTAAAGCTCCAAATTATTTTATTTATGATTTAAAATTATGCAAACAATTCCTTTCTTTTAATAAAAAATAAAATTGTTTTTGTAAAAGTTTCATATGTAAGAAATTAGCAACAAGGATCTGAAAGTTTTCTTTGTTACATCCCTTTTGCATAATTTAAAACTTGTTTAAGGAAATATTTTTGAGCTATAAATATTCATAAGTCTATAAAAACAAGATTTCTTAACTGAAACTTTCTTAACTGAAGACATATAAGCGAATGAATGTAAATTGAATGTCGTTAAAATATAAATAAGCGTTCTCAATTCAGATTTTTTTAGCTTTCATTGCACGTTATGCTAACGGATAATATGAAAGTCTTACGTGTTATAAGGTTTTGTTTTAAATTTTAAAAATTATTTAGAAAAATAACTATTAAATTCTTTTCCAAAGCTCTTATTTTATGCCCGGAATATAATCTAAAACATTTTCTTCAATTTCTGTATCAATAAAAAAAAATTAATAATGGTCAAATGAAGTACAGAAATTGGCAAATTATATATTGGGTACCCTTGGATTTCCGCCAAACCCTCCAACATATGTTTCGTATTTTATTCAGTATGCTGCTTATGTTTTTTCCTCTACCCTGCACTAGTTTAGCCACTTTATACGTGTTTATTTTCTTACTTTTCTACCCTATTTTCTGCTGCCCTTTGGTGTTTAGACCCTGACGAATATTCTTGTTTATGGAACTGAAACTGTAGTATGTCCACTTCTCCATCTTTTATTTGCCCTCATTTACGTTGTTTTTTGCTTTAGTATGCGTAGAACAAAGTATACCCTCTCCTCCTTTTTAGACATTCATTTTAACTTTTGAAAGAATAAAACTAGACGAAAAATGACATTTATTTTGTTTCACTGTGAGCATCTTAAGTGGAGCTGTTGCAAAAAAGTTTCTCTGAGCTCAAAAAGCAACTATCATAAATTTTTATTTAGACAGGCTGAGCGTAATTCAGCTATTGCGCATTTTAAAGAGATTACAGTTATTTAACGAAATTTCTATTGGAAGACTTTTCAGTTAAAAATATTAATGTCAATTTGTTTAAGTCAACAAACAATCCGTCGTCCGTTTACGATAAATAATTTATTTTCTCATTAAAACATACATACAGTCTATGGCCATATTATTAGACGCACTATAAGATTCTATGTAAAATCTTAATTATCAGGTGATACTATACAACTTTATTGATTTTACAGCTTTATTGTATTGTAGTGTTTATTCGGGAATTTTATTCACTTCCTATTTGTATTTATTTTTAACGTATGACATTACAGTGTTAACCAATTAATGCACGAATGCACGAGCGTAAGTAATTGTAAACCGGTTTCAGCCACGTAAAAACATCAAAATTGTATATTGTCTTCGGACAATTAAAATTTTACATAGAATCTTATAGTGCGTCTAATAATTTTGGCAGGGACTGTATGTGTGTTATTTCGACAGTATTCTTAAAGTCAAGTTTAATTCAAACTAAAAGAGTATAGTAAGTTTGCAACTAAAAATATTAGAATGAATTTTTTTAAAAAAAAACTAGATTATTTATTGAAAAAAAAATGATTTAACTATGCATTCTATTATTTGGCACGTAACATAAATCAATGAATTACTTTATTAGGATTTTAAAATTTTAAAATATAATGTTGAATTTGATGCGAAGCAGAATGTTATATTACTCCCTTAAAAGCCAGTAACTATTGTTGCAGCGCTATAAAATTAGATTTTTGGTAAATTACATTATAAGCTGGATAAAAATTTAGATGTTATGTCAAATTTTTAAAGTTCTTAAAAATATTAAATAGTTATCAAATAATAAAATCAAGCCAAAGGCAAAAGATAGCTTTTCCTGGTGTATATTCTAAATGTATAAAAATTATACCCGGACATTAACTGGTCATTACATTCAAACTCAAATTGCATTTACCATTTTTGAAACATTTAAATTTAAACGGTTTAAATGATACGGGGTATTGGTCAGTGAGATTAAATGCTCAGGGGTTCGAGTGGATCTAAAGATTGGAGAACGCTGAATTATGATTTCTAACCATTCAGCGTTGCGAAGTATTAACACTTTAACAGTATATTTAACGAAACATAGTTACAATAAACTCATTAAATCCTGAATTTTTAATGTATCGTGGCTTAAAAAAATCTCCTATTAAAAAAAATTTTTTTTTTAACTATTTAATATATTTTCTTCTGTTAGCAACTATATTCTGTTAGCAACTATTATTCTTGATATTCTGAAAATGATGATGTGAAATAGTTTTTTTTTTCTTTTCTTTTCAAATCAGAAGAATTCTCATGGAATTCTCACAATTTCCGTGACGTATATGTCACGTTAGGTCAAAATGGTTTACTTCCTGCTTTTTTACATACATAAACATTATGCTCATCATATTTTTAAAAAAATAAACTACGTTTCACTAAATTAGCGAATTATGATTTTTTTTTTTTTTTTTTGAATTTTGTAATTGTGCGATCATTTTTATTATTTTTATTTTATATCACGTAATATGTCTTGGAATAAAAAAAATATACCATGAGAAATTTTTTAAATAACCTGCAAGCTCTCTGCAATCCCTATAAGAGGATAAATAAAATCTTGTAAAGGCAGTATCTTGTAATCAAGTTTAAGGTAACATAATTTGTACTATATTATGATTCAATTTGGTGCGTATTAAGGTTTCAGCAAATTTAAACAGTATTACAAAGCCTGTCCAGAAAGTAATTACTGTTTTAAATAAAAATTCTCATAGTTTTTTAATAATAACATTAATTTTTTCAGAACAATATTTAGTTTTACATGAAAGAACATGTTCGTAAACTATTTTTCTTCATAAATATCAACATTATTCAGGCAGTTTATATAGATGGAAACCGTTTTGTCTATCTATACCCTCTTCAAACTAGGTGCCGACAAGGGAAACACGATATATGGCAATCTAATGCAAAACATATATTTATTTTTTTTTAAATGTGTGGAACTCATTACAAAGCATTCTTTTTTCTCATTCACTTTTGAATCCAAACGATCATTTGCATTAGAAAGCTGCCGACTTGGTACTTCATCATCATCATTGGCAACATTTTTACAACATTTCATCACTGAATACCTTTTCACTATAAATCTTAACAAGTTGACGATAAATTTCCGTTGACTTAACATCCTTTGCATTCAAAAACCGATGCACAGAATATACTTCCCTAATGGTCGGTATACTCCCTCCTTGTTTTAGTAGCACTGGTGTTCCACGGATCATTTATGCTCCACGGAACACTTCTTGGGAAACTCTCAACTAGGTGTGTAAACTATATTGAGGAAGAGTTATAAAAATGAGGTTTGCAAATTATTGTATTAACTAAAGCCATTCATTATTTTGATAGTAAGTCTCAATTTTTTTTTAATTCAAAGATTCGAAAGGAACTAGAGCATTAAGCAATTAACATTCACCAAAATACTAGGCTGTCCTTAGATTTCACTGAAATTATTTATCTAAATATATATAGCCGAAACAATTTATTTATAACACATCGTATTCAATTAGAACATTTATTTTCTCTAAGATCCAAAACTTACATAAAAGTCACAAGTAACGTTCCATTCTTTTGATAGATTTTCCCTTTAGATCTCCGCCGTGATACCTAAGAATTTAATATCCTGTACAGTCATTCCTTTCCGAGATACAATTCCCCTAAAAAAAGGGAAAAAAAAATTTTTAATTTCCCCAAAACCACTGTCTCGGTCAAGTTAGGTAGAATATTGGCATCTTGCCAAAACATGCTGCTGTCTCATCTAAAATTCAAACAAGTCACCACCTATTGAGGCTGTCAAATGCTACCGACAGAATGGATTACAGGGGGGAGTGTCAGTAGAAAAGCAGATCACATTGAAACCCAGGATGGGGCGCTTTCAATTTCCAACATTAAGCAGACTGGGGCGCAATGCCAATATCGTCAGCTTTTAGACGTTAGTGTACTTAAGTATTAAACAATGGCATTTCTGAAGTTCCATGGATGTTGAGCGGTTACCGGTACTTTAGTTAAAATCCCATTAACACACAAACTGTCCTTCCATACCATCTCGTAACATCTGAATTATGGTTCCGGTTGAGAAAGAGTTCTGTGTTACACGTTAATACCTATAAAATATTTTTATCTAACAATTTCTGAAAAGTATTCTTTCGTTTCCCATATTGTGCTTTTTCGATATTAAATTAGAAATTCTATAAGAATGAATTTTCATGAATTAAATGCGATTCGGGATACGATACGATACAAATATTCAGCAGTTACTTTGTAAAGAGTCGACGTTACTTTGCAGTTACTTATGGTAAATAGTCTATGTTATTCCTTTTAAATTTTTCTAAAATGAAATCACACGCAAAAATAGCAAAACTATGTATAAGTCTGTCGTTTTAGATTTAATTTAATTCCTCAGAAAATAAAAATAAAAAATAAAAATAAAAAATTTTAAAATGCTTCTTGTGCTGGATTTATATGCATACATTCTTTTTCAGAATTCTCGTCTTTTTACTCTTGAAAGTGTAAAAAGACGAGTCTTCTTAGTGGGCAGAGCGCTCGATTCGCAATGAGGTGAAACAATGATTAGTTTATACAAAATGTCTCGTCCCGGTTTTAAATTCTTGCCAATTACAACATTAGAATAATTGGTTTAAATGTAGACACATCGATTGCAAAGAGAATCAGAAATTTTTTACAGTGAGCCTAAAAAGAAAAACAAATTCTAAATAACTAGTTTAGAAAGAGAAAACATCTCTAGATTACTTCAGGATTGTGGAACCCGAAGATGGAATATTGCCCCTGGGATAAATATTGCAGTTAAAATACCATTGTAGATGCTAATAGTCAACTTTTTTAAATGAAAAAGTAGCAATGAAAAATTTATTAAAAAAAAAATAAGAGCAAAGAAATTATAAAAAAAAAATTGTCTTGAGGGGATCTTAGTAATTATTTAAATGAGTTCAAACGATTCACTAATTATATTTTAACACATAAAGTTCGTATTTTATTTTTTTCTTTTGATTTTATTGTCACTGGGAATTGTATTTTTAGATATTCCTTGTTAACAAAATAAGACCACTATTAAAATGTTTCTAGTGTATGCCATTTTTTTTTTAATAAATTGTTTTTATTTAACTACAATATAAAAAAAAAATCATCAGAGTTGTTTAAGTTCATTATTAAATTAAATTCTGCTTCCTTTTAATGTAGGTTGTTGTTATTATTAATATTATAAATATGATTATTTTATTTTATTTATCCAAAACGTATGTAGTTATTTTTGTGCAAAGAGGTTTGTATCAAAAAATATTAAAACCAGTTTAAAAACAAACATCAATTTATTGAAAATTCGAAAAATAAGCTAACAATTACTATAAATTAAAAATGAAGATCTATTCAAAGAAGATTTTTTTTAAACTAGGCTAAATCAATTATTAGTTATTAGTATTTAGTAGAAAACTTAAACCAATTTAATTTATTATATATTTTTTTTGTTTTAGTGTCAATATTAATATTGTTATTTTATTTTTTCCAAATTTATGGAATTTGTTATCCTTCTTCAATAAGTTAGCATAAAAAAAATCTATTTTAAAACAAAATTATTAAAAATTCGAAAAATAAACAATTACTCTAAATTATAATTGAAGATCGTATCTAAAAAGCATTTTTTTTTTATGAAACTGGGCTATACGGTAACTTATTTTCGACGCATATAGCATAAAATGGATAATGATTAGATATGCTTGTTTCGGAACAATAACGAAGAACTTAGATTAAAAAAAAAACATTTATAAAATGATAAAAAGTAACGATGATGTTTAAAGCCGCATATGAACTGAAAAGACTTATTCAAAAAAAGTATAATAAATTGAATTGGTTTAACTTTTCTACAAATAACTATTTTATTTTATAAAAAATAAAATGCATCATAAAATGAAAGATAATTTACAGAGTGTTGAAAGAATGCGAGTATTTTTAACATTTCTTATCAACCTCTTTATAAAATAGGGAAATACTTTAAAAAAAATTAATTTAGCAGGATGAACCATCTATTATGTGTCATTTAACATCTGTCTTAAGAACAATGTATATCATTTTAGGAACAAAGATGTTGAAATTTTCTATTATTTTTGCAGGTGTGCTTTTGACTTTCAATTAAGAAAGACCCATGGGGTAAATATATCTCAAACGTTTTAAGCATATATCATATTTTATTTGGAGAAGAAACAGGGCTTAAAACTTTTACTTTAAATTACATAAAATAATTAACGACGGAGGCAGCCAAAGTGTCAACAGCCAATCAAGCGGGTTTTTCTAGAGTAAATAAATTTAAGATGAACTTGATTTTTTCATGACATGGTCACTTAGAAGGTTTTTCTTCAAAATTTCACATCAATGTTTTATTTAAAGTAAATATTTAAATACTATTTCTAAAAGAATTTATTTGTTTCAAATATAATCTTATTTTTTAAGATATCACTGCTCTAATTTAAAAAAAGAAAAATTCTTCCTATTTTCTTCTCTTGTTACAGCACAAATTTTAAATCTGCTGTTGATATTTTTTTTAAAAAACAAAAAGAAGTTTAGTTAGATTCAGTAGTTTCTCAGAAAGTTGCACAAAATGTGGCTGTTTGTTAAAGGCGTTCGGTGAAAGATATCCTTGATATACCACATGGAATTCTTTTTTTTTTATTTAGTTTATGATGCTTGTTTAAAAAAATAAATATTGCTTGGAATGCTTATTGAAACAAATGATCATTAAAACGAGTGCATGTTTCAGGCAAAAAGCAAATAATTTTATTGCGGTTTTTTAAACTACAGTTATGAATAATAGATTAACTATTGAATCTAAACAAATTAAATCTACTTAATACTAAATAATTCTACTAAATAATTAAATCTACTTAATGCATATTTTTAATATAAATCTTTATTCAAAAGTATTTAAACAATCATAGTTCTATTTTTTAAGATTTCCATGTTCCATGTTCTTATTTATTCCACAATGGTGATAGAAACTCGGCTAAATATAACTTAACTAAACTCAACTAATAGCTGATTTATACTCAACTAAATGTGACTTAATAAATATTAAATATTAACCACTCAATATTATCAAAAATCATACATAAAGTTTGTACACTGTTTTAGCCCTTTAATTTCTTTGACAGAAATTTTCAGAATAGACTCTGAGAACTTTCTGCAAAATATAGGAATAAAAGTTGGCCTAAATTTTTTTTTAATATATTTCTGTGATTGCATGGCAGCTGAATATACTTCTTTACTAAACTGGTTACCAATGATCTGAAGCAAGCTCGACTTCAATCAGTCAACGGATTTAACCTTCAATTCTCTAGAAAATTTATTCTTTACAAAATTTGAAGTGGACTAACAGATAATGTGTCGATTTAAAAAAAAAAATTAAGATAACATTCAGTGGGGCATGTAACACGATGTATAAAATTGGATTTAGTAGTAGCAGAATCTTAACTATTTGTAATATGTTTCGATCTTTACATTTATAATTATTTGTTTTATATTGTTTTGTTTTAAACATTCATGTTTGATGGGTTTAGATGGAAAATGCCTTGTTTTTGGAGTCCAAAATAATATTTTTTTTTAATTTTTATCTTTTTATTTTTGGTAAATTTATAGCAAATTAACAAGTTTAACATATCAAGTTTAACATATCAAGGTAATATTAACATTAAAATGTATAGCTTGCTATGTATTGATTCAAAATATAAATATTGATTTGGAATACTTCAGCTTTATTGGTTATTTAATTGAAATGTTTTTTTAAAAATTTCAATAAAATATTGCGATCTAATATTGTTATGCGAATTTTCTAAATTAATTTAGCTCCCAAAACTGTATGTAATTTTAAATAATGCTAGAAATTCTAAAATTTTTGCTACCTTTGGTGTTATGATAATATTTGGCATATCATAAAATGTAAAGCCACAAAGTTGTCTATGTCTCATATTGTCATATTAAAGCATCTGTTCTTTATTGTCCCTAAGTTCTATAGAGTTCTGACAAAGTAGCAGACCCTTATATCCTAATAGTCATACAGAGTTCGGAAAAATATTTAAAGAATAAGAAATTTGTTTAAATGTTTTATAAATAAAATTAAGTCTTGAAATGAATTTTCTTCGAAAATTTTCAGATATTACAAAAAGAAAAAAGAAAAATCTACTAAATGACTGAAAATATCAGCAATCTCGTTCTACTCAGTTGTGATTTATTTGATTTCGATAGAATTATTTTCGTTTTCTTTGTTTTAATAATAATTTGCTATCCCTATGTGTCTAATTTTTGATAAAGATTTTTAAATATATATCAAGTCATTATTTATTTAATCAAATATATATTTATCGTAACGGAACAATTTGCATATAATATATATTTGCATATAACTCCTTACTTTACATTTTAAACTTTTTAAAAAATGTATATATGAGCGTCTTATTGTAATTATTTTCTGAAAAATAAATTTCATATGGAATGAAATTAAACAAAATTTCTACAACTTTTTAAATTGATCACGATAAAACGGCAGTTGCAGTCTTAAAAATTAATATTCGCAGGTAAAAAAAAACGAAAATATTTAGTAAATATAGAAATTTAATTATAACTTTGTTTCATTTTATAATTCTCATCTTCGGAAATTCATTAAGTTTCTTAACATTACGAAAGAAAACAATAAAATTTGCTATTTCCATTTACTACAATTTCCATTTCATCTTTTAAATTTAAATTAACATTTATCGTTCAAAATAATTTAATTCTACGACGAACAATGCAAGAAAAAAGGTAATAAAATGATTTTTTCAACTTTCGTCAATAGAGTTGAGATGAAAATTGTTAATTTTGTGCCGTTTAAAAGAATTACTTCCTAAATTAATACTCAACACGAACATCGAATTCTTTGGGAATAAAAAATAAAAGCTCACCTCTCCTCTCCATCACATAGTAATCATCGTTCGATGGAAGTGCTTTAGAACCTTTTAATGAGATGTTTTCATAATTAAGAGAAAAGTATTTCTTTGACGAGAGTGGTTACAATGTGGATAAAAAATAAATAATGCATTTGAAGGATTTTCCACAAATTGTTTATATGGCATAAGATTTTTAGTTGCTAATTACAAGCTTTCGATTGGAAATTGCGAGGACAGTCTGAGACTGCTAATTAACTGAACAACGTATTGATCAAAAACTTAAGGATTTAGTATCAAAAGTTTAACAAATAAGGGTGGGCTGATTGAAAACACTAATCTGATTGTTACTAAGACAACAAATTTTCTAATCCAATAGGTTTATAAAGATTTACTTAAACCTAATGTAATTATTTTTCCAAAAACAATTCAAGCATTTATAGTTAAAGATTACAAAATAATAATTTAGGTAATGAAAGATTTTCAGATATAGGTCATTTTTTTTAATATATAATGTCATTAATATCATAACACCACACTGTAAAAACATACTCAAATTTCATGAAACTTTTTTCGTTTCTGACGGAATCATTTTCTGGTGTATGTTCTAAAAAAAAAAAAAAAAAAAAAATTGCCAAAGTGGTGAAATAACTGTCGTTATTTATTCGAGAAAACAAATTTCATCAAAGAAATATATCGTCATTCTAAGTTTTTAACAAAAAATATATAACCACATATGTATACTTTTCAAATAATCACTTAATCGTGGGCACCATGCAGGTGAGTCAATGTCTACCAAACAACACAAGAAGGACAGATAGATCATAGAAATAAATTACACCCATGCCCGAAGCGGGATTCAAACATGAGATCTTCCTACCAGGATCTCATTGGCCTTCATACATACAGGTCGGCTTGTTAAGTCACTTAATTTTTGATCGTCCAGTCTTCATTCTAGTTTCGTCACTCTAGTAAACAATCTCCCACAATGGATTATGATGAGTTTTCGAGTTGAGGAAATATTTTCGCCATATGTTTGAGAGTTAGCGTTTCGTCCCAAATGACGTAAATTCATGACGAAATGTTTCTCAAAATCAACGGCATACTGCTCAAAGATTGATAATCGTCAAAAGCGAGAATTTTATTTCTGAGAGGGCAGAAGCACTTATATTTAAAAATTACAAACCTGATTTTTTTTTCTTATGATAATGGGAAAATCTATTTATGTTAGTGTTGGATCATAACAGAATTATAATATCGAAATGAAATATTGATATTTTACAATATATATATATATATATCGTGGTATATTTGGGTATTATAGACGAACTTTATTTGAAACTCTAGTATTTAACAGTAACCTAACCCAATCATTCAAAGCTATTAAGTCTAAGAAATGACACATTTTTACTGAAAACGATAAAGTTATCTATTCACTCTAGCGCTGCGTGATATTTGAACATTAGTATCCTGTTATATCATCGAATATTTTCTGATGGATCAAAATGGATATTTATTACTTATTTACATTAGTTTTCGATTAATAATCATGATATTCTCGATGTCGGTAAATTATCAAAAGTAGTCAGTCAATAAAAGTAAAAAATTTACAGCAATTCCTGAATTTTATTTGATTTTTATCATAAAATATATATCATGATAAATTTTAATATTTTAAAATTATGATATTTATAAAAATATATCGATATTCTGCATTTTATTGTTATATTTCTCAGCTCCAGTTTATACTGTGCTCTAGCTACTCATAGCTCTAGTTCATACTTTAGAACATAAAGCATTAAATACAAAATTAATAATTTGTTAAAATTTTTTATTCAAACTAAAATGCCTAATAATTTTTAGTTTTACTTGTAAGTTTTCTTATCTAAATATCAAAAAGCTTAATTTTCTGACAGAAAAGGCAAATATATTTCGAAATTTTCTAAATATAGATCTTTCTTTCTCCTTTCTATTATAACCAAAATCGTAATTTATATGATAATAATTTGAATTCCAGTCAAATACTTAACATCGCTTGAGGCTGTTGTGTCCTAATTTAAAATACAGTCGAATGTTAAAATATATCTGTATTTTCTATTAATAAAAGGAGAAAAATGAACTAACTTTCCAATTTTAAACAGTTTGCAAAGTAATTTTTTTTTTTTATAAAATGAAATATTTAAAAAAAAAATGAATTTAAATACCTTTCATTTACATATCAATTTATTGTTGAAGAAAAAAACATCAAATATAGATGTGAAGGAAGCATAAAAACTTTAAAAGTTCTCTGTTAAATTTTTTTTATTCTGTTTTATATATTGGTCGAAATAATTTCCTTATGTCTTCTGTGATGGTTAAGACTCTAAGAATTTATTGTATAGAATTCTAAGCCAATCCCCGGTGGAAATTTGCTTCCCAGCAGCGCTGAATTACCTGCTCTCCTGCTTCGCATTTTCTTAAATAAAATTTTTAAAAATCTTGATAATTGACTTTTTTTTAGTTCAGTATTTTATAAGAAATAAAAGTTTGCATGATGATAACTGCGACCAACTACAACCAAGAGAAATTCTCAAAAAAAAAAAAAAAAAAAAAAAAAGAAGAAGAACCATTAAATGCAACTAGACTGTAAATTAACATCCCGGCTTTTAACCTATATGTACCAGCTTGCTTAGAACGACAGCTGGCACCATACTCAGAACATCTTGCCATTGGTTTTGATATTGCAGAGATATTCTGTATCGGACCCCTTTGGTCAAATTAATTGAATAACAGAATCACTAAAAAACGTATTTCTTAATTTAGTAAATTCATTGCTAAGATAAAGCAAATACAATCTACATCATCTCTCTAGAGCTCTGATTTAAAGAAAAAAGAACTGATGTTAGGAAATACATTTAAACTTTTTTAGTGAAAGAGTGACAAGAAATCGATTATGTCTAGCCTTGTAATACGCATACAAAAAATTTTCATTTTTATCCACTTAACCATGTTTTTTTAAAGGAAATTTAAATTTATCTCATGTTTTTGTTCTAAGAAAATGAAGAAACTATTTTTTCTCAAAATTATTAAGATTACAAATTGGTTCGGTCCATTTTTTTGTGAGCAAAAATGCATTTATTTCAAAACAAAATGAATGAACAGATTAATCAAAGTATTGTCCATCACTGGCTATTACTTGTTCCCACCTCTCAGGCAATTTTCGAATTCCATCTCGAAAAAATTTCTCGTCTTTTGAGGCGATTCAAGTTAGGAGCCAATTTTCGATTTCTGCAAAAGAAATGAACTGGTGACCTGCCAAATCATGCTGCATCCACCGGAACAACCAGTAATCAGAAGGAGCAATGTCCGGCGAATACGACGGGTGTGGTAACATATCTCACTTGAGCGTTTCCAAATAATTTTTTACGATTTTTTCGACACCAGGCCAACCGTTATTATGCAGAAGAATAACTTTTTCATGGGTCCGCTCGTATTTCGGCCGTTTTTCTCGCAATGCACGGCTCAAACGAATCAATAGTAGCCTATACCGATCACCCGTAATGGAATCACCAGGTTGTAGCAGCCCATAGTATATAACACTATTCACCATTCTTGAAACGTCGAAATCATCCCGTACATGATTTATAAGTTGGAGTATTGTCACCATAAACTTCTACAAGCATTCGAGGCGCTTCAGCTGCACTTTTCCTTTAATTAAAGCAGAAACATAAAACCTCCAGCAAATGGTGCTCAGTTACCACAAAATTTGACATATTCAACAAAGTAAAAAACAGGGTTCTTGTATGAAACTCAAAGCGATATAAACTGAATATTATTGACAGATGTTTAACCTCTCTGAAACCACCAAAATCAGCTGTCACTATGAAACATCCATAACAGCAGAGAAAACTCTTAAAAACGGACCGAACTAATTTGTACACCCAATAAACAAACAAAACTCAATAAATACATGTTGTAACTAGTCCTTAGATACCACTCTGATTTTATTGTGTAGTACTTTTGTAAAGTTATATCTGGCAACAATGAAAGTAAATAATTGATTAAATAAATCTAATGGTAAATGACATTTTATAAAAATATTGCTGTGTTTATTAGAATATATCAAATGTTTTTAGGAGTAATAATTGGGGGACATAATTTTTTTGTCTTTATATTAAATAGTAGAATTTTTTTCCCTTGTATTTGGCTCCGTTTTTTTTTTTTCTACTCGAGAATTTGTTGTGAAAATAAATTTGAAACATTAAATAAGGATGGATTAAAAGTTTTAGTAAAAGTATCAGATCTAGATGTTCCGCAGGGTAACAAAGTCCTTAAGTTAAAAAATAATAATTGAGAATAGTGATATCTATAAAAGTGAAGATAGGTTTGATCATAATCTTACTTAGCATATTCTAGTGACCAGGAAGAGAAATATTGAATTAGCAAAATTAAAACATGTTTATCCGGATGCAGAAAGCTAAACTAAATTACAATTGGAAGATGTGAAGCTTGTTAAATCATAATGCAGGAAGTCAAATTAAAAGTATGAAATCGTTAACGAAGTCGATTTCCATTAAAGCTAAAAACTTTATATTTTTTTTTAATTCAACAAACATTTTTTTATTCATCAGTGGAACAAAAAATGTTCTAGCAGATTTAAAAGTAACAATTCTGCTGAGCATTTCGGGAGAAAAAAACCGCCTTTACTAGTCCATATAAACGAAAAAAATATAAAAAATTTAATATTTATATTTTATAACCGTCGTTGAACAGCCGAACAAATTTCGGGTGTACGTTTATTAATTTTCAACTCTCTAGACTTGTAATTTTGAACCCAATCCAGAAAAGGTATTTCATGTCAGCACTGTGGTCGGCGCGAGCCGAGTGCGAAATTCATATCGATCAGCCATTACTGGAATTCGAACCTGGTTCACATCATTGGAAGGCAAACGCTTTATCCTTTAAGCCACCACTTCTTCTAAAGAATGTCATATTTATTTTCAGGGTGGTTCAAAATTACCGAGGAAAAATTTTATACAATATGCATCGAAACCTGGGGCAAGTTTTGATTTTTTTCTCCTGAAAAGGAAAGTTGATAGTTTAAAATTTTTACTTGATCTTATAGTGACGGATAAGATTTTTGGTTAATTTAGCCGAGAAATAAAATTTATATCGCATTTAAGCTAAGTAAAACGATTTTTAAAACCTTAAGAAATAGTTCGTGAATACAATATTTATCTAACTTTTACTGATAAATGCAAAACAGCAACGTTTTTCGAAAAAAAGAATAAACATTATAATTCATATCGAAGTGATAGAAACAATGCGTACAAAATCCATAACTCTAACTTAAATCGTGTCAAATGTTTATGTTTCAGCTACAAGTAATCAGAATATTTCGTGTGTGCCAGGTGGAACTCGTTTGTTAACAATTACAATTAAGAATAAAGCTAAGAAGAATAATTTTTCTTTTGGATTTTTTTCCCTAGATTGCTTTGTAAAAGATTGTAAATACATAAAATTGTTTTGTGAAAACCACATCATAAGATGTGTTTTCTTTTTCGGAGAATATATTTTTAAACGGGGATTGAGTGGAATTCAAATGTCGTTATGGGTACACTATTTCCCTGTTAAAGTCACCATTATACATTGCGTTATTATTTACATGATGTGGTTATGCAAGTAGCGCTTATTATAAATTAGGTTTGAATAAATTAACTAGAGTTTTGAGTGGCAACAGTTAGGAAAGAAGCTGGTGTACTATGGCTTTGTCGAGAAGTTTACAACTAAAACCAAAAGAAGCCAATAAGTTATTAGTGTTTTTCTTCTGATTAAAAATAGTTAGTGGTTTGATTCTAGCGGCATTTATAAAGTTTCATAAATGAAATTATTTAGTAGATATCATGCAAACATATTCGTTCAAAGAGAAGTACTAATTGCGGAAACTAAAGCGAAACCACCTATGTCCAGTTATAATGTTTTCAAGTGTTAATAAATGTTGACATGCGTTAATTATGTGTTCCCAAATTCAATATCTAGCCTATTGCCTTGAAAGTAATTCAAATATTAAAATACCGTTAAACAAAGATGTCTTACGGCAAGCAGTAGAGGCATCACATTGTGGGGAAAATAGATGAAACTATAGCTTGTGAGCCAAATGAAGGCGAATGCAATATAAATGGTTTTGACAGTGCTATGTCAAATAATGATTAGATCACTACACCAAAGACACCCATTATGGGATCTCGATCCATTTTGGTTACACCTATTATTTGGCTACACCTATTATTTGGCTACATCTTATTATCGCTGCATCCATCATGGGAGCTCGAGTCTTAACCCTTTGGCAACGGCGGGCACAACATATGTGCCGCTCAAAAAATTTGACCTTACAACGGCGTGGGCACAACAGTTGTGCCGGCTATTTCTTTCCCCTGAACTTGTTTGACCACCCAGTAACCTGTCATATTAACACACTCCTCTTTTAAAAGACCCTTTTGTTGGAAAATGGAGCGATGAGTATATCAGAGTCTTCTTTGACTTGGCTAAAAGAAATTCAGATTTTTTTTTATTTTTTGGCGAATTTTGAGTGCTTATAATCTTTTCATTGTCTTTATGATAGCTGTGCTATTATTTAATTATTTGTTTTCATTTGAGATCTATTTTATAAAATTATTTAATATTTAATTCATTATCATTTTTTTTTTATTTATTTTGTTTTATTTCAGATTCGGAGTCTTTTCTTTATATTATTATTCCCTATTTGTGTTTAGATCTTCATGAAAATTTCAATTATTTTTTAGTGAAAAAAATTTATTTTCCATACTAAATGTTTTATACGAAATTTCATACATAAATATTTTGTTTAAGAACTTGAAAAATTTTAAAAATTTAAAAAAAATAATAATTAATTAAGTTTTTATAGTTAAAATGAGCTTCTTTTAAGATCCAAATAATTTAAAAATAAAAACGCATTTAGCTTCTCATGGCAAAAAAAGAAGAAAGAAACACAAATTTCTTTCAAACTAAATTGCATTTTTTCTGATCTAAAGGGAAAAAATCATTTTTGATGTAATTATTATTATAGAAAATTAAGAATCGGACGGTCAAAACTGAATCTAACTCTCTTTTTCTTGATTCATTTCTTTTTCTGCCACTTATCCATTTTCCTATATTCTATATATAAACTCATAACTATATATAAACATAACATAACTATATATAAACTCAAACATAAATATGATTATGAGCTTTTTTTACTGGAAGAACTTCTGAAAATCAAAGAAATTCCCAATAAAAAAGAGTGAAAGAACAAGTATAAGTTCTTAATAGTGTATTGAAGGGGAACAGATATAGTTATAGATAACTAAAGATCAATGAATAATTAAAATGATTGAATTCTCCTTTTAAAAATTAACAATTCTCAAATTTGTCAAGTATGATGCATTTTAAAATTATGCAGAATCCTTCCTGTTTCAAAATAAAAACGATAACGCACCAGACGAGACTTTGGAGGTCTGCAAAATTGGCATATGAATGGAAAATTGAGTTCAATATAGATTTTTACTTCACAAGACCACCTTAAATGATAATGGTTGAAAA
This sequence comes from Parasteatoda lunata, assembly GCA_949128135.1. Taxonomy (NCBI): domain Eukaryota; kingdom Metazoa; phylum Arthropoda; class Arachnida; order Araneae; family Theridiidae; genus Parasteatoda; species Parasteatoda lunata. The sequence goes on from OX421971.1 coordinate 52,634,329, forward strand.
GTGAATAGAGTTGCCGGTGTAGATAAAAAAAAAAAAAAGCGGCTCAATAAAAAGGATTGCAGTCTAAAGATAAAATCATTCAAACTGTGTCTTTTCTTGGTAGTTGTCATGCGTTTGGAAGGCAGAAAAGTTATTATGTGAACATCTATAGGATTGTTTTTAATATGTGACCTTGAACAACAAGTTTACTCTCAATGAAATAATCTCCATTTCTAAAAATGCCACCCACATGATAAGCTATTGAACTAAGTACTGCCCCCCGCTCTATTCTCTGAGAAACATATTTTTCTTTCTAAGTTTCCCGGAAATATTTCTATCTGTGCCTTCACAGCTTGCCACAATGTAATTTACTTCTCACAAAATAAATTGTTTCCCTTATTTAGAAAAAGACATGATATCGAAATCATTTCTACCTTTCAGTATTGCCTCTTCCACAGGCAAAATGGCATTTCCTGCCTCTTAGTTTAGCTTCAGAAATATTGATAATATATTTCGGAGTCTGTCATTTTTAAAATTTTTAACAATAGCTAATTCTGGACACCTGAGGAAAGGACCACACAATTATTAAAGTTAATGCATGTTTTGCCTTCAGTATGTCAATCGAGCTTGTATGGATGTGTTTGATAGATGACCTGAAGCTTTTTATTTTTAAAGTATTAGTTGTAAAGGATTTCAGGTCAACAGATACTTTCTTTTGAACTGAACTTTGCAGTTTTTAACATAATTAAAAATGAGTAAAACTTCTAATTATATTATAAACAAATTATCAAATCTTAAAATAAACATTATCAAATCTTAGCGATGTAACATTGGATATAATGAAACATTTAGCATACAATACGTACCGTTATTAAAATTTTAAACATATCAAATGCTCGAGAATTTTGTTTTAAATTTCATTTATTTTTTAATTTTTTTTTTTTTTTTTTTTTTTTTTAAATGTGACAAAATTTTTAGGTAAATAGGCTCGCGAATTTTTGTTATGAAAAATGACAAGTTCATTTTCTATTAGAGAAAAAATAAAGAAAACATTTATTAGAATTATGTACACAGAAACTATCATATGCACGTATGTCATATGCTCATAAGTATTAGCTACATAGCTTTGTTCTTGTCACCAGTATTTTTTCTTAAAATAAGAAAAAAACTGAATATTTTAATCATTAAGTGCAAGTATGAAAAATAAATAATGTAGTTAAATGAATAAATTATAAGTTCTACATGCAAAATATTATTGCAGAAACATCCCGTTTATTAAAAGGGATTAAATAATTAGCATTAAACTTATTCAATTTTGTCCAAGAAAAAATATTTAAAAATTTATTTTATATATGAAAATATTAATGATTTAAATACAATTTTTTATCTCTTATGTTATTTGTTTTAAATTTTATAATAGTGTACTTTATGCGATCTTAAAGGGGAAAAACACGTAAAATAGTTAAACAAAATCTGAATAAAAAAAAAATTGCATTTGGCATCACTTTTTAAACCGATAAATTAAATGAACTTTCAAAATATAAAAAAAAAATAATGCCGCTCACTGCTTTACTCACATCTCATTTCAAACAGATTTTAGTTTTTTTTCTTTTTTTTCTTCTTTTTTTTTTAAACAATATCATATAGGATAAATTTGTTTATAACTTTAAGACAAAAATAAAACTTCAAACAAGGTTCTATTCATCAACGTAATGTGTTTCTTTTGTAGCGGTCTATTTATAATCCTTCAAGTATCAAGCACATCAAAATACACGTTTTAAAAAAAAATAAAATTTTAAATAATTTATAAAATTTTTGCCTCTTTTAGAGAAATTGTAAATATACTTGGAAAAAAATTATCTACAAATACTTCGTTTGTAGATCAATATAATCCTTTAAGAATCAAGATTCCTAATATACACCCTGTTTTTCAATAATAAGTATTTTTAATAATTTATAAAAAAAAACTTGCTTGTTTTTTAGAGAAATTGTTAATATATTTAGAAAAAACTTTAAAAAAATTACATTTCAGCTTTTCTCTACATTAGAAAAAAAAAAGCAAGCCAAAATATGTATAACTATGCCAAAAATAACTACTGGTCTATAACCCTGCTTCTTCTCCCACCATGAAAAGTGAGGTACAAATTGCAACAAAATATTTCCTATTCATAACTGGTTAAAGTAGTTACCTCCCACAGACTAAGTGGGGGGATGAATTTCGGTAAGAAAGCGCCGTGGTAAGAGGAGAATTTTTTCATCTTTGTTGCCGTAGCCAAAAGAGGAGAAATGAAAAGTACAAATATAGAAATAATGAAGAAGAATTAAGTACATGTGATAAGAACACCACGGAGCAATTTTAAAGCAACCTGAAATTTATATGCGGAATATACGAAACAGATATGTTATGTACAAAAGAAGAACCTGGTGAATTAGAGAGTTATTATTCTTTGGTAAAGAGACGATTTAATAGATTGTAAAGATAATTTCCATGGTTATTTTATACCATTGTTTAGAAAAATCAGCAGACGTTGAAAGTTTGAGAGGTCTTCAACTGTAGTTCTAAATCAAAAGGCAATTTCTCTTTAAGTGAATTTTTAGACACTGGCCCTAAGTCAAACCGTAATATTGATTGTATAATTTTAAATTCCCGCATGTATAAAGTGGCAATCCTTGTTGATATTGAGAAAGATTTATAATAGTCAATATTGAAAAGGAAAAATGTTATTTAAAGTTTTTATGGTATTCCGATAACCTAAATAAGGAATATAAAGTTATGATAATAAAAAGGTTACCATTTTTGGATTCAAAAGTCCAAAGATCGAACTTAATATTAAAATGCTTCAAGAGAATGAAGACAAAATAAGTTGAAATTTTGAAATTTGCTTTTTACATGGATGATTTGTATTATTGTGGAAATATTTTAATTAAGATTTTTCAATTATCGTCAGACTCTGTATCGATTTTAAAATGTTTAGATTTTAATTTGAGAAAGATGAAGTTCTACGGTAAGAAATTAGAAAATCTTGGGAAGAGAGTAAAAGCAGAGTACAGTGATGCGGAACAGGTTTACCAAATCAAATTTTTAAGTTTGAATTAGAATTTAGTTCGAGATGTGTTAGGTTTGAAAGGCACCTTAGGTTTCTTCGAAGTGAAAAACACTAAATGTCATGTGTTACGAACTATTTCTAGGAATTTCGATTCGTAGGTAAGAATTTATTTTTTTTATTTTATTTTATTTTCGTTGACATTTCATGAATTGTTACAGGAATTGTGGGTAAGAGCAAAAGATTGGGATGAGGAAAACTCGGAGGATCTTTTGAAGAAATGAGTGAAGTGGTGTGGCAAAGAGAAAGCTTCAAAAACTACTGTAGCGTATCTACCAAAACAATTATTTAATTCCTATTCACTAGTGTATAAGACATAATAAATCGATTCTATCTGGAGATACCTTTTGATAGATGATGGTTGACATTGTCGGTAGCCAAACCTCCCACATTGGTGATTTTCGGACGTGATCTGAAAACGCCTACCTCACCAAAACGCCCACTTCAATATGAATACGCATACTTTGATGGATAGAGCACAGTGGACAGTTGACTTTTTGCTTGTGACTGACACATTGTCCTCCTCGTGCTGTTGCTACTCGGTCTCAATCACACGCAAAAGGGACTTGTATACACTCATGAACCCTATTTTAATGAGAACATCTTTAAAAAGAATTTCAGAACCAGGTGTCACTAGGGAAAATGACGGGTGGAATAACGCATCGAAATTAGTAAAACAACTATCCCAAATGTTTTGAAAGCCATGGTCTTTAAAATACATAACTCAATTCCAACAGCGGACAAAATGGAACGACAAGATGAAACTCGATAAGTAAATGATCTTGTAATTATTAAAAAAGATCATGTGTCTCCATCAAGTGGAAATTAGGGAGAGTTATGAAGGTACATGAAAGAAAGGATGAAGAGTTCAATTGGTTAAATTAAAAGGCTGATTCATTCACTGCATTTATTACCAATCGAGAAATAATCTTTAGTTTGGATACCCATAGAGCATACGGATCAAGAGTGTGTTGTAACTTGTCCATAGTAACTACTCTGATTTTATTTTGACAGGCACTTATGTAAAGTTATGTCTGGCAACAGTGAATGTATATAGTTTGCAAAATAAAAATGGCGATAAACGACATTCGATTAAAATGGCATTGTGTTTCATTTCAGAGTTGTGCTTATTAGCACCCACCGGAAGCATAAACCTGAAAATCATATTTTTTAATTCACTTACTAGTGTACATTGAAACAGAAAATATTATCCCTACAAGTGTAAAACTGCAACTGAAAATTAGTACAGTGTTGATACGAGGGTTGCTATTTATATTTATGGTCTTGGCAACAGTAAGTGTTGCTAGGTGACCGCAGACAATTTTAATCGAAAGTTTGATATTTTTAAACATAAATTCAGCAGACGATTTACCATTATAGCTTCATTTGTGTTGTTGACAGTAAATTGAAAAGTTCTTTTCTTTCAAAAAATGGAATTGAATCGTGAACATGTTCGTGCCATTATTTTCATAACTTTCGACGTGGATTGTCAAGACAAGAGTGCTTCGATGAACTTAATTCTTTATACAGCGATAAAGCGCCATCCTACAGCACTGTAAAAAATTTGTATAAGGAATTTAATCGTGGTCGATTTTCGATCCAGGACGAATCCCGTGCAGGTCATCCAGAATTCGTTCTTGTGCCAGAAAAGATCGATGCTGTGCGTAAACTGATAAAGCAAGATCGTCATGTGACATGCCGTGAGATAGAGGCGTCTTTGGACATTAGTATGACTAGCATCAATAAAATATTGCATGAACATTTGAGCGCAAAACAATTTTTTTCGCGTTGTATCCCGCATAATCTGACAAACGCTCAAAAAAAGGCTCGTGTCGATTGGTGCAAGGAAATGTAGGAAAAATACGTTCAAGGTACATCAAAGGCTGTGTATAACATCTACACAGGTGACGAATCATGGATCTATGCATATGAGCCGGAAACAAAACAACAATCAACTGTATAGGTCTTCCAAGACGAGGCAAAACCAACAAAAGTTGTTCGAGGAAGAAGCACATCGAAACAAATGATTGCCTGTTTCTTCGGCATTAACGGTCATGTGGCAACCGTGGCGTTAGAGCAACGCAGGACGGTCAATTCTGAATGGTACACGACCATTTGTTTGCCAGAAGTCATCGGAGAAATTCGAAAAAAAGCAGAAGAACGGTTGAATCATTCTTCAACATGACAATGCGAGCTCTCACACATCGACTCAAACAAAGGCATTTCTGACGGAGCGAAAGATCGAACTGATGGGTCATCCGCCGTACAGCCCTGATTTGGCACCCAATGACTTCTTCTTATTCCCACACATCAAAAATAAATTACGTGGACAACGATTTTCGACCCCCGAAGAAGCGGTTGATGCATTCAAAACGCATGTTTTGGAGTTATCTCAATCGGACTGGAAAAAGTGCTTTGAAAATTGGTTCAAACGCATGCAAAAGTTTATTGATCATCATGGAGAATATTTTGAAAAACAATAAAACCAATTTTGATCCTACATATTTGTTTTTTCATTATTAGGCCAGAAATATAAATAGCAACCCTCGTGTATCAAAATTTGACAAAATCCAAACATTTAAAAAAATAAAAAGACGTGTCAAATTATTAGGCCCTCTTTTTTATAATAATTTGCAACTTTACTCTTCTAGTTTTGACAGAAGGTAGAAAGGAGGATGAAAGTTAAAAAAATATATAAATATTGTTATTTGAATGAATGACAATACTAAGAAATGTATCCATGTAGCTATCTAAAATTATTATCCCTAAAATGAAAGCATTGTTTTTTTTTCGTTCTATTTATTATTGAAGTGGACTAAACAAAACATGAATCCATCTGACCTAAATCATCATAATTTTAAAAGCAAAAATGATTTTTATGTATACACTGCACTTTGACTTATACATATCAATGCATCTAATAATGCGAATATTTTTTTTTTTTTTGTATTTGTATTTTTTTGCTAAATTTAATTTGATAAAGTCCGAAAAAGTAAATTGCTAAAGAGTTATATGGGTTTTATAGATGTAAAATACAATCATATAAGAAATGATAGCATGAATTGTTTCAAAGTCTTAAGTGTTTTAATAATACAAAGTTTAAATAAGAAATTACTTTTATAACAAAAATACAGCTACAGAGCCTTAACCCACTGGCGGTTAAGGAAATGGGCAAAATTGGGAGAATGTTTCTCCGCTATACTCAGTTGCCCTATCCATTAACATGGAAAAACAGGTTTTGCTATGCAGAGAAGACTGCAGGTTAAAAATGCGACTTTTTACGTGCAGATCAGTGAGTGGGTTAAATCGTATTGACTTATATTAGATTTCTTTTAGTTTATATTAAAAATACAAAGGAAACTACAATGCTTCACATGTCTAGATAGCAATGTACACAAAACCTTTATAACCTTTAAACTGTATGAATTGCATATATCACTTTTCTTAATACACGTAAATAAATTTTCTCCCATCTTGTCTTTTCTTAAAATAAATACCGAACATGCAAAATTGTACATGTTGATTGATGTAGATTTTACGCAGATTATAATTCATATTATTTTAGATGCCCATTTTAAATTCTTATTTTAAAGTCCGAAATATTTAATGAAATTGTCATGGTAAAATTTTGCGTGGAATATTATACTTCTGATCTTCAAAAAATATATAATATAGTAAAATTCTTATTTTGAGTTATAAAAAAGTACGTACTTATTTTTATCGATGATGTCAAAAACTAAGCTTGATGTGCGATAAAAGTAGTCCTTCTCTACTAATAATCCAATCATTATTATAATAAATGTGCCTAAGTTAATCATATCATTCGATTCCACCTGGCATTTGAAGAAGAAAATGATTCTTCCTCGGTAATATGAAAGACTCATCTACCAAAGCATCAATCTTAGCACCAGGCATGAATTTCCATAAAGCAGCATCCCTAACACTCCTTATCTTAATTCTAATCGATACCCCTCTTCTGAGTTGACTGGCGAAACACTCCAAATACATTAAAGCAGTGTAAGTCGTTAGTCTCTAAAATCGAGGAAATATCTCCGATTCAATTTATTTCAATAGTCTAGGGACGGTGGAATTTTCATAACTATTGAATAAAAAAAAAGGGAAAGAAATTCGGAGACAGAGTTTTAAAGTAAATCATTTAAATCAGGACATATGAGCTGAAATGGAAAAGTTGATATTTATATAGTCGGATTTTGTGCATAGTTATATAATATGTTTCTTCCATATGATTAACTGTAACTTCTTTTTATTTAATAAAACTTATAAATTTATAAAAATACTTTATACCTTTAAGCGCAATGAAATACATTGCCGCAACAATTTCGAGTAAAATAATAGAAGTAGGAAAAAAAAACACAATTAATAAAAAACGGTTATTGTAATTAAAACAACAATATTGCTTTGAATCAAACAAATGATTATTTAAAATACATACGCTTTAATTCAATTTATCCATATATATATATATATATATATATATATATATATATATATATATATATATATATATATATATATATATATATATATATATATATATATATATATATATATATATATATATATATATATATATATATATATATATGTGTGTGTGTGTGTGTGTGTATATATACTTTTATTACATAAATAATCTCAAACAAAAACTGATACGGTAAAATATTACTTGAATTTCATTGGCTTCTGAACTATGTAGAGGGAATTAAAAGTTGACATATTTCAAGTGCCTAAAAATGTGAGCCCATTCTCATGACCTGCCAGTCATGAATGAGAGGATACAAAAATTATTTGAATTATAAAACGTAAAGTTACCAACACTGAATGGAAAATAATGGTTTGAAACAAAACTAAAAGCAACCTCAGTAGCCAAGAGTAAAAAAATAAAAAAATAAAAAATAAATAAAATTTGTATAAAATAAAAAAATAAAATTTGTCTCTCTGTCATTTTTAATACTTTCAGTTCGCATTTCCGTTTTCTAATTTTCCGCTTGATTCGTAAATGTTATTCTTTTTCCTTTAATGTTTTCTTGCTCTTATCTCCTTCTTAAGTTCAGGATTGTCCTAATATTAAGAGTTTGAAATGTTTAAGTATGCAACAATCGCTTTTTTTTTTAATTTTTTTAATATTATATTTTGCTTAATTGCAAAGATTCACCAGTCATTTCTAATTTTGTTCAAAGCAAATATAGCATTAATAATCCTCGTCGTGTTGATAGGGTTGTTAACAGATATGAAATGCTTCTTTTACGTGATGTTATTCAAGGCACTTAGGTTGTCATATTATCTTTGCTATTATTCCCCTCAGTTTAGTACTTGAGAAAAACAAAACTAAGCTCTTGTTGAGGTTTTGTTCTCCAAACACTGGGAAAAATTCAGCAAAAATTAAGTAATCTGATTTCGGTTAATTAACAATTGCACCCTAATGTCAAAGCATTAACCAAACATTCAGATTTTTTGTTCTTTTCGTATTTTCAAATTTTTTTTCTATTGCTCTTAAAAAGACACGAAGAAGTTCTAAATTCAGGTATAAATGTCACTGCAATATCCAAATTTTTGACTCTCAATATCATTGCCCACTTAGAATCAACATTTAAGTGGAGTAAAGTTTCTCCTGATACTCTTCATACTTTTCGTATTAATTCTCTTAATTCTTACTCTTCGGCATTACATTTACAAAACTCTTTCTTCAAATAATCCTCAAAATCAGGCTGTTAAGGAACTTAATTTTCCTTGTGACATTTTCATCGTCAAATCAAATAAAAAGAGGCAGAACAGTATTCTCAACAAATCTGATCTCTTTATAATAATTATGAAATTATGTTAGTAAATATGTAAAATTGTGTAAGGAACAGCATTTACACAGTTTTAATGTTTGACCCTATCCCTTCTCATTCTACTGCTATAAAGAATAAAACAAAAAGTTCTTATACTATGTCGGACTGCACTAAGCGTATGACAGTCCTTATTCTCTAATTACATGTCCGCCCTGAAGTTCACAAGCATCAATTTGCTTTTTGACCTATTATCTCTAACATTGATATCCCGTGATATAAACTTGCTTTCTATGTAGCTCATATCATATCTCCATTAAATTTTAACAAGACTTCGTTTCCCAACCATCACATCTTTCCGCCCTCCAACAAAACTATGCTCATTTATGAAGTTGTTTCCCTTTTCACGAATGTCCCTATGTCTAGAGCTGTCGACTATTTAAAACTAGGATTTCATAAATTTCATGAATGGAATTTATGGTATTATATACCTAATCAATTCCTTGATTCAGGAAACTTTTTTTAATTCAATGGTAAACTCTATAATTGAATTGAGGGTTTTATCATGGAAAATCCCTCTCTCCCATCCTTTGAGACAGATTTATGCATTATTTCGCATAATTTTTTTTAATTGTTCAAATTTTCATGGTAAAAAATATATGTTGACGGTAAGTTTTTTAAGTGCAAGTGATACAGTGTTTCGGGAGATATTTTCTGTTATCAACTCGGTTGACCCTTATATTCAATTTACTTCAGACGCGAAAACTAATTATACTTTACTTCTTGTGGATATTTTTGTAGCTAAACAACTTGGTCATTTTCACCTCTGTTTATAGTAATCATTTCGGTGTCTCTTTGCCCCTCATGTTAAATTTAATCAGACTAATTGTCAGAAAATTTCTGTACTTTCGTTTTCTTCACTTAACCATTACTCTGACTCTTCTTTTCTAAACTCCGAACTCAACTCAACTTAATCCACTCGCTTGCTGCTAACCGAAGATTTTTCCCTTCTATAGTTGATTCAGCTCTTGCTAAACTCATTAGACCCAAATTCTTCTTTTCCTCTAATCCTTACAGTAAAATTGTTACTTAACCGTCTTTCTTCTTCCGCTTGTTATAAAATTACAAATATCCTCACCCGTTAGAGTTTTAAAGATATTTTTAAGCCTGTAAACGAAACTTAATTCATGTCACTTGATGATCCTATCAGTATCAGAAATTGCTGGGGCATTTATGAGCAGTTTTAGTTACATCAGACAAACCCCATGCACGCTTCGAAATTTAGACTTAAAGAAATCAAGAATTCGATAAATCATCAATTGCTTCACATTGTTAAAATCTTGGGCATGAGTTCAATCTCGACAATTCTAAAATTATTGTCACACCAGTTTATCAGCTCTTTTTGATACCCTGAAACTTTGTTATTTAGATGAATGCTGATTTTCCTCGTTAACAACATTAGAACCTCACTTACTCTCTCTAGTGCGTAGAAAAGCATTTTTGCTATGATTTGCCCCAGTCGATCACAGGGATTTTTCTTGTGCTGTTTTTTCATCTTTTTCTTTTCTTTTTTTTTTGTTTCACTCTTTTCTACTGAGGTTTTTCTAGCTTTGTTTTCAACTTTAATTTTCTATTTTTTGTTGGTGAATTAACGCATTATATTTCAACACACTTTTGTCTTCAAAATGGGTGCCGACTTTTGAGCGCTTTGAACATATTGATTTTCTATCCATGTGCATAATTTTGAAGCCAATTACGTTTTTTTTATCAGGAAAAGTATTCTTTAATTTTGTCTTTTTGTGATTCGATACTTAGTGCTCAATAATCTCGTCCCTTTTTCAGCGTGCACTAAGCAGCTAAAGTGTTGTTTTGGCTACATACAGCCGGACAGCAAAAACTGCTTCTGCGCTAACTGCATGGAAGATTCTCTCTTGACAGTCTACTTCAATTTTTTCATTATTCTGTAATTTTTTTCAATGTTTTCTCTACATTTGAATATATATATATATATATATATATATATATATATATATATATATATATATATATATATATATATATATATATATATATATATATATATAAAGAAAATAAGCAAAACGAACAATAAATAAATCATTTACTTAAAAAATAATACTGTCCTCTCCTCAACGATGTATGTTTTTTTTAAAAAATTATAATACAATATTTTTTTATCTTTAAAACTCTCTTTCGTTTTAAAATTATTTAATTAAAAAAATAAAAACGTTATAAAATGAGCACATATGAATAAAATGAAATATTACATTAAAATTCTTTACTTAATTTTTTTTGCTGACATTCATTTAGTTGCACCGAATTTAAAACTACCTCCTTAATTAAAACATTTTTAGTATTCAGTAAACAAAAAAAACAAAAAAACACTTTAAATACTTAGATTATTGAAGGATATCTTGTTACAAATGAATTTCAAATTATTGTTTTTTTTCCATTATTCATTTAGGATTCAATTACATTTTCTGCTTTCAATCATTGATAAAGAACTGTTACATTTTGAAATGAAAAAGTATTCTAGAATAATTAGGTCTAAAAAAAGAAAATTAATGAAATTTTAAACCTTTTTTCTTATTTTTTATCCTTATTTTCTAAGCTTTGGAGAATACATTAAAAGTACAAGGAAAATCATTCGAAGAAAGTATAAATTAATGTTTTAAAAACACTTCCAAGTAGAGTGCTCATTTTTGCGTGTGTTATTATGAATAATTTTTGAATGAAGTATTTATGATATTCATTGTTTTATTTAGTTGATTTATTATGCAACAATATGATTTAATTTTTATAAAAAATTTTATTTTTAGTTTGACTTTGTGAATCACAAAACTGACGAGTGAGGACATTTTTTGAAATAATTCTAGTTAAAAACCAATTATTTGTATACAATGGAATTAAAAATAAATAAAGAAACGAAAATTATTAATAAATAAGTACGGAATAAAAAATACAAAATCATGCACAAAACTGAAAGGTATATACCAACACAGTTAAAAAAACAAAAATAATTAAATTTTCTTATTCATTACAATATTTTGTCCTATCCTATGGATTAGTTTATGAAGAACATGTTTTAATAGTTCATCCTATTAAAAATAAAGATCAAATGTGTTTGGAAAGTATGCTACAATCAAACTTTTTTTTCTAATACTTATCCCTTTCTGGTTTTGTAAAAAAAAAACCTTGTAAAGTTTCTATTTTAAAACTATACAATATTGTTGCATTTTTATCAGGTACAAAACTCATGTTCCTTTAAAAAAATTTATAACATTTTGATGATCAAAATAAGATTCTATTATTTAAATAAGATTCAGTTAATTTCAATAAAATTCAAAACAAAAATTTAAATATTAATAAAATTAATTAATTAATAAATAAGTTCTCAATGTTGAAATAGCTAGTAAAGCGTTAGCTAGAAATCAGTTGAAATCGTAAGCCATATGTTTGTATCTGGATTTTTAATATCTCATGGGTATTTTTATAACTTATTCTAAAACAATTTGTACCAAGCAAATTGACTTATTCAATTTGTTAGGTACAAATCAGCTTTTTCCAGCTATAAAACCTGACATCTCCAGCTATCAAATGCAGATCTTTGAGTAATGGTGTTCGTGCTACAAAAACTCGATTTTTTTTCCCCTTGTTTTATTTCAAAAACACTTTTATAGCAGAAGTTTTTGCTTTTTATTCTTCGATTGGGTAACATCATATTAATCATGACAATGAAGCATCCCCGTAATGTTTTCCGTCTTTCCAAAATACAACGGATGAGGCAACATTACGAGCGGGCTCCAAAAATACTCAGGAAGCCATTACGAGGTTTATGAAATTGAGTGCAGAAGTTTTCTTAGCTTGGTCCTTTTCGTTCAACGAGGGTAGGAAGAAGAGAGAGGAGATTCATGAAGGTAAACTCACCTTGTGTCCAGACGATTTATCATGGCTCATGAAGAAAAGCATGTAGCTTTGTCGTGGATGAAGTATGGCCATGGAATTGTATCGGGGGAAAAGGATTTTGTGGGAGGATTCCAGTTCTCCACTGACATAGAACTTACATTTTATTTTTTAAATTATTTTGCTCTTTTCCAATTTATTATCTCATGGCAATTGTGTCGATAATAATTCATCGTTTGAATCCCCTTGGCGGAGATAATCTTTTCGAAATTGATGGCAGATATTAATTTTAACTGACTACACTGCATTTTATTTTCCCCTCACGCTACATCAAGATAGATATAAGCGTTTTCTTACAACTAAACTATATATGTCAATATAATGTATTTCTTCGTATAATGTATATATTCTAAAATTATATATGTATTATAATTGAAAAAATAAAAGAATTTTTTTATTATTATTATGTGCTCAGTAAAACATTACGGTAAAAAAGAAGTTCCGGCACTCAAGAGCCTATAGATTTTGTCGTAAAATCTCTTTCTAATGTAACATATAACGGAACAAAACATCTGCTATTATATAATTTTTTTGGCAATAATTACTTTAAAATCACTGAATCACTCTTACATAAATATCATCGTAATATTTTGGGTAAATATATATTTTACGGTAAAATAGGTTTAGCAAATGATGCACCCTAAGTCCAGAATTTAATAATTTGATAGTGTAGTTATAAGTTTTTGTTACATGTCCAATTTTAAGTTTAAATTCTTCTTGCGAGAGTTTGTAAATGTATTTCAAGTATAAGTTAATGAATGAATCGATATCTTAGCTAATTTAAATATTTTTTGAAAATAAAATAATTTATAAACAATTCTTATGCAAATCAAAAAGAAAGAGAAATATCACCAGTTATGAACAAACATGAAACAAAGAAGAAAATTACACCGTACATGTTTAAATATAAAACAAATTCATTATATGTAAATCCTTATCGTTTTTGCAGCAGTTTTTGTAAGTACTTATATGATGTAATTGAATTTAATTTTTTTATTTACAAATTTTTAAACACAATTCAGAGTTTTTTTTTTTGAATCTATAACTAATTGGTTTTTTTTAAGTAAATTAAAATTAAAAATATACATGTTTCGATATTTATGCCATGGGAAATATTATCTATCTTATATTTGGTTAAGGAAACTCCATGAGGGTACAATTTAATTATATATTCTATTTTATATAGTTTTCCTTAAAATGAAACGCTATTTGAGCCTTGTTGAAATCAAAATAGTTTTCCATTCCGAGAATTACATTAAAATATATGGAAACAAAATTGCACTATAACATTGTTAGTTTAAAATGATTTGATTTATAAAAGATTTTGGAATACAACAAAAAATAAAATAAAAGAGCACTAAAAAAATCGTAAAAATATTTGCAATACAAGTAATTGAGTAGCTAAAGTAAAAACGAAGTGACTAAGAAAATATATAACCTTCTTTTCCACTCACACGGATATTTTCAAATCGAAATATATTGTAACAATATTGTGAAGAGTCTCAAACAAATAAGATGTCTTTTTCTTTTGACACAATTTAATAAAGTAAAAACAAAACAAAAATTGGAAACAAACCACACAAAAAATGTAAAAAGAAAAAAAAAACTTAAGAAGGGAGGAAACTGATAACATGTTACTTCGATTAATTTACGATAAAGTCTGAAAAATATAATTCCGTATCTAAGTTGCAAGACTATAAATATGAAATGATAGCCTAATAGTGGATAGTGAGGAACAATTATTAAGGTTTGTTCATACTGAAATTCAGAACCGATCTGAATGTTTCTCTTTAAAAAAAAGCTTCCTATCAATTGAGGAAAAATGTGTCAAAATAGCTCCAAAACAAATAATAGTTAAATTTAAAAACCACATGCATTAAAAACTGTTTTTGTTGTTGTAGTTCATTTACGTCGAACTAGAGCTGCACAATTGGCTATTGGCAAAGGTGTGGGAAACACCGTTGCCTGAGGCCATCCCGCCATCCCATGTGATCACAATGCTGAACCTCTGCAAAGGTAATGGCTCCCCCGCTTCGGTAGCCCGACGACCTGCACGCGAAATCGAGCACTTTACGGTAGAACAGTTTAACGATGACCAATACCACACACCCTCGGTTCCTACGCAGACTAATCAAAGTGGTCTCCCACCAGCACACTGAATGCAGTAAGTTATGTTTGACGTCGTTGATCCTCTGGAAACCGTGGCTTATCGATCAGTCCACTTCGGGACGTATTGAAAATTGAAACTGCATATACAGATTTCTGTGAATTTGAGCATTTTGCGTATTTTTGCACTCATTTTAAGCATCACAAATGGTGTAGAAAGTGAAATTCTTGAAAGCTTGATCCCCGCAATGACACATAATGGCACACATTCCATTTGCTTAAAAGTTTCAATGATATAGGAAAATAAATAAAATGTGAAATTAATATAACCGATCTCCTGACTAAGCTATTATTACCATATTTTCCGAATTACAAGCCTTTGTAAGATTGAAATTGGAAATTAGATTTATGATGTGACATTGTGACGACCACAACATAAAGCTTCCTAACTCTTCCTCGACTGTGGTATATTACTATGGTGGCTAGAGCATCTTTCAACTAATCTACAGGTCTTTAGTAGAATAGTAGACAGGCTATTCTTTAGTAGACAGGCAGCGAACATCTTTCTTGAACATTCATCCATCTTCTCCACTTTTGAGAATAAGTATTTTGCTCAAAAGTGAGCATACATATGGTTTTCATATTCAACTATTATTTGAATCAGATCTTTTTTGACATGATTTCGCTCAATTTTCAGAAACCCTTTTAACATTGTTCGTTGCCTTGGATTCAGCCGAATAATAGCTATATGCGTAAGTTAATAACACTTTAAATTGGTTCTTCTCAAATTATAGTTATTAAAAGGTACTATTTAAAACAACATTTTAATCATACATAATATTTAAATAATTTAAAAACAGTTATTGCAATATTTGTTAATTAGAAACTTGTATAATTGAACATTGGAGGAAATTGTTTTGTAAGTTACGAATATAAAAATACTTAAATTAAAGAACTAATTTTTTTTATTGGTTGGCCGGGATTTACTCGGATTGGATTTGCACAGGGTAACAATTAAATTAATCTAGTTAACTCAATTTTTAGATAAATAATATCACGTATTTATTACTGCATATTAGTCGAAGGAATATGTATAAATTTAATTTTTTTGTTGGATATTATTTGTTTTTAATATAATTTTAGAAAAAAAGGTCAATTGATTTTTTAAATTGATAAACTTTCCTACAAATTCTAATATGTCTATAAAATAATCTTTATGAAAAAATTTCAAGAGATAAAATTGTTTGCACTTAGTTTATTCATATTTAAGTTAAAAAAATCAATCATTTTACAGTATGAAATGTATATAGATATAATTCAGGCCAAACAACCTCTTTTATATAAAGCTCAACCTTGTGACTTTTTTTCATTTTAATTGTTTTGATGAATCACTTATTTTCTCATGAGAAACAAAAATTAATTGCTGAGGGAGGCAAAAAACGTTAAAATTAATAAGAGAAATTATTCTCTGAAAAGTTTGCTTGGCATAATCCTTCGTCCTCTAATTACTGTTAATAACTTAGACTTATTAAAACTTTCGAAACCCTGCTCGCATCATAAAGAGAATAAAGAACCAATTTATCAATGGCAGTGTACTTAGTTGATATCCCGATCTCCAGAAAACCTTCTTTATATTAACTTTTCTAACGAAAATGGCGATGGTGAGAAAAAAAAAAATAGATTGATAAAGAACATAAAACTGATTTCCAAAAGAAGAAGAAAAAAAAACCTTTTTAACATTGACACAAAAGTCTGCTTCGTTGCAAGAAATTAACGGTAATCTGTTAGTGAATGTAATCAAGTGATAAAGTTTGGTCGTTCGCAAAAGAAAATAAAATAAACGAGTGTCGATCATTGATATTTTTTCTTGGATTTTCTTTCCCAAAAGACACAGGCTTCCGCTTTGCTGATAAAAGCTTGGCAAGATATGGCTTCATTCCTTAGTTTTTTTTGTTCTCTTTGTAATATAGGAAGCCATTTCCGCACTCAAATCTTCTCGAAGCGTAATCTGTGCATTACTTTGCTTTTGTTTTTTGTGGTATTCCTACGTGTAGTGTCATGTCAACAACATGGCTTCTTAGTCGAGGGTTTGTTGGAAAAGTTATTATCTTTGCTAAGTAAGGGTTGTTACTACGATCGCTGATGTCACTCACATAAGATGGCTCGAATCAGATTAAGGAAAGTGTGCGGGCCTGATCAGCGTTTTAGTATTAGGAGTGTAATGGATTGACATGAAACTTTAGTTTGAGGACCAATGTAATAAAGCAGATTGTTGAAAGACACAAGGAACAGGAATTTGCTCATTGGCTAGTAACAAGCATGTGACATAAATGAAAGCATGCTCCCCACGTGAGCTTTAACTGCGTATTGTTAGATACTATCACGATATACTTAGGATAAATGCCAATAAATTAAATAAATTAAACTTAGTAACTTACTAAGTTAAATAAATTTAACTTAGTAATCAACTTATTCTGCAAAGATGAAAAAACAGAGTACCTGAATAATATATGGCCTACCAATGGGATTTAAATGCCTAACAAACAAATTTAATTGCTTAAGGAGATGATCTTAAATTTTCTTACAATTTGTACAGAGAATTTACGAAATCACTCACAAAATTACCTTTTCTTTGAATAAAAATACATTTTTTTCTGATCTTTGGCCTGCAGTCTTAGATTTAATAGCAATCTTGAAAATATAGATCCGGTATTTTATTTAGCAGAGCAGTTTACAGTTGTGAAATGCAAATTTTATATTTATGTCTCTTGTTATATATTCGCGTATCTCTTTCGTATTTATGTGTTCAGTATAGATTCTATAACAAAATCTATATATTTTGTTATAGGTTATTTTTTTATAAAATTTATTGTATAAAAAATATATACGAAGTAAAAAATTTCTCTACCTAAAATAATTCTATGTTTAAATATTTAGTAAAAGTGTACTTTTATTAGATGTTTTAATGATTAAAAATTACACAAATTTTTACTTAATTTAAAATAATATCATATTAAATGACAAAAATCAAAACTCGGAGGAGCTTCTTCGTATATTTATTTAAAAATTATTTGAAAAAACCAATTTATTAAAAAAAGAAAATTTAGTATTCAAGAACTGTTGGAACGAAATGATTCAAAATTTAAATTTTAGCATTTAGAAATTCACATATTAAGGTAATATATTAATTTGTGTATCTTACAATTCACAAATGTTCAAATGATTAATTAATAAAACTATAAGGAATAGTGAATAATCATAATAATACAAATTATAGCTAACATTAAAATATCTTTAAACAAACAAGCGTTACAATAGTGTGCATCAGGTAATAGCAATAAGGGATCCAAATGTTTCACAGCCTTACTTAAAAGATTAATGTGGACCATATTTTTCAAAAGGGAGTTTCTTATCATATTTTGAGGTTCAAGAATTTAAATTTGTCAAAAAATGTACGTTTATTCAAATGTAGGTACATTTTATTATTATAACCTTATTTTAACAATAATTTGTCCAAATTCTTATAATTTACTTTAGACTCAAATTATTAAAATTGTATCATAAAATAATATAAAATATACGTATTTGGTAGAAAAAAATTAATTATTATTTTTCGAGAGTTCTGTAAAATTATGTAGACAAAACTAAAAAAAGAAGGAAGTCACTGTAGCATATGGTAACTTAGAGTATTATATTAAACTTTTACCTTAATATAACTTAGAGTAACTATATTAAATTCAAAGTAGCATACTTAGAAGTTTAAGAGACTTAGGCATAATCAAACAAATTCATTCCTTTCTTTGAAATGGGCTTCTCAAAGTTATCTTCAAGAACTAATTTAGAAAAATTCAAAAATTTCGAGAGATATCGGATTTTTCTTGAAGACCGAAGCCAACGAAGCTAGCTTTAGGTTTTTAGCTTTAGGTTTAAGCGAACAAAAATGTTTTTACCCTTTACAAATAGTAGCGGTTTTATGAAATTGGGAAGAATTCCATTAGTCTCGGTTCTCAGAGATCACTCATTGATGATTTTAGAAAACAATATACACATTGGTTCTCTGCTATCTTAAACAAATTTAAGGTGATTTTTCTTAAAATTCTGTTACAGATATCGAATAAAATTCCCAAGCAGTTTAGTTAGCTTTAATTTTTTCCTTAAAAAAAAATATTTTAAAATTTTTTTTCGTTAATTATTTAAATATTTTTAAAAAATATATCAGCTAGTTTTTACCTTTTTCTTTCGATTATCATAGGCCAAAAATGCTATAAAATAAGCTCGTACTTAGGAGAGTAATCAGAATGAAACGAAATTTTACAGACGTAAATACAACTTTCATATAAGTAAGTGATTAAAGAAAATCAAAGGAAAATGATCATTTATTGAAGAAAAAATTTAAAGGAATGAAGGTTTTAGTACTCTCTTAGGCCACCACAAGCGCAAGTGAAAAATTTGATATGGTTAGTCTTAGAGGCATACAAGTCCCTTATGATGTCCTGCGGTATCTCGTTCATCAGTTGTTGTCATTACACAGTTATTGTTCATTCCAAAAGCATTCCTGCGCTAACCCGATTGTATGTAGTCGAACATTGTCTTGTTGAAAAAAAGACTCCTGGGAGCTCTGTTATGAGTTACAACAAATGTGGCTTTAAGACACTCGCGAATTTATAAAATTTTTAAGAAAATTAAAATTTTAAATTTTTCTAGCCTTATCAATAGATTTTATCCTAAAGATCATTTTGAAATTATTATGGCTTTCATACCATTGGCAATGGTCTATAACCACATAAACTATTTTTAAAGCTTCATAAATCTATATGAAACTTTAAATCATATGAAGCATAAATCTATATGAAGCTTTAGTAATTCTTATAAAAACAGTACTTTTTTCTTGAATCCTCTTTTTTCGAAGACTCCATCGTTATATTAAATGATGCCTCTTTGCGAATAATATGCAATTTATACAACTGCTGTCAGTTTGTAACAAGTGAACATGACTGCCAGGTTTAGCTTATCTAAAGCCAGCGATGTCTATGCTTCTTCTGAAAATGGCGCAAAATATCATTATGGAGAAAAGCTAAAAAATGTTTTTCAACAGAGTTTGTGGTCTAAATTTCAGTATTTCAAATCTTATTCCAATGATGCATTATCTGGGCTCATAAAAATTTGCAATATATGATAATAGGCTGTGAGTTTAATCATGATCATGTAGTTAAAAAATTTGGCCAAATTAGCGACTTTAAAAAGGTTTAAACACTTTTAAAATATTGAAGTTATTTGTCCATTCTAAAAACTCAGATAATTCTTCACCGCTGCATGATACATATAATTTAAAATAATTATAAGGCAATTTAACTGTGGCTGTTTTTATTTCCCTTGGCTGCAGAGAGCTTCGAAAAATCATGTTAAATATATTTGAGGGCGTGGTGTGCGTGAAAAAATTTGAAAATCTTTTAAAATTGTTGATTTTTTTATTAAAATAAATGGTAATGAAATTGCCCTTTTGTTTGAATATTTTTATGCATTTAAATAAATATTTGCTATATATATATATATTTGCTATATATATATATATATATATATATATATATATATATATATATTATATATATATATATATACTATATATATATATATATATATTATATATATATATATATATATATTATATATATATATATATATATATATTATATATATATATATATATATATATATATATATATTATATATATATATATATATATATATATATATATATATATATATATATATATATATATATGTATAGTGAGATCATGCGTGTATTTATTTAAAAATATTTAAAAGCTTCATATTCTTTTATTTCTTACGTGCCATTTTCATTCCTCGTTAGCTTACAATAAAAATTGTTTATTAGTAGCTATTATTATAACAAATAAAAAATAAAATTTATATCTAATTATTTTAAGAACTGCGTGTAGATTTTTGTTTTAAGTATAATAAAACGCATCAAAGACTTACAAGCATGCGATTACTTATACTTGCAAATGCAAAATATAACTACAACTTCATTAAGCTAAATAGAAGCCTTTTATCTCATATACAAGGTAAGAGAACGCAACATACAGTGCTCATCGAATATTTTAGTAGTCAGATAAACACATTATTCAGCTGGGGAAATCTCATAATTTTCTTAAGCATCCAGAGTCAACGACTGTTCGCCCCCTGCTGACTTCGTCAACAACATTCCGCCTATTATTAATGACCACATTATGAAGTCGTAAGCCGAAATAGCTGCATTCTGAGAATTAATTGAGTGCAGTTGTAATACCATGTATAACGATGTTCTCTAGAAATTCCAAAATCTTGACCAGGTTCAGCCATAAATGTTTATCTTTCTGAATATGTGAGTCTCTATTTTGCTGCGGTCATAGGCAAGTGTGACTATAACTATTACTATATAATGTTTCTTTATTCATTGTTTCTTTACTATATCCTTTTTATGTCCATGGCTCTTGAGAAATTGTTGCCTGTTATGTGTTTTCATCAATATAATATTTATATCGATATTTCATTTCTGTTATCAAGATTTTTATAAATAATGTTGAGAGGATTTGAAAAAAGTTTAATATTTTTACCATCTACCGTAAATTCAGTAAGGGGAGTAAAAGTTTTTTGCTTTCTATCTCAAACAATTTTTTTTACATTTTTTTTTAGTTTTTTTTTCCTCAATTAATTAATTCTGAACACAATTATCTACGTAGTTTGCAAATAAAAGTGCTATCTTTCTATATAATATCTTGATTTATATAGTATCTCTATATATTATCTCTGTATATTATCTCTGCATATTATCTTCGTACATTATCTCTATCATATTGATTAATTAATGATTTTGAAGATAGTAAAAACCTCAAATTTATCAGAATACATACTGAAAAAAAATCTGTTCAAAACTACCAGAATATTATAAAATTTACTGTGCTATATGGGAACACCAAAACATTTGGTAATTTTTATAGTTTTTTTCGAAGCGCATTTGTAATGATTTTTGGAAATATTAACAATGAAAAATAGTTTTATAATGTATGATCAACTTCCTCAAATGTTGTAAAAAATGGTAATTTTATCATGATTCTTTGGAACATGGCATGAAAACTATTTATTCGACTGTTGCTTTTCATTTCTGTATTTTTAGTAAATGTTCGAAAGCAAGAACTATAGTTTTGAAAAGGAGAATTTCCGGAAAACCGTTACCATACGAAAGAAATTATCGAATAAAAGTTTTAATTACCGTATATTTTGTTTTTATTATCCAGAATTATACGTTTTTATAAGGAAATGTCATTACGGCACTGTAACAAGGTAAACTTAATATTTTTAAAACATTTTATAAAATTTACAGAGGTTTGCTTTAAATAGAAATATTGTTTGAATAATTATCTGGTAACATTTCTTTTTCATAATTTTTTCGGATTATTTTATGTCTGAACACATTAATTTTCAATAAACATGTTCCAAAAATGAAAGAGAATTACGCAATTTTCAAAAATCAATGTAATATTAAAAGAATAATAAAAGTAATTGTAGCTTACTTCCAAAATTAACGTAATATTTAACTATATTATTTCATCCTTCGTATAATTATATTATACACTTTTAATAAATTCAGAGATAATTTTGAATATTTTTTAGAAAATAAAATACATCCAGACATCATTATTAAAAAATTATATCATATTTCATTGTATTTAGTACATTTAAATAAAAAATTACAAAGTTATAATTTTAGCAACAAAATAAAATAATGCATTTTATTCATTATTTTTTATAATATAGTTTTGTATGTGTTCTTCATGTGTTAATATTTTTATAATTTCCTGCCTCAGTTTCAAACTGCACCTCACGATTTAAGAAAATTGTTATAAGGTAAAGAAATTTTAAATTTAAATAATTTGATAAAATATAAACTCGAATGTACTTAGACTCATTGTAAAAACGATTTCATTCAAAAGTAATTGAAAATTGGAATGTAATTCACTTAAATAGTCATGTTCAATAGAATAAATAATCACTGTTTTGGACTTTCGTGATATAATTACATGACTCCCAAGCCTAGAGATAATTTTCTGTCTCCTAGACCAATTTATTCTAATCTTTCGACAAAAATTCTTCTATTTACGAGAAAGAGCTTGTTCAAAACGAAGTTCATTAATGAGCAACTGAAATCGAATTTTCTTCCTTAATTCCCGATGCTCGACTTAATTAGCATTTAAAATAGTTCCATATGTGTGCGAATAAAAATAAAGACAGAATTTACGATAAGCATTTTACCTATCTAAAGCTCAATTTGTCGTTATATTTAAATTTTTATTTTTCTCTTTAATCTCTTAGCTGGCCTATTTGATCACAAATTAAGAATAAAGTATTTGTTCAAAAAACTGCAATTAAAGTAACTTTCTAAATTGTCAATAGCCTGATACATTAAAAATTATCTATAATACTTTGGGGAATCTGGGAA